>JAMJFZ010003875.1:16752500-18052500 GCA_026225945.1 Cricetomys ansorgei | reverse complement strand
AGATACACCCTCAAGTTGAGGCAGTTGGTCAGCAGGTCTACTAGCCCCTCTCATCCCATTGGTCAAGATGTGGATAGGGAGTTCTGGTGACTTTCAGTCTTCACATGGTAGCCCTGCATCTCCTTCACCAATCACATCGTGGACCATTCTGCCCCCCACCCCCGTGCACCTCACCCCCCTTCCTGGATGAGACAAAGTCCTGGGTACTGGACAAGCTCTCTCTGTGGTTCTGATCCACTGCCCTGGAGGGAATTACTGTCATTGAGGGGAGATAGAAAGCTACCTGGATGCAAGGGCCAAAGAATCTTATTTAGTTTCCTGTTGCCCTTAATAAGTGAGAGGCTGCCAGTCAGTTATGTTGCCTTAACTATGCCTTAACTATGTTAGGGGCTTCATTTCACTGCATAGAAACCCATACCACTGCCACTCCCACACTTTCTGGGTGACCTTGACCAGTAATTTTAAGACCTTGATTTCTAGCCAAGTTTCTCAGACTCCAGAGCTGCTCCAAACAACATGATGAGCCTTCAGGAAAGTGCAGCCCATCGTAGGAGCCTCTGACTCCACTGCAAACGGGAAGTGGTGGAAGGCTCTGGCTCTCCTCAGAATTCTTCAGGCTCCAGGCCTCATCTGAACAGAGCTCCTCAGTAGAGTGTCCAGCAAGACTTTCCAAAACACAGTCATGTTCAACCTTATAAACACGGTGATGCTCTCTGGTCATCATCAGTTTATAATTGCCAAGGCCTCACAAATGAGGTAAAAGGAAAGATTTTTAGAAACGAATTTCTCAAGTCAAAACAAAAAGACAGAAAGATTTCAAATGTGTTACTTTACATAAAGGAGACAAACTTTCCACTGGAAGTTTTCACATTATTATTTTTTCTTCTTAATGAGGGGATTGACTATTCTTTCAGAGTTCAAGTTCATTTCAAAATAATAAAAAAAAAATAGAGATGGAGAAATGGCTTCATGGACAAAAAGTCCCACTTGTGTGAGAACTAGAATCTAGATCCCCAGCATAAACTTAAAGCAGTGTCAGTGTAGAAGCCTGCCCATATACCCAATGCTTATCAGGTGGAGATGAGGGCCCTGAGCAAGCTGGGCAGTCAGGTTAGTTGAATCAATAGCCTCCAGATTCAGCAAGTGTCCCCTCCCTCTGTAAATAAAGTGGATAACAGTTTGAGGAAGATACTCTATATCAACCTTTGACCTCCACATATGTGCATACACATGTGCACATGCACATATGTGTGAACACACACACATACACCATGTATATAAACAAATGGAAGAAAATTTTTCAAAAAATAGTAACAGTGCATTCTGGAGCATTCTTTCTGAAGCAGATGCCTTGTGACTGGAGTGCTACCTGCTCTCCCACAGAGGCATCTGACAGTGCCAACAAGTGTTCCACTGCATCCCAGCCAACCCCACAGATCAGACAGCAGCGTGTGGGGAGAACGGAGTAAGCCCCCACAATGAGGTCACTTCACACTTATGAGTAAGACTCACACTAGAAGTCTCATACACCTCCTCCTCCCTGGCTTGCCCACCCACCTTGGTCCCCTAACTGTCAGAATATAGCCGTTTCATAGCAAGCCATTGAAAAATTGATGCATTTCAAACTGTTTATGCCCAAATGAATATCTGGTTTGTGAATTACTCTGCCCCAGATGTATCGATTTGCTTTTTCCATGACAGTTCGCATCTTGTCCCTGCCTTTCTCATTTCCCTAATTCCTTTAAGTGGTTTCTTTCCTTCTGCTGGTGTTTATCACATTTCTCCATGCAGAATCATCTGTGAATTTCATTTGCAAGCCCCTTTTCACTCCCTACAGTCCTTAATGAAAACACGTCTGCAGGAAATGGAAGGAAAGGCCAGCTTCCCAACCTGCTCTGAGACCATCCCCTCTGTCGCCAGCCCAGAGTCCTGAAGGCTGTTTACTTCCACCGAGAACATTTTCCAGTCACATGAGAAGATGAACAGCCAAGACAACGCGCACTCATTTGTGCCACGTATTGAGACCCTTTGTCAACTGCCAAACTCATGGAGGGAACATCTCGTCAGCTTTTGTGCTGAGGTGATGGGCAAAAAAGAAGAGCTTGCCTCCACCTCAAGAGCTACATGGGATGTTGTCAATTTAGCATGCACAACATAGATAAAATTCTCCACTTCACTGCTTTATGGGCAATTATATTTCACTGCACAACCACAGTTTGCCTCTTCATCTTCTCTCTGTGTGATACAGATGAGCAATCTTTCATCCAAGATGGTCCTCAATGAACCAGGCCTTTCAAAATTGCATCTTTTCAAACTTACTTGGGGGTTAGCTTAGCTCACCATTTCCAGTGAATCCTTGAGACTGGGCTTGACTGATCAAGCATGTCTTTGCTAACTGGCAATGCCAAATTCCGAGTAGATCTTAGAAAGTAAGGAAGGTGCTGGAATCAGAAAGTTCAAGAAAGATACAAATTAGACATTTGAATGACATTGGAGGATGAAGAACCAATTGAGAGCTATTCTTTGCCTGATATAGCTCCTGATGCTAACTAGATCGGTGGGTTTCAACACCTGTTCAACCTACCTCAGTCAATTTTCTCAGAAGGCATACATAGAGATATTTGAACTACATGGTATCTAAATAACTGGAAGGATAGCACAGAGCACAGGAACACCATGCCTAGAATATTCTCACTGCAAATGGGAAGAAGGGTAGTGTCCATGAGAACTATAGAGCCTTTCAGTATCTCCAGGGCAACCATGTGCTTCATTTCTTCTATGCCTCATAGAAACTGGCTCAAAGTCAACCACTGCCATAAAACATCTTTGAAGTGCAGCATTTGTCTCTGTTTTCACACTACTTTTGGAGCACACTTTTCTTACATGCACTATAGCTCCGACTCCTGACAACTCCTCTCTGGATCCATTCCATCCATCCCTAAGCACTTCGTTCATGTGCTCATGGAATGCCACCTCTCCAAGAGCATGCCTCAGAATAAATATCCAAAACAGGAATTCTCTTCAGGTGGAATTTTATTCTCCTATTTTTGAATTCTTGAGTACTTACTTGTGGGTTTTGGTGGGTGCAGAGTTCCTGAAGGAGTGAGCAGCGCAGAGTCACGAACCCAAGAAAGACTCTGGGGAAAGCCCCCATGGTGCAATTCCATGGTGCAAATCCATTTATTGTGTAGAGAAGCCGGTTTTTATGGAGAACATAGGGTAGTGCAAAAGGGAGAAGCCCAATAACATTGGTCTAGGCTTACGAGACAACTTCAATCAGCCTATCTATGCTTGTTAATCAGAGAGGGATGGGTAAAGGTTAGTAAAGGCCCAATAGCCAATATGGGTGAACAAGGTGTCCATAAAGACAGAGGAAGTGGGTACTGTTCCGACAGGATTTTCAACTAGTGTACCGAGGACCCACCATTTAAAGGCCATGCGTGTGTATGGGCCGAGGTACTGGACCAGCACAATTCTGAAGCCTGCCTCTCTCTCCTGCTATTGTGATCTAGTAGCTACCAACATCTCCTTCTTTTCTCTTAATAAAGACTAGTGTCTACATCAATGTCTGAAGCAGTAGACTGTAGGATCACGTATCAGGCCATGACCTTTTCAGTGGTCACATCAACAATGGTGGAGACCTACTTGTAAATACATTAGATAAGGCAGGCGGCAAAAGATGATTATAGAAAGATTTTTAAAGCTAAACAATAACTCCTTGTTCTGCATAAAGCAGGTCGAGTGTCCTATCATATTGTCAGTTGATGAATCTGGGTCTAATTGGCCCTAACAGGTAACTCTTTTGGTATGTCAATAGGCACTGTCCATGCCATGTCCCAGTCCTAGGGAGTTCTTTTGACTAAAATTTCCATCCTGAGGAAATGGGATGTTGTAATCTCTTAGACTGCTTCCTGTTGAACTGGGATGTCATACTCAGGGGCACCAGGAAGGCTGGTAATTAGTCAAAAGCTGGGGGGTTTGGCAGTGGGGTACATCTGATTCACAGATTTAACTGAGTGGACAGGAGCGGCATCTGTTGAACTGATCCAGTCCATACCAGCTCTCAGCAAGTCCAGGGCTTATACCTGTTTGGAGCACAGAGCTGATTTTGGATGGTGTCTGTCAGCCAAATAGAAATCTGTTGAAACATATGCCTGGAACAGAGGTTATATTTAGGAAACTTAAAGGAAAATCTTACATTTGGTACTTCTAGATTCATAGTCTTGGCAGTGGGAAGGGGAAGGTTTCCCAAATCTAGGGAAGAGAGAGATAAATCATACCCTCAGAAGTGATCACATGGGTAGACTTAAGTCTGGAGTCTGACCTGTGGGAGGTGGGTCCAAGTCAACTTCCTGAAGCTCACAAGAGATTTAAGTTTACAAAAAGATGTAAGTACCTTGGGTTACCACTATTTGTCATCTATACTGAATTGCAGACTCATACTTTGAAGTCATAGTAAATGTCAAGTACTGAAAGGCATATTATAGAGTCATGCTAATAAAACAGTTGAAGCAGACTTATACCCTGAGTAGGCCCATGGCCCTGGGCCAGAAGCATAAACATTTTGTGTGTCTAGAGAGTTGGGTATGCAAATTGGGCAGAAACTTTATAACCTGGTGAGAAGCATCTCCAAGTCTGTATTTTGAAGACAAACAACCAAAGGAAATTTAAAATTCTGTAACAGTGGTACCAGTTTATCAGAACCATTAAGAACACTCACCCAGAGTTCTGTCAGAGTTAAAACTCAGAGCCTTTGATACCAAATATAAGCAATTCTTTATATATTCTAATATCTTTACAACTGGTATCTATATATCTTAAATCATATTTTAGATCCTCAGACCTTGCCTAGCCTTTTATCTAATCATTTACCATGAGGGAGATTTTGGCATTTTAAGCAAACTCTTTTGAATAACCAGTTTTTTATATATCCTAATCCCTTTACAAATTGCATATATATATATATATATATATATATATATATATATATATATATATATATATATCTTCTTTTAGATCTTTAGAACTGGTATAGACCTTTATCTAATCATGGAGCTGGTGGATTCTTGTTGCTCCTAAAACTGTAGTTAGCCATCAGAGATCTGAGGAAGGGTAAATTATAGAATCTGGATGGTCTGTGTATCAATTAAAAGTAACAGAGATCTATTACCTAGTGGTTCCCTGGGGCTCCTGTGGTCTGCTTGGGGGCAGACATCTTCTACTTGTTCTACTCCTGACGCACAGGAGTAGAACAGTATTTGATCTCCAGCTGTCTGGCTGCCCAGGTCTGGAATGTTTTTTTCCTGTGGGAAGGAACTAGCGGAAACTGGTCTTACCCTGGCTAGGCAGAGTAAAGAAGCTAACACATATGTCCACAGTTTACACAGAGCCGGGTGGCAGGTGAGGCATAGGACAATTTTGCCCAGTGGTTAGTGCACCAGGATTCAGGTCATAAAGCCACATAAGACAATAACTGGTTCAGTCCCTCAGTAGGCTTCTGCTCCTTGATCTGAGCTTTCTTCTGCTTTCTTCAGTGCTTGCAACTAAAGGGTCATTGATATTTTGTCAACAGAGTCAACCCCATGGAGTGAAGTCCAGGTGAGCTCGTGTTGTCTTCCATGGTTTCACATCTTACTGAATTGCAACTTCATGGTTTTTGTAAGTGTGGGAAATTATCTTTCTGTACCACTAACTCCAGTCCAGTGTTTCTCTGACAGGAAGTTAGATTAAGCAGTTGATAATTAATAATTTTAAAACTATTACCACATGTTTAATAAGAAACTTTGTTTCCCACACTCTATTGCTAAGTTGATAGGCCTTATCCTAAGATTCTATTTCTTCAGTCTGTCACCCAAGATCTATCCTAAGAAACATCACACTGTGGCACTCATTAGAATTTCCTCCCAAGTAACTGGAAGCCTGGCTGGACCCAAAGAGGACAGCCATCTATGAGGCTATGCTCTCCCCATGAGAATCACCCTCTTCTTCCACCCAGAGGTACAGCCAGTCCTGCAGAACAAAGCAGAGCCCTGTGCCCCATGTCATGCTCTTCTACAGTTCCATCAACTAGGAGAAAAAAACACCTATACTTTTGGGAAGAAAATTTATAGCATGGATCTCATCCACCTCCCTGCTTATTATTCTGAGTCACAAATGTGAAAACCAAACTGAAGACATGTTACTTAGCTGGTAAAAACACTCCACAGCATAAAGAGTCATTTCACATATCTCATCCTTTGTCACAATCGGTAAGAGAGAAGTTAAAAGGCAGAATTCCCATTAAAAATGGGCAGAGGATATCAAAGAGGAAATTTACAAAGAAACATAAATAGTCAACAAGCACATCAAGACAATCAAGAAAATAATGATTTCCTACCAGTGAGATCTGGAAAGCTCTAGTGTTGGAACTCACACACTGGCAAGGACGTGGAAAATGAGATGCCATTCAGTGCCGAGAAAAGCATGAATCTCCAGTATCAGTGGAGAGCAATGTCACATTCTCTGGAGTAGTTGGAAATGAACATATGCTGCCACCAAATCCTTTTGCTTCAGGCAATTCCTCTAGGAACTTTCACACATGCTTACGAGCAGACTTCCACCCAGCTGACTGTTGTTAGTTACAATATCGAGTTGGGAGAAATTGCCTCAGTACCATTGGTGATGACAGATAAAGCTGATATAGTCACGTGGTGGGATAAGCCATTGTCACCATGAATTACTGATTACATGGGTGCTAAAGAAGACCGATCTGAAAAAGAAGACATGTAGCAAAACTAAAAATTTATAATATTCTATTTATGTGTGTTTTTTAAAAAATTTAAAAATACCGTATGTTGAGAATATGCATATCTAAAGGTAAGAAAATCTAGGCAGAAAAAAATACTATTTTTTATTTTACTATTTTATTTTTGGTTGTGAGCCTAGCCTTTAAAGGCTGAGCCATCTCTCCAGCCTGAGTTATTTTATTTATGATGTTCTATCAATTTCTAAAGAAAAGATGTGCTATAAAAATAGCAAAAAAGAAAGTAATATTTTCTAAATAGTTTTAATAAACACAAAAAAATTTCTGTAAGCTGGCTTCCATGGTGGCCAGCAAGGGATGCATCAAGCTGGAGGCCTCATCAGGGACCAGACTTCAGCTTCAAAACTGGAACCTCACCACCTCATACAAACAGAAAAAGAACGCGCTGGAGAGATGAGTCAGCTGTTAAAGGCCCTCGCTACTCTTGCAGAGGATCAGAGTTCTGTTCCTAGCATCCATGTAGAGTATCTCTAGCTACAGATGGCATCCACAAACACCTGTATGCACACACACACACACACACACACACACACACACACACAAAAATAAAATGTTTGAAAGTCTAACAAAAAGAAAAAGGAGAAGGAGGTAGAGGATGGGGAGGAAAGAGGAAAGGGAGAAAAATAGGATGTTTGAGAGCTTATGTAGGTCATTAAGGTATGCAAGCTCAATATGTACAGATGTCTAGGGTGGAAGGCTATCAATGTTGTCTATAGGAAATAGGCCAGTCCCTATTTCTACTGAGCCATAGAAAGCCAAGAAAATGAGTTGATCACACTGGATCTGGTCTGCCCATAGGTGGAACCCTTAGATAAAATGCTGGACATAATGCTTAATTTTTGGAAAGCCCACTCTATCCTAGATGAGTTTTTGGTAGCCAGAACATCCAGGCACCTCCTAGAAGAATGTTATAAAAGACATTGAGCATGTCAACTTGCTTCAGGAGGATTCATCACTGCATGGTGTCCTGGAGGAGATGGGTCTGACATAGCCTTTACCAGCCAAGAATGTCAATAGTGTCCAGGCTCTGGAGACAGAGCCCATGTATAGTATCTGAAGGTCTCACTTCCAGTTCCATGGTTACTGTACACTTGAGTGGGAAAGGAACCTTGACTTTCTTGCTCATCATGTTTCTTCACTATCTGATAATCAAACACATCTGCAGTAAATATTTCTTAAGCAAATCAAAAGTGCCACAGTGATATGATCTACAGTGAGGAATAGGTTCACCTCACTGAAAGTTAGAAAAGGTTCTAGCCCTCAAGAGTGTTTCCATGTACCAAAGTATTGAGCTATAGCTAACACATATCTGATCTTTCTAATCTAACCCCACCCCAAATAAAGAACATAGATCTTGATAGAATTTATGCTTACCATCAGTTGAGAAAGCGTAATTAAGTCTCTATTCAGAATATTAACCACTCAACTATATTTCATATCAAAAGACATTGAGAATTCTGGTGAGCCCCAGAAAGCCTTTACCTTTGAACTTCAAAGAGAATGAAGAAAATGGTAGTTGATCTCCCCAGTTATGGCCATTCACCGACAAATAGTAAAAATGTTGGGTTTTATTTAACAGATTTTTTAATTAAAATATAATTACATCATTTGCCCTCTGTTTTAGATGAGATGTCCCCCATGAGTTTCAGACATTTGAATACTTGTCCCCAGTTGGTGGCTGTTTTCAAAAGATCAGGAGGTGTGGGGTGGCCTTGTTGGAGGAAGTATGTCACTGGGCCAGTCTTGAGGTTTCAAAGCCTTCCCAGTGTCCCCAGTGTACTCCCTGTGCCTCCTGTTTGTAGGGGTGAGATGTAAGCTCTCCATTGTTCCTACCACCACGTCTTGCTCCACCGTTAGGAACTTTATCTAACCCTCTGGAATCCCAAGCCCCCATACACCCTTCCTTCTATAAGTTAGCTTGGCCATGGTGTTTTAACATGACAATAGAAAAGTAACATATATGTGTATGTATATATGTGTGTGTGTGTGTATGTGTGTGGATGTGCATACACACAAATATATAAATACAACCTGCTGAGTCTATTTTTTGTTGTTATATGTATATGATTTCAGGGCTGAACACTGTGTGTTGGATAACCAATTATGGGGCTCATCCATGGGAGAGGATAATTCTCCCTCTCTGTGTAGGTAAATGGATGGAAATTAAAAAGATTATGTTGAATGAGGTAACTCAGACTCAGAAAAACAAGCGCCACACGTTTTCTCTTTCCATGGTCTCTAACTTCAAATCTTCAGATGTGAGTATATAGCATGGAGTAATCCAGAAACTAGGAAACTCTACCTGGACTGGGGGTGGGTGGAGGGGCTTGGGAAGGGATAGCATGATACAGGAGATGTGAAGGAGGAAATGAAAAATGAGGAGGTGTTCTTTTTGGAGAGAGAGGAGGAAAGTCACTACAAACGGAGGAAGGAGAGATGAATTAACTCCAGGGTTGTTTGATAAAGATCAGATGGACATATTATTTTACAATTACCTAAAATTATATACATTACATGTATGTAACACATACATAAGTTGTTGACCAGGGTAGTCCAAAACAATATAGGTTATTCCTGTTGCCCTTGGTTTCCTCTCAGAGTTGAAGGTTAGTCCCTGTTGCTGAAGACACGACACACTTAGGATGAAGTATTTGAGCTGAATCACACCTAAAATCCTTCTTTCTATAGCCTAGCTGTCACAGTACCAGAAAATATTAAGCAAGTTGCAAAAGGAGTGAAGCAATGAAAATCCTATGCAGCAGTGACACCTGTGAGCCACAGTGCTGACCAGCATGCATTGATAAAGGAGCAGTTCCGGCACTCAAATGTTGTCAGTAACCGACAGCTGTCTAAGTGAATTTAAAGCCCACTCAACAGGAGTTGAATGGTACTCATGTCTGGTACTCGAAACCTAGCCAGCTACACAGGATAGTGAGATCATGGATCTTAGGAGAGAATCTACTACCAACATTTTACTGGCCAGCATAACTAACTACATTCTAAATCTTATCCTGTTCCCACAGATAAATGCAGCTCTTACCCCTTTATTTTTGTCTTTACAGTAAATAGAGGTCATTACAAACACACACACACACACACACACACACACACACACACACACACACACACACACAACTGGACACACTGCAGATATCAGAGCCCAGGCCCAAAAGGTATATCTTCAACACAACTCCTGCACCTAAGGCTCAGGGAACATCAGGGAAAAGGGTGAGGCAGAAAGTCTGTAAGAGTCAAGGGACCAGGAAGTCTACTTTGATACTGGGTCTCCTAGAAACAACTGCCTAAACAAAACCAGAACAATAATATCAATAGGCATGCTAACATGGAGTCCAACCCCTAGACAAAGAACTAAAAGTTGGTTTTGAGGATGAGCCAGAGACAATAAAAGCTGCAAACTCATCCCTGGCTTGATTGACATTTAAGCTCTAGGCCATACCCTAGAATTGATAGCTGGTATTTTTGTAAATAATAGAAAATTCATGGCTCAGGAATTTCCATGTGTTTCCTATGACCAGCTTTCAAACAGATGTCTTTGTCACTCGCTGAAGCTAGTTAGGGATTTCTACAGCTAGGTCGCTAAGGAAATGCCAGGTTACCCACAAGTATTTCAGGAGTCCTGGAAATTCTCTAATAGACAAGCCCAAACCCACAAAGCACAATTTTAATAGAGTCAGATTGGCCCATAAGGTATGAAGGCCTTTTTCTATCTGGGTCTCCATGTTTGCTGGAGAGTCAGTGGGGGAAAGTCACAAAGTTTGGAGACCTTTCCTTGGTATTCAATTGCTATCTCCAAGGAAGAACAGTGCTCTCCCGAAGCCTGGCCCATCCTCAAGGGCCCCCAGAAATGTGTTAGCTGTATCCAAGCATACATTCGGCAGGATAGCTAACAAGAATCGCTCTGATCTTCTAACCACAATTTGTGAAGTCCCCACTCTGAGCCAAAGTGCATAGCAGGGGTGTGGGCAGGGGAGGGGAGTGGAGGGCAGGCTTCCTTTGCTGTTGGTTTTACCTCTAACCACAGGGAAAATTTCCAACATTTCCATTATTTCTGGCATGAAGCCATACCATATGAAGGCAGAATTTTTGTTGAGAGAAGAAGAGAAATGGATTCTGGTGAGGGAGCGAGGGAGGCTGGGAGGGAAGGAAGGAGTGAGCCAAAGCAAGAAAAGAAAAACAAAAACAAGCAGAGGAAAGCAGTATAATCTTGGGCAGGGAGGAATACCTGGATAGGTGTCTGAATAGCAAGGCTATGTGACGGAATGAGGTGTGTACATTTAATTAATAAAGCAGGCTCAGTCAGTATACACTGACCTATCTATACTAAGATACAAAGTTCCTTCTAGTTCTATGTCAGTCAACATAACTTCAGGATTCATGAGGCAGCATGGCTGTGGAGCTCACAGTCTGGCTCATTATTAAATAAAATGTGAAGGCTTTTTCCAAGTAAGTCCATGACATAATTCTCATTTCTTTCCCTGAAAAAATAAATAACACACATACAGAAATACATTGGCTTAAAAGGCACCCAGACTAACTGTGGATTATACTCATGTCTTATTAAATGATGCAACTTCTCAGCTTTCTGTTCCATTGCAGACACTAAGCAAAGTGAAGATTGCTGGTCAGAGAGGAAACATGGGATTCTGTCTGATTTTACTCTTCAAGAGTTACCGCTGCTTGGTGCTGAAATGGTTACTAGCTGGAAACAGTGCATGAGTACTTCTGGAGAGTTGAGACCTGAGGTTGTGACTTGAAACTTGTATCATCCAGCGCTTACCTTCCCAGAAGTTCCAAGCACAAATGTTACTGCTGGCTAGACATGGAAGACATAGTGGGTCACTTTCTTCCAATCTCTTATGGACACAAACATACAGGAAGTAATGTCATCCAAAGAGTATAAGTGTATTGGCTCGGAGATACATTCTGAGACCTTTTATGTACCAGCAAAGAAAAATTAGAGCAAAAATAGAGAGACACACAGGTAAAGAGGGTTAGGAGGTGTCAGTAAAGCAAGCATCTCTATAAGGAGGAGGGAAAGCCAGTACTCACAAGCAATCACAGACAAGAAAGAACAAAGAGTAGACAGGGAGGATGAAGGTATGATGATGCTCTCCTGTCCGCCCTTGATGGCTTTTGCTATCTTGAGTCAACAGATCCTGAGTAATTGCAAGAGTTTGGTTCCCAGCATCCATATGGGTTGCTCACAACCACTTCAGTTCTAGAGCATCGGCTGTTCTCTTCTGGCCTTTGTAGGCACACACACACACACACACACACACACACACACACACACACACACAAAATAAAATAAAATAAAATAAAATAAAATAAAATAAAATAAAATAAAATAAATAAAATAAAAATAAATCTTTAAATAAAAATGAGAGAGAATCATAAGAGTAACATTTAATGCCACCAGGTGACAATGGGGTTGAGCTTGAAGAATTCTAGTAATTTAAACCAACAAAAAGTACCAGTGTTGGCTCAGTGCACCAGGGGAATGTTATAAACATAATTGGAATCTGTCACCTTTTAACTTGGGTCAGTGGACATATTCGCCTCATTGACAGTCTGTTTAATCATTATTCTATGTATTCTATGTATGTCAGAGAATTGCCTGGTGGGGGTTAGCTCAAAGAACTTATTCAAATTTTAAAATGAGATAGAAAATGGTTTTGAAATTTCAGCAAGTTTTATTTAACTCACAAGCTACTAATAAGTGGTTGTACATCTTTCTGCAATAATCAGTGTTTGTAGTTTGTCCTCAGCCCTCTCCTGGGCATTCTATAACCTCCCCCATCCCACTTTTTTTGGTAGTGCACCCTCCTGTCCCTTCTCCAAACACTATGTGTTCAAGGTGTGTCTCGCATAGGAGGGAAACATCTGAATGAAAGAAGACCTTCTTCCAAGAACATCTGGCATGATCACAGTAAGCCCCCAGAGCCTAGCGCAGTAGCTCATAGTTTTAACTCAATAAATATAGACAGACAAAAGAAATGAAGAAAGAAAGAAAGAAAGAAAGAAAGAAAGAAAGAAAAGAAGGAAAGAAAGGAGGAAAGGAATGAAGGAAGAAGGAAGGAAGGAAAGAAAAAGAAAGAAAGAGAGAGGGAAAGAGAGAAGGAGGGAAGGAAGAATGAAAGAAAGATAAAAGAAAGAAAGAAAAGCAAATCTCTAAGTGTCAATCACCAAACCTGTCCAATGAACATGTCTCTGCCCTCAGGCTCAGAGTGGGTCCTTTTAAGCTCCTGGAACTATTCTATAAGAATACAATGGAGGTTCATTCAGCTATAAAGAACAAAACTATGTCATTTACATAGAAATTAATGAACCTCAAGATCATCACACTAAGCAAACTAAGTCTGACTCAGAAAGACAAATATTACATACATTCTCTCATATGGGAAGCTTCATTTTGTACTTATATATAACATGAAAGTAGAAGGGGTGACTTGAGAGGAAGGACGGGGAGGCAGAAATGGGAAAAGGAGATGTGCTGGCTGGTCTAGTGTCGACTTGACAAACTAGAGTCATGTAAAAGGAGGTCATCCTCGACTGAGAAATTGCCTCCTGAGATCAGGCTATGGGCAAGCCTGTAAGGCATTTTCTTAATTAGTCCTGAGTTCTATAAGAAAGCAGGCTGAGCAAGCCAGAGGAAGCAAGCCAATAAGCAGCACCCCTCCAATGCCTCTGCATCAGCTCCTGCCTCCAGGTTCTGACCCTGTTTGAGTTCCTGTTCTGATTTCCTTGGATGACAAACAGCAATATGGAAGTATAAGCAGAATAAACCCTTTCTTCCTCCAACTTGTTTTTTGGTCCTGGTGTTTTGTTGCAGCAATAGAAACTCTAACTAAGACAGGAAATGAGGTAGATATGATCAAATAAGTGATATACTTTAGTGGAAATTTCATTAGGAAATCTACCACTTTGGACAATGTACATCCATGAAATTTTTTTAAAAAACTAAAAGGAGAGTCTGGGGAAAATCCTAAGTTTGAAATTTCCACATTGCCTGTGGAAATTTCTGATCCCTGTATTGGTTCCTACCAACTTTCCCTTCAATATCTGTTTGTCTCTTTTGTCTCGAAGCCACCACATACATATCAAGTGACTAATATGCTACAGTTTCTCCTTGTGACTCTCCATTTCCACCCTATTACATACCCAGAACACTGGTGGAAATCTAAAAAAGTGAGTTCATGGAAGAGTTCCTTCTCATTCTAGAATACCTGTGTTGGTGCTTAGATGAACTGGAGAGACAGACAGACCAAAGAGCAGACAGTGGATGATCTATTTGCTTCCAGTGGCCTGTGAGCTCCTGGGAATGTCACCTCACCACTCTATCCTCAATACTGCTATTGGTACCCTGCCGACTCCACAAACTTCTCTGCTCATTTCATGTTTCCCTTGCATTAACACCATGTGTTTCACCCTAGACAGGCACATTACATTTCCTTCCAACCAGACCTTCTACTTTACCCTCCACAGGTTCAAAGGTAGCAACTGAAACTAACTGTGCCTCGTGCTACTTTTCTCTAAGTTAATACAGCCTTCCCTGTCTCTGCAACTTCCCAAACTCTTCCTCAAAGTCTAACTCAAATACAACTTCCATGAAACCTTCCAAAAATCACCTGTCTGGCTGGATACCCAGTTATCTAGATCCCTATAGCAAAGAGCCATGTGGTATGCCGAAGACAGACACTCTTGGATAGGAAGGCTGTGCATTGAAGAAAGAATGACTCTAGAGAAGAAGGAAATGGTACTAAAATCACGTGTTGTGGTATATAGTGCTACAATATTGTAATCTATGCACTATGGCGGCTCAGGCAAGAGGATTGTAAATTCAAAGCCAGCCTGGGTTACACCATATGGTCCTGTGTAAAACATAAATAAATAGGAGCTGAGGAAATAGTTAAGTTGGTTAAATGCTTGTTGTACAACCGTGAGTACTTGAATTTAGACCCATAGTACCCATGTAAAAAGCAAAGCATGGAGCACACATGTTTAATGTCATCACTGGGAAGGAGACAGGTCGATCTTGAGTTTTCTGGCCAGCCAGTCTAGAAAGATCTAGGTTCAATGACAGTAGCAAAGGAAGATGCCAGACGTCAACCTCTGGCCTCCACATGCACACACATCAATGTACACTCACACATATGAACACATACACACATATGCAACACACACACATTCACACTCTATGGGACACAGAACAAAATAAAAGTTGTTAATATAATATGGGAAAAATATTTGTGGGGAAGAAGAGAGTCTGGCAAGGGTGGGTGGGAAATAAGAGAGGGCACAAGGGAGATTAATCAGAATATATTATATACAATGTATGAATTTGTCAAAGGACAGATTTAATTAAAAACAAAAAAATGTATAAATTTAATAAAATCATGTCCCTAAATCAAGCATTTCCAAGCTATGTTCTTAGTTTACATGTATAAGTGATAGGGACAAAAATGTATTTACTTAGTAATTAATATCCAAGAATTTTCATTTGGAAAAATAATGTATGTGCTACAAGTGGTGGAGAGGATAACTCAAGAGCTAGGAATGCAGCTCAGGGGAGAGTGATTATGGATCATGCACAAAACCCTGAATTTGATATCTCCCATTTCAATAAAAACATGAAGAGGGGACACTTGTAATGGATAAAACTGCAGAGAATATGTCCAAATAAAAAAGAGGAGTCCCCAAGCCCTCTGTAAGAAGGCTATTCCCATTAACTCCAGGACTCTTTCATGGTGCTAAGTATAGAGAAATAGCTAATCTTTTGATCCATAAGCACAGATGCTCTAGGGTATTCCAGTATTCAGAAGGCACTGGTAGCACATGCCTTAATCCCCAAAACAGAAGTAAGTAGAAACAGAGACAGGAAGCAGAGCTCAGGAGTCAGTGTCAAACAGGAAGTGACATCTGAGACGAATCAGAGTGAAGAGCAGGAAAAGTGATGAATCAGAAGAAGAGTTAGCAGAGTAAGTCAGAGTGAGGGCATGCCCAACTCTCATATACAAAAGGAAGAAGTCTGAGGCAATCTGGGGCAGAGACACAGAGTCAGATAAGCATATGACAAGTTTGGAAGCTGGAACTGAATCAGTTTGAAGCAGAGCAGAGCAGTTCAGTCAGAGAAGTTGTAGGAATCAGCCAGTCAGCGAGAGTCAGAAGAGTTCAGTCAGAAACAGTCAGTCAGCTCAGAAAGCAGTTTGAACTAGTCTGCTTGGAGAAGAGTTTGAGGCAGAACAGAGAGTGAGTTGAATCAGTCAATCAGAAGAGTCAGTTGAGTTCAGTACAGTTCTAAGTTCAGAAGGAGTTAGAGTGAGTTTAGTCAGTAGTATGTCGCAAAGAGATTGAAATATTTTAGTTTGAAGATTAGATTGTACAGAAGCTATAACCTTCTAAAGACTGTGGATTGAATTAGCAAAGAATAAACTTCCTTTTGCTCTGAGTCTATGGTTACAACTAAGCCAGTGGCATATGCTAAAGCAACAAGACGCTTCATGACAATTTCCTATTATCTAGAGTTTCTGACATAGTCCTAGGCCAATGACAACTGAGGAAAGGTAGTCTCACATTCCAATAAGAGCTCTTCCCAAACTTCTAGAGAACAACACTGGTCTTGGGAGTCCTAACCCCAGTGTTCCTGCAGCCTTCTGAAGAGAAGCTCAGAGAAATATTTGAACACAAATCTGGGCCCAGTACTCATTTACAAAATTACAAACACATAATATAGTTTTGGGAGATAATAGACTGAAATAAAACTATTTCTTCATTGTCACTTACACAGATAATAATAGTGTCTATTTTGCAAGATTTTGTGAAAATTAAAATGATGCCTTTCAACGCTCTGCAGAGAGCCCGTCCTGTCCGTTAGGTCATGAATAGGAGTCATTATTATGTACCAGACATTCAGCCAGCCACAGAAACTGGGTCCCGCCAAGGTATTTGCCTCTCCATCTCCAGCACAAATATTTATTCTTTATATGAAAAATTCTTTTCCTGTTTTATATGAAATCTTCTTTCCCCAGTAAACAACTATAAATCTCAAGTACACATCTGGATCTCAGGGTATTCCAACAGAAATCAGACAGAATTGATGAAAAGGCTCTGCAGTGCCCCATAAAGCAGCACAGCCTGTGGGTCCTGTCGAGAACCGTGCATACAGCATTGAGGCTTTCCCTGATCCCACCAGTGAGCAAGGGCAAGGGCATATTGCCATCCCCTCATCATTTTGTCTATATTGATGAGAGAGAGAGAGAGAGAGAGAACACCAAGTGAGGCACAGGCAATAGTGTGAAGAGGCAAATAGATAAGCCACAGTAGGAGCCATGCAAAATAGTTTGTCCTTGGGAAGATGGCTGGCTCTGTAGACACAGATAGCCATGCTGTTGAGAATGGCCTCTTTGAGTGCTTCTCTGTGAAACTGAAGGACACTAAACCTCACCTCATATTTTTCCATGTTACCACGACTATCCACGTTGGTACAACCATGTGCCTCTCTTGGAACACATTCCTTTTGGTGTCTGGAATACACAAGTTCTTTCTCTTTTCAAACTTGACAGACTCTGTCACTTTGACCCTGGCTGTCTTACAACCACACTCAATACAACTGAGTTAATTGGCTTAGAAGCTTTTAGGCATGCTGCAAAGGCCCTCATCCCCAGGATAACAACACCCTACTTCTAAAAACAGCCTGTGGGAAATTTACAGGGTCATGCTCACATTATTTACATGCAAATGGGAAAAGAAAATGTATTCCAGAAGGCCACATTCTAACTACAAACACAAGAACAGCTTAACAAATACAGATGAGAGACAGACAGTCTGTTAGCACCATCTCAGAAATGAGCCAGAAAGGAGCCAACTGCCCAGTGGTTACAAAGGGTGTGGGTGAAACCCCATGATCCTCGGCACTAAATGTTTTACTTATGTTAATTTTTATAGAGGGAAATTTCTGCCTAACATTTAAATTATCAAATATAAACATAACATAAAATATATGCATTTAAAAAAATCCCTTTTGTGTTATAGTCACTGCATGTTGGTTTTAGGGCAGGAAGAAACCCCAGGCTTCATTTGGGCATCCTCAGAACAGGTAAGGGCTAGCACACATTCAGCCAACCTGCCCGCTCAGACCACAGGCTCACCGTGGGGCTCAGACCTGATGACTTCAGAGTAGTATTTAAAGTCAGCCGATTATCATCTTTCTTTTATAGTTAGAAGTTAATATTTTACTTTAAGAATTAGATTGATATAAAGTTGTGATGGGAAATTAATTATATTGTTTAAAAATGTCATGTTTTAAGCAGTTATTTAAATTAATCTTTAAAATGCAATTTAAAAAAATAACATTTAGTTAATAATGAACAAATTCTTAACAATGTGTAACATTCAAAGAAACCAAATTTGATTTATAAAATAAACAGATGCTTTTATCTGCCTGATAGATCACATGGTACATCACCCAAGTTCTCTGAAAAGGGTCTTCGCTGCTGTGTCGAGAAAAAAGTTGACGAACATCACCATCTTCTGGCCAGGTTCATGTATTAAACAAGAACGCTCTCAGTATCACAGGGAAAAGCCGAGCATCTGAGGAGGGACCCTGTCAGTTGTTCAAAGTACACATCAAGCTCGAAGTGACTTCAGAAAATAAAGCCTAAAATATGAACGTAGGGTGTGTCCTTTGAGACACTCAGGACATAATTTGTGCTTAGTATTAAAGCCCACCGCGTGATTAAACCTAAACACTAGGGAGAACCAGCAGGATTTAAAGTGGAAAGGGAAAAAAAAAAAACCAACACTATAATAATGTGAAAGAGAGACTTCCACTGGAATAGTAGTAGGAAAGAAAGTGGAGTCTCGCTTTTAAAATATGAAAATACGGAATGTGCGAAAGTGAACAGAGTTGAATAAAGATGGCAACCAAGATGTCTGGATTCTCTTTGTGACAGCGCGTGCTATTGGTCTGATAAATGGGGACAGATAAGCGGTCCATAAGTTGGTGCTTGTATGGCATTATCCAAGATATTCTAAGGGACCGATACAAATCATTCCTAGTCCCACTTTACAATGCTCCTGCTCATACAGAGAGAGAGAGAGAGAGAGAGAGAGAGAGAGGAGATTTTATTGAAAGAAAATAAACTTTGAACATGCTACTGATCCAGCCCCAGTAGCTCTCCAGTTGTACCTCTGCCTAAGAAAAACACCACTAGTTTTCTGTGCAATGTTGTGGGAAAATGGTCATATGGAGGTAGACATATGGTCAGAGAACTTACCTTAAGAGACAATGTTAAGTCATTGGTTTCAAAATTAGTTCGCTTATTTTAAATTCGTATATAGGTATGTATAAAATATAAAAATTTGGATACACACCAACTATCCATTGTGGAGAAACAGCTCTTGTAGCGTGTAAATTTTGAGTTTAAAGAGGATTTTTCTGACCTCCTTTGAAGCGGTGAACTCATGGACGAATTGAAAGAAAGTTTTGGTGATCCAGAGTATAGATCCATAGCTTGACTGATGGCCTGGTTCTACATCGAGACCGCTGGTTTCTGTGTGACTCCAGAGAAGTGATTCAGCATCTCTGTGCTTCCCTGTCCCTTTCTGTGAAAAGGATATAATTGTATTCAAACACCTCCCTGTAGCATTGCAGAGGTACACGAGTACCTGTGGTTGATGCTCATCAACTGGGAAAAGCAGCTGTTTCTGCCACACCCAGGTACCAGTGAGAAGGAAGCCCCTGGACAGGGTAGAAAATCTGGTCTAGGAAGAGAGATGGCCATATAAATGTTTGATGTCTTTTTGAAAAGGAAGTAAAAGTTTCCCACTTGGGAAATGGGGGAAAACATCATGAACACTATTTATTTAGGAATACTCATTTTTTTCCTTTCACTTCATTCTAAAAGCAGAGGTGCTTCCATTTTGTTATCAAATTGGCAGTAGGAATTCTTGCCCACTTCAGAGTCGATCCCACCAGCTAGAAAAGGGAGGACATTTCCAGAAAGAGCACATCCCACTGCCAACTAGATGCAGAGCTTCTTGGTATCAAGAATCAAAATGGATAATTGATCACCTATTATACATCTCCTTGTGCTAAATGGGTCCCAGATCTGCTCTCCATGTTCCAGTAAGGTGTTCTTCACTCCAGTGCCAGCCACACGTGTAGTTGAAAAACTGGTTGCAATATTCTTCTCAATGAAGTGGCATCAATGTAAAGCCGGGAGTAGGGGTGAATTTAACAAAAATCTCAATCCAAATAAAATACTCCAAATTTTATTTTATTTTGTTGTCTTCATTTAACTTTATTTTAATCATTAAGCTTGAATTCAGGGCTTAATGAATACTCTATATAAGCAGTCCACCACAGAACTACATCCCAGCTTCTTCTACCACAAATGCAAAAACTTCAGTGTTTTATGGGTGGCTATATAATCAGTCCCGAGCATCCTGGCTGGGGTCCTGCCTATAGCTAGCTGTGGGAAACATTTGTTCTCTAGGAGGCTGCCTGGGATACAGGGATGATGGTGGCAAAGGATAAGAGACAACAAGTATCCAAATCTTTTCTTTATGCATGACATCATTAGGGTGAAAATTAAAATGAAGCTAGTACAAGATTCATGCTTATGCCTTTATCAAAAATGATTGTTTTATTTATCAAAGATTTTTTGCATTAACTCTGGTTTATTAATAATTATTACATTATACATAATTTTTCTTGCTTACTTAGGTTTTTGGTGTCCCCAGATTTTATGTGACTGCCTCCTGTGGTCCTGGCCCTTCTTTGTTCAGAATTGCTACAATCATGTGGTAAAGATGGGAGGTTAGGGAGAAGGAGAATCAGAGTTATGCAAGCCATGAGCTCACAGTTAGTTTTAGACATTTCACAGTTGTGTACATGGAAATGTAATGTATTCTGTATATCCCTTTGAGGGTGGACTCTCCCAGTGCTGTATTGTGGAACCTGCTCACGTTGCTGGATACAATTCTGCATGATGTTCCCATCATGGGAAGATGTCACAAAATTGACAGGTGTTTGGGTAGACAACACTTATAGCTAGTCTAAGTGCTGATCTGGACAGCCTAGCAGACATTTCTCTTATTTTGCATGTCATCATTGAGCGTGTGCCTGGGGTAGGACTGTTGAGTCAGAGGGTTGATTAGCTAGTTAGTTAGTTAGTTAGTTAGTTAGTTAGTTAGTTAGTTAGTTAGTTAAATGACAGATTCCCAACAATTCCAGTAGCTTTATTAAAGATTTGGACATCTTGTGTATACGTCTTTCAGGATGTATTGTTGGTGTTGTTCCTTCTCAAGAGTGCCTTCATAGTGCTTGGTTCTTTGTATTTCTAGGTGAATTTGAGAGCCACCTTGCTGGTTTCCAGGAGAAAAACACCTGGGGAATTTTTACCACATTTGCTCTGAATCTATAGTCCACTCTGAAGGGGAAATGACTGATGCCTTCATGGCATGCCCCAATGTCTCTGTTTTCAACTAGTGTCCCATACCTCTGTATATCTACTTAGAGTAACATGAGTAGGTGGTGCATATATCACGTAGACGGTTGCTGTAAACAAATTTTTAGTACAGGTTTCAACCTGAGTGATACTTTCCTGCCACCACATATATCTCACAGACATCCAAACTCCTTCCTCATTTCCATTCCTGGGGGCCTTGCTTGTGCTCTTCAGGAAACCAGAGTTCTTTCTGGCGTCCATCCCTCCTGTCTGGTGATAGCTAATCTTCCTGAAAGACTTGCTCCAAATGCCATTGCTCTAGAGGGTTCCCAAGTCCTATCTGTGCTCCCACTACAGAGCAGCTTGCTGGTCAGTCCCTAACCACATCCTACTGTGACGAGCTGCTCAGGTACCAACTAGGGCCACCCTAGTAATACATAGATTTGTGCCGAATAAATGCATATGAATACTCCATTTTTAATTGGGCCATTTGGTTTATGTTTGTGTTTTGGTTTTGTTCCTGTTTACAGGACATCATTTGGATTTAAGTTTATCCAAAGATATTTGGCGTCACAGTTTAGCAAAATGTTGCTTGTCAATCTGACTTTTCTCTCATTATTCGTTTGACTTGAAAACATTCCAGTTCTACTTGAACTCTCTGCAACATGGATTTAGAGCGTATACATTGTCTTGGGTGATTTAAGTCAGTCTGTCAGTTTTAGAAGCAAAACACTACTGACCACCTCCACCCCAGCCCCAACTAACTGGAGCTCCGGGGAAGCCCTACACCTTTCATGTCACTAGGGGGCAGTTTTCCTCTCAACAGGATCAGTGAGACTAAGACAGGAAGTGTGATGCTGGACTAGCAGCACAGTTAGCGAGAGAGAGACAGAGAGAGAGAGAGAGAGAGAGAGAGGGAGAGGGGAGAGGGAGAGGGAGAGGGAGAGGGAGAGGGAGAGGGAGAGGGAAAGGGAGAGAGGGAGGGAGGGAGAGAAGGGGGGAGGGAGAGGGGGAGGGAGAGGGAGAGAGAGAGAGGGAGAGAGGAGAGAGAACTTAATAGTATTAAAGAAAGCAGAGTCATGGGAAAGGCAGCCTGTGGAAAATGGTGAAAAATTCTTTAAGATGTCATTTCACTGAAGATTTTAAGAAAAGCAGCCAGGTGGTGGTGGCTGAGGTGCAGGCATTTAATCCCAGCACTGGGGAGGCAGAGGCAGGCAGATCACTATGAATTTAAGGCCAGTCTGGTCTACAGAGTGAGTACCAGGACAGCCAGAGTTACAACCGAGAAACTCTCTAGAGGAGGTGGGGGAGGGGGGGAGGAGGGGAGAGGAGGGGAGAGGACAAGAAGAGCTAACCACAACCATATGAGTAAGAGGAGGAGTGAGCAGCAGAAAGAGGCCAGATGATGCTGAGCAGCTGAGGAGCACCTTGTCCACCCTCAAGAGCAGCACCACAGCCCCTCTGGATGAAGCCAGAAGGTGCAGCATGTGGGGTAGGAAGACTGAAGCTCTAGAAGCTTCCTGGTGGAATTCTCCTGTGAGGAGAGAAGGTGTGGGGCTTTAGACAGCACTGAGTGCAGTTCCTTCCCGTTGGTTTCAGCTGAAATGGTGATTGCAGGCCAGTACCCCGGTGTTGCTTTGCACTGAGAAAACACGGACGGTTGTTTCTTGTTGTGTATTTAGTACATAAAACTTGATCCATTTTTAAAAATGTAATCCTCACATGTCTGTGGGTTAGGTAACTCACCAGTCTTTTACACATAAGAAACTTGAAGCTATGAGTTAATATCCATGTGTCACCTGAGGTTGCAGAACAAGAGATGGGGGATTCTAACCCAGCACTCACTGGCCAACACTCACTATTTGAGGATCCCTGAGTCCCGAGACAGGCCTGAGGAGACCAGACCTGGGAAACACTTTCCCGCTGGTGTCTACATTCTCACAACACAACGCCCTCTTGGTCACATGAGGGAGAATTTCAATTTTCACATACAAAAAAACCTGAATAATTAAGTTACTTGGCCACTTTTTCAACTGCCAATCCCACAAAATCTTCTAAGACCCTAGAGCCTAGACCAAACCCCAACACGGAGAGGGCATCACAGAGTTTGGAAGTGAATTCCAATCAGCAGGAATGACAGCACATATGAATGGGCTGATTCCTTATTTCTACCATGCACTACAAGAGCCTGAGTTATAAAAAGAAGAACCAGAGGCAAATTATCAAGGACAGTGCGAAAAAGCATAGCTTCTCCCAGGGAACCCTCACCACTCACCCCTGCCAGCCCTCAGGCAGCATCCTTTCTGGATTGGGTCTGTAAGGAAAGAGGGAAAATCCCCATAGGATTTGGGGAAAGCAGAGAGTGGCACTCTCTCCTGGATGCTACAGTTTCCTAAGCACACAAATGACAGTGCCCTCATCTGCCCACGGGTCCTGCAGAGAAACAAAGCAGCCAAAGGGCAGGGCCTAGCCAGGTGTTGGGGCAGTGGTGCTACAGATCCATCATTTCTATGGATCTGATGTCACCAGACAAGCTAGCAGAGCCTTGGACCAACTTGCCCAGCCCAGGAGGACACATGGCAAGGAGAAGGGTATTTTCTCTTGGATTCAACCCTAATTCTTTGCCTATGTCCTTAGATTAAAACACATACTGCATCTAAGCCTTGGATTTCGTGTTTATACTGTGAGGAAAATGTTAATTCATAGAGCTGTTGTAAGAAGTAAATTCCATCAAGATCCTGGCACAGGGTGGGTATTTAGCAAATGAAGTGTGGACCAACCTCAGGGGAAGCATCTGTGAGGTCCCTGTGTACATCCTAAGAAGCCGATCACAGGAGTCGGGCAAAGTGAAGATGCCAGAAGCAAGCACCAGTGAAGAAGCAAGACTAATAGTGTCAAAGAAGTGCTCACTTCATCAGCAGCACTCAGTCAACCATGGGAAGATAGTGCTGCTAGCAGCCACCGAAAAAAACTAGGGGTATGTAGGTGTGTCGGAGAGGGGAGTTCATGTATAAAATATATTCCATTCTGTTGCTGTATTCATATTTAACTGGCGATGGAACAAATTGACTCAATTTTAGCAGCTGAAAATCCCACTTAGTCCCACAGGACTAAAATGAAGGTAGCAACAGCAATACGTTCCTCATGAGCGCCCCAGAGGAGAATCTAGGTATTTGCTTATTTGGATATTGGTAGTTGCATGGAGTTAGGGAACTTAGGATCCTGTTTCCTTGCTAGCCTCCAGCTGGAACCAGCCTTAACTCCTAGGAATCTCTCTTATTCTTGCAGATAGGCCCCAATATCTAAAAAACAGAACCGAACATCAAAGCCTTTCATTCCTTCTTTCAACATTCTCCGTGATCACATTCTCAGTCCCTGCCTGGGGAAAGTTGTGTGCTTCTAAGTATTAGATTGAGCTCACCCAGGGGAACTTCCCTAGATCCAGGTCCATAGTGTTCACCACACATACATAGTCCACTTGCCTGGTAAAGCAATCCATTCAGCTTCTGAGTATTGGAATATAAATATCTTATTGTGTCTGCCACCTCATTATATGTTCAAGTTTTATTTTGTGCCTTATTATGGCAAAATTTAGTGCAATAATAGTGCTAAGTGTTGATATAAGATATCAGTATCAGTGGGACTGGGTTGGGGAGGAAATCTGGAATGGGTGAGGGGTGCCACAGGGATGGGTCAAGGGTGCCACACACTGAACCTTTTGGTTAGTGCTCCTTCGTAATACTACAGGAGGTGATGTAACATAAAATACAGGGTGGGGCAGAACCTCTCCCATCTCCTTCTCTCCCATCCTCCTCCACCTTCCTCCCTGATTTTGCAAGCTGTGGCCCTGCTCTGAAATTTCTGAAGGCCCCTGGATATGGTCACATGAATAGGAAGCATACATAGAGCTTTACCGGGAGAGTGACAGAGGCCGTGCTAGGTCCAGGGTTAGCCATAACAGGAAGACGAGCAGCAGTAGGTAGCATCCATTGCATCCCAGAGAGTCCCTGGGAGACAGATGTTACACCTGTCATTTTCCCTGCATCCTGACTCAGTTTCACTTCCCCCTGCCCTGAGGATTTGAAAGCAAAATGCCCAGGTCTTCTTGGTCACTTAAAACAATAGCGCATAAAGAGAGGAGGACAGAAAAGGGCTGGTTTCTCACTAACCCGAAGCCACCCCTGGTGGAGGCTCTCTGACCTATATTTTGAAGCTCTGGGGCCCATGGGAGACTCTTGTTCACTGGTATTTTCTCAACCACAAGGATGGTGACTCAGCATGGTGGTTAGCTCTCAGATAGCAGGCCACAGCCCTCAGCAGAGCTCCAGGTGGGGCAGCTGCATGGAAGTCAGCCCTCAGGGCTGCCCTGCTGTTCACTGCAGTCTTGAGTCTCCCAGGTTGACTAGCACTCTGCCCACACACCCAGGAACAATTTATCTTGCCAAGTGTCCCAGTCCTCAAAACCATGGCAGGAGAGGGTAAGGATAAGCTAGAAAAGAAGTCATCAGTCCAGTCTGACATGAGGCATCTAATGTGTGGCCAGCAGGAAGGAAAGCAGTTCAGACCCTTTGTTCCAGACCAAATATAAGTCTGAGGGAGCTGCTAGGACATAGGCCTTCCTTGTTCTAGAATACATATCTAGGAGCCAGGTCCTGGCTCCTGGGGACCAGATACCCATCTACATCACAATACTACATGCTGAATAACCAGACTCCAGAAGCAGATGCAGCTACCAGAAGGGCTGACTGATACCCCGTGGTTACAGGGCTCTTGCTATGTATACCACAAAAACCTCAATGCTACCTATGCTGTCACTTCTGCTCCAACAATTTAAAACTTGTTAACAAGTTTAAGGAGTGGTTGTTTCAATCTTGCTTGCATTTCTTTTCAGGAATCAGTCACTAATAGTATCTGTTAATTACACTAGCAGTTTGCAGCTAGAGAGAAACAAGGTGTGTGTGTATGTGTGTGTGTGTGTGTGTGTGTGTGTGTGTGTGTGTGTGTAGGAGGGAGAGAGGAAAGGAGGGAGAAGGGGTGGAGGGGTACAGGTACCTGTAAAGGCCAGAAAAGGGCATTCCAATCCCTTTGAGCTGGAGTTCCAGGACATCGTGAACCACCCAAAGTGGGTGCTGGAACTAAACCCGTATTCTCTTGAAGATCAAGAAGCACTCTCAATAGCTGAGTAGACTTTCCTGTCCCCTGTGGTAAATTTTGAAAAGTGCATTTTGACAGTGCTAGATAATACAGTTGCCTGGCTGTCACATCCCCATCTCCATTCAGGCTAGTAATTAGGGCCTGAGTTAAAGGTATCAAACGGTCCGTGTTCAGGAGAGGCAAGGCCACCTCTCTTCCAGCTCATGCAGTGGGACCTCAGCTACACTAAGCCAATGGTCCCTTTGTGCTGGCTCCCAGCAGAACCATCCCAGTCCATTATAGTTTTCTGTGGCTTTACAAAGCTATGCGGAGAGTTTAAAGTGTGTGGCTGGCACTGGGACTCACCAACACTCACCAACGGAAAGTATCCTGGGGCATCTGGGAAGGCAGAACACATTTCTTTCAGAAATGAACAAATGTGTTGATGAACAGGCTGTGCTGCCCTGATGGGATAACCAGAAACATGGATTAACTCCTCCCCCGCACTCCAGTTTTGGAAGCAAAATCCAGGACACTAAGGTGGGTAGAGAGCAAAAGCCACAGGAGGCTAGGAGATGGCTCTGTTGGTAAAGTGCTTGCCTTGTGAGCACAAAGACTAAAGTGCAACAAATGAAACTGAGTTTTGAAAGCTTGTCATGGTGGCACATTGATCCCTGGGGCTCACTGGCCAGTCTCCCTGGTCTAATTGGGAAGCCTCAGGCCAATGACAGACCCTTTCTCAAAGAAACAAGATGATGCCTGTGAAAGACAGCCCACTCTATCCTCTGGAACACACACACATACAGACACACGCACACTTCACGGACCTGGGTACGACTGAAGTCCCCAGCCCTGGCCCCAACTCTCCTCCTGAACTGTTAAGGAGTCCCAGAAGGCTGGTGTGCCAGTTTCACCCAGGCTTTCATCGCCATCTGGGAGCGTCCTGCATAACCTGGTCATAAGCAATGGCGCAGCTGAATTTCTGTCCAGGCAAAAAGAATCTGGGCAGCAGACAGGAGCTGAGAATGAGGAGGTCACTCATAAGGGCGACTGGATCTTATCATCAGGTAGCCAGCCCCCTCTCTACAATCAAAAGGAGCTCTCTGGAGCTGGTGGCATAACTCAGTGCAGAGCACTTGCCAGCACGTGTGCAGCCCCTGGCTCTATCCCCAGCAACCCGTAGGTAGGGAGAGTAGCTTGTTAAACCTGTTCCATACTGATATTTTTATGTCCTCAAAATCCTCTCCTGAAAATGCAGCTCAACATCTAAACAGGGAATTTCCAAGTTTAAAAGAAGAAAGGAAGGAAGGAAAGAAAGAAGGAAGGAAGGAAGGAAAAAAGAATAGAAAAAGAAAGGAAAGGAAAGGAAAAAGAAGAAAGGCCAGGTTAGAAGTTTAGGTGATTTTAAAAATCCAAATCCTGTATTGTCTTAGATTTCATTAAAAATGTGTAGTAATTTTGCTCATTTTTGAAATAATCTCCGTGACTAATGACTCAAACCACTGTTTCAACTGTGAGACTTCTGACCAGTCATTTTCTACTTAAGGTCTCCAAATTAAGCATGAGAAAAGTAATTATTATTTATTCATCACAAAGGAATGAAAATACCCCATGAAAATAACCCACCAGAAATTGTCCTGTCTTCTTTTACTTGTACCATAAACTCAAATAGGACGCTCTAAGGAACTGGGCTACAGGTTTTTTAGCTTGCATCCAATACTGAGGCCCTTAGATCAGTACCTAGAACCTACCTGAAGGTGGCGCTCAAGGGTGCTGCTAACGGTGGCTGAACAAAGAGAACAGTCAGAACAGTTGACTCCAGGCTCTCTTTTTTTTCCTGATAAAATAGCTGCTTTAAGTTAATGTACAGTACAAAACTTTGCCAAACAAAAAGAAAGCAACACACACAAGATATAAAGTAAAGGCAAACGCTGTGAAGGAGTCCTGAGCCGGAGGGTGGCTGAGGGAGGGACAGTCCTTACTGTCCACAATGACTGTCCGCTGTTTCTTACATAAGAACACATCCAGTCAACATGCATTAATTTTTTCGATCGCATTTTTCTCTACTCCTGTTTCACATAAGTGAAATACACTTTTACACGTTCCTGGGTACAGAGGTCACAGTGTGATAAGCTACCATAGCAGCCTCCCGAGTACTAGGTCTGTGAAGCTCAAAAGTGTAAGGCTTACCTATTGAGATCATTCCACACTGCTACCAAATTTGGATATCCTGCCCTATTTCTTAAACTGGTGTCCCCATATTTTCCCTGGGGTGTTCTTCCCTTTGAAGCTCTGTGCTTTCCGGAGAATAAGCAACCTCCAGAACAGAAGGCTTCACCTTCTGTCACATTGGTGTCAAATGACCTTCCCTACAGGTCACTTCCCTAAGCCTCAGTGCTCCCCACCCTAGGCCAAGTCTATGGCTCCCCACCGCTCCACCTTCATTTTTAGAAGGCCTTGACCGTAACCAGGGCTGTTCTGGGCTTTGGTCAGCTGCCTTGAAGAACATGCTGAATCCTGATGAGGGCATCTCTTTCGAGGATATTTGCCATTTAGAGCACGTACCACCCAGATTTTGAAGAAAACCCCAGCCTTTCTCCTTTCAAGGTCCTTAAGTTGGTCTTGACTGTGAGTGCAGGAAAATGTGCAGGTTAGGTATGCTTCCAGTCAACACTGGCTGCCTCATGTCTTCCAGGGTTTCCTTTATCATCCTTCCTCCTTCACAGCCTAATGGCCTGGCTCTGCTTTTTACCACATTCCTTCTCATTTTCCTTCTTTCAAGTTTGCTTTTACAGGGGTCCTCCTTGAAGAAGCATTAATAACTCCAAAAGAGGGAAATTAAAAGGCAGGCTTGAGCTAGGTGCATAGCTCAGTGGTATTGCACTTGCCTAGAATACACAAGGCTCCAGGTTCAACCCCAGTGCAACCCAGTGCTGTAACTGGAGGCTATGGGGGTACTTCTGGAAAGATGGTAAGTCTTAAAAGAGACTGAAGAAGCAAAAACGGCTTCAGTTGAGGAATATGCTGTCCTCGTATGAATGAAGTCACGCTCATCCCCTAAATTCACACATGTATGTGTTTTAAGTTACAGATCTCACTCCTTTCTGCCAGTGCACATGACGCAGACCAACTACAGGTCACTGAAAGAGTTTCATTAATACAAGGAGTTGTGTCTGCATTCTTCTTTGGTGTAGCTCTTGAAAACAGGCATGACTCGGGCTCTTCTTCATAAGTGATTTCATATATCTGGAAAGCTGGCAGAGCACCATACCTGAGGCAGAAAATGGGATCTGTAATAGGTTCCATCTTATTTCCACTCAAAATCCTGTTTTTTCCTCAAAATATGTCCCCTCAAGTCAGGAAGCCATGGAGGAACCAAAACTCAAAATGTCTTCCTGATGCCATGCCCAGGCACCAGCATCAAACTGTGGGCTTTGACCCTGTATGGTGACTAAAGATGGGTTAAAAAAAATAGACTTCAATGGAAGATTTCTGAAAGTGCAACAAACACAAAAATAACTCAAAATCAAGCATGGGATGGATCTGATGTGTTACACTGTGTGGCTTTGCTGCAGGCTTCATTCTGAACGCACAACATGCAGGCTTTGTTCTGTGCACGCCATCACACCGGGCATCACCAATCAATATGGCTGAAACACCTTGGCTCAGATCACAGACTATTCTACATTACCACCTTCAGTGTTTGTGCTGTTCACACTAAGTTCTCTGCTCTAATAGAAACAGCGGTTTGATGACAGAAAACAAAGACTCATGCTGTTTTAAAGTAAAATTTCTTTATGTTATGTGTTACCAGTAAAAGTTTGGTTTGTGTAACTCTCTTATATACCTATATACTCAGGGTCATGTAAAACTATCTGTAGAAAAAAGGATCATGAGTGGGAAAAGTTTAGGAAGCTCAGAACGGGTCACCGCAGTGGATGCTCTGCCCTCAGCTTATGGCTGGCTGTGCTTTTCCAGATCCACAGTGAAGCAAGACTCAATGTATTGCTTCATTTGTTCTGCAAATGCTCGAATGCTTGCCCAGTATTACCAGGCCCAGCCCCTTTGTGAAATTGTTGGCTCACACAAGACCCGACTAGAACAGCTGGTTCCTTCTGGGTGTGGCTTTTCACAGGACTTTCCCTGATAGCATTAGTCAGGGTGGGGGGTCAAGCTATTAGCATTTCCATCTTGGGATACAGCGCTGAGTTGTAAAGAGGATGTTCAACCCCCCAAGTCAATAAGGACACAAGAAAATATGCATTCAGCACCGTAGGAACCCTGGCGAAAGAGCAACAGAATCAAGACAACAGTTACCACTGTTGTTCGTGTTTGTGGTCTGCACATGGAGCCCTGTGCCAAACGCTACACTACCTCTCTCTTCTCTGATCCTCGTGTCAGCTGATGTATACATCACATCAGACACATGTACAGGTCCTACCGTCAGGAGAAGGAACACATTTAAAGAGCTCCATCCTGACCGTCTCTATAGTAAGCACAACACACACACACACACACACACACACACACACACACATACACACACACTCACACACACACACACACGTGAGCCTTCATCCAGTGGCTTTCCCCCTGAACCTAAACAACAATCATGTTTGGTTGATAGTTGTTCCTATCTCTTTCCCCAAGCCTCCGGCCATGATAATGGAATGTATTGTTCCAATTTAGAGAGGAAGAAACCAAGGTGTAGATAACCTGTGATAACCTAAACAAGTGCCATAGCGGAATTCAGGAGGAAATAAACATCCAATGTCCAGCTCTAGAGCAAAGAAGGAGAGTTAAAGCATCCCAGTTACAGGAGCCTGGACAGACACGTGAAGGGTGTGTTTGAGTAAGAACTCTGGATACAGGTCTGGAAAGATGGCTCCATGGTTAAGAACTGGGGTAGATTCCTATCTGAAACCTCAGGAGCACACTCCTACTGTCTTCATTCACTTGGCATTCTGGCTTTCTGCATTCCCACCAGGGACACCCAACAGGAACTTCTTACAGCATCCTAAGCTGTCGCTAGCCCGCTTATCCAAACTCCATGAGATCCTTCTCACAAACGTTCCAAAGGCCTCTGAACCACACTGTCAGGCGCCACAGCAATAACCCCATCCTCGGGTGCCAGTTTTCTGTACTAGACATGTGTTACTGTTACAAATATTGACAGAAACAATTTAACGAAAGGAAAGATTGACTTGGGCTCACAGTTTAGAGATTTCGGTCTGAGGCCTGCTCCGTTGCTGTGCACCTGCAGTGAGGTACACCACGATAGAAGGGTGACAGAGGGCAGAGTTGCTCTCTCCATGGCAGCCTGGGAAGAGAGAGAGAGAGGAAGAGAGAGAGAGGGTGGGAAGCTGGGAAGAGAAAAGGGAAAAGGGATCCTTCACTCCAATTCTTACTTAGATCGCTGACCACAATATTCCTCATTTCTACATCTGATCAATGTCATTAATGAAAAAGCTCAATGGGAAAGGGTACCAGGACTCTTACCTCAAAGTATGAAGAGAAACACTGAAACTGGATGTCAGGTGATGTGCTTAGAACGTGGCCGGCTAGTAAAGCAAAGCCTCGTAGCTTAATTTTCCAAGTTCTGGCCCTGAACTCTGTACTTTGCCTCCAGCGAGGACACACCTTCCCTGTGCTAAAATAAAATACAGAAAGACCTCTGAGCTTCACTTTTTCCCACCTCACCACATCCAGGGCTATCTGAGCTGCCTTGCCAAAGTGTACCCTACCCGCTTCCATGATGCTGGGTACAAATATTTATTTCTATTATTTCTACAGCAAGATTACAAAAAGATAAAATAAAAATAAAAACCTTAGGATACAGTGAAATTTACCCACTGTAGTCCTCTGACCTTCCCCTGGTGCTTCCCTTGTCGGTGTTAGAATATATATATATATATATATATATATATATATATATATATATATATATATATATATATATATATCTATCTTCAGCAACAGAGTAGCTAGTTTACACACATCTAAAGCACTCCACTGAAGGAGGCACACTTTGGTTTTGTGTTCCCATGCCTCAATAATACTTGTGACACTTTGAAGAATTCTAAGAACTTTCTCACAGGAAAGAGTGGCTAGGGGCCCCTTAGCTGTCCTCTCTGGGCTCCGGTAACTAAACTCAAGGTTTTGATGTGTGTAGAAAGGAAGGCTGGCAGGGGAAGGTTGGAGGGGGGATGATAGGAGGAGTGAGGACCAGGGAACAAGGACATATAAAAGCTGGTCATTCCATGTAAACCGCTCCCCCCACGAGGGGGGCGGTGTTCTTCCTTCAGTGCAGCACAGTAAGTCCATCCTGATGATGTTTAACTAAGCAGCTCAAGCAGATCAGTAGGTAGGCAAGGAAGAAGCGGAGTGATGGGGACTTACAGCAAAGGAATGCTGGGTGATGACAGAACAGATCACAGGGAAACAGTGATGTGAAGATCTAAGGTTCAGCAAACCTGCTGTGACAATCAGAACTCCTCAGAGGAGGCCTGACCCCACCCCTCCTGACTTTGTGAACTTGAGTCCATCCTAGAACATTTCTAAGCCCATTTCTGATGCCTAACAGGTGACCAATCTAAATTATAAATAATTAAAAATTCAAGCCAAGCCCAAGGGCACATGCCTGTGAGCTCAGCACTCAGGAGGATCAGGAATTAAAGGTCAGTCATCCTCTACTACAGAGGGAGTTGCAGGTCAACATAGGTTTCATGAGATTTTGTCTCAAGTAAATACATAATAAATAAATAAAGTCTGTCATCTCGGTTTCTCTTATTCCTAGAAACGCTATTTGCAGTGTTCACAGGTTCGTACGTATTTCTTACCACCAAGCAAAGCCATACCATTACCCGTTCTGTCATCAACCCTCATCAACAAAGCAAACTCTGCAGGCAGCCGTCTGTGCAGCAGAACTCACTTCTACTGTGTCACTAAGTTACATTTCCCCTGGTTTTCTGGGAAATGCTTCCTTTAGGTTGCTCCTGCCCAGTGCCAAGAACACAGCACCATGGTTTCCATCCCACTAAGCCATAATGGGGTATCCCTGGGAGATAATGGATTCTGCCCAGCAGGGGACCACTTACAGGAGTCTCTGGGTAAAAGGTGCCTGTGCAGAAACCTCACTGATGCGCTCTTTCCATTACCCTTTTCCAATTTTCCCTGTCTCCCTCTGTCACCTTCAATTAAGCACTGCTCTTTACAGTCTTCTTCTGCCCCAAGGGTCATTAGTGTTCATCTGACACAGCAGCCAACAGTCAGCACCAGGCCTGGCACTTCTCAGAAACTCCAGATAATGTTTTAGCCAGTGTGGCTGTCTTCCTTGGGTGTGTTCAGCTTTGACAAAAGCCACTTGAACACAGATCCTAAAGAATGTCGAAAGAAAAATGACCACTAGCTTTATATCTGCTTCCTGTTTCCTGGTGGTGGGATGGGTTTAAGCCAGAACAAAGGCTCACCAGTAGTAGACAGGTTTATTTTGCAAATGATTTGGAATCTCTGGGTATGTTGTTTTAATTCATTTGTCTCCTATCCTAACTCTTGAAAGGCACTTCGACAGCTAAACTGGGTAAGGAGTTAACTGGGGTGGGTTAAAACTCCATAGGGCAGCTACATGGGGCACCCAGACATGCAACACTGATAGGGCAGCCGCGTGTGACACCCAGACACTCTCCCTCCTGAGGGCTTGTCTGCTGAAATGTTCAGACACATTTCCATTTTTAACGTTCTGTCCCATTTCACCATATACTCACTTGCACTCCCCAAAGTGGATTAAAATCCTCTTGGACCCTGTCACTGTAGTTTAGAAGTAAGCGCTCTTGCAATATGCGTATACTGCCAACAGAGGGCGTCAAAGTCACCAGACACCAGACGTCTTGTATGAGAGGGTAATGGTGACAGTGACAGCCAGCGATGAGAATGTACTGTGTGTGCCTGTGCGAGTGTGTGTGTGAGTGTGTGTGTGTGTGTGTGTGTGTGTGTGTGTGTGTGTGTGTGTGTGGTGTTTGAATTTCTCGAAGAAAACGTTAATAAAAGAAAAAATAATCCGGTAGTAGAGGATGGGGCAAGACGGCAGCCAGCTGATTACATGCTTGAAGGATCCTCTCCCCACAGAGACACCAATTCAAACAGCCATCTCAGCCATTTCCACATGAATTGAGGAAGCCTAGCAAGCATCTGCAGTAGCCGGTTTCAGTATGAAAATCAGAAAAGACATCTTGATGAACGCAGGAAGGAAGCCCCACCTGCCCCCAAGAGCGGCAGTGTTCAGAGGGAGCCCGCTGGCCAGCCTGGCAGCCTACAAGACAGTTAGCCCAGCCTTTAGACTGTAAACCCTCCACCAGGCTTGTCACGTTGCAAACAAGAGCCAGTTAGGACACTAGAGCTCTGTTCCTAGGCAGTATATGCAGACTGGATCTCTGGTCTCCTTGGCCAGGTGGCCAAGGACCTGCCTCTAGCCTCCTCCTCCAAGTTTAAACAGACAGTACCAATTAGAGAGGCTAAAGGCCTCTGGTCCTGAGCCTGGTTCTCTGCAGCAGAAGTAACTCAAGCTTCATAGCACCTGGGAAGCCTCTACACCTCCTGCCCCAAGCCTGGATGCATAATGAGGAGTAAGACTGACTTGAGCCATTGAGGTAAAGGATACAAAGGTGGGTACAGAAGTGGACACTGATCTAGGTCTACAACCCTGCTGGCCTGGGAAAGCTTAACACTGGGCCTATCCCAACCAGCGCATTGCAGATGGCGCCTCCAGAATCTCCCCAGACTGGCTCTAGTGCACCCTCTTGTGCTGGAACAGCAACAACACACCAAGAGTGAGCAGATGGAAACCTGGGCCTGTGGTATCTTAACACTTTAGTAGAAGTATCCACAGGTTCAGGGACAAACAAGCATCCTGCCTAGAACTTTTGGAAACAAGAAAGGCCAGATTAGGAAAACTGTGCAAAGCTTAATCCATCAATTTTCAGATGGCTTTGCACGTCGTCAAACACCAAAACATTTAAGGAAGCATGACCCAACCTGTCCAGCAAAAGAAGGCACCAGAAGTCAGCTGGATAGTAAGTGTTATTTGCAAACTCTTGAATGGACAATTCAAAACAGATGTTTTAGAGAAACTTAATGTGCTTTACAAATCAAAATCGGAGTGGGTGGGAAGTAGAAGAGTGGAGCGTACCTTTAATCTCAGCACTCGAGAGACAAAGACAAGCAGATCTCCAAGAGTTCAAGGCAGCCTGGTCTGTGTCTGTAACATAATCCCAGACCAGCTAGTGCTATGAGATCCCTTCTTAAAAACAAACAAACAAAACAAAATACCAAAGCCAACAGAAACAATCTAATTCTGAAAGAGAAAAGTTTAACAGAGAGATTAGGTATTTTTTAATCAAAAAAGGAAATCCTTAAGCAAAAAGAAAGTAGACTAAGAAAATTTTTAAAATAGCATCAAACGCATACTAAATCAAATGGGAAGGAAAATGAGGAAGCTGGAGGAGAGGTAACTAGAGAACACAGACAGGTGAGCAGGAGCACAAGGGAACAAAGCAGACGCGTGGAAGCACTGAGACCGCCTTCCAGAAGCAAGTGTGCATGCCTGTGCGACCATGCATGCCTGTGGTCTCAGATCCTTGGGAGGCTGAGGAGGAAGAATCATAAGTTATGGCCAGGCTTGCACATCTTGGTGAGACCTTATCAGGAGGAAAATAATTCAAATTCAAAGAGCAGGTGGATGCAAGCCTTGACCTTTCTTCTCGTCTCTTTTTGAATCTTTATGATCATTAGTTTATTATAATCAAAGCAAGACTTTGTAAATCTCATATGTAGCCATAAAGCAAGTCTAAATAGACATACCAAAATAATGGAGAATCAAAAATCACTATGGGGGTGGGGATCATTTAGTCACAAATGAAGAGTGTAAGAGTGGGAGAGATGTGGGATTGATAAGGAAGGCAGAAGATTGATCGGTATCAAAATGACAACAGCAAGACATGGCCTATCGTTAATGAGCTTAAAAATTAATGGTAAATGGCTCATGAGATGATTCAGTGTATAAAGACATTTGCCACCAAGCCTGGCAGTCTGGTCTCGATCTCCAGAAGCCACGTGGCAGGAGAGAATTGACTCCTGCAAGTTGTCCTCTGACCTCTACACATGCACAGTAACAATCACATGTGTATGTGTATACAAAAAAATAAGTAGATAGATAGATAGATAGATAGATAGATAGATAGATAGATAGATAGATAAATAGAGAAAACTCTTCCATTAATAATAGATTACATTTTCCAGTTCAAAGCACAAAATAACCCCATAGATTTTTTTTTAAGATCCAAATATAGGCAGCTTTCCAGACACTTATTTCATCTCTCAGGACACAGTCTATAGGTGGAAGAGTTGTGTGAGAGCCTGTGTCCAAAAAGCACAGACTAAGGAGGGCTTTCGCAAACAAAAGCATGCTGTCCTTCCTGGTCTGTGCCAGGGAGACTGGAGGAAAAGAGGGGAAGATCCTCTAAGTAATGTGGCTGGTGAGGCTAGCCCACTCCTTATCATTTCCTGAAGGATAGAGAGCACCAGAATGTCTGCTTGTTCCAGTAGACACAGGTTCTGGCCAGGGAAAGGCAGGACTCTGGCATGTTGGGCTAGTATATCGTAAGTCTGTAGTCTCAGGCTGTCCACAGACATGGCCACCAGGCCCCTCTGCTTAGAGGAACTAAAAACATATGAAAGTCATTAGCTGATCAACAGTCAGTGGTTAGCCAACCAGTAATCCCACAGAAAAGCTCTTTTCTTTTCTTGTTTTGAAGAACTAATCGTGACAAATATTAACATTTTTTCAAACTTAGAGGAAATGATGGAATAATAATAGAATTTTCATATACTTTTCGCCCTCCTTTTTTAGTCCACTTAAAAGAAGTTTTACCAAAACCAGATGAGTTCTTTCCTATCCAATACAACGTCAATGTCTACTTCAAACTTCAACAAAGGAACTTCCTAAGCCAGATTTATATTTAAGATTTGCAGAATATAGCAGAGTATCCTTAACTAAATAGTAGCACCCTTTAGAAAAATAGGCAAAGGTTATCCGTTAACAGTTGAAAATGGAAGCACAATTGGCAAGATGATAAAAATTCAGCCTCCAAGATAATTAAATAAAAACCCCAAATGCCAAGCTCTGTATCTAGGGTTTGCACACTTAACACACACTTTCTGTGTGTGTATGTGTGTGTGTGGGGGGGGTGATCCTGGGTATTGATAATGAACTTAGAGTCTTGCACTTGCTAGGCACGAGCCCCCCCCTTCACACACACACACACACACACACACACACACACACACACACACTAATATCTAGGATTCACATATAGGAGAAAACGCAGTATTTTCTAAGTCTAGACTACTTTGCTTAAAGTTATAGTTTCCAATTCCAACCTTTTTCTTGAAAATATCATTATTTCATTTTTTTTCTTTATGGCTAAATAAAATGTCATTGTGCATACGTACCATGTATTTTCTCATTCATTTGTTGATGGGCATTTATGCTGTTTCTACCTATTTCCTGCCATGTATTAATACACACAGATGCATGAGCACCCCTGTGTAGGACTTACGTAGTCTTTTCCCCTCATGCTATATGACTATTTAGCAACCTCTTTCTTTTATGTTTAATTTTTAAAAGGTTGAGAAACTAGTATGTGAGGTTCCTGTACATCACTAATCTGTACGTCACTCTAAATGCGTTTCCTTATTCAGAACACATAAGATCAGCATGATACATCTGTTTTAATTAATGAACCAACATTGAAACCAATGCATTATTGTTATTGCTTAATATCCATATTTTCTTCCCATATTCCTAGATGTCCTTGAGTGTCCTTTCTGAGTTCCGGGGTTTACATCAAATCTAATTGGCATGAGTAGGCTCCTACTAAGTACTACTTAAAAATTAACTTTATGGATCACTTAGAGATTATACTTTGCAAATACTTCCAATTATTGACTATAGAATTCTTTCTGATCTTTTCAAAAATGTTAGTCCTTTGCAGCTTTAGTGGTAAAAATCAATGTTCAAGTTCCGAGTCAAATCTACTAAAAGAAAGTTTTAGGATGTTTGCTCTCAGAAAACACCTGCTATTTATAGTAGAACATCTGGAGAGACTGATCTGCCCTTCCTTGTTGTTTATTTAACATGCACTGGAGAGGTGCTCTCTCCTCCAGTCCTGTGAGCATACAGTCATAATTCATCCTTGTAAAGATGTTTTCTGATTACTTTATAGTGATGATATTCATTGAAATACTAGAAAGAAACTCATTTTATGAAACATTGGCATTAAAATGTGGCTTCTGGTTGAGATTTTGATTTTCTAATGCAAAAGTGGAAGTATATGGTGCAGGAACCAAATTAATGCGTACTTGGTTAACAGTGGAAAACAGACATGTTCTTAATAGACACTTGTGGAACTTTTGCTTGTCTTAATTAATAGCTCAAGCTGAACAAATGATGTTTTTGTGGAAAACATCTGAGTTTTCTTTATGTTGATGTATAACCAATATCCAGTAAAACACAGAGGTTAGTGATGAATTTGGTAAGCTTGGAGAATATACTCATGTACCCTAATCACTAACAAAAAAAGAAACATTACCATAATTAAATCTACAGTACCTTTTCTAGTCATTTCTTCCTTTTTCTTCTCCAGAGAACCCACTTTCTGACTTCCACTACCAAAAGCTTGTTTTGCTTAGTTTTTCATTGAAGTAGGTGAAATCTTATGGTTTGTATCGTAGAGTTTTCTATTGCTGTGATAAAACACCACGATCAAAAGCAACTTGGTGGGGGTGTGTATCATCTTATAGCTTGTAGACTAGCATCTAGGGAAAGTCAGGGCAGGAGCCTGGAGGCAAGAATAGAAGCAGAGCCATGGAGGAGTGCTGCTCAGTGGTTTGCACCTCATGGTTTGCTCAGCCTGCCTTCATATGCCACCCAGAATTTCCTTACCAGGGCCAACACTGACCACAATGAGTGACATCTTTCTTCATCAATCATTGAGAAAATGTCAGCTGGACTTAGATACATCAGTTCAGGCTCCACCCAAGGTAACTTCAGAAGAAAACCATAAGTGGAAGAATTAAGTTGACCATAATTGAGACCTCAAGTTGGCCTCTTACCAATTACCATAAACCCTAATGTAACAAGAGTCTTCCCTATCCAAATAGTTTAGTTTATCCTCCACATTTCCACACTTCCAACTACCTTTCAGCTTCAACCCGTCAAAGCACACACACACAAAAACAACAATAACAAATCTCAAACGTCTATGTCATGCCTATAACTTCCCCTCCATACAAAAAGTCAAGAGCCACTATCTCTGAGAGGCCTGCCAGTGACCCTCTGTCACTAACAGCATTAGGACTCCACCTCTCACACACTGTAAACAGCTAGATTCCAACAGTGTGAATTCATTTATATATGGCCTTTTGCAGAAGACAAAGTTGTTCCTAGGGGTCCATGTAATGTTTGAGAATACCTCAACTCCAAAGAGACCACATTTATTTATTTTAAACCTATGTATATTTCGCACATGAGCTTTAGGGTGGGAGCAACAAGTACTTCATGCTTCAGACTGCTTGGTAAAATAGTGCACCTCCAATGACTTCTCAACCAAGGAGGCTGAGAAGATGGTGGCCCTACCAGCCAGAGAAAGTCTGAGAAGGCTCTCCCTCACCCATATTTGTGAGATTCTGCCTAAGCTACATCCCTTTGATAGAACTATGGTCTGGAGACAGCTAAGTGACATCAGGAAGGGTTTGCAAAATAGCAGAAGTAGCTTGATACAGAATACCCTTTAGCCTGCCTATTCATCCAGAGGCAAGAGGTAGCATTCATCCAGTGCCTTGCTATTTGTGAGGGCCAGAGTAAGGACAAGAACCACTAGTTCCTAGTTTATGATTGACTTTCTTTTTTCAAGAAGCTAAGTGTTAATAAAGAAGAGTACTGTTGTATAAGACACACACACACACACACACACACACACACACACACACACACACACACGGGGTGAGGGGGACACTCTGGAATTGACTTCGTCAGTTCCCGCCTGACATAACCCTCAGTTGTTTTCATCGGTTAATTGAGATAGAAAGACCTACCTTGTCTGAAGGTGGAAGGGACACTGAGTGCATGTCCTGTGTTGCCGATACTTAGTAACCAAGATTTCTTTCGCTTTTGTTGCAGTTGGGTCAGACTATAGCAGCCCCTTCAACAAATGGTCTTAACCATTTGAAACAGGAGAACTAACTCTTAAGTTCCTTGTCCTCATTGTATGGGCTACAGTCAAAGTTACAGAGAATCTTTTTCAGGGTGTTTTGTAGTTCCTAACTACGTTGTGAAACACCTGGCAGTTGTTTTTCCGCCTTTGAAGAAGACACTGTCCAGTACATTTACCTTTCATAGGGCATCAGATTCACTGGTATAGTGCTAAGGAAACAAACATGAAACCAGTTTAGATCAAATGATGCCTGGATGGAGACTCCGCTTCCCTGAGGAATTTCACTTTAGAGTTGTTACATAAACTTATCTAATATAAAGGCCATACCAGTTTGGGGTTTTTGTTGTTGCTGCTGTTGTTTGGGTATAGTAAGAGAAAGAGATTGCTTTGGTTATAGGAGGAAAATAGTAAGAGTCAAAGAAAATTTGTCTAGTCATCCCTCTGGTTGTGAGGCCAGGCTCAGAGCTGGCTGATGGGGTGACTCAGAGAAGTGGGGTGTGCAGACGGGGTAGGGCCAGCAATTCACGGCCCAACATACCACCAAGCAAAGGCACATTGGTGGGCCAGCCGTTCCTAATCTGCTCCCCAGTGACCACACACACTACTCTGACCCTCAGACAGTGGCCTGTGTCTCTGTACTTCCCAGCAGACCTGCCTGGTGCTCTTCACAGCCGCATTTCACTTCTGAAAACATGTGAGTGAGGAAACATTCAAAAGAATCTGCTCCCCAACGCACATACGCACACACATACACACACATGCATGCACACACACACACATACACACATGCATGCACACACATACACACACATATGCGCACACATACACACACATGCATGCATACACATGCACACATACATACACACGCACACACACACATACACACATGCACATACACACACATATGTGCACACATACACACACATGCATGCATACACATGCACACATACATACACACGCACACACACACATACACACATGCACATACACACACGTGCATGCACACATATACACACACACATGCACACACACACACATGTACACATACACACATGCACACACACACATGTACACACACACACATGCGCGCACACACACACACACACATACACACACACACATACACCAGGCTGTGTAACCATACCACCTCCACATTGTTAGCTTTGTTCATGTTCTGCCTGGAAAGGCTTCTACATTCCATGACCTTTCTGCCCCAGTTCTGCAGAAACACCCACATCTGATGGAGGAACTCCTGCATCCATATGCTCTTAAGCACAGAGACAAGGGCTCATTTCTTTGAGCATTCTGCTTGTTACTTTTTATTATTATTATTTCCTTTATTTTCAAGATTAAAACATAATAATTTCATTTCCCTTCCCTTTCCTCCCTTCAAACCCTACCATACACTCCTCTTGATCTCTTTCAAATCCATGCCCTCTTTTTGTGTTGACTACTGTTACATGATATATAGTCCTAAATATAACTGCTCAGTCTGCAGAACAGTACCCATTGGATGGAGCCTCCTCCCTTTTCCAGACCAGCAGCAGAACATACTGCCATACTAGCTTCATGAAGACAGAAAAGCCTCCAGGGAGATTCTGCTCTCACCACAGAAGAGCACTCTCATCAGGTGTGGCTCCATTTTGCAATAAATTCTCCCTCCACTGAGGCCTCAACTCAGAGACATTTTTATTTTCTCTTTTAGAAAAACAAACTGATGGCGTGGATTTGTTTTTAATGTAATACAGTGAACTCCTTAAGTGTCTATATTGAAGCATTGGCATCTTTCTACTATCAACATTGTGTGTGTGTGTCTGTGTGTCTGTGAGTGTCTATGTGTCTGTGTGTGTTCTGTATTGTGCATTTCTCTCAGCGAATAACCCTATTCTTCTTGGTAGTTATTGGTTCAGAAATAAATAGATGAGCCAATTCTGGCCAATAGGACTAAAGGGAAGATTTTATGGAATGTTCTTAAAATGTCTCAAAAGAAAGAAAGAGAGAGAGAGAGAGAGAGAAGAAGAAGAAGGAGGAGGAGGAGGAGGAGGAGGAAGGAAGGAAGGAAGGAAGGAAGGAAGGAAGGAAGGAAGGAAAGAAGGAAGGAAGGAAGGAAGGAAGGAAGGAAGGAAAGAAGGAAGGAAGGAAGGAAGGAAGGAAAGAAGGAAGGAAGGAAGGAAGGAAAGAAGGAAGGAAGGAAGGAAAGAAGGAAGGAAGGAAGGAAGGAAGGAAGGAAGGAAGGAAGGAAGGAAAGAAGGAAGGAAGGAAGGAAAGAAGGAAGGAAGGAAGGAAGGAAGGAAGGAAGGAAAGAAGGAAGGAAGGAAGGAAAGAAGGAAGGAAGGAAGGAAGGAAGGAAGGAAGGAAGGAAAGAAGGAAGGAAGGAAGGAAGGAAGGAAAGAAGGAAGGAAGGAAGGAAGGAAAGAAGGAAGGAAGGAAGGAAGGAAGGAAGGAAGGAAGGAAGGAAGGAAGGAGCCCCAAGCTGGACTGATGGGCATAGTGATACATGGCTGTAATCTCAGCACTCGGGAGGCTGAAGATCCTGTCTCAAAAAGCTAGAGGAGAGAGAGACAGAAAGAGAGACAGAGAGAGAGAGAGAGAACCACAGATGGTGGACCTCTCCTTGTGGATCATACATGAGGAAGGCGGTGGTCACGATGACCACTGACAGCCCTCCAGCCGTGAGAGGGGCCATGCTGAAGGTGAAGCCAATACTGGTAACGTCGCAGAAGAAAGATGAGAATCATGCCGCATTAGCGGATGATGCAACGAGGCACTGGGTGCGCCAGCCCAGAGGGCAGAGACTTCTCTGGAGATATTGCCTCACAAGCAAATGTGTTTCATATAATGTGAGCACATTTGTTTTGCTGTCCTTAACTGGTGCTGGAACTCATTGTATTTGCTGTGTCAACAGAAATGTACAATCACTTTTTCATAAATGACTGATGAGGCATCACAGTCAGTCAGCAGACAAAATGCAGGCTTTGCACGTAGTGGGTACTATATGGTTATGTTTAAGATGAGCACATTCTTTGTCATGGGGAGACTACTGGGAGCAGATATCAGGCTTCTTTTCTCTTGAGTCTCCACTAGCTTTGTGACCTATTTTGGACAACAAATTCAGTGGAAATGACATTGGAGAAGGACCTTTAAACTTTTTCAAATTCCTCATGGAGCTTGGAATGTTCCCTCTTGGAACTCAGCTGCCATGTGAGATGCCTGCCTACTGTGTGACCCCTACACTGTGTGGAAGTCCAAGATCATTATCATGATGTGTGTGTCGAAGAAAGAGAGAGAGAGAAGAACAGTATGGGGCCAGCCAGGTGATCCTGGTTTGAGTTAGAATAAGCATGTTCTAACATTCATGGACAGCATCTAAACGTCTATAGGGATGAAGAGAGGGTCTTATCAAAGCTTTCCTGAAAATTAAAGTATAAGGGAATGGGAGAGATGACCAAGGGGGTGCATTTTTTGGTCTGGTGAATGCTCTCCAGGTATGAGTGTGCAATACAAACACACACACACACACACACACACACACACACACACACACACCACCCCACTGCACTCTCATTTCACTCTGCTTGGCTCAGTGGCACTGTAGCATTTGTTCAAACATTTGTCACATAAAAATGATCAGCAGAATCTGAGTTAACCACTCATCTCTTTTAAGCTGAGCAGACATTTTGAGCTAAATTTATTTTAACTGGGAATTTATGAGAGGAAAGGAACAGTTCTAATTAAATAAGTATTAGCCTCAAACGGTGTGAATAATGACCCTTTGGAAGTGTCCCAGTCCCTAATAGCTAATTAACAGCTCATAACCACCTCTCTTTGTGTCCCAAGGCAAGTGTGAAAAAGAGGCCATGGCTGATTAACGAGACGGGCTCAAACAGGATTAAAAATGAAAATTGGCTTTGCAGACTGCAAATCCACACCACGTGAGAGAGAAGGCTGTGCAGCATCCTGGCCCACCACTGCCGGACAGCGAGTACAGCGCTGAAAGCGTGGATCCACGCGCGCCCCCAGTGGGGCCCTTTTGCAGTGGCACAAACACAGGACAAGTTGGCCCAGCGTGAGGGAAATGGCCCCTCACTGTCAGGAGTCCGGAAAAGTTCAAGATGGAAAGCTACATGACCTTTACAAATATGAGTTCTTCCTCTGTGTGTTCATATTTCAAACAAGAATTAAAATACACTGACTGTGTGTTAGAAGTCAATCAACACCCATTTGCCAGCAAGTGCGCATGCTGGAAGCTCTTTCCTCTCACTCAGTCAGGGGCCTGGGTGGCTCTTCACTCTTAAGGATGACTGTGGTTGGCTTCCTAGAAGCCAGTGTAAGCCTGTGCCCTGCCATCTCCCTTATGTGCTGTCTCTGACTAACCACAAGAAGCTTTTGAACAGGCTGCTGTGCGTTTGAGCGAAATGCTTCAATATTTTTTGATTCCTCTCTCTACTAGAGAGAACTGCTTTGCTTCTACGTTACTCGAAGCTGTGATCTCACCCTTAAGCCCTAGGGGGGACCATGCTTTTATCCCCTTTCCTTTCCCCCACCACCCGAAGGGAATGAAAATATACTACACAGAAACACAGCCAGGTTACACAACCAAGTGTTTTCCCATCCCCCAAGCGCACTCCCCTCATCCCTGATCTGTGCTCCCTACGTCCTTCGATGGGATGAAAGATGGATGAGCAAATAAGAACCATCATGCTTGGTGCCACACAATGCAAAAACAAAATCCACTACAAAAATTTACAAAAACATCTATCCTTTACTGAGTTTTATAGAGTTAAGCAAGGCTTAATGCCAGTCCATTTGATTTACTGCCAGGAGAGGTGTTATCTCTCAAGGGGTGAAGGAGACAGGCAAGGCACCAGGTAATTAACACTTCCCTGGAGGTGGACAGACATGCTCTCCTGGGTTAGAAAAAAAAAAAAAAAGCTCGTTTTCTTCCAAAACTGTGACTTGGAGGTGACGCTTCAAATTATCAACAGTAATTTAGGGGATGAGAATGTGACTCTTTATTTTAGTTATTTTAGTCAGTGAGGTGTGCCAAATTCACTTGGGTACAGAACTCAGTCTGCAAAAGCCTTTTCGAGAAGGTAACCAGTAATTGCACCTGCCTTCAAGACTTCAGTTAGAGAGGATGTTAGACAACACATATATACTAAATGATACAGGGAGATACACAACATCGATATAAATTGTTATGTGTAACCTATGTGTTTCATGTGTGTATATATGCAGCAGATATGTGCATATGATATAAATGTCACTAAAAAGTTGACCACATTTGACATGTTGACTGAAAACTTTACGAGTAAAACGGTCTTTACACTTTTGTTTTCATTGATATATTCATTGTACACAGTACTGGGTTTCATAAAGATATGTCATACACATATATCCAATGTTTTAACAGTATCAGCCCCCCATTGCCTCTCCCCTCCCTCTCCCCACTCTTCCTCTTTATTAACCCAGTCATTTATCTCTTCCACTTTCGAGTGCACGTGTGTGTGTGTGTGTGTGTGTGTGTGTGTGTGTGTGTGTGTGCGCGTGCGCACAAGAGCGCATATGGTTTGGTGGCTAGAGAGATGGCTGAATGGTTAAAAATACATACTGCTCTTGCAGAAGACCTGAGTTCAGTTCCCAGCATCCACACCATGTAGCTCAAAACTACATATATCCTTAGCCCAGGGGAACAGACATCCTCTTCTGGACTCTGTAATCGCATGTAGACCTTGGTACGTACCCAGATATAGACACAAACCCACACACACATAATTTACTTTTTAGTAAAAATAAGTACTTAAAAATGATTTTATGTATCTAGATAAAATCCGGATCCACTAATAAAATAAAACATGCAATATTTGTCTTTCTGAGTCTGACCGGTTTCACTTTATATTATGATCTCCAATTGTACATATCTTCCTGAACACAGCATAACCTCATTCTTTACAGCTGAATAAAACTCTACTGTTTATATACCCCACGCTTTCTCTATCCATTCGTTCCAGGGCAGACTGCTATCCTGATTCCAGCACTTGAATATTGTGGCTGGCACCACAGCAAACACAAATGTGCAAGTAATTCTGGATCAGAGAAAGTGGCAGACCCAGGTTAACGGCAGAGAGAAGAAAAAAAATACATGTTCTGTAAGAAGTACCAAGAAAAATGTGAGACCCTATGGCCATTTAAGACATCTATCCGTAGATCAACGAATGGGAATAAAATTATAGTGTTTGAAGTTACAAGATAATGATGAGGAAAAAGTCAATAGCATTATCAAAATTCAGAAACAGCATGTAGTGTGGGGATAGACTGAAAACTGGTTAAATCTTTATCTTCTATGCCAATAAAATATTGCCCAAAATCAAGATCAAGAAACAAAGCTATCAGCACATTACCTAATTATAGAAGAAAAGACAAACTACTAGAAGAAAATTAGAACGAAGAAGTCAAGCACAAATCTCTATTTGTTGTTTCCAATTCCCCTCTACTGACTGATGTTTTCTATATGAATGGGTTACCTTGATGGTTTTTAGTTTGTTTTATTCTTTCACACCAGTGTTTATTATGTTGGATGCGTTCCCCATCTCACTCCCTGTCCTCCTTTTTCTCACTCCTCTTCCCTTCCGCTAGTTGTCTTTGTCCCTAGGTGGATTTATTTGACTTTCATCTCAATCACAGTCACTTTTTTATTGCTGTGATGAGACACCATGACCAAGGCCACTTATAGAAGGAAGAGTTTATTGGGGGCCTACAGTTCTAGAGTCCGTGCCCATCATGGAGAGAAGCACAGCAGCAGGCATGAAGGCATGGTGCTAGACCAATAGCTGAGAGCTTGTATTCTGATCCACAAACATAAGACAGGAAAGCTAACTGAGAAGGGACTGGGCTTTTGAAACTCAAAGCCCACACCCCAGTGGCACACCTTGTCCAACAAGGCCACACCTCCTAATCCTTCCCAAACAGTTCCACCACCTGGGTACCAAGCATTTAAATGTATGAGCCTGTAGGGGGCATTATCATTCAAACCATCACAATATTAGACATACATAGATGATTTTATACATCTATATGAAATACAAGAAGTACAAATAAGAAAACACCATGTGTTATGTGTCTCTGAGATTGGTTTAATTCGTTTAATATAATTGTTTACAGTTCCATCCATTTTCCTATAAACAGGGTGAGTTGGTTCCTTTTGGGGGCTGAATAAAGTTGCACTGTGCATACATAGCGCACTTTCCTGAAAAACCAAGTTGGCAGTTCTGAGATTCCAAGTGTCTTTAAAAACATCTTAGTCGGGTTTGATGCTGCATACCTGTCCTTCCAGAACTGGGGAAGCTGAGAGAAAAAGGATCACAAATTCAAGGTCAACCTGGGCTACGTAATGGTTCCTGGGTCAAAACAGTAAAACAAAATAAAACTGAGACTGGATATCGCTCAGAGACACAGTGCTTGCCTAGCAAATGGAAGCCCTTTGTCCAATCCCACCACCAAAACAAAACAAAAACAAAAAAACATGAAGCAAAGAATAATATGTTATGCTACTTCTATAATAACCTCCTGGATGTGTCTACTATATGTGGTCAGGCAAAAAATATAAGCACTCCTTCAAAGACAGTATTTAATATTAATCACACCTCGTGATGAAGAACACCTCCTGTGATGCTCTAACTCTGATGTGCATGATCACTCTTCTTATGCTGTGTTTGTTTGCTTGACTAAAACAGAGTCTCACTATGTCACCATGGCTGGCCTGTAACTCACAGAAATTCCCCTGTCTCTGCTCACCAAGCACTATGATAAAAGGCTTGTGCCACCACATCCAGTCCTTATGTCATTTTGAATGACCACTTCTTATAACCAGATAGTAAAACAGCGCTTTCATTTACAGGAATATCAAGAATGTGTCCTTGAGATTTTACATTCTAAAACCGTTTATCCTAATTACTTAAACACTAAGTATAAAGGGAATCAATTTTTTTTCATTTTCCAAAGTGCCATGAACTACCTTATCTGATATTTGGCTTCAAACCATCTTTCCACTCCCATGTAGTACTCTAGTCTTGTATGGTAGAATTTAGTTTACAACTCATCTGATCTACCCCCTCCTTTGTGATGATGAGGAAACTGGGGCTTAGGGCTCTAGGGGTTACCCAAGGGCCTGGACAAGTGAGCACAGCTGTCTCTCTGTCCAAGGCTTCTGATACCTGCAGTACTCTCTTCCTAGCTCCCTTTCTCCTTGTATTATCCTCAGTACAGAGTTCTTAAGAACAGTTAAAAAATTACCTTCTACCATAATAAAGGAGTGAGTCACGGAACAAAAAAAAAATTCTCTCCCACCCATCACTTCGTATGCACTTCATCTTAAAGCATCATTTTTATTCTCTGGAGGAAGAAGAACCTTAAAGTTGGGATATTCTTAATTCAGTCAATGTGGGAAGAAGGGGAGGTGAAAAAGGAACTCTCTCAAGCATAATCGCAGCAAGAACAAAAGCTTAGCCAATTTATGTGATGCATTATAATTATGCTATAAAATTGCTCTTCAGCTCAAGTGTCAATGGAGGGAGCATTTTAAAATAGTTCTGTTCTTGATAGGAATAGTTCAGATGGGCATGTGTGTGCATATATAGTTAAGTAAACCATTGGGCTATAACTGTTCATCCAAGCATTCAGAATTTGTAGTCCTTTCCTTACAATTGAAAATGAAAACAAAGCAAAGAAAAACAAAACAAAAACAAATAAACAAATAAACAAACCTCCTTGGGCAGGGAAACAGCTCAGTTGGTAAAGTACTTGATTTGCAAGACTGAGGACATGAGCTGGATCCCCAGTGCCAGGAGCTGGATGTGCAGTGTGTGGCTTCAGTGCCCATGCGGAGGAAGCAGAGACAGAAGGATTCCTGGGGCCTGCTCCTCCCAGCCTAGCCACGTCAGCAAGCTTGATGAAAGATGCTGCCTCAGAAAGCAAGGTAGGGCTGGACCGAGGCTCAGACCTAGAAAGGTGCTTCCAGTGCAAGTTTAATGGCCTGAGCGGGATTCCCAAGCGTCTGTGACAGGAGAGGACTTACTCCAGAAAGTTGTCCTTTGACCCCCACACCATGGGGGGGGGGGCAGTAAAAAAGAGAGAAGAGCGAAAGTAAATTTTGAAAATATGGTGGAAAGTGATTGAGGGTTTATCTACATTAAGATACACATCTGAAAATGCTTAGCCAGGGCTGATATGCTCAGGCTCAGACCCAGAAATGTTGGGTCAGATGGGGCAGAGGGCCAGGTTTCTGAACAACTATCGGGGAAGGATTATTAAAACAAATATAATTTCACATCTTAGGGGACTTTTCAGCTTGTCAGCTTCATCGGGTGAGATATCCAGAAGGAGCTGGGGGTGGGGGTAGATACGGAAGGAGGAGGGAGTCTGATGGTATGAGAACAGAAAATTCCAGAGAAATTTGCAACTTCTCAGTGCTCTTACGAGAGACTAGCCTTGCTTTATTGAGAGATGTGAATCCTAGCACAGAAGCGAATGTACCCCAGGGTGACCTTGAAATCACTTTGCAGTTGGGGATAAGAGTAACCTTGTATTGCTGACCCTCTAGCCTCTACTTCCTGAGTCCTGGGATCCTAGGTGTGATCCCTGGGCCCGGTAGGAGAAAAAACACATATTGGTATATGCTCCTGTGGTTTGTTCACAGGCCACACCTAGAAATGCCAGCCACTCAAATATTGCAGCCTGGTTTCCCTTGGATTCAGACTTCATGGAAAAAAATGGCAGGAATAAAGGAGAAAAACACTGAAGTGTTTCACCAGGTGCCCACAGAGACAAACAGTGGAGTCATCTTGCCTTTGGAAGTACTTAGCATTTATTAGCAAATTCAAAATATACAAAGCATATCTGCAACAAAACAGCCAAAGCCAATTAATGATCAAGTGCTTTGGAAAATGCACAGCAGGGGAGGGAGGGAGAAGATGAGCCAGGGTCACAGCCTCATGTCTTCTGAGAGTGGAACCTGCAGAAGGAGGAAGAGTGGATGGACAGTGGCTGCTCTTGTGACAGGTTGGCATCTTTGTCCCTACCTGAGTGAATCCATTAATTAGCCAGAAACAGGCAGTATAGCTCTCACAGAAGGTACAAATGTCATGGAAAGTTTTGTTAATCATTCATACGTTGAAAATTCCACTAGCAACTTGTATGTTCTGTTCATACTAATTAACAGAAAAATGGGCAAAAGTGACATTCCTGCCTCACCTGGACTAAGCTCCTCGCCTGCTTCAATCAGAGGCGGGCACTAGAGGGCCTTCTCAGAGCCGGCAGGGCATCGTTATTCAAAGTAGAAACACTTTGGAAATGTAATCTTTGCTTATATTAACAATGGACTGTATGTCTAAGAGTCCCACATCCTGAGACACAAGAATGACTCACAAGTGTAGTAAATAACAATCTTTTAAAGCATTATAGCGTCTGCAGAGATGGCTCAGTGGGTCACGTACTTGCAGCACAATCATGAGGTCCTGAGTACAGATCCCCAAAAGCCAGATAAAAAGTCAGGTATTTGGGGTGCATCCTTATAATCACAACACTGGCCAGATGGAGACAGAAGGATCTGTGGGGCTTGTTAGCCAGTCCATTCAAATCACTGAAATACAGGCGTTTTGAGGCCCTGACAAAAAAGAAATATGTAGAACAACTGAGGAAGACACCCTGTGTCAAACTCTGGCCTCTTCACACACATGAAAAGACACTTGTAGCAGCATACATTCACACATGCACATAAGCACACAAGCGTGTGCACACAGCGCGCGCGCCTGCGCACACACACGCGCCTGTACTACTCTCCCTCTTTCTCACACACCCACTAAAAATAAAAAAATAAAGATATAACATAGCATATATGTAGTATTATGTATCTATTTATTTCCTTTATATCTCAACTGCTTTCACCCATTCCTACATAATGTTTTGGAGCGGTTTTAGAGATAGCCCTTTGTCCTTATCAAAATGGTCTTCCCTAAGGAACATGCTGTCAAAAATACACATCTCTGGTTTAGAAGAGGAGCAGCGGAAGTTCTGAGGTACATGAATCAGTAGGTGTCACAGTCAAGCAGAGTTTCACAGAATTTGGATTTGAAAGCTGGAATTACATGGAGACAACATTAAAGAGAAAGTTAGCAGAGCTGGCCAGCTGGCTGGTACTGAGAAGGCATGGCACCTCAGGTTGGGGGATATGTGCCCCCTGAAAACAGGAAGGCTTTTGTCTCCTAGGTCACCCTCTGTTCTGTTGGTTAATTACTTCAGCTGTCTCCTCTGAGGCGAGCCCCACAGCAGGCTGAGTTGTCTAGGTGCTGGCTGGAAATCTTATTTCTCTACAACCCTCCGATTCTACTTCAAAATGACCCATCAGTCTCACCAAGTCACAGGAAGGCATTTTGTGTGGCTAGAGGGCAGGCTGTGTGGCAGGTCTTTCTTGACATGTCCCCTTAGACTGTCCTCCTGGACTGTCCTCCCTGACATATCTCCTTGACATATCTCCTGGATTGACTTCCTGCACTGTCGTAACACAATGTTACTGATCGGGTGGCTTAAGCAACAGAAATGTTTTTGGTTTGGGGGGTTTTGTTGGTTTGTTTTCTCCCTCACATCTTGGATGTTGGAGGTTTCAAGATCAAAGTATAGTTTCCATTGGTTGCAGATGAGGACTCTGCAAGCCTGTCTTCTCATGACAGCTTTCTCTGTATGTGTAAAGAGTCCAGAAAGGTTCCTGGGCATCTTGTTTTTTGCTCATGAGACAACATTTCCACCAGAGACTTTGCTGTACTTCAGTTGCTTCCCCAAATGCCCTGTCTTAAATATGCCGACACTAAGGGAAAAGTCTTTGACATCAGATTTTAGAAGCAACATAGTTCAGTACTGACCTAAGTCCCTAGTTGTATTTCAGTCTCCAAAGAGGACTGCTAATTTAAAGGACAAACAAAGAGACAGTAAGACAGAGAAGAGAGGTTCCCATTCATCGCATGCAGGTCACATCTGTCTCCATCTACAAAGATTTGAAGTCAAAATTAAGAGAAAGATGGAAATAATGAGATGCTCCCTGGCTGGACAGATATAGAAATTGTTTACTGGAGCTGGATAAACTCTAATCAGAGATTTTGGACTCCAGAGCTCAGCGTCAAACAGGCAACTGACGTCCAATGTACTCACAGTGATGAAGCTCAGGGCTGCCCGCTTAGGTTTAACATGTTTTCATCTTCTACTCTGTAAAATTAGGTTAAGACTCTCTGCTGAGATCAACACTAGCCATGGCATTCTTCTCTACCTTTGTAATCAACACACTTTCACCCTGCAACTGCCCTGAGAGACTGAATGGTGGATCAGGGGACAGAGCTGAGTTCCTGTGTGTCCCCCCAGAACCCCCCGCTAACCCAATACATGCAGCATGGGGGAAAAAGAAAGTTTTATTAGGTAAAGCCAAACATTTGGGACTTGTATGTTACTGACGCAAAGACCAGTTCATTCTGACTGATGGAGACGTCTGTGGGGTTTGCCTCTTCCCACACTCTTACCATCTCCCGAAGATGCAGTCCTCTACCTGGGACACGGCAGTCCTGTGTATATGGCTCTTTAAGTGCACACAAATGGGGATACTTTCTCTGGTTCTCACATTAAGCAAACATATTCTTGTAACTTAATTGTCTGAACCCAAATTTAAGGTGCTAAAAGACTGCACAGTTCAGTGCTTTATCCTGGACCCCTACTCTCTCTCCTCTCTAGTCTGTTAGCCAGGCCATGAGAGATGAATTCTTAAATTTTATCTAATTGTATTTTTTTAAAGATTTACTTATTTTATTCCATGTGTACAAGTGTTTTGCCTGCATGTATGTGTGTGCACATGCGCCACGTGATTGTCTGGTGCCTGTGAGGACCAGAAGAGGGCATCAGATCCCTGGAATTGGAATTATAAGCCCTGTGTGTGTGTGTGTCATGCTGGGAACTGAGTTCTTTGGCAGATGGATTGGGAACAACTCCTTTGCAAGAACAGCAAGTGCTCTTAATCTCGGAGACATCCTCTGATCATCAGCTTTATCTAATTTTAATTAATTCAGCATTACAATTAATGTTATAGATTTCACTAACAATAATAATTATATATCTAAAACAGCAATATTTTAAATACATTAGGTGAAGTAAAATAAATTCATCAAGAGCAACTGAGCCCGTTTCTCCGCGTGGCTCGTTTAAGTGTGTGTGGGGGTGGTACCCATTCCATTTCTACTTAATGGTGCTGCTTCAGCCCCTAATCCCCGAAGCTGCAATTCTTTACTTGACACCTGCTCTCATCTTCCAGTGTCAGATAGAACCCTTCTGTCAACTCTCTTTAGCTGCTAGAGGATTAAGTTCCATCACCACCCTACAAGTCCCTAATTAGCTAAGGGTTGAAAGGAGTTTTCTTCACTGAGTCCTGAGCAGTCTCCTCTGGGAAGCCTTCTGATCCCATCTCTGTGGCCAGCTCACTCAGACAGACCTTCTCCAATTCTCCTTCCCTGTAGTGTTACTCCCTAGGCTTCTCCTTAAATAAGAAAAATTACTAAAGGCCTCACAAGTCTTGCAAGGAGACTACAAATGCATGGCAACGTCTACCATGGTTTCCTGTTAAAACTTCTGTCGAGAGAATAAAAGACTTCTGTTAAACAGCTGTGGTTTTGCTCCAGGGTTTGTCTCCAATTCTTTTCCTGAAGTTTTTGCACTGTCCTGTTCTTTGCCATGAGCTTTTGAGAATCTTGTTGAAAGCCTCACTATCAGGACAAGCATTCAGGGTCTTCCAGGGCTAGGGAATGACCTGGGATGAGAAAGGTCTAGACTCTTCATTGCACTTCTTGCATCATGCATGTCTCTGCTCTTCGGTGCTGTCCCCTTGAATGTCAAATAGCTGACCTAGCCTCACATTCATAAAAGGCAAGTAAAATATCCTCTCCAGCTGAGACCTATGGCCTACCAAAGGCCACTGACAGTGTAGCAAGATATCATTTCTAAAGCCTGCAAAGATCAAACAATTCTACAGTTGCTCAGACAGCCACAGAAAAACCCCACCCCCTCCCCAAGCTAACTTCCTGACCCCAAAACCCAGAGTCTAATCACTGAGACAATTATGTTAGGTTTGGGGTTTTGACAAGTTTACAGAAAGCACACAGGCATCCAGAAAAGTGACTTCCAGATGAAAATAGAGAGAAATGCACAAGTTATACAGGTTTACTTGCCGTCATCCGATCCACTCGATGCTTCTTTGCACTTGTCTATATTCTCAGTACCTTCCCGGCCAAACCACTAAAGTCTATTCATCCTAGGTATGAAAGGCAGGCAGTTGTGTGTTTCATAAACTGACAAGCAGAGATGAAACTTGCATGATCTCTGACCCAAACTGGGCAAGTCCAGAACAGAGCTGGATGCAACATCAGATTCAAGAGGGTAGCGCAGAACTTCAAATCTTAGCTCAGTGATATTAACCTCATACTTTCTTAAACCTGAAGGCTTGCAGGCTAGAACTAGCCTAGTGGGTAGCAGCTTGCTGGATAACTGTCTGAGCACTCATCATTGCATATGACTGCAAGTTTCACTCAAGCCAAAGTCCCGCACCTTTCTGCAGATGATTGTGTGACTGCATCTCATTTAGCAGTGAGAGTGTTTCATTTACATTTCCAAAGACTTTAGGGCTGTGGAGTGCTAAAGTTTTGCGGGTATGGAAGGTAGCCACTCATAGGCATTCCTGCCTCATTAAAGACTGAAATGCTCATTGCGCTCACATCTATTGGCTGGATAATAAGAATGTTCCAGAAGAGAAGTTAAGTTAGGACCATTCATTCTATATAGTATTATAATCCTATCATGTCTTCTATACCATGGTGTGAACACATTTCTTCAAATCATTTCTGACAGTCACTTTGTGAGGATGAAGAAAAGATGCTTTGGTTGTCAGAAGTCAAAGAAAGAGAATGGTGCCACGAGCTCCCCTCAAATTTGAGAATGACCACCTTTGTGTACCTAGGTGTCTCCCGCCTGGGAGACAGATGGGAATGGCAAATGGGGAATTGGACAGGAGTGCACATGCTCAAATTCATGGGTCCCTTTCCTACCCAGCTGTCCTTCACTTCAATCTTCCTGTTGCTGGAACAAAGATGGCAAATAGATATGGCTATGTTTGTCGCCTGGAGGGGAAGGAGGTGTGGTTTATGTGAACTGCTTCCTTTGCAGCTTACAGCCTAGCCTATAGCTTGCACAAGTGTTAGCTTGCCCTGTTTGTTAGAGCTGAGCTGTTGCTATCTGAACCCATGTACTTGAGCAGGGAGAGAAGAAAATAAAAGCATCTCTTTGAAGGAGAGGTGGGTGAAAAAGAAAACCACATTAGAAAGACTGCTGGCGATAAATTTGGGCTTGCTCCGATGTGTAAGAGGTTTAAAAATACCCTGGGGCCCGTTCTGCTCCGGCACTTTTTGTGTTTAGCAGCTTGCCCCCATTTCCAGCAGTTCCTGGTGAAGGCAAAGCTCTGGACTGCTCTCATCTGATGCTGAGAGCTTTTCTAGCCACTCTCTGAGCTTCTCAGAGGCTTTAGGTTCCCATGAGAGAAGCTTGAAGTCTCTGGCCCCAGCTGAAGACCTCAAGCATGACAAACAAGGCTGTCTCAGTCCTACCCCACCCATGGGACACACGCCCAATCAAACCAATCTGAACCCACACCCCACGGGTGTGCCTGTCCTGAGCTGTCTACTCAGAGACGAGTTTATTTGTTATTGTGTGAAGACTGTGGAATGTGCCTATCTGATGTGGAATGTGAAGGGGAAGCAGGAGGTTAAATGATTGACCAAGCCATCGAGCTTGTTCATAAAGACGGGGAGCTTTTTGTAGTAAACAAAATCCTGTGTCCTCCATGAAAGGGTCATTAAACGCTGTACTCAAAATGGAGATGTGACCAATTGGATGGACGGACATCGGTAAAAAGAAAGTGAAATACAATACCGTGAAATTGTGCGTGAAAACTGAGCAGTTACAAGAAGAATGAGGAGGCACACTGGGCACTGGTATGGAACAATTGCCAAGGGACACTGGAAGGCACTCTACTGACTGAGCTCCCTCCCCAGTGAATTACCAAGAGACACCAAATGACAAGAAGCAAACTATAGAACAATGTAGACAGGTTACAGCTCTCAGTTAAAATATCTCCCTGTTTTACATGTGCCAATCAATACACACATATCTAAAGAGCAAGAATCGCATTACCCAAAGAGGCCACACTATATTTCGCATCTACCACTCCATGTGTGACATGTTGAAGGATGACAGAGTCTATGGAGAGCACGCGGCAAGAAAGAGTCAGAGGGTCGAGGGAAGACTAAGCAGTAGCACACAAGCTAAACACTAAGACAAGGAGATGAGTCCCCCCTAAGTCTAACCACAATATCAGTTTTGCATCTCAAAGAATATTCACAATAATGCTTTAAATCACCAGACCGTGCTCATGCATACAAGATAACCAGGGGTTTTTGCCTACCAGCTGGGCATGCATGTAATGTTTATAGCTTGATTTACTCGAATCAGGACTGACACATTTTCATTGGGGTGATATCTTAAGTCTCCCTTTCATCTCTATTTTTTCTTGGAATTTTTGATGAATAAGTTAAGTGGTTTGTTGTGTGCAGTTATGCAGTTTCTCATCTGGATTCGACTGACTGCATCCTCAACAATTTGCCTAATACATTTCTATTTGCTCAATTTCTGCCATAAATGGCGGGCGCTGATTCAAGCTACTCTTCCTTTACATAAATACACCATATATGGCACTGTCCATCAGGAGGCTCACACTATTCTGTTGTTCTCTGCTAATGATACTATAGGAAAGGTCATTACCTATGCTTTATTACACTTGCAAGAGTGTGGTATGTACATACTCAGGCTCCCCAGCCCCTCACTAGTACTTTTAGTTCAACTTTAGCAAGGCAAGGATTTACCTCTGCAATAGCGTGCATTTTACTTAACATGGAAAACCTTAGTTTATGAATTGCTGACATCATCATTTCTTTGATTCACATGTAGATACCTGGAACCATTTCAAAGAGCATCACTAGGCGCTAGCCACCGACAAGCTTCTGTTGGTTTGTTTTTATTGCTGCCTTTGTTGAATTATTGCCCTTGGTGATCTATACCTGGTGATATGTACCAATGGCTCCTGTTTAAGTCACTTAAAAAAAAATTTAGGATTGCTTCTTTGATTTTGATTTAATTTTTGTAATTATAAGGATGTTTATATTGTACTAATGTCAAATCTACAAAGTGAAACTCTAAAAATAATCTCACAAGTATATTTATGTTTCTCTTACTTAGGTAAATGTTAGAAAACTATGTGACATAGAAGTTGATTTTTAGTTACGTTTAAAATGGTTCTTTTGTGCACCATTGGGGGAAGGGCTGCCTAGGTCTTGGCATTTTTGTGTGGCCTGCAGGTGTCAGCTTTATGTAAAAGATGTTTGGTTCCTCATGACACCTGAGGAGCTTTGGTAGCAATAAAAAGCCTGTGATGAAATGCTCGGGGTTCTACTGCCATGGTGCTTTCCATGGTAGTGGTTCCTCTGCTGAAGTCTGGCAGGGTCCGCATGTATGAAAACGCCTCCATGTCTTCCTTGCTGAGCCACCACAGTAGATGTACAACTACAACTATATTTTTCTAGCTTATTCCTTTTTATATGTAACTTATTATGGTGGCAGTAGGTAGTGATACCCATCTTATTAAAACTATATAGTATTCTACTAAGTGGATCTTCCAAAGCCTATTAAGCAGGTTTCTAATCCTTTGCTATTATGAACATTGATACAATGTAGCTCTGCATGAGAGCCTTTTTTATACTTTTACTATATACTCTAGGAAACATTCATAAAATTTGAAATGCTAGGTCAAAAGGTAAATGCATATTTAATTTTATTAAATACATCAAATCCCCACCCGTGAGATATGTACATTTCTCATCTCTATTAGCAATGTAGCAGAGCGACTATTTCTCCATAGTCTAGTCAACAAAACATGCTGTCAATCTGGTAGATGAGAAAGTTATATCAGTTAAGTTTCAGTACAAAGTCTTGATATAGTAAATGAAGCTGAAAATCTCAAGTATTCATAAAATGCTTTTGGTTATTTTTTGTGCAGTGCCTAGATCCCATTTCTGATCCATTTTTAGCTTTTCCCCCATGTTTTAGAGATTCTTTACATGTTATAGTAAGTAACTCTGTGACATAAGTTGTTAATAAAATATTTTCACACACACACACACACACACACACACACACACACACAAACTTTAACACACAGAAGATAGAAGGATGCTCTCGAGGGCTGAGAAAAGGCCTGCACACACTACTACTACTACATACTACTGTTGACCACCAAAGCACAGAGGTGACTCCTTGGCATGTGTATGTTCCCAGAGCCCCACTGTGGCTCTTCATTAGAGATACACATCCAGAGTCTGTCTCTGACTCACTGTCAGGAAAGGACACACAAAGCCCAGATGGTGGCTCACCATCACAGGTATACCTCCAGAGCTCAGACTGTGGCTTGTTATATAAGAGTACCCCCAGCGCCTGCTTCTCCACATTACACATTGAAAAGCAGAATGTCTGCACTCAGATCAAAGTCCAGTAGCTGACCAGATAATGGCAAAGATGTCACCTCAATTAGTGTCTGATGTCTTTCTTTCCACTTCTGTAAAATACCTAGCAGAACACCCTGCTTCCCTTTCTGGCTATGTCATTTATTCTGCAAATATTTCTTATTACCTCCCATTTAGAAGCCCCCTGAGAAGGTGACAGTAGAACTAAAACCTCAACAAAAGAGTAGACCACCAGTGTTAAGATTGAGGGAAGGGATCTCTAGGCAAAGAAAGCATCAAGCATCAACCCTTACAGGGTAAATGCCATGAATGGTCTAGAACTACAGGCACGTGCACCAGGTGTGCACTGAGAATCCAGGGGCAGGCAATATCTGGTGAGGCTGGCTCCAGTGGACAGGCCATAAAGACTCTCACAGGAGGTTAGGAACTGGGTTTTAACTAATTCTGTTCTTGCCTCTGACAGAGTTCAATTTGTATCCGCTCACTTCTTTCCTCCCCCATGAGTGGGTGATTCTCTCTGCTCTTCTCAGGTTCGCAAACATAATCCATGGTTCCACTGTTTACCGTTCTCTCTCCCCACAAGTCTCAGGCACTGCTCTTGTTCTCCTGAGACCTGGCAGCTCTTCTTCCTGGAGGAGGAAAACAGTGTGGATATTTCTATTGTTGACAAACATGAGGACCTCATCTACATGTATGCAACACGAAACTCGTTCCTATCCAGAAATAAAATGCTACACAGACAGGCTGCAATACATGGGTTTTGCCCACACAGATCAGTATACCAGCTTACGTGTCTACCAGGTGCTTCTTTGTGGTGCTTTGTTTTGCTTCTTTTGTTTGGTTTTGATAGCATCACATTATGTCATACAGACTTGTCTCAAACTACTGGAGTCGAGTCATCACCCTGTCTCGGCCTCTGGCTCAACTGGAATCAGACTCGTACCACCATGCCCAGCTGTATGCTGCTTCTCGTGAAAAGCTTGCTACTGTCACATACCCAGTATGAGCTGCTGACTGCTAGGTTACCCACTAGTTCTACCTGCAGAATTCCCACTTCCTGCTATCTCAGGTGGCAGCAACAATTAGAGAAACCAAGAACCAATTACAAGTCAGGATTGCCTAAGCTTCAGCGCCAGTCACCCCCTCCCCATCCTGCTGCTGACATGGTAGAGACCTTCCCCACCTCAGGAAAAGCCACAGGACTTGGAGAGGGCAGTGGAGAGCTAAAAGAGGGACTGAACCACTCACTCTTCTGCCAGAACAGGAGACTGAGATAGGATTTCACAAGCTGCCTCCTTTATAGTGGGATGTGTGTTTTATTTCAGATACTAACTATTCCCTTTGAGATGTGTGTTCCCTAGTCAATTTTTACCTTTGGTTTTAATTTAAATGATATTTCTTTTATTGGTGATCATTTCTAACTTAGCAATTTTTATTACCACAGACACTGGTTCACACACAGTTGAACTACTTGTTTAAATTCTGTATGGTGAGCCTGGAAGGTGGACTCAGCAGGAAAAGATTTGTTGGCAAGACTGACAGCATGAGATCGATTCCTGAAGCACACGATGATGATGGAGAAAAGCAGCTCCTGCAAGTTGTGCTCTGACTTCCACACATGCTGGGCCATATATGTGATCACAGTCACACGGACAAGGATACCTGGAAGATCCTGACACACAGTGAAATCACCAACAAGGTGTCATTCTGTGAAACCAAGAAAAAAAAATACTGGTTACACCCACCCTCTCTGATCAATAGATATGCTCTTCAGCCATCCAGCAGACATGAGGCCAGATTAACACAGCCGTCATTTTAGTCCTCTATAAAATGGGAAATACGTCAAATATGCAAAAGCACCAAGGTTTCAAATACCATCTGTGAAGCTGTGGTGGATTTTACCACAATGCCATGCTGTTTGATTGACTGTTTAGAAATCGGGTAATTCGGTTACCATACAGTGACCTGTCCTCTCCCTGTCTTTCTCAGGGGCATCTATCATCTCTCACATCTTTTTTGTGGTCTTGTGACACGTAGCTTATGCCTTCGTCACCAATGCTATCAGCCTATGTGTTCAAGATCAGCATATAGTGTGTGTGCTTTCTGTAACTGGCTTTGGTTTCTCTTGATGAGACACATACACATTGTTGCATGAAAAATAAACTCCCTCCTTTTTATTTTATTGATTGACTCTTAAGAATCTCACATATTCATGAGATTCAGCATGATGGTTTGATACATGCATAAAATATGTGTTGGTCAAGTCAAGGTACTTAGCACATCTCTCTCCATAAATAATCACCATGCCTGTGTGTTGGGCAGCTCTAATTTCCTCTCTGCTGGTTCTTTATAAAATACATAATTAATTTTTGTGAACTATAGTCACCTGCTGTGGTTTAGAACACTAAGGCTCGGGCTTCCTGTCTGACTGCACTTAGCACTGACCATCTACTCTTCCTGCCTCTGTTCTTCCTCTCCTCTAGTGGCTACTGCTCTGCTCTCTCCCTCTGAGAAATTAATATCATTTTAGCTTCCACGTATGAATGGGAACACACAGCACCTGTATTTCTGTGCCTGGCTTATCTCACTTAACATAGTGTGCTCCAGGATCATCCATGATGTTGAGATGACAGGCTTTCGTTCTTTTATGACTGAATAGGATCCCATGTATGCCACATTTTCTTCATATATTCTCCAGTGGACACGTATACTGATTCCATGTCTCAGATACAACTGCAATAAACATGTAATGGCCATTATCTTCTTCATATGTTGATTTCATATTGGATATGCACCCAGTAATGGGGTCAATAGACCATGTGGTAATTCTCATTTTATATTCTCAAGGAACCTCCATGCTGATTTTCATAGTGACTACGCCACGCTCCCGCAAACTCTGTGTAATGGTGCTCCTTTCTCAGTCCAATCCAGCATGTCATTTGTTCATCATAGCCATTCTGGGGCGAGATATTCTCTAATAGTTTTGAATTGCATTTCCCTGGTGGTTAGTGATGTTCGGCATTATTTCATATACTTGTTAGCTTTCTTTATATTGTCATTTGGGAAATACCTAGTTGATTTGTTCGATTGATGTTGAATTTCCCAAGTTCTTCATATGTTCTGAGTATTAATCACTTTCCAGGTAAATGTTTGCAATGCTCTCTCTTATCCTGTATGTTGCCTCTTCTGTCTCTTGATAGTTTCTTTTGTGGAGCAGAAGTTTCTTATTTGATATAATCCCATGTGTCTAATTTTACAGCCTGTTTCTTTGGGATCTTATCTAAAACCTCATCGTAGATTCCTCTGTCCTGAAGTGTTTCCACTATCTATTCTGCTAGTGACCCTATGGGGTTAGGTCTTACATTTATCTCTATAATCCGTTTTGTGTTGGTTTTCTATAGGACGAGGGAGTCTAGTTTCCTTCTTCTGCACATGTACTCATCCATTTTACTTGCTATATTTCCAGGGTCCTTAACCCTGTCTGCACATGAGACATGCCCAGGAAACGTTCAGAATACTGACCGTCTACGGTCCACCATGGGTCAAGGCAATACATGTAGTCTTTGTTTTAACTTTTGTAAGTTTTCATTGATATACATGGGTACGAGGTGCTTTGATTGTTCTCTTGTCAGCCTCCCCACTCTCACTACTCCCTTTTCAACTCCCAAATAATCTTCATCTGCTTTTTCTGGGTCTGACTTATTTCATGTAACGCTATTATCTCCGGTTCCACCCTTTTTCTTATAATGAATAATACTCCATGGCACATATATGCCACAATCCCATTTTCCTTACCCAGTCATGTACTGGCGAGCAGCTAAGCTGATTCCAAACATGGCTATTATGAAGAGTGCTATTATTACACACGTGTAAAGGTGTCTCTGGTGACTGCATCACAGAACAGTGGACACTGGAGATGATGAGGGGGTGAGGGACAGTTACACACTGATGCTGGGGTGTAAATCAGTCCAGTCCCACGGAAATCCATGAGGCACCTCAAGAAATAGATATACTATATGCTTAATTTTTTACTCTTAAGACAAAAAAAAAAGTTTTCTTGATCTTTCAAGATAGAATTTCTCTGTTGTAACTCTGGCTGTCCTGAAACTCATTCTGTAGATCAGACTGGCCTCAAACTCACAGAGATCCACCTGCCTCTGCCTCCCCAGTGCTGAGATTAAAGGTATACACCACCACCACCTGGCAAGACAAATTTTTTTAATTGACAGAAACAGATTTTTAGAACTATGCTTCATATCCGCCACACTGGTTATAATAGCCAAAATATCCATGCCTTTATTTGCTTCTGTTGTTTTTACCTGTCAGTCTTTGAGCAGTGGATACAATATATTTTTATAAATATAACATAATACAATATATTATATATAATGTATATTATATATAATAATACACAATATATTTTATATTATAAGTATTGGGAAATACAGTTTCCCACTAAAGCTGATGATTTGCTCTCCTTGGAGTTCTGCAGTTTGGAGCTTATTATAATTGACGCTATATTCTAAAATTTGCAGCCTCAAGATTATAACTTTTTCTTCAGATGTTTATATAATGATCATCTTCACCTTATGTAGCAAATATCTTCTTCCGTAGTCGTGTTTTTAATTTGAAATCTGTTTTTATTCTATATACTTGTGGATGCCCAACTTCTTTGTGCTGATGCTATTTCCTTAATCTTTTTATTTTCAAACTTGTGATGTTATTCTTTTGTTTAAATGATGTTTTATTAATTATTTGAAGATCTTATACATGCATTTTGATCACATTTCTCCCCTCTCCCAATTCCTCCCAGATTATCCTCCCTTCATAGCTATTGACACAACTTCATGTTCTCTGAGTGTGTCTCTGCCTGTCTCTGTTTGTCTCTCTCTCTCTCTCTCTCTTCTCTTTAAAACATTCATCTACTTCAGTTTGTATAGGCCAACTACTCCCTGGTGTGGAACTGTCCTGGAGTGTGGTTGATATTATATTATTATTCACATTGTAAAATCATCACATTAATTATACTATGAAGTTGATTTTGCCTTTTGCTTTTTTCCTTTTTGGGGGGGTTTGAGTGCTTTCTTAGGGAGCACGATGATAACAGATTGCTTTCTTTGAAGCAAGACATGGCACAGTAGGTTGTTTTGTTATCTCGGTGGCAATAGCTCAGGTCTACTATGACGCAGAGATCTAGTGTTTAGGGTTCTGCACAGAGCTGAGCTGACAAGGCATTAATGTGATGGCGGGTTTCTGCTGCTGCATGTCCCTAACGAGGGCACAATCTCTTCTTAGAGCTGTACATAAGACTTTTCTCTTTCTCTTTCTCACTCTCTGAGGTACCAAGCATCAGATTAAATCTAGTCATTTGGTCTGAAGATCGTCTCAGTGAGTGTCCAGATTCAGTGTTCTTGGCACTGCGAAATGTCCTTGCGTGTCAGAACCAAACACTGGAGTTTTCTTCCCCCATAGCATGCAGGGTGCCATGCCGCAGGAGAAAACAGGTTTCTTTATTTCCTCCCTGTTTACTTTGGATGTCGCTTCAACCTCACTGTGTCTTCATTTAAAGTATGGTGTTTGGCATCTTTCTTCTATGCACTGGCCTTACCTTCTTTGTTCTGATGCTAATTCAGCATTGGGAACAAGACAGGAATGTTGAAAATAAGATCTAAACAAATGTCCTTGTGTTTCTTTTAGCAATCCTACTAAAATATAATTCATGTACCATATTTGGCAATGCATTATGCACATTTCAATACTTTTTAGTTTATTCACAGATTTGTACAACCTTTGCTGCTACCGTGTAATTTTAGGATATTTTCATCCTTCCCTATCGTTCTGAACTCTTTAGTAAGCACTCCCATTCTTGCCTCCCTAAAACCCCAAATGATCACCAACCTTCTGTCTCCATAGAGTGAACTGATCATCGCACGCTAAACAAATGGAATCACGTGACATATTATGTCCTAGCACAATATTTTCAAGACTCATCCACATTGTAGCCGATCTCTGTATTTGGAATGATGAATTTAGCTAGTTGAAATTTATAGTGACTACCGTTATATTGGCTTGGGTCTATTTCATATAACTTCATTTTGTGCTTCCTGTTTTCTGTAGTGGAACATTTGGAAGAAGATTTTGTTATTTTGGTTTCTTAAAAAACACAAAATGTGTTCCCACCCCAGGTGTGGTAGATGTTTACGGGTTGGGTTTGGAATGCCTGAAGCAGGTGGCTGTAATTTGGTTAGGTGCGGGCATTCTGGCACATGCAGCTTGTTCTTGGGATTGTGTGCACATGGGTTTATGGGAACTTTTGGCTTAGGGTATAAAAGGTTTGAAGCCCAGAGAGTTGGCGTGAGTGTTGGTTGGTGGTTCGTTGGTTGGGTTTCTGTCATTAGTGTGTTAATTCCTAAATGAACAAAGGTTGGAGAGATTGAGTTTACAGACCATGAGCTGAGGTGCTAGTCTGACTCACTGTCAGCTAGTCCTCTTCAAGCTTAGGACAGCCTAAAAGAGGCTATGAAGATTTGTACCTTTCTTTCTATATCAAGGCTGCTTGCAAAAGTGGTAAAAATTTCTTTCTATTCTTCCTTTCTCTTTCTCTAAATTGAGGGTATAAATTAAGGGTAAAAGATTATAGCTTACTGCTACAGTTTCCCCTGGTTTTTAAATGGTTATAGGAAGGCACCACATGCACACGGAGGCTGGAGGACAACCTGCAGGAGTCAGTTCTTCCCTTCTACTGTTTGGGCTTGAGGGACTGAACTCTTGGTCATCAAGGCTCGACTGCAAGCACCTCCCCATCTGAGCCATCTCACCAGCCCTGCCCTGCTTTTTATTCCCATTTTCTTTTCTGCAGTTTCTATTCGGTTTATCATGCACTCTACTTCCCCTGCTGCCTTCTTCTGGTTTCAGAGTTATTTCTAAGTTTACCTTGAAGGAAACTCTGTAGCAGGACGCTGTGAAGAAGTTTTTGTCCTGTGCAGCTGCCCTTATGATTGCATGCCACTTGGATGTTTGGGAACTTTGCTTAGAAAACAACCCAGAGAGTGGGGGGTGGGGGTAACTGGCATTTGGTGGGTTGTTTTGTTAGATGCTAGTTTGGTTCAGCTCCTGCTCTCCAAGCCAAAGGGGACTGTGAAGATTTCTTTCTTTCTCTCTCTCTTTCAAGGCTGCTACAAGGCAGTGAAGATTTATTTTTTTTCTTGCTTTCTTTCCTTTCTCTCTTTCCTGAGCTAGAGGATAAAAAGGCACAGTAGGCATTTGTTACAAGTTTAGAAACTGTTACAAGTTAGGAATCTGTTACAGTAGTGATCTGCCACGTAACCCCTAAAATTCTACATATGTGGCTAATCAACACAAATTTATTCAGGTAATCTTTCTTACTTCCTTATAAATAATGAAAGAAAATTTAAAACTTTAAATTCAAAAAAATCCCTATAATACAGATAATCGTTTTTTTTCTATTTTAAGTCCACCTTGAAATTATACCCCAACATTCTGTTGATATTTTTATTACCTCCATCACTCTTTATTCACTGATCACTAAGTTTCACACGTTTATTATGCTTTGTAGACTCCTTGACCACACGGAGTGTAGCATTTGGGTGCCACACCCATGCAAGCTCCGAGACTGTGGTGTCATCTTCTTGAGTTAGGCTTTTCTTTCTCTTTTTTCTTTCCCTTTCTTTCTTTTCTTCCTTCCTTCCTTCCTTTCTTTCTTTCTTTCTTTCTTTCTTTCTTTCTTTCTTTCTTTCTTTCTCTCTCTCTCTCTCTCTCTCTTTCTTTCTTTTCTTTATTCATGAAGAAGAAAGAAGGAGATGTCCTCCTCGTGTCTCCTGCCACTGCTTAGTCCATCCTGCCCCCACCCCGCCCCCACCATCCCCACCCCTTTTCTTTCTTCTTTCTTTTGCCCATGACTGGTAGTCTAGCCTCAGCCTTGTAATGTTTTGGCTTCTTCAGAAACCTCAAATTCACCCCCCCCACACACATCATGAAAGTTCTATATCCTTATTTCATACACTCCGGTCCTCAAAGCCCACACCCCTCATCACAGATAGAAATAATTCCTGCGAGGCCACAGCTGCTTCACAGGGTCACTGATCTGCTTTTCAGTTCCCTTTTCATATATGGGATCTAAACATTTCCCTTTTTTTCTTGCAAGCTCAGCTCTATTGCAAAGAAGTTTGAATATTTTATTTGGCTTTTCTCAGCATTTATACTAGGAGAGTTACAAGTTATCTTAGGGTACTGTTTTTTTTCCATGCATCTAAATTATGCATGTATTCACAACAGTATATCATACATACATGGAAAACAGACATGTACAGCATATTTACATGCATGTATGTATGTATTTAAATACATAGGTACATAGCTGCAACAACTGCATATAAACTGTTCAAGGACTCCCACAATTGCATAAGATCAAATTCCTAGGATGTGTCACTTACAATTAAATGATTCAGGATCATTCAGAGTGGTTTCCATTTCTGAATGAACCCTGACTAACACACAGTCAATACCCAAAGTTTTGTTTTCTAGGCCTCTGTGCTTGAGGACTTAGAAAATAAAAATGATGACCTCAAAGCTTTAAGTTCATAGCTCCAGATCTTCATTATGGACTTAAAATACATGATGGCCGTAACAGAATAATTTTCTGTAACCAGAGGGTCACTTTCAAAGACACATCTAAAATCTGCTCCGTAAATGGCCTAACTGCAATACGAATCAATTTCCTGTATCGTTGGGCTTCTTGTGTTAACATTGGGGTGTTAATTGGCAAGGAGTGAGATCCTGACCATTCAGATGGAAACATGGGGTGTAAACCCCATGAAAATGGGCATTGTAATCTCTAAAGCATGTAAGACTCCTATGTCAATAGGAGTCAATAGGACCAGCTCTTCTTTTCTGTTTAGAGGTTAATTTCTTGTCTGAGGAATGTTGCCTTACCAGGAATCTGAACTTCCTCTAGATTGAAGTTCCAGGACCCTTAAAGAGGTCAAAATACAAAGCATATCTCAAGAGGAAGTACAATATGTGTACAACCAATGAGTACTTCATCCATTTACACCAACATAATTCTAAGTAACAACTGATTTTAGATTTGGATCAGTTCATAGACTCAGAATCACTGAAATGAAGAAGAGGCTGGGTTCACTTGAGGAAGAACTCAGCTACACAGACAAAAAATAAATGCCTACCCTTATAAGCATAGGGAAGTATAACTCTCACTCCTCATCAAAGAAGATTCTTTTTGTAGCATATGGAAGCCATCGCAGAAATCCACAATTGACCAAAATGCAGAAAGCAACTCACATCTACAATACAATCCCTATACATCGGACTCAGGAAACACTATGTAGAAAGACTGTAAGAGTTTAGAGGACCAGAATGTCTTCTGTGAGGTAGTGTCTTCTATGTGTGTCTACTGTGAGTCACTGTCTTGTTTATATGACCGTCACCCATTAACAATATGGCTACCTCAACAAGACCTTCTCAGTGACGGCACAAGTTGACAGGCCCACACGGATGACAGAACTCTCACAATGCCCCACTTCATAGGTGAAGAAGTTCGGGTAATTAATCCCTACTAAAAGGGAGAATCAGTCTTTTTTAGGGATGAGCCCCCTGGTTGGTTATCTAATCACAAGTAGTCAGCCCTACATATGGAAGAACAGTAAGTGGGCTCAGCAAGTGGTGTCTCTTTCTTTTCCCCTTTCCCTGTTTGTGTGTGTGCATGTCTGTGTTTGTGTGTGTGTGTGTGTGTGTGTGTGTGTGTGTGTGTGCACACGCACATTCGCACATGTGTGTGTGTAACAATAATTAAAGAGGTCATGAATTTTAGGAGTGGAAAGACAGGGAGGAGTTGAAGGAAAAAGATAGCTAGAAAATTAACATATGAAATTCTCCAAAAAAAAGTTTTAAAAATTTACACTGTAGATTTCTCTCTTAGAGTTTCGCTAAGACACCTATGACTGTTTGTCAGGGTGATGATACACTGGAGAACAGACTATAATCAGAACTCTTAAGACTTTATGAACATTTACTAGTTTCTGGAGAGCAAAGATGACATAGTCCAACAGCCAAGAGAAATTATAAGAAGGTCAAGGGATGAGGGAACCTTGGTATTAGTGTATCTCACAGTGATTACAGGGAACAGTGTAACCCCAAGTCATAACTGTATGCCATTGAGGTTTTGTGGTTGAATGTTATGGAAACTGATAAATGTTTTTAAACCATTTACAGAGTTAACCCTTGTCATTATGGCTGTTATAAAAATATTAAAAGATAACAAGTGTGGAGAAAACCCTCAAAACATTGTTGATAGAAATGCAAAATACTTCAGTCGTTTAGAAAAACAGTATGAAGTTTCCCTAAAAAAGTTAAGAATAAAATTGACATACTTTATTATGTTGAGTACCACAACAGTGTCTATGTCCTTTAAGAAATGAAAGCAATGTATAAAGATATTCATGTACTTCCTTTACTTTATCAGTAGTCACAGGAATCAAGATACAAAGTAGGTACCCATCTGTGGTAGTCTGAATGGGAATGCCCCCTTCTAAGCTCATATATTTGAATCTTTTGTCCCCAGTTTGTGGGATGGTACAGGAAGAATTAGGAGGGGTGGCCTTGTTGAAGAGGTGTATCAATGGGTGTAGGTTTTGAGGATTCAAAAGCCCATGCTATTCTCTGTTAGCTCTTTCTGCCTCCTACATGTGGATAAGGATATAACTGCTCAGCTACTGCTCCAGTGCCATGTCTGCCTGCCTGAAGCCATGTTTCCTGTCATGATGGTTATGAACCCACACTCTGAAACTGTAAGCCCTCAACAAACCCTCTCTTCTATAAGCTGCCTTGGTAATGGTGTCTTATTACAACAATAAGAAGTAGCTAAGACACCATCCTTGATGAGGAGATTAAAAAAAAATGCAGCATGCTTTCACAATGTAAGACTCTGGACATAAAAGGAAATGTTGCCTTTTGCAGAATGGATGAACCTGGAGTTAAGGTTAAGTGCAATAAAGTAGGCACCAAATGACTGATATCACATGATCTCATTCAAGTATAAATGCTGAAAAGATTATCTCATACCAATCAAGAGCTGGATCAAGTGCATGAAATCTATTGTGCAATATAGTGACAATAATTAACTTTATATGCCCAGGAACTAGACATAAAGATATATATGTATATGAATATATACATATACATACATACGTACATATATATTTCAGAAACAATTTGAACATGGTAAATGAATAAACTTTTACTTGTCACTCTTAAAACATCTTAAAGAATAATTAGGAAAGATTAAATTAGAGGTTCTAATTTTGAAATGTAGTATGTTGTAGTTAGCTGCTGCTGGGGCAATCAGCATGGAAGACAAGGAGGCATATTTCATAAGTGCATACCCTGTCATAAGTGCATACCTCCTGCAGAGGAACCACCATCCTGGCCAGCGCCAGACCTACAGTGAAGCCCCTACCATCTGAGCTCAGGTGGTTTTATTGATTCAGAACTCCTCAGTTCATATCATAAGCAATTAAACATCCACCACAGAAATTTAATGCCTGCAGACAATACAAAACACCAAGACCTACCTTAGCCCCTCACCCAACAGTGCATAAAACATTTATACATAACTAAAAATAAACTTCCACAACATTTCCCCCTTTCTGTATAAGACAGAAATAATTACTTTATCTCTATAACACAAGCTAACACTACACCAGTAAAACTATTTACAAGAGGAACAATCACAAGAGTTGCTAATGCACAGGATCAAATGAAACCAAACATTATCAAGCTTTCACAATGTCTTTGAACAGCAGAAAAATGTTATCAATGTCCAATTATCTGGAATTCACTCACGATTTTCTGGGCTCCTCCAAAGGGCTTAGATAATTTCTTTGGCTCTGACCTCTGCAGCACACACAGCTTGTCCTCCATGCTCTGGCTGGTGTCACTCCATTGCTGCTGCTGTTCTTGGTAGTTGCCTCATGGTACTGGCATCTTCAGATCACTGGGGTCTTCTGGTGCAACTGGGCTGTTTTCATGGTGCCACACCTCTACTTTGCTGTATGAACCCTTCAGTCTGGGCCTTCAACTGCTACTGAGCCAATGGCCTCTCCTGGCCTCTCACAGTGCCAAGCCTCAGTTGCTCTCCTTAACCTCTTCATACCTTCAAAACCAGCACCACCTGGTTGACTCTTACAGTTCCAAGTTCAGCTGCCAGCACGAGATATAACCTTGGCCAGTTCTGGAAGATGATTTCTGTGTGCTGACTCTGAGGAAACACATTCCAGATTTTAAGATAGAGTCTGATTTGCTGGGAAAACAACTAGTAACCTTGTCTGCAAGAAGGCTTCCCTTGTGGAATGGAGTTCTCATCACCACAGCAGATGTGTCTTGTCAGGACCTCTCATAGACAAGTCTGCAGAAGAAAAAAAAGTGTTCAGTTTAACTAAGCAGCTTATTGGCTCTAAGCTGCAGCTGCCACAACAACTGTGGGTCCTGGGCTGGTGGGAAGAAACTCCAGTTGAAATATTTTGAAGGTGTGGTATTCTTTTTCACCACCGCTATGGGTAAACATACAACCCCTTCCATAGATCTCAAACACAAGATCCACTTGGGCTTCATGCACACAAAACACCATTAACAAACTTAGTTTATATAATAGTATAGTCTGGTTTCCTTTTCCCCTGCCCTGGCTGCCACCATCAGCAGAAGGGAGTATCGACTCCATGATCAGGAAAAGCAGTTGAAACTTTGCTTCCTTCCTGCTCCCAGCTGATTCTTTATCTCTAAGGGCCTCCATTCTGTGGCTTTTACCTCGGAGCCTTTTCCTCATTTATTTATTAATTTCGTAGCCTTCTCTCTTCATAGAAGCTTATTACCTTTCTCGCTCTCCTCTTCCTTCAGGAGACTTCAATTAATACCTTAATCTCTATCCTTTGGTAGCTTCCCTTACCATATTTTACCAGACCCTCTGGTGCAGATCATAAGCAATCAAACATCCACCACAGAAATCCAACACCTGCAGACAATACAAAACGCCAAGACCCAGCTTAGCCCCTCACCCAACAGTGCATAAAACATTTCATACATAACTAAAAATAAACTTCCACAACAGTCGTATGTGGTTTTTCCACCCTGTTTAAAACAGGAGGTAACAAGGGTAAAGGAAAAACAACTTACTTGTCCAAGGTCACAAAGGCCGATATTAGAAAATGTGCAATTAGTTTCTGTCTTAATTACCTATGAAGTATATTACACTGTAAAGAGTTTATCACGCCCCCTTTAACTAGTAGACTTTTACAAGGTAGGTGGTCATATATTAACATGTTCTAACTTTCTTGGCATTTTGCTGTCGGCACAGCACTACTTTAGCCACGATGTCTGTGACTGCCTACTTCTATCTACAGTTCTCCGTCTAGTGTCTCCCAGAATCACTACCATAGAACTATTAATTGATTTGATATCAAAGCATAACAAAACAGCCAGCTACGAGGTGTGTTTTTCAGAAGCACACAAAAAACAACTTGATCCAGCTGGATACCCCGTGGACCTGCTTTATGTTGATTCCCATCACCACGCTGGGGATGGAATTCAAAACCTGCAGCATGCTATGAAAATGCTTCAGGAGGGCCCTATCTGCCAGTCCCTGGTTTGTCAAGACAGGATCTCGTGATGGCGCCCAGGCTAGTGTCAGTCAAACACTTGGTCTCCTCCCTCAGCTCCCAGAAGGCTTGGGATTACAGGCACATGCCAGCACCCCTGCCATAGCACCAGTTTTCTGCCGTTACCTCCCCTTGGATACTTATACTAAAATGAGTTGGTAAAATCCAAACACTCCTTGAGAAGGGTGACATAAAATACAGGTGGGAGATACTTTCTTTCAGCAGCAGAAGGCTGGGCATAGGGGCAGGGAAGGAGAGTTGGAGGGGAAAGGTCAGACCCCTGTTGAGACAAAGGCCTAAGCAGCTGGACTTATTCCTCCTAGAGGTAGAGGGCATTGAAGGAACGAGCACTTGCCCTCTTTCTTCACTGGAAAGGGGCAAAAGCCCTCCTTGAGAGTCAGAGCAGCAGATGGTCACCCATCAAGGATGATGAATGAAAGGGGAAGGTAGTGGGAATAACACACGGTGTGATCATTAGAAGACTCGGTACTAGGTTCCAGCTTGATCACAAACTACCTGGCTGGCTTTGAGCAGCCACTCTGCCTTCCTGGCTTCTGTTCCTATCTCCCCATTAGAATCTTCCAGAGCACATTTTCTGTTTTTGCTTACTGTGACATGTCCCCTAGCAGTGTCAGCAGATCTAGATAAGAAATACAACAGAAAAAAAAAGCTATTTCTAAATCCCAATGTTTGCCTAGAGTTTATTAGAGACCCTGTGTTAATTCTCGGAGTAACCACATTCAGCACTAACAAACCCTGAACCCTTATCGCTAAGACTATTGTGGTCTCAGCCACCAAGGGCCCCGACAGCCCTTGTTGACTTAACGGCCCTGTTTCCAAAGAATATGACGGAAAAGCCACCTTTGCTGCCATGCTCAGGGTAGCAGGTGGTTGTGGTTTCTGAATAGACCTCATCTTCAGCCTCTTCCTCGCTTGAGCTTCTGTTGAAGTCATATCAGTCTTTTAGATGATAAAAACCCTGAAACTTAACCCTGGTGGTAAGCTTTACCCCTTGACACCATGCTAAAAAAATCATCTCTAATCTTTCTGGTCCCATGCTTCAAAGTTTACACACAAAAGAGGCTCAAGTATACCCCCCTAACATGGAAGAAAGGGCTGTCATAAACTGCCCCGTTTTTGCTGCTCTCTGATATATAGTCAGAGGTTTCCGTAAATTCCTTCCAAATGATTTTTTTCAGGCAGCCGGCAGGGAAATTTCTATAGGAAACTGTTTTTCCAACCCTAAAAACCAATTTCATAAATTGGCCATTAATGCATCATAGGGTGGCCTGATCCTAGATCACAAGGCCCCAAGGTGGAACATGGTGATTTCTAAGTTCCTCAAACACGGAACTCTCTGATCCACTTACAAATTCCCAGTCTGCTGTTCTTAATGACTCCATTATTCCAGCCAAAAAGTGACCCTGTAATTCTGCCAGACAAACCTGGACCAGCTAATGTCATTCTGAGATCATCAGGTATCAAAGGGTGCGTATTAGGCTTCAGTTGGCATACAGCGATCTCCAGAAATGAGAGGCATCTTTGTACCAATATGTGATGATATTAATCACAATAGCTGATGGCACCATCACTCTAATGCAAGGATCTACGAGTTCTTCTAGCTGATATGCTAATGTGTAGATGATGACCGATGGATCCAAATTGTACTAGTGAAATCTGTGACTTCGGAATGGAAATGAGCATCTTCCAAGCCCATCCTTCTGGGACTATGAGTCTGAAACCAGATATAGTGGTAAGAACACTGGGCTGTCTCAGAATGCTTTGGACCTGCTCTGACTACATTTCCAATAGCAACCAATGAACTTCATCTGAGAATTCACCTACACAGAAACCCACAGCTAAGCAAGAGTCTCCTGCCTTTGGAAGATATGTCTGGAGCAGAGTCAGTCAAGAGCAGAAGAGAAGTGTTCTGTGATAAGAGGAAAAGCAGGATGAATGGTGGCTGCCCACTTTAAACACACGTCCCCTGTCAAGCATTTGGGCATTGGGCTTATCCAGCGTCTTGTGGCTTAACTTACACTTCTTCTGTGGATCTAGGAAGAATGAAAGATGAGATCTGCCTGGGAATTTAATCAAATTGTGGCAGCTCTGGCATCACCTGTTCCTGAGTCTATAAGGGAGTGATTTTCTCTCCCCACACAGGAGATGATCTCAAAGCTAAACCTTCCCCTGTCCTCCTCACTGTCAGTGCTCTAAGCGCAGCATTTTTCTCTCAGACTCTCTGCAGGGAGACTAGAATGACCTTGCTAATAGGTACAGGGAGCCCAGATAGAAGCATCAGCTACGAAGACAATAACTACAAGCTTTTCATCATGGAGGATGGAAACACCCTGACAGGCAGTGTGTTACGCATCCTAAGGTCTAGGTTGCTAGTAAAAAGTCATGCTAACCTTGGCATGAATCCCATAGGTCAAAACAAGTTCTATGGTCAAGTTTAGCACTGTGAAACAAGGATACATATTCCCTGTCTCTTTTATGAGAAACTGGGATATCTGATAATCAATTTCCTCTGAGAAGTTACTTCCCAGAGAAACCCATAAGGAACACTGGTGCAGAGAAAGATGAGGAATTGGAAACAGAGATCTGTTAAGGAATTCTAAGTGAGGGTTGAAGTGCCAACCATTTATTATCAAGCAGCTTCTTTTGGTCTGGAATCCACCAGCGCCTGAGCTATTATTCTGGCTTAGGATGTCTTATGAGTGTGCAGTCTGGCTGTCACTGGGAGAGCTGCAGTCATCTGATGTTCCATAGCCAGAGGGTGCATTTCAAGCACACGCCCACAGTTGTTGGCAGTCTCACCCCTTTTCCACATGAGCTTCTCCAAAGCATCCCTGTATGTCCTTATAGCTTGGTAACTGGCTTCCCCCAGTGTGAGTGATCTGAGACAAGAGCTTCCAAGAAGGAAGCCACAGAGTTATATACTTGATCTCAAGAGTGACAAGCCATTGTACCATTGCTATTCTGGTGATCACACAGATCAGCCCTGGTCAGCTATGGACGGAGACTGCATCAGAGTTCAAAGCCCGGGAGGCAGGGATCCCTGGGAGCTATCTTGAAGCATGACTACCATAGCTGTGGTTCTAAAATAGCTTATCCATTTATTCTTCTGTATTGGGTATTTTAAACCTTTCATTGATAAAATAACTGACAAAAGCAACTTCAGGAAAGAAGGACTAATATGTGCTCACATTGGGGAATACAGTCCATCCTAGTGGGGAAGCTGTGGTAGCAGGAGCCTGAGGCAAAGTATCTCGTTGTATCCAGTCAGAAGAAAAAGATGAATGCTTCTGCTCAGCTCCTTTTCTTCTTTACCTTTTCAGTCTACGACCTCAGCCCCTGCAATGCTGATGTAGACCACACTTAGGGTGTTTCTTCTCTCCTCAGCTAACCCTCCCTGGAAATGCCATCACATATGTGGCTAGAGGTTCATCTCCTAGGTGATTCCAAGTGGAGATAAATTGATAGTAAAAATTAACCCTTCCACCTTAAGTATTGGACCTAAGCCATTCTAAATAATACAGGGCAACACAAGTTGCATGCAACCATTTGTCAAATTAGGTTAATTTTTATACCTAAAGCAGTAGCCATAAATAAAGTGTTTTTTTTTTTTTTTTTACCTGTGGACATTTTTGCCTATCTGCATTTCTAGGCACAATTCTTCTTTACTGTAGTAAATCTCCATGCTGTTTATTTTCTACCTCCTGGTCAGCCAGATGAATTCTCAAATACTGGATTTTCTGTTAGGACTTTCCTAGCTGGGACACACAGTGCCTGTGAAGTCATTCTCCCACGCATTCCCAGAGAACTCTGTACATATCTCAGTTAAAATCTTTTTATCAGACTCTGAGGTTTCCAGGGCCCAGGTTTTGATATAATAGTGACTCAAAAATGTGTCTGAGGAGAAAGATGAGAGAGCGTGCAGGAGAAGTGGAGAGAACACAAGCCAGGTGCCAAGAGGTTTTCAGCGGATTTCTTCCTTTCCACCTGCAGGCTAAAGTCCTCCTGATTCCAGGTGGGTGGAAGATGGTTTATAGTTACTATCTTAGTTAATCCTTATGATAATCTACTAAATGAACGTTATTTGGATTTTCAAGCTCAGAAACATGAAGTGGTTTTCCTCCTAAGTACTAAAGCCAGCATTTCACCCTTGACAATTATGTGCACATGCCATAATTTTTTTCTTGTGTGTGTGGGTGGGTGAGTAGGTGGGTCTGGGGGGCAGTACAAGGAGGCGAGAAAAGGGTGTTGGATTCCCCTGGAGCTGGAACTACAAGTGGTCTATGCTGCCTGACATTGGTTCTGAGATCTGAGCTCAGATCCTCTGGAAAAACAGCAAATGTTCTTAAGCACTGAGCCATCTCTCCGGTCCCCGAAGCTGTGATTTTGATGTCACCGCACCAGCCCCTACTGTTACTGAACTGAGGAGAGCATCCACTACCTGTGAGAACTTGCTCTTCCACTGAGAATCCTGGTGTCATGAAAGCTGCTCCTCAAGGTATTGCTTGATTGGGTGTCTTCCATTGTTCTGTTTCAGGATTCTATTTCCTACATCTAGGGGAAAGCTTGAAGACCCCTTTTCACTGGAGACAGCAAATCATGTCTGGAGTCAGAGACGAATTACAGCAAGGGTGGCAAACCCATAGCCCTGTGGGCACACAGAGCCCAGCAACAAATCCACCTCCCAACTACTACCACACACCAAAAAGAAGCAAGGACTTTTCAGGCTATCTCTCCAGATGTCTGACACTGTGGCCAGGCAGAGATCCCTGCAGGGTCTGACATTTAAAGGTCACAGCTCTCAAGAGGATGCAATGACTGGGATGCATCAAAGTGTTATGGCTTCTTTGAGAGAAAAATGCCTTGTAAACTCAAGAAAGCATTAGTATATTTTTGAAAAACCCTTATTTATATTAATTTATTTTTTAACCAGTTAATCTGTATGTATGCATATTAAAATATATAATAACTAATTTAAAGTGTTACAGATAAGGGGGTGGCACTGCAGTGTTTTCTTTCTTTTATATTTCTTGATGGCCTCCCCATCTCATATTCTTACAAGCACAGTAGGCAGCCCTTGATATTGTTTTCCCCCGGTCCCATACACACTGACACATATCTTATGGGTGGATCATTCTTATTTGACAGTAATAAAAAGCCTACATAAGTTTTCAGCATTATGTGTTTTTTGTTCTCACAGGAATTTCACAAGTCAAAAAGAAAATTCTTAAATTTGCGTGCTACAACGTGGATAGGCAAGTGTGTGTGTATATATATATATATATATATATATATATATATATATATATATATCACACACACACACATATATATGTATGTGTATATATATATACATATACATATATATATATACATATACATATATATATATATGAAAGTGACTCTTGATGGATCTACCTATAGATGGAGTTCATCACTTTGAAACGGTGTTTCTGTGGGCCCAAGACAGGAATAGCTGGTGACTGTGGTTTGGATGTTGAATGTTCCTCAAAGGCTTGTATGTTAAAGGCTTGGTCCCTGTGGTGGTACTACTGAGAGTTGGTGGAACCTTTGAACTGTGGCATCATCGAAGGCATGCCCCTGAAAAAGATTGTGGAACTCTTCCTCCTTTTCTCTTTCTTCTTGCTGGGAGCACTACTCATGGTCTGGAGCCAAACTCTGAGACAAAGGAAGACTGTTCTACTCAAAAGTTATTAATTCTGGTATTTTATTATAGTTACAGAAAGCTAACTAGTATGCTGTTTCAGAAAAAAAATACATATATATATATATACATATATATATATACATATATTCATATATTATACAGCTATTAAAATTGGGTTTGATCTAATGGGAACTAAAGTTATTGTTTCTTTTTAAAACGTGCATTCCCTTAACTATTAATGAGTCTTCAGGTATAAGTTAGCCTTTTTAGTTTTTCCCTAGTGAAAATATGTCCACATCTCTTGCCCCTTTTTGGCTGGATGGTTAGTTTATCTACTTGTTTATGGATGTTCTTCAAATGTTACAAATAAATTATCTTGGTCTGTCTTCAACATTGAAATGATGTTTCCGTATTTATCACTTGTTTCTTTGTGATATTTATAGCCCCCTTTCACTGTTACTTTTGTATCCATTTATACATTCATTTATAACCTCAGGTTTTCCTATCTTAGAAAGTGTCCTGTACTCCTGAATTATCCTCGGTTTTTTGTTGTAGTCTATTGCATTGTTTCTAGACCTTAATACGTCTTTAATCTATCTGAAATTTATTTTTGAATATGTTATAGACTCTAATTTTATCTCTATCCAGATGAAGAAACAGTTGTGCTGACACCAGCTGTTTAAATGTCCCTCATTTTCCCCTTGCATCACCTTTGTGGGTGTAAAATCTGAACGCATGCTGAAGTTTATTTTATTCTCTTGTTCTGCCCCCTGTCTATATTCTTATGTAGCAGGTTGCTACTGTGTTTTTTTTACCCTCTAGCTGAAGAAAGAGAAAGGAAAGATAGAAATGAAGGAAGGAAGGAAGGAAGGAAGGAAGGAAGGAAGAAAGAAAGAAAGAAAGAAAGAAAGAAAGAAAGAAAGAAAGAAAGAAAGAAAGAAAGAAAGAAAGAAAGAAAGAAAGAAAAAGAAAGATCTCCACTGCCCTTGTAGCAGCCTTGAAAGAAAGAAAGAAGGAAATCTTCGTAGCCCTTTTTGGATGTCTTTAGCTTAGAGAGAGGAGAACTGAAGAGCACTGAACTAGCATCCAACAAGCCAATCCATCAACTGCCAATTACCTCTCCCCTGCTCTCTGGGTTATATTCTAAGTAAAGTTCCCAGAAGTTCAACCGGTATGCAATCATAAGAAAAGCTGCACATGACAAAAAACTTCAAGGTGTCCTGCTACGTTCTTAGGGTAGTGTTATAGATACATGATTAGAGATTATTTTGATACCAAATAAAGCAAGTCCAATGCAAAGTAAACTTTTCCATAGTAAGGAAGGCAGATATGATCAAAGCTTCATGCATGTATAAAATGGTACAGTGAAACATGTTACTTTACATAATGAATATGCAGTAATGCTTATAATAAAAGTTAACTTATCCTTTTTAAATGTCTTCTCTCCCTCCTCCTTTTGGTTCTTGAGATAAGATCTTCTCCCTCATGTAGCCCAGGCTAGCCTCAAATCACTATGCAGCTGAGGATTACTTTGAACTGCCTGTCTTCTCATCTCCACCTCTGTAGAAGTGAGGTTACATGTATGCACTGTCTTTCTTTCATTAAATATTATTTCCTAGTTGTGTTGGGACATTTGTCATTATATATGATTATTATATATGATTAAAGATTATCTTATAGAATTCCCAAGGGTAAAAAATAATTGTCTGATATTCTTTAAAGTTTGTTTTTACATTAATTTTTAGAAATTTTTACAATTCTAAGCCTTTATATACAAGAATAAAATACACCTTTATAAATATTTTACAATTGTTATTCCTAACAAGAATATTGTGTCTTCCCTATGCTCATTTTAGGTGTTTGATAACAAGAAGAAAAATAATATTTAGCCTATATCTTCGGATGCATATAACTATTTATCAATTCCAGTATTTTTATCAGACATTGTTTCCTTCATTACTGGGGATTGAACTCTGGGTCCTGTACCTGCAAGACTAATGCTCTCCCACTGAGCTACACGTACAGCCTTTAGTTTTTGGGCATGGTCTTGCTGTACCATCCAGGTTGATAATGAACTCACTATGTAGCCTCACTAGTCTTGAACTCTTGGCTCTCATCCCTCTACCACCCAAGCACTGAAATCGTATGTGTGCATGCCATCCTGACTACACACGGCTTTTCTCCATGTATGACTGTAGATTTAGGAGAAGAAATTACTTTATCTCTCTTTTTTCTCCCAAATTCATACCAATAGTTGTGTTTGTTTTTGAGGTGTCATAGCACGCACTGCAATCTCAATGCAAATATTAAGTGAGTATACTGATGACAGGCAGTCCTAACTAGATTTCAACAGTAGTGGCTTCAGCCAGGTTGCATAATTTGGGAAAGGATTCTGACTCTGTCTAGCATCTTGTTTACCAAACATTCTTCACATGCTAAGAGCTTCCCTGGGGATTTCTCAGGGAACACTTTCCTGTAGGTCTCAAGGAAGGGAGATGCAGAAGAACAGATGAGAGGCAGTGGAAAGAGCAATACAAATGTGTCTTTCCCAGAGATGGGCAGGTACTTTCAGCAGGACCCAGCTGTGAGCCACAGGGAGAGCTCAGGCCAGGGTACAGGAAGGTAACTGTGTCATGTCAGAGCCCCCATCTGCCACCTACCCTCTCTCCTTTATGGAACAGTTTACCTCTTATTGTCCTCTTCATTTCATCCCAAACTCAACTTCTCAATTCTCAATTCTTAACATAGAATATTTTCCTTTTTCATCACCTTAAGGAATCTTGAAGTCTCACCTCTCTCCATAGTGAAAGCCACCTCTGCATGTGTTTTCGGCCTTGTGGTTTACTACTGACTATTGGCAAGTTCCTACAGCAGCAGACATGTTGCTACTAAGCTTATACAATAATACCTGGCCACTTACACACAGCTCTGTGAGATCAGTAGTCTTTGTTTCAGTTTCTTTGCCTGTTGCTATGACAACATATGCTGACAAAAGCAGCTTAAGGAAGGAAAGATTTACTTTGGCTCACAGTTCAAGGTCCAGTCCTGATAGGGAAGTCAAGGCAGAAGGAGGTGGGAGCACCTGGTCACATTATATCCACAAGCAGAAAGAAGAGATCAATGAATGCTGGTGCTCATCTCACCTTCTCCTTTTTATACAGTCCAGGATCCCAGCCCAGGGAATGGTATCACCCACAGTGGGCAGAGCTTTCCACATGAATTAACCTACTCAACATTATCCCTCACAGACATGCTCAGAGACCAACCTAATTTAGATGATCCCTCACAGATAGGCTCAGAGATTGGTCTACTAGGTAATTTCAGATCTTGTCAAGTTGACAACACTACTCATTATGTCTTTCATTACAGAATTATATCCTATAGATACAGCATTCAACTTTTACACTGTTGTGACTTGGGGCTGGGTCATTCTCTGTTGTAGAAAACTGATCTGTTCATTGTCAGATATCTAGTAGCACCCTTGGTTTCTACCCACGAGATGTCAACAGCATCCTCCTTCCCAGTTGTGACAACCAGGCATGTCTATAAATTTACTAATCATTCCTCAGTTTTGTGGGAGGAGAGAGGGACAGAATGGTACTCCAGAAGACTACCGCCCTGGGAAATCTTCCCTGAAGCACAACATCTAGAACTGCCTATGTGTTAAACAGTACATTTGAAGATCATTGCCTACGTTCCATAACATCTGCCCCTGTCGCTTTCAATTTGGAAACTTCTTGAAATTACTGTATCTTTCCTCTGCTCAGAGACCTTGACACATATGGCTTGTTCCTTCTTATTGGCAGTCACCCAGATCTTCCGCTGAAGGATGATCGCTTAGAGATCCTGAAAGTTAATTTTGTGTGTGCTACATCACGGCCAGTTCAGACCAATGTGCTCACGCCAATGTTGCCTATTTTTAGCTGTAAGAGTGGGATCATTTTTATTTAGTTTGCTGGTATATTGCTCAGCATGGAATGACATGTACTTTGGTTCCTATTGATGATGAGGATAAAATATATGCAGCTTTCAGAACTGAAGTTTTCAAGAGGAAATTAGTTTTCCTCTGGGCAGCCTGACACTGTAGTTTGGCTGATGACATCACAGCTAACAGCCTACAAATACACATCTCATTTTAGAAACAAATAGGGAGCTATCTATAGGTACTCAATGATTTTCAAGTGGGTCAGTCAAGGGAAAAACATTCTGCTTTTAAACGTCAGCAAGGAAACTCCCATTTTACCCAGTACCTTGAAGCTGGGCCACTTGCCAAAATGGAAAGTCTGTGTCACTGTTAGTAACTGAGGGATGGGGGTTTGATGAATTTTTAGCCTGTCAAAAATGCCAACCCTTTTTATCTGACGCAAATACAGACTCAATTTAAAATATAAAACCTGAAGAAATGTCCTTAAGACTAGGGAAACAAGGAGATTTCAACCAATGTCTTGAAAATAACAGTCAGGTGACATGTAACCTAGCAACAGAGATGCTGATAAAGGCCACATACTGAGAACATGAAGTTTCCCTCTGGAGACTTAGGCAGGTCTGCGTGTGTGTGTGTGTGTGTGTGTGTGTGTGTGTGTGTGTGTGTGTAAGGCCTTCTTGATGTTCTGAAAGGGGTCGTGACACTGCTGTTAGATTTTGCTAAGAAAAATCAGAAAGCTTGAACTGTCCCTAGAGGAAGATCTCCCCAAGATTGGTGACTGGGCTATAAGCAGCTGTGAATGTAAGGAGGATGCACCCCCAAACAGCTCTTGAGGAAGTTGAACTGTATAGCCCTTGGCTAGGGACATTATTTCTGAGAGCCAGGTTCATGTCTACCATTGGTACAAGGCTTATGGAAATGAACAATTGATGGGTCAAGTATTGCCCTTAGTTCATGGTTAAGCCTTGCTCTCTTTTAAGATGCCAATAACCTGAGCATAAAAGGCTTATGTGTAAGATACAAATACATTGTTCATCTTAGTCAGGGGCCAGAAAACTTTTTACTTTTTAACATCCAGGAAGTAAACATTTCAGACTTGAGGGCCATGTAATGTCTGCTACAACTACTGAACTCTGCCAGGTGGCACTACAGCAGCTGAAGACAATACATAAAGGAAAGGGGAAAAGAAAGAAAGAAGGGAAGAAGAGAGGGAGTGAGGGACAGCAGTGAGGAAAAGGGGACAGAGAAAAAGAACAGTAAGCAGAATGAGGGACCCTAGACTGGGGCTGTGTGATGCCTTTGGTTTCTGTTTGACATCTATGCAATCTGAAATTTTTACAACAACCATACATCCTTCCTATAAGCTAAGCCCTCAAATCAGTTTTTCTACTTTTCAAAAGGCTAAGGAGCAATTGTTAAAAATCATCTTCTTATAGAACACAAATTCTCTTCATATAGCTACCTTCAGTTTTTTCAACTCTGAAACTTATGTGTAAAATTTCTCTAACATGCTGAGATACATTATCTTTTCTCCTGCCTTTATTTATTTAAATTTTGAGCCTCTTGATCCTCATTCTCTGAATACTCTTCATGCACACACACACACACACACACACACACACATCTGTTCACAGTTCACAGAGAGCGTATTTTCCCTATGCCAGTATCCTGAGGCATTGGTTGAGGCTTGCCATTCAAAATGAGCTGGAGCTCCCAAACGAAATTCAGGATACTCAATTTTTAATATATCTTAAATATTGCATCCTTAAAAAAAACTGATACTAAAAGTTTTTTTCTGCCATCTAAAATTCAACTCCATCTCAGTGTCCTGCATATTTTTATTTGCTGGATTTGACAGTCCTGCAACAGGCATGGCACACGCACCCCACGAGAGGTGCTAAAACCACAGAGGAAAGGCTCCAGAGCTCCTTTAGGGACTCCTCTGCTGCTGAGTTGGTACATCCTCCAAACCTCAGTTCTGTCGATATATCAAGCATTGTCAGGTAGCTTCCTTTTGGTACTTCCTCAGAAATTATCTATGATAGGACTGGGCTGGAGTTTTCATACTCACTCCATTGTCTTTTCTTAAGCCTGGTATCATATCCATGCTGCCCTAACAGAGAATCAAGCAGAGAGAGACGGATGCCCTCATTCTCATGAAGGCCCATGTCTCGATGACCATGGTCACTGCTCCAGAGCTAGGTTCTGCTTCTCCATTGGGCAGTGGTGCTGATCACTGACACCCAATAGAATCACCAAGAAATTTCCCAAACATGGGCCCACACACAACAATGATCCAAGACCTGAAGCAATGGGACCTGCTCCTCTGTGTTCTAATGTCCCCAGGTAATCCTACCATGTAGCCAGAGTTACACAACCGCTCTAACACCCATGTGATCTGCACGCTACTCTCAGGGTGTATGTCCAATACAACGGTGCTTCTCATATTCTGCTTCTTTAGGTGGCTGGGCCATGGTGTTGGACATGCTCTAGGGCTGGGTATGGTGATGTACACCTTTAACTCCAGCACTAAGGAGACAGATGCAGGAAGACCTCTGTGTGTTCAAGGGTAGGCTGGTCTACCTAGAGTTCAGGAAAAAAAGGGAAAAAAGGAAAAAAAGAAAGGAAGGAAGGAAGGAAGGGTGGGAGGGAGGGAGGAAGGGAGGGAGAAAGAAAACCTCTGGCTGGACCAGTTACTGGTGCACCTGAATCACACTTGAACTTGTGAGTAGCAGGGATTAGATCATTTTGAAACCAAAGTCATTTGCCACCTTTTCAGTATCTTAATTCAGGCAGCAGGAAAACTAAGTATCTGAACAGGAATTGGAATAAAAACTTTCTTTGGATCCACTGTAGTCCCAAGACGAGTACCATATGCACACTCTAGTTGCAAGTGGCAGCTTCTCTGGACTCATTTCCTACCCGTGGGAAGCGAAACAGAAAATAACATCGGTTTGCATTTCAGCAGACAGACTTTTTTCCAGCGGGAATAGTCATATAAAGGGGGTGGGGGGGGCTCCAGGATGAGGTTTTCTACCCAAAGTTCATAAAACCCCGCAGGTTTTCCACGGCTGGCTGTGGCATCCCTTGCAATTATTTACAAATAGCAACAAAGGCATCTTCACTGAGGGGGCTGCATAAAGAGCTACCAGGAGAACCTTGCAACTATGTGCGTTTGTGTGACTCAGTGCTGATCCCCAGAACAGTGTGGGCTGACTTTCCAAGCAACACTTCCATATGCCATGAGCAGGAGCTCCCAGTTCTGTTTCGATCTCTTTTCTCTCCCTGGACAGTAGCTTTGGGACCTAGGAAAAGTTACTTCAGTTTCCGCACCCCTGCCGCTCCTCAGAAATCTGCAAAGCGCGAGCATCGAAGTCCAGGAAGGGCTTTATTTAACATGGTGCCTGGCACGGTCCAAACACTGAGTCTCGGTGGTGGTGTTTTATTGGTCCTCCCACATGCCCGAGTGAAATGGCAGAATGTTAGCCTTGCTGTTACTTACCAAAAGGACCCGAATTACCGCAATGGGATCAAAAGTCTTGCTCCCTCCAGGTACTTTTTGAGAACAGCAATTGGAATGCAATAATGTAATCATTATTATAATCTCCAGGTGTGTACATGTGGAGACAAGAGATCCATCCTGGAGTCCAATGAAGTGCAGCAGGTTTTCTCCCACTCTGTGGAAAGGGAAGTTCTCATCGGGACTGTGACCCAGAGTTACCTCCTCTTGAGGCCATGGAAGTAAGGACAGGTAGAGTTTCCTGGGAAGCCTCTGGAGGAACCCAAGCTTCTAGTGGGATCTACACTTGAAAGGCAACAAAAGCCTGCAATGGGAAGTGTTCCCTGGGTTTTAATATGGATGACAAGCTGCCTGCTTCCTCTAGAGAAAATGAGTGTGAGAAGCAAGGCATTCAAGCCTACATGCAGGTACTCCCTGAGCTAAAGGGAATAGGAGAGGTGAGCTGGCCACAAACCATGCTTCAGAGCGGAACCCGCCACTGCAGTCTGGCGGTTGGGAGGGAATCTCTGAACAAAGCTGATAAAGATGTCACGGTGCTGATAACCCTTGAAATTCCAGTGCCAGCCCCAAAGAACGACTTCCAGCGATGGAGAGTGGGTGGACTTCCAGAGACACAGATTCAGCTTTCTAACTTTAGCCTGAACTTTCTGGTGCCTCTCAAGCAGTACCAGGAAAAACATTTGGTGTGAAGGAGGCTAAGAATAGCAGCTCAAATCAGAATGTAGAATCAGAGGAGTTTCACTCAGCCATGTGCTCCCTCCTCCCTGGCCACGCTGGGTCACAGCGGTCGTGGTGCAAGAATTAGGGGCTGAAAGACTTGGGGTTTAGATCTAGAGTAAGAAATAAGGAGAGCTGTTGAGACTCCCAGGCCTGATGCTAATCACTTCACATGTGCCAACTGACTAAATACTCACCCCATGCCGGGAGTACCTCCACATCACAAATAGGGACATTTGACTCAGAAATATGGAGAAACCAATTCAAGGGCAACCCACTGATCAAACAGTAGGTCTTAGAAAAGAGCAACAGAGTGCTAAGAAACAGAAACAAAAACTAAGTAGCTGGGTCAAGGACTTTAATAAGGAGGGGACCTGCAACCACAGAAGGGGTTAAGGAATGGGCGGCATAGTTGCTGCTGTCCATCTCTGATAGAAATGAATAGAGAATTCTTGACTTACTGTGAGGAGGAAGGACTTAGCATAGGCATCAGCAAAAAAGAAAAACTTCCAGGTTGCCAAAAAAAAAAAAAAAACAGGTGTGACATGAGTTCTCATTATTGAGTGACAATGAAAACCTGTTAACTCAAAGTGGAGGTGGGGGCTGCTTTCAGAACACTAGTTTTTAAAGGTATTAATAGAAGTAGTTGAGCACCATTGGTGGGGAGAGAGTTGTGTGCTCAGTAGTTAGGTTTCTGGGCTTGACAGGTTCTAAGAACAGTTATTTTCAGGACTGGGGCTCAAACCCAGGGTCATCATGCATTCCAAGGAAGGAGTCCACCCAGGAGCTGTATCCCAACCCCTCTAAGAACTGTTATGTAACTAATGTACATACATCGTGATTCTCTGGACATAGTAGGTGGTATTTCCCAAATGTATTTGACCAGCACTTCAAAGACCAATCAACGCACTTGTCATTGACATACATGTCACTTAGGGGTAGTGAGAAATGCAAAATCTCAAATCAGCCCAACCTACAAGTTTAGAACTTGTTTAAGTCCTGGGGACTTTTATGTAGATCAGATCTTCAGATGCTCAGTTGTCCATCAAGCCTTAGGATTCAGTGACCCAGAATTCAACAGAGCGACCATAACCTTAACATTAGTTATATGTTGTCCAATAGATCACCTAGTGACTGCTGAATCTTGATACATCAGCGTTTATAGTTGCTCCCAGATTTTGCTGGTTCAATTTGCTTGGTTGGGGAGATCTTCTAGACAGTGCCACTTCAAGCATCACTAGGCTGCATTCGGGAGATTGACTACTAACATGTCAGTCATCTCCCTGGTGTTTGTAGCTCCTTCATGTGACGTCTCTGTGTGGATATCTTGGGCTACTCAACACGGCATCCTCAGAGTACTGGACTCCTACACAGCAGAAGCAAAGGCTGCCTATACTGTTAGTGCCTAGCCTTGGAAGACCCAGAATGTCTCTTTTGTTTGTTTGTTTCTATGTATCAGTCAAAAACTTCCACAAAACCAATTAGATTCAAAGGTTGTGTCAGTTCACCTCTTGATGGATGAAGCAACATGGATGAGTGTGAGGGAAGTTGGTGACGACCATCTTTAGACACCGTCTAGCACATTTCTTTTGGATAGGTAATATACGTGAGTTCCTAAACTCTAACATCCTGAAAAGTGCTCTCACACATGCTGGGCTAGCTCTTCCTCCAAGGTTCACAGGTATTCCAACCCGGTCTACAGCCCACTCCTGTTCATGAAGCAAGTCAGAGCAGGGGTTAGGGCAGTGGCTTAGGCCTCATCGTTTCATCATTGCCAGTCAAAGCTATTTATATCCCCTATGCTAGAATAGAAACTATTTTTTACGCTGCGCAGATAACAATGTAGAATACAGTCATGAAAGACATGACAGCTTCTACATTATCGTAGACATTCAACTAGTAAATAGTTACAAAACAATGTTTTGTTAACAAAGGCTGTTAGGAAAATAAAATAGAGTGATATGATTATGAGTGACTTTCTAATTTCAACTAGCTGGCCTCATGGAGGGGGCATGATTGAGGTGGAATAGCAGAAAAGCATGAGGCAATTGTTCAAAGAACTTAGGTCAGAGTTCCTAAGAGGAAGCTAGTACAAAGGGCCAGAGGTGGACATGTGCTCTGCCTGCTGAAGGGACAGGAGTAAGGCCAATGTGCCCAGCACATGTTCCACAAGAAGATAACAGAGTGAGGCTAGAAAGTTGGCTAGGGATTTTCAGGGAGATCTTTGGGCCACAGTGATGATATGGCATTGCATTCTAACTGGTGGAAAAGCAAGGGCCAGGTAGCTTAAGGAGGGAGGTGGCACGGCTTAATTTGCATTTATGCAGGAAGGCTAGTTGAGTGAGAAGCAGACAGAAGGGAGAGGCAAGGAGGAGTAGGGCAGCCACTTCACAAACAGGAGCACCCCTCCGGGTGGGGGAAAATGGCACTTTGCCCCAAGGTGGGGCTCCAAGTTCTGAAGCACCATGTGGATATGCCTGTACGCTCTTGCTGATGAGTGCAGTCAGAAATCCTCCCCACCCCTGTCCCTGTCACTCCACATAAAGAAATTCTTGTCTCAGGCTCTCCTGAGCAGAAGTTGGCTTTGGGCCCCTAGGGTTTCTCTTTGTTGTTTTCACCTTATTAGGTTTACAAGACGGAGAGTAAAATACGTTTTTCTGGAATATCCTTTTTTTAACTAGAAATATGGGACTGTAATATTTCTTCCTTCATCTTCCAAGGTCCTGACTTGAATTTCAAACTGTTCAGAGTTAGGTTTACCCTGAAGTTGCTAGAGTAGAAGGTAATCAGCTAGCAGCACCAGCTGATTAATACCAACTGTCAGGCCAGGGTGCGGCTCAGTGGGAGATCACTCACCTAACTTGCACAGAGCTCTGGGTTCAATCCCCAGCAACACACACACACACACACACACACACACACACACATACACATACACACACACATACAAACACACACACACACACACACACACACACACACACGTTAAACGCCATTGTTCGTGCTTCAAGTATCTTAGCAAAGTCACTGCTAACCTTTTCAAATAAAAATGGAAAGAAACTGCTATATGATTCCTTCCCTAGATCTCCGTGGGTGCCTTAGCTGTGCCCACCCTAATCCCACAGCTTCTTGGAAGCTGTGTCTGAACAAAGTGACCGATTTCGTCCTTCTGAAATGGTCCCTGGGAAATCCCGCATGTGTTGCAGCTTCTGGCTCAGCCAGCCACCGGCACATGCAAGTTTCTTATTTATATTTCTTCATCTAACAATGGACATGTAACAGATTTTGTTTCTGTGCTTTTCTAGTTTCAGGTAAGCTTTGAAAACAGGAGGCAAAAAGCTATTTGCCAAACCTTTCTCCAAATTTTTTCCCTAAAATGTGATCCTAGTCTTTGCCTCTGGGTCCAATAAATGTAACTTTGTATAATGCTAACACTTTCAAAATAGAGCAAGGACCTAGTAGCCATTACAAGCCACATGGATCCCAGTGCCCTCAAAAATTCACAATTTGATGGCATGTGCCTTTAATTTCAACACTGGGGAGGCAGAGACAGGTGAATTTCTGTGAGTTCAAGGCCAGGCCTGTCTACAAAGTAAGCTCCTTAGTTTAGCTAAGTCTACATAATGAGATCCTGTCTCAATTTTCTAAATTCATAATTTAATACAGTCTGAGGTATTATCCTTATTTGATTAAAGCATAACGAATGACATTTGCTCATTAAATGCTAATTGCTTTCTATTCTGTTGGGTGGACCTTGTGGCAAACAGCTTGGGTAAACTACATGTCGAGGAAAGAAGCCAGGAGAAAAAAAGGGCCAGGAAACATAGCTTATTTCTACCTCCATTTCTACAGAAGCTCTGCAGCTAAGGGAAGGGTAGATAGCCTGGAGCCTCAGCCCTGGTGCCCACTGTTCATGTAGTGGTGTGAGAAAAGGAACTCACTTTTTCCCATCAGTGAAGGAAGCGGATGGTTTTCCTTCCATTTTGTTCCAGGGAGCTTAGAATAACAATCATGTTTTTAGGCAGTGTGCTGAAGAAGCTGTTACTTGTGAATAAGGGAATCAGGTTGGTGGCTACTGGGCTGACAGATAAGGACAGGGAGAGAGAAAAGAGAAATAAAAGAGCATGGAGAAGACAAAAGAAGTAAAGACAGAGGGAGGAAGGGGGCTAAAGCAGAAAAGGGCAGTCATCAGAGGTGTTAAAAAAGGGTGAAGTGCTGTTGCACTCCGAGTCCCAAACTGGAAGTGCAAACACATTTCTCCAGACTTAAGACATTAAGAAACCTGGGCAACATGGAAGAGGCAGGACCTGGCTATGTCTTTTCTGAGTCCTGGCTCTCCCCACATTTACCTTGTAACATGGCAATTCTGATTTGAGAACCCTGATTCCACACGTCTCACATTGTACCTCGCACTGTGTGGACTGTGTAAATACTTCCTGGAACTCACTCAGGCAGCAGGGACTAGAGCTCTGGGCACAGTGTTAGCACAAAGGTTCTTTCAGGTCCCTGAGTCCTGAGGTCCCTCAGCCAGCCAAAGTCAAGGACAAGGGCAACAGCCACAGTCTGGAGCCTGGCCAAGATCTGCTGTTATTTTCAGTGTGGAACTCCTCTTGGCTTCAGAGTTCTTTCTCTGTGGGATTTTCTCCCCAACAGCTGTTGTGTGGGATGCAGGTGGTTGTGGGAGGAGAGGGAGACTTCTAAAAACAAACAGAAGAATGGTTTACAGCCGTTCAGTGCTAATGGCATGGGTACTAATCTAACTAGCTAGCTGAGGAGGTGGGGGAGGGAGGAGGGGGTAATAAAGAAAAGGGTGCCTCTGTAGGACTTCCCAGAATAATCCAGAAGAGGAAAGTCTGCAAAATGACTGGCATAGTAATCCCTACATCATCATCATCATCACCATCATCATCATCACCATCATCATCACCTCTCTATCCTTCTCTATTTCTAATCACAAAGGAGAAGTTTAAGCATGCAAAAGGAGATGAAGCAAAAGGGAAAAAAATATTAAGACAAATGAAAATTTAAAAAAATAAAAAAGAGAATGTGTCAATTAGTCTATTGCCATATGCCCAATTAAAGGATTCCTATTTAAACACTATGGGTGTACCTTTTTTGGAAACTGTTATTTCAACATTAGAGAACTGACACTTGAGCAGTGGCTTTCTGAGGTGGGTTCAATCTGCAATATGGCTCACACCTACAAAGTAGCAAGTAGTATGGGAAGTAGCAGGTAAGGTAAGCCAATGACAAGACAGACATGGAAGAAAGATCTCTACACCTCCCAGGGCGGAGAGTTGAGATCCACAGATCAGTTGATCGCACTTGGAGACTTCAGAAGCCCTGGTCTAGTGACAAAGAAGAGAACAGGAGCTGTAAGGTGAGTTTGAGGCCCTGCCTAAGCTACATGCGACCCCAAGCCTCACTCTGACTTAAAGAAATGGATTTTATCCAAACGATAGCAGGCATTTATTTGCTTTCTTTAGATGTTATTTCCCCAAGACTACAAGCTGTAGTGTTCTTTGCAGTAACCTATCTCCTGCAATAAGTCCCTTGAGGGGCCAGACCTACTTTATCACACACAGAGGCGACTCTGTCAGAGTACTCACTGGATAGGAAGACGATTCCAGGAGCCACCCAGTGACCTTACTCAAGGTGTCCTTTACTCCAAAGCCAGGTTAGCCTTCACAATGTAGCTTAGAATCTTATCTGTCTTCAAAACTGTCCAGGGTTCCCTCAATGAGTACAGTGCTTTTCAAGTCTAGCGCCATTGCCCGACACTCAGGCCCACCTGCACGGCAGCCCTGCCAGACTCCATTCCCCTAGCCCCACACTCCACTTCCCACCCTCCGCCCGAACTGTCTCCTAAGTCCCAGACTACCCAGACTCCTTCAGCTCTGTATCTTTTTCCTGCTTCTCAAAGTAAGAGCAGTAAGAGCCCATCCCACAAGGGTAGAGACTTGGCTATGAAACTATCCCCAGTAACTCATCAGTTGTGTGTCCTACTATGGTGTCATTTTTAACCACTAAGTCTTATGTGCTCATCTTTAAAACCTGGAATCATAGTATGGCCGTCTCACAGAATCACTGGACAAATCTGGGTGTTATAAGACAGACAGGCAGCAGAGGAGGTGCCCAAAAGTGTCAGTCTCCTCTCTTCACGAGCCTTCAAATTTGGACACAGATGTTACTTCTTTTTTTGCTATAAACAAACGAGCCTCTGATTCCCTAAACTGATAAGGGCATATAGAATCGTGAGAGAGGGACATGCAATTGTGAGAGAGGGACACTCTCTGGGTCAGCTATGTCCACCACGGAAGCAGATGGCCAGAAGATCACATGTCCTAGACACAAAATCTAGAGTCATGGAGCATAAGATCCTTATGGACTCTGCAACTGCATCTCCTGTTTCGTAGATGAGGAAGGGAGGCCTTGAGAAGCTTAGGCCAGACTCATCTCTTGCTTTTCATTCTTTACCATGACATGAAAACAAGCTGATTACTCATTTTACCAACCAGAGGTCCAGGAATGCTCCATGTTGAGACTTCCAGGTCAAAGAACTTCTTTAAAGCACCTAGTCCTTTGCCTTGTTTCCAGACAGGGACATGCATGTTCCTCATGCAATGCATATTGGGCTCCTACTGGGTGTTGGTTCTTCACCTGCAAGAAGGTTACTGAAATATTTGACAAAGACACCACCCTTCACTTAAGAGCCAGGCTGCACACCTGTGTCCTGCCCACTGGAGACTGACTTCATATCCAATGGATGATCCATTTCCATGAAGGGCAACCAAGGACTATCCCAAGATGTGCCAGGGTTAGTAACGTAAATATTGGCCAAATGCCAGTTATTCATTATCTTCCCTAATTTATATCAGTAACTTCCATGGATTCTTCATCGCCTGTTTAATGCTGGGATTGAGGTGGAACTAGATAACAGAATGAAGGCTACATACAGGCACTTTAGCCCAGAGAAAGAAGTCACAGGGAAGTAGAAACAGTCTTAGATGAGAAACAAGTTGGTAACTTCCCAAAAGAAAGAGTGCTTTATACAACAGGTCAGTAGTGTCCTCTGCAAAGTAGACTGCAAGATGGAGTTAAGAGAGCAAGAGACTCATTGTTGAAGATAAAAAAGAGAGAAAGTAGGAGTGGGTAAGGAAACCCTGCAGATCCTGACAAAGGGCTGACCCCTGTGAAAGAAATAAAAGTGAAAACAGGTCAACCAGATGACCGAGAAGGTAAAGGTGGCTGCTGCCAAGTTTGAGAAACCAAGTTCAAGCCCCAGAACCTACACAGTGGAAAGAGGGAATCAACTTCCCCAAGTTTTCCTCCAATCTGCACATGTGTACTCACACAAATACACACACACACACACACACACACACACACACACACCTATAATAAAAATGAAGAGTGACCAGGTAAGTTCAAGTGCGACAACTGCTCATTGAGAGAAATGCCTGCCAGCTACCAGCTGAGCTCAGTCACTGACCAGAGCTATCGAGGCAGTGCGCGCCTTCTAGCTCGCAGCGAATTGGGGGAAAGTACTATCTTCAAGAGAGATATGAGCAGCATTATCTCAGAGCAAAAGAATTCAGAGAGGAGGATTTACCATGATAACAGATAGTAGAACTTTTATGTGCATGTAGAATAAACACAGATCTTAATAGCAGATTAATTGTAGGCTCCACGTTTAATTAATTACTGGTGCACTTGCCAGGAAAATTCTCAGTCACTGATATTTATGGCTGGACTGGGTTGCGGGTGAATCTGTGGATCTTGAGATCTGAGCTCCCTGTGAACCAAAACGTTGCACTGCCCCAGCGAGTCAACTTGACTGATCAGCAAGTAAAATGCACGATAAAGCCCAAGCTTTTACAGAGAGCTGGGGAGGGGTTGGAAAGGAGGGGGGAGTAAATGGGAGAGAGGAAGTGGAATAACTAGCTCTTGAGGCCTACAGTGTGTGAGCACAGGGATCCCAGTGGTCTTTTCCCCCAGAAATTCACCAGCTGCTCTGCGATGACGGGGTGAAATCTGAACTCAGTCTTCTAGTGCTGCCAGCCCCACGTCGCCCTTCTGCCTGATGACACTTGGTGATGTGTGACCGCATGAGTGAGTGCTGCACACTCTGCCTCCATCACCCGCCACAGATAAACAGAGCCCTTCAGAAAGGCTGCCTAGGAAAAGCCAAAAGCCCCACAGGCTGGCCAGGTGGTGTGGCCCCAACCCATCTCTCTCTTCCGTGCTGTCCCAGGATGGTCAAAGTTGAGTCAGTTCCAGAAGGGAAGCTACCAAGGAGTTGAGAAAAATGGAGACGGTGGAATTCCAGCTTCTGAAAGACAGAAAACATTCACTCTAAGGAGCACAGAAAAATAACGTGAACCTTTCCACCACGTCCCACGAGAGGGAACCTCGGAGAAGCCCTCGTCCATTTTTCTCCTATCAGTTGCAAACTAAGCATTGTGAGTCCAATTTCTAGGCAGTGTCCTAACCTCAGCTGGAAGGAGATTTAAAACATTTGTTTTAAATGCAGATAGTAAAACAAGAGATATTGGACTGTGGCTCTCTTCCACAAGGGCATTGACTCCCTAGATGCCATGCCCTATTCCCAATGTCATGAGGCTATGATGTGACCCTTTAAACACAACTTTTGTGGAATTAGATGGTTAGCAGTCCTTACATAGTTCATAGCTACTAAAATCACACCTTTTATGGCTGACTTTGGGTGCTCCTGTGACTTCCGTATCTCTATATCTCTGCAGGGAAGCTCTGGGAAAGGCTTTACAGCCTTGTTGACATTAGTCAGTGAAGGGGTTGTTGAACACACTCTTCATGCCAAGTCCTTTTCACATGTGCCATAAACATACGATGTGATGTGCACAGACTTGCTTTTGTGTTCCATATCTCTTGATATTTTTTTTTTTAGTTGATACCTTTTCCTGCCCCTGGGTATAAGCCCTGTTATATGTTGTGTCTTTTGTACTCACTCCTGAGCAGCAGGAAAATATTAGAGGTATTTGAAGACAAGGCACATTCTTACTTGGTCACAGTCAAGGGTGATAAACAAGAGCCTAAACTGGACTGGACTCAGATCTGCCTTAGGCTGAGCCCTAGTAGAAGAGGTGTTGGTCTTCGATGCTTTTCACTCTTTGCACTCAAGTCCTACCTGGAAGTTGTGGTTTGGGTGCTAAACTATTTGTCCTTCACTGTCAAATCTAAAGGCTCTAAGGTAGGGGACAGAGATGGGCCAGGACAGTGACCAACTAAAGGCTGTCCTGTCTCAGCCTTAGCACATGCTTGATGTTGGTGTCTCTGGGTAGGAGAATCTTTTCTTTCATAAAGTACATTTTCCCAATGTTTTTTATTGCATGCAAATACATATAAAATAAAATTTGCTACTTTAATTATCTTAAATATAAAGTTTAGTGATTTTAGTTCTGTTCATAGTGAATAAATTCCACCAATATCCATCTCCAGAATTGTTTTCACCTTGTAAGACAGAAACTCTACACCCATCAAACAGTAACTCCCTTCTTCTACTTTTTCCCGTCTACAAGAAGCTGCCACTCCTCTGTCTGTCTCTGTGATTTAACTCTTTCCATGTAGAATATTGAGATTCTCTATACGGGTCATCTGGTAGACCCATTTCTCCTGCATTTTCTATTGACCTACCAAATGCGATGCTATTCCTGGCTTCATCTTTGGGTATTGGGTAATACGTTTCTACACATGATTTCTATGGAGTTTCTCCTTCTGCTCAATATAGGACCTGCCCTGTCCCAAGAAGCTCATTGAATCCCTATGTGTAGTAACTGTCACAGAGTTACTAAGGTTCATCTCACCTGTCATTATACCTCCCCTTCACATCCTTCAAGATCTACACTCATTTCCCACGCTCTTGATGAGCTAAGAAGTCTCTAGCTCTTTCTGATTGATAAATACATCCTAATCTTTAACATGCCCCCTTTAAGACTGTTTCCTCTATAAAACCCTGACGCCCTGCAGTGCTCATCACAATTAATTCTCTCCTAAGAACTCCCCTGGGATACTTACATACATTTCTTACTATATTTTGTGATGATGTTTCTGCCACACATTTGTCTTAATCAATTAGTATGAAAATTCTTCACGGACATCACCGAAGTCTTGGGCAAGCCATTCCTCTAGTCAAGCACCATCTCAGTTTGTAGGAGGATAACAGTTCATTCACCATGTGCAAAAGACAGGATACTCTGGTGAACAAAACAGACATGGCTTTTGGATTCATAGCACAGGAAGAGACAGACACTAGTGTACTTTATCAGTACTTTCCCTGAGGTCCTTGCGTGTGCTGTGCCCTACACAGGTTCAGTCCCTTAAACCACAGTGACACTCTCAGCTGCTTAACTTTGAGATCATGAGACATCATCTTTCCCTTACATAGACAACATCATGTTTCCAACTAGCTGCTGGTGGTGCTTCTGTAGGATAGTGACTTGTTCTATTCCCATGAACTCCTACATTCAGAGACACAATGTACTTAAAACGAGGCCTCATGGAAGTCCTAAAAGTCCACTTTGGGAGATGATGTTTCTGGTTTCTGGAGAACAAAGATGGTAGAAGGAGAGCAGGGAGTCCCCGGAAGGGCTGCCTGGCCCTAATAGTCAACTGAGTACACACCCAACCCAAGTATCCCAGCAGTACTACAGGATCTATGTAAAGAGAGGGGCAAAGATGCTGAATGCTCATTTTCTCACCTTCACTTACGAGAAGGAATGGCCTACTGAAGCTCTAGATTATGAGACCCTGGTTTTGTTGCACTTATAGATGAGAGGAAGGGGGCAGACAATCAAAATGCCAATCATACCCAAACGCTGGAGGTGAAGCCTGGGTGAGCATGGTCCTCAATATCACTTCAAACCCACTGATAGATAGCAGTCATCTCCCGTCAGAATGGGAGTCTCAGGTACCAGCCAAGAAAGTATTTCTACCCAAAGGACATTTCTTATATTCTGCACCAAAAAAAGCAAGCATTTTCTCTGTGGAATTCTTGCTAAAGTGAGCTACCTCTAGAAGCTCCATACTGTGAAGCACAGCAGCCTAAGAAAGTTGGATGAGGACTGTTGCTATCAGTATTGGCCCCTAGACCATACACATTTTGATTCATGTGAATCTAAGCTTTTGCTATATCTGCTCTAGGATCTTCTCCACGTAAAAACAATTTGTTAAACATATGTGCTTAATCTGAAAAGGTGCAGGGCAGGGAAGAGCTCATAGGGAATAGGGCACTGGGCAAGATGGGCCTGTGTCTAGACCTTAGGGCAACACCTTGGAGAAACACTGTTCTCAGTGGTGGAGTGAGGGGAAAGGAGCCGAACCTAAGGGTCAGAGTGTGGGTGTGTCTTGGAGTTCATGTCAGATCCCCACGGAGGCTGAGGGCTGCTGGAAAGAAGAAAGCAGCCATCCTAGACTCGGCATGGAGCGTGCAGAACAAAGTCATAGAACAAGCTTTCCTGTTAAAATCATTAGTTTCCTGGAAGCCTTCCTAAGGCTAAGGCTCATCTGTCCTCAGCAAACCTTTCTGGTAAAGAGAGTGTCAGTACCACAAAGCTGAGCTGTGAATCAGCTGAACTACCAACTTCCTGGAGGCTGTCACTCAGCCCAAGCTGGGCTTCGGTCTCACTGAACTGGCTTTTCCAGAGTCCAGTCTTGACCAGTCCCTCTGAAACTTCCCTGAAAAACTGAGACATCAGTTCCTCCTCTTCTCACTTCCCCCCTGCTTTGCCTTATGGCACTGACAGTGGAGTCTAGAAATAGAAATGAGATATCCAGGGCTAAGTAGGGGTTGCCTGGCTTGATTGCCAGAAACAGTAGGAATGCTACTCCACCCACTGCAAAGAGGGTGTTGCAAAACATTGGCTAAGATGAATGGAACGATAGATCACCCTGTAAAGTAAAATAAGCCAAGTTGACAAATATCAAGTGTTTTCTTTTATTTGTGGAATTCAGAAAGAAAAGGGGGACCTGAGGGTAGAAGGGACACTATTATGGAAAAAGGAGGAAGGGTGGAGATAAGAAAAGGCAATGGGTAGGGAGCGGATATGACCAAAGGAGATGATATGCATGTTACATGCATGTTTCAGTTGGGATCTAATCCCCCACCCCCAGCTGGTGCTCTAAACGCACAGTTTTTAGAAGGGCCTTGTGTTTAGAAAGCTCTTGCACAGCTGTTCTCTAGGGTTGGGCCTTTGCAGGTTAGACTCATCCCTGGTTCTATTCTATGCGCCTTGATTCTTGATTCTGCACCATGTGAAGACCTGTGCCTCTTGCTCCTACTGTCATAGGCTAAGCCTCACCTTGCCTTTACCAGCCATTATGGACTATGACCCTCTCAAACTGTGAGACAAAATAAATCCTTCCTACCTTAAGTGGTTTCTTCCAGCTGTTTTGTCACATTGACAAGAAAATTAACTCATACAGAAGACATATGAAAATATAATGAGATATGATATAAGATAACTCTTGATGTATACTAACAAAGCTAGGCCAAGACGAGGCTGATCCCATAAATGCAAATGTATGGCTTAAGCATAACTGTGCTCTGAAGGTCCTTGCTTTTGGACTCACTGTTCCTATTTCAGTCCCCAACACTTCATACCCAACTCTGACACACGCTATGGAGACTCCCCAGTTTCCCATTTGGAATGTTCCCCACTTCTTCCACTCTGTCTCTCATCTTCTAAAATCCAATGTTGATTTCCAATTCGATTGCAGAAATCCTAACTGTAATGTGTCATCTACGGTGGTAGTCATGAAAGTCGCTACAAAACTCTCTGAGAAACTTAGTATTTACTCCTTTTCTCCATGTATGTTAATCATACACTGTAATACTTTTACATTATCATACATTCGTGGAACATGCTTGGATCATATTCACCTCCTTCTCATCTTTTCTTGTCCTCCAGTTCTCTTGGGGAACTTTGTCAATGTCTACTACCACCCTCTGAAGATTGCTGAATGTGAAATTTGGGGAGTAAGACTGGAAGCTCTGTCATCTGCTGCTGCCATTTTGTGGTGGTGTTCCCACAGACCGTCATTCAGTCACCAGTGCTCTACAGAAAGCACCCCATGCTTGGTGCATATTGTTGCATTGCATACCAGTTATCACTAGTTTGCTATGTGTGTCTTTTCCACTGATCCATCCTTACATCTCCCATCAGGGACAAGGTTCACATACCTGAAGTCCTCTGCAGTGTCAAGGACACCACGAACACACAAAAGTATCATTGGTGCTACAGCACTATGTGTGAGAAGCAAGAGCACAGGGTGTCAGGAACACATGGTACTGACATGTTCTTTCTTTCGTTATGATTTTGTGAAGAGCAGATGCCATATGTGACTATGAAGATCTGGTTGGAAGAGGGATGACTGGGAGCGGTACAGCATTGAGCATGGATGCACAAGGCATTGCATGGTATGGAAGCCCTCAAGAGGGAGGATCGCTGGGGGAGTTGGAGAAGGTAGTATTTTAGAAAAGACAATGAATAAATCCAAGCTGAAGGATAATTGAAAAAACCAGCAGAAACATTGCTAAGGAAGATAATAGCTACCATGTTGTGGGTGTTCACTGCTGGGCTAAGTTGTTCACCTGACAGGGATGTCACCACTTCGAAGATGAGAAAAGTGAGTTCTAAAGTCGCTGGATTCTTTATCCAAGTCACAAGTGACAGAGTCCATAGCCGAAGTGTTTAACCTCTCTGTTTCTTGGGGTCGTGCATCTTTCTTTTTGCCCTTCCCAAAAAACAGCTCTGACCACTGCTTTCGCATGTACTTAGCCCTCATCCCTACAGCTCTTCAAGAAACCCACTTCTTTATGACTTCTAATTAAAATTGGACAGAATAAGATTAGCAAGTGAATTGGCTACCTTGAGTCAGGTGTTCAGCCTGGATCCACTCAACCGTAGCCAAAGGCAGGGAGGAGTCTCCCAGAACCCTGGTTGGTACATGCACACTGGCAGTATGTCCATTATACCAGGACCTCACTCACAATCCCTGAAGCCAAACTCTGCAGTAGACAATGTCAGCCTGCTACTTTCCTCACATGTAGATCCAAGCTAATAACAGCACACCCCCACATTTCTATTTTGAGTTTTAAAGGAGATAATTTATGTCAAATGCATAGAGCAGAGTCTGACACAGGAACTTCTGTGAATGGTATAATGATCATTATGCAAGTTGTACTACAGATCACTTTTCTTGATTTTACCAGTCTGCTGTGCCCTTGACTCCCAGTTTGCTTTGTGGCTACTGACCCATCCATTACAGAAAGGAGTGCCTCAACAACCAACAAATTTAAGCAGTTCTGGAAATGCATCCCTGGACAGTATTACTTGCTGTCTCCATCAGGCAGGTGAAGATGTATAAGCCTGGTATGAAATGTTCCGACTTCTTCCAAAATGGCCCAAAGCAAGACTGACTTTTTTGTCTGTAGGAAATAAATCATAACTAAGTGTTATGGAAGGAAATTATGTTCTCAGAAATGATGAGCAAAAATGTCCTGCAACTAACTCTGCCCCAGACCCTCGTGTTCTCATGTAGCAAAGAGACAGCTCACCAATGACCATAAATAATAAACACAGTAAGCTGTGCACTCACATGCTGCTACTAAGTAAGGCCACCAAACCGATCTGAAGAATTTAGATATTTCAAGAAGATTGTGATGTGTCCAAGTGTGGTTCTTCTACAATCCACTCAAGCAATGCCTTGTTCAGAACAGACATTCGAGCCCGTGGGTTTGATGAAGACTAAACAAGGCACAAAGAGAGATAGCTTTTCCTGCGCCACTGTCCACGCAAACAAGGGATCTCTCAGGATCTGGTATATGCCATCATAGTAACAACAGCAAGGTCAGGAGACTTATGGGTAAAAGTGCTCGCTATGCAAGCCTGAGTTCAGATCCCCCAGATCCATATAAAGACACACATTTGTAATCCCAGCATTCCTACAGGAGATTATCCCTGGGAGGCTGAAGAATTGTTCAGAAGTTCATGGGGCTGCTAATCCAGAGTGCACAGCAAAGTGGGAGAAACGATGAGACCCTGGCTCAAGCAAGGTGGATGGTGAGACACAGCTCCCAAAAGTTATCCTTTGACCTGCATGCTATGGCAACAACCTCTAACTTATATTGGTGTTGTTTTAAACTTCTCACTAGATACTCCCATCTATTGCCCTGCCAGCAGTGGAAGCCAGTATTATCCAGTTTTACAGAAGACAGAGTAGACACTTACCAAGTTGCTTTTAGTCACTGCAGGCAGTAAGGATGTAATAGTAGGACCCAGGTCTTCTGACCCATTGTGCCTTTCCATGGTTTGCCATGCACACAGTGGACAGAGCCCTCAAAGAGCAAAAGAAATTGTTTGAGAAATAGTTGGATCTTTCCAAGTGTGCTCATGAGTCAGCTTGGGAGCTGGGCCTCATCATCTTCCTCCTCTTGATTTAAGATACACATTAGCTTATCAGAGGCTCTGAGCAATACTTACCACAAAGAAACCTGTGCAACGTACTCCTCAAACGTACTCCTTGCCAGGACACTAAGATCATCCATGGTTCACGAGTTTCAGTGGAGGTTGCCTGAAGAACCAGGGCCGCGCTGGATCTACACAGAATGTTCAACTGAGCCACCTGGGTGCAGAAAGCACTGTGAGGGTGAAGGTAAGGTCCACGACTGCATGAATGTGTGCTAGGTCAAAGTTGTAAATAGAGGGTGTGTAAAGCGGAAAGGAAGAGAGCAAGAGGTCAGCTTAATTAGGATTACTTATATCATTTAAGAATTTTTGACTCTTTCAACATTCACTTCTCTCTGCAATGTTATTAACTCCAATATACAACATAGACCATAATGGGCTTTTATGATCCGTGAACGTACCAATGACTCTTAGGCAGCCACTTCAGCCCTTTGTGTTTGGACTCTTCTTATCCTACTTTGCAAGAGAAATCAGGGTGGGATGCCTGACTCCACAGCCCTGTCCCTGCAGCCTCCCAACAGACAACACAGACAAGGACACCCTGCAGTGGCAAATCTCCTGTTGTCAGTATACACAGAGCAGAAAGAAGACACAAAAGCCAACTGCTTTCCAAATGTGGTCCAAAGACCACATGCATCAGAATCACCTTGTGAGCTGATAAAAAAAAAAATCATATTACCAGACTGGAATATAGCTCAGTGATATAGCAATTACCCAGCTCTGAGTTCAATCCCTAGCATGGGAAAGGGTGTGGAAGAGTCCTATTCCCATTCCTAAAGACTTAAGTCGGTTCACTATGCGTCTGTACTCCATAGTAGGTAAATCATTAAATTTCACTCCAAACATCAAAAAGAAGACTGCATGTTACTCATTTTCCACAGACCTTAAAAACTCATCAAGACATAGTCAGACTGGGCCCCAGAAGCCAGGCCTGAAGGGTGGGCTTTGCCCAACCTGCTCCATTGCCTTTCAGGCACAGATAAGGTAGAGAGATGAAACCAGCTTGGGGAAAATGTTTTCTTTTCTCCCATCTGCTTACCGTTTCCAAACCATCTGTTTCTTCTCATGAAATATTTTGCCTATTAAGGCCTCATGGGGTGGTGATTAAACTTGTGTTCTAGACCCAGAGCACCAAGAATTAAATTCTGACTTCCTAATTTATAACCTGATTAAAACACTTAGCTCGTCATGTACCCCAGTTTCATGCAATATCTGATGAGACACAGGACATAGCATCCCCAACACTACTGAAGGATACCGGAAACACAGCACCCCTAAACATGGTTTTCATTTGTTTGTTTGTTTTGCCTACTTGGTTACTCAAAACTAGTTGTTCTGAGAAACCACAGACAGAGAGGAGCTAAGAAGTTGTCCCAGTGTAAAGAGACATTTGCAACTCTGAAGGAAGCCACCTTAGAAAGGGTTTTCCTGCCTGCATCAAGAGAAGAAACTGGTTGCAACTCTAGAGATGCAATCAATGGAGAAGGCATTGGGCCTGGTCCCACCTGCACACGCTGCCCTGCTTTCCTGGCTCTCTCCCCAGGCAGCTGCCTCCGTCCCACTTGTTAATGGTGCTCAAGTCTGAAGCTCCCTTGGTGTGTTCTCTAGTGACTGACTCATATCTCTGAATTTTTTCCCAAATCTAGTAATGTTGAAAGGATTTTAAAAAATATGAAGGCTAGGAATGCAGTCACATACAGGGGGAAATGCCTCCTATTGAGAAATGCCTCCCCAAGTACAGCCATTAACAGTACTCTTCAGTCTCCTCCCCACCCACAGGGAAATGACCGTTAAGCTTATCAGCAGGATTCATCCTTCCCCAGCATACCAGGAGCCACCCTGTCTCAAGGACCGCTAGTCCAAGGGCACAGATTGACCACGCCCCCCCTGGATCCCGCATTCTCGAAACTCCCAACCAATGAGTTTAACAGAGAGCTCTGAGCCAATCAAAGCTGCATGAGCCCCCATCTCCAGACCCCTTTCCCCTGAACCCCATAAAAAGGCTGGGGGGGAAGGGATCGGGGCCCGCCATGCTCATCTCCTGCGTGGGATAGGCGGGACCCGGACGCGCGCCGGTAATCAATAAATGCCTCATGTATGTTGCAGTGGTTCGTGTCTCGTGGTTCCTTAGAAACCCGCCGGGCTTGCCCTAACAATGTAAACACTCTAAAACCTTCTATGTGTGTTTCTCTTGTTAATCTGTCTTTTCTTACAGAAAATCCCATTAAGAGGTCAGAAAGAAAATTATTTTTCTTCTCTTAGATACTTATTATTATTACTGTTGGGAAGTGGTGGCTCATGATTTTAATTCCAGCACTCGGGAGGCAGGCAGAAGCAGGCAGATCTCTGTGAGTTCAAGGCCAGCCTGGTCTACAGAGTGAGTTTCAAGACAGCCAGAGTTATAATAGAGAAACCCTGACTTGGAAAAAAAAAAAAAGAAAATCAAATAGTAATGTATATTCGGGAGTTGAAGCTCTGCTGGTAAGTGTTTAGTGGGTGTTAACTACCTTTCTTTTTATTTTTGTTTTTTCTGCTATGATTACTTCTTAAGGTATGAAAAGTGGTGAACTAGTCACCTGACTATCATAGGTACAATACCGGAGGCAATTGCACAGTCCCAGTCCTGAACCATTGCTCTATTATTTGGTCTGGCCAGGTCAATATAGGTCACTCACCACCCTCGAAGTTCTGCCCTCGTGAAGGTCATGGAGGACTGGGGCTGGACTGTGCAGAATATGTAAGGTGAGGATGGATATGGAGCCGGCCATGCCTCTGTGACTATGAAATGTGTCATACTAAGGAATTTACTCTTAATTAGTATAGGGAATGAAGGGACCTTTGCCCTCTGCCCTCTTCGGGTTTTCTGGAACAAACCGGCAAAGATGAAGCAAGAGGAAAGGCTTGAAAATCTATTAACATGCAAAGTGGGGGAGTGGCAATAGGAAACCAGAGTAGTGAGATAACTCACTGGCCCAGTGTCCTTCAGAAACTTTGCACCTCTTTTTCCACAAAAAGCAGGAAGGATAGGAAAGGTGGACAATTTTAAGGACTTTCAGTGATTTTCGGGAAACATTTTGTGGCTTTAGGAGATTTTCATTTGCCGGCTTGTTTTGTCCTGGGATTGAACCCAGCACCTTGCATATGCTAAGCACACACTCTACCACTGAGCTACATACAATCCCAGCCCTCCTTGGGTTCTGGCCATAAGATAGGCAGAAACACTCTGTTTGGCCATCAGAACACACAATAGTTTATAAGTAAGTAGCTGTGGGGTTGAAATGGAGAACAATGGCCAGCGACAAAAGTCTGTCCAGGTGTGCTGACAGGAAGTTTTGGTCTCATTTCTGAGACAGGAGTCTGAATGATGCAAGTTCTCCAAAGGGATCACAGCTCAGTGTTTTCTTCGTTGGGTGTCCAGACTTTGAGTAGGTTAAGATTTGTAGAAACCCTCTGCCTGCACTGGGAGAAATGAGGAAACGTAAGGGAGATCTCCATTTGGGGCTAGGACCTAAGGTCTCCCAGTGTGGCAACACCCCAGTCTTGAGAAGAAGACTTCTGAGTCCTAACTTTAGCCTCTGGTAAAATCAAAGGAATGTTCTAATACTGTTTCCCCAGACAAATATCAGAAAGATAACTATTAAAGCAGGGCACGGGCCCCTCAGAAAAGAAATTGAGACATCCTCCCCAAACTGATTTGATTTTATATTCCACCCCCAACCCTTCCTCCCAGATCCCCAATTAAGCATTTTGTTGTAGGGACATAAAGTTGGGTGTGTATGGAATGAGAAGGGGGGGTAAGTCTAGTAGGAGTTGGGGGAGGGAGATGGCTATGATCAAAATACAATGTTTGAAACTTAACAAAGAATTAATAAAAATATTTTTAAAGAAGTGATATCTACTCAGACAAAAATCTGCTATCTCAATAAAATGCAAGCGGTACTCACCACAGAACTGAGTGTGGTAAACGAAGGACTTAAACTCCATTTCTCTTTGTGTGTATGTGCAAGGTCCCTTGTCTCGGGCCTGATCCAGGTCCACAATGTGCTGCTCAAGCCCCTGACCTGGGCCTGACCCTGCAAGCTAGCAAATTCTAAGAGAAAGCCATAAGAACCCCCACTCTGAGGGCAACCAATCAAAAAGAAGAACCAGTACATGAGTAGCCCCTACCTCATCTGGCCAGATAGCCCTAAAGGCCGTAAACTATATGTCTTGACTTTAATGGCTAACCAGATAGAGCCTAAGAATGTGGACAGGTAGCCCCTTGAGCACGAACCAATCAAAACTAAACATTTGTAAACTGCATTTCTGTTCCCAAATTAGAAACCAGGCTACCTCACCTATGTTGAAACCCCCTCTTATTGTCTATAAAAGGCCAGCAAGCCTTTGTTCAGTGTTGGCCATTCCACTTGGTGCCTGACCCCAGCATGCTCGTTTCTTCTGCAGGATAAAAATGCCTTTTTGCATACATGATCTCGCTGGTCCTTGGGGGGCAAATTTCGTACTCAACAGTAAAGTATGCCCTAGAAATGAGATTCACTTTAGATAATTTCCTTTTTGCTGTTTAGAAACCCGGGAGCCCTAGGTGGGAACATCGTTAAAACTACTGAAGCATGTCATATTGTGGAGGACCTTGAGTATGAGCCATTAGACTACCTGGAGGCAATAGAGCTTGGTTCTCATCATGGGTCTCCAAGAAGCTGTCTACTTATTAAAGGACAAGTATTCAAGCTATGACGCCCTGAGCGTTAGAAGCTACAGGGGGTGTCTAAGACTGGTCTACTGGCCACTTGCTACCTGTGTGAATTAGAATAAACAATGCAAAGGAGGTTGAGTTGCTCATCTGGGACATGGGGAGCAAGAAACAGAACTAAACTATCTAGGTTACAACTTTCCTTGGCTGTAAATCCCAGAAAAAAAATTCATGACTCAAGAGCTGTATCATGGGAAGTTCCATCCTACATAGCAGGAAATGCTCAGGCATGGCTTTGCTAGGTTCTAGTCTCCTCCCTCTGTGCTGGCTTCTTTCACAACTGTCACAATTCCAGGAACGTGTCAGCTCACCAAAAGTCTCTTTCATCAGTAAGAAAGCCTCCCTCTGTTTCTGGTCCCCACCCAGACACTCTTCCCCTCATATCTCTGACTAGGAAATGATCACTTCTGAACCAATCACTGAAAACAGATGACTTGATGGGTATGAAAGCCCATCCTGCCCTAATCCTTGTGCTAAGAACAGGATCACCTTCTCTGAGGACAGGGTGAGGAGGGAGAACAACCGCCTCTTAAAAAAATCAAGACTCTCTTAACAAGGAGGAAGCTGTGCTGGCTGGTATGTCGGCAGGCCAACATGTCTATGTCACCACATAAAATTCTTGTGATGGACACAGGAATAAATGAAAATGACCTGTGACAGCACCTGGCATGTGAGAATGGTAGCGACTCACATTTTGAGGTATCATAATATATTAGGTACTTTAAATAAACTGTATGATTTAATTAGTGTCCTGTAAGGTAGGTGTTGTTAATCATACCCACTTCACAGCTAAGAACAGTGAGCCGCAGGTGGGATAACTGACTTCACCCAGCCAGAGTCTGCATCCGAACTCAGTCTTAGCTCAAAGCCCTACTCTCTACTCCAGTGCACCTGTTCCCTCTGATTTGCTGCAGTGAAATCCAAGTTGGATGTTTCATTCCTTCACTAATATCAAGAAATGTATACATTTTGGGGTTCAGAGATTTAACCCACAAAAAAAAAAAAAAAAACAAGAGACTAGCAGGGGGGAAACAGCTGGTGGTGGCTTTGTTGGCAGACTGGAAGAAAGAACCCGAGAGAGAGGTAAGTCTCCTGCACAACTCTTTCATCAATGAGGAAAGCTCCCTCTACTTTTGGTCCCCATTCAACCACTCTTCCCTCATCTATCTGACCAGAACTGACTAATGTACTGAGTGAGGATGAAATGGGCACCCTTGGGAGATCGACATGGTCTGGGCCCTGTGCAATGGTGACTGGGGAGGTGGTAGGACAGCCTGGCCCACTACTGCTTCAGCTTGTGGTTTCCATATGTCTCGAGCAAAGAGAAACAACTGTGCCTGTCAGCTGGAGGAATGGAGAAGCAAAGAGGAGGCCCTGTCATGTTCACTTCCGGGAGATTTCAAATGCTGCCTCCTCCAGGAACTCACAGGCCTCCAACTGCAGCCCAGTGGATTTCATTAATCAGGAAGCCATTGCACCAGAGAAGGCCAATCCCATCAGAAAACTCAGTCCTTTTCCTAATATATTCCTCTCCCTCTGACCTATGAACCCCAATCTATAATGTTATGAATTCTCAAGAGTTTAACCCTTGTGCCCCTGAATCAGGGGTATCTCCTGATAGATATGTTTGTGATGGAGAGTGCTGGCCTTCTAACCCAGAGAACTATGTGCTTATCCCTATTCTTCACATCCTTCCTAAGGTCATGTCCCCACAACCACAGTATGTCACCCCAAGTCATATTCCTGCAAGAGGACTCCCAGTCACAGAACACTATCAGACCCAGATGGTCTTTCCCAGGGAAGTCTAACTTGGGAAAGAAGGTTTCTCTTTATTGCTTACCTATTTCTACAGCACTGACTTTAGCACCAAGAAAGCATCTTCTAGAAGAGCTGGGCAGTGATACCTTCAAACAGAATTGATTTGTCACCATCCCTTGAAGAATCTTGACTGTAAGTAGGGTCTGCATCTTGTTCATCATCATTTACTCTACCTAGTCTGGGAATTTCTTCCTATATTTCTCTGTAGTTTGACACTAGAAAGGTTAATAAAAACAGAGCCAAGCTGGAAAATAATGGAGTGAACTCATTGCTGTGATCACTGTTAGTTCTTCTGGACCCGGGACTGAATCTCTGCAGAAAAGTCTGCATGGAAAAGGGTACTCTCTCCTTATGGAGGTATAAAGCAAGAAAATAAAATAAAAAGAAAGATATCTTGCTCATTGTCTGCACACAGTCACTGTTTTGAACGTCAGTTATTTCCTCTTCTTTGACCCTTCCCCACTATAGAAAATGAAAAAGAGTGAAAACATAGTCAAAACACAGGATATCTACCTGTGGTTTTCATGGTGTGTGATTACGCCACTCATTGCTGTGTGACCAATGGTGAGTGTTTTGCCTTCTCTGGATCCTATTTCTCATCTATACAAACAGAAGCTTGGATTTTTGTGGTAGTTGATATTGTCTCTCAACTTGAAAGGGTCTAGAACCACACCTGGGCCTACCTATGAGGGAGTCTGTAGACTGGGTTAACTGATGTGAGAAGACTCACCCTAACTGTGGGCAGCACCATTGCCTGGACTGGGATCTGGGACTGAGAAAATGAGCTGGGGACCAGCATTCACCCTTCCCTGCTTCCTGACTGTGGGTGTGATGTGGCCAGCGGCCTTAAGCTCCTCCCACCTTGATTTTCCTGCCATGCTGGACTTAAATGAAAACAAAACTTCCCTAAGCTGCTTTTACAAGATAGTTTGTTATTGTGATAAGAAAAGTAACTAATATGGGTTTCTTTTCTTTTCTTTTCAAAGTCACTTATATATTCAAACTGCTTTTAAACACGATTTAATGTCTATATTCCCAAATCTCTGAGTCATGGGAATTTCCCAAATCCAGCTGCCTCATGTAGGCTCACGGCCATCTCCCTCAACAAGGTGTGGTCCATTCTTCCCTTTCAACTCTATCTGCAGGATCATGCCTGCTTCTGATGTGTTGTGCAATGGCTGCTCTCTGAAAGTAACAAGTACCTACTGACCACTCGGGAAGGAGGTGCAGTGAGGACCCAGAGACGGTGATCTACAAAGGACCCAGCAGCCAGACTCAGCCAGACAGCCACAGGTTCAGAGTGACTAAGAGCAAACAAGTCAATGAAAAAGAACGTAGGGTCACCTGGTCCTGAGGTTTGTAAAGTGTGGTCCTTCGAGATTGGAAGATGCTTCGGGGGCTCTGGCAGCAGAGCCGGTAGGGAGATAGAAGTAAATGGGCCAGCTCTACTCCACCAGAACAGGTTCACCCCTGACTCATACATTCCCAGGTTTAAGCAGGAAGAGTCTACTGCCTAGAAAGAAACCTTCTAAAAGTTACCAATGTGGTTTTTCCCTCCTCAGAACGAATCCTGTGCACATTCCAGTAACTTATATTGTGGAAGGAACCACCCTTTCCCACAAATGGGTTCACGGAAACTACGCAGGAGGGAGTACGAGAGCAGGAAAAAGAAGGATGACAAATGAACAGGGTAGTTCGTTCTTTTATGGGACCCGAGGCGATGACACACATGATTGCGCTTTAAAATGACACGTGGAACAAACACGCTTTAGAAGTAAAACGCAGGAGTGTTTTTAATAGGGGAATTAACAGTATACGTATTAAGGAAAGAGAGAGGCAAGAGAGAGAGACTGACAATGCAATGTGCCTTGTCAGTGGAAAAACCACACCAAGAAGAGAAGGAAGGAGAAACTTACAATATACATTACCAGGGAAGGGACCACACCAGAAAGAGAGAAAATTGCTCTGGCCAGAGGTCTAAAAAGCCAAATACAGTTTTTTGGTATGCAGATGTTTCTCAGGCCTTCAGAGGAACTGGTTTCCATATGTAGATGTAGTCACGCCCAGTGGGGAGGAGCCGGGTGTCCTTCCTCCTGCAGACTTACAAACTTTGAGGTTATCTTGTTTTGCTAAGAAAGAACATTTGACTTAATACAGTTAGCTGAATAATATCTCTATCTGCCCCAAACAGAGCAGAGTGCCATGTAGGCAAAGAAGGTTTTTATTTTACAGTTTTTAGCTGTTTGGTGCGTATTTATTTTTTCTCTATCTAGGCCCCTTTTGCTTCTATCTGTTACTATCAATATGAATGGGTAGCTTTACACATGCCAGGACTCAGAAGCCTGCAAGATATTTTACAAAGACAATTACTTTTGAGTAAAAAATGGCTGCTTCTCCTTCTCAGCTAACACCAGCCAGCTAAGGTATTACTAGGCCATGCAGACATAATGAAAGACTTTTGTCACCATTACAGCAAAGGGGAGGAAGGGGCAGAATGGCTGGTAAGCCTAAATTCCCCGCTGGGGAGTCTGGAACCTTGTCGAAAGACTTCAACCTCATCGCCAGGGTATTAGGACTCCAGCATTATATGAAGAAAATCATTCTAGACCTTTGAAAGCTTCAAGAGCATCATCATACTGTGCTTTATAGTAGAGAAGGAAACAGGGAACACAGGCAAGACAGAGAAGTGTCTGGATATACATCTGTCCCCAGACATGGAACACAGGGAAGTCCCAGAGAATGTGAAAGAAAGGCACTTACTTGGGGAAATGTTCACAATAGATTGCTAAGGAGAATACAAAGCACACACATTTGTTCTGTCTCTAATTGTCTCCATCTGTGTCATCAAAGTGCATTCTGGGAGTGTCTAACTAGAGTGTCATCATGTTCACAATGGTCAACAGTTGGCCGTGGCATTGGCCTGGCCCTTCTCTTCTCTGCAGCTCTCTCTCCTACATGACATCTCCCATTGCTACAAGAATAAATATCTCCATGCTATGTTGCTGCCTCCATGCTTCCATGTGTTTTCCCCCTGATCCTGAACTGTTCATGAATATATCCTGAATCTCATTTCCTTCTTTGAATGGTTTCTTCCTTTCTGGCCATCAAGCTGTGTCTGGTTCTTCAGCAAGAAGGAAACTTCTTCCTCTCTGCTTTCGTTTTCTGCTTCTCCACCCAAAGCTTCTTACAATTCTTCACTTTATAGCACTAAGCTCCATGTGAGTGTAATTCACTATTTGTTAGTAGACACCAATAAGGGAGTGTGTCTTGGGTTGGAAATATATAATAGATAGCAGGCCTCTAAAAATGCTACATGACCACGAGATAGAGGTTGGATTCTGCTCATTGGGCTATAAGAAGGAACCCTAGCCAGAGATGCTGGAAACTTCTTCTTCCTTCACTTCAAGGAATGCCTGCAGCTGAAAGGGTCAAACAATCTGTTTCTCTCCTGCATTCGCTGGTAGGGAGCACTGTGGATGCCCTGATCCTTACGCACAGTACACATATCAGCTTCCAAATTCTGAACCAGCAAAGCTTTGTTTTAAGTCATGTGGTTTGTGTTACCTTATAAATCACACATAGGAAAGTAATACAAAAGGAAAGGTCTGCTTATTCTAACAACATCCAGCTGCCCCATTGCTAATGAGTGGGGTGGCAGTGAGAATGGCTCTTCCTTAACTATAGTCTCTGTCTTTACTCAAACGAACACACAACAACTTTTGTAATAAAAACTGAAACATTTTCAAAAAGAAAACTTAGTGAAGCATTACATGAAGGTCCTGGAAGGAAGATGGGATGGAATGTATAAAGGTCCTGGAAGGGAGATGCGCTGGAATCACCCTGTAGCTTAGGGAGAATGGGACTGACTAGAGGGAGACAGACATGGAATCTGAAATACTGCCTTTATCATTTAGGACCTTGATATCCAGGGATTCTGGCAGGATGGTGTAGGCCAGTGCTCAGGAACATCAGCATTCCCGAAAAATAAATGGAGAGAAGGAATCTAGACTTTAGAAAGCACAGAATGAAATTAAAAAAAAAACAAAACTGAAAAGGAGTCAAGGATGGTGCCTGTAAGACCACCTTTTAGGAGGGGGAAGTAGGAAGATGAAGAGTTCATGGTCATCCTGGACTCTATCACACACACACACACACACACACACACACACACACACGTGAGGGAGAGCACTTTGAGGGAACAAAACTCAAGTTATTACATGAAAGTGAAAGTGAGTCCCAGACATTGCATTGACAAACAGCAGTTCTTTTTAAATCTATAGGAAGGAAGTCTCAACAAAGTCAAGGTCAATGGGCTGGCCTACCCTGAGGAAACCACAAAACAGGGGATTTTACAGACCCTGTTGCAAAGGCTGTGATGAGTTACCTATTAGAACATTCCATCCAGGCCCTTCCTGGAAATAATCCTCTCTTGGGACTTTTTCTAACCCTTTCCCATCCAATTAAGACAACTGTCATAAACACTTCATTGTCTCATGGTCATGAAGGAAAAGGGAGTAGGCACATTTTAGAAACAGCCATACATGCTGGGTAGTAGTGGCATATGCTTTTATTCCCTTTAATCCCAACACTCAGGAGGTAGAGACCAGCCTGGTCTACAGAGTGAGTTCTAGGACAGCCAGAGTTACAACAGAGAAGCCTTGTCTCAAAAAAAAATTAAAAAAATAATAATAATAGAGAGAGAGAAATAGTCATATACAAGAGAGGTATAGCATAATTTTTTAATTTTCTGATGGTTCTTTTAAGAATAAATGAAGTGAGATGAATTTTAACAATATATTTCATTTAATTAAATTATACTAAAATATTTAAACATGTAGTCAAAGTTTAAAATACATTGAGTTATCAATCATTTATTATTTTATTCTAAATCTCCAGGATTTGATGTGTATATTTTATTTGCTTATCTATTTTATATCTATTATACTAATCATATTTTAAGTATTCAACAGCCCCATATACTTTGTAACAATTAGACTAGACTGCTGTTTTAACTAAAAGAAATAAGACTGTATTAGTCTGTTACCTGTTTCTATAACAAAATACCTGAAACTGGCTACTTTATAAAGAAAAGAATGTGTGTGCCTGTGACCACATTGCTCTTAAGCCTATGTCCCTGACCCCATTGCTCCTGAAGCTCAGGGGCCCCTTGTGCTCCACACAGCTGTAAGTAAACATGACCCATTTCAAATCTCTTAGCAGACCCACACAGAAAATGTAATTAGAAGGATCACCTATTAATACATAAAAATAGCTGCAAAAGTATGAGATGCCAGTCATTATAGAAAAGTTACTCAAGGATCTTCTCCACTTCTCCTCAGAGCACCAAAGATTAAAATGAAGACGATGCAGAAGCGTGTTGTGTACATTGAATGGCTCCAGTAGCCAAGCCCAGGAATGCCACTGTGCTCTAAAGACTGGTTAAGTCATATTTTGAATTGATCAGTTTTATTATTGTGGCTGGTGTTACTTGAGAAGTTAAGAAAAACTACAGATTTTTTTGTTGTTGTTCTAAGACACAAATCACAAGACATTTCTTACCCACTAACAAGAAAAGAAATGCGCTATGCAAACGGAGAAATAACCTTGGGTCTTAGAAACTCTGTGTTCCTAGGTTCCAATTTTTATTTTGCAAATGATTAATTTGTGATGAGTTTATACTGGCCCCCTACTCCTCCTCTGTTTTCCATACTGTGAAGCCTCCCATGTCCGAAGTATGTATCACTAGCCTGCTTCCTCAAGCTCTTTTGACACTAAAATTTATCAGAGTACACACTTATCAATCAATTTGTGTATGCACACACTTATCAACACATATAAACACACACACACACACACACACACACACACACACACCTGAACAAATCCACATGTAGGAACATCATACCTAAATACCAAAAGGCCTCAGATAGTCCTCAGAAAATCATGAGCCACAAAGTTACCTCCAGCCTCTTAACTTTGTGACATCTGGTTCAATTTCTTGGTGAAAAGAAAGATGACGCCATACTTTCTAGTCTACAGGGATATCTTTGAGGATGTGGAGTTTTGTGGTATCGTCTTAACTTCCTGCTACTAGGTCCACTTTGCTAATCTCACCTGCAGTTGGTAGTGTTTGTAGAAGTATATGGATCCTCCAAGGTGCTTTTCTTCTCAGCAAGTCACTGTTTGCTCCAGCAGCAATCATGTGCTTGGGTTTAATAAACCCTTACTTCACATACATATTTTTAAATGTAGAGAGTTTTCTCTTCATACTTCTAGAATCTCCAGTCTCCCACATGTTGAATACGGATGAACATTGCCTGTCTAACTGAAGAGTGTGAAGCACAGTGGAGATTTAACTGGGTGACAATGATGAGGACTGCTACCAACTAAGCCTAGCTAAGAAGCCCAAGGTGTCAGAGGTCAGGGACTTACCCAGTGTGCTAAGGAAGAAGAAGAAGAGGAGGAGGAGAAATAACAAATATAAAATGTTCAGATAAAAGTTGAATCAACTGTAGAACTCCAGTCTGATGGCCCCTGATCCATTCCTAGGCAGGTCCTGGCCCTTTGTCCCTAGTGTGGGGCTATCCTGGCTGAGCACCCCCCAAGAATGGAAGGAGAAAGGACATAGTCTGAGACTTGCTGCCCCCTCCAGAAATTCACCACAGTCCCGACTAGTGTTCTTACATGTTACCTCCTCAGACAAACAAGATACAAAATTAAAAAGATTGTTCACATCTGACCTCAAAGTTTAAAGAAAAATGAGCATCTTCGGTTTGTTTTCCAAGCCCTTTAATAAAAATGACATATTTAAGGTCAACATTAAAGCCTCTGCTTTGAGTCCAGCTGAGTACTTTCTTCCCTAACTATAAGCCCAGACATAAAGCTGAACAAGGAGCACCATGGAAATTGTGTCTAAGATGTGGGAATTTTTCATAAGCCTATTTTTTTAATGATCTGACTTCCTGTCTCTTTTTAGTGAAACAAAATAACTAAACACACAGGCAACATGTGAAAATCCAACTGTAGAATGTGGATCAATTATGAAGATTAGCCAGGTACCCAGATCCCTGCTAGAAACCAGGATATAAAGGAGGTGAAGCAAGGCTTCCACTTTCCCACCTATGATGTAATCCCTACAGGTAAAACTAGGTGCTCCTTTGGTCAGAAGGCCAAGCTGGATTTTGAAGATATGATGCAAAGCAGAATTTGTCAATGACTCACCCGATAGGACACCTGTCTCTGAGCCTGAAGGTGTGTACTGAACAGGGTGGGAAGTCCTCTGTGTATAAGAGGAACTACCCTACTGTGTACACAAATCTCAGGAAAAAGTTAGGAAGATGAGAGATTCTCCTGTCCACAGACATGGGAGCCTGGAGCTGCCCTGATACAGTCAGTCTCCATTTGCAAGGTCCTACCTAGGTCCAGGCACCGTGTTTCCAGAGCATGCTCATGACCACAATTCTCCTCCCCCAATAGAAAACCAATTTGTTGTCCATGGGGTACAGGCACCCTCGGGATGCTAGAAATGCCTGTTACACTCAGGAGGGAATTCAATTCTTAAGGTCAACACCAGAGTTAATATGATCTTCCTGTGTCCTTCACATCCAAACTGACTGAGTTGTGGCTAAATCTCCCTAAGAACAACAAAGTGTGTGTGTGGTGGGGAACTGTTGGAAGTCCTTTCCCTGGTACAGTTCCCTCCTAGAATATCTCTTTTCTCTGTTCACTCTGTTCCTGTAAGTACAGCCATGCCCCTTGTGGAGTCAAAGATCAGAATAATGGCAGAGAACAAGTATTGGGTTGCTGCCTCCCTTTCCAGGTGGGCTACATGCTCAGCCGCAAGTACTAGGCATCTACAAATGGTGGCTGACCTGTCAATCGAAGTACAATTCTTCCTGGATTCCAGGTGGCAGTTGTCTGTGCTTTCTCTCTGCTAAATGAGCAGCTTTGGTTTAGTGCAGAGTAAACTTCAGAATCCCAGAAACTGAAAGGGCTTTTGTTTTAGATACTCTTTTGACATTTTTTTCTTTTACTCTGGTCTTGTTCACGTTGTCCAAAAATCACTTACTGTTCATAGTGGGCTACCTCTGCCAGAAACACCAAGACCTGAGAATCTAATTCTCCAGTCACTCCTGACTTCAGAAACCTAGTCCAGGTCTGAGACAGTTATCCCCTTACTAAAGTTGACAGCATTTGAAATACAGATGGTTAGTTGTTCATTTCAGGCAATTCAAACTACTTCTGTCTCCAAACACTGCAACAAGAGGAAGAAGTAGTGTGAGACACAGTTAACACATTTCTTGGGACCCTGGACTACTGTGGTTCTCCTCCTTCTTCTTCTTCTTCTTCTTCTTCTTCTTCTTCTTCTTCTTCTTCTTCTTCTTCTTCTTCTTCTTCTTTTTCTTCTCTCTATTACTATTACTACTACTACTTTTAGCAAAGCTAGAAAGTAGGCACATCTCCTGCTGCCTGCATGCTCTTATCTCTAGTGTCCCAACAGTTTACAAATATCTCAGGATGCTTTCCACATGGTTGTTCTTTGTAGCTGCTCTTGTTCAAAGAAAGACTTGGTGTGTCCTAAAAAATCTGGATGAGGTACCCGGTAGCCACATTAGATAGAAAATAAAAGTTCAAAATGAGACAGAAGTACTCTAAAAGGGTAAAAGAGCATCAAGACACCGCTGGAATGAACAGCAATGAAGAGGTGTCCCCATGACTTTGGAGTCTTATGGAGGCACCTGGACAGTGGACGGAGGGCTCCCTTCTCCTGGGTGTCAGATCTCAGTCAGAAGCTTCAAGCAGAGCATGCAGAAGAACAAGGAGGAAGATACTGAGCACAAGAAGTTTATGCCATTGTGGGAAAGAATGGTCTGTCGGGAGACATAAGGAGCCAAAGAAAAGAAAATTCTAGATGGCTATTAGCTTTTAATCGGGCCCTGTCAGGTCAAGTATCTGAAATTTTGTTGGCACCTTAGAAAAGTATTCATACCTGTTTAAAGTAGACTTTGAGATCCAGACCACAATTCCAGTAACAGCTTGGTCACGACAGTAAATTATATACATATATATGCTCTGAGTGTGTGACACGCGCGCATGCGCTTGCTCACACACACACACACACACACACACACAGTGCATACACTCGAGTGCTAAAATTGTTACAGAAACAGAACTAAACAAAACTTCTTGGGTTGTTATTAGAAAGGACCAATGCCCAAGTCACTCCATCTAAGAATTTCCCTTTTTCCTGCTGGAATAGACCAAAGTCTTCCAAAAAAGAATCATGGGAAGAGATGGTAGAAAAGCATGCTTTTGGCCCAATCTGTTGTTTAAAATGGAGAGAAAGGAAGAGAGAGAGAGAGAGAGAGGAAGAGGAAGAGGAAGAGGAAGAGGAAGAGGGAGCACGCACAGTACTTGCCCTCTGAAAACTGATTATTAAACTACCCTGACCCCCAACCCCTAAACACATGTCGGCAGTCCATTGAGACTACTTCTACTTTCACTTTCCAAAACAAATGAAAACTTGGTGACGAGGTCAGAAGAAATCTGAGGCAGTGATTCTTTCTAACCACTTTCAGAGTTTGAGACACAGCAAGGAACAGTTTTGAGCAGAGAGATTCTGATCCCCATGATACTCAGGGTAGAAACTTCTAGTTGCTAAGACGGTGGAGAGCTTAGCACTTTGCCGGCGCCATTGACAATCTATTCAGGCCTGGTGACTTGTCCCTTTTTCTTGCATGGCAGCACTTTGTAATGACTAATGACCGACAAGCTCAGACATCTCGGGTACAGAATCTCAGCTGTCATGAGTGGGTGTCCTAGCAAAGGGTTGGTAAGCTTGTGTCCCAGATTTGCTTCTCACAAGCTGTGTTCATGTGAATGACTTGGCCCCTCCAAGCCTTAAGTTCCTCATCTGCAAAGCAGAGACCATGACAAATGAAATTCAACACAATGTTTTGTGAGGATGAATGAGGTCATAGGCGTGCCTTCCTCGGAAGTCCTGGTCCTCAGAAGACTCTGACAGGTGGAAGTTAACCCCTCGGAGATGCTAACGAAACAGAAAACAAGGAGGTATAAGCAAATATTGGAAATAAATTATTAATAAGTCAATATTCATTCTAAAATACTCTGCTGGGTAGTAGCACTCAGATCAGTGCAAATTACCATGCAGCCAGCCTTTGCAGCTTATTTATTTGGTTGATTTTGCCTCCTGCTAGTTTTGCCTGATGCTGTAGCTGACTTCCTCAGTAGCCTAGGTTTTCCCATGTCCTCTCTGTTTGGCCCTCTGGGTATGTAACAGCCTCAAGTGTGATATGGAATAACAGGAACATATGATCCAGATCAAGCACTTGTGAGTTGCTCTGCCAACGAGTATTTGTGGGTTAGATGTGGCTCTTTGGTCACCTTTAAATGAGGATCTCTGGTTTTTTAATGACCTTTTGGGCCTCTAACTTGCTTGGGTTGTGATGGGGGTTCTTTCTTTATATGTTGAGTCAGGGTCTTACTGTATACGCCAAGCTGTCCTCAAACTCACCATCCTCCTGCCTCAGTCTCCTGAGTGTTAGGATTTTTTTTTTAAACTCATATTTTATTTTTAAAGAGCAGTTTTTAGGTTCAAAGCCAAACTGTGTAGAACACAGTCCTTCCTGTGCACAGTATCCAGCTCCAGAACGGGGCGTGTGTGACAACTGATGGAAGTGGGTCATTATCAGCCTTGGCTCGAATCAGAGTTCTGTAAGTATGAATGACTAGTCAATCTCCAGTGCACACACACACACACATAACAATGTCTTACAAGGTAGAGTTACCGTCCTAAAATGTCTTTGTTACAACCCCACATTTTAAAGAAGATACAAGGCAGGTTTGTGGCTACAGGACTGTCATCCTAACAGTTGGGAGATGATGGCAGGAAGACAATGAGTTTAAGGTCTGTATTGAATTCAAGGCCAGCATGGGCTCGCGGCATTCTGTCTCAAGAAAGTCAAAACACAAAAGTAAAAAGGATGTGTCTAAGTCTACACCTCGCACCCCACACCTCCCTAACTGCTCCCCATTTCTCCTTTCTGTGAGTCCAAGGGGTCAGGAAAGTGGCTCCTCTCTAAATCACTCATGAAAATGCTTGTGAGGCCAGGTGAGAACACTAAGTCTTCACGAAGGACCAAGTCTAACTGCGGGCACGCTGGCTAGGCAGGTCCATGACCCAGGACCCACGGCAATCACAGCATCCACAGACAGTGTTTGCATTTCACTACGTTTATAATCAGGAAAAAAATGTGTATTTGTGCTGGATAAATGACTCAGTAAGTGAAGCATTTGCTGCGTAAGCACAAGGACCTGATGAACACTTAGGAAGATTGGTAGCATATGTCTTGAGTCCCAGCCTATCTCTGGCAAGATGAGAGACAGCCATCTTGGAATCCCTGGAAGCTCAGGAGCCAGCTAGCTCAGTTTATACAGCAGTGAACAGCAAGGATACCCTGTCTCAAATGAAGTAGAAAGGAAGGACTGATATCCAAGGTTTTCCTCTGACCTCCACACACATGCAGGACTTCCGTACTCGCACACAGGGCACGGATATCACACACGCATCCACACATGTCACACGCACATATATGCACAAAAACTCACAAGAATATTTAGTAATGAATAAATAATAATATCCATTATTATTACAAAGAATAAATAAATAGTAAATATAATCTAACAATCTAGATTATATTCGCCTTTATTCAGACATAGTTACAAAACGTGTTTCTGAATTTTTAGATGGGCTTTAGGAGGGGAGTCTTAAGACATGTGAATTGGTGATGTCATCTTCCACTTTGCCTCTACTCTTCCATTTCCTTCCTCTTGCCATATCAGGCAAAAGTCATAGCAACGCTGAGTTCTACAAGGAATTAAAAAAAAAAAAAAAAAGCAGCCACCAGCATCGATTATACAGAACTTGTTTATTTCATGTGCCTATCAGAAACCTCACCCAGATTTTTCACGCCCCCATCCCAGATACAAACTGACAAAGTCACAGCAACTAACAGCACAGTGGGGTCACACCTGCATGGGCCCAATTAAGATCTGTCATGGGGTAACCTCCTCCGGGAGTAAATCTCACTTCAGAGGCCCGTGTGCATCACACGTAACAGCACCGATCACACCTCTCACAGCAGATGGCCAAGTTTCCCGATGACTAACGAGCAAGGTCAATGACCGAACACTCGGTTGACACCTGGTCAGGTGCTAGTCTCCATCCATGCTGGGGGGCTGTAATGAAGACTTCTCTAGCATTTTCTATCTAACACATTGTGGAGGAGAAAAAAATTAAAGAGACAAAACAAAAAAATGGTAGTGTTTCCGTTCACATTGAATTTCGTGTGTGGGTTAATGCTGAGAAAATTATTGCAGCCATTCTTAAGCCTATATAGGATAGGTACATTTTGGCACAGGAACAGTGAAATTGGCTATTACAGTACCAGTGTCAAAATCAAGTACTAAAATCATTTATATGTGTGTATGACATTGACTCCTTTAGGTTTCATTAAATAAAAGAAAGGGCAAGAGGTATGGGGAAATGGCCCTTGAGAAAGGGGGTTACAGTCCAAGCATTGCAACCTGAGTTCTGATCCCATCACTCTAGAGATAGCTGGGCACAGTCACACACGTGTTTGTACCCCAGTGCTTTAGAGTGGACACTGAAAGATCCCAGAAACTCTCTGGCGGGCCAGCTTGGCCAAAGAGAAAAGCAGCAGGGTCAGTGAGAGACTCTGGCTTGAGGGAATAAGACAGAGAGAAACACAACAGGACACCTGACATCCTCTTCTGGCACTATGCGTGAGCACGTAGGCACACACACATGCATATGGTACATACACAGCACACACACACAAACATGCGTACACACACACTCTCCCTTTAAGAGGAAAATGCCCTCACAGAGCTTAAGAATACATTTGCAGATGAACCCAGCCTAAGAAATATCTCCCCACATTAATTTTCAATGATTCTCTCTGCTGCTCACATGCAACTCGTATAAAATTTCAGGAGTTTTCTTTTCAATGCTGTGTTTATCACAGGACTTTTCTGAATGCATGCTGAATTGAACACTTTGGGGTATTTGCTTGTTTTGCTTCGTTTTTACCCTGAAAAACGCATCTTTTGGCTGGTCCTGCTCTTTTGAGTCTTTCTTCAAACTTTTTTTTTCCCCCCAGCTTTTGCCCATGTGCCTTTGCAGGTGTTACGTGATTAAGCAAAATGAGTTCACTGAGGTATATAATATGAGCTTTAAAAAATAGTGTTTGTGTGACCAAACTGGTTTTAACTTTGGAATCGCTACTGTTAGATTGCAATGTCAGTTTCTGGAAAGAGGCCCCATGTTGAATTTTAATCACTTCAGCCCTCTGCTCAGTCCCACTTGTCCCCGTGGCAAACCCAAGGGTGTGTGCTAATTGAATCACACCCAAAGTGAGGAGAGGATGGGAGGAGCTGGAGGGGACTCTTGAAGATGCAGAACTTCCCAGACAGTAAGAAGCAGACTGATATACAGACAGTGGGGGAGGGGAGGGCGTGTCCCCAGTACTGTGATTCAGCACTGCCTCTTTCTAACCTCTGCATACTTCTTTTCTTTAGTGTCCCCTTCTCTGCTCTCCTCTCCCTTCTGGTTCAGTACACTGTTCATCTGACCCTTTGTGTCACTAGCCTGGACCTTACTTCCTCCGAGGAGATGGCCCTTCCTCAGACCATGAGCAGAGTTCCCTGGGTGTGTGCACAGCACTCACTAGACCACTGGAACATTCACACTGGCAGTACCCACCTTGAGCACAGAGGAGGCAGTCAAACCACTAACAGAACTGCATCTGGGGCAAAGGTCATGCTGCTTGCTTTGATTCTTTGAAAACTCTTTTGAGGTAGGCATTGTATGAACAGGCTTAGAAAATGTACTAACTTGCTTGGAGTCACTTAACTAAGACATCTGAGAGTCTAATTCAGCCTAACTCTAAACTCATATTCTGTCATCCAAACACGGGCAAGAAAAAGTAATACCGTTCACTACATGTGAAGAAAGTAGATTCACAGGTTAGAATCTCGGGAGGGGGCACTTCTCCCAGATCCTTTCACCTATGCCTGTATGGGGGCGGGGGGTGCCTGCTGAAGCAGAAGTAAGGTTCTTTCCCTCCAGGAAATTCCCTCTTTCTAGGAATAAACATCATGAAGCCTTTTCTATGGAATTACCATGGTATCATATCATATCATGTGTATATAGCATTCCGTTCTTTTTATTGCAGTAAAACATAATATCACTGTTTTTTGTGTTAGCATTCTAAAAGATACTGAAATCAAATCTAAGACTATTTAGAGACACTGTTTCTGCCTATGTACACTGTGAGTAAATAAGTACAATTTTTCCAGGCTCTGCTTAAGAACAAAAAACAAAAAAAACAAAAAACAAACAAACAAACAAAAAAAACCCCATAGAATCAGATAGCATTCTTCAAAGCAAGTAAAAACAAGAATGGGTTTCCACATTTAGGATCTGTACTTGGAGCGGTCTAACATAATACAATGTAATGACCTTCATAAAACCCCTTTGAAGACTTGGGGATAGATCAGTTGGTAGACTGACTGACTAGTTTGCATGAGCACTGGATAAACCAGCACTACATAAACCCAATGTACAGGTAGGTGCCTGTAATGCCAGCACTCTGGAGGTAGGATGGTCAGAAGTTCAAAGTTCAAGGTCATCCTCAACTACTTAGCAAATTTGAGGCTACTTTAGAATACATGAGATCTATTTAAATACAAAGAAACAAACAAAATCCCTTCTTTGGAGAAGACACCTCAGGTCAGTGGAGCACCCCAAGCCCTCCTCCAGACAGAGACTCTCTGAGAGGCCTCTGATGTATACAAGGACAAAGTCTAACTCTAACTCCAGGTCTGAAAGACAGTCAAGGAAGTTCCTCTCACATAGACAGGCCCTCCCAGCCTTGGTCTGAGGTGAGCCACAGCAGAGAAGGCACTGCATTTTTGGCCCTAAACTAAATGACTTTATCAAAGTCCTCCTCTCAAAGCTCAGGGATCTATGTAAAGGGGGGGAGGGGAGATTGTAAGAACCAGAAGTAGTGATGACTTCAAAGAAACTGTCTTCAAAACACAGGAAAACTGATGCACATATGAACTTATGAAGACCTGCAAGTTCAAGCTAGATGAAGGCCCAGGCAGAGAGTAAGAAATGGACACAAGGACCTGCCCCTAACCAATAAGCTATTTGCAGTTGATACCTCCTGGGGGAGGAGAAATCAGCTTTTGCCAATGAAACACGGTGGGTATATTAACCACAGGCCAGACCCCAGGCTCAGGAGTAGAAAGCCAACACAAAATAGACTTCATGGTTTTTACTTTTTTTTTTTTTTTTGTATTTTTGGTTTGTTTTGCTTTTTTTCTTTTTAAATAGAGAGAGAGAACATAAAGTAGGGTAGGCAGGGTGTGATAGGATCTAGAATGAGTTAAGGGAGGGGAAAGAATATGATCAAAATATACTGTATGAAAAAAATTTAAGAAACCATTAAAGTAAAAACCCACGGTTCAAGGGCTGGAACAAGGGCTCATGGCTAAGAGCACTCTCTACTCTTGCAGAGGAACTGAGTTGAGTTCCCAGCACTAACACAGTGGTTCGTCATTGCTCATAACTCCAGTTCCAGTGTATCCAACATCCTCTTTTAACCTCCCAAGGCACCAGGCATCACGTGATACGTAAACACACATGCAAGCAAATAAATAAATAAACTGTGGATCAATCAGTCACAATCATATAAATAATGAGGCCAAGTATCCCTGCCTCTGGGCAGAACTGTGTTCAGCAAAGAATGCCATAGCCTGCCTCTACGCCACCCTCCATCTCTTTACTCTCCCATGGAGCTGAGTTCCCCTGTACACTGGCTTTGTTGTGCAGGTCCACGAGCTCTTGACTGAGACACAGGACTATGCATGGTCCTCTGGGACTCTTCAATGTGTCTCCATGGGGATGAGGTGTCCTAGCATTAAAGTGGCAATCCCTGAACAGGAGAAGGTAAAGTCACAGCATATTTACATATTCACTTATTTGCTGACTTGGTTAGTGCCCGTGTACTAGACATGTGAGCTCATGAACACAAGGACCTTGCCTGTCTTGTTCTCTCCAGGACTCTCAGTGGCAAGACCAGCATATGACACTAGGGAGGTGTCTAGTAATTACATCTTAAAAGGGTGATTAAGTCTTAGGCAATGCCAAGTAGGTTCCCCAAGCAAGGCAATCATCAGGACAGGTCTGAAGGAAGGTGTGTATACCCTGTATCCATGTCTGCCCTCTAGGGTGACCTGGTATTCTAGATAGGCTGGGCACAACTCCACCTTTGTGTATTTACCAGGCAAGGAGAGATGGCAGGCAGGAGCAAACACACAAGCAAATACACTGCTTCAAAGGGCACAGCAAGGAACAATTACCTGGAGTGATAAAGGGCAACCTAAGAAGTCAGGTACCTGGCAGGCCATGCCTGAAGGTCAACCAGACAGGGGCCAGACACGGTCCAGCCATGAAGGTGTATAAGGTTCTGGTGTCTAAACTTTATTTTCTAGGTAATGGGGAATTCCTAAAGTTTGGAAGCAGAGAAATAACATGATAATGTAACCATGGGAATGACCTGAAAAAAAAGTCAAAGAAAATCTCAAAATTAGGAAGGCCAGTTACAAGTGTTTTGAATATGTTCAGGTGAGGGATGATGGGAGCACACACCAGTTTGTGGTCTTGGAGGTAGAGAGGAGGCGACAATAAGAGTGACTAATAAAGGGAAATGTGACTCTATTAGATGCCAAATGTATATACGCAAAGGAGGGGTCTTGTTGAAGCTGTGGAAGAAAATGAGAACACCTCACTTAAGTGTGGATCAAATAGAAAACCCAATGAAAGTAAAAACCATTTCCCCAAGCAAAAACATACAAAAACCTGGCTATGATTACAATGGAGTCACACACACACCGTCATCTAAGTAAAAGGTCTGTGGACCTTCATTAAGAACATCTGATTGCGATGAGGAAGGATGTCCCTGCAAGAGAATGGGAAGAAAGACTGGATGGATCCTGACCACCACAGAGGCATTGTCTGTACTGGGTCAGAAAGCCAGAAGCAGCAGCAAAAAGAGCAAGATAAGAGCACAACTAAAATAAAAAATAAAAATAAATAAAGGAGTAGAGGACCCAGACTAAAGGTGCTTCGTGTGTAGGAGAGGGAGAGGAAACTGACATGATTATTAAGAGTTTAGGGAAGGCAGGTCACTCAGGTAGACAGAAACTTCTGGGAGGTCTCAGGTGAGCGCTTTCATTTTTCTGAGGAAAGTAAGATGAGGCCCTCACTTCCTCCAGGTCTGCACCCTGCACACACTTCTCATCTCCAAGTTTGCAGCGTCCATGTTCTGCACAGCCCCGAGGCAGCCATCACTAGTGCTCAGGAACATCCTTGGGAGAAAGCTCTTCCCAGTTTCTGCAACAAGAGCTGCAGATCTTTTAAATACTTCTCCCATTTTTTTGGGGGGAGGGGGAGGTCTTTTCTTAAAATAAGGAAATGAATTGTAGAGCACGCTTCCCTCTTGGACTTGACTGCTTGACTGACCCACTTGAAGCAAGTATATATTGGATTCTCTTTTCCAAATGTGTAAGTGTACATGGTTTAGAATAACGTTCATTTCTGGCCCCATTTTATCAGCCTTACTTTTCGTTTCTCACCCTTTTTTTTGTAGGTTATATGTTCTTGTAAATGATCCTGAATCCTTTTCTAGGACAACATGGCACATAAACAAGAGGAAATACTGAGATATAGCAGAAAGCGGTCTGAAAGTCAGAACGCTGTGGCTGAGAAGATTATGGAATGTGATGAGTGTTATTAGGCCAGTCTAGCAGGGACTTAGATGCCCCAAGCAGATCTCAGTCTGGCCCACCTCTTTTCTGTTTACTGGATGCAAGACCTGGTGTTCTCTAAATCTTAAGCAGTGACCTCTGCACATTTGGAGGGTTGGCTTAACGGAGGTAATGTGTGGGAAACACGTAGATCAGCATTAGCAACTGTTATTACCGTAGCCATGCCCCAGACAAGCAGTAGGTAGGTCTTCCCTCTTGGCCCATCTGCTGGCACACTGATATTATGAGAAAACCAGTCCACCCTCCAGCCTTCCTTACTCTGGCTTGGCTCCCCTAGTCTCCCACACCCACAGATTCCAAGCAGCTGTCTGTAGCTGGACATGGATCACACCTCTGGAGCTCACCTCCATACCCACTGTCTCCTCTGGCAGTGCCAAGAGAACTAAGTGTACAGGTTTAGGCAACTCTACAGAGATTTCTGCCCTCCCTGCCGAGACCCGACTGTAGACACACACACGCACACGCACACGCACACACACGCACACACACACCAGGGACAGGTTGGCTTGGGTGAAAGCGACTCTTCTGCAAGACTCTGGCTGGTGTCGATTTTAGGGCAGCCGACGCTGCACCCCCTTGGACCTAACTCTTGGGCTGCGCGATATCAATGGCAGGCGGGGGCGAAGGGAGAAGCGAGGGCGGCGCAGGCCCTCAGGGTGCTACCGAGTAATGGGGGCCGGATTCGAAGAAGAGCTGAGGGCGCCCCACATTTCCTCCAGCCTGAAGATAACATCAGCTCCTGTCAGGTGGTTGGTGCGAGAGAGTGCGCGCACGCGCGGGAGCGAGCCCAGGGAGCGCGCTCGCACAAACTTTGTGCCAGCCGGTGCGCCTCGGTCGGCTCGCCGGGCTCTGAGAGTGGCCGGCGCCGGGCTGCGAGGGCCGGCGGCGGCGGAGGGATGCGCCGCGCCCCGCCGAGCCGGTCCCGTCGCGCCAGGTGAGCCGGCTCCGGGAGCGCAGCGCGCCGCAGCCATGGGCACCCTGGGCAAGGCGAGAGAGGCTCCGCGGTGAGTAGCTGCTACTGCTCGGGGAGCGCCGTGCCTTTGCTGGGGAGGGATAGCTGAGCGTCCCCTGTGGTCCTCTTCCGGTGGGCAAGGCGCGGGATCGGACGGCCGGGGTGACTCCCTCGGAGGACAGTCGCTCCCCTGGGTGAGCCATGGCCGGCGATCTGGGAGCCAGGTCAAGACTGACATCGGGAGAGAATGGGCATGAGGCAGACGCCCCCGGAGCACAGCACTTTGAGCAGAGGAGGGCAGAGACGGGGCTGACGGCGTGGCAAGGCCACGGGTAGTCTGGCCAGATTTAGAGGTCTAGTTCCGAGCCCTTCGCCTACCCAGAGCTCCCCAACAGCCGACCTCCCTGGGTGCTCTTCGCCGGGCACCCCCAGGAACTCCCACTCGCATACTTTCCGTGTCCCTGGCACCTGCTGCGGACGCGGGGCGCGGAGAGCGCCACCTGGTGTTCTCTCGGGCCTTTCTGGAACTACGAAGGCTGCCGAGGTGGCAGTCTTTGGCTGCCATTTGAGAAAAGAAAGTTTACAAATCAGTAGTTTACCAGTCTGCATCCCCCCTCCCCATACGCTTGGGAGAGTCTTGGGTTGACAAAAGATGAAGGAGGAATGGCTATGAACAATCCTGCTCTTCGCAGGAACAAAAGACCTTAGAGGGGTCAAGGTATTTAGCCTTTGCCCTCAAAGCACCGGAACCAGGCAACTGCCTGAACACTGCTTTGCTTTGGTGAGGGCTGAGCAGTTTGTGCCCTTCACAGCCTCCTTCATGTGGACTCAGATGTGACTGTAGCATGCCCTACCTGAGTATGCCCATTCCAATCCCTGCCAGGCCATGTCATTCCCTGGGTGTAGTTTGTGCCATGATGCTGTATATCTGTCCATTAAATTGACTCTGTAATGCGGGCAGCGTAGGGCAAGATTGGAAGGTGCATTTGGCAGAAGTAGTCAGTGAAAGCCGTCATTCCTTCTGAGTAGACCATGAGAGATTACTGCTCTCCCTTGTTTCTAACTTTTCACTGAGGAGACCTGTGCCTGGAGACCAAGTCCCCCAAATCAGTTTAGACTTTTCGAAACTTCCTTCAGAATGGGGAGGCAGAAGCTAAACATTCTAGGGTTGAAAAAAAAAAATGCCTTCAAGTTCGTGTGTTTCTTTCAAGATTTTGTTGTGTTTGTTTTAATTAATGCATAATTAAACTGGAAACGTGTGGCTACTGCCCTTTAAAATGTGCCTTTGTAAAATTTGCGGCTGTTCATCCTGTGGATTGTTAAAACGCTCTCAGAACTTCCTATAATAAAGCACTGTATACATCTTTATCTACAACCATTGCACCAGGAGGTGGAGGGAAAGAGAGGAGGAAGGAAGGGGGCAGGGTGCTGGGGATGTAGCTCAGTGAAGAATGTATGCCTGGCATATTGCAACCCTGGGTTTGGTCCCTAGCATCATGAAAGAAAAGCATTTAATATATTTCTTTTATTTCCTTTTGGTTGCATCCTGGCAGTTGGGAGGAGTGTTCTTTTCTAGCCAGGTGTCATACTTCCAATCCCAGAACCCAGAAGCTGATATAAGATGAAGATTTTCAGGCCACTCCAGCTTATGTAGTTAGACCCTGTCTCCAAATAAAAAAAAAAAGATTTTAAATTTTTAAATTTTAAAAATTTTTCTCAAGAAAACGTTTTTAAAAAAGAAATAAAGAAAAGTGGGAAACATGATCTGAGAGTCTTTCCAGAGCAAGAAGTCAAGAGACTGGGGGGAGAGGGAATGGGGGAGAGGACACTTGCAACCAGTAGGATGCCATTGGCTTTTAACACTTCCTCTTCCCTGGCTTCTTGTTCCCTCTGAATCTCTCAACCCTGGACCAGGTTTAGATAGTTGTCCCTGTCTCTAGGAAGGGAAGGGAGCCAAGCTACCAAGTGTGGCATGGTGCATGGGATGCTGGCTGCTAGCCTGCTCTGCACTTGTGGCCGGGCACACTTCTGTTGAATATCTGTAGATGTTTGGAAAGGACCGTGGAGAGACTGGCCAGCTCTTGGAGCCTGAGGACCATACCAGGGACCTGCTAAACAAGTAAGAGCTGAGATGCCACCTCTCCATTATCAGCCATCTTTCTGAAGCTCCTGACTTCTGTTGTGCATTGAATGAGCCCTTTCAGTCTCTTGACAGTAAACTCACCAATTCCGGTGTGGTGATAAGCACACAGTTTCAGGATCTAAAATTTTACCTACTAGATGACTAGAGCCGGAGGGGCCCCGAGTACTAGTCTCCAAGATGGTCCCTATGAACAGCCTCAGCACGTTTAGAACTCAGTTTCTAGATCACATGGTAGAGAGGCATCTTTCTTGGCTGTAGTTTCAGACACAATGCAGATCACAGCACAGTGTCTTTGAAGCATGAAGACTCCCTTTGCAAAGGCTGTTACTGTTTTCAGATTATCATTTTGCTCTCAGACACTGATCTGACTCTCTCAGGGTCTATATAAATATCAGTGATGGCCAAGAGTTTTGATAGAGTTCTGTGGCAGCATCCTGATCCTTTGGGAGTCGGTGGCCTGGGTTAGCAGGGTCCCAGTAACCAGCGTGACTGAGCGTCGTTGGTCCCACCTTATTTTAGAACAGAGCCCCATGTATACCACAGACTGATGTTCTGAAGTTACAACAGAACTGGAAGGACCAGGGTGACCCCTGGAGTCTAGCTGTGTGGTGTGTCCCATATTCAGAATACAGTCTTTGTGCAAGCTGATTTCTCCAAACCCAGGTGTGCCCAGGGTGGTGTTTTATTTGCTTGTTTATTCATGTTTTGTTATTTTTTCAGCTAAGTATATGGTTGCCCCCTTCTGGGTAAGGTTTTTACCTTGTCAGATAAGGTCTTCCATACATACCCTGGAAACTGATTTGCCTTCCTCTGAGAACATTATGTTTCTTGCTCTTGGCACTCTTGGGACAGTCACCTAGAAGTTATGTGGTTACAGTCATTGTCTTGGTCAGATTCTCCTACTAGCTTTTTATATTAACGAGTGCCTTTGTACAAGAATAACTAGCATGCAACTGACATGTTCTATAATTTACAGAGTAAGTTACAAAGACTATCTCACTGTGGTTTCCCCTGGCCTGCTGAAATGTCTTACTCATGGAGTAAGTACATGGTTAATTGATGCCCATTTGTGCTTATAATATATATTATGGTTCTGGAGTATTTTAGCTTTTCTTGCCAGTAAACTATGAATTAGCCAAAGGTGCAACAGGAAGAGGAGAACTAAGTACACGCCAAAAAATTTATCAGCAACAACATCTATCATTATTGAACCTTCAAAGATTATAGATGTGGATCTCTGTGTATTCTTTAATAAAGAGGAAAATAAAACATATTGGATAAGACACTTTACAGAGTGACTTGTATCAACCAGGTCATGTCCAATAACGCTAGGCATGCATAGATGAAGATCCACCACTCCTAAGCCATCTCCAGATCCAAATAGTTATTTTACATTCAGCTCTAGAACAGGCAGCTCAGCTCAGAGTCAAGCCCTCTCCACTTTTCTCTTTCATTAAGGATCCAAGTAAAGATTGATTTAGTAGTGTTTACTGGTCTAAATTATTCATGGCAATTACTTGTGTTATCAGAAATGAAATTATTTAGTAAAACCAACCAAGATACAAAGAAAGGCAGAGATGGCTTAAACATCTAAATATGCTACCACCATAACTCCCCACTCTCTCCTCTTAAGTCTTTGAATTCTCATGCAAGGTTCTTAAAGTTATTTTGGAGGGCCCCTGCCCCTCAGCATCCTAGGCATTGCCCAAATGAATGAAACTAGCTGAAAATGAGGCCAACTGAACCAGTCCTTCAGACCCCAAGTCAGTAGCCTAGCAGCTAGAAGCTAAGCGCTGCCAAGCTACGCCTTCCCCCTGTCTCTCCCATTCTGGAAGAGACACGGCAGCATAGAGCAGTCCTTACACCAGTGGGGAGAAAGCTATTGCTGCCCTGGAATCTCACCTTGTCATTTGCTGGGGAGATGTCTCTTTAACAGCCAACCAGTCCGTTCAGTGCTTTTGCCAAGTGGGAGGGGTATGCCTTCTACCAGCCCAGCTCCAGGACTCATTGTCCTGAATCTTCTTCCCTCTGTCTTCAGAGCCTGGAGCTGCCAGCGAGACCCCTAGCTACTCTGTCTATCCTCACTTAAATCTCTCTTCCTTGCAGGAAACCTTCCCATGGCTCCAGAGCTGGCCCCAAAGCAAGACTAGAGGCCAAATCAGCCAACAGTTCTCTCCCCGCTCAGCCCAGCTTGGCCCAGATCACCCAGTTCCGAATGATGGTGTCCCTGGGACATTTGGCCAAAGGAGCCAGTCTGGATGATCTTATTGACAGCTGCATTCAATCTTTTGGTGAGTTGGCTAACTGCCCACATACATAGAAATTGCTGTGTTATTTTGTTCTTATCTTTAAAATGTGTCTTATACAAGAGCAACCTAGATTATATTTTGGCTTTAAAAATAGCGTTTGAGCCTTTGAAATGTTGGAGACAGTCTGCAGTGCTGATGGCACATGACTATGTGGGTGGAATAGGTCGTGATGAGAGGTACAGTTTGAAGTGAGAAAAGTTACTGAGCGGAGTTGGCATTTTCTTTGCGTAGAGGTTTGTCTTGTGATGGACGTATCATAAAATGGTATCAGGCCTCTAGTGCTGTGATAATTTCCTGTCCCCCAGTTCTCGGGGCAGAAAAAATAAGTCTGTCTCACACTGCCAAATAGAATTTGAAAACATTTGGGTCATTTGTACGAATAAGGTCTTGATAACACCCTTACAATCTGTAACTGTGCTCTGTTTATGACTAGTAGATAAGAGTTTGTGTGTTGCACGGTGAAGGGGTGGGGGTCAAGAAGGAACTGAGCATGTGGGCACATAGGTCAGCAGTGTGTGCTCCAGGTATTACCCTCTGTCATTGGATGCAGAGCTGTCGGGCCAACCAGCAGTCACCTGAAAAGATTTATTTTTAATTAAGCATTTTCTTTTGGTTATTGCTTGTGAAATGGTGATTTGAACGTACTAAATATTGGGTTTGCTTCAAAGGGGGCAAAATTAAAAATTGATGGTTTTCAGTGAAATCTATTAATTAAAAGATTTTCAGGAGCCCTTTCCCCAGGGTCCCCCTTTCTTTGTTCCTACATCTCCCACTGGGAAGCAGATGAGTTTGTTGGGATCAGCTCTGAAGCATCAGCTCACCCCAGCCTGAGCCTCCCAGAGAGTAGAGGGGACATGTGCTCAGCTTTCAGAAGTGAGGACTGTTAGTGTGTAGGGCTGTTCAGACCTTATTTATAGACTTGGGAAAGACTTGGCACTTTGGGGAGACTCATTTCGTGCAACTGTTTCAATTTTGATTTAAAACAGTGCTTCTTAAACACTCTTGTACGCACAGTCATGTGGAGGGTTTTCTTTTTTGTGTGTGATGCAGATGGCTGGGTCCCACCCCCAGAGTTTGTGCTTGAGTAGATCTGGCCAGGGTGGGGTTCAGTAATTTGCATTTCTAACAAGGTCCCAGGTGATGCTGAGGCAGCTTCTCCCAGAACCCACTTTGAGAATCACTACTTTAAAGTGCAGTGGTGCTGAACGAGGGAGAGGGAGGGTGTGTGACTCAGTGGTACAGTGCTTACCTAACACACAAGGACTTGAGAGAAGTCTCCATCCCTGAAAGAAGAATGGCCGTTCATCCTGTTCCCTCATTTATCCTTACCTGGAAGGCTGGTTTGAGGCAGATGTTCTACCACTAAGCTACATCTTCAGCCCCAGATTGAATAACTTTGTGTTTCAAAATCACCTTAGAAACTATATGCATTCAAGGAGACAGCTAGAAGCTGGTGGAGACCAGTGGGGATGGGGTGGTGGTTAGTGCTGTGTTTAGATAAGCTACAAAGGCCCTTCCCCTTGGCTGCTAGTTGCTTGGCAACTACTGTATGAACAAGGACCTTCATTCTCTAGATCATTACCAAAAACCCTGGGACCATAAATGTACATACCACACGGTCTTTTTTCTTTTTCTGCCAATCATCCAACTACCCACTTGCTGAGTTCAAGACTGTTTTCTTAGCCTTTGAATAATTGTGGCTTCAACCTCAAAAGATACCATAGCCAATTCCAGAGTCCTTTCTGAAAACAACGGAACATAACCCTCTTCCCCTCACCAGTCCTACAAAGCCAGTGGTACATTGTTTTCTGGACTATTTTAAGATGAACACAAGTGCCTTAAAAATGCAGTGGCTGTGTAAATCCCACCTGAGGCTAAAATCCTTTGGGACATTATCAAAAAGTGTTTATTAAGACCCTAATTATACCTGACCTTGAACTGGGTGGCACCCAAGAAGAACAACAGTGTCCACGGGCCTGTTTCAAATACCCTGCTCAGGAACACACACACACACACACACACACACACACACACACACACGTACACACACACACACACGTACACATGCACACACATGTACACATGCACACACACACACACACACACACACATGTACACATGCACACACACACACACACACACACACACACACACACAGAGGCTGGGGGGGAGAGAAATGAAGGTGTTCGGGAACAAGTTCCTTATACTGTGTAGAGTTTGAACAAGGGCATTTACTGGTAAGAACCAGCCACCACGTCACAACCCCTGGGACACAGAAATGCTAGACAAAATCCCAGGCTTTCTGTATTATGTGTTACAGAATTTCCCATCACAGGATTTACATGAAAGACACAAAACAGCAAAAGCCAGTGTATGGGGGAGAGAATTAGAGAAGGTGCCTTTTCGAGAGGCTGCCTTCCCTTAGCTATCAGTTGGCTTATCTATTGTGGGTAGAGCTTCACATCGCCCTATGAAAAGCTGGCTTGAAGATAGAGACAACTGCTTGTTCCTTTCTCTCACCTGCCTTCTCCCCCCCCCACCCCCCATGCCGATACCTAGGTGTGTTTCACTCAGGCTGTGTACTGCTGTCCGGGCAGCAACCTCTAACATGGCGCTATTGTCGTACATATTTTAACTAGTTAAATGAAATCAAATGTAAAATTTAGTTCTGATGCTTCCATCACCAGCCTTCAAGTGCCTGATGGCCTCAGGTAGTGACCCCTACTGAGCAGTAAACAGACAAGATCCTTGGTCACAGAAAATCTGACTCACAGTGCTGGGGAGGGACAGTGGCTGGCCTACAGAGAGAAGGAGTCAGTAGATTTTTCTAGAAACTGGGGTTGCATTCGTTTCTCTAGTACACCTAAGGGATAATCTAAATACTGTTTAAAACTTCATAGGCATTGAGAAGTGTATACTGAAAGCTGTCTCTTGAGCATTATTAAGCACCAATTGTCTACCCCCTCCCACAACTGTTCTCAGAGGAAGGCTAGATTGCAATGCTTTTAAGGATGCACATGCAAATGAAGTTGCTGTGGAGGGCCCCCGGCCAAAAAAACTAAAAAGGTGTGATTAAAAACATCAAGCCTCCAGTCAGTTCATTTGCTTCAACCCTGCACCAGCCCACTCCGACCTTCTGTTTTAATCAGAGGGCATGCGGCACATCCATGTGTAACTGCTAGTTAACCCTTCTGACGTTGAGCATAATGAAGTGGATCATCACAGCCAAGTACATTGATGTCAGATGTATGTGAATCACGCCATCTGTTGCAGAGGTAAAAGGCCGATGAGATCACTTAAGCTTTTTCATTTCTTCTTCACTTTGCAAGAGAGCTACCAGCATTGGGGCCAAGTGGAAAAAAATCAAATACCCCAATTTACAGAGTTCTTTTGTCTCCTTTGCATGCAAGGCAACATCTGATAGCATCTGAGAACAGTTGCATACAGGCCCTAGGGAGAACCCTAGCAATCAACACCCCTGTGTCAGAGTGGGCTGCCAGGAGCAAGGACAGTGCATCCAAGGAGCTTATATTTATGTGGTGTTACTTTTTTTTCTTAGTGTTCCATATGTATCGATTTTTCTTTTCTATTCAAAACAATCCTGAAATAGGTCAGGTATTATTATCTCCGTTGGGCAAACAAGAGAAAAGTGGGGCACCAGAGAACTGAAACAACACACCTTGTACCCACAACCTAAGTCGAAAACACGCTGCCCTTTTTCTTCTGCCTCTACCCCAGCTGCCATTTGTATTCTGAGCTGGGACAGGTGGGGCTCTTTCCCCAAGACAAGGCCTCATCTGCTCAGAAGAGATGTCTTGCTGCACAGGATAGTCTTGCACCCTGTGTTTTCCAGTCTGCAGGCCTGGCCTCCCCAGTTAGAAACCAAATTCCATTCAGTGCAAGAAATAGTCATAAATACACCATCAGATCTCTGGCTGAAATTAATTCTTGAGTCAAATACATATTCATAAATTACCATGTGTGTACATTGTACTGTTTCCCAATCTAGAAAGACCCTACGGCTAGTAAGCATATTTTATGTATGAGTATTAAGCACTTTACAGACATTAATGTATTACAGATAAAACTCTATACCTGTCTTTGAAATTGGAGCTGAGACAAGGCAAACACATGCTTGTTAGAAACACAGCCTCCTCCACAGCAAAGGGAAGGTTGGCTATTTCTCATGTCTCTGCAGCTTTAACTGCACCAAAGCAAGGTGCATAGGACACAGGCACCACACCATGGCCCATGACACTGATGGGTACTTAGACCTGGCAGCTGCAAAGGCCAAGCAGATATATAGAGTCACACATGTGAAGCCTTACCTACTGCTGATGCCCGATGTGAAGGACACAGCTGTCCCCAAAGCCTCTCCAGTAGAACCCCTCAGATCTACAAGGTTTCTCATAGAAAAACAGTCACTGGAGACCCCTGTCCTAAGAGCCTGGGGGAGACAGCTGTTCCCAGCATGCCTGTTCCTAGCCATCTACAGGGGATTGGCTTTCTTTGCTTCATAAGCCACTTATGCCAAAGAGACCTTTACTGTGTCACTGCTGGGCTGGTATCACCCCGTGCCCCTGGGATGTCTGCCCTCTCATTGGTGTGAGTTCTAGTGACTCTTGGGCCTGAGGAAGGAGGGGTTAAATCCTCTTCACCCTGAACTTTTCTTCAGCAGATGGAGAAATCTATCTTACTGCAGTTATTGAAAGACAGAGGATACACAGTAGCCGAGCACTCACGGGTCACAGGCTTAGTGAGGAGTGAGCTTTTACCTGAACTAACCCCACTGCGGAATTTTAGTTTGCTCTCTTAACTGATAGAAAACTGGAATTCAGGAGAGGAAAATGACACATGGAATTTGGTCCAGATCATTCCTGGACCAACTTCTGAGATCTAAGCCCTGATCTGCTCTCTGAGGCTTGTGTTCTCCATGCTGTTTCAGAGACCCATCACAAAAGCAGTATGTCAGACATTCAGGTTCCTGACAGGCAAGCCCAGAGGATTTTGTTCAGCCAGGTTTTTGAGAAAAGTCCCTCATGAAGGATACTGAGCACCACTGCCCTGTCCCACTTGCTTCTTGGACATCCCAGGACATGTTCTTAGGCTTTCTAGGAAAACATGCACAACAAACATCTCTGAGAAGTAATGGAACAATTTACAAACAGGCAAAGCTTTCAGGGAAGTCAGCCTTTTGGGTGCACAAAAACAATCCAGCCAAAGTTTAAGTAGACATCTGCTCTGCCAGGAAGCAGGTTGAAAATCCCAGTATCACCACTGTAAGATTTCCCTTCTCTCTCCTCAACTGCTACAAGCTATCTACAGGATTTACAGCCTGTCAATCTTGCATTCAGGGAAATAAACAGAAAGCAAATGTCTGCGGTGCCCACAACTTTATCCCTTGCTCTCAGAGACATTTTTTTCAGGCTCACATTTGCAGCTTCTGTGGTGTTCAGACCCACTTCCTCTGCTGCGTTAGGTCTCCATCCTCATCTCTATCCAGCGTCCAGGACATAGATGAAAAGCCAGACAAATAGTAAGATTGTGTAAGCAGGGTCAACTTCGTAGATACAGCTTTATCTACCACACCACAGTCTTGAAATCCTTAATAACTGTTGAAAAAAGAGCACTTTTTCATACATGTTGGATCGTAAAAACCACATAGCCCGTCATAAGCACGAGCATCAAAAGAATGGATGGGGATGGAGTTACTTGCTGAGTGCTGAACATGCAGAGAATGAGATGGGCCAGTAACTTATCTTTTTTCTTATGAATATGAAAGTGGGGGGGGGGCAAACTAGAAGCCTTATCCGCTAGCAGTGGTATACTAGATGACTGTCCAGCTCACAAGGTCAAACCGTGCTGTTTTCTCTGGTTTTGCAAGCCAGTTGTTAAGCATAGTCACCATGAAAGATTAAGTTATGTACACGCTTGATGAATAAGTTCATAAACAGCAAGCATTCCAGAATGATCGCTTCTTCATGTACGGCCATGTTTATTCTTCCGTGTGCTTTTGAGGGTGTATCCATCATGTCTGTATGGTGAAGATGTTACAGAGGCTTTGGCTGCGGTCCGGTGCATCCATGGCTCCGGCTGCAGCAAGGCAGGGCTGGGAGCTTAGCTTGGCTTTGCTATGTGTTCACACCATGGGAAGGAGCCACTCCACTACCAGGGCATCCTCCTCCAGCCCAGCCCTGAAGAGCCCATCCCATGGTTTAACTCTGACCAGGTCCTCCGTACTGGACCAAGGGTGCTTACAGAGCAGTGTTTAAGGGAAAGGGACCCTCAAACCTAACGCTCTGGTTCTGTATCAACCAGTTAGGAATAAGGCTGCCACGGTTTTTGCCACTTTCTTACCTTAAGAAACAAACTCTCCATATGGTCAAGACAAGATAAACTAAAAAGATGAAGAAATCAAACATCAGCAAAAGCTGGGGTTTTCTTAAAGAAATAATTATGGAATAAAGACTAAATCCAAGAGATTCTCATTTGGAACCAGCAGACTCCTTATATGTGCTATCTGTTGTTGTTGTTGTTGGGTTTTTTAATTTTTTAATTTTTCTTAATGCACCTCTAAACGTTTTCCTTATTTTTCTCAATTTTGGGCACTTCTGATCTTCATGTGTTAAGTTCTGTCTCATTTGTTTCGAGATCCACCCCAGTTGCTCCTCTGACTTCATTCCGGGTGCATGCTGACAGTGCCACTGTTATGTCCGCACAAGCTTTGGCTGATTGGGTTTTGTTTTGGGTTTGCTTGTTTGTTTTAGTTTGTATGCAGTTGTGCGCCTGCTCCTGAAAGGTCTCTTCACGGCCTTGCCTGCTTGTTACCTGCTGTTTGACGCTCTTTACTGCTAGAGGTCTGGCCCTGTGGGCTCCATGGACAGCATTTTCTAACAGCCTTTCCCCCAGTCTCATTTTCCTCCTTTGGTTAATTTTGCTATTACAATATGGAGAAATTGTGTGTTTTTATGTCACTAAATTTTTCTTAGATTTTTTAATCCTTTATTAGATTCTAAACTTAAAATCATTATTCCAATCACTTGGGGGAATGTCTTGTCGTTTTCATCAAAATCAAAATCATTTTACTACATTCAGTGTATAATATGTATCATATACTCTTGGGAACAATAAGCAAAATTAGCAAGTTATTGCTGGAGGAGAAAAAGACTTTGGCTTTATTTCTGGGGCTGGGTTTAAGGCCAGTCTGGTTTTGGCTGCGAACCAAAATACTGTGCACAGGTCACTTTGTCACTCAGAGTCCTGGTCTCCCTGATACTGTCAAAGAATGTTAAAATCAATTCTGGAACCAAACTGTGTCTGGGGGAGGGATAATGGGATCTCAAATGTGAGGTTGACTGTGAACTTGAAGGAAACCCTTCAGAATTGATGTATTTAAATAAAATGCTTTTAACTGTTTACAGAACCAATAGCCTTAGAAGAATCAAAAACTCAACCACATTTAAATCCCATTTTCCTGAATTATTAATATAATACTATTAATAGTATTAATATAATACTAAGACTATGTTGCTCTTAAATAGGCCTTTTTGTGATGAGATATACAAAACATTACACTTACTTACTTTTAAATATGCAAAGTATTATTTCACTAATAACCAGCTTTTGAGTAATTATTGTGAGCAATATAGTGTTTATGTTAATATTGTATATATTTATTTAATTCACATTCTTAAGTTCTTGGGCTTACAAAGATTAAACTAAAACTCATTTTTTGTTTTTTTTAATTTTTAAAAAATACTTTTATTAATAATTTGAGTTTCATACAATGAATCTTGACAACACCCTCTTCCTCTTGTTCCTTGCTCCCCCATCCCACACCTGTGCCCTCAAAAAAAAAAAAATGAAAGGAAAGGAAATTGAGGCCAGCCAGTATTACAGGAACATGGATCATGGCCTTCACCACAGATCCTGGAGGCAGCAGGTTTCTCCAATGATGGACATTCACCTGGCTCACACCAGCCTGAGAACAAACACAATGCAGACAGATCAACCTGAAAACAGGTCCCACTGCCCAAGCCCACAGGTTCATGGACATAGCCTAGGCACCTAGACACCAAGCAGGCACCCTGACATCTTAAAAACACCAGGGCATCCTGCAGGCCCTCAGACATCCTGCAGATGCCCAGACATCCCACAGGCACCCAGATAGCCCCATGTTTTTTTTTAAATAACCATTTGCTTCACTCTGGAAAACTTCAGAATAGCAAAAGGAATAACTTACAGTCTTGTATCCAGCTCTCACAAGCAAGATTAACCTATGAATGTTCTTGGGTGTGTCTTGGCCTTCTAGATTGACTCCTATGGACATTCACAGATACTGTGAACCTACTGCATGTTTAATGATAGGTTCTCCATACCTCTGTGTGTAAACTTTCATATCTTAACCAATTATAATCCTGTGATTAACATTAGTACTTACTAAGAGGCATGCTACCATAAAAAGTTGCCATTCTATCCTAAAATTGCTCTTAAAAAATAATTCTGGCATAATTTCACCAAATATGGGACATAAAGTTGAGGGTTGCTTGGCAACTAAAATGATGCTGATGAGGAATTAAAGACATTACCAGAAGAGTACTTATTTTTCCAATTCTAATTATAATAACCCAGGGCTGATTACAGATGGAATAAATGAAAGAAAAAATACTTCTACTAACTGAAAATGGGAGATGTGAGCTTGTTGTTGTTGTTGTGTGTGGTGAAAGTGAGTTAAAGGCTTACTGTCAGAAACAAAGAATAAAATCTCTTGCCTTCATTACAACTTCCTAAAAGAATCTTAAGAAGCAGCTGGGTGGGATTTACAGCAGAGCCTAGAGGAGGCTGCATGCAGTCTTCTCAGTCCATCTTCTTCTGCAGCGAGGACAAGGTGGTGGGCAACAGCTGAGAAAGCTGTTGTTTATTTTTATTCCAGAACAGGTCAAGGGCCCTGGTAAGATCACTGAGGATCTTGCTAGAGGACTTTATTGTTTGGCAGAGACAGCTGTCAGGATGGAGCCTGAACTGAGGGACACCGATGACTGATTGAAATGGACAAAAGAATATAGGAACTGCAGGAGGAAGATGGGGCAGAGACTGCTACTTATATACTGAAAGAGAAAATGGAGCAATATAGCTGTTGAGGATGAAGTCATCTGGCGATTCAGGAATGGAATGCCTTAAAGGCAAAAAGTGAGAGTTCCCAAGTGGATGAGTAGAGAATTACTCTTTCCTCTCAAGGTTCTGTCTAACTGCAGTCTAGGACTTGGTTATACAATCTTTTGAACAGCCTCACTCTAAAAAGGGAACTGAGGCACTCAGGAAGTGGTGTCCCCTAGTTACCATAGGTGAGTGTAACTTGTTAGCATGTAGCCACACCCTATAGAACACCCTTAGGTCTGTGGAGCAGTTGGCTAATACTGACTGCATTCACTGGCTTCATGCATGAGCACAGGGACTCTTCCATACTTCCTTCCCTTCTTTCTTACCTTGGATTCCAACTTTACTTCATCCAAGCCTACTTCACCATTTATCTCCAGTCCTGGGCAGCTCAGGCTACACAATAAATCAGTCACCATCTAATACAATGCTTCTCAGAGGTCAGCCACACAAACCACACTGCTGGCTACCCAGCTATCTTCAGTTCCTGCTAAGAATGAGTGCTCTGCTAGCTCAGGCTCAGTGATAACTTGAGATTTGGCTCTGGTCTACAAAAGCAGACCCTCGCTCTCCTGGTAGTCTTCCCATTGTCTCTGTGCCTGGTGTCTTGGAATCATATTACCTTGTTATCAACCACCAGTGTGAACCTGAGACAGACATAGATTCAGCTGAGGAAGCATACCTTCATAGTGTCACAAGGGATAATATGGAGAAAGAGACTCTAGATTAAAAGAGATCAGTCCTGACATGTTTGTGTGTTATTCAAAGAGGCTCACATACATAGTGAGTTCCAGGGCAGGCAGGGCTACGAAGTGAGACCCTGTCTCAACAAAAACAACAAAAGTAAAGAACAAAAGAAAGAAAGAAGACAGACACTATTTGTAAGGAGGAAGGATGGGAGGAAGGACAGGGACAAGAAAGGAAACCTAAGGATGAATATGACCATCATGTGTTATATACATGTTGTATACATTATTGTATGAAAATTTCAAAAGAAGCCTATTATATTGCACAATCAGTGAACATTAATAATTTTTGCAAAAAGAGGAGGAAAGGAAAGACTAACAAAGAAATATTTTGGTTACACACCATGAAAATAACTTACCTATATCCTGTACTAGACATCCCATGCCATATCAGCCTGTTTCCCTGTCTACACTCAGATGATGACTTCCTGGGCATTCAAAAACAAAGGAAACTGAAAAGTTTAATGTTTAGTTTCCCCCACTTAGAAGCTGTATTTCCTTTGTTTTTAAGTAAGTAAGAAAAATGCAGTACTTCCCTCACACACCCTCCCCACACACAGTCTGGTTGACAGAAATGCCCTGGTCTCAGCACAGTGTGCTCCCAGCAAAACAGAACAGATCACAGCAGGAGGCCAGGGGAGGCCACATGGTTCGTGGGTTTGGGACACTAATCCCAACTCTGCTATTTACTAAACGTTGCCCTAACAAACTGTTTTACTGTACTTGTGCTCATCTGCAATATTGTTAAAGAGTAATGGAAAGTTTTAAAAGTTGTTTTGGGTTAGATGAAAATGTTTGTGTTAGTTTGAGCTGTCCCTGAGGCAGATCCTGAGACAAGGATTTGAGCACAGGTATTATGCTTGGAAGGTGGACCTGGGAAAAGCTGGTGTGGGCAGATAAGGCTGCTCATCACACTACATGATCAAGTGAGCGCCCACTCTGGAAGCCAAGGTAGAAGATGCTTTCAAAACCATCCCATCCAAGTCCCCCAGTCAGTGCTGATGAGCTGCTTCTAGGGGCTGTTAAGTTCCCAGCATATCCATCCAGTTCTGCACACAGGTGAGGGTGGGAAAGAGCCAGAGAAAACTGTTGGATCTGTACACACTGTGAAGGTAAAGCCTGAGGGTTGGCAGGTACACAATTGCAGACTCTGTTACAAAGTCAAAAGACTGATGCCCAGTAAGTGTTCATGGGCAAATACAGGCTATATAAGGCCCAGATGGACTCAGAGCTGCTGAATGTAGTGCTTAAAGCATATAATATAGTTGTGAGTGTGGACAGATGTGTGTCCAAGGTGTATCCATGAATGGCTCTGGCTGCTTCCATCAGACTTAAGCACAACCCATGTTAGATGCAGGTCCCATTAAGCCTCTTCTCAGAAAGTTAAAAGAAAGTTCATCAGTAGAAATGTTCCCATGTTAAGGGACTGTTTGTGCCAATTGTTTCCTGGGATCCAGATCCAGTGTTGAACTTTTGTGTCTTTAGTTTCTATTTTAAAACACTTTTAAAAATTTTTTTAATTTATGTGTATGCCTGCTCCCTCTTTCTGTCTCTGTCTCTCTCTGTCTCTCTCTCTCTCTCTGTGTATGTGTGTATGTGTGTGTGCACACATGCATGTGTGCAGAGGCTAGAAGAGGATATTGATCTCCTGGAACTGGAGTTACAGACGGTTGTGAGCTGTCGTGTGAGTGCTATGAACTGAAATCAGATTCTCTACAAGAATAGCCAGTGCTCTTAACCACTGAAACATCCCTCCCCTTAGTAAGTTTCTAATGTTTCTGAGACTTTCTATCAACAAGAAAATTAATACATATTCTCTTGGCTTGTTGTGAAATAGAGCATTAGAATTTATGTACACTATCACCATGATTGCATTACATATCAGAGACTCAAAAGTGGCAGCCATGATAATTACTGTAGACTTGCTGGATGTTAGTGTGTCATCCCCTCAGATAAATAGTACAGATGTCAAAACTGAATCATAGAAATACAAAGAGATGCAAAAAGGTACAGGATGATGTCATAGTAAACACAATCTGAGTACATATAGGCCTAATTTTGCCATTTTAATTTGACATGAAGTTGAGCTGTATTAATATGCTGTAAAAGTTTCTCAATTTTCAAAATATTATGAAAATATTTAACTTTTTTATGGTAGCTATTGGAGATGAGAAGATGTTCCAAACAACTAAAGCACAGGGAGAGACAGGATACCTGCAGGTTGCAGGAGCCTCTGAAAGTAGGGACTGGAGCATCTGTAGGAGGCTCTAGCTTCTCCCTTCCATACACATACTTTACTTGTCAGCTCACTATTTGTACTGAGTGTTTGTTCTTCTCATAGACAAGGTACATGATACTATCATGTGTCTCTTACCCTCAGAGATTTCATGTATGTTTTCTTCCTATTTCAATTTAAAAATGCAAGAGAATTTTTACTGGTTCAAATTGGATCTGGTGGCCAATGCTTGAACCAATCACCTGTGGTCACTGGAGTGGAATCACTTGGGGAAGCAGCTTTTCTCTCTAAAACTATCACTGAACTGGGGACAGGAATATTTCCCAAGGAAAGGCTAGTATGTTACACAAAGAAGATATCTGTAAAGCAATGTGCATGTCTCGATAATATGTTGTTGTGTAAGCATGCAAGAGCTTCTATTATCACATAAAGATTAAATGTGTTTACTAATAAATTGAACAAGAATTGGGATTTCCCATTTACAAAAGTATTAACATCAAAACAGGAATCCATTTCTGACTTCGATGGAATTTTGAACATTGGCTATAGAGCACCTGTTTTCATGTATTAGAAAACATTTCAAAATGGAGATTAAGAATTTAATGAAAACTGTTGCAGAAGTTTATTTTTAGTAATGTTTAAAATTGTTTTGTGCACTGTTAGGAAAAAAGCTGCTTAGGCCTTGGCATTTGTGTTGTCTGCAGGTGTTGGCTTTATGTAAATTTCTCATGTTCTGTGTGTGTTAACAATAGAACACCTGAAGAGCTTAGGTATCAATAAAAGCACCTGAGATGAGATGCTCAGGGTTCCACTGTCCACTATGGGCTTGCCATGATAGTGATTCCCTCTGCTGAGGTCTGGCAGGATACCTCCTTGTCTTCTTTGCTGAGCTGCTACAGTAGGTGTACAATCACAAGTGGCACCCAGTGTGGGGCATGGCATCACATCAGCAGATACAATGTGGAGACAAGGAAGAAGAAAAGAAACTCCAGACTTCAAAGTCTGGTAAAGTACACTCAGGGCAGTTCCCAGAGGACAGAGATTATATATATGCAAAAAAATGAGTAGAAGTCTCCTGAAGGAAGAGGAGAGTAAAGAAGGAAATAAGCCTCTGTGAAGAGAGAAGACTGTCAAAATTAAGTGAGAAAGAGGGCTCAAAAGTGAGAGCCACAGAAAGAGGCCTCTAGAGAAAGAGGGAGCTATGTACAGATAAAAGATACTGAAAAAATTGAGAAGTCCTTCTTGTAAAGTACAAGAATCTTGTAGGGTCCATCAAAGAATTAGATATCAAAGTTCTAACTGCTTTTCCCAATCATGGAGCTGACCCCAGTGTAAGGAAATGATGTGGTTATGTGTGGTGTATACCAACAGCTAATCACACTCCTTCCCACTGCTAGCAATGGCTGAGGCATGGGAAATGCAAGCCAGAACATATTATTCTACAAACTGAGTTTTCTGATGGCCTTTTATGTTTGTGTGAAGCCCAAATAGGTCCTGTGTTTGAGATCTACGAAGAAAGTTGTATGTTTCCCCATAGTGGTGGTGGAAAAGAATACCAAACCACCGGGACATTTCAGCTGGAGATTCTTCCCACCAGCCCAGGACCTCCTGCTGTAGAAGCCAGTGGTAGAGGGTGGTGTGACTTGCTTATTTAAACGTACCAGTTATTTTCCCTGCAAACCAGACTCTATCTTAAAACCCAGAAAGGGTTTTCTTAGGGTCAGCACACAAAAACTGTCTTCCAGAACTGGCTGAGATTGTATCTCGTCCTGGCAGCCAAACTTGGTACTGTAAGAGTCACCCAGGTGGTACTGGTTTTGAAGGCATGAAGGGGTCACGGAGACCAGCTGAGGCCTGGCACTGTGAGAGGCCAGGAGAGGCCATTGGTCAAGGTTCAGCCTCAGTGGCAGTTGAAGGCCCAGATTGAAAGTGTCATGCAAAGAAGTTGAGACTTGGCACCATGAAAAGAGCCTATGAGAAGCTGTTGGTAAAGGTTCAGTCTCAGTAGCAATTGAAGGCTCAGATTGAAGGGGTCATGGAGAGCAGATGAGGCTTGACACCATGAAAAGAGGCCATTGGTGAAGGTGAAGCCTCAGTGGCAGTTGAAGGCCCAGAGAAGTTGAGGCTTGGCACCACGAAGAGAGCCCAGGAGAGGCTATTGGTGAAAGTTGCAGCAAGGGACCCCAGTAGTTTTGGGGATGCCAGTACCATGGGATGACCACCAAGAAAAGCAGCAGCAGTGATGTGGAGCCAGTCAGAACCTGGAGAATAAGTTGTGTGTGCTTCAGAGGGCAGAGCCAGAAGAGTGATCCAAGCCCTTTGGAGGTGCCCAGAAGATCATAAGTGAATTCCAGATAATTAAACATTATGTTTTTCTGCTGTCCAACGACATTGTGAAAACCTTGACAGATGTTTGGTTTCATTTGGTCCTGTGCATTAGCTCATAATTGTTCCTCTTGTAAATAGTTTTGCTGGTGTAGTATTAAATTGTGTTGTAGAGATAAAGCATTTTTTTAAATTGACTTATACAGAAAGGGGAAAATGTTGCAGAAATTTATTTTTAGTTATGTTTGGAATGGTTGTTTTGTACACTGTTGGAAAAGGGCTGCTTAGGCCTTGGCATTAGTATTGTCTGCAGGTGTTGGCTTTATGTAAATTCCTCATGATCTGCATGTGCTATCAATAGAACCCCTGAGGAGCTTAGGTATCAATAAAAACCCTTGAGATACGATGCTCAAAGCTTGGGGTTCCACTGTCCAGTATGACACTGGCCATGACAGGTAGTTCCCTCTGCTGAGGTCTGGAAGAATTCCTCCTTTGCTGAGCTGCCATAGTAGGTGTACAACTACAGAAAACACAGGTGAATTCTCAAGTCTCAGACCACTTAACAAACCACAGAACAAGATCTGGAGCCCAGTAAAAGAAAGACATTTTCAGGGCTCCCAGGGATGCCAGGGATTTGTGGCGTGATGTAGGAAAGAGGGGCTCTCCCTTAGTCTTGATCAAATACCATGCTGCTGTAACCATCATTCCAAGGCACTGAAACTGAAAGTTACTGGAGCTATGTGAGTCAAGGAGGCCTAATGGTCAAAGAAAACTGCAGTTCTGACCTGAGAGTGGGCACACAGGTCAGACACGAAGATTTGAATTGAGCTATCCTTCACTCTCACAAAACCTAAGTCCAAGCCTTGACAAGACCAGTCCTAGGCTCCAATATATTGAATGCCACTATAAAATAACATAACCCTGATTATCAGTATTGTGACCACACTGTTAGCCATGTAATAAAAATTATAAGACATAATATATAGCATAGAGCCAGATGTGGTGGCTCGTGATTGTAGTTCTAGCACTGGAAAGGCTAAAGCAGGATTGCTGTAAGTTTGAGCTATACAGAAAGTTCTATATAGAAGAAAGTTCTAAGTTGACCTAGAATACACAGAAAGACAGACAGAAAGAGAGATACAAAGACAGAGAGAAGGGAAGGGAGTAAGAGAGAAAGACCCTGGGTTGTTGTTGTTGCTGTTATTATTATTATTATTATTAAAATAAATAAATAAAGCAGGAAAATGTGACTGGTAGCCATAAAAGTAAAAAGTCAATAAAAGTGAAGTCTGAGATGGCACAGTGTCAGAATTATCTGACAGAGAATTTTAAACAGTTCTTAAAAAATATTTTGGAGAATTCAAAGTAAGATGAGCAGATGGGAAACTTCAACAGAGATAAAAACAAAAGGAGCCAAATGAAAATTCTAGAACTGAAAAATAAGAAGTATCAAAAAGAAAAATTGACTGGATAGTTTAATTCCACACTGAATGCTGAGAAAGGAAATATCAGTTAAGTCAAAGGCAAATCATGATTTCAAAGGGAAAAGACTGGGCAAAAACCAACTTGAATTTCAGTTGATGTAACCAGGGCTCACAGAGATACAAAAGGATCCAAGATAGCTGGGTGGAAAGTTGAAAAACTTTGTACTACCTGTTCTCAGGATTTGTTGTAAAGCTGCAGTTTAATTAGGATGAACGAGCACAAGAAAAATCAAATAGATCAGAAGGATAGAATAGCAGGTTCAGGGATAAATGCACACACAGTCAGTTGCTCTTCTACAAAGATACCAAAACAAGTCAATGAGAATGGGATGTCCTTTCCACATATGCTCATGGAACAAATCACATACACACGTACCTAAGTATGTATGTAAATTATGCCACACATGAAAAATAACGAGATGATCCAACACATTTGATTACAATAAGGTTTCTATAAGGAAATAGAGGTGAATATTCATGTAAGAGTTGAGGAGGCATTTCTAAACAGGACATGAAGTAATGCTAAATAATATATTTAACAAATTAGATTTCATAGAAATCAAAAAGTTCTACTCAATAGGTATTGTTGAAGAAATGAATACACAAGCTACATAAAGAGAGATTCTCAGCAATATATACCTCTGACAAGGAATATTTATTTAACCATGTTAACATACAGTAGAACTCTTCCTGTGGCCCAGTTTAATTACTTTTGGGGTTTTGTTTATCTGGTGCTGGGGATCAAACCCAGAACCTTGATATGTATGCTAGGCAAGTGTATCTCTACCACTGAGATACACTTCACTCACCCCATCCCTTCCCCAGGCAGGTGAGTTACTTTCTACCATGGATCTCTGACTCACACCAAATTGATTTCTGATGTGATTCTTACGATGTTTTTCAAATTAGAACTGTCCAGGTCCCACCACAGTGTCTGGAGCATTGCTCAAAAAAAATCTCCCACTTAAGCACTTGTCTTCTACCTATTATACTGATTTCTATAGCTGCAAGTATCCTCGTGGGACCACTTAGCAGAATGTAGACCCACCCAAGGGCAAGGCATAAACTAAATGGTCCAGATGGACCCATCCAAACTTGACTGATCTTCACATTCCCCACTGCAGGACTTTCAAAATTACAAAATATATTATCTGTCCCTGAGTGTCTTAGTTAGGGTTGTTGTTGCTGTGATAAAATACTATGACCAAAAGCAACTTGGGGAGGAAAGGGTTTACTCACTCACAGTTCCATGTAATAGTTTATCATCAAAGTCAGCAAGGGCAGGAACCTGGACGCAGGAGCTGATTCAGAGGCCATGAAGCAGTGCTATTTACTGGCTTGCTCAGCCTGCTTTCTTACAGAACCCAAGACTTATCAGTCATGGATGGCCCCATCCACCATGGGTTGGGCTCACCCCATCAATTAAGAAAATCCTTTTAGGCTTGCTTACAGCCCCATCTTATGGAGAGATCCTCTCAATTGAGGCTCTCTCCTCTCTGATGACTATAGGTTTGTGTCAAATTGGAGAAAAAAAAAAAACTAGCCAGCACACTGGGGTATCTTGACATGATGGTTGAGCAGTAACTCACAGAATATTATCATTACTTTGTCACTATAAAGTCCCAGTTGCAACCTACTATGAATGTTTTATTGTTTTAAGCTGTTTTCACCGCGGTTACTATGTGTGCTTTTCTGAAGCATTAAGTCTCTAATCCCTTATCATAGACATGGCTTTCCTTCATTTTGCACAGGTGACCAGGTGTTTTAGCGCTAGAAAGTGGAAGGAGGGAAAAAAAATGTACCAAGTGGGGAAACCACTGTAGTGTCATCTACTGGGACTTGTAATATTACTTAGGTGGTTTTGTGTGAAACAGGCACAGACGTGCCGGGTGGTGCTTACCAAACAGCTTAAAATGAAATGGCTACATTTACTTCACTTCGTCAGGCAGGTAAAGCCAAAGCTTTGCCAACTTTAAGCTCCACCCTTGCTACCTTCTTACACCTTTAGGGGTATGAATTTCTTCCAGTAGCAAATAAATGATCCAGCTCCTGCTGATGGATGTGGGGAGCCTTAGGTCTTTTGCTTTTCTGTAGCCTCCAATATCTACCCATTATACTTCCTCATCTTGTAAAGGCCAAACTTCAAAGCAGAGAAAGATATGAACACCAATGGAACAAGAGCCGCACCTTCAAGTGACTGAGCCTTCTAAACAATAAAGATAGCTTAGGAAAGTATATGGGTGTAGGAGTACTCACACGCTCTCCAGCCCCCCTTGGTGGTTGTCTTCTCTGGGGCTGCAGGACCTGGGAAAGGTCTACATTGAAGTGTAGAATGCAGAAATGAAGAAGTAATGTCTGGATTCTTTACAAATGACTCGTCTTAGGCTAGAGAGATGTTTCTGTGGGTGGAGTGCTAGGAATGCAAGCACGAGGACCTGAGTTTTAAAAAGCCAAATGTGGCAGTGCACATCTGTAATCTCAGCGATGGGAAGGTAGAGACAGGACAGTGGAACCAATACGCCTCAGGTTCAGTGAGGGACCTTGTCTCAGAGCAACAAGGTGAAGAGCGATGGAGGACTTGTGACGTCAGCCTCTGGCCTCCACATGCACATGCTCATTCAACTGCATCAACACACGCATATACCACGCTCGTGCTAATAAACAAATACCTTGCTAAGAACCTTAGGGCTCCGTCTGCAGAGTACACAGCCTGTTGGGTTTTTGTTTGTTTTGTTTTATCTTGTTTTTCAATACTGAAGAGCCAATCCAAGGCCTGGCACATACTAGGCAAATACTTTACCATGAAGCCACAACCTCAACTATCAATTTTAACAGAATCCTAGGTCAAAGATCGTGCTTACCTTAGAAGGATCATGTAACTTTTCAGCTTTCAAGACAAAGTTCAAAGCAAGGGGTGCTTCTCAGTTTAGTACGTGAGGTCCCCAAACCATGACTGAACGTCCTTCCTATACCCATCACTCTCTCCATATCAAAGCACCCTAATCCAACCAGCTTGGGCTTCCTCTCTGAAACGTATCTTTATCTCTGTCATCCCCAAATAGAGAAATCATTTATTCCCCCACACACTTACTTCCATCCTACTCTGTCAAAAACCTGCCGCCCTCCTTCTGAAACTCTAGCCATCTCTTCTTAACAAGTCTGACTTCCCCTCCCTCTGAACAGCCTTGGTGTTTTGTTTGTAGTTTCCTGCAGGCATTTGGTGTCTCCTGTTCTAGCTCCTGATGCTCAGCTTTCTGCGACAACAGGATCTTTATTATACCCACGGGCCAATACCATCTATCATGGCACTTTTTGAACAAAGAGCTTTTGACTAGCTCTGAGCTCGAAACTCTATCTCTATTACTCTGTGGTGCTCTGTTACTATTTGTGCGCTGTCATTTAACCAGAGGTGATGTTCAAAACATGAAGTAACTAGGACAGCCCTTGTTCCTATCAAACTGAACACTGCCTTTTGGGGTAGCCTGAGCATCAGCCCCACTTCTGTTCTTTTTTCTCTAGATAAATATGGCCCCTACCCACCTCACAAAGCTGTGCTGGTCAAATGAGGTAACACATGTGAATGTTCTTGTCAACAGAAAGTGGTTTGCAGATGTCAGAGCTGCAAGTGGTCCCCCACCCGGTACCCACTGTGGGGTTGGCTCCTTGGCCTTCGGTGTTGCCTTGACCACTGCTTCACTTCACTCCAACCCACTTCCCAAGAACAAACCAGGGAACTGTTGAGCAACTGATCAGGATACCACACACTTGAGACATCTTGGAATCAACCCATTATATCTCCAAGAACTCTTAATATTATCTTCTTCAAGCCGCCAGACTTCTCACCTTTTTAGGCTAAGAGTGTTAATAATTTCAATAGATGAGTTTTGAGAAATCTTATCAGAAGTTTAAGACCCAGGAAGACTTTTTGAACATTACCTTAAAATCCAGAATCCTTAATGATTTCTGGACATCTTGGGCACTCTAACCATATGTGATATTGGGCTGCTCTGCATAGCTCTGTGAGTGGATTGACGTCAATTGAAAGAAACTACAGTTCCATTTTAGTTCCTTTGTCTTCACAGTTTCCTATCTCCTTCTCCGATGTGTTCTCCCTTAAGAATTGTGTTTGAAGCCAGATGGTGGTGGCACACACTTTTAATCCCAGCACTGGGAGGCAGAGGCAGGTGGATATCTGTGAGTTTGAGGCCAGCCTGGTCTACAGAGTGAGTTCCAGGACAGCCAGGGCTACAACAGAGAAACCCTGTTTTGGAAACCAAGAAAAAAAAAAGAATTGTGTCTGAGCCCTCACCACCTCATTTCCCATTTCCTCCTGTATCCCCTCCCATCTCTGAACCGTGGGAATACACACCATTAGCTACTTCCTTCTCCCAAAGGCGTTAACCCTTTCCCAATAAGCACTGATTGCATTTTGTGTTTATTGATCTTTGCCAGTCAGTGTCTACTCTTTTACCTTTGGATTTCAGTGAAAGAAATGGTCTCAGGGAAGTGTATACAGTGGGGCACTAGAGATCCTTTGGGAATTGACAGGGTAGACATGATCTTTTTCCTTACCCTTCAGGAGGTCCCATTTAAAAAGCAATACAGAATTATAATAAATATGAATAAGTTAAAATCATAGAATTAGAATAACAATTATTATTTAGGACAGTTTGTGAAACAACCTTGTAGCTGTGGGATCATTGGTATGTTGATTGTACCACTCTTGAGTGTGTTCCTGTGTGCAGCAGTTGAGGACCTCTGGGATATGTGTACCCCACATCTGGTCATAGTAGCCATTATCCATCATGTGATATGCTCCTTTATGGGCCAGATTCAGAAGCCCTCGAGTGCTGGGCCAAAGGGTGCTCTTTTGTCTCACAACTCTGACCACGAATTCGAATTCTCATGTTGTCAGTCCTAGTCACCTCGTTTTAGGTATGTCACATCTCATCACCCCCACTCCTTACTTGTAAATTGTGAAAATAATACAAACCACCCAGAGGCTTCGGGAGACTGGGAGGAGATGGCACAAAAGGAGAAGATGATTGTGCACCGTGGCCAGAGCAGGCTGGTCATGCTTCACAGCTCAGTGAGGGTTTCACATGTGTATGAACCCTGATGGTTGTCAGGCCGCTTATATGATTGAGACACACAGACTGGGGAGACTACATAGTGGTTTGAGTGTCAGCTGAAATGCCTGTCTTCTCTGTGGTTACAGCTCTGCTGAGAAGCCTGATAGTGGGGCCCTGTCAAACTTTGAAAATGAGCAAACTGGGGCTCAGAAATGGTCAGCACCCTATCAGGATGAGACAGTCTGGGGTAGAATCCTGTGCCTACTGCTTACAAACTGTATAAATGTAAGCAGGTAACATGGTCCCCTAATTTCAGTCCCTTTGCCAGATGACGTTAACACCACTTATTGATACTTTGCTGAGCTAATATGGAAAGGCTGTATTGGCACAGAACTGGGAGCACAGGAAGGAATCCAGGTATGTCAACAACAGCAGCAAATCACAGGAGGCAAAAGAGAAAGGCTGGAGCTGAATTTCCTCCAGCGATGGCCACTGTTTCTCCTGGCCTCTACCTCTGGGGTTGGGGAAAGCTTTGAGACATTCGGTTTTCTATTTCACCCATTTCCATAATGCAATCACATGGCATCAGTTCATTACTCAGAGAGTTGTGAACCACATTCTCTCTGGGTTTTTGGCTACGAAGTAGTGGCCAATGTCTTCCTTTCTATGGAAGAGATTCCCACGCACCCATGAGTTCCCCCATTCAGATCAGCTGCCCACATCCTCATGTAGCCTCCTTCCAGCACCTCTGAAGTTCTGAGGGGCTCATGGGAAGGTGCAGGTAGGACTAGCATGAGGAAGATTCTTGAGAATCCAGGAGCTACCTGCTACAGAGACCATGCCAAGGGCAATCTCAGTGGCACAGATGCTGTGATAGACCACGGTGGACAGTCATTCTTGGGATTGTGACTTCCATTAAGTGTTCTCTGGAGCTCATGTCAAGTTCCTGGTCCAGAGTAGTCAAGGAGCAATAAGAGGTGAAGAGAACACAATCCTGTTCTAAATCTGGCCAGAGACTTGAGAACCCCTCATTATTGTCACGGTGCTTCAGTTTGCAAAGCATCTGTAAAATATTCAGTGAAAAGTAATTGAATCCTAGGGGTTTCAGAACAGTTTCTGACTGTGGTAGAATGTGCCCAGTGACTTTTACCTTACACACATAGTATGGTGATCGGTTTTTGTACAGAACTGTTCAGAGCGATAAGATGGTATTTGGTACCTCCATAGTTTACATCAGCGGGCCTGATTGCTGTAAGGTTGTCCTGCACTAGATTTGAGGTGAGGCTTGTCAATCTGATAGGTTACATACGCAGAAAAAAAAATTCTGAAGAAGGCTGCGGTCACGGCAAGCCAGTAATTCACAGATGGGCCCTATATTGTCTCACTGTGTGGGCATCGGGGAAGTTCCCCTTTATGGTACTGGCTTGGCCTGCTGCCCCCTACTCAAGGCCTCGGGTTTTATTTTTTACAATTAAATTTTTTTCTTTTTCTTTTTCTTTTCCTTGTCCCTACTCTTCCCAGATCTACTCCACTTCCCAAACTTTATATTCTCTCTCTCTCTCTCTCCATATATATATATATATATATATATATATATATATATATATATATATATATATATATATATGTATATGTATATATGTATATATATATATATATGTATATGTATATATGTATATGTATATATGAAAAAAAGCAGTAAGATAAAGAATACCAAAACACACAAAATAATGTGGAATCTGTTTTGCACTGGAAACATCTAGATTTTGATAGACAAGAAAGAAGTGAGAAGAATGTTTCCATGAGAAGGTAAGAGCACTGCCCCACACTCCCCGCCCAGTTTGTCTGTAGTTCTGTCTTCTCCTTCACATCCCTTGACTTCTGCCTAGCCTCCCACAAGCCACTTTCTGGCAGGTCTCTGCGTCCCTCTGGGAAGCTGGGACCTGGCCTATTGCTCCATTTTCCCTGCCTAGGTGCATTCCCATCGGGCCACACTGGGATGTGCTACGGCCTATGTGCCAATGAGGCTGTGTCAAAGGCAGCTTCTTTCAAATAAATCAAACTGCAGTATACTAACCAGCAAGGTAATTCTACTGTGAGATGGGTGCTGTGAGTAGAAGCTGCCACAGTCTTCCAATGTGCCCTTTATAGTCTGAAGTCTTTGCATTTTGCACCAGAGTCAGCTCACTGGGTCTTCCCTCCTGCCGCACTTCTACCCTGGCCCGGTTTTTAGTTCCTTGCACTCCACCTACTCAGTCTCAGAACTGTGTCTAATTTGCAGAATTGCTAAGGACAACTGCCCTCATGGCTTCTCAGGTCCCTGGTTCCACAGATGTGGCAGGTCTAGACTCAGGCAAGCAGCCCCATAGGAAAACCAACTGTCTTTTTCAGCAGAAGCAATGCAGCTAAAAAGCCCTTTCTCACTTTAGGCAACTCATGCACTTGGTTGGACATTTATAGATCGTAATCGCTCATCTAGAAAATCTAGGTCATTCTTTACATGGAGCTCCATGTCTCAGAAGGAAAGCTTGCTCAAAGAGAGATGTGTCCATCGGTGCCTGGTTTGCTGTAGAAATAGAGAGCACTTCTCCTGGCCATGCAGGGTACCAACAGCTTAGGGCAGCAACCAGTTTTACCCAGTGGCCAGTGGCTCATAGGCTATCTGTATTTTAGATGACCCAGCAAATGGTATCAGTAGTAACTGCCTCATGTAGTCATAAAAAATAGTGGGTAGATATAAGGGTTAGAATTCCTGGGGAAATTTTTAGAACCTGTGCTGTAGTTCTGCTAAGAAGGTTAAGTCTGTACGGGTGTAGTAGTTCTTAGTGGGGGAAAGAGGGAAAGTGGGAATATCCTTGTAGTATGGGTGGTTAAATGTTCAGGCTTTTTCTAAGACATTCCTACCCCCATGGAAAAGCAGGGGCCAAGGAAAGAACCCGGTGCTGAGGACCAAAGACCCTTCCTGCCAAGTTTTCAATTCACCAGCCCCACAATCATGACTAAGGCATGTTACCTCCATTTCTTATTAAGATCAAGTCCATGGTCATCCTAGGGAACTCCAGTTCCAGTTCCCTAGGACTAAGGACAGAGAGGCTAGAAGACCCTAGTAAGCAGCAGCCCTTTAACCCCACAGGTCTGCTGACAAGATTTGCATGGATAGCCTGTCCTTGGAGCTGACTGCCAGCATCTCTTCCAAGCTCTACTTCCCAGCAATGGCTTTATGTTGTTTCCTTGAGACAGTCCATAATGAGAATAATTACACCATAGAAATACACAAACACTACAGACCAAGATCCCCCATCCCCAGAAGGGCTGTTGAGAGCAGCCACACTGACCAACAGACTTGTCCTGGGTCCCGATCACTAGCGTGTCACTTGGTTTCTTCACACTGTTCCCTTCCTCTCAAGTTTCAAAGGGCTGATTTTTTTTTAAATTAAGGTGACATGGATTATATGTTTTAAGCTGCTAAGACAGTAAAAGCTGTGAAAGTTGAAAGTACATGTAACCACATTCCTTCTTCACATACACTTGCTGTCTCAGCTGCCACTGTCAGCCCTAAAAATCCCTGAGCCCAACACATAAAATCCAGAGACTTTGGGCGTACTTTCCAGAGTTTAGGGAATGTTATTGTCTTGCTGTCCAGTAGGTTTTACTTTCCGGAAGCATTTGTCCCGCTGTTACATATGTTCTGAGTTCTGAGTGTGCCTGTTGAGTTCTGCCTGGATCCAGTCTACCTTCATTGGGATACTGATCCCCTTCGACAGGTTCAGCCTTGCCCATGGATATCTGGTCCAGTTTTTCTGATGCTCGGATGGAGCACACATGCTACTTCCTGTTATGCAAGCCACCCCCTCTCCCATGCCTCTTCATTCTGAATACACTGATTTCTGACATTCTGCCTTTGGTACCCTCAAAATCTTTCACACATCAAGATATTTCCATGGAAACCTAAACAAAGGGGACAAAAAGGCTGAGTGATAGAGTTTCTCTCTGTGTCTGTCCTGCGCCTTTGTCAGTTTTGCAGTGTGACATTTTCATCTCATCCCTCAGCCAGTCTCACTGGAAAGCCACCCGTTCCCCTTGGCAGCAAGGTGGGGGATGTGGAATGCAGCATTTGCCAGCTTTTTTCACAGGATTAGGACCACAAGGAAGCAGTTCATCTGTCTGAAGTTGGAGCTTATTTAAATCTAAGCCAAAAATAAAAAGGAAGAAGAGTGTCTCTGAGATGACTTAGACACAGCTGACCTTGACGTTCCAGGTCATCTTGCCAGAGACCTCCTGAGGTCCTCTGTGAAGCACCACTGATATATGAGGTCTCTCCGTTCCTCTAACCCTCCCACCATCCAGCATGGTTTCTGTGATTTGTCTTCCTACTATGCGGTACCTAAAACGATCAGGCCCACTTACTGGGGCTCATTCCTTAGGTAGATTTTGAACTCTTCAATGGCAGAATTTCCTCTGCTTTTCAGGTACCTGCTGGTACCTAGGACATTGCTTCATGAAACAGAATAGTTTCATGCTCAATATTGGTTACTAATGTAAAAATATGTTATTGCAGTGCTAGACATTGAACCCAAGGCCTTGTACATGTGAAGCAAGCACCCTCCCATGGATAAGCACCTTTAAGGCATCCTGTCAACTCTTTAAAATGGAAATAGAATGAAAAGTTGATATATATAATGGTTTGGGAGTCGTGTGTCTTTATTGGTACAAGTAGATGCTAGACTCCTAGCCACTGATATGCAATACTTTTAGAAGGAAAAAGTGCACTAGATAGAAAATGGAGATAGAAGACAGTGGAGATTCTGTGATTCTGTAGAGTATAGCTACTGCTTGTACTAATGGCAGAAAGTGGATTGTCGACTCAGACAGATGACTTCAGAAACCACGTGGCGTTCTGATCACTCTATCAAGCAAATGGTCCACAGGTTAGATGTGTTTCATTAGTGTATTTCCCTAGAAGTCTATGTCCATCAGTCCCCAAGTCAAGTTGCAGAGAAGGTAAGATAAATATCTTGCACATCACTGAGGTTTCAATCCTTTAAAGAATAAGCAGCAGCAGATGGTATTGAAAAATTATGCACATTTTATTATGCATTGCACATTTTGCTTATTAGAATTTTTCATATGACACCCTGAATTTTTAAAAGCTTAAAGATGAAAACAAAATAGAATTATTCATTGAAATATTTAAATCAGCTTACAGCAATCACATCAAAATATCAAAATAAAATCCAGCACCCTGGAGGGTAGATAGATCCCCCTTGACCAGCAACTTGAAGAAGTGTGTTTGTTCTATGGGATGAGAGTACGAAGGGAATGTTTCCTTGGTGAGGTCATCTGGTCATCAAAGGTCATGCGGGGTAAAGATGGCAGTAAGATGAGGGCAGGACACCGCACTAAGCCAATCTCATTGTAAAAGGAGAACCAGGAAGGGAGAAGAAGTGAAGCCCTGTCTAGGTGTAGAGATAAAGTGCTTCTCTCTGCTCTTCCTTCCCTTCATCTCTGCCTTCCCTTTGCTGTGTGAGTCATCCCCTCCTGGACTTACCATTTGCCAGCGCTCACCCCCACAGAAAGCATGTGGGATTCACAAGCCATCGTGTGGGCGTGTCACTGAGACTGAAGAAGAGGTACAGGGGAAAGTGGAGTGTGAAGATGCTTGTGAATCTTAAGCAGGACTCCCTGGCATCTTAAAGACAACATTCAAGAGCAGAATGAAGAAACCATGACATATAAAAGACTTCTAGAAATCATCAGGATACAGAGTTAATTCTTCCGTATGTGGATTGGCTCCAGCTCAGCTCCCTAGCAGCATTTCTAGAACCTGGAGGCAGAAGGGCTGGACACGTCATTCTTAAAGCTCTCTTGAGTTCATTTTCTATTCAATACATGAGTCCATTGGTCTGATAGGCAGCCACACTGCACACTGCCAGTTGTGGAGGGAAGCACAAGGGTTCTGGAATAAAGCAGACTGGGCCACACCCTTCCCTCTATGCTCTATTGTATTTTTGACCTAGAACATATTACCCAACCTTTCTATCTTTTAACTTCCTCCTCTGTAAACTGTAAATAATGCAAACATTGCTGGATTATTCTGAGAATTAGAAATCACATTAACATGCTAGGCACAGCTCATTAGGTATCGTCTCCAGACACTAATTCCTCTATGATGGGAATGCTTTCAGCATTGGACATTCATATCAGTTATACTTTTCTGCCACATGTTAAGCCAAATTCTGATTCCTGCAACGTCTGTGTACTGACTCAGTTGCTGCTTTTGTGATCCCATAGAACAAATCTAAACTTGTTCCAGCAAGTAATTATAAAATATTTGAAGACAGTTTCAGTGTCTCCCTAGTCTTCTCCATAGTAAACTCTTTTAGATCTGTGAATCCTTCCAAAGACCTTGTTTGATCACACTGAGGATACTTCTAGGACCCTCTCCTTCCTATGTGAGCATCCTTGGGAAGGTGTTTGCCAGCCATAAGGAGATACAGGGACAGGGAGTCTTAGAGGTAATACATTCTGAATAATTTTGTGTGAACATGCAAGTCTGTGCACCTCACAGGTACAGTTTAGCTTCTCTTGCCTTCCGCCATTGTGTTGAGGAATACAAATACTAATATTTCTACAAGAAAAGCAGGATGTAAAATCATATCGTCAAATGTTGCATTAAAGAGCTACTCCCTGTAGCTCTCATTCATTTTGTTGCGTTGCTTGGCCTCAATTTTTTTCTCTGTATATTTAATGCTTCCCATGTGACTTGAACTTCCTGCCCTTCAACTTTAGACTCAAAAGCATGACCTGCTTTAACAAACAGGATAAAACACAAGTGACAGCATAGGTTTAAGAGGCCTTGGATATATCTATGTAACTTTCAGTGTCCTGTCATCATGAGAAGAACCTACTCATGGGAAGTTGGGAGACTTGTGGAATTGGGGCCCCAGCAAAGGTATATGGATCAGCTGACATAGCCAAAACACAGCCTCTTGAGCAAAAGTCAGTGGTAAATGTTTTTAAGATAGTTTGTGCCAAGGGACAATTATTACAGAAGTTATGTGAGCCACAAAACATATATACAGAAAACAATTCTCATCCTGTGTCAAAGAATTTATGGGTGGGGGATTTAAAAAAACTATAATCAAGTTAAATGAACATTTCACAGAAATGTATTTTACTAAACTGCAACTTTAAAGTTTAAAAAAAAAAACTGGCTAAGAAGAAAACAAGTATATGTCCTACACCAAATGAGTGAAATGGCTGACAATGGAAGCAAACTACCAGTGAGACACAGAAAGTCGGGGGGATTCCTATTTGAGGCCGTTCCTGACCTTATTCAGCCCATGTTCACTGAATACTCACTACGTGTCAATTAGTCTGGACTTTGAAAATAGATCGTGGAGGAAAATACACAAGACTCACGTCCCAGGAAGTTTGTGTTCTATTGAAGATCTAGGTACTTAAACATTTTTAAGGATCAATGGGACAACCAGATCATACATGCTATGAACAAATTCAGGCAGAGTAATGGCTACATTAGATAGCAAGAGTAAGACCTCTCATGGGTGAAGCTTATGCGTTATGAAAGATCCAATGAAAGAGAGATCACATTGAGGGCCATAGCAAATGCAAAGGCCATGGCAAAGCATTTCAAATGAGGGCAAAACATTTCAAAATGAAGTGGGCCATACTCAAAGAGGCCAGGACATGTGGAGCTCTGCCAACTACAGTAAAGACAATGCAGCTCACTGGGGTGTGCTAAGAATGTAACCTGATTTGTCTAGGCTTCGGGAGGTGTGCAGAGAAGAGATTGTGGGTAGATCAAAGTAGAAGGAAGCAGGCCAGTTAGATTGTTGCATCATGATGACCACACTGGGGAGAGATGGAAGCCAGAGAAAAGTGGGCAGGATACTTTGTTTTGGAAACACAATCGAGATTCGTCAGTGGATCAGGTGCCAGGAAAAGTGAAGAAGCCTATTGAATTCTAGGTTTTCAGCTGGGGTGACTCAGAGGGTGGTGAGTAGTGTCATTTCTGGAGGTAAGGAAGAGTGGAGGGGAAATGAACCAGAGAAGTCACGAGTCCTGTCCGGGTGAGTTCATGCAGACTTAGGCATCTAAGGAGACTATGCTGCTGGACGTGTTAAGTTTGTGGTCAATGCCGGAAATAGAAGTTGACATATATCAACATAGAGGTGGTGTTCTAGTCAGAGCCTAGATTAATTCATCTAGGGAAAGAGTTCACTTTTTAATTTAAAATTTAAAAACTTTTAAATAAAAAAATGTGAGCAGAAAGAAAGTGGGAGGACTAAAGTGTAGCACAAGCTGACATTTAAGAGCTTAGCAGAGGAAGAAGAGACAGGAGAGGAACCTGGGAGAGACGTGACGGAGTGTGGAGTGGTGGAGCCAAGCGAAGACAGCCTTCCAGGAGGAGACTCATCGACTTGGCTTCGGTTGGGCTGAAGATAACTGAGTTGCAAAGTAAGACAAGAACAGAGGAGCAATTGGAAGCACAGAGCTGATCGATAACCTTGAAAATTAATTCATAACCTTGAAAATTAAATATTTAGGCTAGTCATGGTGGCTCATGCTTAGGATCCCAGAAGTTGGGAGGCTGAGGCAAGAGGATCTCAGTTCAAGACCAACCTAGGCTAAGTACAGAGATCTTGTAGAACCAACTCTCCAACAAACAGACTAGTGGAGACAGAAATTGAAATGGAATGGTTGAAAAGTGACTGGGGTGAGAGGATGGGGTGAACCTGAGAGCTTTCAGAAGAGGGAAACAGGGTTGCAGAAATCCAGGATCTATTCACTTTTGTTTCCAGCAGGAGATGTGGGGGCACAATTAAATGTCATTGGACATAAACCAACAGAGAAAATGTTCATTTTGCAAGCTCACCAGGGTAGACAAGCATAGCAGCCCTTGACAAGCAGAGAGGGAATACAGAGGAGGTGTGGGCTTCTACAAGACCTTCCACGGTAGAGGAGACACAGCCAGTAAACTCTCAAGTTTTCTCAATGACCTATGACTTTCGGTTAGCATTTGAGGATTCAGGGCTTTTGAGACTATGTCCTTCATTTACAAATGACTGAGCTTGGGACAGAATGAAAGTGATCACCCTTTTACAATGTATTTTAGAAGGCATTAAGATGCCCAATAGTTTGGGTGGATGGATGGATGGATGGATGGATGGATGGATGGATGGATGGGTGGGTGGGTGGGTAGATGGATGGATGGATGGATGGATGGATGGATGGATGGATGGATGGATGGATAGGACTACTTATGGAGATGAGAGTGAATTGAAAGATGTTACAACAGAGCTGCTCAACCACCAGCAATCATTCCCATCCTTAGGTCCAGTGAGTCAGGGGATAACAAAACTGATACCCTAGTGAGCACGGTAGCCATGAGGGAAGGACCAATCATTGTGACAGCTCATCCAGGAGGTAGGAAACTAGGGTCAAAGCAGAGAGGGATAAGAAAAAAACAACCTGACTTCTTTCTCCTCTCATCTCTTGCTGATTGTTTCAAAAGACTACATCCAACTTGAATCCAGCTGGCTAGTGACCCTGGCTGATGTGATTCATGGTGAAGGTCAGCGAGTAGATTTGGTAGGGACAAGCAGCACAGCCCCTGACATTTCATACCATAGAAACCAAAACAGTGCTGGAAGCCACTCTGAGGGACGTCTTTACCCCCAGTGCTACTGTACAGAACATAGCTTGAGATTGGTGCCCAGTGGGATTTGGAAAGTGCAGCTAATAGTGCGTTTTGCAAGTCATCGTGGACCCTTATAATCCACTGACACTATTCACATGTAATGTTTACTCCAAATGTCCCTCTTCTATTTCACCACGAGGCCTTAGAATTGGGGCAGCTTGTACTTCGGGCCCCTCGCTTGCATGAGCTCCTTTCCAAGGCCAGGAGACAGCTCTAGATGCAACTAGCCATGTGCCTTTGTAAAAATTCTGAAAGATATTTTAACTGTCTATTCGCTGACTCTTTTTACTCTGACCCCAGAGAAGTCCCTCTCTACTCTCAATTGAATAAACTTTGGGTTCCGTAAGTTCTACAGCTTCCTCTGCTTTCAATCTAGATGTTGATTTCATCCCTCTGATGACATTCTATCACCTTTGGGGCAGCTTGATTAATGAGCACTTGGTGGTAGGAGAAGGTTACAGGAGGATGGTAAAAGCCGGGAAAGAGGCCATGAAGCACCAAGCAGCTGCAAGAGAGCTGTGTTAGGACAGTCCTAGGCTGTCCCCTGGAGTATCGAAGGATGGTCAGGGGCCCCATCATTTCTCTCTGAGGGACTCACATGCTGCTCTACGCATTTTCAGATGCAGATGGAAACCTGTGTCGAAGTAACCAACTGTTACAAGTCATGCTGACCATGCACAGAATCATCATCTCCTCGGCCGAGCTGCTTCAGAAACTCATGAACCTATATCCTTGGGCATCAGAAAGTAGGCTGAAGATTGGCGTGTGCTTTTATTTTGATTGGTTTGAAATAAACCTGAGCAGTAAATGGCTTCATCTTTCCTTTTAAGGGTATAGGGGTGTGTGTGTGTGTGTGTGTGTGTGTGTGTGTGTGTGTGTGTGTGTGTGTACTGGTGTGTATGTGTGTGTGTGTGTGTGTGTACTGGTGTGTATGTGTGTGTGTGTGTGTATTGGTGTGTATGTGCACGTGTGCACGTGTGTGTGTGTGTGTGTGTGTGTACTGGTGTCTCTGTGTGTGTGTGTGTGTGTGTGTGTGTGTGTGTGTACACTGGTGTGTATGTGCACGTGTGCACGTGTGTGTGTGTACTGGTGTGTATGTGTGTGTGTGTGTGTGTGTGTGTGTGTGTGTGTGTGTGTACCTGTATGTGTGCACCTGTGTGTGGCTTACTTTAGTGAAGACAGTATTATTTATGCTGGTTTCTCTGAGTGGTAGATGGTCAGAGAAATCAACATACACATGCAGGCAACATTAATATCTCTTGCTAGTAAAAACAAATCTTTCCTTATATATAAATTATATTCACCCTATACAGACTGCCAGGGCAGCTGTGAGTCTTGAATAATGAACATCTTGATGGGCTGCATGTGAGTTCCCCAGCCCTCTTGGGCTCTGAAGAAAGGTTCGGCTCTACGATCTGCAGTGCCTTGCTCTAGGCTACGACTCTGTGGAACAGTTAGACCCTGCGGGCCTTGGGCGCCTTCAGTGGCAGGGTGTGGATAGTGCCCACTTTCTCCTGCAGAATACTGGTGATTCTGTGAGCTGTGGTCCCCAAGAGAAAAGTGCTACAGGGGAAGTGAGTACAGTTAGCACCTAAGGCTGAGGTCTCGGAGGCTGGGTCAGGACATGGGACTGCACAAAACCTTTTCCAAAAAACAAAACAAAACAAACACTACAACCTGGGAAAGGAAAAAGGAAGCACAACAGCCAGAAGGACAGACTCCCTGCTCAAAACCTCCTTCGTGAAGCCGTATCTTCTTTCTCAAAAACCAGTTTCCCATGGTCATGAGGAGGGTAAAGCATTGGGAGAGGACCACCTAATGAGAAGTACCTGTAATAAGTGGGTGCCTCCTCTGCAGGGAATTTCAAACCAACCCACTCTGCTTGTTATGACTCTATGCACCAGAAAATGTGAACAATACCAGCAATTAAGCACTCCTCCCTAAAAATCTGCTGGTCTCAGGACTAAATGTACTTGACTGGCCTCCTTCTGGGCACTCCTAGGTGCCCTCCCTGCTGCAACCCCACACTGCCCGCCCTGCCACGTCCCACACACTCCCCGCCTCTCCCCTGTGCTCTCATGCAGCATTTCAGTGGCACCTGCTCCCCAGCCATGACACATTCAAACGTCCCTCATCTAAAAATAAACTCTTAACCCTGTTTCCCCTTTATTCGACTGTTAGCATTAGAAATTTGATGTGAAACCTTCTTAAATAGTCTGCCTTCACAATCTCAGATCTCTACTCCTACTTACTCCTCAGCACAGCTATGGTTCCCACCAGAATACTCAGACTTTCCTCTGCTGTCACCTTGCAGCTGCCAGACCCAGAAGGCAGTGCTTCAACCTTGCTCATCCCTCCTCAGAAGCACTGGACATCATGACAGCCCGTGCCACTGAGGCCTTCTCCCCCCACCCCCCAGGACTCCTGTGTCCTTCCCAGGCCCTCGTGCGGCCTCTCCCCTGAGCACACACACTCACATCCAGGGTCTGCTGTCATCTCACTTAGCAGTCTTTTGTGGGCAGTTCCACATGACAATGTCCTCTCCTGCTCGATGGGCCCAGGATTCTTTTCAAGTTTACGTTTCTCTATCATAAACTGTTTTCCTGAAGGTCTGGACTAGTTTGTCCTGCTAAAATTTAAATGTATTCAAATATATTTGCTAGCTTGCCTCTTGTGTTTTTTGTTTTGTTTTCTTAACCCCCAGTACCAGTTTCTCTTTAACCCTGCATTGGCCCCTGTATTTTCAGTTGCAAGCAGTGGCGCCATTACCTAAACCAGAAGTAGCAGACCCAGTCTTGAGCAGGCTGCCTTTGGGATGGCACAGCAGCTGATGACTGGGGAACTTCCTCCTTCTGAAGGATGGTCGGGAGCCTCCCAGGCCAAGTGCTGCAAGGTCTGCACAGAATGCGGCTCTTTGCGGCTCAAAACATCAGGAGCATAGAGAGGAGGCTCCACTGTAAAACAAGCCAGCTCCTATGACTTAACATTCCACATAGCTTTCAAAAGAGAGGTGTGTGTGTGTGTGTGTGTGTGTGTGTGTGTGTGTGTGTGTTCGTCCTTCCCTTTTACTAAGAAAGAACAAACATTTCAACAAGTTGAAAAAATTGATAAAAACATAGAACCTCCAAAGTACTTATCAATAATATGCCCTGTGTTATTTATGTTCAAGTTACGCATTCTCTTACTGTAACAAAGAGATGGGCAGACATTCCATGTTCTTGGCTTCTGAAATTTTTCCTTCATCCATTTGCCACTGTAACCTGGACATGCTTTGGTTCTGATTGTGTTGTTGATATGTGGGGTTCTGTATGGAAGAGGTCTGTGATGTGTGTGTGTGTGTGTGTGTGTGTGTGTGTGTGTCTTATCCTTAGTAAAATTACAAATTTTACCATAATTCTTTGTGTTTTCAAGTTTAGTTTGCTCTTCTTTAAGATTTACGTTTTATATTTCTTTTCTTGTGTTGTAATTTGATGTTAACATTATCTTAAGTGTTCCAAAGCTGAGCATAAAAGTAGTAAGATTTCAACTTAAAACCACATGCCTACTGAATTTAATCAAATATTCCACACTGAACTTTCAAGCCCCTAGGTCTATAATTCTGAAAATTATTGAGGTGTACACCATTTCAAATGCACACAGGGCTTCCTAATAAACACGGCACTGTGGTTCTGATGAGCGCTGCCCTTTCTGTATTTAACTCAAAGTTTTCCAGAGGTGGAAAAAAATCACGCCTACTGAGGGAAGATTCCTTCCACTTCAGTTACGTGATCTTGGTTGTTGCTGGACCCCTCTCACTGGCCCAAGTAATTCACTGACCCCTATATTGCAGTTATCACATCCCAGCTGTTAGAGGAGAAAGAGGCCATGCCTGTGGGGCAAGACAGCCAGGTGGTAGCTTGCTCTTCAGTCTGTCAATAGAAGAAAGATGGTAGGATCCACCCACATTCACCACTGGACTAGAATCTCATCTGATTCTTAAATAAGCAAATACCCTTTCTTATATCCCAAAAGACATATAAACACAGGGATGTTCTTTTGTTCTTTCAAAATATTCAGAATTATAAAGACTGTTAAAGTGCTCTTTGGTTGGAGTTTTGGATTATTCCATGGCTTTGTCTGCCTTCCCATGGCAGTGCACAAGTTTGGTCAACTGATGCCTGCTAGGGATTGTGTGTGCGTGTGTGTGTGTGTAAAATTATATATATATATATATATATATATATATATATATATATATATATATATATATATATATATATGATAAAATGTTCATGCTATTGTTCCTAATTATCAACACATTTGAATTTATATGGATATATATTCCCCTAAATCACTACCCAAGTTGTTACTGCATGAATCAGTTACTGGAAAAACTTGTTAAAGTTGAAGGGGATCTCGTTGTAACCTATTTACTCAGTTGGACTCCTAGTCTGTTGGGCACAGGCATGAGGTATTTTTGTCCATATTTCAGAGGTTGATTTAGTAAATACTTTCAAAGACGGAAGTTATGGTTTCTGTAATATGGCTTCCATTTCCCTTAACTATGTCCCTACATATAAGGATGCCTTGGAGAAGAATTCTCCAGGAATTTGCCTGAAGATCTGCTACTTTGTCAGGTAATGACTGCATGGTTTGGAGACTGCGTGGAGTGGGGTGAGATGAAAAGCTGGTGTCTGGACTTCTGCTCTTTCGGTCCTCCCTGCCTCTTCCTCCCAGCTTTCTGTAGACCGCCTCTGGATGCTGTTGGCTGCCCCTGGACACTGTGGGCTGCCCCTGGACTCTGTGGGCTGCCCCTGGACTCTGTGGGCTGCCCCTGGACTCTGTGGGCTGCCCCTGGACTCTGTGGGCTGCCCCTGGACTCTGTGGGCTGCCCCTGGACACTGATGGCTGCTCCTGGACTCTGTGGGCTGCCCCTGGACTCTGTGGGCTGCCCCTGGACTCTGTTGGCTGCCCCTGGACTCTGTTGGCTGCCCCTGGACTCTGTGGGCTGCCCCTGGACACTGTGGGCTGCCTCTGGACACTGATGGCTGCTCCTGGACAGACCAAAAGAGCAAGCCTTAATACTGGAAACTCAACCAAACACCGTGGATTTCCTCTGATGTACCTGTGCTCAGTATTTTTATCTGTCTCCCTTTAGTTTTATGACAGTTTGCATGGAATGGCACAAGAGAAGGGTACAAAGACAATCAAGGGCCCATCTTTTCTTCTTTATTTTTATTCTTAATAATTGTGGTGATATAGCTCATTGAACATTTTGAAAATCCTAAAAATAATATAGTAAACACTCATAACCACCTACCTATTTAGTATACATCTTGCATGAAGTTTTATTGATTGTTTTTAGTATTTTTTACTAATATTTTAAATTCGCATACAATTGATGGGCTTCATTATGGCATTTTCAAGCATAAATGTCATTATATTTTGTTTCTTTCCATCTCTTTGTACTTACGTTTCCCTATTCCCCATCACCTTGCTTTTGCATGTCTTTAATCCCAGCACTCAGGAGGCAGAAGCAGAGGGATCTCTGAGTTCGAAGCCATCCTGGTCTACAGAGAGAGTTCCAGGACAGCCACGGCTACACAGAGACTCCTTGTCTAGAAAAATATACACACACACACACACACACACACACACACACATACACACACACGTTTTTATACTATATAATTCTTGCTTAGCTTTCTACTGTAAAAAAAAAAATCCTCTCCAGTTTTTACAGGTTTATGAAAAACATTATTTTTCATAGTTATATTAACATGTAACAAAGCATACTTTACAAATACACACCCCATTTTTGGATATTTCACTTGTCTACATAGTTATGTCTGGATCCTGTCTGGGTTCTTTGATCTGATACTTCTTATCCTATCAAAGCATTTTGTGTGTTCAGACACTGAAGCCTGCTAGATGGTTTTCTTCCCTCCCTGGAGCCCTCTACCCCTAGATCTTTTACTACAGACAAATAACTCCCTGTCTTCTTCTGAGTATTTTTGGTAGCCTCAAATCCTTTGGGAAGCTACTTAAATGTGAGGCCTTGGGCTCAGGGTGGTTTCTAACTCCCTCCTTGTAGGTATTGGATAACCGAATTCTGGATCATGTTCAAAATGGATGCCAGCTTGACCAGCACCATGGAAGAGTTTCAGGACCTGGTGAAAGCCAGTGGTGAAGAGTCACACTGCCATCTCATTGACACGACACAAATGTGAGTATCAAGGTTCTGGTGGGTTCTTTGAAACCACCTCCCTCCAGTAACCCGAGCTGTGGTGCTGGGCCTCCAGCAGGTTCAGAGTCACTAGCAAAGCTAAGTTGACATTTACTAGGAGAGCAGAGAAACCCCATGAGGAAGCTGCAGGGGACAGGAGCAAAAAGCAGAAGGTACCAGAATGAAGGTAGCTAACCCATGAGAACTCGGAAGCCCAGTGTCCAAATGGGTGCCTCGTTAGTAGTTAGTGCAACAGGCACCTCTAAACTTATACAGACCAGGAACTGTTGCAAAATGTCCCAAGCAGAGATTCAGAACATACACAGATGTCTATGAAAGATGGTTAGACTCCCAGAGCTAAGAGGGAACTCAGGGATATTTCACCTCATTCTTTGAGTTCCTTATTCACACAGTTGGCTCACTCTGGAAAATGAACCCTTCTTAATTTGGGGAAGGAGGGCAAACATATTACACGCTGGGGTTTTTACATGTGGTTAATTGTTTTGCAATAATACAAATTCTAGGGTAAGCTAGTTTATATGGTCATTCTTGTAACTGGGGACATTCTAGGAAAAATAATTCGTTTTTATCCAGGGATGACCACATGTTCATACCAATGATTCCTTGAAGCATAGTGTCTTCTCTCTATTGGTCTCTGAGGTCTTCTGGCATAAAAAATTACCCCTTCCCTTATTATTTCCACCAACAATCCCATAACCCTAACATGAATGAAGGAACACACAGAGGCACCGAAACAGTAGACATATTAAGGCCAGAGGAAGAGCCAGGACCAGTGCCTAAATTACTCCTTCTCTCTGCCCTCCTATCTCCCTCTTTCTGCATCCAGAAGGCTCAATTCTTTGAATTATTATCCTAGAAAACAACTGACTGGAGGAAATGCAGTGAAATGCATCATTTTTGCCAAATGAAGCTTTGGATAACCCTAGTGTGCTTACTCAAGAAAAGCAGTTGTGATTTATTCTTCTTGTCTTCTCCCTTTCTCATTCACCTACAAAAGTAATTCTAGAGACTGGTCCAGGAAACTGACTCAAAGGATAAAATCAAATACCAGCAAGAAGCGGAAAGTCTCCCTGCTGTTTGACCATCTGGAACCGGAAGAACTGTCTGAACACCTCACCTACCTTGAGTTCAAGTCCTTCCGAAGGATATCTGTACGTAGCCAAGGGGCAAGAGGAAACCTACTCTGGGAAACTTATGAATGTGATCAGAGAAAGTCAGCAGCCAGATTCCCTCCTGACCCAGCATGACCCTCTCTCCACCACTGTGCTGGGAGACTTCCCCAGAAGGCATCATGGGATCTGGAAACCCAATGCCATCAGAATTCTTTTGGCTGCCCATGCTCTGCTTCCCCACACCACATCCTCTGTGCCCGCCTACCACACCAGTATTCACTCAGCCTATCAGGATATGGCGCTGGGGGTACACATGATATCCTGCATGCATGTTCTATGAGGACACAGGTACCCTTCACCCCTGATAATCATTAGACTTTCAGAAAAATGTTTTACGATCTTTTTAAAGAAAGAAAAAAAAGAGAAAGAAAAAAAGAAAGAAAGAGAATTGGAATAGGTTCTTTAAGAGTGTTGGGACTCCAGGGTAGGCTTTGATGGCTCTGGAAAGTCCTAAAAACAAAACAGATGTGACCAACCTATTCCAAAACATATCTGAATCCGTGAAATGGTGCCAGCATCATCAGCATTGCCATACTTCTAGAAGCAAGCTGTGCTGACCTAGTTTGTGCTTTGGTGTAACTTTGGTGTAGCCAAGTAGAGCAAAGGTAAAGAGAGATGAAGGGAGACCAGAAGCAGCAGCAACAGGGAGAGATCACAGCACATCCTGTCCCCACTACAGTCCTCACAATTAACGCTACAGGACACCAGAGAACAATAATGCTAGAGAACTTGTCACACACCCAAGAGAACTTGCATCTAACTTGTGTTAGATGCAACATGTTGTCACTGGCCAGTGTGCTTTTCTGAAACACGACACACTTATTCCGCTCAGACTGCCTCCCACCCACAGGTGCCGTTTTCGGTTTTTCTCTGACACCAGTCAGCACTGTGCTGCCTGCCTTAGGATGACCTGTACTCCCCAGGTGTAGGATGGAGGGCCAGAGGGCTGATTTGAGCAAGGTCTGCACACCTTATTAGAGTTGGAGCTGGGACTAGAAGCTCATCTCTCCCAATCATTCGGCAGGGACTTATTGAGCCTAGAATGCCTTCCCCTGTAGCGTTGACATCTCATTGTCATCACCCAACCAGGAGCCCAGGAGCTTCCATTTGAAGCTGTTTCTAAACACCACCACTACCACCACCACCCTGTGCTAACTACAAAGTTCCCTCATGGGCATCCCTCAGACAGAGCGCCAGGCCCCTGTTGTGAGGCTCCAGCTGGGGAATTTTCCATTTATCCCACGCCTCCTCTGTCCCAATCCAAGGCTAGACGGAGCTGAAAGCCTCTGAAAAGAGACCATTATCACACTGGAAATCAGAGCTGTGCCGGAGAAGCTGGCAGAGCTGTCCAGGACCTGCACGATGTCTGCTTGAGGCTAGTACTCGGCCGTGGGGAGGCAGAAGTGACAGTGCAGGAATATGAACCAGAGTCTGGGCTCGGCAGTGCTCTGTGCACAAATAAAAACTTCAACCTTCTATATTTTGAGTGGCGTGTCCCTTCATAGAAGGCTATTTCAGTGGGATCTGGTTTGCTTTTGTTTTTCCTTAAACAGTTGTAATAATCATTTTCCCTCCAACATGAAGCTGTCAGGAAATATATCTCTGCTGCGATTTCTTTTTTTAACACTTTATGGGAGAATTGTCTCTTTTAAAAAAAAAAGGCAAGACAAGTAGATTGAACATATTTCTAGTGAGACGAAAATGTCATATTCGTTGGAATGAGGGTGACAGCTTCCTCTTAGAGCTGAGAAGACCTTTGCTTTCTGTGGCAGTCTCGCAGTTCTTCTCAGAAGTGCTTCTGTCCCACTCAGATGCACCCACCCACGAGCAGTCATGCACCATGGGGTGGAGCTCACTTAATGGGCATCTGTTTTATTTAGGCAAGGCCAGGCATGCATTTAGGGGGATACGATGATATCCCCCTAATACATTCACACACTCTCTCCTCTCTGCCTCCCTGTGTCTGTGTGCATGTGCCTCAACAAAGCTAAAGTTTCTTTCCAGCACAGTTCAAGTCTAACAGGTGTCAGTGGGGAGTGGTTGGAGCACCGGTCTTCCTTTGGTTGGCAGTTCCCACCATCTCTGCAGCAGTAGAACGGCAGAGTAGCTAGGCATGCGCTGGCACGTAGAGCTGTCCTGATGCTTCGCTCAGGGTCTCCTCGCTATTTCACCTGCCTATGCTGGATTTCAAATTGCAGAGTTCAGCACAGCACCAGGGCCTGTCATGTGACTATCCCTGGAGACTAGATTCTTCTTCACTGTTGAAGCTGAGATATTCCTGTGGCAGGGACATGACAGCTACAAACGTCACTGAGATCAGACCGTCCAGGATATTTCAGCTTCACATATGCAGTCCCATCGTTATCCACGGCTAATGCTATTGTCAGGTTGGGAAAACAGGGGCCACTGCGTGTTCAGTTAGGCCTGTCTCAGGTACCCTTCTTACTTGGCCTCTGCTCAGGCTTGTAAGCACAAGGAAGTTCAGATTGGCTAGTGTTAGCATGATAGTTTTCCAATTCGCACTACCTCACATTTCTCTAGAACCACGAAGAATGAAAATGTACTCACACCACGTGTTATCTTATGTTTATAGTAGGTTCCTGTTCTAAGTAGGGAAGTTTTATGATCAGTTTTGTTTGTCTGTTTGTTTGTTTAGATAGCAGATGGGGAGAGAAAGGTTCTAGAAGAATTGTGTTCTTGAACTGGAGATTTAGAGCTGGAGCTAATAGACATTTTTTACTATGCTATATTCAGAAGAGAAAGAACACTATCTACTCAAGTATGCTATTTGGGTTAATTAATGTGTACCCATCCTTATATGTCTGTCTAATGGACCGAGTGTAGAGAAACCCCCATGTGATTTCACTACCATTTCTCTTTTTGGCCTGGTAGCAAAGATGCCAAGGAGGCAGCCACATGCTTGTTTGTCCATACTGGTTCTCAGCCACCACTGAGCAGAGCCAATGTGCCCCTCAAAACTCCAAGAACACCAGTGCTCCATCCTGACCGTTGTCTTTTTTCCCTCCAGTTCTCTGATTATCAAAACTACCTTGTAAATAGCTGTGTGAAGGAGAACCCTACCATGGAGCGGTCCATTGCCCTGTGCAATGGCATCTCCCAGTGGGTTCAGCTGATGGTTCTCAGCCGTCCCACCCCACAGCTCCGGGCAGAGGTCTTCATCAAGTTCATCCATGTGGCTCAGGTGAGTGGCTGGATTGAGACATTCATCTAGGCCATGAAGTAAATGGTTTATCCCTTTCACCCTGAGCCTAGTCTGTCATAGTTATGTCCCTTCTGACCCACAATGGGGTCTGTGCACCTTCCATTGTCTCCTGGTCTAGATGTGCATCTCTTATGCTTTCACACCCAAGAGCAATGTGGAAGGCCACATGGACCATCTTAAGATCAGGAGTCAGCTCTTTAAGGTTTTTCAGGAGATGCTTTATTTTCTCATAACCAGCCACATGGCAAACAGATGGACAATTCTCAGTTTCACTGGAGCCAGACCAACCTGGGTTATCTTAGGTCCTTGGGTTGAGGCTCTGCTGAACGGCATATTCAATGCTTGAGGGACAGAAATTCTGACCTCTCTTCCCCAGATATTACCCTTTACTGGCTTAAGCATCACATGGGGGAATAACATCCTTACCTCAAAAATAAGTCTGGCAATGGGATAAAGGAAACAAGATTGTGCTTATTATATTTCCCAACTCTGGGTGGCCCACACCAATGTCTCTTCAAGTTTGGAAATGGCCCACTAGTTCTGGTATTCATTAAAGATAGATGATTACAAGTATTCTCTAAGCCTATCCCCATTCTAGGAAATCAGAAGCTATGGGCTTGGGTCCAAGTCTTTGTTAAGCATGTACTTAATGATTCTTTGAAGCCATCAGGTTAGATGGTAGTCCACAGGTCAGACACAACAGAGGAGGGGCATGTGACCTCCCTGCTGATCTGGATTTTGGTCTGGAGGTCAATGAAAAGGGAAAAAACTGTAGCTCCTGGCTATTAGTCTGACAAGTATATTGAAAATGTGCAGCATAGAGATGTCAGCCTCTAGGCATCCCCACCTAACAACATGTACAGTGACTCTGCTGTCATCTATCTTCTGTGTCACAGAAGCTCCACCAGCTACAGAACTTCAACACACTGATGGCTGTGATTGGGGGACTGTGTCACAGCTCCATCTCCAGGCTCAAGGAGACAAGTTCACATGTCCCACATGAGATCAATAAGGTCAGTGTGCTGTCTTCTCTGGGGCCCTTAGGACTACACATCCCTTGTCAACTAGGCTAGGCGCCAGGGGGCAAACCCTAAGGAAATCGGGATGGGTGGGTCAAACACATGAGCGTGTGTGTGAGATTCCACCTGGCCTCAGTGTCACTGTGTCCCTCTCTGCCAGACCACTCAAAATAATACATGCCTCTTCTTGTGTTTACAAGGTGTCAAATGCTCAATTACCATCCTTGTCATTGATTCCCTTGCTGCTCTTCACTTTAGAATGTTTTCCCAAAACAATACAAGTTGAGTTGCTCATAGTGTATGTGCCCTGCAGTTACACAGTGACGCTCTGGAACAATGGCGCGCCAGATGACTTGCAGACCTTCTGGACTCGAGATTTTTCAGAGCTGGAGATGCACTCTTTAGATACGATATTGTTGGGGAGAGCTTGGTAACTGAGCTGCATTCTCAGCCATTTGCTGCAGTTTTATAACACGTGTGGTTCGGGGAGATTTCCCGTGAGTGCCTCATGCACTACATTATGGGCTGGCTAATGACGGCTGCTAGAGCACTGTCATCTCATGTCAGGGGACTTTACTCTCCACAAACTGGTTTTTCACAAAAATCCTACACTGGAAAGGGGGCTCTTTTTAGGGGAAGATTTCTGAGTCTCACTGACTATATCCATTTATCCCATGTATTCATCCTCCTTTCAAGGAGTCCTTTGAATTATCCCTTCCACCCTAGTGCTGGACCTGTGAGAAGCCCCTTCCCTGTGGCTGGGTAAACAGGACCACCTTTAGCCACCTTTTCATTCCCTAACAGTGCTGCTGAAACCACACGGAAAAGATTGCTTGTGTATCAGAAGCCACAGAAACAGTAACGAAAATTAACACGTCCTACTTTCCATCGTTCACCTCACCTTGGGAGCTCACCTAGCGCACACTCTCCAGCAGTATTTGACAAAGGCATGAGGAAGGGGCTCTCCTGCTGTCTCAGAGTGCCTGAGTGGGCACAGTGCAAGCCTCTACTTTCTCAGTGTACACAAATGGTTCTTGTTAAGATACAACTTTATTAAAAGGATTTGGCACAGTGTTTAATACAGTGATTGTATGTGAAAACGTGATTGACGAAGTCACTCCACATCTTTGCTTCTGAAAAGCTGGACATCCTCACACTTGGGAAGTGGGATTCTGTAACTGACATGAGCCCGGGTATTTAAAAAGAATGTATCTGGCTGCTCTCTTTAAACATAGGCCCATTTTGAGAAACTGTGATCTACAAAATAGTAACCTGCAGCTCCCCAAATAAAACGCATACTTTCCCAGGTCAGCAGCAAAGGTATCACCTGTTGACCTCACACGCCAGACATTATTCAAAGTAATACTTCTAAAAGTTTTCAAAGACACCAGGGAAGGCAACTCATGGTTTGGGGTTATGAAGGCACTTATTATTTACTGTATATGTATACTCCTGGACCTTTAATTGTTGTGTCGAGTGCTTATAATAGCTCCAAAACAAATCAGTTTAATACAAAATGATAAAAACCTATTTCAAATTAACTATGTAGTGACATCAAGGAACACATACTTTGTTTATGACTATACTCTGACATTTGTTCTAGCTCAAGATTGAATCTGGGAGTTGTAAGAGGTACAGATTAGATGTATCACCCACTGTCTACCAAATAAGGGATGGGGTAAAATCATGGCAACCATGAGAGTAAGCAAGGTCACTGCTGTGGGCAGTATACTAGGCCCCACAGGTACCTGTGACAAGTCTGTTCTGCTTTGTAGGTTCTGGGTGAGATGACTGAACTGCTGTCCTCCTGCAGAAACTATGACAACTACAGGCGTGCCTACGGGGAGTGCACCCACTTCAAAATCCCCATACTGGGGGTGCACCTGAAGGACCTCATTTCCCTATATGAGGCCATGCCTGACTACCTGGAGGATGGGAAAGTGAATGTCCAAAAGCTCCTGGCTCTTTACAATCATATCAACGAACTGGTCCAGCTGCAGGAGGTGGCCCCACCACTGGATGCCAACAAGGACCTGGTGCACCTATTGACGGTGAGGTTCCCTCGGGAGGATAATCACTAAGTGCTAGCTATGTGCCCGGTGCCATTCCACTTCCCTCCCCGTATACTAGCTACAGAGTAGAACTGCCATCTCCTCTTTATGGATGGGACATGGAGGCACAAAGATCAGCTTCCCAGAGGAGCTGACATTATTCAGTACCAGAGGCCTCAACTTAGACTTAGTTTGGGGAAGAGGACCCAGGAGACTTTGTTTGAAGCAGAGTGCCTTGCAGACGTCTAGAGATATGGTCCTTCTTCTGCAAAAGCTGTCCCTAAGCTCTCAGGTGGCGCTGATAGCAAATCAGATGCAAGCCTTGGTCACAAGTGGCGACAGGGTACTGTCATAAAATGCAGTGGGGCAGGGGTCAAAACCAGCCAAACAACAAAACAAGGAGCATCTGTGTTGTTCTTTGGATCCTACTACATTCAGCTTAGAACACTGTGCCGGGAGACATTCCAGCGAAGGGTAGGTGTAGGGAGTGGAGATCAGGGTTTGTAGTGGGTGTGGGGTGAGATCAGCTGCACACCCTTCCAAATCTGTGGTGCTTCAGTGTTGGTGAGTGCAAGCCTGTACTCTCCGAGTCTGCTCCATCCTCTGTGAACTCTGAGCCAAACCTCTCCTCCTTTCTAAAATTACACAGGTTGAAGCCTACTTCTTTGTACATGACGACCACGTTCTCTTCCTACTCACAGAGCATTCTGACAGAGCCGCAGGCTCCATCAGCAACTAGGGCCCAGTTTTGGAGTTCTGGCCCTTTTTCTTAGTTGAGTGATGTTGCCTCTGGCCTCGGGCACCAAGATAAACTCTATGTAGAAGCATAGATAGTAAATCACAATTTAAAGAGGACATCTTGGAACTTGTATTTAAGAACATTCTAACAAGAAAGAATTAATGTTTTCCCTATTGAGATAGCAGGTGTTACACCAGCCAAACTTTGTGTGTGTGTGTGTGTGTGTGTGTGTGTGTGTGTGTGTGTGTGTGTGTGCGTGTCACAGGTATGGATATTAGAAGAAAACTTTGTGTAGTCATTTCTCTTCTTCCATCTTTATGTGGGTTCTAGGAATCGAGCTCAGGTCTCCCAGGTCCCCACAGCAAGTAATTTTACCTGCTAAGATATCTTACTGGCCCCAACTTAGTGGGTTTTAAAAATAAACTGCCGGGTCTGGAGAGATTGCTCGGTGGTTAAGGACACTTGTTGCTCTTACAGAGAACCAGGGTTCAATTCCCTGCATCTACACGGTGATTCACAACCATCAATAACTCTAGTTCCGGGAAGTCTGATACCCTCTTCCAACCTCTGCAGGCACAAAACATGCACATGGTACACATACATACATGCAGGCAAAATACTCACTCATAAAGCAAAATGAATAAAACTAAAAATGAACAAACAAACAAAAACTCCACTAACCAAGAAGATGAAACACTGAAAAAAATGGAACCAACAAAGAAATCTCAGTTCAGAAGACAGTACCTTAGCAATTAATCATGTTCTGCTTCAACCTGCAGCTATCCCTGGATCTATACTACACAGAAGATGAAATCTATGAGCTCTCCTATGCCCGCGAACCAAGGAACCACAGAGCCCCAGTAAGTTTCTCATCCCGAGACTCCCAAGTGTGGCAGGGCTTTAAAATGTCAAGTTCCTCCTCCTCAAGGAGCTGGCCTTCAGCTGCTTAAGCAGCAGGTTGTTTCTGCCATGTGCTCAGCTTTGTGCAAAGCACAGAGAAAGCCTTTCAACATAACATGTGACATGTAGTTCTTATCCATAAGCATCCTGTGGTTTAGACTGAGGGACTGCTGCGTGAACAGTAAATGCCTGAATGCCTAAAGAGGGTCAGGGTGGTAGAATCTGTCAGGGCTTACAAATGAGAGGCAGTATAGTGAGACACAGTGCTGTCTCCCTCACGTTAAACTGTCCCCACATCTCTCTTCTAAGACTGGGTGATGACAACATTCAAACTAAAAAAAAAAATTGGTACGATTTCTGCCATGGCAGAGAGAAAAAGCTTCATTGGCCTGTGATGTTCTGGGTCAGGAGGGTGCTGAATCTTTTGATCTCCCTCTGCCCAAACAAGGCTCAAAACAGCACCAAACCCTGGCTTTGAACACAGTGCGGCCATTACAAGGATATCTGAGCCTACCTCTTATCAGTAGGTAAGCAGCAGAACTATTTTCATCTCGTAGAAAGCTTACCAACTCCCCAAACAAGAAAGTCTTGAAGGAAGAGAGCTGCCTACACACAAGAAATCAAATTTATTGTTTTGAGTGGCTAAAGCACATTGTCTCTATAGAACGGTCAGGAGGGTCCTCGTCTGGGGCATTAGAGGCATTTCAGAAGAAGGGTCAACAGCTTCTATTTTCATGGGGATTTTAATCAGGGCCAAGTTTCAACGTATCAGCAATGGATTCTCTCTCAGCACTGCAGACTGCATTTTTGCCTTGTGCTTTTGTTGCCTTGATTAGCTTTTCCTCATCCATCTCTACTAAAGTATGACTGGAGCAGAGGCAATTGCCATGATCCACATTAGCCTTCGTTGTAGGTCTGACAAGAGGTTTCATGGAGAGGGGACTGGAAGACAGGCACACTGAGAATTCAAAATTAGCTGAAGCTGGGAGCCATGTGGAAGCACTTTAGAATCCTGTGTTAGCCAAGCTAATTCATAGATTTCGACTGCGTGTGCTTTCTTCTTCTGCCACAGCACACAGTCAGGTATCAGGAAAAGCAGGAGCCCTATTACCCTGTATTAGTCACAAGGGTTTCCCTATTTCATTTAAGCCACTAACACCTTCGAAGCCACCGGTTGTAGTGGACTGGGCCTCTGGAGTGTCTCCCAAACCTGACCCGAAGACCATCAGCAAACATGTCCAGAGGATGGTGGATGTAAGTACCATTTCAGCAGACAAAATCATGGAACTTGATTTTGTACCTGCTTTAATTTGGGGGAGGGGAGGATGGAAAGAGAAGGAGCCAGGGCGATTAGAGTCACAAAGATGCTGAACTCATTCCCATGGAGTCACAAGCTGCTTCACCCACACACTGTGGCTGTAGAATGTTTCAGAGGAAATAATGCCAACATACTGATCTCCAGTAGTGTGGGTTTGCCTTGCTTTAAAACCCTTGCAGGGGAGCATATATTTAAAAGTTAGTGGCTGATGCAGGGCAAATACCAGCATATAATAATGCTAACAAGGAGAATGGGAAACTTGGTGCTGACTGGTCCTACTAACTTCCGAGGAAGGGATACAGTTGCCTGCTATCTTTACGCTCAAGTCACATACGCAGAACAGTGAGGAGTGCAGGACTGAGAGAAGAGAGCTCTTCTAATTGGGCTAGGCTGTGAGCTTCCTGGAGAAGGAAACAGGAGCCCAGCAGAGAGGGCAGAGTGGAGGGAGAACTCGCCCATCCTCTACACAGTGGAGTAGCTAGGTGCAGTAGCTAGCGCATGGCACAGTTGGTGTTTACTGGTTGAGAGCACCTGAGCACCCTGTAGCTCCTGGAACAGCAGAGGCCTGGCATGTGCCCTCCTGCACCTGTGCCACAGCGTAGGGAATATGTCTCCGTGCTGCTCTTACTTAGGCTCTTGCCAAGCTTTCGTGTATCTGCTCCCTTGTCATTTGGCTAAAGGGAGAGATGGTGGGCTTCTCTTCAATAAATGGAAGAAATGTCTTATTTCAGTCTGTCTTCAAGAACTATGATCTCGACCAGGATGGCTACATCTCTCAGGAGGAGTTTGAGAAGATTGCTGCAAGCTTTCCATTTTCCTTCTGTGTGATGGACAAAGACAGGTGAGGAATGGAGGTGAGGGGCTGTGTAAGAGGTCACTGAAGAACTTGCAAACACATGTGCAGCCATGCTTACGTGAGGTGTGCAGGGAAGGAGCCACCCTCAAGGGTAGCCCTTGTTCCTTTAATCTGGACTCTAGCAGACCAGGGAGCCCATGAGCTTCTGAGTAGTTCACACTCGAAGACTCCCAAGGCCACCATCTCAGGAAGCAGCACTTAGCCTTCCCTCCTCTTTGGTGTGATGCATCATGGAAACAGCTCATAGTTAGCAACATGTGCTGCATTTTTTTTCTCTTATGGTTATAAAAGCTTTATCTTCGTTCTCTCCAGAAAACCAAGTGCATGGCCAGGAGGTTCTGTGTGTGTCTGTCCTATCCCAAGTAGCCCAAGGCCTTTGCTGCGCTAGACACACGTTTTATATCACTTCCCTTTTGAGTCTGAACATACGGGTCAGTTTGGTCATTTACCAGCTGTGAAGATCAGTCAGGCTGCCTCACTCTCTCGCTATTTGCTATTCTGTGTCCTTACTATGAGGAGAACTCAAGGAAGCAGCCATGGAGAGGACAGAAGGAGTCATTAGTTTCAAAGGCTAGAAGCCACCCTTCCCCTGCTCACCTCCCCGCCTCTCCCTCGCTGCAGGGAAGGCCTTATCAGCAGGGATGAGATCACAGCCTACTTCATGAGGGCCAGCTCCATCTATTCCAAGTTGGGCCTGGGCTTTCCTCACAACTTCCAAGAAACCACCTACCTGAAGCCCACTTTCTGTGACAACTGCGCTGGCTTTGTAAGTTGTTTTAGAGTGTGCCAGAGTTGAAGCTGGTGTGTGAGTTGGGGGGGGGGGGTTGGGGAGGTGTGTATGGAACAATTTAAGTGTTATGTTAAGAGTTAAGTGTGTATGGAACAGTTTAAGACAGGCATGGCCTCAAAACCCTTATATACTTACTCCAGCTCAGAACCCAAGAGAACACCAGAAAACATAGTCCTCTATTGTACAGGTTGAGCCCATGTCCTGCTTTTTCTCTTCCTCGGTGCATTGAATTCTGCGATAAATGGTACAGCAATGTGGAATTCAGATGTACCTTTGAAAAGAGTTACATGTTGTTTCAAATGTTAGAAGATAAGAAATGTAACTCTCATCCCCTTTAAAAAAAAAAAAAAAAAACACTTAAGTTACTGGTACCCCAGGGGGTTGCTCCACACCCATGCCCACAGGGTGGCCCTGGTTAAATTCAGTATGTCACAGAACAAAAGAACTAAAAAAGACGTGGCAGTGGGGGGGGGGGGTGCTTATTGGGAGGAGTGGGGGTTAGTAGGTCTGAGAGAAGGATAAAGGATAATGGGATAGAGGGATGAGTGTGACTACAATATATTATATACATAAGGGAAATTGTCTAAGAACTTGGGTGCTGTTTGTGTCCTGTCCCAACCCACCCAATAGTTTCCCCCAAACCCAGTTTTCTGAGGTAGGACTGCATACTCAGTCCCAAGGAGCCTGGTGGTCCCGGTTCGTCCCAGGCCTGCAGAGCCCTGGGTCATACAGAGCTCTTGCACAGGTAACAGTTGTCTGATCAACGGTTTCTTGTTGGAGGAAGGGGACGTATGAGAGAAGCACTAGCGTCTACCCACTGGCTAGAGTAGAATGAAAACAAATAAGAAAGAAATGCCAAGGTGCAGTCTGGCACACAGGAATAGATGAGTGGCGTGTAATGTATTGTCTTCTTTGCCTCATAGCTCTGGGGAGTGATCAAGCAAGGCTATCGTTGTAAAGGTAAGTCTCAGCTTTGGGGGTTAGGGTCATTTTCCCTTGTCTGGAGAGCTCTCCTTGATAGCGTTTCTTGTTCATAGTAGTTGTCCTTTCGGTCCGAACTCTCTCGGCTGAGTTGAGAGCCTGTGCCCAAGCTGACTTCCAAAGAGCACCCTAAGAAGGATTTTTGCCAGGCAAGAGAGGGATGCATATAAGACCAGTCAGACAGTTTCCCTACAAGACCCCCGCTCTTTGCCTCAGTTGCTCTGGAAACAAGGTGGGCTGTGCTCCTTGTAGGGGAATGGAAGGATAGATCCTTAAGGAAAGGGAATTACTTCTTCAGTAAAGGCTCTGGCAGTTTTCCTTTTATCAGAAGATACCTCAGGACCTAATTTGCCAAGACAGCTTCTCTTCTTTCCAAGATAAGGAGATGCTCTTGATCCTAAGACTCACTAGATGACAAGCTCTAGGGCTTACCGAGGGTGAGAAGAATCATTCCTAGATCCATTAGGAACATCAGGTGTCCTAGCACCAGAGGCTAGACCAGCCATGTTTAACAAGAGAGCACTGTGCGCATTTGGTTGTGAGAGATGTTAGAGCAGTGAGTGAGAGACTTCTGAGCAGTGTCTTGTCTGCAGACTGCGGGATGAACTGCCATAAGCAGTGCAAAGATCTGGTAGTGTTCGAATGCAAGAAGCGAACCAAGAGCCCAGCAGTATCCATGGAGAACATCAGCTCTGTGGTGCCGATGTCCAACCTTTGCCCACTGGGAACCAAAGATCTACTCCACGGTATGTAGGCACTGGGAGTGTTTGCCATGAATATGTACAGGAAAGGGTGAAGTTTTTGGGGGGCAGGTAAGAAAAATCACTTCACAGTTCTTATTTTCAGTTAACCTTGACCTTCAATTGCTAAGCCATGGCTGACTTCTCATGGATGGTGGAAGCTGGACATAAAAGTCATCGGTGCTGTTGGGCATCTACACCAAGTACAGATACTGATTTCTTGCTATGATAGCATCTCATGTTAATTATCTTCGTCTGTCCCTAAACTCAAACCAAGGATGGGGAGGAGAGATAGCAAATGAATGTATAACATACTTAACACGCAACATAAAGGTAACATGTTATTGAAAAGGGATAGCTGTATTCTGAAAACGAAGACTAACATCTCCATAGCTCAGAAATGTCCCCAGAGGATACTATCAGTAGAAGCTGAAATCATAGATCTTCCTGACTCAGCTTTTAGGAGGAGGCAGAAACAGCTTAGAATTTGATTTTTGCAGTATAACAGAGGCTACAATGCATGAAAAGCGACCAGAACCAGACTCATTGCTAACAACTGAGGAAGAAGACTTGAAAACACACACACACATACACACACACACACACACACACACACACACACACTAAATAAATAAATAAATAAATAAATAAATAAATATCTAATAAAATAAAAGCAACTTGTTTTAAAAGAACCAAAGCAACAGGTATATAAACCCATTTTTTAGACTGAATGGGAAAACAGCACAGAATAGGGGAACATAAGACTTAAGACCTGGAGTGGGAGCTGTAGGAGAAAGCACTTGACGCCTGATTCCCCAGCTCCACAGCCACTGGACAGGGAGTTTCCTCTCCGCAGCATGACATCAGGAGTCCTGTGAGTCAACAGCACAAATCAACTGGAGCTCTACCCAGCAGCCAGCTTTGGAAAAGAATTCACGTCATCCCCTGAACCTCAGGGGTGCTGTACTCAGAAGCCATCTGGAGAGAGGACATGCAGTCTGACTTCAGTCTGCTCTAAGAACCCTTGCTTATTCCCATCTCTGGGATTTGAAAGATATTGCACTGAATTGGTCAGCAGGCAGCAGCCCTGTGAACCAGCCTTGGTTCTTGAAAAGATCTCAACAAGTTTGAGTCAATCTTGCTGAAGGTCCTGCATTATACAGGATGGATGCTGTCACGTGAAAACGAAAGGAGGGTAAAGAACTTGGAGAATAGGTGGTAGATGCCCCCAGTGCCCTCTTCTAGCCTCCAGGCATGCACACAGGCACAGATGAATCCTTTTTAAAACGCAACAATAGGAAATAGGTAGCATTTTAATACAAATGTATGCTATAAAAAAAAATCCACAAAAACCTTTCTCTTACATAAAATCACTTCAGTGGGATATTTTTCATCTCTGCTTAATGAAATAAACAGAATATAAAACGTGTTTATTAATAAATGATGCATAGAACCTAATGACTTTTGCATAGAGCTCAAAATTAGTGCTGAGTCTCTGCAAAAAGTAAACTTGGATGAGCTCCAGTTTATCTTACAGCTTATCACCTTCCTCAAATGCATCCACTATTCCTCTATTTTCCCAGGAAAGTACTCTTTATGATTAGTAGTTCCAGGCTGTGTCTCAGGCAAGGACACTGGCTAAAAGAAGAAAACCAGATGACTGTCCTTACCCCTGCTGTATCAAATAAGGGCAATACATTTTAGAATACACTTCCACAAAACTAATTCTGCCATCTCACTATTAACCTGTACCAATCACACGAGTGAGTCCCACAAAGAGCCTCTACTGTCTATCTGCTCAAGTACCACTTCCTGTACCTAGCTCGAACTCTGAGCTCTGGAGTAAAGCATCTACAGAAGATTCTGTCTGTACATTTATCCCACTATCTCTAGAAGTGCTTAGGAAACCTTGCTACATTGAGGAAGAGATTCTACCTTACAGGAACAGTAACTGCCTAGGTAACTTTTGTGCAAACAGAAAAAAGATGCACCGTGGTTGAGAGTGCTTGTTGCTCTCACAGAGGACCTGGGTTCAGTTCCCAGCACCCACATATCTCACAACCACCTGTAACTCCAGTTCCAGGAGATCCAAAACCTTCTTCTGACCTCCAACACTGCATGCATGTGGTGTGCATACATATATACATAACATACACACAGGCAGAACATTCATACACATTTTTAAATATTTTTTATAGAAAGGTAAAAACGATAACGTTCTTTCCTTGGTGTGGATGAATCCAAATGTAAAATCCCTAGGTTTCTGCTTCTACTAATGCCTGACACTGGGTGTCCATAAACAGAAGCTACTTGGCAATGCACAACTAATGGGATAAGAAAGGTCTCATTTGAAACAAATGTTGAGAATCTTGAGTTCATCCTTGTCTGAGAGCACTAACAAATGTATCTCTCCACAGCACCTGAGGAAGGATCTTTCATATTCCAAAATGGGGAGGCTGTGGACCACAGTGAGGAGAGCAAGGATAGGACCATCATGCTCCTGGGAGTGTCCTCACAGAAGATTTCAGTTCAGCTGAAGAGGACTGTGGCCCACAAGAGCACCCAGACAGAACCGTTGCCTTGGGTTGGCAGTGAGACGCCCCCCGGTCACTTTGTGCTGTCTTCCCCGAGGAAGTCAGCTCAGGATGCTCTTTATGTGCTTCCTGGTCCCACGTCTCCATGCCCCAGCCCGGTGCTGGTCCGAAAGCGGGCATTCGTCAAGTGGGAGAACAAAGAATCCCTCACAAAGCCCAAACAGGAGCTCAGGGTCCGGACCTACCAGGAATTGGAGCAGGTGCCTCTGTCCATTCCCTTTTTCCTTAGCTCTCCTGCTGAAGTGAAATGCAATAGGGAAAAGCATAAGAGTGAAGATTCAAATCAAGTTGATTACTAACAGGTTAAATAAACAGACAAAAAAAAGGAAGAAAGTTACCAAACATAGGTAATCTGACCTGTTTTAGTATCAAAGAAGGAAGGAGACATTAGATTTAACAACTTTTAATTTTACTAAAGAATGTTTTCCTGCACTTTCCCCTCAAACATCAAGGGTCTGTATCACGTATGCCCTGTATCACAAGGGCACAACCCACCATCCACCTAGCTTAATGCACTTTTAATTATACATACTACACAGTGAAACCTCCCACAAGGCTTTGGATCCTCATCACTGTTCTCAGTAAGCCCCGTCCCCCATCAGGCCTCCAGGAGTGTCGGAGAACGGTGTGCAGAGAATGTATGTGAGGCTTTGATCTGGTGACTGGAATGAAGAACATGGTATCAGGAGGAACACAGGACAAAAAAAGCAACAGATTTTCTGGATGAAAAAGATGTCTTTTACTCAAAGTACTTTTAAAATGGGTGTTAGCAAACAGGTTGATCAGAAAAGGGAACCAGGTTTGTGTTACCTTAGGAGGAGAAACTGCCAAATGTTACCTTTAAAACAATGAGAGAAATCTTGAAAAACGAACACGACAAAAGTAGAGGACTTTGGTCTGAGATGCCAAGACATTTCTAATCCCAGACTTTTCTTATGCTGGCTGTTATACACTGCAACCTGGTTGGTCCTCTGTAAAATGCAGGGATAGGAGCTCATGCTGTGCTTTCAAATCATACACACCTATTAAAGGTAGCAACATAGTTGTCAATAATGCTCTGAGAAACAGGTGACAGAATAATCCCCTCCCAGTTACCAGGGCCCTAAGCCATGATGTCTTATTAGCCGCTTCGTTTTTGTTTCTTTGTTTTTTTTAACCTGCATCCCATAAACCTCAAAACCAGAATTCTCCATGGACATTTTAGAGGAACTATCATGTGCCCTGCTTTTCTATTAGGGTCCTGAAATGACTGGTCTTTAATCCAACAGACCAATCCACAAGGAATGAGTCAGATTAAACTAGTCTTTCAAATAGCATGCAATAAGGATAGCTGAGTACACATTATTTTAGTTCATGTACTATCTTGGAACAGCCTGGGACCAAAGAGAAAAGGAAACTAAGAAATTTGGGTCAGATATGCCTAGGCTCTGGAACTATGTGCCAGCATTTTCTGCTTCTATAAAGTTTACACCCAACACCTATTTCCAGGGCGTGCTTGAGGGTTAAGCTAGCCTGTTAATTATGTTATCACATAGCAGTATCAGGCTCAACAGCAAGCGCTCGATCTTACATAATCTGGTAGAGAACTCCAGGTGATTCAGTCTGAGAACCCAGAGCATACCCAATTAAGCAGACAAGGCACCTATATTTTCTGATGCCCACGTAAATCAGTCTCACCTAAGGACACTTTCCTCTAAACCAAGAGCCTGGGAATTAACCAATGGCTGTAGAACACTAAATCCCGGTTGTGGGGTGAGACAAAATTATCAGTAGTAGAGAGTTGTAAATTTACGTTAAATTACCTGTAACATCTCATTTCACAGTTTTGAGGCACCGCTTTCATAGTTCAGAACAGATCAGACCACAGACTACATTTCCGCCAAGTTATGATGCCTGCTACACACTTTCCAAAGGTTGTGTCCTCCCTCCTCCACCCACTTCCCAAGTGTGCTAGCCACTCACATCTGTGCTATGGTAACAAAGAGTAATTGCTATTTGTATACGACCATGATAGTTAATGTGTTAGTTTATACTCGTGGCTAAATTACTACATTGAAAATAGTTTACAGTACTTAACCACAGTGAATAGGGGATGCCAATCAAATATAATACTCTTGATACTGTGTTTCCTATTCACTGCCGCTTTATTAACGTACCTTGTTCTCATTTCCCCTTTAGGAACTAAATACCCTGAAAGCAGATTATGATGCCCTGAAGATCCAACTGAAGTATGCACAGAAGAAAATAGAATCCCTTCAGCTCGAGAAAAGCAATCACGTCTTAGCACAAATGGATCAGCGTGACTGTTCTTAATCCAGAAATTCAAGGAACAGAATCTGCAGACGAGTATACTAGGGATCTCACTTGCAAAACGGATTGCAGAGGTTCGGACAACCTTAGATTAACTGTCTTTTAAAAGGCAAAGCCAGCCACTGTTGTCACCGTCGTCCTTTATTTGTTTGTTTTGTTTCCTAAAATATTCTTAATGTGAGTCATTGGTTTTCAGTCAGTTGACTCAAAGGGGAGAAAAGCTCAAGTATATAAAGCTTTGAGCATTCATATTAAAACCTTTTTCTTTCTTTACTGGAACCAATACCAAACGTATGCTAAAATAAGACTATAGTTTCTTGATAGTGTCTCAGGCAGCCTGTTTTATTCATTGGTACTTAGACAAAAAGGTCCCTGGAGAACCAATTTGTTTCCTTCCCCAGGGTTTCTACAAACTGAGAGATTTACTTTGTTCCACCCTAAGCCTGCTCATAGTGAAAACAATACCCTAAAAGTGGCAACTTTGACAGTCTGCATTGTTTGTGAACCTAGTCCCTACTTCACTACCTCAGATCTAATCAAGAGCCTCTTTCCCACCCTACCTCGCTTGCTCCCCCTCTTTCCTCCCCTGCTTATGGGCACACCAGCCTATCCACCTAGAAGTGAACTCATAGAAATGTGGCCTGACTTTAAATCCAGGGCCTTTTAATTGAACTTGACATTATAAAATTGCAGGTCAACTCAAAGCTCTAGGTCTTAGTCATCAAGAAATATGAAATAAAACTTATCACCCAGAAACAGCAATTACCACATCATACACGCAACTAATCAGCTAAGACAACACACACACATTTGTCCTGATATTCTATCTATAGTGGACAGAATTAAGAATCCGTGGCTTTTTTAAAAAAAATAAATGATGTGTAGACAGTGTTTAACTCATGTTATAGTGTCTGTCTCTCTCTCTCTGTAAACTATTTTAGGGTTCTCTATTGAACTGAACTTGTGCTTAAACTGTCTTCACTTTTACTATCTAGATATAAGCTAATGGATGTGATGGCTTTAACAGCTGGCAGCATGTAAATATGTATAGAATATGTATATACACAGTATCAGGCATGCATATAGCTTGGACTTTCTCCTTTAAAAAATGCAGGCGTGAATCAAACACCTTTCTGTCATTTACACAAATTTACAAATATAGTTCTGTTCATTATAAGACAAACTGCTAACAGTATAACAAGACAAACTGCTATACAATGTTTGTATCGTTTTGCAAAACCATGAGTATTCTATCATGAAGGTTAAAAATCAATGGGTTCCTCTTGTTGCCTGAGAAGTGATTCACAAACTCTCGTCAGCTTCTTTAGCTTTCAAAACCATTTCATCTGATCATGTCATTTGGGGAACCTTTGCTTCCATACTCAGAAGGTCTGGCACCATGCTAAGTTATAATTCACCCACAGGGTGAGTGATTAAGAGTGCCATCTAGCAAAATGAGTTCCATACGTACAGTCAACAGCACCGTCTCCAGAGGAATGCCAGCTGTAAACAGTGCTGCCCACTAAAAACTCAGACCGTTTAAGAAGTTTCTTTGATGAAAGACCCATCACCCAGTTGCACACCGCCTTGTGTAGTTTTAGTGACAAAGAACTGACTTGTGGTTAACGTTTCACTAAACTTCAATGAACCACTTTACACACAAACTTATCCTTATTCTCTACCACCTGGCATATACACCTCCACTGGGTGTATGTGTTATAGGGAACCATCATATGGGACGATTATGAGTAATGACAGACCTCAAAATTTATATTCTTCACTATAGATATTTTCCTCTGCTATACATCTGTACAAGTGTATAGCTCAATTTTTAAACTGCTGTCTTTTTCTTCTTTCTCTTCCCCAATAAAGATCTCCAAGTGAGTTTTTATGTAAATAATCTGTAACATAGGAATTCAGAGGGCCTCAGTCATTTATCACAGGCAGATGATCTTATGGACTGTAGAAGGGACAGGGAGGGGGACAGCAGGAAGAGAGGAGTTTAAGATGTTAGGAGTCTCAGTACTGTTCCCGCAGAGCTGTAGGAGCAGGTGGGATCTACTGATCCAATCTAGAACAAAGTTTGGCTTATCACACAAAGTTTTGTTTACCATACTGACTTGAAATGTTTTGGTAGATGTGTGTCTGCCAAAACAAGGACAGATCCTGTCAATGAATAGCAGTGTCACTCCTCATCATCTCTGTTGACTGGCTCACCTCTCCACTGACCACTTGTGAATTTCTGTCTAAAGATGTATAATGTAAAAGCTGCAAGGAAAAAACTGTACAGATTGTAAAATTTTTGATACCTATTGTACGTTTTCTGTGTCTAATATTTATATGATAAAAAGACAATTGGATCCCTATAACTTCAAGGTCTTGTGCTTCTTTTGTTTGTTTGTTTTTAGAGACAGGGTTTCTCTGTTGTAACTCTGGCTGTCCTGAAACTCACTCTGTAGACCAGGCTGGCCACGAACTCACAGAGATCTGCCTGCCTCTGCCTCCCAAGTGTTGGGATTAAAGATGTGCACCACCACCACCCAGCTGGTCTTGTGTTTCTTAACTTCATGCATATGCAGGCATTTCATTTAACTACTCCTCCACACTATTAAAAAAAGAAATAAAAGGAAAACAAGAGAAGGGAAAAGAAAAAAAGGGGGGTGGGGAATAAGCCCTAGAATTTTTGGTTTAAAATGTTCTACCTTTTTTACAGAATGAGGAAGTAACAGTACAGATATGCCATCTTATAATGATCTCCCCAAACATGAAGCCTGTAAAATGCCTAATATGAATTAAAGGGACCACAGTGGTCATCCCCCGGGATCATCTTAACTCCACAGCTCTAGTTAAGCACACCAGGAAGGAAAGAAGATAAAGTTGGTATAAGGTGGCTCATAGCAATTCATCTGTGGTCATTATTTGGAGTAATTAGAGGCACTCATGATTTTTACTGTCCAACCAATGTTTCTGATGATCAGACCAATGCAGAGGAGAAATGCCAGCCACTCGCACATTCCACGTTGTGGTGCATTTGGATCACAACTCATAGCATTTTGTATGAAATAAAGCACTCTGACAAGCTGAGCCTGAAGGAAAGGTGAAGTGCTTCTTATCCACCCTCATCTCCAGCGGGTCTCACCGCAAGCAATGTCTTCCTTACATGGGAAACAGACCAAAGAGTCCACGGGATATTGTCTGGCTATGAATCCTTCTGACGTTATGCTCACTGTTTGCCACAAGAACAGGTAAATGTTTCTGAATTCAATATTACGTATTTTCTCTTAAATGAGACAAGCTTTTCTAACTCTACATAGCACAGGGAAAGAGACAGACCCCGCTTCCCTCTGACATCAGTTCATGAGCACTGATCATGCTCTGGTCAGACAGCACTGATGTTCTCAGCCCAGAAGAAAGCTTAGTCACTGCTTTAATTTGGAATTTCTAGTAAGATCACATCCACAGGTGCTCATAGGTGCCACAGGCTGGCTGGACAAGGCATGGAAAAAGGGGGACAGAAAGCGTAACATTAGAAAAAAAAAACATGAGACTGAAAACACCCAGCAACAAAGTATCAAAAAAGGTACCAGATTTTAGGGAGCAGTAAAAGGCCATCCACCATCAGTCTCCACATATTAGTACTCAATGTATGTACATAGCGTTCTCATGTGATGACCTTCCGTCATGAAAGCCCTAAGTCACCCCATCGCCAGCCCACGCATCGCATAGCAAATAGTCTGCAAACAAGTTTTGGGCGATGGCTATCATAGTAATTCCACCTAAGCTATTAGGCTGCACACAACAGAGCTTCTCACTGCAGTGAAGTTCACGGGCTGGGTACATAGAAGTGTACCCTCTGTGATCGCCGAAGTGCCCAACTGAGGCCGGTGGTTACTGGGGACAACCCCAGCAACACTCATAAAAGGGAACAAAAAAAAAATACTCAAAAGAAATAAAGTCTCTGCCATATTTACATAAACCTTTAAGGTTAAAAAAGTCAAAAGTAAAGAGCAGATGTGGTGATGCAGGCCTGTAATCCCAGAACTCAGGAAGCTGAGGCAGGAGGATGCGAAGTTTGAGAGTAAAGTTGAAGAACAACCTTCATAGCAAGAGCCTGTCTCAAAGAAAAAGAAAAATTAGCTGCGAATCGTCCCTCCTTGTCAACAACTAATGCTCATGAAAAAAAAAAAGAAACATAAAAATTTGCAACAAACTTTTTTTCCTATTCTGCAATATTTTACTCATATATAAGTATATTATATGAAGTTTTACTTTTGAATACATAGCTACTGATACATGTGTTTTCTTAATTATGGAAAGTGTTTCGCTTCAATTATCACGAATTTGAAAAATTAAATATAGATACAAGAACTCAGTTTACAAATGACAACCGTTTTTTCTACCCTACATTCTTCAATGGCTTAGAGTGGAAAACACATGTCCGTGACTGCAGCACACACAGTATTTACTTTTACACTTTTAAGATTATTTTAAATTTACGAGAGTTTTCTATGCAATAAAACTGTACACACTTGCCAATTATCAAAAGCGAGTTGTCCATAGTTAGTTGGTTGTTATACACAAGTGTATACAGAGACAGCGCTTACAGAGGGAGTGACCATCTGTGATGGAACATCTCGTGACGGAACATCTCGACGGTCCACCACACTGGATTTAGAACCCCTAGGAGACACCCCTCTGGGTGTGTCAGTATCAGTGTTTGCACTCAAGTTTATCTCAAGAGAAAACCCTACCTTAGAAGTAGAAGGCACTGCCAGGTGATGATGGTGCATGCCTTTAATCCCAGCACTCAGGAGGCAGAGGCAGAGGCAGAGGCAGGAGGATCTCTGTGAGTCTGAGGCCAGCCTGGTCTCCAGAGTGAGTTCCAGGACAAACAGAGTTACAACAGAGAAACCTTGACTTGAAAAACAAAACAAAATAAAAACAAAACAAACAAAAAGTAGATGGTACCATCCTCGGAACTGGGATCCAAACCCAATAAAAGGGGAGAGAGAGAAAAGTTCAATGGCAAGCATTCATTTCCCTATGCCTCCTCACTGCAGACTTATCACGACCCACATGACTTCCCTGCCGTGACACCTGAACCATGAGCCAATAGACCTTTCCTCCTCAAAGTTACTTCTTGCCAGATATTTAGTCACAGCAAAAAGTAACTAATATACCAGCTATGATGGCTATTCTTGGTTGTCAACTTGACTACCACTGGAATCAACTAAAATCCAAACTGCTGGGCACACCTCTTGATTGGATCATTTGATGAAGGAAGACCACCCTAAATCTGGATCTTTTTGTTTTGGTTTTTCGAGACAGGGTTTCTCTGTTGTAACTCTGGCTGTCCTGGAACTCACTCTGTAGACCAGGCTAACCTTGAACTCACAGAGATCTGCCTGCCTCTGCCTCCCAAGTGCTAGGATGAAAGGTGTGTACCACCACTGCCCAGCTTGGATCTTTTAAGGTGGTAATATCCACCTTAATATCAGGGCTACACCTTCTGGTGCAAGGCTATATAAAGGATGTGGAAGAAGGAAGCTCTTGATGTTGGCCTTGCTTTCATTGGCAAGTCTACTCCTTCACTGGTAGTAGAGCCTACTTCTTTGGGATTCCAGCATAATACTGAAGACTAGCTGAGAGCCCAGCCTCATGGACCAAACAACTATTGGATTCTAGAACTTTCCATTGAAAGACAGCCATTGCTGGAATAGTCAAACCACAGACTGTGTCTTAGTCACTGTTCTATTGCTTTGAGGAGACACCATGACCAAGGCAATTCTTATAAAGGGAAGCATTTAATTGGGGACTTGCTTAGTTTCAGAGGTTTAATACATTATCTTCATGGCGGGAAGCACGGTGGGACACAAGCAGGCATGGTGCTAGAGAAATAGCTGAGGCTTTACATTCTGATCCTCAGGCATCAGGCAGAGAATGGGCCTGGTATGAGCTTTTGAAGCCTCAAAGCCCACCCCCTCAGTAACACACTTCCTCCAACAATGCTACACCTCCTAATCTTTCTAATCTTTTCAAACAGTTCCATTCCAAGCACTCAAATATATTGAGTCTTTGGGGCCATCCTTATCCAAATCACTACAATAAGCCACTCTAATAAATCCCGTGTGTGTGTGTGTGTGTGTGTGTGTGTGTGTGTGTGTGTGTGTGTGTGCGCGCACGCATGCGTGTGTGCATGTTTCAGTTCTGTTTCTCTAGAGAATCTTGACTAATACACAAGAGTGAGAATCAGGGATTATTGGTTTTTCTTGCTGTGAGACATGACCATGTTGCTTTCGGGAGGATTATAGAAGAATTTTAGAACTTCAGGCTGGGAAATCCATTAAATTTTCAAAGCTGGTGAGCTGTTGTGAAAATTTTGGAGATTAAGGGATAGTGCTGAGAGCCATGCAGACAAGGGAAGCAGGGTTTGTGAAGTTTCAGAGGGAAGCAAAGACTATTGGGGCTATTTGTTATTTTGAACTAAGAATCTGTGGTTCTGGTCAGCTGGGCTGAAGAGTCAACCATGATTAACTAGAGAACAGCAACCCTGAAGTATAATCTTAGTTTTACTGGGACAATAACCAGTTGAGAAATTAGTGGTAAGAAGAGACCAGTATTACTGAGGTGAAATCTCCTGGATGTGTTTCCTCAGGGTCAATACACAGAAGCTGTGTTCCAGATGTGGCCAACGTTGTACCTCATGCTGGCAGCTGAATTTGGTCATGTGTAAGCGTCTCCAGGTGGTACTAGTTTTGAAAGCATGAAGAGGTCATGGAAAGCAGCTGAGGCCTGGCACTGTGTGGCATGGCTGGAGTCCCTGAAGAGCAGCAGGAGAGACTACTGGTGAATGTACAGCCCAGTTGCAGTAGAAACAGGAGCAGCAACCAGAGTAAAGCCTGCTTAAGCCTAGAAGACAACTGTGTGTGCTATAGAAGGTCAAGTCAGAGAAGTGACTCAAGCCCTTTCGGGGAGCCAAGAAGATCATAAATGAATCCTAGACTTTGGCCACTGCGTTATATGTATCATTGGAGTTTGGTTTCGTTTTGGTTTGATTGTGACTGTGCCCTAGTTTTTCCCTCTTGGAATAAGAAAGTATTTATCTTATTTTGATTTCATAGGAGTTCACAGAAATTTTTTTTTAACTTTAAAGAGATTTTGAAGTTTCACAGAGACCTTGGATTTTAAGAGACTTTAGGTTCTTTATTTTTAAAGAGACTGAATTTTTTAAAGAGACTGTTTGAATTTATAATACTGTAAGACTTTTTTTAAAGTTTGAAAATGTTCTATATTGTGTTTATTAATATGTGATCTTGGGGATGAACAAGAAAAGACTGTGGCTTGAAAGTGGTATGTTTGTGTGTCCAGTTAACAAGGAATTAATTGTGCTGAATAGTTTTATGTCAACTTGACACAAGCTATAGTCCTCTAAAGGGAGAGAACCTTAATTCAAAAATACCTCCACAAGACCAGGCTCCAGGCAGGCAAGTCTGTGGGGCATTTCTTAATTAGTGATTGATGGGGAGGGCCAAGTCCACCCCTGGTCTGGTGGTCTTGAAATATATAAGAAAGCAGACTGAGAAAGTCAGTAAGCAGCATTCCTTTATGGCCACTGCATCAGCTACTGCCTCCAAGTTCCCACCTGTTTTGATTTCCTGCCTTGGCTTCCCTCAGTGGACTATGGCTCAGGATATGTAAGCCAAATAAACCCTTTTCTTCCCAAGTTGCTTTTGGTCATGGTGTTTAATCTCAGTCATAATAACCCTAAGATACCAACTCTATTTCTTTTCCTCTTGACATCAAGGGAAAAATACCTTTTTCTTAAACTACTCACAATAGCACAAATATTAGATACTTCCTCTATTTTATAAAGTAGAATTAACAATATAGGACACATCCACAAGAATAGAAAGGAGACAAGAATCTATATGCATTTCTGTTACAGGTGGAGTAATTTATATGTTTCAATCCTGAACAAAATACCAGTTAACAGTCTAAATTTGGTGTTCAACAAGTAGTGTCTGTACTTGTGTCTTATGAATGACGTGATGTTATGAATGAAAATGGCCCCTATAGGCCCATAGGGAGTGGCACTAGTAGGAGGTGTGGCCTTGCTGGAGTGGGTGTGGCCTTGTTGGAAGAAGTATGTCACTAGGGGTGGGCTTTGAAGTTTGAGAAGCTCAAGCCAAACCCAGTGGCTCACTCTCTTCCTGCTGCCTGCTGATCCAGATATAGAACTCTGTTACCTCTCCAGCACCATGTCTACCTACCTGCTGCCATGTTTCCTACCATGCTGACAAAGCTCAGAGGACTAAATCTCTGAACTGTAAGCCAGCCTCAATTAAATGTACTCCTTTATAAGAGTTGCTGTGGTCATGGTGTCTCCTCACAGCAATAAAACCCACACTAAGACAAATGACTTCACCACAGGTGTCTCCTTTCTTATTTCTCAACTGAAGACAAGCAAATTATTGAGAATTAAGGTCATTTCCACTCAAAGGCACCTTTAGCCTAGTGCCATAATCTGAATTCACAACTCCTGATCACCAAGCCTTTGACTGCTCCAATTACCAGATCACAAATAGCCATTCCTAAGTTGGCGTTTCCCAAAGGATGCCTTAACCCAGCCTCTGATATACTAAAGCTAGAGATGATGGCCTTGGTCCTTTGATACGCCTGCCTTGTAGAAGAACCTGATATCTAAAAGGAGGGTACTTTGTAAGAACAGGATTTCTTTCACAGTATAACATAAAATCTGTCTGCATCTTTGTTCTTTTAAAGTAATTCTGATCTTTTTTTTCTCCTCTTTTATTGAGAATTTCAGAGATCATATAATGTGTTTTGATTAAATCCATCCCCCTCCCCTACAATTCCTCTCTATCCACTCCCTCCACATAAACGCACACACAAACACAGCCCCCACACACACCTTTCCTTCTCAACTTCATGTGCAGGGAACCAGAAATGGCCTGACCTAGCTGCCTTTAGAGCACACGCCATAGGTTTTTTAGGTTAGAGACAGTGACTTCTGGCCATTTTGTCCAGTTCCTAAGAAACTGGTATAAATCCCTCAGGCAGTGAAGCGTTCAGACCACTTTGTGTTTCTCTGTATGTTCACTTAGTAGTCACAGAAGCATGAAAGTTTGACAGGACAATTGGACATTAAACTTTTATACACTGATTTGTGTCCTGGCAACCATCACTGTATTGATCCTGACAATTCTCATTATGTTCTGTTTCTGATAAAGATATAAAAAGTATGTTTGTTCCCAATAAAAATCTACCATAGCATTTGGTTTTCTGTGGACCCTCCAGCCCAGAGCCTATGGTCTCTCTTCGGTCGGCCATATCAGGTAACCTTGGCTGGTAAGTTTGTTTGTTTTTAACTGTGTCCACTTAGTGCTGTTTCCATGTGCATGGATTTAGGACATCTCTCATGACCACTTCCCCACTCCATGCTGAGATTTTGTCTGAGTTGATCTTGCATAGATAGGTCTTCTTGTACATGCTGTCACAACTGCTATGAATTAATGTAACTGCTCTGCTATGTCCAAAAAACACCGTTTCACTGTAGATACCCACCACCTCTGGTTCTTACAATCTCTAACTTAGCTGTTCAGGCAATCACATAAGTTTCAGATACAACTGGAAAATAAACCATATATGCATAGTGGAAAAAAAGAAAGCTTTGACTTTAGTTAACAGAAATTTAATAAAAACCTGACCAGAGGAATTTCAACCTATTAAAAAAAAATGGTAACTGCTTACTAAGCACACATATTAGATACTTTCTCTATTTTGTAAAGTAGAATTAACAATGTAGGACACATCCACAGGAATACAAATGAGACAAGAGTCTAGGTTCCTTTCTGTTACAAGTGGGGGTCATTTACATATTTCATCCTGAACAAAATACCAGTTAACGGTCTAATTCAAACATGACAATAAAATACATTCCATTTTCCAAGTTGCTCGTAATAAATATTTACATTTTAAAAAATAGTTTTTGTATTTTTTGCTTTTTAAAAAGACACAGCATGCTTGAGTACACAGAATATGGAAAATACCATGTTGCAGGGCCACCTAGTGGTATAAAAACAGCCTCTGTATTCAAGAATGCCATCCTCAGAGACACTAACATGATCTACCTCAGGATGATGTTCACGTATGCGCCTCAGACACTGTGTCCGTTGTGTCTAGCGAGAAGCAGTGCGATCTAACATCTGCAGTTCTCAGTATCTTCTATACCCACCACCACCTCCTCCATAAGGATCTCCGTACCCTCTCCCACCATAGCCCCCTCTCCCACCATAGCCCCCTCTCCCACCATAATCTCCCCTCCCACCATAATCTCCCCTGCCTTGGAAACCTCCTCTACCACCCCCTCCCCCACCGCCTCCTCCCCACCCTCCTCCCCCTCCACCACCCCCTCCCCATCCTCCTCCACCACCCCATCCACCTCTTCCACCCCCACCACCTCCTCTACCACCACCTCCACCTCCCCCACCCCACCCACCCCTCCCCCCGCCTTCTTGTCTCTTCTGCCAGGGGGGCATTTCAGGGGGTGGTGGTTCAATTTCATTCGGCCGTCCTCCCCTGTCAGGCACCCTTCCCATAAGCACCTGTGTAAAAAAAAGTTTTCTTTTGAGTTTCTGTTTTTCAAAGTTAAAATTTATATAAAGGTTTGAATGATATTAAAGTTACTATTTCTAAATAAAGATGCTAAATCTTTGAATAACATAAAAGGGTTGAACATGGTATCATTTAACGCTGAAAATACAAGTGTGATGTTTGACAAATTCCTCAGAGTATGGTATTATTTTTAAACAAACTAAAGCAGTATTCCTGAAAGCTAAAGTCTTGTTAAATTTATCTCATTTAAATTTGTTTGGCAAAACTTATGACAAACATGGTATCCATCACACTAAGAACTATCTTAGCAATGAGAGGACCAGAATGAGGGCACTGACCTCTGCTCTCACCTCCCTGTAAAGTCCTAGCTTTCCCAGAAGCCCCTTGTTTCCCCCATGAGATTTAACAAACCAATCTAGTATTCATATCCTGACCAATCAGAAAGATCCCCTAGCCATTGCCTGTTTGGTATAAAAGGCCCACATGGCCATATTTGGAGGGCACCATGTTTTTTTTAATTGGCTCGCCCTGGCATGCCAGAATGTAACCTGAGGAAATAAACTGCTTTAAATGGCCATATGTAGATCTCAGTGTCTACTTGAGCTATTTAGCAGACCCAAGAAGCAAAATGTTTTTAAGTCATGAACTATATGACCCATATTAGTCAACTGCATGTCCATTTATTTATACAAAAACTCTGAACTTCCCATTTGGCAATGGGTTATCCTGTAAGACTGCACTCCTCAAGTACATTTTAGTTCGTCAGTGTATGAAGACTATTTAACAAGCAGATGCATAAGATCAGAGATGAACAACAAGCCAAAGAATGTTTTATAGCCATTTCCTCCCAGAGGAAAACATTCTATCCTGTAGGAAGTTCATTAATACAGAAGTAAACAACTCAAAATAGTTTCAAGAAGTCCCTGAAACTCACCATATTCACTAGGCCCCTCCTTCCCCAAGAGTATGTAAATAGAAATGAGTGCTAAGTATCACTCTCAAATGAGCCAAGCTACAAGGACCACTCTGAGACAAGCTTAGGGGCCCAGAAGAACAGACACTGGCAGCACTGCATGAAAGGAACAAAGACTGGCTCAGTGGCTGGAAGAGGCTCAGACCAACTGAGCCACCTGGAAAAGACACTCTCTACCTAACCTGCTGAGCTGCCTGCAGGCTGTGCACTGTGCTCTAGGCTCCCAGCTTTTGTGAGCTGTCACCCATGGTGGAGTGGGCTCTGGTGTTATAGCTGTGAGACATTTCTGCTCCTGTTAGTACCTTCACCCATATTCCTGTAAGTAACTCCAGTAAAACCCACTGGTTCACCAAGTTGGACTTTGGTGATATCTGTACTTTGGTCTATCTGGGCTCCTTATCTAGGGTGAGTCTCCCCCAGTCTGCCATATAACTGATAGAGAAAAGGATTCTCCTGAACTACTCCTCTCTCCTGGGAAGCTTAACGTTAGTGATGCACTTACTATATAATATTACAGCAGAGACATCCTAACTTTAAACCCAAAACATGAAATGCTTTATACTTCTGAGCACCAATATGATGACACAGTGAAAAATTCTACAAATGACAACATGGTTAGCATGGTAGAAGCACAGGCACACAAACAAACATGGCACAAAATTACCCTCAAACTATGTGCCTTAACATTGGTCTCATCCTAAGATCACTATGTGGGTATTCTTAAAAAAAAAAAAAAAGAAAGAAAGAAAGAAAAAAAATATGTATGTATATATATATATATATATATATATATATATATATATATATGTATGTGTGTGTGTGTATTTAAATCTATATTTTTAAAAATTATAATCTAAATCTTTATTAAATATTGTTTCAAATACAAGGATTTATCCCCAAGCATTTTGGATGAAGGGTATTAAAACCATACTAGAGAGAGAACATGCACACCAACTCCAATTCACTAATCATGCTTCTAACTACACTTGGAAGGATAAATTAAACTGAAAGAAAAACTGACCTTATTAATGGCGCATGCAGTCTTCTCCCGGCTGACGCCACTGCTTGTCCTGATGATCTTGGAGAGATCTTCGCGGGCAGCAAGCAGATGCGCCAATGTGATTGTTGTCTTGGGTGACAAAGCATAACGCTTAGGCTGGTAAATTCTTGCTATGTTATCTGTTTTTACCTACATGACAGTGAGGGAGGGAAATTAGCACAAGTAAATCTGAATTAAAGCAATAATGATCAGAATCTTTAGAAAGAAGAAAATTCATAATATACAAGCAAGAAAATAGAAGCAAGAGAAAGCATTCCAAAACCTGATGCAACTTATGCATTCAGACAAATAGAAAGAAATAATATAAACAGAACAAAATAATACTACTTATATTAACGTAATACAAAACGGGAAATAAATCTCGCAGAAACAAAAGCCAAACTTGAAGAAATGGTGAGGACTATCAAATGTCTGCATGAGGACGATACTTATTGTCAGTTTCTCTCAGATTAACTTCCACATTTAGACAACTGCAACCCTACTGGGATTGGATTTAAGGAAAACAAGAGAATAAACAAATAAATAAAAATCTACGGTTAACCCAGGAATGACTTAAAGGATTTTAAAGTAGATTCCTACCATGTACTAACATGTAATACGATTTATCATTTTTAAACATTAACACTTATTAAATGTGCCAAGATGCTTTCAATTTAGGAGTTATTTAACCCTCAAAACACCCTTCCAGAATTGCTCGTTTATCATTCCCTTATGCAGCTTTCTTAAGATACAAAAATAGGGAGGGGTGGGTGGATGAAGGATGGAAAGAAGGAAGGGAGTAAGGAAGGAAGGGAGGGAAGGAGGGAGGGAGGGAAGGAGGGAAGAAGGGAGGGAGAGAGGAACGAAACTTAAGTCTCTAAAACACAGAAACCCCAGTTGTACCACATGCTACTCCAAGAACTGCACCCTGAGCACAACACACAGGCCTGCCTTACTGCTCTCAGAGTAACTGAAACTTGGCAGGTAAAAAAAAAAACAGACTGATGAAGCAAGGAAGAAAATGGATATTTGGAGTCACATAAATAAATGAATATAAAAATGATCAAAGACATCACAGATTAGCAAGAAAAAAAGGAAAGATTATTTTCCATGGTGTGGCTAGCTGATGGATACTTGGCAGAACATCAGTGGTGACATTAGTAATTAGGCACATATTCACCAAAGGACATTCCAGGGAACAAAACTGTTTATAAGTTTTACTTTACATTTAAAAAGCTACCACATTGTAAAGACTGAAGTTTCCTTACATTATACGTCAAAGGTTTTAAAATAGAATCATCAGAAAACTGAGGAAATACTCTTAAAAGTGATGTGTGAACACAACAAAAAAGCTCAATCAAAAAGAAACCAGGAAGACACAGGAAACAGCATTAAGACACAAACAGAAAACAGGAAATTCAAAGACTAATATGCTTATGGAAAAAATTCAATTTTCCTGATACGAATGAACAAATTAGTAAGTTAATTGTTTTACTTATTAAGTTAACAAGAAAATTAGTAATACCTTCAGTATTAGGACAAAGTGAGACACAACAGTATTTACCTTGTATATGGGAGCTTAAAGTATTAAAAGTAATTACCTTTCACATAGCAAATACCTTTTTAGGAATCTATCCTAATACATGCTGAAATTTCCAATAAATTATAAAAGTTATAAAAGTTATACACAAAAAAATTGCTGATGCTAAGTAATATAAGCAAACGTATAAAATTAGAGTTAAGCAAATTGAAGCATCATATAGTAAATACAATTCAATCTTCAAAATTATACAATGGGAAGACACCTTACACCTGAGGATCCAGAAAACACCATGTAGCCAGGCCTCTACCTCCCATGGGACCAGAAAATACCACAGGTACAGACAGTCCTTCTGCTCCAGTCGGCCCAGAGAATATCTGGCAAAGATGCTCCAGAGGGACCCAGGGGCACTATGGGACCAAGTTTCCGGCCTCAGCGGCCTCAGGGATCCATTGCAGGGCCTGAGCTTTGGCTCCAGTGGTTTAAGGTCAGTGCGAATGTGAGGTTTTAACTTCTGCAGTGCTCACCGCAAGACTGAGAATCAGTACTTCTGTGGTTCCAGAACTTACTTCAGTCCTGTGCTCTAACCACAGCCCCCACACAGTACACAGACTTTAGTGGGTCTAAAATTTGCTATCCTGCCCCTTGTGGGCTCATACACTCCAAGGACAGACCAACATTTTGACTACATATGTTTGTCTCCAGGCTGAGTGTACAGCCCCACCCTTGGTCCTGCTAGTGCACAGCCAAGATGGAATCATGCCAGAGATTCCATTTGCCAATCAACACCAAGTTTCACCAGTCCCCATAGCTGAACTCACAACTCACACAGACATCCCTCTAGGAAGAATCACAGAACACAACAGGTTCAAATGGACCTGAGGAAGAAGTCAAAGTTGAAAGGCATGCCCACTCCAACAGATGAACAAAACACACAACACAAAAACACAAAGACTGTGACACAGCCGCCACCCATGACCCTTCCCCAACCAACCAATACCCCTGTGAGGCAATCCAAAACTATATAGATAGCTGAGTATCTGAGAAATAATTCAAGACTTTAAAATTAGAGGTGAATGTCCAAATTATGAAGGAAAAATCAAGAAGATTGAAACATTGAAAAAGAAACAAATACTTGAACATGGTTAATCCAAAAAAAAAAAAAAAAAACCACACATCTGAAAGCATCATTAATAGACAAGACCACAGCAATACATGCTTCAGGGGTAGAGGACTAACTTGAGACAAAAACACAAAAAGATACATAAGGGGGAAAATATTAAGGAACATGAACGAAATTTCCAAGAAGTCTGATGTAGAAGAAGGTTCAGAGCTAAAATAAAATGGAATATACAGACTATTTGTTGAAGATTTAGCAGATAACTTCCCAAACTTAAAGAAATAGTATTCAAACCACAAGAGGCATATAGAACTCCAGACATGACCAGAGACGCAATCCGCCCCCCCTCATATGCCACAGTCAGAATGTCAACTACACGACATAGAGAAATAACTCCAAAACCACAGGAAAAACCTAAACTCACATACCAAAGCAGAAGTACAAGAATCACCCAAGACTTTTCATCAGCAACTATATAGAGCCAGAAGAGCATGGAATGAAATACTTCAAGCTCTGAAAGTAAACAACTGTGAACCGGGAATGCTATACCCAGCAAGTCATCTTCCAAAATTGATGAAAAAATAAACATATTTTAAGACAAACACAAATTAAAGTGATTCATGACAACCAATCCAGCTCTGCAAAAAATTCTTAATAGAGTACTTTATAGGAAAGGAGGGAGGGAGGCCTGTCTCCTTAACCTGAATACATGAAAATGTATACTCTGAGGATGGAGAGATTGCTTAGCAGTTAAGAGCACTGGTTGCTTTTCTAGAGGACCAGGGTTCATTTCTCAGCACCTACATGGCAGCTCACAATTGTCTGTAACTCCTATATCAGGGAATGTGACACCTTCACACCAATGCACATAAAAAAAAATTTTTTTAATTAAATAAATTACTTTTTAAAAAATAAAGTGTACACTCCATAAAAAGCTCAGAGAAGCAAACTAGACTTAGGAAAGAAACAACCGTATCTAACACAGCAACTCAGCAAACCCTCAAAACTAACACAGGAGAAGGACAGGAAATACCAATAATCCAGAAGAACATCACCAAGTATATTTACAAGAAATATTAAGCCCCTGTCTATAATAACCTTAAATGCTAATGGCCTCAACTCACCACAAAGAAGAGATAGACTGACTAGATTAATAAACAAGAACCAACTATGTATGATCTCCAAGAACTAGCAAAGATATGAGAAAATGGAAAACAAATCCAAGCAAATGGAAACGCTAAGCAAGTAGGCATAGTTAGCCTTATATCAGTTAAAGTCAATTTCAAACCAAAAACAATTTGAAGACATAAAAAAGAACATTACATATTAATAAAGAGAACAATTCATTAAAAATATTCAATAATTAAGACATTTATGAATATAAACTGAATATATCGGAGCCCCTAATTTTATAAGACAAACACAAAAGGCATAAAAGGCCACATAAGTCCTGACACAATAATGCAGGGAGTGGCTTCAATACTTCACTCTCACATTTAGATAGATCTTCGAAACTTCAGACCTAAAATTCACTATGGATCAACTAGACATAACAGATAGATACAGAATGTCCTGCCTAACAGACAGGGAATACAAACATTTTTTCAGCAGCACATGGAACCTTTTCCAAAATCAATCATATCATAGAACACAAATCCAAATCTCAACAAATATAAAAAAGAAAAAGAAAAAAGAAAAGAGAGAGAGATAACTCCTTGCGTCCTATTAGAACACAATGGAATAAAGAAATCAAGAAAGAGAAATCAAGACGAGAAACTACAAAAATACGTCCAAACTAAACAATACATCTTTGAATTAGCAGTGGATCATCTAGGAAATAAGACAAGAAACTCTGAAATTCCTAGTGATAAATGACAATGAGAACACAATTCTCAGAACCTGTGGGATGCTGAAAAGGCAGTCCTAAGAGGAAAGTTTATATTGAAAAGCTCTCACATTAAAAAATCTGAGGGATATGAAATCAGCAACCAAATGGTAGATCTCAAGGCTCTTGAAAAGCAGCGAGCAGCCAATCCCATGCCCTGCAGGTGGCAAAGAATAATAAAGATTAGAGGAGAATTAAGGAAATAGAGATAAAGAACAATACATAAAATTAACCAAAGAGTTGATTCTTAAAGAAAGTAAGATTGGCAAACCCTTAGCCAATCTGACAATAGAGTATCATTACAGCAGACCCCAATGAAATACAGATTATTAGTGATTACTGTGAAAATCTATAATCTAAGAAGCTGGAAAACCTAGAATAGTCGAATCTCTAAATACAGATGATCTATCAAAATTAAAGCCAGAAGATATAAATAAATAACTTAAGCAGACACATTACAAGCAATGAGATAAAAGCTGCAATCAAAAGACCTCCCTCAAAAGAAAACAAGTCCAGGACCAAACAGGTTCACTGCTGAACTCTACCAAGTATTCAAGGAAGATCTCATACCAGTTCCTCTTAACTTGTTCACAAAATAGAAAGCAAAGGAACACTACTAAACACTCTACAAAGCCAATATTACTTTGCTACCCCAAACAGTAAAGACACAACAAAAGGAAACTACAAACCAATTTCTTTGATGAACATAGGTGCAAAATTTCTCAACAAAACACTTGAAAACCAAATTCAAGAACAGATTAAGAAAATAGCATATTATGACCAAGTGGGTTTCATTCCAGAAAAACAAGGTTGGGTCAACATATGTAAATCAATAAATGTAATACATCAATATAAACCAACTTAAGGACAAAAACCACATAATTGTCTTGACGTTGCAACGGCAAACGAAGTTCAACATGTCTTCACAGTAAAAGTCCTGGAGACATTAGGACTAGAGGAGTAGACCTCACAATAATAAAGGCTGTATATACAACAAACTCCCCACCAACAACATATTAAATGGAGACAAACTGAAAGTATTTCTTCTGAAATCAGTAAAAAGACAAGGATGCCCACTCTCCCCTCTCTTATTTGAGATAGTGCTTCAAGTCTTAGCTGTAGCAGTTAGACAAGTGAAAGGCATAAAAGGGATAAATATGTAAGGGAAAAATACTAATAGTATTTTCAGATAACACAATTCTTTAAAACATATCCTACAGAATCTACTAGAAAACTCTTAGATCTAATAAACACACAGTTAAGTTACAGGATACAAAAATCAGTATTAAGAAAAGTAGCTGTCATATGTATCAACAATCTCAGAAAAAAAATTAGAAAACATTTCATTCAAATTAACTCCCCCCAAAACTTAGTGTCTAGAAGTTTATCTTCTTGATGACAGTCATCTGACATGCTGTTTCTGTTGTTACTGCAGGCACAGGAATGGTTTCCTATATAATGCTTCATCTGCACAGACAGACATATCATCGAGGACCAAGAAGAGAATACAAGGACCACAACAAGATTGGGTCCCAAGAACACAGACAGGGAAATGACTGTCTTAGATTTTCTAGCCCAGGCTAGACACTAACCGAATGAAGCATATATTGTTTTTGTGTTGCTTTAACAGAATCCCTAAGGCTGGGTAACTTGTAGGTTTATTTGGCTAGTAATTCTAGTGACTAGAAGTCCAAACAGCATGGTGCCAAGACCCCCTCTAGCTGCATCCCAATAAGGTAAAGAAGTAGAAAAAGAGACCATGTTACAGTGGGTCAAGTTCATGACAGCTGCACTTTACACGACCTCCTTTCGCAAGAACTAATTTAGTCCTATAAGACGAAACCGCAAGACCAGAATTAGACCGCTCATCAGGGTGGACGGCCTTTCACTAGACTGCACTGACCACCACCACAGTGCAAACCAAGTTCCTAGCATATGAACTTTGAGGGATGTCGTACCATAGTGGTATAAGTGACACAAAGTGATATCACAGGAATAACTGCTCAGTTGCTCCAAACAATAACAACATTGTAATATCAGAACTCTACTTGTGGTCAAAATTGAATGAAAGGCACGATTCGCCCTCTGAAGGATGTCAACTGAAAAAGGTATCAACTGCTCAATGACTGTCATATACTAGACATCAGAGCCCCAAGAGCAGTCCTTGCAAGAGGGAAAGTCCTCTGATCGCCCTACTTATGTTTAGAAAGTTCTTACACTATGAGGAGGGAGGAGTAGAGAGAACTCCAGACTAACACTTGGTAAGGGTTAAAGTCACCAAGCCTTCTGAAAAGCTTCACAGATGGGAACAGCTCCCTCCCACAACTCTCTTCAGCAAGAAGACACGCCCCAATCGCCCAGCCTAAGAAACTCAAGAAACCTGTTCTGGCTATGGTACCTAAACCTGCTCCCACATTGCTTTCTTCACTAGTCATTATCTCCACCTCAGTCAGCCACAGAAATACCCCTTTATGCACGGGCATAAATCAAACCGTGTGAACTAAAAACAAAAGTGAAATCCATGGGAAACCTGTCATCAGCAAACATGAACCTATAGGAGACTAGCATCACGGTATGTAAGAGCAGTGTAAATGTGAGAAGTGTAAATGTGGCCTTAGTACTTACAGCAGAAAGAGCGGCAGGAGCTGCCCCACACTACCACCTACAGGACACTAGTGGGAAATCAGCCTCACCTTTGCTCTATCGGACCATCCAAATGACTGCACGGTCACATCCAATCGCTTCATTAACATCCGCCTGCGGCATTCATATTCACAAGAAAGAGCATCATTAATTCGTTCCAGTTTTTCCTAAAGAATTTGGGGATGAAACCATAAAGATTAAACTCTTTGATTCTGCTTAGAGAAGTTTGAAAATTAATGTACTTTAAATGATACCATACTTGATGATCATTTTATGATCCTATGAGACTACAGAAAAATATTTAAGTGACATTTAATGATAAAACATTCATAGTGTTCAGAAGTTATTAAGGAAATGTCTTTCATTAGATATGTTTATTTAAGTAAAACATCAGTTTGCTAAGTAATGCACATTAAATTAATAGGGAAAGAATATGCCAATAACTCCCCATCTTACTGGCTTCATAAACTACCCATAAACACACACACACACACACACACACATTTGCCACTATAAATATTCATAAATATTCTTGGCTAGGTAGATATTTTAAATTAATAACTTGATTAAAGTATTACAATAGATTACTCTAGAATATTGGTTCTAATTTTCCAAAATGCTAAATGTCCAATTATAAAAGGGAACCAGTGTGATGGACTGGATGCTGCTTGTCCCTCACAGGTGCCTGTATAGAGGACTGGTCTGCAAGGTGGCTGGTGTTGGAAGTGAATAGGAAAGGGCACAGAGAGCCTGCATGAAGTGGGGCCCTGGGGGTCTTAGGTCCACTGTAGGTGTGACCATGAAAAGGACAGAGCTGCCACCATGTGGCTTAGACTTTCAGTCATCACAACTGTGAACTCAGTCTCTACAATGGTAGCCTGCCTCAAGTATTTCATTACAGTAACAAAAACGTTTAAAAATGAACCAGTACAATTATGCCCTAATTTACTTGCAAAACTAGTAAAAGGAACACTTACTGCTTGTTCCGAACTTAAATCAACTTTTAGCAGTGGTTTTCCCACATGGTTTTTCTGTACTTTAGAGAGAATATCCTTCACCTAAAAGTAAATATGAAAGATTACCAAAATAATAATAATACATATATATAATTTAAAACCATCTTATGTTTATTTGACATGCTGGTTTGAACACCAAATAATACTCATGTTAAAGTGAAACAACTAAAGGTTCTTCATCCAGCAGGAAAGTACTGTCATAACAATGGCAGTACCAAATCCCTGGTGCGCGTGAAGTGCTGGTTACACTAATCCAATGTATTCAGGGGCATTCTTGCCAGAATAAGTGAGTATATACAGGTCAAGTTAAAGTGGTATGTGTACAATAACTTTGGAATTTCCTCTCAAGATGGCACACTTTACTTCCTGGTTAACAAGTACATTGATTTTTCTCAAATAAATACTATAATTTGTACTTATTCTAGTTTTCCTGCTCCATATGACAACACAGGACAAGCTCTCTTATTACAGTCCTGACATAATCATTTTTATTATGTTTACAAAGCCACTTATTTAGGGTATCATTAATTACTTTTGCTTTAGCAACATCACAGTTCATTTCAATAGTAGTAATTTATCCTGAAGAAATGACTGCAGAGTAACATTCTAAGCTGGGCTTACCCAACTAGAGAGCTGTTCAGTGTCATAATATACAGTAACCACAGCACGGAATCAGAAGCAGTAAGAATTTAAGGAGCACAAAGCTTAATGTTTCTTTAAGAATTCAAAGTCAAGCTGAAGAGATGGCTCAGGAATTAAGAGCACTCATTGTTCTTTCAAAAGACCTGGGCTCGATTCCCAGCAACCATACGGTGGCTCACAACCATCTGTAACCCCAATTCCATGGAATCCAACAGGCATACACAGGGTGCACACACACGCTTGCAGAAAAAACAAAACAAATACATATAAAACATTTAAAGAAAAAGAAAGAATACAAAATCACCTTGAAAACTGGGATGATAATAAGAAATGACTGTAAATAGGAACAAGGTTTTTTCCAGATGTTAAAAATGTTCTAAAACTAGCAGGGCAGTGGTGGTACACACCTTCAATCCCAGAACTCAGGAGGCAGAGGCAGGAGGATCTCTGTGAGTTTGAGGCCAGCTTGGTCTACAGAGTGAGTTTCCAGGACAGCCAGATTTACAACAGAGAAACCCTGTCTTGAAAACCAAAACAAAGTCCTAAAATTAGTCAATAATTAGTAATAATGGGTATACAACATATAAAGTAGACTAAAACACATTGCTTTGTACATTTAATATGGGTGAATTTTCACATGCAAATTTTATCTTGAGAGTTATACTTAAAAATTAGCTTAAAAAGAGTCTATGTAGTACTGCCCCAAATTGTTAACCTTCTGATCTTCAGAGCAGCTACCTCCGCAGTGATTACAGTTACTGTACAGGATGCTGCATCATTTCTAAATTCATTTATTTTCTTAAAACATGCTGTTTCTGTAAGTTCCTGAAACACTGTAAAAGCCTGAAGGTTCCTTTTCTTTACATATCTTAAAACTAGGTGTCAGCTGTTGCCTCTCACTCAAGAGGACACTAAATGCACATACATTTGTAGTTTCTTAGATGCCTAAAATGCAATAAGACTTAATAAACTTGTTATAGAGTGAGCTAAGAGCAGCAGCTTTGAGAGTTGACTGCCTATACTCAAACATCAGATCTACCACACTGCAAAACAGTACCTCAGTTTTCTCCCATGGAGGTTGCAAGCAATAAAAACATCTATTATCACAACATGTAAATATCCAGAACAGTAAATGACATGTATTGCTGTCATATTACTGAACAGCTTTAAGTTACAAAGTAAAAAATGTCTAGCTCAATCATAAACAGTATCTTGTAGGAACATCATATGTAGAAAAAAGGAAAATACAGAAATTCTTCCTTCTGATAGGAACTGAATGGCATATGAAGCTGTTTTAGGTAAAGAGCCCAGTGGCATTATAAGGTAAGATGCAGGAGGTACAAGATTATAGTTGTTTTGATCTACCCCATCAGGGTACTTATTTATTCATTTGCTACACAATGCACACTTATTAAACAATCAAGAAAGTATGTTTGTTCACTGTCAAAGAAAGCACAATGTGAACATCCCATGCTGTGTGAGAGAGGCTACCTTTCACCTTGCAAGGAAAAAAAAAAAAAAAAAAAAAAACCTACTTCTTTCAATCAGATTGCATTACAACCCTAGCTAGGTAAGCAATCTTTGAATTTGCAAAGTGATTTTTATCATGGAAAACTCTGGCAAAGCCTTAGGACTCACTCATTAAGATATTATTTCTGAATATTAACTACTAAATAAACTATATGTATATTAAATGTAAATCCAAAACTTGCTTACATATAAAACTTTGGGGGCAGTATTTTTGTTTTGGTGCTGGGGAGGGTGTCCAGAACCTTCCATATGGTAGGCAAGGGTTCTACCACCAATATAAACCTCTAGTAAAACAAGAGACTTGAAATTAATAGTCTATATCACAATTAAGGAAATTTTTTAATTTAGAATATAGCGTTGACATGTTAGCATTTAGTTGAATTTCTGATAAAATAAAGTACATAAAATACCTTTGATTCCACTTGGCTTAGCAGGAGTGGAATGTCAGAAGTGTTTGACTTGGGGACCTCAAGGGCATCACACATAGCTTGAACTTCCTGGCAAATTTCACTGTTTTTATCTAATTGAGAATTTTTATGTTTTTTCTTCTGTAATATCTGTAAAGCTTGAAGTTCTGTACTTAAAAACACTGTAACAAAAAATTAGAAAAATTAACATTAACACATCATGAGAATCTTAAAAAAAAAAACTACTGAACTAATTTCCTTAAAACAAGTATTAACAATATCAAAATCAAGACTAACTTACAAAGAACAGCAGCTACAAAACACCTCAAAGTTGAATGACAAATAGCCATTGTTCACTGAATTCTAAAAATAGCATAATTCAACAAAATACACACTCTAAAGAGATCCTTAGAGGAGAAGTGGGAATACAGACTGATATATACTCCAAACCTTCCCTGATGAAAAACAAGCCAAAGGCACAAACTATATTTTATCTTATTTTCAGTGCCTAGCGCAGTTCCTGGTATAAGAGTAGGTGATCAATAAACGTTTCTAAACAGTCAATCAACGCCTATCACTACAAAGAAGATACAGTAATATGTATAGCAGCCTAATTTCCCAAAGAATTTTTTAAAAATTGAGTAAGATTTCAAAGATGACGAAGTTAGCCATTTCATCATAAATGGTCAGGAATGAATTAGGCAAAGGAAAAAACGCTAAAATACCATAGAAAGCACAACAGGAATTTACTGACTATACTGTAAGTGTTAATGTGTGCTGGTAGAGTTTAAGGTGTTTATGTAAGAATATCTAAGACAATGCAATACTTTTAGTCAAACACAAAAGCCTTTTCAGTATGTAAGATGTGTCTAGTGTCTCAGTAACCAAAGTCTATAAATTCTGATCTGAAAATAACAAAAATACACTGAACACGTGCATTTAAATGTCCAAGGGAAGACAACTTACACAGAAGCTTCAAGCAGTCATCCTTCTTTGTGAGGCGGTCTTTAATATCTCCCGACACGAGTACTGAATATGGACAGGCCATCTCTTTTAAAAAACCACTTATCTCAAGCTGGAAGCTCTCTAGGTCATCTCTCCCTTGAAAAGAAGTCATACGTATTCCTTGAGCACTTACCACATAATCCACCACTGTGAAATGTGTCACAAGTTGATTTCCATTCCACATTCAGTTTCAGATTTTCACTTTCAATTTAATCTTTAGATAGGTAACTGCAAGGCTTGGGTAAAGTATACAGTGTCTACCCACAGAAAGTGACATCGAAGTTTAAGAACAGGAAGGACACAGGATTGGAAATATTTCTACAGTTAAATCTCTGACAAGTTTCTCCAAATGGAGTCTCAATGAAATCAGACAAACTGGACATTTGAATACTAGCAACCAAATATCCAAAAACCTTATCAGAGCTGCAGTTGTTAACTAGCTCCATGCTACTGGATAATGAATGCACTCAGGAGCTTCGCTGCTCTCTTTAATATAATTACGACGAACCTGCATCATGCTTTAAACATAGATATTTTATTTTCTTCAAATGAATTCAAATGTCATGTGTGACAAAGAAAAAATTAATTGAAAAAAAAAAGCTTTAGGAAAGAAGGCTACTTCATTACTTCATTCCTTTCGTTCCTCATCAAATACCCAATAATTACTCATTTTTCATTTTTATCAGACTATCTGAAATTCTACCAAGGACCCAGGAAGACCCGAGTTACAAGATGACAATGAGTTGAAACAGCTCTATAAGGTACTAAGATGTTTGTAATCACAATATTTCCATGTGAATCCTTGTCCTGAGATAAAGACTTGAGAATAAAATTTAAGCTTAAGATTATACATATTTTAAAATTTAATTCAAAATGAGCCAGTCAAAAGCTTCAATTTTTAAACCAGCCAAATCACACTACCTTTTCCAAGCCTATAGGCAGTGATGGCTTATACTTCTGTAGCAAATCTAAGAATCAATTTTGGATTACTATAAAGTTAGATTTAAAGACTTTTTAATAACCAGTACTGAGGTTCTTCATGTTAATGGCTGTTGATAAAACTACAAATCATGCATGAACAGCTTGCTTTACTAGTAAGTGGAAGGGTGGACAGAGCAGGGCAGCAGTACCAGCGGAAGTGATGCTTTCCTCCAGGTTGCATAAGGACTTTATCTGAGAGCCTAACCAAATGCAGAGCTCCGAAAACTCAGGTGAAGACAGTCCAACCTCTGCTGCCTTGGAGAGTGCCTGTTCCTCTAACAACGGACCCTTATACCTAGAAAGGAAGAAGCAACGATTTTAAAATGGGAAAAAAAAAAGTTTTTTGTGATATTAGCCATTCCAACAGGGTGAGATAAAATCTCAAAGTTTTAATTTGCATTTCTCTAATGGCTAAGAATGATGAACACTTTTGGAGGTATGTTCTCACCATTTTTACTCCTTCTATTGAGAACTCTCTGTTCGGATCCCTAGTCCCAGGGGAGTCCAAATGACTCCCCAAACAATATAGGCCATTGCTGTTGCCTTTGGATATTGCTCAGAAGTTGAAAGTAAGCCCCACTGCTGAAGACAGACTGAGGACATAGGAGTCAGATGACTCTAACCTGAAGCCTCTGTCCTGCAGTCTAGCTCACATGGTTCCAGAAAGTACTGTGTGGCTGCCAAGGGAGGGAAGCAACCAACAGTCCTACCCTGCTGTGACCCCTGTGAACCACAACAATGACCAGCATGGCAAGATATCCATAAGGAGCAACTGATGTTTGAGGTAACCAACAGCTATCTCAGTCAACTTAGGGCCTGATCAACAGGAAGGAAATCATGCCAGGCACTCAAAACCTACATTTTGCAGATAAAGAAATTAAACCTTAATGAGATTTAAATAGCAAATCAGGCACAGGGCTAGACATGTGTATTTATAAATCATTTAATCTTTGTAGCAATGCTTTGAAGTCGGTATTAGTCTAATTCTATAACAACAGGTAAGTGATGGCCTTAAGATTTAGGCCCAGATGTGACCCCAAACACTGTACATAATCTTTAAACTCCTGTAATTAAGTGAAACAAACAACCCAACTCAGACGATACAGCAAGACAAGGCAGAGCTAATTCTGGGACAGCCTGCACCAGCTAAAGGCTGCTTGTCACTTCTCCCTCCAGGCATACAAGGCCTCTCACTGAGATGGAAGTGCAAACATTCATTTCCCCACTTGCATTCATTTCTACAATAAAGCAATTATCTAAGTTATACATAGGTCGTTATAAGTCATTTTTCGTTGAAATGTCAATTATAAGATTCAACAAAAACTGATCAAATCACCAAAAATACTGACTTTAGGGAAAAGAAAAAAAAAACAAAACAAAACATAATCTTCAACATCTTAGCTCATCAGGTAAGATAAAAAACAGAAAACAATGCATCTAACAAACCTGAATATGGATTCAGAATGAGCCATAACAGTAACTAGCATCTGTAAAACTGTTCAGTGCATTCAAGGCCTGTGCGAAATGTGCATACTACCTCATTTAATGCCCATAATACCCCACAGTGTAAGTACTACTGTTAGGCTCAGTTTACACACATGCAAACTGAAAACAGCTCAGTGATTGCCATAATCATGGCAGCTGGCTAACCTGGGCTATCCAGTCCTTTATTGCCTGCATTCTTAACCCCTACTGAAGCTTCCAGAAATGTCTCTTCTTAATTACTATATAACAGCAGTATCTAAAAATGTTCTATGGGATAACAATAAATTGCGTATGAAACAGTGTATCTGACTAGAGCAACCTCCTGAGTGTCTGGGAGATCCAGTCTAAATCAGCAGTGCTGGTGCTGTCAAGAAGTCAAGAAGCTGCTTTCCTAGTCTCTGGGCATTGGCCATTAGCTGCCCCTCTGTACTAACACAGCCCTAGGGTACATTTTTACTGTCACTAGAACTCTCCTGATATTCATCGTTACTTCTCTCTGTGAGAAATTACAGCAAACATTTCAGAGATGCATTCTGCCACTTTGATTTCAACGAAATTCTGTTAACAGAGGCTAGCATTCTTATTTAATTGTGGAAGTGCTACTGTTACTCTAAATGCCTAGAGAACCCACCACTTCTCACTAGAACTAGTTGTCAGTCTGACACTGCTTCAAGCTAGCTCTATAGTCCGCATCTATAGTCCATTAGTGCTGTGGGCCTTCCTCAACTAGATGTCACTCAAGGCCTAACTCTTTAATTTTTTCTTTGTTTTAATTTATTATTTTATGTGTATAGGTGTTTTGCCTTCATGGTTGTCTGTATACTAGGCAAATGCCTTGTGTCTAAGGCTGGAAGAGGGCACTGGATCTCCTGGAACTGTAGCTGCAAAGTTTTGAGCCCCATGTGGGTTCTTGGGTCTGACTGACTGAACTTGGGTCTTCTGGGAGAACAGCCAGTGCTCTTAATCACTGAGCCATTTTTCCAGCCCTCTAATTTGTTTTTTAGTATCAGTCAGCATAAGCAATATGAGCCCTTTCTTTTCCTAGCATTTACCCATCCTGCTGATCCTGCTGCCAATTTCACTCTCTGCCTCTCTGCTTTTCATACTCTTGTACTCTGTTCTATCTGTAAACAACTCTCCTACAGTCCCCATCTCATCTCAGGTGGCTCCTACCCCTGAGGCTCTCACTATTTTACCATCCAGATCCTCGGAGCTCTGTCTTCATGCTGTCTAAAGCTCCGGGCAGTTTCTCCTATGGTTTCCAATTGTGAGCCTCTTGTGCAACTAACATTATTTCGGTCAGTTTTCTTCTCTGCCCCCAGCTTTTACCATTATCTTCTGTCTCTCCAAAATCTACAAGCAAGACCTATCTAGCATTCTGAGCCTTCGACTTCCTAACCTCTTTTCACCAACCTTCTCCACTACATGCCAGTCACTCTCTCCCTGGGCTTTGCCACTACTAGAACTATCATACTTTCCAAATTGTGGATTCAAGCATGTCCCTCCCGGACCACACCTCCAATCTCCCTTGTTCTTTGACCTCATTGCTACCTCCATGCCACTGGTTCCTCGGCATTCCCTGTACTTTCTAGGTCCCTCCCATCTTCACTGTTTTCCCTCTTCCATTTTGATTCCATGGTGTATCATTTCACTGTATGTATCATACACATCATTCATGGTATATCATTAATAAATACTGACTAAAGAAATTAATTCTTGAGTATAAGAATCCATCACTAAAGACAATCTCTAAGACCTATGATGCACATCTTTCCCTACCACTATGATGAACTATCACTAAGTAGCCATCATATCTTTCCCAAACTATTTAAAATAGTCTCCAAACGATGTGCTGGCAAAAAGAACTTTCAAATTAGACATCTAATAATCTATCAGTACCTGTTAGTAGATAAAGAGGTATAGACACTGATTCAGGGCAAAGGCAGCTTACTTTTTGACTAATCCAATCCCTGGTCCTTAGAGGGTTTTAGCCTCTGTACAATCTAATCTTCAAGATACTAGCCCCGACCTAGAAGGCTTCAGCCTTTGTACAATCTAATAGAATGTTTCAGCTTTTGAGACTTACTACTGACTGAGCTACTCTGACTAGCTCCTTCTGAGCTCAGAGCTGTACTAAACTCAACTGACTCTTCTGGTTGGCTGATTCAACTCACTCTCTCTTCTGCCTCAAAGTCTTCTCCAACCTGACTGGTTCAAACTAACCTTCTGAGCTGTTTCTCACTGAATTCTGTTTCTGGTTGACTCTGGCTGACTCCCACAACTTCTCTGACTGAAATGCTCTGCTAGGCTTCAAACTGACTCTCCTTGTTAGTTGACTCTTTCTCCCAAACGAACTCTTCCTATGCTGATCTGACTCTGTGTCTCTCTCTGCCCCAGACTGCCCAGACTGCCTCCTTTTATCTTGGAATTGGGCGTGTCCTCACTAACTCTTCCTCTGATTTGTCACTTTGCCTGCTCTTCACTCTGCTTCACCTCAGACATTACTCTGCCAAGTCTTCACTCTGATTCAGTCTCAGACTTGGGATTAAAAGCATGTACTCATTCTGTAACTATGAACTGAGAACCATGACCTACTTCTGAACTTTTAGATCCCTAGAGTTGGGATTAAAGGTGTGTGCTTCATTGCCTTAACCACAGAAATCCTTTTCAACTAGCATTAGCACAGAGAATAGGATTAGTCTGACTAACATTCTTTCTGCATTCCATCAGATCATAGAGGCCTCTGAATGTGATTCCTTCATTCAGGCCCTTGGATTTGAACCTTTCCAAGCTATCACACAGGCGTTTCAATGTGATCCTTTCCCAGAGCAGCCATGTTGCTGGATCAAATGATTAATATTCCTTTACAACGAAGAACATGAGCAACATAGCTGTAAGGTACTACACAATCTGGTCCTGCAATCCAGCCTCCAACAACTCTGGCCTTCACACTCTACCTTCCAGCCACGTTATGGCCTCTTGTTCTTCTAACACAGCATGCTCCTGCAGGATTGAAGGTCTTCATATCTACTCTAACACTCAGAACATACTAACTTCCTTCCCCATCTAATCTCACTTAATTGGTTTCTAATCATCCTTCCTACTTCAACTCAATTATTATTTCTTCGAGAATCTATGACTAACTGCATAAGCCTCCTGTTATATCACCTTGCTTTTTCCTTTTAAGCACTTATTACAATGTATAAATGGACAACCATTTTTGCACTCAACGGTGAGCTCCATACAGCCAGGAACCAAATCTATTTTGCTCACCACTGGCTCCTCAGAACAATATCCAAGACAAAGAAAGGCCCTATAAATGTTTGAAATAAACAGTGGCTCTCAACCTAGGCTGTGAAGCTTTGTAATATCTGCAACACTATACCTCTGAAGATTATGACTCAGTGGGTGGGTAGTATATACCAGACCAGAACCTTTTCATCAGCTCAGCGCATGGTTGCAATGCACAACCAGGCCAACTAGCTGAGATGGACTGTTCATAAAATCACAGACTACTATAACTAAAAATCATGAAATCATCTGCTTAAGGATACTCACTCCATGGAAGAGGAAACTGATTCCTAACCTGCTGTCTTTTGTCACACACCACATCTCGTTATTGGTCTGTGAACAGTTTCTTTTTTAAGTCATTGCATTAATTTCTTACTTATGACATCCTAAAGCACTTTCACTGAGAAACACTAATCACAATAGAAGATTCATTACTTATAATCCACATGGAGATCTAAAAAGACAGTGATCACTTACAACATATAATCAATAACATTTTCCACATTTCGTTCTTAGAGAAGGTTTTCAAACTTCAAAATCTTGTCCTTGGCCATTCCAGGAAATACCAATTCTAAAGTGTACAAACTATTTCACTTTCCATACTGAATAATGTGAGACACAAGTGTTCCTCAGTAAATGTCAACATTACAGCAAATTTCACTTTCTTAAATGCTTTAGAAAGAACAATAAGTTTAAGGAATTAAAGAAGCATAAAACCACTGTCATCCCATTTCATAAATGACTTATAAGATCAACATTTTATATGCCAGACTTGGGAGCCAAACTGGAACTTAAACACTTCAGGGTACTTTAAGTTCGTTTATTAGTTACATCCCCAGGCAGGGTAAGTGAGAATTTCACAGAGGTACAAACGGCCCGGAAATAATCCTGGTTCTGTTCTTTCATTTAACAAACATTTTACTCGAGATCTAGTAAATTCAAGATTCTCTTATGCTGGGTAACAGCAAAGTATACATTATCAGGATGCAACAAAAGAAACAGTTGCTAGAGGAACAATGAAGTTGGAGGGAACAAAAGTTAAGGAGCGGGACATGAAGGTTCCAAGCTTCTTTAAGGAACTCGGCTACCCTAAAAAGAAACCGCACGTGAGGAGACAAACGATTGAGCAGATGGTGCCAACGTTTTGTCAAAGATTGTTTATTAACCCTCAAGCGCTTGCCCCTTTGTTTACGTGTATGCACCCTCCTTCAAACGTTTTCTTCATTCATTTACGCACTGTGATAGACCCCACTCTGGTATGCTGCCAGAGATCCATCAGTGAAGAAAGCTGACAAAGCACCTATTTTCCGGGAGCTGGCTGAAGTTCACGAAACAAACAAGAAAAAAAGAGCATGGGCTGTGAAGAAAGCCAGGACCGGAGGGGGGTGATATACTGCCAACCTAGATCGCTTCATCACCACTGGGGTCCTCATAGCACCCAGCGCCCTGAAAAGCTGCAACAGGCAGTAGATCCCTTGCAGCTAGTACCACTCTGAAAACTCTCGCTTCTCCCTACCTCTCCCACACAAACGTGAATTAAGGAACCGAGAGGGTTACATGCTCGCACTCAACTAAGGCAGTCTCCTGTATAAGAAGTAGGAGTGAGTCCTGAGTGCGCCACAGATTGAGCATCGTGCGGCACAACGATCCGGAGGCGACTGCTGTGCGGCGAGCACGAGATCTACCTCACAAAGGCCCCCGAAGCCCCGGGAGAGCCAAGTGTGGGCTGAAAGTGATGGGCGGGACAGTGGGGCCAAGGCCCGCCAGCCTGGCCTGCTCCCCCCCCCCCCCCCCCCCCCCCCCCCCCCCCCCCCCCCCCCCCCCCCCCCCCCCCCCCCCCCCCCCCCCCCCCCCCCCCCCGGCTCACTGGGTCCAGCCGGAGCACAGAGGCCTGCGCACCGCCCTGCACCGGCCGGGCCCGGGGCAACGCGCGGGCCCGAGCGGCTGCGGCCGCGCGCAGGACCAGCGTGCGCTCCCCTGGGGAGCGGTCCGCGAGAGCACTCACCCCAGGGCCTCCAGGGTGTCCAGCACGTCCCCCTCCATGCCAGTTTCGGGCCCGAGCTCGGGCCCTCTCATGGTCGCTTGGCCCAAAGCCGTTCGTCACTCTAAAAAGCCCGCCGGAAACCAGCGTCATCGCCCCGAAGTTCCGGGGCGGGTAGCCATGGCGACCGGGGAGGAGCACGTGGGACCCAAGCCTGGAAACAACCAATGCTTGTTGCAACCTGAAAGTCGTATTTGCAACAATACAAATTTTTTAAAAAGTGAAAAATAAACGTGTTTATAATAAAAAGGCATCCTTGTGTTAGGTCTTACCCACATGTTGAAGTCAATCTTTTTTTCGTTTGTCTTTTTTGTTTTTTCAAGACAGAGTTTCTCTGCTGTAACTCTGGTTGTCCTGGAACTCACTCTGTAGACCAGCCTGGCCCCGAAGCCACAGATATCCACCTGCCTTTGCCTCTCAAGTGCTGGGATTAAAGGAATGTGCCACCACCACACAACTAAGCCAATCTTTTTTAATATTATGATTTTACCGTAGTCATTGAACACTCCCCTACTTTAGATTTTTTTATTTTTATTTATCGTGTGTGTGAGTGTGTGCGTGTGTGTTGTGTGTCATGTGTGTGCCAGTGCCCTGGCAGCCAGGAGAGAGCGCCAGATCAAGTCCTCTGGAAGAGCAGCCGCCATTCTTAACCAATGAGCCAACTCTCCAGATGCCCACACACAAACATCTTGCTTTTTATAACAAAAGTTATGAAAGGAAACTATAATTATCTCTAGCTAGAAAGTAACAGCATGTGCACATAAATAAGCCCACTGAGCCAATATATGTTGCAGTGTTTTAATCCAAGTTTTAATCCAACAGAGGTGATCTACAACAGAGCATTGTTTCATTATTGAGTGTAAGACCAAATAGGTAGGTGATCTGTTGTCTTCAACTATTTGTAGAATCACCTCAAATACATACTCAGATTTTGTGTTGTATTGCTGATCATATATGAATGTATAAGCAGCAAAATACCATTTGTAGCTACAAATCCAGACGCAGTAAAAACATCCTCAAAAAGTAAAAGCAAGGCCACCACATGTCTTTAATCCCTGCACTGGGGAGGCTGAGCTAGACAGAACTCTGAGTCCAGTGTCAGGCTGATCTACATAGTGAGCTCCAGGTCAACAAGAACTACAAAGTGAGACACTGTCTCACAAAATAAACAAGCAGCAAAAAAAGAAGAAAGAGGTGAAGGAAGGAGGGAAAAAAGGAAGGAAGGAAGGGAGGGAGGGAGGGAAGGAGGGAAAGGGATGGAAAGGAAAGGAAGGAAGGGTGGGAAGGTAAATCCCACCAGTTGAGAATAAGACCATTACCACAATTGAGCCAAATTTGAAGCAAGCTTTAACTAAGTTATTTAAATACTGTCCAGGAAGATGGACTTTGACCAGAACCATTCTGAAGTTCCCACAGATTGGCCCTACCACCTCTGGAGATCACACAAAATGGCACCCAAGTCACATGGGACAGATGCTTTAAAAGGCAGAATCTATAAGGCTAAGAATTTCCAACCAGGTCCAATCAGTGGCAAGAATCTATCCTTACATACTTCCTGTCTGGCTTATCTCTCACCTACAAGTGACTAAGTATATCTGGGGCAGCTGGAGCACATCCAGTGCAGTAGGATTAACCAAATGGAATCCAGACAGTCCCCACTCAACACTTCAGGAGGATATCGGTCCTTAGGCAAGGGAGATTATAGGATTCTGTCTTTCTGTATCTCGTTTGAACAGCCCTACCCAGCACTCTGGGAAGTTATCTGTCCTCGTTCTGTAGATCTTTTAGGCACAGTAATTAAAATTTAAAACATAACTTAAGCCAATCCAGTAAGGACCTGAGTTCAGGTCCTGAGCAATCAGAGAGATCTCCTAGAAACTGCCTGTTTCACTTAAAAACCCTGTGTGCCCGTATTTTGAGGTCGCCATTTTTTTTAATGGCACCCCAGCATGCTGGTCTGTGTTCTGCAGCAATAAACTGCTTTTTGTATGGCCATGCATATCTCTCATTGTCTACCTGAGTGATTTTGGATCTAACAAGTGATGAAAAGTAACCCTAGAAAGAGCAAACCAGGATAAATTTTGGCTGTTCAAAACAGCAATAGTTGTTAGGGCTCAAACTCACAAACTGCTGGCTGAGGTGTCTATTTAATATATCAAAGAAGACTTGGCCACCAGGTTCTCTCAGCATCCCTCTGCCCCTACCTGTTACACACCCTTCTGGCTTGAATACCCCACCCCCTATCCTGAACTCTCCAGTCCAGGGGGTTGGACTGCCCTTCTCTATATAATCCAAGCCATTTTGCTTCCCCCCCCCACCTCATCTCTCTGTGCTTCTCCTGGCCTCTTGGTCTCTCCAGGTTCCCCTCTTTTTCCTCTCTTCCCTCACCCCTCACTCCTCTCCTCACAAGGCCCAGCAGCTCAGTCTGGTCAAATCCACCCTGGACTCCCCAAGATGTCCTGCCTCTGGCTATGCTCTCCCTCATATCTATTAGTTTATCCTTTTATATACAATAAACTTCCTCCTCCACCATACCTAGGAGCAGACATGTTTTTCTCCTGTTTCATTTGTTTTTTCATTCAATAGAAATGTCTTGTGAAATTTGAAATGCAGAGAATGTTGGGGGAAAGAGTTAACAAATAGAGTTAAAGAATTTATAGCATTCATCCATTTCCAAGAAGTGATAAAATAAATAATTTATGGTAGTAAATTGAGATTGCGCAGCAGCATCATTAAGCTATTCAGTAGACAAATCATCAAATGTAACATACTACTAAGAGAAGGGAGGACAATGCCCACTGTATACTAAAAAGAAGCCAAAAATGGAAAGATGAAATGCTAAACCATGATGTAACTGGGTAGCAACATTAATGCCAGAAAAAGTAATTGTGCAATTGGGCAATAAGTATTGTAGAGAGAGATAAGCAGGGAGATTTCATTGTTATTTTTTAAGTCAAGAGAACAGAAACCTGTTTCTGTTCAAACAATCACAAATGTTTGCTTCACAGTTGACATCAAAATGTTTCTAAAAATTCAGAGCACAAATAATAATCCAAGGGAGTGTTTTGGTGAGAGGACACAAGACACAGTATCTCTGAGAGGCTTGTGACATGTGGATACAGCAATACCATTTGACACTGTCCCATCTCGAGCTACATTTATTTTCCTCTTCAATCTAGGCCACTTTGATCAATAGAATATGGTAGAAATACTGTTGGACGAGTCAGCGATAGTCTTTAAATGGTTGGTGACATACATAGACATACACACATGCTACAGAGACTGGCAAGCATGACTCCTGTGGAAACCCAACCACCAGACTGAGATTCTGGGACCACGTGTAGAGAGAAAGTGTCAACATACAAGATAAGATTCCAGGACATAGTCATCATGTTGGTCATTTCCAGCTGAATCATCAGATGATCAGCTATATAGTCCCAGGCAACAAATACCAGTAACTATGCAAACTCAAGAAATTAGCTGAGCCATCAGCTGAGCCCAGTCAACTCATTATTAAAGAGATAATGAAACATTGTTATTTGAACCACTCAGGTTTGGGGTACTTTACTGAGTAGCAGTAAATAACTAAATAATTGTCTTTTGTGTGGTAATTTGGGATCTGAAATCACTTTGTGACTGCTGTTTTGGAAACATGGCAACAGAATTCAGCCTAAAAAGATATATGGAGATTGTCCATGGTTATGCAAAGAGTTACATGATAAAAATCTAGAAGAGAGCACATTGTTTCTGTCAATACTGAATAGGTTAAGTCTCAATCATATTTACCTATGTGTAGGGAAACTGGGAAATTCACTCTTCCTGTGTGCTTAGGAAGAGCAATAAATGATTGCAGAAGACATTGAATTTTCTCTGCCACAATATTCTCTTAAAATTTATCACTCCAATTAAACTATCCAGAAATTTATAGTTTGATTATACATCAAATCTAAACTTTAAATGACTCAGAGACCTAAATATAACAAAAAACAAAAACCTCGTGAAAGAAACTATAGAGGAGAGTCTTTGAGATCTTAAATTAGACAAAGATTTCAAGATATATCACTAAATGCACAACTCAGAAAAGCAAAAATGGATAAACTGTGCTTTATTGAGGTTAAGTTTTTGCTCTTCAAAAAAAATTAAGAAAATAAGAAGCAAGCCACAGACTTGGAGAAGATATTTGCGACCTGATTTAAAAAAAAAAAAAAAAAAAAAAAGACCTTTATCCAGAATATATGAAGAATTCTTAAGTCACAGAGATTAAAAAAAAAGAACACCCAAACCTCCAAAACGGTAAAAGATTCGAATAAATACATCTCACTGAAGAAGACACACAGACAGTAGCTCACACAAAACCATATTCAATTATTTTTCACAAATGCAAATTAAAATCATGAGCCTTTAGAATTTATAGGATTTTCAAAAAGATTGGTCATATCAGACTTAAACCAGAAACGGAGCAGCCTGAAGTTACATCACCAGGAGAAATGCAGCAGCAAATATGAACGACTTCAGAATATAACTCATGGCTTCCCAGAAGGCTGAAAGTTCATCTGCCATATGAGCCTCCACGCTCCAGCTAGGCATTCACATGGAAGACAGGAAGACAGGCAAGCCTATGTCCGAAGTCACACATACACACCTGTGTGTGACTATTCATAGCATTATTTGTAATTGCTCCAAACTGAACATGGCTTCATAACAAAAATGTCCATTGATATGTAAATAGAATGGACAAACAAATGGTGGTAGAATATGACTTACCAGTTAAAGAAATCAACTGATACCTAAATTAATGTGGATGAATTTCAAACTAATAAAAAGTCAAAGAAGTTGATTTTTAAAAGAATATGTTATAAATATTCATTTCCATAAAATTTGAAGAAATACACTGTAACTCACAGTGACAGAAAGGGAGCAGCAGTTGCCTGGAAACCGTGAGAGGCACGGGGTATGGGGTGAAATGAGGACACCAGAACTGTGGAGGAAGCATCTGAAGACAATTGGTGTTTGAACGTATGTGTAACTATGTCAAAATTTAGGAAGTTGCATGTTTGACATGTGTTTCATTTACTGTGTCAGTGTAGGTCAATAAAAGTTTTGAAAGCAATTTAGTTTAATGCATACTTTTTTAATTCGTAAGTTTCAGTGTTTAGGGGTTGTGAAAGGAACTCTATGGGTAGTTGCATATAAATCTTTAAACTCATCCTAAAACAACCAGTAATCCATTTCATTCAACAGCAATCAACAATGTTAAAAGAAAAACGAAACCAAACATGTACACAATTGCAATTTTTGCAAAGGTCTGTTTCATTATTGGTAGCATATTTAATAGTCAATACATTTAAACAATGTGCAGGTGACTACAGAGCATCAGTAACTGGATGGCGAGTAAGCTGGAAACCTTAGCCAACCAGTAGCTGTCCACATAATTACAGTACAGCTCTCGTGCAGCTCTTTCTTTTCGTTTTGGTCACCGTGTTGGAAGGGCATGTACTGGTCATGTGGAAATATACTAAGTGGAAGACTTATGTTATCTCTTCCAAGTGGTTTCTCTCAGCTGGATTAATTCTCCAATCCCAGGCAAGCCCAAATTTGTAACCTCTGGCATTGACACTCCTCTAGTGTAGCAGAGTATTGTAAATCTCACAGGAGGCCTCTGAGTCTGAGTATGGCCATCTCAGTGAAGGTAGCATTGTTGGATTTTGAAGAAATGGAAGCAGTGGGGTCCAAATGACCCTTAGCTATGATGCCAAAAATAGTGCAGGTGGCACCCAATGGGTGTCCGTGCAAGGCTTAATGATCTGCCAAGTTCTCCATATGATTTTTCATCAACTGACCCTCCAAGTAATGTTTCACTGTAACCTTAGTGTATAGTTGCAAGTCTCCAGTCCTGCACAGGAATTTCTTGTCAGCTTTGAACTGTCACTGTTGCAGGTCATGTGGTATCCAACAAGTCAGCCTTCAAAATGAGACAGTTGTGCTATGCATTGTTAGAACAACCAATGTCTATACATCCTCCCCTCCAATGGGACTTGATTCCAGCACTTTTCATCCCTGCTCAGTGTGAATGCAGTGTCAAGTGGCATTTCCAAATCTTAACAGACCTGGTCATCGACTGCAATTCTGTTCCCTCCATTTATATTTCATAGTAACCAAAGCAGCATTTGTTTTAAAGGAACCATATGTGGAGAATTTCATACAACTGCATAACTTTGTACACCCAGCTTCCCCAACCCAAAGCCAGATGCTTTGCTAAGAGTATCTCCAGCTGCGTTCTCAAGGTTTGCCTACGGGAGGGACGTACACTGGCAACACACAGCAGCAGCCAATTCTGTCCATAGGCTGCCACAGAGAAGACCACAGGAAAAGGCGATGTGGGAGCCTCCTAAGGGCTGCCACCACTGTCACTGGACTCTCAGCTAAGGCTTTTGGGCTCTCTTGGGGTTGGGCTTCAGGAAATGAGTGGACCTGGAAATCACTGTGCTATGTGAAATAACCCAGTTTCAGAAACACAAACACTGTATGTCTTCTTTCCCACACGGAACCTGGATTTAAAATTATATGGGGGGGGGCAGAAGATGAAACTAGAAAGGTGATCATGAGAGGAAAGGAAAATGTCTTACAGTGAGGAGAGAGAGGGTAAGGGAACACGTGTAACATGCAATCATGAAGGGGAGCTACATGGAAAACAGAAGGGAACCAGCCAAAGGGCTGAGAGGGTATGGGGAGGCCAGGGCGGGGCACAAATGAGAACAAAGTATAATGACACATAGGCAAGAAAGTGCAAAATCCATCCTTTTTCATGGTAACCTTTAAGTTAATAACAAAGAAAATAAATTTTTGTAATGCAGGCATACAAGGCATCCATCACTAACCACCTTGGGCACCAATAGGCTTTCATAGTAACAGCTGAATGCCATCTGTACTTGAGCGTAGCCAAAAGACTTACAAGCTATGTCTTTTTAATATTTCCTTTTATTATTTTAATTATGTGTGTTTAGGAGGTAGGCATATGCACATATAATACCATGGAGGACAGAGACAATAGATCCCCTGGAGCTGGAGTTACCAGTGGTTGTGAGCCATCCTCTGTAGGAACTAGGAACCAAACTCTCAGAGAAAGAGTAGTGCATGCTCTTAATTGCTGAGCCATCTCTCCAGTCCCTGGAAGCTTTGCAAAGCCTAAGCTGGACCTCACTGTTTGTTTTAAGCTGGTTCTTTTTCTGTGTTTGTAGCACACATTAGGGTCTTTATGCTGCAGGCAGCAAAAGGCTCATTCTGAAAGGGCTGATGCTAAAGTGGGAATGTGTTCACTCAAGCCAATTCACAGTCCAAGAGTATTCCCGGTTTGGGAAATGCTCTGGTCCTGAGACCTTTCAGAGTGTCACCAAGGCCCTGGCTCTCCTTTCCACAATTCTCCCAGCTCCCTCCTCCCCGACAAAGACTTTTGCAACATTTGCCTCTTTCACTAAAGGGGACTCATTCTGGTGACACTTGGAGGAGAAGGGAAGTGGCTGGAGAGGAATCACAGACATACCCCTTGCTTCTTATTCGTCTAAACTGGGTGCTGTGTCCCTTCTTGTACTAATTGGTGGGGTTGGTAGAAGAAATTGTTATGCTAGCTGGGGTAAACTTATCAGGCCTCATCTCTGAATCCGAAAGTAAAGTTAGCATCCTCTGAGCACATCCTCTGAGTACAAAGAGGCACTGAAGCAGCAACTGGGAAGAAGGAGGGTTGATGCGGGCAACCTAAGCTAAAGGTCCTCCTGGATGGTGTCTTATTTACTCTGCAACGTTAAATTTTAGTGAAAGTCCAGAATACACATGTATAAATTAATATACGGAAGATGACCATTACACAAGTAAAGATTAAGGAGATAACTGCTAATGATACCATCTTGTGTTTCTTTGCGATATTATAAAAATACAGCATAGTTAGGAGGAGACAACTGTTGTTGTAGTCAATGTATAATTATCGGTTCAATGTCTAAAATAAACCCTTTTGATCCATATTCAAAATGAGGATCCTATACTTACTTTATTAGGAGTGTGCATGTGTGTGCGTGTGTGTGTGCGTGTGTGTGTGTGTGTGTGTGTGTGTGTGTGTGTGTGTGTGTGTACAAGTATATGGCCATGTGGAAGGCCTGTGTGTGGGTGCGCATTATATATGTGTGTGTACATGAATGTGAAGACCTGAGGTTGATGTCATGCGATGTCATGTATCTTCCTCAGTCACTCGCCACCATATTTTTTGAGACCTGGCCTCTCATTGATTAGACAAACTGGCTAGCAAGCCTCGGAGATCTGCCTGTCTCTGCCTCCCTAGTTCTGGGATGACAGGAGCATGCTGCCCTTTTAATGGCTTCTCATATGGGTCCTAGGGATCCTAACTCAGGCCCTTTTGCTTACAGAGCAAGTGGTTTACTGACTGGGCTATGTCCCTGGCCCTCAGATTTATTCTAAATGGAATGAATGATAATCTACAAGCACAGAGTACAAATTACCTAACGTATTACCATCGATATTTTATTTTGATAGTTTCAAGAATTTATAATAGAGATCATGATCATAATCATGAACCAGGTAAATCTGTCATAGAATTTGAACATTCCTGGATGCCAACTGTGTCATGCTCTCCCCCTGGATTCATTCAAGTGCAGAAAATCTTCACAAATAATGTGATGTGAGTGAAATCCCAATAGACTTTGTGAATTATGGTATCTACTGTGTGAAGAACACTAACAGGCACTCAAAAAGGACAACGAACTCAAGCCTCACAGATCAAGTCTGTTTTCCCAGAAGGAACTGATTTGGTTATCTTTTGAAAATAAATGTCTGCCATGTTTTCCTCCACCAAACTGCTTGGCCGTATGCTTAGAATTCAAAAGCCCCGTCTGCTTTCAAATGTTTTGGATGAAGACCAGTACAATTTTCTGTGACATAGAAACAGATCCTTCCATGGGCATCCCTTGGCATTGCAGAGGCTCACTGTGTGACCTGTTGTGACCCCTCTCTAGGACAAACCTTTCTATTTTTCAATCCCCAGTTAAAGGTGATATGAATGGAACTCTGTTTTTGGCAAAAAACATGCCTCAGTACAGTACAGCCAGCCTTTGCAGGCACGTTATGTAGTGCAAATTTCATGAAGTTAATGGCATAGAGATACGTGTCTTGAAGGAAAACAGGCCAATGGATTAGAGTCACATAAAGAAGAATGAAATTCCATCACTGTGGAGGGAGATAGGAACAGTGGGAATTAAGTGAGGGCGGAGCCTGTCATGAGTCATGTCCTCTAAGAAGTAGGGTAGCAAGGCAGGCCCAGGCCAACACTGCTAATAAAGTGGTGGTCATTCTGATCATGTCTCTGCCTAGGAAAGACAGGTTATCTGTCCTTGGAGGTTGCTTCCTGGAAGGGCTTGGGCTGGAACTATCATGTGAAGACCACGTCCCTGAGGAGGAAACCAGAGTGGGGCAAATCCCAGCTGGGAACCCTGAAAGCCTTCCATCCAGCAATTCCAGAAGCATGACTCCAGCCTTCACGCTTCCCACCATAGAGACTAATGCATTCCTTCTCTTCATCTAAGTGAGTTTGTCTAAGCTACTTCCAACAACACAGGCCCGTTGGCATTTCCTGAGGTTCTAGATACTCTAAGCTGAACCCCGAAGAAAGCTTGGTCTGCCTAGTTTAGGAAGCACCACTTTGCAGCTTCCTGCAGCAGCCTACTACTGAACAGCATCCTATCCCTTCAGGGAAAGTAACCCAACTTGGTTTCTTTTTTAAAAAGAGATTTATTTATTTTTATTTTATATGTGTGGGTGTTTTGATTGCATTTCTGTATGTGCATTACATGTGTGTCGTGTCCACAGAGACCAGAAGAGGGCATTGGATCTCCAGGAGTTGGAATTACAGATGGTGTGACCAACGATGTAAGTGCTGGGAATCAAACCCAGATCCTCTGCAAGAACAGCAAGTGTTCTTAATGACTAAGCCATCTCTCCGGGCCTAACCTGGATTCTTAAGGAAGTGAACTTCCTGATTTATTCGGAAGATTTGAAACTAAGCAACTGTGATGGTTAGACTGAGCTATCTCCCAGATTCTAGACATTTGAACACTTGGTCCCCGATTGTTATCACTGTTCAGCAGGTGACGTAGATGTGGCCTTGTTGGAGCAAGTATATCACTGGAGGTGAGCTTTGAGGTTTCAAAGTCTTCTGCCATTCCCAGCTTGCTCTCTCTCTTTGCTTCATGCTTGTGGTTCAAGATGTGAACCCTTAACTTTTTATTCCTGCCATCATGCCTCCACCCCACCACCATGGACTCTAGCCCTCCAGAGCTGTAAGCCCAAATAAACTCTTTCTTCTATAAGTTGCCTTGGTTGTGATGTTTTATCACAGCAATAGAAAAGTAACTAATTCAGCAATCAAGCAAAATGTGAGTGGCACAAGTGGAAACATTTTTCCTAACAAAGATATCAATAGATCCGGAAGACATCTAAGCCCACAATAACTACAGCATTAGGGCCTACCTCATCAAGCATAAATGCAGTGTATGCTGGTGTATCTGACATTAAAGGAAGGGCTTGAGTTATGAAATCTCCTATGCCAATGTAGTAATAATATGTATTTAATTTAAACTGATTAAAGCACTTTTATTTTCATTAGTTAATACTGATGTTACTGGATTTGTAAATTAAAATTCTATAAATGTGGCAGTTCCTGAGTTCAAAGTACTGTCTTAAGACATAACGAATAAATGCCTTCATGTACTGAATTAATTTCTGCATAGCTAACAGGAACTTCTGAGAACATCCTTCAGAAAAAGGAATGCTTCACATTTTTTAGAGCAAATGGAAACTTGTGGTTGGAAAAGAGTCAATGAAGCTGTTCCTGTTCTTGGAGGCTTAAGATATCTAAAATATTTCTCTTTCAGTATATAGAATGTACACACATGCTATTCGATGGATAAGCCTGGAAACATTACTCTAAGTGAAAGAACCCAGAAGCCACGACAGTCCCATGTTATCTGGTTTCACATATGTAAAGTCTCCAAAATAGTTAATCAATGTATCAGTTACTTTTCTGTTGTTGTGATAAAATATCATGACCAAGATATTTTATCCATGAAGAAAGAATTTATCTGAAGTTATGGTTCCTGAAGAATAGGAGTCTGTAGTGGTGAGGAGGCATGAAGCTGAGCATTCACATCTTCAAACATAAGGATGAAGCACAAAGAGTGAGCTGGAAGTGTGGCCAGGATATATACTCTCAAAGCTCACTCCCCAGTGTGACATAATCCCTCCAGCAAAGCCACATTTCCTATCCTCCCCAAACAGTGCCACCAACTGGGGACTAAGTGTTCAAACACCCAAGACTATGGGGGACACTTCTCATTCAAATCACCACAATCAATGAAGACAGAAAGCAGATCAGAGATTGCTGGGAACTGGGGGTATAAGGTGTTGGGAAGCAACAACAGATGCACACAGGGCTTCTTCAATGAGGAGCTGAAGATACTCTACATTGATTGCAGTGACATTTGCAGGACTTGGCCACATCGGAACATACAACTTGGATGGTTGAGCTGTGTGGAAGGTGTAGTATAGACAGCTATTAGCTGTCCCTCTCCCAGAAACAATAAGGTGTCTTGAGTTTGAGTCATTCAAAGAAAACCAGAGCTGATAACCATCTTCTAAGCCTTGAGTGCTCCTTCTGATTTTACATGAAAGAGTTCACAATGCATCCAGTACCCAGCACTGAAAATCCTATCCTCACCCCCAACTCGCTCCTCATACTCACTCCAGTGAAACACAATTTCTGGTGTCTCATGGCCAAACAAACACATCCCAGGGTCCAGAAGACAGTTTCAAAGTAATGGAAATTCTTTTCTGAATATTCAAAAGCATGTGTGGCAGGATGAATAGCTGTCAGTAACATCTAAAATCTTCCCTTCCTTTACTGCCTGCTCCATTCATGGCTGTGAGTTTCTCCAGCATCCATCCACTTCTCCTACAAAGCATCTCTTTGTGCCCTTGGCTTTGTGTTTCTGTGTTTCCTCTTTACTCCCAAGTCTGCACTTTAAAAATGTAAGAGAAGGATATGACCATTGGCTCAACTTAACCTTTCCATAATGCATACATGCATCGCCACATGACATAGTACCCCCAAATATAAACTGTCCCTCTAAAACCAAGTAAGTAAGAATCCATCTCAAGAGAAAAGAACATTTTCTAAAGACATGGGCTGGGAGAGAAATGAGTACTCGAAGCTAACATCCTCTTGAAAAGCTGGAGTTTAGTAAAGGCTCATCAGGACAAAGATACTGTGTTAACTCTAGTGTATGAAACCTTGTCTTACAGCTGCCTAGACCATGCACTGCACAAACCCTAGTACACTATACAGTAGGCAGTGCTGTGAGTCTCTGGTCCCCAAAGAACTTCCCTTTGTTTCTATGATGATTCTATTCTCCTCTTTTATGTGTCTGTCATTTATTAAGAAGACTATAGAAGGAACTTGGTATGCCCCAGGTGACTACTTTTGTATCTCTCCAGCCATGCTTGCCTGGAGTTGGGGAAGGGTTATATTGATTGTTCTTTGCCAAGGTTGTAGGCAGCCTGCCTTTGTGACAGGGGCATGGACTAGACCAGCTGGGCCTGTGTAGGTCTAGCTCATAGGTAATGTGCATTTGGTGATCAAGACTGTGCCCCTAACTGACTTCATGGGGAAAAAAAGTGAGGTTTTAATCTCCACTTTGATAAAAATCTGTACACACCTCTCACCTAAAGGAAAAGGAAGAGGTGCTATATACCAACCCCCAATCATCCCATATAGATTTCCATACTTTCCCTCTGGATAATGAGCAGCTTCACCTTAGTTTTCCAAAATAATTTGTTGTTGTTGTTGTTCTTGTTTTCAAGTTAGTTCTGTTGCTTATAATGACTGAAATAAATAAAGATGGGGCTCAATAAGAATAAAGAGAAACCAAGTTTTTACTGCATTCAGTTTAGGAGCATGATAGTCGAAAAGCATGTAGATGTTTTAAAAAGAACACATGCAGGAGTTGTTGGGTTGCTCCCTGTAAACTCATCACACCTGGTGTCCAAGTCCTATGAGACCCAGGGACCCCAAGACTCACTTTCCACCCCATCTCACAAAGCCTACAGTTACTAAGCTAGCGTGCTGAGGTGGTCACTTCTGCTCATTTCTGTTCTATACTTTCGTTTAAATCTGTTTGGAGATGAAACTAAAGATTTCCAATTCGGAAAGGACCATAAGTAAGGTTCCAAAAGTAAGGTGATTATACGCAGAATCTGCTATCTTTAAAATAGACTTCTTTCTCACTTAAAGGAAATAGTAGCCAAGTATTCCTTATTCTTTAAAAACAAATCATCTCATCACTTAATGTCATTTTTTTTAAAGAATCAGGTAATTTCTGTGCCATTTTAAAGTAATATTTAAGAAAATGTATGGATTTGGAATAGATTTCATTTCACGCTGTCAGAAAAACAGCAATACCTCCAAAGAGTAAATTCATAACTGAAGCCAGCTAAGGTGCATATGTGCTGCAGTTCTTGAGTTTGTTTCTTTGTTTGTTGAGACAGGGTCTTGCTGTGCAGCCCTTATTGCCCTGGCCCTCACTCTCTCTACATCAGACTAGCCTTGAATTCACAGCCACTATCCTGCCTCTGCCTCTTGAGAGCTAGAATTATAGGCATGCACCAGCATGCCTAGCTAATTGTGATGTTTCTATGGAAACCTTCTACATAACAATTTGTGGTGAATGTTTGGTGAGTCTATCTTCTTGAGATGCTGAGATAGAGGCTGGCACCATTACCTAGAGTTTTTAGGTCATATCCATGTTATTTGCTGCAGACCTGGAGCTGAAAACAGCACAGAGAAACAATGAAAGGACACTGTGGGCCACAGCAACATTTCCGAGTCCTGTTCTCATTGCTGTATACCCACTGCTTGAAAGAGGGTGGCTCTCCAAGGAGAGCTTTGGACCTCACAGATCAGTCCTTCCAGACCATAATATGGCCACATAGGGGTACTAGGACCAACCTGAAGCCCATACAGCCTCACCCTGAGCCAGACTCATCTATGAAAACATCTCCCTATAGCCTTAGGGAAATTTATTTCAAAGAAGCCTTAGCCAGAGTCCATCTCGATGGTCTTCATCAGGACTTCCTACTTTAGGTATTGGTCCTGGCTATTCCCAAAGACCCTGGCCTTCTTTTGCCAGGGAATCTACCTGCTTCCTGGGACCTTGCTCTGTTTTTCCAGTCAATAACATGGATTCATCCTTACAAAAGGAAAAGGGCCCTTCTGACACTCCCAAAGGGTTTTTTTGACCTTAGGTTTTCATAACAAGACCACTCAAATAACAAGAAAGTCTACTTCAAAGTGATTGCTTTTTAATACTGAGTAGCAGCCAGCGCAATCTTTTTCCAAAATCCTGGAATTCTGATAACGTAAACCACTGCTTGTGTTACTCTCCACTTGATACCCCAAGGTTTAAACCACATCAACCAAGAGCACTTAAAGTGGCTCTATGGTTTGTAGCTAATTATTGCACCCGTGCATACTCTCTTCAACTTACTGTGGGTACTCATTGGACTGTGCTATGCATTATGTATTTAATTCTCCTAATAGCCCTATAAGGATCAAGAAGTAGCTGAATGAATTGAGAGACTCATCGGTGGTGGGAAAGCTTAGCTTAGCTTCCTTCCACAGTCACTGTCCTGCTCCCTGACATAGCAGAGGAAGCTTGGTTGGTGCTTCACACTTGGGACAACACTTCTTGAGTTCTGACCTCACTTCTGACTATCCACATGTATTCAAACACACAGACACACATACATAAACACATAGAAACATATATATATATATGTATATACATATATATATATATATATATATATGCACACAGACACACACACATGCACCTGCAAGTATAGGAAGTAACTTCTACACTTTATACATGTATATCTTTTCAGCTACATATGCATGTCATCTATAGCAGCTAAATATATCACATATATGCCTACATATATGTACACGTATATATTAGTGCAGGTCATAAACTTATATAAGTATTCATTCTAAATACAGACATATTCTGATTTTTGAGCCTGTCCAATAGGGTTCTGTTTACATGGAGGGCTTAATAAACACTACAGAAAAGGGAAGGTAGTAATCGGCCCTGCTGGGACTAATGTCTGACTCTCACCACCACCTTTCTTGCTTAGACCCCAGGAAACCAAGAAATACTGGCCACCCATCAAGCATCTTTTGGGAAGATGATGAAGAAGCTCACCCTGTGGGGAAAAACATAGAAGGACACCAGAAGCTTCGGCGGCCTTTAGGGAATCCGGGGCATACATATTCCTTTTCACTTTGCTAGCTAGTTCAGATTGCTTCCCAGCATTCAGAGACAACAGCAAACCAAGATACCCAGAGGCAGGAAAGAACTGTATCAGAAGGTTCAGGGAGTTCTTAAGGCCTGCTGCCAGGATTCACTAGATAGAATGGCTTTATTTATTTATTAACTTATCTATCTATCTGTTGGGCGATCCGACAGAACGAGTCATTGAGGGAGAGCGGGACCAGCCTGTCCCCCTCAGGGCTGAGCGGGATGGTGAGTATCCACAGCCCAACCACTCCCCCACCGGGAGAAAAGACACACAACTGTCACACATCTGTCGAAGCAGGTACTCACTTTTATAATTACAAGCCACCTTTTTATAGGCTGAGGGTAAATGGGAGGGTCTAGGAGATGAGGAGAGGTGATGTAGGGTGTGAGGTAAAGTAGAGTGAGCAGGGAGAGCCAGCGAGATTTTTCACGTAGCAGTTACTAGGCAGAGTCACCACCAGAATAGGCTATGCTTAGTCACCGTTATGCAGAACTAGAGGTGCCAAGACAGGTCTCTAAACTCGAGCTTGGTTTGAGTTTGGACCACAGGCCCCTCGCCTGGCCATAAGGCCCAACATCTATCATCTGTCTGTCTATCTATCATCTATCTACTTATGTACCTATTTCTTTACTTATTTATTTATTTACCTATCTGTCTATCTATCTACCTATCTATCCATTCATTCATTCATCTATCCATTCATTTATAAAAGGCAGGACCACAATCACACAGGACCACAACACAAAGGTTACCATGAAACTTTTTCAGTTAGCCTCAAACTTGCAGGTACCCTCTTGCCTCCCCTCCCAGGCTGCTAGGATTATAGGCATGCACCACCACACCTAGCCAGGGACTGGCATTCTTTCTTCTCCCACCCATCTCAGCCCAACATCATTAGGGTAGAGGTCAGGGTGGAAGAGAAGATCAAGTCAATGTCAGAGCAAGACATGGGGGTGGGATGGGGTGTCAGGGGACAGCAGATGGTGCGCTTGTCCAGAGAAAGCAAAGCCTGGTGCTGACCTGGGATCTATTTGACAGGATAGAGGAGGAAAGGGCTGATGAGAAGTAGGAAGAGGGTGCTGTAGTGTAGGAGCATTCATGGGGTACTGTAACACAAGAGAGGAGCCATTCTTCTCAGGGGCGATCGAATCTCAGGCCACAGCTTTGTTGCACTAATTCATAGCCTTTCACTTAAACTTTTATAGTTTTTCAAAAGCAGTGTTATGGCAAACTGATCAAAAGACTCGAATGTCCTAAAACTTGAGGCTGAGTGAGATAATTTAGAACTTTATCCCTTTGCAGTTGGCAGAGAACTTCAGATTCAGTGAGAAGGTCTCTGCTAAATCCCGTTTTCATCACAGAGTTTCTTCAGATCCCGCCCCATCCAGGGGCAGCAGAGTTACCTCATGTGCAGCTCAGACTGCCAGGGTCTCTGCAAGATCCCAGAATGAATGAGCTTGACAACCTGTATCCCCGCTGCTCCTAGGAGCTCATCAGACATTAAAACAGAAAAGTCTGGAGAAATGCCTCAGGGGTTAAGAGCATGTGCTGCTCTTGCAAAGTACCTAAGTTCATTTCCCAGCACCCACACAGCAGCTCACAACTGTTTGTAACTCCAGTCCTATGGGATCTAATATGCCTCTTCTGGCTTCCCTGGGTGCCAGGCACACACAAGATGCACACACCCACATGCAGACAAAAGCTCCAAATAGATAAAATAAAAAATAAATCTTTAAAAAGAAAAAGAAATTAAAACAATGTTGCCTGAAAAAATCAGTTTGTTCTCAATAAATGGTGAAAAACAGTAATACTTTGTTATTCAACATGGTTTTTCGTCTCTCTAAGGGCTCTTCTTGAGTGTAGAGCCATCCTAGACAAAGGAGCTAACAAATTTCCCATACGAAACTGGAGTCGACAAGGATGTCATCTATTTACAAGAACCTATTCATTAATTTGCCAATGTTTGCTAAGCACATACTATATGTAAGGCTTTATGCTTAGACCTAAGTTACAAACACAAAAGAGAGCCTAGTCCTCTGCAGGCTTGTGTGTAATTCAGTGGGGTGCATGTCCTGGTTTTTAAAACTTACGCAAATTGCTTCAAGAGGTTAAGAAGCTGCCTAGCTCTCTTGCCGCTTGTGGCTGTGGAGCATCAGCCCAAAGATACGCTCACAAGAGCCTATGGAGGGAGACCTATGCCCTGAAATAGCCCTCTTCCACAGCCCTGCGCACCTCACCTCACTGTGGGCTCCCCACTCCCACCCCCACACCATCCCAAACATGGGAAGGATCCATCTTTCAACAGCAGGGATTCAGCAAGGGAAATGAAGGATGTTAGTGATGGTTTCCATGCCCTGCGATCTGTTTCCATTTAAAGCCATGTAAGAGGGAATGAAAATCCCGAATTCCACCGATTTCAAAGATATGCAGAGCTTGCTGTGACAAACTCTGAAGCAACCAGCTGGCGGGAAGGGAAACCCACCCCCATCGAATAATTTGAATGCCAGAAACCTAGAGGAAGAATCTCTAAAGGCGCTAGGGGGCGCCACAGCCCTGAGACGAAGAGGGATCTGCTCTGGACTACCCCAGGAAGCCCAACAAATGCTTCCTGCTGTATTTTGATCTAGACCCTCACAACTCGTTTGTTGTCTGTCTAACTGTCCGTCCGTTCTTCTATCTGTCTGTTTAAGACAGGGTCTTGCTACTTAGCCCTGGCTAGCCTGGCACTCACTGTGTAGCTGGTTTCAAAATCACAGTGATTCTCAGATCTCAGCACCCCAAGTGCTGGCATTGTGGGGTGCATCACCTCTTGTGGGATTCTGCCTCTTCTCAGAAACATTTATTTTTGGGAGAATACACACTGCTGCAATCCTGCATTAAGGAAACAAACCATATTAACTGAAAGGAGCTCCATGACTGGGCAGGGCAATCATTCAAGCTCTGTCATAAATCCTATCGTGGTCAGAAAAGAGATAAACGAAGCATGCACTGCACTTACTGAGGGGGAAAATGCCCGAGCGGGGTAATGAGACAGGTGACAGAAGGCAGAGTCACAGCACCACCCAGCCTCACTGCTGCTAAGGACTGAGATGAGACGGACAGTGGTTGGTTGCATGTCTATCAGTCCAAAAAACAAGGCTGGACTTTCTCTGCGTAGAACAGGCACTTAACTTAGAACCTCTGACACAGAATGGACCCAACACGCAGATGGAAACTTGTAAACAACAAACTATTTAGCTCTGTTCACATTATAAAAGTACGTTCGTTACCGAAGTGTGATCGCATTATTATTGCTGTTGTTTGTGTGTGTGTGTGTGTGTGCGTGTGCAGTGTATGCATGTGTGTACATGAGCAAGTGGGGTTCTATAACATGTGTTAAATGTCTTCCTCTATCTTTTTCAACCTTATTTTAAGAAAAGCCTGTCTTCCACTGAACTGGGAGCTCAGTAGGCTAGACTGACTGGCCAGGGAGCCCCAGGAATCTGCCTGTCTCTGCCTCACAGTCCTGAGATTACAGGCGTGTGCTGCTGTGGCTGGCTTTGTAAGTGGGTGCTGGGGACTCAAACTCAGGTACTCATGCGTGTGCAGGGAGCACTTTACATCACTGGGCACTTTGCTCAATGAGCCATCCCTTCAAGCAGTGAGCACGTTTTTAAAGGATGTACTTAGTGATGATAATTGGGGAGAGGGGAGCAGGGTGTTCCTGCCAGTGTTATCAAAAATAGGCAAAATATAAAAACTTCAGAAATATAACATTTTGGCAACGTTTATGGACTACTGAATAAGCAAAGCATAATCTTTTTAAGAATTCAGCTCTATTGCCATCAGTGCTGATTCTTAGTGTTGTGTGCTATTTGACTCCCTCATAAGGGGTGATATTGAGATGTCTAATGTAAGACAACATTTCAGTTTCAAGTTGGATGTGTGAGGGAGCAAAAAGCCAATCAAGCAGTGTGTGTGTGTGTGTGTGTGTGTGTGTGTGTATGTATGTGTGTGCTTGTGTGTATGTGTGTGTGTGTGTGTGTGTGTGTGGCACCAAGGTCAAACATCAAATTTCAAAGCAATGAGAGGAAATACTAAATGTTAAATATTTAACATGTAATCCATTTTACCATTAAATTTTAGTTTTCAACTATAGCGCTGAACAAGAAACTGCTGAGAGCCTCAAAAGTATTACTTGTCAAGAAAAATAATTTGTATGAGACTTACACTAAAATTTCTGTGAATGTATATTTCTAAGGAATTTTTGAGCCCCAGGTTAATCAGCTTGTTTTAGTCTAGGGCCAATGGTACTTTTAAAAATAAATAAGTAAATAAGTAAAAGCAGAGACATGGCAAAATGGCTCAGTGGGTAAAGGAGTTTCCACACAAAACCCAAAGACCTGATTGATACTCTCCTTCCACCAGCTCCTGAAAGCTGTCTTCTGACACCCACATGAGTGTCCTTGCATATGTGTGCAACATACACACAAACAAATAACAAGGCTTTTAAAAATAAAAAAGGTAAAATATGGAGAAGTAAAGGCGCCATCAATCCCAAAATACCACGTGTTCTACCTTCAGGCAACTCTCAAAGCTGGTGTACCTTTGGCCATGTATCTGCAAGACGATGCCCTGCAGATCAATCATGGAGGATGCTAAGAGGCCCACAGAGGGGCCTGAGAGTCTGTTGTGGGTAGATGACAGTCAAGGTGAGCAGTGGGCTCCCACCCCCCACCTCCAACACAACTCACGCACATTGGACTCCTGAGTGTGAATTTACTTGAAGACAGGACTCTGCTGTTAAAATATATGAACTAGAGGATTTAGAAGTGATGAAAATATTATCTCCTGGCTATGCTCACTTTAGGGGTTATCAGCAGTTATTTTCCTATTTTGTCTGTGTTTTCCAAATTTTAACAATGAGAAAGTTTCACTTGTGTGATTGGAATGCATACAAAGTGACATCAGAATAAAAGGATAGCTTTGCTTACTCCTCTGGAAACACAAAGTGCTGAGGAGGCGTTCTGCCTGGATCCGGGCATTTTACATGTGAGCTGCAGTTTTCAAACAGTAGCACAGCTGTTTTGTGTCTTAGCCTGAAGCTGTGAAAAGGGGGAAAGATTTTGAAAATGGGAACTGGAAAAGAGACTAAGAAAAGTAGCTGCTATTTCTAGGCCGCAGTCTCCCTGGCAACGCTGTTCTCAGAAGCAATGCCTTCCTCCCAGGACCTAATGGGATGGATGAGTGGAGGAGCTTCAAGAGCAGGAGAGAGCAGGAGACAATCAGAAAGTGGAGGCAGGCAGAGAACCGTAGACACATGGTCTGCTGCAGATAGAGCAGCCTCATGGCCAGCGTCACAAAGCAGTCCATAGAGACCTGTAGGAAGACAGGACTAGAGGGTCCCTGCGCATAGACTTAAGAGTAAGGGGGAGACTCCTGCAGTCTGAGCAAGTCCCAGATCTCAGGGACTAGACCGTGACTGAGGAAGTACATCCCCAAAGACCAGCTACCAAAACAGGTGAAATTAACAGCAACTGGTTGGCACAAGAAAACTGCAAAACTATTAAACTTGGGTACCAGAATCTCATTTAATCCTTAAAGTAATATATTATTATTATTAATTGTTAATAATTATTTATTATAATAATAAATATAATAATTATTATTATATATATTTATATATAATATATGATATTGAGAGAGTAGAAACTTGGTCTGACTATGATGTTTAGAGATGGGTCCTTTGGGGAATGATCAGATTTATCCAGGATCATAAGGGTGGAGTTCCAAAGTTGAATTGTCATGGCTTTCTAAGAAGAAGGTATCTTGGCTACTTTCTTATCAACTTGACACAAACTAGAGTCACTTGGGAAGAGGGACTCTCAATTTAGAAAATGCCTCCATTAGAGTTACCTGTATGCTAGTCTGTGGTGCATTTTTTTACTTAGTGTTCAATGCAGGAGGGCCCAGTTCATTGTGGGTAGGATGATAGTTCTGGATGGTATAAAACAGCAGGCTGAGAAATCCATGGAGATCAAGTCAGACAACAGCACCCCTCCCTGGTGTCTGCCTCGGTTCCTGCCTCCGGGTTCCTACCCTAAGTCCCTGCCCCGATTTCCTTCAATGATAGACTGTAATAAGGAGTGGAACTAAAATGAACTCTTGCACCCCACATTGCATTTGGTTATGGTATTTTATCAGAGCTATAAAAACTCCAACTAAGACAGTAGGACAGAGACCAGACATAGACAGAGAGATACACACACATTTTTACAATGACCTGGCAGAGTCAACAAGACCTTCAGCTGGGTCTGAACCATTAGATTTCTATCCTCCACAGCTGTGAACTAAATGAACCTCTTTTCTTATAAAGTGTGCTTCTATCAGCTGTTTTGTTATAGTAAGGAATAGCTAACTAATAATGAGGGTTTGGGAATATTTCTAAATAAGATACTCTCAAGTCACCACCACAAAGAACAACAATAAAAAACTAATACCAGCATAACTTAAGAACAGTTGCACCAAATGAAGAAAATGATCATGGACTTTCCTGCATAGATCACTAGGAAGATCCTCTAGCAACCTCTTTGCCCACTCAGTTTCTGTGCACCCTTTGCCAGGGTCTAGCCGGGTATATGGGTGGAGCTAGAAAAGATCATACTGAGTAAGATAAACCACACCCAAAAAGCGAATGTCATGTTCTCTTCCATCTGTAGCTCCTAACTCCCAGTCTTTAGATATTAGTACATAACCTGGAGTAACTGCAGAACCCAGAAAAGTAAGAAGGGGCCATGGAAGGAAAGGGAGAGCAATAGCTAGAGGAATAGAGGGTATAAGTGATTTGAAGGGGAAATGTATGAGGGGCTTTAACTGGGGGGCGGGGGGGATATATACAGAGAAAGTAGAGAGAGGGTAAAATAGCAGTAAGAACATCTGAAAAAGTCACGAAAAATCACATTATTATCTGTTCATCTAAAATTACATATAATGCATATATGTCTGTATACAAATACATACTTTAAATGAAAATTTCCAAACTCAGGTTGACAGTGTTCCCCACAAGTGCCATAAACTATCTAACAATACCCTAACACCAGCCATAAGAGACTCCTTTAAATTGTGTTGGTCAAGGCTTTCTAAGAAACTGCTAAAACATGCTATTGCGGATGGTTGCTTCCAGAGGTTGAAGTAAGTCCCTATGGCTGAATGCACACTGGACACAGGACCTAGAAGATGTGAACTAGAGCTGACTGAAAGCCTCCCCCTGGAGGACCAGCTTTCTGATATCAGAAGGTGCCATGCAAGCTTCAAAGAGAGGGAGGTAGCCAGTAGTCCAACCCAGCTGTACATCTATGAACCACATCCATGACCCGCAAGGCATGATAACCCTAAAGGTGCAGTAGAGTACATGTACCTTGATACCTTGGTAGTAACCACTGGCTGTCTAACTGGACTTAAGGCCTACTCAACAGGAGGAAAACCAGGCCTTGTCCTGGAAACATAGCCAATGACTCAAGGCTAGTGAGTCATAAAAAGATCTTGGAGGAGAACCTACAACTGTCACTTTACTAAACCAGTATCATTCCTAACTACATTCTAAATATTTATCCTTATATGCGCAGATAAGTATAGGTTTTACTCCACATCAAAGGACTGTTCCCTGGAAACAGACAGAGACATTACAGAAAACCATAACTGATCAAAATCCTGTGGTGCCCAGTCCCAACTGAGACAAGTGCAACACAACCACTGCACATAAGGCTCAAGGATTGGAGGGAGACAAGTATGGAAAGATTGTAAGATCTGGGGAACAGGAAGTTTGCTGTGAGTTTGCATCACCTAGAAATGTCAGAGAAGCCACACCCATGAAATGTCATCATCATGGCTACCTAAGTTAGAACTGAACAAGGCAGTAACAATACACATGCTAACATGGAAAGAGGGAACTTTGTCTCAACTTTAGACAAAGAACTACAGACAGCCAAGGAAAGGGGGAGTGGCAGAAATCATCTTTCCCAGAGAAGAGTCTCCAAATTGGTTATTCAACACCAAGGCCAGCCCTGAAATCATGCACATACAACCTTGAATGGACTGAGCAGGTTGCATTTATCATTCACATACAAGTAACTTTAATGGACCAAGCAGGTTGTATATAAAAATTAATGAAAACAGAGGCCATGAACTTGGAAACAGCAAGAAAGGGTGTATGGGAGGGTTTGGAGGAAAGAAAGAGAAGGTGGAAATGATGTAATTTCAATCTCAAAAAAACGAAAGAAACTGGTTTTGGTTTTTTTTTTTTAAAGGATGAGTTACATCTGTGCTTTCAGATATATTTGTCTGTCCATGAGTGTATTTATAAATAAAAACACTTTAAGGATTTTAAGGATATTTTTGGCCACAACTGCCTCTTTAAAAACAAACAAATAAATGGGTTCTATTTCATTAACTGTTTTAATTGTCAGAGTCCATTTTCTCCTTCTACCACATGAGTTTGTGGGGAGGGAGTCGAACTTGGGTTCTCAGACTTGGGGCAAGGGATTTTTCCTTCTGAGCCATCCTGCCAGGACTCTCCCTGTATATTTGAAGATCCCAAGTTTGTGATCTGTATCTCTACTTCAATTTTACTAATTTTACCTTGTTCGTGACATGAACATGCACTTAATAATGTTTTGTGAGTAAACAGCAAGTCAGTGATGACTTTGGGACTTTTAAGTTTCTGTTTTCTGTTGTCTTTTCTCCCATGATTTTGCTTTGTTGTTTGGATTGGTTTTTCACTATTAGTGATTGGGCTGAGGGTCTCCCTCTTAGTAGGCAAGTAACTGAACTATATCCTAGCTCATTTTTAACTTTTTGAAAAATTTCTTTTTAGGCTGGATTTCACTAAGTGGCCCAAGCTGGCTTTGAACTTGTGATCTCCTTGGCTGTACCCATGAGCAGCTTGGGATGACAGGGCTAGCCCCATGCGCTCCAGATTCCCATGCTTCTTTCATTCAGTGTTCTTGTTTCTTCATCTTAGATCCATTTATATTTGGTTTTTGGTTTTTGTACCCATTTTTTAGAGTACTTTCTTACATTTTAGAATCACACCAATCTTATTCTGGTTCTCTTTTGTTTGTTAATTCATTGAGAATTTCACATATTGTATTTTGATCATATTCACCCCCATCCCCAAATTTTTCCCAGATCCACCCCCACTCCCTACCCACAGGACTTGGTGTCCTTGTTTTTCATCTTGCTTTCTTTCTTTCTTTTTTTCTTTCTTGTTTTTCCATTCATCAAATCCAACTAGTGCTGTTTATATACACTTGGCCATGTGGCCTCTCCAGGGCCATACCCTCAGAGAAAACTAACTCTTCCTTTCCTGGCCCCTACCAGTTACCACCTCCCTAGTCTGTGCTGGGATTCTGTCTGGCTTGAACTTGCACAGATCTTGTGCATACTGTCACAACTGCTGTGTGTTCATACGCGCAGCTTCCCTGTTCTGTCCTGAAAACAGTTTTGCTGTCATCTCCTGGCTCTGCTCCCTGAGCCGTGGGAGGAGTGGTATGAGACGTGTCCTTGAGGGTTGAGCATTCCACAGTCTCTTACACTATGTGTCTAGTCTGTGTGTGTATGTTGTTGTTGTTTTTGCTTGTTTGGTTTTTGTATTTATTTGTTTGTCTATTGGTGAAATATGTAGCCCTGGCTGGTCTGGAACTGTTATATAAACCATATTAGCCTCAAACTCACAAAGATCCACCTGCCTCTGCCTCCTGAGTGCTGGGATTAATGGTGCAGATCACCTGGCACAGGTTTATTCTTGTTTTTAAGACTCCTGCCTTGAGAACAACGTTGCTTTTGCTGTTTTTGTTTTGTTTTGTTTTGTTTTTCTTGGCATTAGTTTAGCCTCACATTTCACCTGCTTTATCCTAGACTGAAGTGAACTCCACGCAGATTTTATGTTAAGGAAATCATGCTTTGCCCTTGGCCCCACTCCAAGTGCATGGCCTCCTCAGATCCACATGTGATATCCGTAGCTGGCTCCCAGTTTGCAGCAGGATCTCATCTAGCTGGGATCTGCTGAAATGAAATGGAATCTTTCCCTGCCCCACTCCACGGCGTTGGGATGCTCAAACAGATGGAGTTCATAATCTGCGACAACCCCAAAGTGCCGCCAAAGCTCCCGATGGCTTCCACCACAGCTCTTTGCTTGTGGGAATCAAACCTCCCAGGATGAAATTCAGCCCTCCCTCACTTCCTGCTCAGTTGTTTCTCGAAAGTGTTCTATTCTGCTGAGCACAGGGAAAAGGTACAGATGAGAAATGGGGCAGAGCTGGCTGCTTGGACACAACGTGCCAACACAGTGGAGTCCCCTCCGGAGACAGCCCACCGCCTTTCTGGGCACAGGCCTTCCAATTCTTAATCACAGGCTAAGGGCCCATCTTTGCTCTCCTTGTCCCTACACAGAAGAGATGACCAATTTTGTTTTCCAAATCGCTCAGCGTCTTAGGCTTTGCGATTGTAAAATTCTTCCAGATGCTGGCGCCAGATGGGCCAGTGGTCAACCAATGTGTTTTAATGATACTATTCAAAACATGCTCCATTTATCAGCCTGAAGAAAGCCCCTTTTCAACCAGATTGCCCCTGCCCCAATAATGTATCTTTGCCTTTTCTCCATTTGTAGGAGGTTTTTGTTTGTCTTTTTTTAAAGTTTACAAGTTTTGCATTCTCAAAAACTTGTTGAAACCCAGCTCAGCATTACAGTGATACTGTAACCTTCCGGTAACTAATACCTTAGGATGGTTTTGCCTTTTCATTAGGGGACTTCGGCTGTAATGGCCTTTTCTGTAATATCTTTGTCAGATTTCAGTGTGATACTCTGCTGGTCTCCTGAGATAAACTGAAAAGTGCTTTGCATTCATCATCTGCTGAGAAGGTTCATGGTTATGTCATTCTTGTATGATTAGGTTTTTCTTTCTTTTCATTAAATGTATGATTCACCAAACAACGCCTGTTCTTTTCTCTTAAATTAAGGATGCAACTTCTTTATAGATAGAAGATTTTTCTAGCTCTTCTTAAAATCAGATTTGGTAAATTATGAGTTTGGTTTGGGGACAGTTCTTGCATCTCCTCTAAATCTTTAAATCAGTTACCATTAAAAAAAAAAAAGCACAATATCCCCCTTGTCTTTTTGACTTATATACCATGCTGTCCCCATTTTCTCACCTATGGTCATTCATCTTTTTCCCTTCATTCGTCTTGCCAAGGAACTGACTTTCAAGTCACGTTGCTCGTTTTTAACATGTATTTGTTTATATTGGTAGTAGGTTCATTAATAAAAGAATGGCATTCTTACATAGATCTAACCCTTTCCTCCTTGGAATTATTTTCTTTGAATGTTTCCCCTTCTCAAATCAGAAAAAAAAAATTATTACTGTTTTCTTTTAGTTGCATCTCACTTGTTTTTAACTGTTAACAAATTAAAATTTTCAAATAGAGATGATATGCACATATTTAAAAGAAAATACACCAGATAGTTCAGAAAAGTGTTACATGAAAGGTAAAATTCTCTTGTCACCCAAGTCCTCCTTTTCTTCTCAGTGATTCCCAGAACCAGAGCCTCTGCCTAACTTACAAAATGTCTTTTTTGCATGGACGAGCATGTCTCTGTATGTCTACTACATAAAATATATTTTAACATCTCTTGAGACATACGGTTCTAAACTTCATACATGTGTTCGCTGTTATTCATTAGACAGCCGATTGCAAGGCATGATTTTGTTCTTCTAAGTTAGATCTGATCAGACTAGAGCGTGCCCCAGAATCACCCACAGAAGCACACACAGATGCTGTTGCCCCCACTTTGCCCTCAGATTTCCTAGTCTAGTGGGTCAGAGAAGGGGCAGGGCTGAGGCTTCGCTCTGGGGACAAGTCCCTTGCTTGCTGCTGGTCCTGATCACATCCCACAAGATTACTTCAAAGTCTCAAAGGAATGACCCCATTCCAGCGTGTTTAACAGGGAGGTAGAACTGAGGCCATTTGCTGATGCATCATGAAGATTCAGGAACTCCCTCCACTGGAGCCAGCTCCCTCCCAACACAGACTCCACTTTCAAAGCTAGCAACATAGTGGAGTTCCTCATATATTTTCTGATACACAATCCTAATGTATAATCAAGTTGTGATATGTTGGTGGAAAGCTATGAATTTAAGGCTTTACTATCTGCAACCACGCATCGGTGTTTCACAGGATTGGCAATTTCCTGTGTGTGCAGAGGGGCAGGTCTGGAGGACCATTCTCTGTGAAGTTTGGGCCTCTGGGCTAGGGGTGTTACTCAGGGACAGTGCAAGAACTGGCTTCAGGCTTGATCTCCAGTACTGCAAGGATATCAGAAAGAAACAACAAGAACGAAGTGCAGGCTTCAGCCTGTATCAGCATTACCAGAAACACCTACCTAACCCGTAGATCCACATGACATCACCCTAAGACTCGGAAGATTGCAGGACGTGGGCCTCGGGACTTGCTTTTAAAAATTATCAGGGAGCCTTTGCGTACCCATGCATAGTGAAGATGGAGTGAGTAGATTGCTATTGCCATGGAAACTTCCAGAAGTAGGGAGTAGCCCACAAAGAAAAAAAAAGAAATTGAAATGAGGGTCTGCTTACCATTATCAACTTTAGTTCATAAGCAACTCCTGGGTACCCAACTCTTTTTGCGGTACCTCATGTATTTTCACATTCACTCTTCTTAGGATATATATATATTTATATATATATATAAAATATATATAATTTATATATATTTAAATGAGGCCTTTGTAGGTGGCTCAGATACAGCACTTGATACATAAGCAAGAGGCCCAGAATTGGACCCCCAGTACCTACGCAAATGCTGGTAAGGGTGGGAAGCACCTGTAATTCCATCCTGGAAGGTGGAGACAGGAAACTCCTTAGAGCAAGCTAGCTAGAGAGACTAGCCTTATAGGTGAGCTCTGAGTTTGGCTGAGAAACTCAACCTTGAAGAATCAGGTGGAAGAGCTATGGAGGAAGATTCCAGACATCAGCTTTAGGCCTCCTCACTCATGAACACATGTATGTACCCGCATGCATGTGAGCACACATACCCACTCACCCACACAGCACACTTGGACTGAAAACAAAAGGAAAAAAGAAGAAACAGCAAAATACATAGAAGAAAAATTAGTAAGAGAGAGTAGTGGGATTTGAACCCACACCTGACTATAGGCAGTGCCTCTGCTCTCACTCATACGGCACCCCCCCTTCAGTATTCCAATTAAGCAAAGCGGGAGAGGGTGCTCATTTACATCCCAACTGAATGTGCTTCATAAGAGTTAAGTCCCTGATAAACTGGTGATACAGAGACAGCCTGAATACTAAAGAGGGGTTTGTAAGTGTGAGATGTCTAACTCAGCTCCTGGGAAAGCCACAGTTCTTGGAGAACTCTTCAGTCAATCATCCCCTGTGTCACCTTTACAAAAAACTGAGTCTCCTTCTGGAAACCCGGCATGCACTAGGAACAGAAGAGCACGTGGAGTCTGGGAAAGCCCAAAACTAACACTACCAAGATCTTCCTTCTGATTTTTAAATCCATGTGTGTGCCTCTTGGAAAATGTAACCCACATGTTTTAAGATCATTTACACTTAACCCATCAAACTCCAGTTTTGAAAAAGACGTTTAATATGCAAGAAGCCTGCTGTGATTTTAAAATAAAACAAAAACACAGGCCTCCGTTGTGTCCTTTGCCATCCTGTTCTCCAGTTTCTGAAGCTGGAAGTTGTATTTGTCTGTAAGAATCAGGCCGAGAACCTGAAAACAGGCCACGTGGGGTCTAGCCTCCAAGCTTGTGAAAAGTGACGGGTTTGAAGTCTGGACAAATAAGTTCTCTCACTTCCCAGAAAAGCCAGCTCGCAGCTGTGGGAAGCAAGCCCACCACGCCGCAGATCCTGCCTCCTCCGCAGACAGCCTTCTGCTTCGAGAAGGGACATGAGATGTATTCCAGACCTTTCTGGTTTGTGTTTTAATTCAAAGAGAGCTCTGCCCACTTTTCTCAGGGTAGCATTCTAGAAGCCCAACTTAGTGATTCACTCCAGAGAAGTCCACAGAGTATCCAACAATAATGAGCAGTCTCCCAACTGTGTCTGTCTTGCTCCTGGGGAAAGGTCTCTGCAGGGAGCACCGGGGCTCTGCCAATCATCTAGGGCATATTCAGGGACACTGGAATACCAGGGGTTTGGGGGTATGTACATAGCATATGTCCAAGAAGGAAAAGAGAACTTACGTCCCAGTCTTTCATGCATTATTTATGTGTGTGCTCTAGTCCCCTTTGATGTATTGGGCTGCTTTTAATTGCCATAGTTTCTCCTCCCCCAACTTGGAACTATCATTAAATTACCGTATTTTTAATGCTTTCAAAATCAATTTCAAATCCCAAATTGTTTCTTAGCATAAAATAACATTTTAAGTTTTTTTTTTTTTTTTTTTTTTATTTAAGTAGTGCAATGACTCAGTAGGTAAAGGCACTTGCTTCCAAATTTGACAACCTAAGTTCAAGTCCTCGAAGCCATGTGGTAGGAGAACTGACTTCCACAAGTTACCCTCTGCCCTCCACTGGCTCACCATAGCACACCCACTCACCCACATACACAATAAGTAAGTGCAATTAAATAAAAGCAGTGTGAGAATCTGTCAATAAATTAGAATTACCGTGTGCTCTAGCAGTTCTACTTCTGGGTATATACCCTAAAGAATGGAAAACAGGGCCTCAGCCAGGCTTTTATACATCAGCATCGAAAGCAGCTTTACTCACAGTAGCCAGAAAGTGGGAGCAACCCACATGCTTGTTTATAAATAAGCGCATAAACAAACGTGGGATCCGCACACAATGGAATGCGCTTCACCCTTTAAAGGCAGGGGATTCTGACATGCCACAACATGAATGGTCCTTGAAAATATAAAGCTGAAACAAGGCAGTCACACAAGGACGAATACTGCATGGTTCCTTTTATATGACATTTCTAGAGACACTGACTTTGTAAAGATAAAAAGTGGGCTGACAGTTGCCAAGGCGTGGGGCAGGGGAGTTGAGAGTTACTGTACTGTGGACATGATTTCAGTTTGCATAGTAAAAACTGCTCCAGAAAGGGTGGGTGGTGATGCTTCCCCAGCAATATGAGTGTAGTTAATGTACACTTTAAAATTAAAAATAATTAAGGTACAAAGAAAAAAAAAGAGAAATGATAAATTGCATGTTACTGTATCTTATAACAATTTTAGAAAAGAAATAAATGGGACGGGTCCGGCTCAAGTGGGTGAAAAACAGGTAGGATCAAGTTACTTTGAAAATTAATATCCAGGCTGGAGAGACAGCTCAGCAGTTAAGGGCACTGGCTGCTCTTTCAGAGGACCCAGGTTTGGTTCCTAACACCCACCTGAGAGCGTACAAGCATCCTAATTCTAATATTTGGGGATGGGATGTCTTCTTCTGGCCTCTGTAGGTACTGCGTGCACATGGTGCACCGATAAACAGGCATGTTAAACACTCATATACATAAAATAAAATGAAAAAAATTAAAAAGAGAGAAAATTAGTATCCTACTTGGGAATTTTAATTTTATTTTGCCTTAGACTCTGGGAAGGTTTTGAGTGGCTAAGAACTCTAAGTCGTCTGAGGACTTTATTGTGCCCTCATTGTTATTGTCAATATTCCTTAGGCATCGTGTCACTGAGAGTTGGTAAGGTCTTGAAAAATGTGTGAGAAGTCATCAGGTATCTGGTCCATAGCCCCTGCCCCCAGCTTGGAGGAGGAAGGCTTGAGGAAGGGACCCTGGCACTCTTACCTTACTGTTTCACCAAGAGCCTCCAACACAGCAAGTGAAAAAATAAAAATGGAAGAAAAAACAATCCCTTGAATCAAAGAGTTGAGGGCGCACTTTCCTTTCATGTGTTTTATGACAAGGAATTGACCTGGGCCCTGGACGTGGATTTTAACCTTCATCTGGGGCCTTTTGTGTAAACAGCTCTTGTCAAAATGTGGAAGGCATGCGTATGTCTGGTAGAGCATGCAGTCATTCCAGAACAGAGCATAGCAAAGGAAAAGCCACCGTTCAAAGCAGCTGGGGCTGGGATGGGGTTCATATTCAAAAATCGTGATAAAAGAGATAGATGAAGAAAGTCGCAAGAATGTATGAAGGAATCCAAGAACTGTTGAAGAGGAGGGGAACAGAGAATGTAGGGAGAAATTTTACCTTTTTCAAGATTCGTTTAATTTTTAATTGTGTGTTTATGTCTGTGTGGTATGCACACATGAACGTAGGTGCCCGGGGAGGCCAGAAGAGGGATCCGATCCTGTGGAGCTGTTGTAACAGGCAGTGTGAGCTGTGCAGTAGGGTCGCAGGGACCAAACCCCTGTCCTCTAGAAGGGCGCTACAAGCTTCTAACTACCACTGAGTCATTGCTCCAGTTTCCGGAAGAACTTGCTTTTTGTTTTCTTTGGTTCTTATCAGAAACTAAATCCTAGAGGAAAAGCCTGCAAAATTTTTGTACTCACATTGTCTATGTGTTTGGACCGCTAAAGCACAAAGCAGAGCTGTATTGTGAGGCAGATCAGGCTGGGAAACACAATTTGGCTCTTTACCATGAGGGAGGCCCAGGAAATAACTGAAGGGATTCCTGAGTCTTTGCCCGTCACCCACACAGGGAGCACCTAAGCTTTCCCACAGTGAGTTCTGTGTTTCATACCATACCCAGAGAGAGGTAAACCACATTTTTCATTTGATTCTTAGCCACAGGTTGACCAAACAGGAAGCTTGTTCTAATGTCTCCAGAATTCAAAATGTTTGTGGAAGGTGGAAGCCTTGCCAGAACTCAGTGAGTCAGCCGAGGCTGCCCAGAGGGGAGAACTGGGGTGACCACTTTGGACAATATGTTGTTTTGGAAGTGGGGATTTCTTCTACAAAATTTGAGCTTGGGAACACAGCGTGCTTTATATAAAGCAGAAAGTAAACAAATGATTTCAAGTCATTCTGCTCCCACATGACCAATTCAAAAACCAAAGCCTTCAAATCCGGGTACCAAATGGATTCAATGAACACTCATTTACTCCGACCTTAAAAATATAATACACATGAAACTATTTTAGAACCCTCTCTCTCCTAAAAATGGAACTCACTGAAATAGAGACGCGCTGGCCACAATAATTTAGTTTTCGTCAAGTGTGGGTTTTTGAATTTCATCAAATGGGCCCAGAAAGAGTATCTCCTTGGTAGAAGGAACAAGGCATGGCAGTTTGATGTCATGCTGGGAAGTAAGGCCAGCCGTATGTGAAATAATCCTTAATAGTTTAGCATAAGTTAATACATCAACTAAAGCTGCCTTTGTGTTTCCTTGTCTGCCATGCTGGGGGCCTGAGCCCGGAGCCTAGTACACGCAATGCAAGTGTTCTATCCCTGAAGGACATCCTCAACCCAAGTGCCTTGTTCTCAACTTGACAACTGAATTCCCATTGTTTCTTGTTTGTTGTTCTGATGTTTATTTGTAGCTGATATCATTAATTGGAATGTTATCTAATCAACTGTCTTCTGATATTCACGTTTCTCTCCTCCCATAGTAAAAAGAACTCATAATTTTAAACTGACCTTCTGGTTGCATGAACTAGATATTCCTCATTCTCCTTTACAGCTGAGTGGGGCATATGATTAATCCCGACAAATGCAAAGACACAGCAGTGAAACGTCTAAGCATACCTTTAAAAAGAAGAACAGATCTGCACATGCCTTTAGTCCCAGCACTCAGGAAGCAGAGGCAGGTGGGTCTCTGAGTTCGAAGCCAGCATGGGCTACAGAATGACTTCCAGGACAGCCGGAACTACACAGAGAAACCTTGTCTTGAAAAAAACAAAAAACAAACAAACAAAAACCAAAAATAAATATTTTTAAAGAATAGAAGAGAGTCAGGCTCTTCTTTGAGCTCCTCCTCCCCTCTATTGGTTAGAATTCAGATGTAAAGAGCAACAATTCTCATAACAAATTAGAGCCATGAGATCCCTAGGAATGGAAGTCACACATGGTAGGAGCAACAAGATGGGGTGCCTGGACCTCAGGCCTGTATGGTCCTAGATTGCTCTGCTTTGACAAACTCTTGTACTCTACAACATGACCCTCTATACAGCTGAAACTACTTGTGGTGATTTGAATGAGAAATGTTTCCCAAAGTCTCCCCTATCTGAACACTGGGACCCCAGTTGGCAGTGATGTTTGGACATGTTTAGGAGGTGCAGCCTTATTGGAGGAGGCACACTACTGGGAATGAGCTATGAGATCTTATAGTCTCATCCCACTTCCGGTTTTCTATCTCTGTTCCCTTGATGTGAGCTGCTCTTGACTTTCTGTTCCAACTTCCATGCCTCGCTGCCATGATGGACTCTTGTCCCTCTGGTCATCACCTTGGTCAATGGTGTTTTAGCACAGCAACAGAAACTAATAGTAACTAATACACTACTCTTTTAAGGTTTTTTTTATGCTTTAAGATAATGCTAATTGTTAACTAGTATTCTATTTTAAAGTGTTATACTATTGAGGAAGTGATACAGAAGCCTCAGTTCTATCATGCCGATGAGCCTAGACATAGGCGTTGTCGTGTGCTGGAAGATTATATGCTGCCCATTAAGATAAGTTAAATGTCATAAAAGTGACTCTGTCTTATGAAACCTGCACCCGTGTTTTCAGTGTGTACGTTACTTTCTCTGAGCACCTCTCTGTCTCTCTTGTAATATATCTGCTAATTCTATGTTAAAATGTTTTCTTAATAAACTTTAGCTGTGCTTCATAAAAAAAGCAAACAAACTTAAAGACAAACGTAGAAAATAGCCTGGTGGTCACAAGCTTGTACCTTGCCTGCATCTATCACTCAGCCATCTGAGGTTATGGAATCAAAGAAGCTTTTGGGAAGGGTCATCTGAGAGCAGTAGGCCTCCTACCTATGAAGAGCAACACAGGTAACTGTGTTTTAAAGGTCAAAAGGACCTGAAATTAACTATCTTTTTCAAGGAAAAGTATAGCTTTACAAAGTCTCCAGGAGCCAGATTTGGTGATACATATCTTCAATCCTAGCATTTAGAAGGCAGAGGAAGGTAGATCTCTGTTAATTCTAGCCAACCTGGCCTACATAATGAGTTCAAGATCACTCAGAGCTAGAGCTACGTAGTGAGATTCCATCTTTAAAAAAAAACACAAGTCTCCAGGTATTCATTTCTTAGGTTAAGAAAGTCCTGTGGGGTTTTTAACATTCATGTGCACACTTGTAAGAGTAAGTTTGTGAGCATTTAGTGAAAAACTTGTATTTCATTCTGACTCTAGAACAGTCTTCATGAAGGACATGTGTCTTGGAAGACAGTAAAAGAAAATATAGAAATTCTGGAAAGTAAGGAGTCTGAAGAATGAAAGGAGATGTGAAATGTAAAAGCCAAGACCTTCAGTGTAAATAATGTCCAGAATAGTTATCTATTTGCTGGGAGGATTGGCCTAGATTGGAGTAAACAGGAAGTCAATTCCATAGATATAAACCCATTGATCTGAGCACCTTAAGTTAAAAACAAAACTGTAGAATCTAAAACTGAGAGCGTGAAGGAGAGGTAAACACAATGCAAGGTGAGCATCACCTCAGGATTTTGTCCATCAATCCACTGGAAAATTTAAATAATGGTGATCAGACTGATTACATATTTACAACCCCTAATGTAATAAAAGATGTTGGCAGTAATCATCAATGACTTGCCTAGCCCATTGCTTAGAACACAGGTAGGGGACGGTGTAATGGGTGGGTGGAGCTAACAGATCTGAACTCATGGATCAATCTTGACATCACAGCAGAAGAAGGGAAGGCTATAGCACCACCCAGGAAACATTATGAAATATGGATCCGGGGTCTGATCTAGCTCTAAGGACTTGCCTACTGGAAAAATCAGTAAAGAAAGAAACATGCTGGATGCTATCTTAGGGATAATCAGCAAAATTGGGATTTAATGAGTCAGTAAGAGGAGCCTCACATAAATGAAACTTACCACCAGATGCCATCCGAGGACCTACTTTAGATTTCTTAACCAAACTTATAAACAAAAGTCAATTATAAATAGGTATCTATGAGACAAAAGGGAAACTTCAACATTAAAAGAATAGTTTTATGACCTTAGATTAAGCAATAATTTTTAAAATATGATACCAAAACAGGACAAAAGGAAGATATAGGGCTAGAGAGATGGCTCATCTGGTGCAGTGCTTGCTAGGGATAGGAGTTGAATCACTAGAACCCGCGCAAAGGTAGAAGGAGGGAACGACCACGCAGGTTGCCTTCTGACCTCCACACATGCTCTGCCATGCATGTGAGCACGCTAAAATTTAAAATAACTTGAAGAAAATATAAATGAATGTTCGTATTTAAATGTTCATATTTACATCTGATGGAGCCATGAATCCAAAATGTAAAAAAAAAAAACCTTTAAATGCAACAATAAAAAATACATCCCAGTAAAAGACATGCAACGAAAGTGGACAGCAGACTTTTTAAACTATATATTTATATAGGTGGATAATAAACGCCAAAAAGAAATGGATAATAAACACCAAGAAGATTCAATAATGGCATGAATATTAGGTGGCTAACCAACCACTTTCTGACTGGATTTAAGGCCCACTCTACAGGAGTAAACTCATGCCTGATACTGTAAGATCCTGTGACTAGGAAGCTTATACACCATAGGAGTGAATGTACTTCTAATATATCGTGAAATGCACATAGTGTCAAACTGTCTTATAAATGCATAGATCAGTGCAGCTCTCAGTCCTCATCAGAGAAGCTTTTGTGTCCAATGAACGGTGGTTACCATAGAGCCTCACACTGTGGTCAAGGGCAGAGGAGGAGTGTCTGTGGAGTGCTGAACCATAAGCAGGACATCTATTTCACAGCCCTTCCCATCAGCATTCAGGGGACATCTTGGGGAAGGAAAGACCAACGGCAAGAGCTGAAGGTTGGGGAAGACTAGGGCAGGACAGCCTCTTCTGGACACGACAGGGCGCTGCACTTGTGAACTCACAACAGCTGCGGCTGCCTGCACAAGGCAAGAGTCTGTATGCCCAGAACCCTGTAAAAGCCAGGTGTGGCGGCACAGTGTCTGTAACCCCAGCACTGGAATGGCAGGAAGCAGCAGTGAAGTTCACTGGGCAGCTAGCGTAGCTCATCAGTGGGCTCTAGTGTCTCTTCAGTGAGACAGTGAGTCTCAAAAGTTAAGGTGTGAAGCGACGGAGGAAGACATCAACCTTTAGCCTCCACATGCACGTGTACACACGTGCACGTACACACAGGGACATGTAGGCATACACAGAGCAACAACACCACACACACAAAAGAGCCCTCCTCTCCTGGAGAGCTGTGTACTGTATTCTGCTGGCATGATGATGAGATGTGATCACGTGGCACTAGACCGGCTTGCTTGGGATCGGGACGGGACGGACGAAATGAGTCCTTGAGTTCATATGTGTTGGATCCAGGGGCGAAGTCCCTGAGGGTTTGTTAGGCTCTTCTCTCCACTTTTATATGAGTTCGTGGTTTTCCATAGCCAACGGTTTACAGTCAACAAGCTGCTTGCTGTCAGGGTACAGATAAGTTGAACTGGGACAGTAGAGTGAGAGTCAGAGCATGTGGGACAGAGGCAGAGCCTGACAGACTACCCACAACCTTCTTTTCGCATAACTGACATCTCCAAAGAGAAGAGAAATGAGGAAGATCTAAAACAGGAATCTGCAATTTTTTTTTAAAGTTGTTTTCAGAGCAGCACAGGGAGCAGAAAATTATTTCCCCCGGCTTTCCACGCTCTTTAGCTGAGCTGTGAACTCAACTGACAAGAGACAGATGAACAGGAGAAAACCCGTCCTGAAATATGTGTGTGTGTGTGTGTGTGTGTGTGTGTAAGTATCTCGCAAAGCACACAGCTAGAAGATTGAAGCTCATTTAGTCCCTTGAACTTTAGGAAGGGATTGGGGTTGTGGGGAGAACACAGGTTATGGGAGAGTGAGGAGAGGAAATGCACAGTGATTTAGAGAGCTGTTGAGGAGTCCTGTGGGCGACCAAAGTTACCTTGGAAGAGCAGGTGACTGTGTGAGTGGGGTGCCAACCTCCCTCCAATCTTCTCTCCGGTTGACATTCCAGATGCACAACTATTCGGTTTCCTCTGGAGGATCCATTTCTAAGCAGAGAAAGCCCTGTACCCACTGCTCCCCCCAGCGTGTTCAATGCAAAGTATTTGTCACACCAAAGTGACATATTTTAGAATAGTGTTTCCTGAACTCCTCAGGCAGTATTAGTTTAAGGGCAAAACTGTAAGGAAGGTGCAGAATCACTGCTCGGATACCGGCACAGCTTCTCCGACTTTCAACACCCCGCAGAGTGGATCATTGATTATAACTGACAGACCAACACTGATCAACTCCCAAAGTTCAAGTCTTCATCTGGGCTTCTGTACATGGAAGGCACCTGTGCTTGGATAAGTGTGGAACAACACATACATACCACAACAGTGCCAATCAGGGGATTTTTCTCTGCTCCGTGCTCAGTAGATTTGCACATGTGAGATTAGGAAATGTACAAAATATCCCCTTCTTTCATCTGCTGTCAACTTAAAATACTTAAACTTTAAAAATATCCTCTGTGCTCCGCCTCTCTGCCTCTTCCTCATCCTTCCCGCAGGCATTTGATCTTTTTATTGCTTCTTCTCCTTAGTTCCACATTTTCCCAGGATGTCACACAGCCAGGATCCTACGGAGTGTGACCTCCTGCAGCTGACGTCTTCTATTCAGTAGCATGCCTGCAAACCTCCTTAATGCCTTTTCATGGTTTCACAGATCATCTATTTCTAGCTCTGATTAATATCCTATTGTGTGAATGCATCCCGGTTAACTCATCTGCTTCATCTACTTGAAATGCTTGCATGTTTCAACAGGAAAGAATACATCTAACACCAACACCCGGGTGCAGGAGTCTGTATGGACATTTGTTACTTCCTTTGGATGGCTCTTTTATAAGCTAAGAGCATTTTTATATTGTCTTTCAAAGTGGTTATTGGTTATTCTGCTTTGAATTCCCGTTAGCAATGAGTAAGATTTCAGTTGTCAAGGCCCTCACAACATCTGGTATCATCAGTGTTCTGGATTTTGTCGTTCCAATAAGTGTGTAGTAAATCTCAATGCTACCTGAACTTCCATTTCACTTATTACATACGATGCATCTCATTGTTAGGTTTCAAGAGTTCTTATTTTTAAAGATTTATTTTTATTTTAGGTATATGAGTGCTTGCCTATGGGTATGGATATGCATCATATGTGTACATCAGTTCCTTCAGAGGCCAGAAAAGGGTGTCAATATCCTGGAACTGGAGTTACAGGCGGTTGTGAACCAACATGTTTGTGCTGGGAACCAAATCTAGGTCCTTCGCAAGAGCAGTAAGAGAACGTGTTGTGTGTTTTGAGTAACAGTCCTTTCTCAGATATATCTCCAGCAAACGTTTTCTCCCAGTCTGTGGCTCATTCTCTCCTTCTCTTTACAGTGTTTTTCTCAGAGCAGAATTTTTTGAAAGTTAATGAAGTTGGGCTTATCAGTTCCTTCTTTTATGGACCTCAGCTTTGGAGTTTCATCAAGAAAAAAAGCCATCAGCAAACAAAAAATCATCTAGCTGCTCTCCCATGGTGCCTCTTAGGAGTCTTACAATTTTGCATTTTACATTGAGGTTTGTGGTATATTTGTAATTGTTTTGTGGAATACAATGTCCATTTCTAGAATTAGTTTTTTACATGTGGGTACTCAGTTGTTTTATTGCTTTGCTCCTGTAAAAAATAAACAAACAAACAAAAAACATTGGCTTTGTTTGATGGGCCTGTTTCTGAATTGTACCTACTGTGTGTATTGTTCTACACAATCTTGATTACCATTGCTTTCATGGGTCCTTGGGTTGGGTAATGTTAACCCTCCTTCAATACTGCACTGTTCATCTGCTTTGGGACCCTATTGGTTGTTCTTGGGTCTTTTCTTTCTCCACATAAACTTCATTACTACTTGTTGATATCCACATAATGACCTAGTAGGGTTTTGACTGACATTGCACTGACTCTGTAAGTCAAATTTGGAGCAACTGACATTCTAAAATGATTTTTTTTCTTTCTAGCCATGAAATATCTCTTCATGAATTATCTCTCCATTTATTTAGTTCTTTGGTTTCTTTCATTAGATCTTACAGTTTTCCCATATAGCTCTTGTGTACTTTTTAAGATTTGTACATCAGTATCTTCTATCACAGAGTACCAATGCAAACGGTATTTTGTTTTAATTTCTAATTCCACTTGTTCATTGTTGTAATACTGGAAAGTGACAGTCTTCTCTATGTCACCCTTACATCCCGCAACATTAGCTCTATTGGTTATTAATTCCAGGGTGGTTTTTGTTGTTGTTGCTGTTTGCGATTTTCTGCAGACACAGTTACTGTAAAGATTGCATAGAAATCATTTTAGGTTTCTTGGGCCAGTTTTGGTTGCAACTAGTAAACTAACTATTCTACTATAGTAGGAAAATAGCCATATGCAATATGTAAAGAAAGGAGTGTGCTTCTGTATCAATAAAACTTTATTTAACTACATATTTATTATATTACTACATTACATATTTAGTTTCAAATAGCAGGTAGATTGACTACTGAGCTTTGATCTGCTGGCCCCTGATCTAGAACATCTGACTCTCCAGACCCTAATTCTGGTTCTCTTTTTGCTTACCCAAGTCCCAAACATTACAAGACTTCAGAGCTCTCCATGCTGACTGACTTTTTCTCGTTAATGAGCACTTAGAAGAAAAACATCCTTGAGCTGAGACTTCCTGTCCACACACTTCTCACAGCTCAACCTTTATCTACAAATGACAAGTCTTGTGGCCTCTTCAACTCTCTTTCACGCTAAGACCTGAAGACTCTTACCACCAAGAGAGAGACTCACAAGGGATGCAGGAATTCCACAGGGCCCCCACCCATAGACAAAGAACCACAGAATGCCCAGAATGCTGAGAGCAGGAGAAAAAGTCTTCCTCTGGGTTGAGTTCCCTAGTTGGCTCTCCAGTAGCGAGTGGTCAGCTCTGAAATCATATAACAACTAAAGCAAAACAGGCCATGATTTCCAGAGGGGGCAGGGTGTGTGTGTACATGGGAGGAATTGGAAAGGGGGTAAATGGTGTAATTATATCTTAATTTTAAAAAAATGCAACCAGGCAGTGGTGGTGCACACCTTTAATCCCAGCACTTGGGAGGCAGAGGCAGGTAGATCTCTGTGAGTTCGAGGCCAGCCTGGTCTACAGAGTGAGATCCACTACAGCCAGGATTACAATAGAGAAACTCTGTTTCAAAAAAAAATAAAAAAAATAAAATTATTAAAGTTAAAAAATTGAAAATAAGCTCTTTGTTCTGTGACATAAACAGCATTAAAATAGAACACAGACTCGAACTTTAAATGAAGTTGGAAAGTAGAGGAAATGTTTCATCAATTGTCCTGGGCATAATTGTTTTGAGTCAGTCAGTTTTTAAATACTTCAATGAAATGCAAAGTAATCTGGTGCCAGAATCATTAACCAATGTAATTGAGTGGGTAAAGATGATATTATCTAATATTTAAGGATCTTTCTGTTTCTTTCTGGCACAGGGTGCAATTTCATACTGAATCTTTACAAAGGCTCATAGTTTCCCACTTGATGCGACTACAGACCTTATGTGTAGCGGGCTACCGAGGACCGGAGGATAGCGGGCAGACAGAAGACTAGAATTCCAGGTATCGTCAACTGCAGTGCCTATAGTTTTGTTTGTTTGTTTGTGCTTTGTTTTTCCTTTCTGGCTCTCCCTAGGCTGAACTTAACAAAGGCTTGAACAACTGGGGAGTGGACACTGTTTGATCAGAGAGAGTTTCAAAAAGAAGCCTTCTATGCCTAGCTCAGAAGCAGAAAAGGGAGCTTCCAAGAACCTCAGAGGAGATGCCGTCACCTTCTTCCTCCCTTTCTCCATTTTCTCACAACTGCAGTACCATGGAGTACTAGAGGCTGTGAGATCACAGGGCTGAACCTTCTTTTTCAGCCCAGGGAGATGGGGTCCCAAGAGGATGGGGTAATCAATCACCCTTGCGCGCTCTCTCTCCCCCTCCCTCTCCTCCCTCCCTCCCTCCCTCCCTCCTCTTCTTTCCAGTCATCTTCCCCAACAGCCCCACAGGCAATAGAGTCAAGTGACTAAAGCCTCAACATCCTGGCAGATGATGACATAAGAAGAATTCAAGAAAATCCAGTTCAAGAAAACGACTTCCTAATGTTGTTTTGAGCCACTGGGGTAGCTGTCTAGCTGCGCACGCATGGAACCGATCCCATCTGCCTTCCAAAGACACTGAGAACTGATGGAATGATGGATGGCTACCTAGACTACAGCCTGACCACAAGATGAGACCCGTGCAGGAGAGCCAGCCGACTGACTACAAAGAGATCACAGGAGGGAGCTGGCCAATCACACACCCTTCCACGTGCAGACAGTACTTGCATCCAGTTTGGTGGTAAAACTCACAATAATGTGTCCTCAAAAAGTCCTTAATTATTTTCTGTTTAATAACTTTAAAACAAAATAAACAACAACAGAAATGTTGTGAGCCAGTGCACGTCTTAAGTCTTTGGGTGCAAGCATCAGAAATGGCCCCAGCTCACATAGGCAGAAAAACATTTTGTTTGAAGACTATTGATTGGCTCAGAGAATTTACAAGAACAGTGAAGAACTAGAAAGGCAGCTCTGGCAAGCACTTCTCACTGGCCTTGTCATCTGGGCCACTCAGCAGCTGCTCAAATTCAGTCTCCCTGGACAGGGAGTTGGTGGGTGTGTGGGTTTCCATGTGGATGCCCCAAAGGACTAGGGTACAAGTGCAAAACAGAGAGATGTTTAGGTGTCAGCTGTCAAAAAGAAAAAAAAAGAAAAAGAAAAAGAAAAAAGAAAAAGAAAAATACAGCCATCACTCCCTCCAATAGATGAGAAAAGGAGAGCATAAAACGTCTATAACTGGTGCTCTGAATGCCAGAGAATGGCTGGAAGAGGCTCCAGCCTCCCCAGGGAGCTTTGTGCAACCATGGTGCCACCTGAAAACAAAGAGAAGCAATTTGAAGCAGAAGCTCTGATTTGTACCTGACTCTGCAGTTCAAATGAATGCTAACCCAGTTTTGTTTTAACAGTTTGGGGCTTTCTTTCGTCTTGGAAATATAAACACTGATTTTTCTTTTTGCTGTGTTCTGCCTCTGCTGTATCTCTAGAGAAGCAGTACTCGAGGGTGTTGATCACATCCATCAGCAAGTATTTCTGAGGCTTGGTCCTTCTGTATCCATATGTTTGCTTGTAAACTATGTCTACTGCAATATTCATTCATTGTGTCTCAGCAACATGCTAGAAAGAAAATGTTCAAAACATTCACACAACACAAAATCACTGCTTATTTCCTTAGTAAACTGTTAATGACTAAATTGCTGAATGTGCTTCAAATATCTGGTCCCACATTCAATTTATTTTTATACTTGATGTTAATAGCTGCTATAGTTAGAAAAAAAATCAAAAAGTCATGTAAACCCAAATGCAAAAACCTCATCTTGGGCTAGGCTCAATAAACTACACCTATGGGTCTTATTTATGTCAACCCCAGCTATGCAAATGCCAAGGGCTTCAGTGTAGTGGAGAACTGAGTATGTTTCCATCCCTGCTGCTGTTAGGCAAAAGATGAGAAGATGTTACACTTCTTGATTCTTGGCAAATGGCTTCAAGACTAATGTAATTTATTTTTCAGCTAGAAAACTCAAGTAGATTAGAAAGCTATGAGTCCTACTGTTTAACAGTTGTGCAGATAGGAGAGTTCATAGGAGCTAGCCTGGCATGGGAGAGTTCATAGGAGATAGCCCAGCACAGGAGGATTCATAGGAACTGGGCAGGCATGGGAAGGCTGCTATGGAGCAGCCTGCCTGGCATAGGAGAACTTACAGGAGATAGCTTGGTATGGGAGGGTTCATGGGAGCTAGCCTGGGATAGGAGGGTTCATAGAAGCTAGCCTGGGATAAGAGAGTAGGAATTAGCCCATCATGGAAGGGTTCATAGGAGCCAGCCCAGTGTGGGAGGGTTCACAGGAGCTAGCCCATCCTGGGAGGGTTCACAGGAGCTATCTTGGCATCCTCTGCAGCAGTGAAACCATGACCGGAGAGATTACTTTAGATGGAATGCCTTTGCAGGTTGGGAGATGCCCCCTCAGGGAAAGCACTGGCTGCCCACTTAGAAGCTAGGCATGGCTGTCCCTACATCTGTACCCCAACCTGGAGGGGTAGAGACAGGAAGATTCTTAAGCTCACTGGCCAGGAAATCTAGCCAATAGGTGACCTTCAGGTTCTGTGAGTAACTTTATCTCAAAAAAGCTGGAGTGGAAAAGAAATTCATAAAAAAAAAAAAACAAAAAAAAAAAAACTTCAATCTTTTGCCTTTATGTGTATGTGGTGTACATCTACATGGACACATGAATATGCATAAACACATGCAATACACATGTGTGCATGCGTGCGCACACACACACACACACACACAGCTCCTTTGCAAATCTTCTGTTGGTAGGCAGCTATCTTTGGACTGGTTGGACCACATCTGCAAGCCATTCAAATAAATTCCATATTTTTTTTTTCACTGAATAAGTCCTGTTCCTCTAGAGAACCCTGACTAATACAGTTTCTTTTCTGTTGCTGTGGTAAAATATCTGACAAAAGTAACTTAAAGAAGGAGGGTTTATTTTGGCTCACAGTCCCAGGATGTTGTCCATTATGGTGGGGGAAGGCATGGCAACGGGAGCTCAGAACAGCTGGCACATCACAAGCACAGTCAGGAGCCAGAGATGGGTGGATGTGAGCTGCTACTCACCTACCCTTCTCCATTTGTACTGTCCAAGACCACAGTGGGTGGGTCTTCACACATCAATTAACTTACTCAATATAATCTCCCACAGGCGCGTCCAGAGGTCCACCTACCTAGTGATTCCCCATTCGCTCACATAGACAGCAAGAACCAGCAGAGATGGATTAGCCTCCTTAACAACTACCGTCCAGATCCCTATCTTTTCGATCCCCGTTTGAACCAAGGTGATCTCTAACTACTCTCCCTTATTACTTTTACCCCCACGTAAGCAAAGGGTACCTTGTTGGAAGAAGAACACATAATCTATAGGTTGAGAAGATCTGTTCAATGTCAGAATCTCAGTAAAGAATGACTAGGCCCTGGAGAACAGAAGACACAATCAAATATGGAAGAAAGAACACATGACAGATAAAAATGTACAAGGGATCCAGATAATGTGGTTATTGGCTATGAAGTTAAAATTACATATGACTAACATGCTCAAGTAATTAAAAGACAACTCAGAGAATATTGGCAGAGAATCAGAAGCACAAAATAATCAAAATCGGGGGAAAGCCCAAGTCAGTCTTCAGTGAATGGACTGATTATCAAATTGAGCACAGCTTCACAACTGTGTAAGCTGGATGGAGATCAGCGGGAAATGTTTAGACCGAAGCACAAAGAGATGGGCAGAGACACAGAGTGTGTTGTGGAGAAGAAAAGCGGGGAGCAGAGAGAAACAGGTAGGAGAGACATTTGTGAAGACAATGAGCATTCTCCATGATGATGACAGACATGGAGCTTCAAGCTCAAGCGCTTTGGCACTAGCCGCCTAAGACATTCCACGAAGCATAACATCTTTAAACAGGTTTTGCTTGTACAAAATTCACATCACCGATGACAGCTGTTGGCCCTCTGTAGATGTCTGCCTGTCTTTAGAGCAGCCTGTGAGTGATGTGTGGAATGGGTTCCAAACACAGCCCTGTACTTGCAATTCCAGCAGCATTTCCCTCCTCATCTGGACCACAGTAGCCGACTCCTTTCTGTGGCCACCTGTATAGAGACTTTCTATTCACGCTGGTATTTTTAACTTGGTAATACTACTGAAATGCATCATTCTCTAAGCAATTGCACATAAAGATTGACAAAAGAGATTTTGTACATTTGATTATTAAAACATTCCAGGACAGACAATGACTATACTTGTATCTGCTAACTCAAGCAAAGCATAGCAAACTTTCCTATAAAATGGCAGAGAGTAAATATTTGATCCTTGTAGGGTGCTTATAACCTCTGTCATACCTACAAAGCAACACCATCATGGCACAAAGTAACCTCAGAGAGTCCATGAGCAAACAGGCATGGCTGTGTCCTAACTAAGCTTTATTACAGAAATAAGTAGAAGGGCAGTTTTACAAAGGGGCCATAGCTTACCTGCCTCTATTAGACTGGATAGCAACTTCCCACTCCACATAAATTGTTCTTTTCAGACCTTCACTGTAATGACTAATTCTGATTGTCTGTTAGTTGCTTACGGAATCACCCAGTGAAGGAGTCTCAATGAGAAAGTGTCCAGGTTGCTGTTTTAATTGGGCTAACTGAAGTGGGAAGACCCACTCTGAATGTGAGCAGCACCGTTTCACAGACTTAGCTCTGGAGTGCCCGAAGTGGAAACAGACAGCTGAGCACAGGCAAGCATCAGTCCAGGGCTCTCTGCTCTTGACTGTGGACAAGATGTGACCAGTTGCAGCCTCGACTTCCCTGAAGTGAGGGTTGCAACCTGGAATTGTGAGGCTTCCCTCACTTAAGCTGCTTCTGTTGGGAGCATTTTATCACAGTAACAGAAAGGAAGCTAAGACATTCATATCTCCAGCAATATCTTCTAATATCACAGCACAAATCACATGCTAGTCTCTATGAATCATTTCAGACTTATTAATATGGACAAAGTTTTCCAGTGACGATTTTACAGAGCATCTTCTATGTTGAATATGCTGCAGAATTGAGTATTTCAGAATAGAAATTTAAACACAGCTGGAAAGAATATAAAGGCTTCTCATTAGGTTTGGATTTCACTAGTTTTTACAGCTTAATTGTGTTGGCAATATTTGAAATAGCAATGCAGAGTGGAATCACTACTGAGGGTAGAGAATGTGCACTCACACATGAAATGAGCTTTGAGTCTTTAATTCTTAGGTTGACTTTAAGGTACTGCCTTAACATTTCTTGAATGAAAACATGTACTGACACCCACGATGGTCTTCTATCTTAAATTTCTTATGGGTGTCTTTTCATCTCTTTATGTGCAGACCTCATTTTATCAAGATTTAGTTTTTTTTAAGCTGAATAATATGGTTAACTTAGTTCATATCTGTAATGTGATGGACTCTCCTGCAGATCTCACTGTTCAATAAATATTTGGAGCACACACGTTTTCCAATTTTCCATGAAAAACAAAGGTACGTAAATGTTCCATTATTTTATTCTCCTCCCCCAGCCAGTCATTATTTATTGTCTGGAAGGTTAGTCCTCCGTGTCAACTACCATCCTTTAGAGCAAAAGCCCCCTGCTTTGTACAGAGATTCTAACTTACACTGTCACAAAGGCAAAGCACAGTCAGTAGAAACTGTATGTCAATATTACACCACTGGACAAGTTTCTTTTCATGTTGTTTTGATAAAATACCTGACAAAGCAACTTAAGAGAGAAAGGGTTTAGTTCAGCTCATCACAGTGCATCCCCTTTCAGCAAGCAGAGAGGAACGAGGACTCACATGCTCAAGCTCAGTTCATTTTCTCCATTTTATATAACCCGGGACCCCTTGCCCAGGGAATGAGCCTGCCCACAATCAAAACAGTTTTTCCTGTATCGATGAATATAATCAAGATAACCTCCTCACAAGCATGGCAGAAAACCCATCCCCTAGGTAATTTTAAATTCTGTCAAGCTAACAACACAACTGAAACAACCATACTGGTTTTCGTGTCCACACACGTATTCTGAAACCTATTTTATGTTCTACTGTTTGCCAACCAACCCTAAGCTAGTGGAAGTGTTCTGAATAAGCTGAGGTGGGCTGGGCTAAATGATATTTGTAGGTTGGATGTATTTTCAACAGCACAGTTTCAGTTTATAATGGATTCATCAGGACACAATCCTATCACAAGTCAAAGAGCATTTGTAGTCTTTTGCATCTGGAAATTCAAAAACATTTTAATATAGCCTTACAAGCTACAGAAGTGATAGGCTAAAGCCCTTTCCATACATAGATTATTAGAGGATAATTATTCTGTGGAATTCTGTTTTTGTTTTTTAAGAAATTTAAATCTCCCCTCTCTCTCTTCCTTCCCTTTCTCTCCCTCTCATCCCTTCTCTGGTCCCTCCCCCCCACCCTTCCTAGTTCATTCAGTCTTGGACTGAGACTTTGTCTGAAAATGAAACAAAATAAAAAACCTAGCATCTGGCCTTAGTTCAGGGCTACCATATACAGTGTTCACGGGGCACCAGTCAGGGGAAGAGGGTAACGAGTGGCAGAAGCAGCCTTGGCCCTCTCTTGCTAAGTTGTTTACCTTGGTGGGCAATAGTATCATCAGGAGGAAAGGATGTAGTTTTCTAAAAGCCTCAGTGAGAGCAGTCATCCATTCGATGTTGTGATAGAATATCCTTTACAGTCTTTCACAAGGTGGTTTGCAGTGGCTCTAGGCAAGAGTGGCATTTGAGAACTAGTCTCCCTGGGGACAACTTCTCTGACGTAGAGCGCTGAAGTAAGGCTGTTAGAATGAGAGAGACATGGGAAAGCCTGTGGCAGCTCAAGAGAGAATGCATGAGCTGGTCCCTCTGTGGGCAATGACACAACAGAAAAAGAAAGGAATCTGTGGGGAGGAAATTACAGCCACTAGGGGGCGCATTAGACTCACCAAGGTGGCCTCACAGTAACAAGTGGGTGGAAAGCCCTCTGTTTCCAACAAGTGCTTTCAGTGTGTCTCAGTGTCTGTCTTAGAATTGTATTCAAGTTTGTGTCCCAAAGGTGGGAACGGGCTGAGACATAATCACCACACACCACCCTGCTCACAGGCATTCACAAATTCTCCATACCCTCAGGACGCTGACTATCATCTTGCAGTGGCCATTTCATTTGGTTCTAGCTAGCCATGGGATCCTGGGGATTGACAAGCTAAGTGAATGCTTAGAGGCAAATACACCTTAGGAACCTAGTTTTCTATAGATAATTCAAAATGGTAGTTTATATTTTCCCAAGTACATGTAACACAGAAAGACTAGAAACATATTTAAGTTGCTGCTAAGATGCACCGGGGAGACGGTCTGATTGGAAGGCCACCTTGTCACTCACAGTACCATGAAGTCCTGGCTTCACTCAAGTACAGATGCATGGCCTCCCACACGTTCCCACGCTGCGGGTATACGGACTTAGAAGAAGCCTGTTCTCAGACTCGCTGCATGGGGAGTCTGACTTCTTGGTTTCCTCCCTGGTGACTTCCTGACTTGGCTTCTGTAGGAAGATCTGCTTTTCTCCCAGAGGAGGCCAAATGTCATGACAGAAAAAAAAAGGAGGGGTTTGGGGGGTGCTGCTAGCAACAAGGGGCCCTAACGAAAGAGCAAGGGGTAGGTTAGACCCAAGACCCTGAACAGATCCTTTAACTGGAATGGAGAGGAGAAAACAATGGGCTTGATAAATCTGATTCACTCATCCGAGACATTTCCCATTCCAGTACCTCTCAGTGCCTTCCTGGGTTCTGTCCACACCCCTGTACACCCCCTCACTGCTAGTTCTTAAAGTCAGTGAGTGATAGGTTAGTGTGGTGTTCATCCCATGGTGTCACCTAGCAACGTGGTATTCATAAATAGCCACAATCATCTCTTCTCCAAAAATGGCTAAATCTTCTTTTAAAGGCATCAGGGAAAATGCTTAGCTCTTTGGAGCTGGTGTGAAATATTCCCCTGTCTCAGCCCTATTCCCAGCCTTCCTCTTCCTGTGCTCAACTTGGCCTCCCAGTATGCTCATTGTTTATACTTTTCCTTTTTTAAAAATGCATATTTCCTTCTAGGGGTCACATAACAGCTGTTCATGTAAGTCTCCCAGTTCTTTTTGCAAACTTCATTGAGCCCAAAAAAAAAAAAAACAACTCAAAAGCCACAAACAGTCCTTTCTAATCTTCACCTTTTGCACTTTAGAAGAAATCACCCAAAAAGTTGCAGAATTAGAAAGAGTTGCCTCTAGAAAAGTTAAAGGATTAATAAATGTACAGCAATATCGGGGAAGAAGTTTATCTTTGTGTTAAAAGTTTAAAATCACGAGAACACGGAGGGTCCATGGCCGAGCACTGTGACACACGCCTACAGTCTCAGGACGCCAGAGGCTGAGGCAATAGCATCGTATGTTTGAAGCTAGCCTGGGCTGCATAGTAAGACTCTGTTAAAAAAAAAAAGTTGGAATTACTTCCATTAACTAGACCAATATTTAACAAATTCTAACTCATAAATCCAATAGATCTTTTGGAGTTGTCTACTATATTCCAAATACTGACCTATGTAATGATCCAAAAACAGACTGGATGAGCCTGTGCAATTGAGAAGTTAAAATTATCCAGGGAAATATTGGGGATTTCTCATTGCAGGTGTAATAAACAGTACTTGAGACTTGGAATTACACAGTGTCATTCTTCCAGTTGGAGAATGCCAGATGAACTGACTGTATAAAACCCAAAGACCCAGAAAAAATAATATCACAATGAAATTGGGTCTTTTGTTTCTGGCTTGCACAAGACAATTCATGTAGGTGGCACATATTACAGTAAGAAGGTCTGGGAGGCAGAGGAAGGATAGGAGTCTCATCTGGGCCATACAAGATTTGAGGTTTCCTAGAGATATCTGTCAAAGTCAGGACAGGAAACAGATGCACACCAAGCTAGGTAAATGAGCCAAGTGGACAAGGAAACCAACACAGGGTGCCCTGGGACAAGCCAAAGCAGAGACCATTCGCACTTCTAGCCCTTTGGAACAATGAATGGGAGGAAGAGTAAGCTGACTTTCTAGCAGTCTGGATGAGTAACTGACACTGCCAGGGAGCACTGACCTCAGTAGAGGAAACCATTTCCCCTAACAAAGGGATGCAAAGCCCAGAGGTCTTGAGCTTCAATCCTCTGTCTCTTTCCTAGGCTTTATAGCAGGTGGAGTGGGGGATCAGGGTGGAGAGGTGATAACATAACAAACAGGAAGATGATGGGCTGATCTGGAGGAGAAAATGAAAAAGAACATAAAACAGCCAGTGTAGATAGACGGGGGTTTTGGTTGGGCAAGCCCAAGAGTCAGGGGAGTGGTCTAAAGCTAGAGCTAGACATCTGACTGACTGGCAAATAAAGCCATGATTCCAGAGAATCATGAGAAGATAAGATGAGAGGCATGAAGCCTGTACCCGAAGACATTCATAAGCACCCTAGGGAGCATGCATTAGCGAAGGGCATTGAGAACGAGTTTGAAACACCACAGAGCTCTGCATTAAGAGTCTTCCAGAAAGAAAGGATTTGGACTGTTGTTCTGAGTGACGGTGGAGTAGTGTTGACTCATTTCTTATCAACTTGATACAAACTAGGGTTATCTGAGAAGAGGGAACCTCAGTTGAGGAAATGTCTCTGTCACACTTGCCTGTGGGCAAGTCTGTGGGGAATTTTTTTTTTTTTGATTCTATAAAGACCTAAGTTTGGATGCTCAGAACCCATGTAGAAGCCTTACAGTCACAGCAACACATGGGAGGAAGAGACAGTTGATCCAGGGCAAGCTTGTTACCGGAATTGTGAGTTCCATGCATAGCCAGAGGCTCTGTCTCAGTAAATAAATGGAGAGCCATTGAAGGGGACTAATGCCATTAATGTTGGTCCTTTGCATGAAGTGCACACATGTGTATGCACATAGGTATGAACACACATACACACAAAGACCAGAAAAAAAAAACCATATCTTTAATCAAAAGCCAAGTGTGCTGTTAAAAAATACAGTAATTCCTTTCTCACAGTTATAGTAAGCTAATTTAGGCCAGGCTCATTATTTTTCTGGACATTCTCAGATAATTATTCTATGACTACCTGATTTTCTTTTTTTGTTTTCATGAATGGGACTCCAATCCAGCCCTAGGACTACTGGGAAGATACCCTGCTTCCAGGCAGGGTCTCCAAAAGGTAATCACCATGCAGAGCCAGCCCCAGATCTGGAGTAGTTGGGTCCTATGGTCTTCAGCACCTCTCATTTCTCACGCCTCTGACCCACAATACCAGGTATCCGGTGATGGTATTGTCCTCTAAGTGGGTAGTGCCACTGATGACAACACAGCCTATCATTTCAGGTGTTCTGGTCTTAGAATACGGTGTCTCAAAGGAAGACCAGGGTAAGAGGAAAATGCTCAACACTATGAATTCTTTATTTTTCATGTTGTCTCGGAGTTTACTGAAAATATTGTAGAGCAGCAGAAAAGATTCGAACAGCTCCAGCTGGTGTTTTGAAATTCATTCCAACTGTAGACTGAATGACCTGCAAGTTGGACAGAGTGCAAAAGTCCAGAAGCTGCAGCCATTTCCTTGGTGTCAGGATCTACCTCAATGATCTCCTGATCCAGGCCTGAGACCTCAGGAACATAATTATCTCACTTCCTTCAGAACTTGATTGAAATGCTTCACACAAAATCCACTTCATCAGACTGTGACAGCCTGCTATCTGACTGGGGAGCTTCTTGCTGCACATAAGGACAGTCTTACACTAGAGCTTGTTTATGTGGAAGATGTTACCCTGATACATATAGTACCTCTCAATGACCCAGGGCACCCTCATAGTTTGGGTGCAAATATGGCCCATGTTGGCAGGTCCTGGTACTATTCATTCTTTTAAAAATATTTATTGAGCTCTGGTCTGCTAAAGACCAGGGGGATAAACCTGAACTTGGTCTTGGAGAACTTAGTTTATGACTATTAAATAGTCACACTCTTTAGTAAGGGTGCACTCGCAGAGCTGTGAGCAGGCATGACTGCTAGTGGAGCATCCAGGGAAGGCTTTCTTGGAGAGGTAATGTGCAACTGCCTGAAGTGCTGATGGGAAGTGGTCAGGAGCAGCCGGAAGCAGCAGCAGTCAGGCACAATGATCTCATGAGGGAAGGCCCTGTGGTGGGAGGAAGCATGGGCTGAAAGGCTGAGAGAAGGCCAGAGGGATAAGGTGTGGGGCTGAAGGCCAAGCAGGGTGCTGTGTCCTGTCAGCCCTGATAGGGAGTTGCGATTTTGCCCTATGGACAATGAGAAGCCACTGCAGGAGATTTGAAGTCCCAGAGAACAGACTGAGGGAATAGATCAGAAACCTAGGATGCAGGAGGAAAGAAGAACGCAGAAGTCTGTCCTGAGCTGAAGTCTCAGAGTAAAGAGGTGGGGCTGAGCCTTCGATTCTTGTATGTTCTCTAGAAAGAACGTTTTCTCAGCTATGTTCTCTTCTTTGGGTTAGCACGGGTACAAAATACTCATTTTTGTTTAGGAAATAGGGAGCCGTTAAAATGGTATTTCACTCTTTTACATAGGCAGGGCTTCGCATTCAAAGCATATTCACATCCAGCTTTTCATTCTGTCCTCAACAAAATTTTCATCACATCTACCCATCCTTTATTCAAAGATTCTTGCATTCACAATCTTGATCCAATTGCAATGTGTATTTCTGGGCACATCATCAAAAACCTGCAGCTGTTAAGCCCATTATGAAATCCTAGACTCTCTGAGGTTTGAGGGAACATTGGCTCTCTGTTACTACCAAGCCACTTATTTTGCTGAGGCCCAAACCAGGGTTACAGTCAAGTAAAACAAGCACCAATCCAATCGATACTCAGGCTCCCTAGTAATTACTATATTACTTTCATATGTTTGCTTTTATTTCAGTGCTCGGGATCAAACGCAGGACCCTGTATATTCTAGAAAGTTCTCTTCCACTAAGTTTATCTCATGCCTCTCAAGGGAGTACTTGTTTCTTATTATTGTGTGTGTGCAAATTGTCTATGCACAGGCACTGGTACCACACATAAATGTGAAAGCCAGAGACCAACTTCTATCTTTACATGGGTCCCAGGGACTAAACTCAGGTTGCTAGCCATGCACGTCAAGTGTTTTACCCAGTAAGCCATCTTGTCAGTCCTTATAAAGGAGTTTAAAAGAATTACATGGCAACTGTGTAGTATATGTGTCCATGTACACCTGTGTGTGCATGCATGTGAAGAGACCAGAGGAGGTTTGCAGGGCCTCCTCCATTGCTCTTGAGACAGTCTCTCACTGAATGCGTAGCTTTTTTTTTTTTGGCCAGGCTATTCCACCCTTGCTCCTACACTGGCACTGGAGGTATATGTGGCTCCACCTGGCTTTTTCTATGGGTGTTCAGCATTCACTCACAGGTCCTCATGCTTACAGCAAGTGTTCTCACCTATTGAGCTGTATCCCTAGTCCCTGGAAGACGATGTGTAAGCCTCACCTAATGCTGTTGCCCAGTGTGTTCCCATTGTGCTAACATGACAACTCAGTTCTGCTGACAAGCAGATTATCTCAATCATCAAAATGATGTGTGGCTCAAGGCAATGCGTAAGGACACTTCAAGATGGAAATGGCCCAGTCCCCTCATCCAGCCTCTCCAAGTGGGAACCAACCCACACCAAGCACTCTCCTCAGATGTCCTCCCTCCACATTCAATACTGGAATACAAACATCAAAAGGGGTTGAGAGAGTAGGTGAGTCAGAAATGTCTGCTCTGGCAGGGACTCAGGACAGCTCTTCAGAGGGACTAGAGCAGTGGTTCTCAACCTTCCTAATGCTGCGACCCTTTAATACAGTTCCTCATGCTGTGGTGAACCCTTATCGTAAAATTATTTTCAATGCTACTTCATAACTGTAATTTTGCTACTGTTATGAATCATAATGTAAATATCTGATATGCAGATGGCCTTAGATAACCCCTGTGAAAGGATCATATGACCCACAAGTTGAGAACCACTGGACTAGAGTTGTATGTGGAGTTACTGCCTAGAATTTAATGAAGATCAGAAGTCTGTTCAATACAGAGGAGATGGTGGGTCGTGTAGTGGTTCTCAAACAAGCTCTACTTCTTATGTCTCAAATCAGCCTCAAAACTCCTATGATCAGCTGGGGATACTGGGGATGTAACACAATTGCTGGAGTACTTGTTAAACATGCTCAAATCCTACATTTGATTGCCAACACTACATAAAAAACTGGGCTTGGTGATGCATACCAGTAAACCCAGACTTTAGAAGCATAAAGATCAGTGTAAAGTCACTCTCAGTAACATAGTGACTTTAAGGCCATCCTGGGATATATGGAATCCTGTCTCAACAAAAACAAAACAAAACTGAATCAAACACAACTGAACCAAATCAAAACATGGCTTGAGAAATGACTTGGTCAGTAAAGTGCTTGTATCACAAGCAAAAGGACCTAACTTCATAGCCCCAAACCCACATAAAAAACAGGGTGGTATGGTGGTGAGCAGATGAAGTTCTGAGCTTAGCCAGGCCAGGGATTCCAATGCCTCAGACCCAAGAGAATGGTTAATCATTCTCCAGGTCAGGCTCAGAAGAATGGCAACGCCTTCCCTGGTATTAGTACGGATGCTGACACTGTGTGCAGAAACTATCAACCACAGTTTCCCTTCCCAGATGACTGCAGCCTGAGTTGGCTTCCCCACAGAGACCTCTTGCTGAGATTAGCTACCTAGCTCCTCCTCCTTCCTACTGTGTATAATAAACCGGCTGGGTTTCCCCACAGCTGCTGGTGTACCGGTTTAAAGCACATGGCCACCCAATCCCAGCTTTTCAGTGCCATGTCTTCACCGCATGTCACACAGTCTGGTCAGTTCCTTAACTGCAGGTAACAGCAGAACACTCGCAAGCCCTGAACTGGGGGAATAGGTACAGAGAATACTGAAGGTGGATTCTGGAAACTCATTGGCCAGGTAGCCTAGCAGAATCTCTGAGCTTCCGCCTCACTGAATGATCCTAACTAAATAAACACAGATTTCAATCAAAAGGACACATGGTGTCGACCCTGAGCATCTACATGCGTGCACACCCATATGCATGTCTACCCATACATGTGTACACATACTACACACACATATTACATATACATACACACACACACACATACACACACACACACATTTTAAAAATAAATCTTTAGAAGCCCAAGAAGTGAACGCTTTTTGGGCTGTAGCATCTGCTTAGGACTCTCAGAACTACTCCATGGTGGATGCACAATGCAAAATAGCCAGTCAGCACAAACACATTCTGTAACGCTAACTTTACAGAAAGTGAAATTTGAATTTTAAGTCATTTTCATATCGTGAACTCATTGTTTTTCAATCATGTAATATTTAAAAACCTTAGCTTGCAGGCAGAATGGGAGCAGGTGAGCTATCCTTGGCTCACGGGGTTATAAAGAAAGATGGCTGGTCTGGTCATCTGCTAGGAACTGGAAACCAGAAAACAGGCTCAGGGAAAATGTCAGCCAGCGTTGCAGAGGTGGCAGCCACCTACATTTGGTTAGTGGTTGAACTACCCCCCAAAGCCACTGGTGTTCCCCACAGTGTGTGCTGAGTGGGGAACACAGTAAAGCACCTGCCTTGTATGCATAGGAACCTTGGTTTGACCTTTATAACCCATGGGTTTGTTTTTTAAGTGTGCTGGAATGTCTTGCTCCACAGCAGCCAGCCAGCCTAGCCCACCTGTCCTGTTCCAAATAGTGAGAGGCCTTGTCTCCCACCCCTCCGCCCCCAAATATTTTTGGATGGTGTTTGAGGAATGATATCCAAGGTAGACCTCTGGCTTCCAGATGCAAGAGCATAAGAGCACCTGCATACATATGAACATATACAGACATGCACATGCATGTGAACATGTACACACACACTTTGCTTTCTCCTCTGGTTCTCAATCTTCCTGTCTGTGCTTCCTCTCTCTGATCCCCCACCCCCACTCTCATCCTCCCACTCTTGCAGTCCCCAGTTATATGTAGAAAGGTGTGAAATCTGAAACAGGCATACTGTTTTCTGTTCCATTCATCCAAAAACTTTATTAGTGAAATCTTGTTATTTATATATGCAGTGGTTGTATTACATTAAGGAGTTTCTTAGCGTTAAGGCATAGCCATGTCATGGAAATGGACCATGGAGAAAGACTAGAAACTGAACTCTGTGGCTCATTATTTGCAAACAGGATGGTTTGTACCGGAAGGCAGTTTCTCTAGAGACAGCACTGAATAGATGCCTAGCAAGCCCATCTGTGTGCTCCCACACTGTGTGCTTGTTTTCCTGCTTACTAGAGTCTGATCTTAGGTTCTCATCTCCTCTCTTTACTTCCTTTAGCCTTATTAAGCTACTCTTTCTTGGGCTTATTGTTTTGGCTCTTTAGTGGCTCAATTTGACTTTCTCCTTTTGAAAATTAAATAAAGTATAACCTTTTCTCTTAAGTACTGTTCTTGCTGTATCTTACATGTTTTAATATTTGGTATGTTATTAATATTGTTCTAGTTTAAATAATCTTCTTTTAAAATTTTACCATTTATTTAGTGAGTGCTTGTGTGCATGTGCACATATGTGTACAGGTGTACACATACCATGGCGCGTGCACAGAAGTCAGAGGACAACCTGTCCTTCTATCATGTGGGTCCTGGACATAGAATCAAATCTTTAGGCTTGGTGGCAATTTAACTAATCCTTAGGCCTTTAACCACTGAGAAATCTCCCCAGCCCTAATCTTAAATTTTTATTGTAGGTCTTATTGTAATTTATTAATGAGTATGTTACTTCACAGTGTTTTAAATGGTCTTTTTTTTTTCCCTGTGTGCACATGTGTGTGCTCCTGTGTAGGAGTGCGGGTACACAAGAACCACAGCATAGGGAGGTCAAGGGACCACCTCAGGTATCTGTCTGAAACAGGATCTCTTTTGTTATTTTCTATTGTGCATGACAGGCTAGCTGGCCCATGAGCTTCCAGGGATTCAACCGTCTCATTCTCCCATTCTCCTGCAGGAATCCTGGAATTATAGATGTGTGCCACTATGTCTGGATTTGAGTCAGCACCCCGAAGCCCTTTAATATTTAAATATTTAACTTCACTGAGATGAGAAGTGTCTATAACCAGCCCTTTTGTTGCCCAATTAGTCATTTTTATAAATTTTTGAAGTATATATGAAAATAAAAATCTTTAAAAATGCAAAACATACTTTGTGTTTTGCCTGCACGTATGCATGTGCCATGTGTGTACAGTGTCTGCAAAGATGAAGAGGGTGTCAGATCCTCTAAAGCTGGAGTTATAAATAGTTGTGAGCTGCCATGTGGGTGCTGGGAACTGAACCCAGGTCCTCTGCAAGAGCAGTGAACTCTCTCAATCACTAGCCATCTCTCCAGCTCAGTGTTTTGTAGTTTTTGAGGTATAGTATGTATTCATTAAGGACAGGTTTATTTTGGCTCAAGGGTTCAAGGATGTATAGTTCATCTTGGTGAGGAAGTCAGGACAGCAGGAGCTTGTGGCAGCTAGTCACATTTTCTCTGCATCAGAAAGTAGAGGGGGATGAGTGAATGCTGGTGCTTAGCTATCACTTCCCTTTCTATGCAGTCTGGGACCACAGACCATGGGATGGGGCTACCCACAGTTAGGGTGGGTCTTCTCACCTCTATTACTCTAATTTAGTAATTATTCACAGATATTCTCCAGAGGTTTGTTTCCGTGGAGATTCTAGATCTTCTCAATCTAAATGGTAAAGCTAACAATCAAGATTTACCATCAGGCAAGAAACAAATTAAAAGCCCAAGAAAAGAACCATTCACTAGAAGAAAAAGGTTTCTGATATTCATGAGATAAGTCTCTTAAGATAATATGCAGGCCAGACCAATAGATTTGGTCCTTGGTGGAGTGCCTGCTTACCGTGCTCAGGGCAGTGAGCTCATTCTCAGAAACCTTAACACACACAGAAGTGTTCCCTCCAAAGGGAAATGACTTTGATCAACTCCAGATCAAGCTACACGAAGTAATGGATGGGTGCCCACATTTGCAAAGCACAATAGACTAGAGGTTGCTCTATGACCAGGAAGCAAATAGAAGCCTCTTTGTTAGAACCCAAGACATTGTACAAACACGGTATAGAGGTGCACCCTAACTTTCTACTGTCATCTTGTAAGTGTTCATAGAACACATTCTTTTAGTGGCATTAATACTGAAGTCAGGACACTAACCCCACATATTTCCTTTTTACAAAACATTTCATTTTATTTGTGTATGGGCCTGTATACATTTATGTGCACCATGTGTGTCCAGGTGCCCATCAAGGTCAGAATCTCAGGAACTGGAGTTATACTCAGTGGCCTGATACAGGGGCAGGGAAACAAGCCTAGGCCCTCTGTAAGAGCAGCTGAGTTCTCTCAATCCCTGAGCCATCACTTCAGCCCTGCAGAAGATTCCTTTAGAAACCTTAATATTGCTTCAATTGACATTTTGGGTAAGGCAGGGGTGAAAGAATGGAAGCAAGAAGCACTTACGTAAGTGGAGAAAAAAAACACCTGAGTCTTGAATACGACGGAAATGGTGCACACCAGAGGCCGGACTGATGGGAGCTGTGCATCCTGCGCCTTGTTCTGAGATGGGAGCTGTGCACACCTGAGCCTTGTTCTGAGATGGGAGCTGTGCACACCTGAGCTTTGCACCACTCCCATCTCAGTGCAAGGCTCAGGGTGTTGACTAGGTCAACTGAGTGGGTAGTGGTGCAGCGGTCCATCGAGAAGAGCAAGGACAAAGGTCTGAGGGATGAGGGCAATCACTGAGAACTGGAGCATTCTGAACTTTCTGGAAGAGACACACACTTGGGCAGTTGAGGATCTGGTTTAATGCAGGTTATGATGCAACTTGCATAATATCTAAACTTCCTTAACCTGCTACATGGGGCATTCTTGTCTAAAGGATGCCTTACAGCCCTGTGACTTCAGTGAACCCAATGACTTCCTCAGCAGCTCATTAAGTAACTGGCCTTAACCCCCATTTTCTTGCAAGAACATGACATGATTTCTAAGTATGTTGTTCCAGACTTTAATACGCAGGGAGCTCCTGAATTCACTGTTCTTTTACATGTTAAGGCAAAGTAAAACACTGGCTTTCCATGAAAGGCTTTTTTTGGTATGAACACATTCCCTGAAAAAGCCACATTTGTCATAAATTTTACAAACTGACTAGAATTTTGTCATGGAGACTTGTAATGTTGCAGACTAGGAATCACAATGACCTCGGACTATCCTGAATTCCTTCAGTAGCTCTTTATCATGCCTTCTCCATGTCTGACATCCTTTTGACCATCAAGTAAAACCTCTGGAATGTACTTATATCAGATCAGATTATTCTACCCTGAGTCTAGAAACATCATCAGACAGCATCTGAGACCTTTAGCAATGATTTCCTCCTGCTACAACCCACCTAAGGTCCCCACCAGTGTATGTGGGGATTGCATTTTTGACTGTCTTTTGTTCTGTGACCATAAAATTGTATGCCATTGCTTTTACTGCAGAATGTGTCATTCAGGGTAACTTGTATCTGTGATCCTGGGCTATTTCACTTGTATTTGGTTAAAAATAGTCTTGTATTCTTTTTGGTGAAACATCTGCTGTGTTTTGTGTTTATGTGACCTTTATTAGAGGAACAGAAGGGTGAGGGAGCTGTGTGTGTAAAATACCCTGTTTATGAAGTCTTCCTCCACAGATTGAATAAGCTGAAGAAATATTCTTAGAGCAGGAAAAAAGGGGGGAAGAAAATATTGAGGATACAAAGATCTGTGATTACAACAAACCTTAAAAGAAAAATAAAATAAAGTTGATGGCTCCAATCTGACAGTGAGTTAACAAGGGATGGAAGCAGGCAAATCTTCAACTTATCTTGTCCTTCCTTCCTACTCAAACATAGCTTCTTGGCTGTTAAAAATTATTTCCGTAGTACAACCAGCAATTTTGAGGGAAGAGAGAGGTCTGATACTATGAAGTGCATCTGAATGTGTCACAGACAGGCAAACCACATCAGGACTTTGGAGTCGGACAAAATGTGGCTCAGACCAAGGTGTTCTCTCATGGGACCTTAGAAGCACTTCTTAATCATCCAAGTCTAAATCTCCTTCTTAGGAAAGTAATCCATACCTTATAGTTAAGTAAGGATTAAATGTGACCAAGTATAGGATACGTTACAAAACAATAAATGAGTTTTCACTATTTGTTTAAGACTTATCATTGTAAATGGATTTACAATGATCTAAAAATGCAGATCTCAGAGCAGTTAATTTTAAAGGAACACACTCAGCTACCATATTCAGATTTTTATTTATGTTCATGTGTCTGTATGAATATCAGCCATGTGTGAGAGTGAGTGAGTGTGTGTGTGTGTGTTCTCCAAAATCAGAAGAGTGTATCAGATTCCCTGGAATTGGAATTACATGTAATTGTGAACAGCCTGGAAGCTAGCACACATCTTTAACCACTGAGCCACCTCATCAGTCATCTGTTTCCTTAAGGAGCATTACTACAAATGTCACTATATTGATGGCTTTACAGAAACCTGATTCAACTTCCCTGATATAAAACTGTTCTTAGACTTGGGGGTACTGACTTGACGTGAACAACATAAATAACTTTCTGAAAGCATGTAAGCAAGCACAATTATGTGTCATACATGAGGGTATAGTTCATTCTTCAAACAACAATAACTGTAGCACAATAATCTATAAAAGCATTATTTTGGTGTTGAGGTATATTATCACATTTGATACTGTCCTAATATTATCCCTTGTTTACGTCTGTATTACAAAGGCTAGCTTACGCACACACGCACACAGTTTGCAGTTTGTTAAACATTTGCCACACATCTTCAAAGTGGCTAATTCCAGCAGCTACAGCATGGGTGCAAACTAGTAATTATGTAAATTATGAACAGTTAACAATTATCTGGAATCAAGGGTGAGGTCATGAAGTCGAACTGTAGGTGAACTTTCAGTTATAGAATACGACTCTGAAGAATGAAACCACATTTCAGATGAAAGCGCCCAGTCTCCGCTTTCTTCTCCAGTGATTACCATCTTACATAGCAACTTGGTATGCTCTGAAGAAGTAAGAAAAAGCCCTTTTAAATTTCATGATTGGTTTAATCAGGTAATTCCAGGGAGGGGAAATCACTGAAACAAATCTTCTACCATCTGATACGTCCAATTACATGGTATGATGGAACAAAAGCAGTTACAAACTCATATGTGCATATTTACATTATATACTTACAACTCTCAAGCTAGTTGACTCTAAGTGGGGAGATGCATTACGACAGGAGTTAAACAGGCTTCCACTGCTCATTAGAAAGAATGCAGTCAGGCTCCTAGTGGGGGTAATATACAAGTGAGGCACTTCTGAGGTCAAGGAAAGAGAAAGCAAACCATACTACACACCGGAAATGTCCACACAAGAACTTGTGTATCTTTAATACAAAGGCTTTCAACTAGATTATTCTTGAAAATTTTTAAAAACTAACATTTGAAATTTTAGAAGCTTTGGGGAACAATGGATAACATTAGTGTACCAAAGCGATTCAAAGTTTTCTCACCACCCGGCTGATAGGCAAATGGTATCTTAAGAGTCCCTTTTAATTCTCCTTCCCTCCCCGCCCATTTTTTGGTTTATATAAATCAGCTCTGCTTATCTGTGTGTGCATGGTTTTATTATTTTAGTTCGACTCACCATAAGACACCCATGGTCCTGCTATCATTTATAGCAACTTTCTAGTGTTTTCCCTCATACTTAGAAATGTGATTCTGGAATTCAAATCAAGAGTAAGAGCAACATTTAGTGATGAATTGGTTTTATCGGTTAACTAAAGTTCTCCAAGTTATTCTTCAGAAAAAGGGTTACACTTGCTCAATGTACTGTTGGACTACAATAAAAATTACTTTAAAACACATTAATCCAAGTTACACATTCCAAATATAATCAAACATTCAATTTCAACAGAAGAAACATCGTAAAATTCTCTACATTGCCCATTTAGAGGAAAGTACATGTTTTTTGCACTCTGAAGACTGACATTGAGTATTAAGAAATACCTGTGTGCCACTTAGTTAAGGAAGAAGGGGAGAGGAAGAGGAAAAGCAAGACTCACCCAAGGAATTAGATGGCACTATACACATGAATTCAAAGTGCATTTGTATTATTTCAGAAGCTCATTTTAGGCACTGCTGAATAACCAATGAAAATAGGTAGTTTCAAGTTTTTCCCTTTAAATTTTAAGCCCTGCCTCATCATCTACTCAGAAACACATACACACTCTCTGGAGTTGTCATAATAAAATACAGGCAATTATGTTTGTCTTTAAAAAAATTCTCCCTGACTGGCACTGGGAAGAAAATAGGAATACCATTTTGGTAATGGCTTCTGAGTCAAAGGAACTGGTTGTATAAATGCTTCAGTATATATGTAAGTTTGACTGCCAGTTCCAAGTTTCAATAAATATTTTAAAACAGGATTATGTAAGAAAAGTGCTTAAAATCTTTCAGCAACCAAAAAAATGCATTAGAGGAAAAATTTATTTACATTCCTTTGAGCTGTTCCTTACCCCTGGTTTCTCTGATGGGCAGTGGCCACCTCCTGAATAGCCCCTTTGCTGGAAGCAGTAAGGAGCTGGGCAGTCACCATCGCCATCTCTCAGCTCTGGTCTAAAATCATCCAGCAGGTGGCACTGGAACTCCATAAGCATTCCTGCTCAAGAAATCAAAGACTTCCCTGCTTAAGCTACAAGCATCTCTTGAGAACTACCAATTCTGAGCGAACAAGCTCGAGGGGCAGAATTCTTCCTGGGCATGCCATTCAGATGATGTCATTTTCAGTATTTACTTTTACTCTAACAGTTTTGCTGAGCAATCTGCTTAAAACATTAGACAAAAAGAGAAGTTTTAAAGGAAATGCCCAGTGGCAGTGCCAAATCTGTACAGTGAACAAGAAAGCAGTCCTGAACCCACCAGCACACACTTAGGAATCAGATTAACTGTCTATCTGATTCACACAGGGACTCAATAACATTATGTCATCAGTTACTTTTCTGGACTGATTTGAATTCATGTATGCTAATTACAAAGATCCAAGGTGGAAAAAAAGTTTCATTACCATAGCTTTTAATGAAGAGAAATGTTTAAAATTGTAAAGGAAAAAAATGGGAGCAGGATGGCAAAAATCTTAGCAGCAAAGTGGTTAAACAAACTGAAAATATTAATGCACAAACATTAAAATATTAAAGCATGGATGTTGCGTATAAAATACAGTACAGAACCAGGAGATGCACTATAGTTACTAGTGCTTAACAGAAAAAATGATTAAGTTTGTTCTTCCCAGAAGTATATACACAGTTCATTTCCACGGCATTTCCTATATAGCCAGCAAGTTATTTTCTTCAGTTATTCACACCTTGCTCCAACCTGAATTATAAACTCAGCACTTACAAATATGAATATTCATTCACAAGGAAAACCAGTATTTCTATTTCAGCAATAAAAAGGAATTTTGAAAGTTAACAGTCTGCTCTAAGAAACCAAGTTTATCTGAAAACGTCAGGGATGAAGATCATCTGTGTAGCAGCCTCCAAATATAGAAACAGTAAAAATAAGACTTAAAATTGCTGCTACAGTGTCCGGTTTTGGATTTAGTTCATCCAATTGATTTTAGTACAAAACTAGAAATAACCTCTTCTTCATAACATCTATAGTTATCAATATATTTTTCTTCTTTTCAATGTGAAATAATACTTCAAGATGATCTATATACATAATGTTGTCAGTTCAAGCTGTCATATAAATATAAATGCTTTCTTAAAAAAAAAAGTATTTTACAGACAGATAGTGTTATATATACATTGTTCAGTTTGATCTGGGGCAAAAGAAAGCTAACACAAGCTTAAATGTGACACATAAAATGAACAGTACAGAAATGACTCCGAAAACCTGCAGAATGAACTTCAAAGGGTAGTGTGATTTTTATTTTCCATCACTTCGGAAACTTTTAAGCCATTTAAAAAAAAAAAAAAAAAAAAGGCACACTGCTCAACTTTTCTCCCTAAGGGAGTATTTTCAAAGAACCCTTCACATGGTTAGAGTTTTAATGTAACATTTGGGGAGGGGGAATGACAATTTGACCCCAAAGTACTTCTCACGGTTTGTTGGAATATAATCATACCACTTAGTAAATCAAACATCCCATAATACAAATGCTCTGTGACAGGAATGTGATGTACAAGATCTTCCATTCACAATGGTGGATTAGATACTTTCCTGGGAGAGTTCTACATACATTTTAATGTAAAGTAACTTTGCTCCAGGCTAGCTAAAATAAAATAAAATGCAACTCAAAAAAAAAAAAAATGTTACCATTGTTATGTGAATAATAAGCACAGATGATTACGCTCAAAATATTAGTGAAACAGCTGTGCACATCCTGGCTTAGCAGAATGGTAAATGGAGACCTCAAGAGGAAACTGTTTCACACTAACTATCCAGTTAACGCTTTTGCCTTGTAAAACATTTATAAATGCAGTTAAGTTTTGTGAAGGAGGAAACTCTGAAAGAAAACAACTTGCTGTTCGAATACCACAAAAACAAAACAACTAAAAACCCTCAGTTTCTTCTATGTTTACTCAGTCTCTCATATAAAAATAAGTGTTACATTTCCATCAGAACATTAGACAATTACATCTGTGCTTTAAAAAAAAAAAAAAAAGTTGGTCACTCAAGGCTATTAGAGTATTTTAAAGATTTTAGATTTCCAGAATGTACAGATATAACTCAATATAAACTGCAGCCAAAGAGAAATGAGGATGAACATATCAAATCTTTCACATGGATACAAACGTTATTAACTAGATGAGTTAAATACTCAAAATATATGGAATGTGGCGGTAGATATGTGCACATCTACCTCAAAACTAGGAAGGGCAAGAAAAGTTTAATATGTCATAGTTCGTACCTTACATTTAGTTAAATATAAACATTTGTTATTTATACATAAAACTGCTTTCAAAAAACAACTAATAAATGATTTAGTTGCACTTGTTTTATCTCTTAATTTCCAAGTATTAACTTTTCTGTACTGAAATCAACTGTTCCTTAGTGCACTTTTTAGTTAATGTCCTAAAGAATTCAAATCTTTAAAAAGTCCCATCACCTAGTGCATAAATATAAAAATGCCAAAATTAATCCCTTTTAGTTGGATCATATTCTATGTTGACCTTTTGTAGTCAATAACCAGAAACAACTTCCTTCTGCAAATGCTCTATGATCTGTCCCAGAACATGCCATGCACTCAGGGGAAACATCAGGCATGGCTAGCATCTGAAATGACAAGAACTGATGAGTTCTGCTTCCTCCACACATGGCCCCAGTGATACCAGGCAAGATTTCCATACTGCTTGCCAATAGCTTCCACAAATCCAAGTTAGCTAGTTCCTGGAGATGAAGATTTAAACTCATGCTGGCCCTGGACTGCTTCACCCAGCAGCCTTGTGTTTCCCACCACAGCACCCACATGCCTCACCACAGCGATGGCACATTCTCAAAGGGACATAGCAGCACATACATGGTACAATGAAGGACAGAGCGACCAGGGCTAACCATCTTAGGCAGAACTTGTCATCACTAGTGTCACATGAACAAGGGTCAGAAAAGTCTCCCTCTGAGTCTGACATACAATGATACAGCATGCTCTCTGCACAAAGCATGCAGCTAACTTGATATATGCATCTTTTAACAGGATCTGGAGCATCCTGGCACTTTCCCCTGCCGTTTTCTTCATGATTGAACCTTTCCTGGCAGTACACGCAGCGAGAACGTTCCCCATCCTCTTTTCTTCGCTTTGACTTAAATTTTAACGAGGGAGGCTGTGTCTTAAATACCACAGAGTCTTTCAGGGAACTTAACTTAGTCTCATCCCCATAGTGGTAGAGATAGTCTGATTTTTTACTGTCTTGTTTAGAAAATGGAATATTGGAGTCAGTATCATCTCTCTCCAAGTCATTTTTCCACATATCTGGATGTCTGTAGTCTGCATACCGACGTATTAAGATATCTCGAGGATTTATTCTGACAATCTCATCCTCATCTTGAAAGCTGACGTGTCTGATTGACTTCAAAGGGACCTAGACAAGACGAAAATTGCAGTAAGGACTACAATGGTTAACTTTCTTTCAATTTGGTGGAGCGACCCTACCAAGGGATTCAGTCAAAGAGCTCTGTGACAAAGTTCTGGATGAAATTAACACTTCAACTGGTGGATCATACACAATTAGATGACATCTAAAACAAAAACTATGTTCCTATATGGCAAGATGAAGTTCTGCTGGCAGGATGCGTTTGGATTCAGTCAGAGTCCAGACTTTTATTTCTCTCTAGTACTGGAGACTGAACCTAGAACTTGTGCCTGGTAGGGAAGCACTCTACCTCTGAGCTAGATCAACTAGCTCTCTTTGCACTTGGTATTTTAAGACAGAGTCTCACTAGGCTGGACTTGTGCTCTCATTCTTCTTGCCTCAGCCTCTTGAGAAACTGAGCTTGTAGGTCTGTGCCACAAGACCTGGATTTGATTTTAGATTTCTATCCCATTACTGTATGAGCCAATTCCTTAAAACAGAAGCTCCATCTACTTATCTCACTGGTTCTGTTTCACATATTTTAGTGCCAAGAAGCTGGCTGCCACTGTAATATATGTTTAAAAATGTAGAAGTGGGTAATGATTTCTGACTACAAGTGTCTTATGATGCCTGTCAAGAGACTCAGTGAAACTACTGGTCCAAATCTGACTTACAAGATCCTTGTGAGTGAAAGTAAAATGTGCTACTGGACACTGGGAGAAAGAAAATTCTTGGGTGTACCTGTAAGGTAGGACATGTATATAACGACATGAAGCATAAATACTGAAGGTGTGACATAGTTTCTTCTTGCTGCTTGTGTGTACAGTTGTCGGTGGGTGTGAAATGACAAACTGAAGGACTTGCTGAGCAAAGTGAAACGAGAAGATTTAGATAATTCCTAGCATAATTTTATTGCAAATGGGGATGTGGAGAGGACACCAGGCACATAGCTAGATAAAGCAAAGTGCTGCCAATATGGATTAAAGCAGGCAGAGCAGGATGAAGACAGAAGATTGGATATCTGGGGCTCTACCAAACAGGCCAAGAGCACTGTGTAGCTACAGGCATATGCCATCCTTCCAGTAAAGCAGTAAAGCAGTCTGACTCTGAAGGTAGGGCTGAGATGTCTCCACAGTTTAAGAGGAAAAATTAATCTTTTATTTCAGCAGACCTCAAGCTATGGTCTAGGGCTTTGATGGCAGTGCTAATACACACAGGTAAATAGGAAGCACAGAGAATCACCAACTCAAGAGAGCAAGAAGGGACAAACACAAAACCAAAAATGATTAATTCTAAGTCCTAAAATTGAATGAAATGGTTCTAATTAGGCCTTGGCCTTCCTTAGGATGAACTACAACATCTTCATTGCAGTTTCTCATTTCCATTATGGAACTGAGTATTTCTACTCTATGCTTTTTTTCTCCTAACACTGTATTCTAGAAGCTATCTTCTGTCTGTTTTCACAGGTTCACATCTAGAGGAGAATTTTGTTGCAGGACAAATCATTCCCCAGGGGTCACCCACACTTTGCTGAAATGCTAGTTTAAAAACTTGGGACTTAAAAGTAGATGTTGTAGAGAGACAAGCCTTTGGGACTCTTGGCTGATGGTGTGTATGAAAAGGGCATGTGAGGGCCAGAGGGTAGGGTGAAGGATGTAGGGACTAAATTAACAATTTCCAATTCATGTCTTGTCCTATCCCATGATGCAGACTGAACAGAGCTTCTGTATACAAATGAAGCAGATACATATTGATAAGTCCCATGTACATTTCATCCAAATGGGAAATTACACTTGGATGCTGAATTGCTGCATTTCAGACCAGGAGATAAATGAACATTACTTACCCTATTTTGGGACTTCAGGCTACCACATTCCTTAGATATTTGCCGCTGTACATATTCCATGCTTCGGCTTTGAATGTCTAGGCCTTGCTGACTGAATGGTATCTAAAATTCCAATAATTTCTATGTTAAATGACAGCAGTATGAATTTTACTTTTAACAAGACTTAGTACACTACACATTTCAAGCTTTTACAGTTGATGGATTGTAAAGTCATGTCTAGCTGACCACACACACCAAACTACATTGTTTTAATAAAAAGCAGAATCAGGGACTGGAGAGATAGCTCAGCAGTTAAGACCACTTGCTCCTCTTGCAGAGGACGTAGTTTGGCTCCCAGTACCCACATGATGGCTCACAGCCATTTGTAACTCAGTTCTAGGGAGCCCAAGCCCTTTTATAGCTTCTATAGGCACCAAACATGAGTGTGATGGACGACATATATGCAGGCAAAACATACACACAAAATAAAACAAAGCTGAAAGGAAGGGAGGGAGGAAGGGAGGGAGGTAGGGAGGGAAGAAAGAGAAGGAGAGAGAAGGAAGGAAGGAAGGAAGGAAGGAAGGAAGGAAGGAAGGAAGGAAGGAAGGAAGGAAGGAAGGAAGGAAGGAAGGAAGGAAAGAAGGAAGGACGGACAATCATTTCCTTCCCGTTTTACTTTTGGAAAGAAGAATTTGTTGTGGTAAAAATGCATTTAAAATCCAATTTAGCACATAACATCTTGCAACAAACAAAACAAAAACCAAGGAAGAGGCCAGTATGGTGGTCCATGCCTGTAAATCCCCAGTCCTACGGAGGCTAAGGAGGGAGGATCACTGAAGCTCAAGGACAACCTGGACTACAATGTTAGAGTTCTATTCTAGTCTATACTACAAAATAAAATCTTATCAAAACAACAAAAATGGGGTGGGAGGCTTGAGGGCAATTCAAATATCGGTCATGCTGACTCTACACATAACGTGGCTGGCCAGGAGAGGAGCTTCTATATGAGGACTATTCCTCAGCAACAAGAATCAGTGTCAGCGTGGGTCACAACAGTGGCTGCTAGGGCGGAAGAAGCAGTGGAATGGGACAACAGCCGTGATGTGCTCGTCTGGAGCAGTGTAGCAGTGAATGCACAATCTTGCAAATATTTTAAAACATCAACTCATAAAAAGAGGTGATTTTATGGTATATGAATTATGCTTTTAAAAAATCATGAGGCCAGTAAATGTCCTAAAAGAATTTTTTTTTTGGTTGAGTTGTAAAGAACATTTAAAACTGAATAGATTATGGTTAAAATTTTATCAGTTTACTTTTTGGAATTTTATAGTAAAATTAAATGTATAGAAAAATAATACAATGAATTCCCATGTCAAATACTATTAAAAATATTAGAGTCATTCTGTTTTCTTTATTGCATTACTGAAACATTCTGATCCAAACCCTGATACATTTAAAAGTGTAATTTGAAAATAGCAACACATATATGTTCTATATGAAGTAGGAGGTTTATAGGAAGAACATATAAGAATTCAGGAATTAACAGGGCAAGAGACCATTATGGATTAAAAGTTCTGGTGAGACTTCATGAAAGAAACACAGAAGAAACTATTTGTTAAACTAAAACAACAATAAATAGAGGAGCATTAAAGACAAGAGGGTAAGAGGGAAACTTTTTGGCTTAATATCATTATCTCAAGTTAAAAGTAAGTCTATATTCTTAATGGCTGGAGATACAGTTCTGGTGTAAAGCATTTGCCTAGCAGATTCAAAGCCCTGGTTTCAATCACAAAGCCCCAAAACTTCCTGCAATATATGTTTTATTTTTTCTAGGAATAGACTTTAGAAAGTAAAAATGTCCATTTTCACGTATTATGCCTATTTTAATATCAAAATTAACACATAGACATCCCATATAAACACATACACACCCTGCAACTATCCACGTTAATGGATCAATAAAACAGACATTGCTCTCTCGTGTGACTTGTAAGGGAAAAGACAAATGGAAAATGTTGCTTTTATACTCATTTAACATAGATGTTACAAAATACAGCTCATTTAAATGATGCTTTTGAAAACCCTAAAAATTGCATTCTTTAAGATAATTTATAATCTGAAAAGCCAGAAGGTATTTTTTTCAAAGTTATTGACAAATGAACTTTGAAACAGATTCCATTCATAATGGCAACAAATGGTACAAAGGAGTAAATCTGACACGCAGTCTCTTTTCTAAAAGAAAACGTAAAGTTAAGAGAAACAGGAAGAACTATATAGAAGGATGCATCATATTTATGGATGACATGAAAGTCTCCCTAAGCTAATGCACAGATTCAAACAATTCAAATATAAACCACAAAAAAGCTTGTTTTTTAAATCTAAACTTAGAAAGCTGTTAAGACACTTGCTGTACGTTAACTTTTTTTTACAGAGATGAAATTCTAGAATAAGATGACAATGTGGTACAGGTGCAGGGATAGATGAAGTGGCCACAGATCGCTAAGAAACACTAGAAACAGACCCAGACATCCAGGGATGCTTGGTATGTGACACTCAGGGCACTGTGGAACGATGGGGAAGGCTCTAGCATACAGGGATGCTTGGTATGTGACGCACATAGTACTGTGCAGCAACAGGGAAAGCTCTCATAAATCAATTCTATGTAGGAATAAAGACAATGGGAGTGCCATTACAGAAGAAAACATGGTGAGCTGTGCTAAGGACAAAACCCACAAAACTTTCACAACAGGAGGAAAATGTTGAGATAAGCACAGAGATGAATTTTTTAACTAACCAGCTCAAACAACCCAGATAGTGCATTAAACTTTAAAATTCTTGTTCATTAAAATATGACACATGCACACACACAGAGGATAGGAGCCACATATAAACCTTTAAAAGGATCAGCATTCTGAGCCCACCATTAAATAACATTTAAGTTTATTACTCAGTAATGAGATACGACAGCATATACTTAAATAATTTACCAACAGTAACAGCTACTTCCAATTACTGGAACTTGTATCAATCAATACACATTCCCTATGCACAAGGCATACATTACTCATGTGGTCTAACTTGCATCTTCTCCAACTGATCAGTGACCTCAATAGGTTACATATCTTAACATGAGATTTGCAAAAAATAATAAATAAAATAAAAAAGGTAACGGCTGGAGTTTTCTGAGGGCAGAACCAAACCAAAAATGAATTCAGAATCAAACACCATCAATCTGAGCTGGTCCTGGCAGCACTTGCCCACATTACCACCTCACTGCAGCCCTGAATCTAAACACACACAAGCCAATTCTGCGTGGTCCATGCCTTCACAACACACAATGCCAAGGAACACTGCCTGAAACACTCTGGCTTAGATCCAAGACTACTATTGTGTGTTATGAATAGCAGTCGTTTTACTGTACATAAAGGCTTTCTGCATTTACAGAATCATAATGGCTTACTTGTAAGATGGGTTTTGTCATTTTCTTACTGTCATCTCTCAGCATGTACCAGCACATCTTTAGTCTATCTTTAGATTGGACTGTTGGAGTATTTTATTTAAAAAACTACTGCCTTATGAGTTTCATCAAAAAAGGGTCAAATTTTGGTGAAGGATTAGGAGACTTATCTGCATGTTGCTTAAATAGCTCTAAACATACAGCTACTATTTTTAATTTATGAGCAATGGTATTCTCGGCATTGACAGTTATGAATAAGAATATTGGTCAATTCAGAAGTTTTCTGTTTTTTTTTTTTAAAGACACTCAATGTCCTTCAGTGTTAAATATTCGGTTTTAAATTTTTTAAATTTCATGTGTTTTGTCTATACATATGTTTATGCATCAGCCAATCAGACTTCCTGTAATCTTGGCATCCTAACTGCCAGAGCTGTAGAAAAAACAAACAAAATAACAACGCGCACACACACACACACGCACACGCACACACACGCACACACACATGCGCGCGCGCGCGCACACACACAGACACGCACGCACACACACACGCACGCACGCGCGCACACACACGCACACACACATGCGCGCGCGCACACGCACGCGCACACGCACGCACACACACACACACACACACACGCACGCACGCACACACACACGCGCACACACACACACGCACACACACACGCACACAGCCTTGCTGTCTGAGCTACCAGGTGCTTTGTCACTGCAGCCTGACCTAAGGAACTCTGTTTGCAGCATTTATCTCCCACATTCTGTGTCCTTTTATAGAACATTAAATTAACTGGTATATGGTCATATCACCCTGAATGCACCCAATCTTGTCTGACTTGTATCAACTGTAAACCGTATTTTCTTGGTTTAATTACCTTTCTGGGTCTTGTTTATTTGTCTGTTTTAACCTGGTAAAAGGTCTTGGTATTCTTCTGTAACAGTTTTTCTCTATGCATGCTATACATTTGAACAGTACTCATTGCCTCACCTGGCTGACTTGGCTTTGCAAGTAGACTCTTCTGGCATTCAGATCTTCAAAGGGTGATGGTCTTATGTCTGAGCTTCTGTAAGGATCACTAGTAACAACTGTTTCTTGCTGGAAAAGGTGATCTTTAACTAGGGAACGAGAAGTGTCCTCTTCAGTTGTCTGATGGAAACACCAACAAAGAAAAACACTTCAGCGTAGTCAGTAAGTGTGTGCCATCACTACTGTCATGAAAGGCAATTCCCTGAACTCAAAGTACATGGTTAAGATGTCATGCCAAAATAAGAAAAATTTAGAACCTTAAACTTTATGAACAAAATGGACCTTCTTATTAAAAATAACTCAGAAAAAAATGAAAGGCTACTGTTCCGCAGACATCCAGTGACAATGCCTTTAAGTACACTGAAAGTAATACAAATAAATGAAACAATTTGCAAATTAAAAATAAAAAGCATACACCGATAATACAGTGAACAAAACATGGACTTCAGTGGCCTGTGATCGTGTTGAATGAAGTGAAGCCTGAACTGGCTGATGACTTACAGAGACGTAAGCCATCAATCACCAACTTAGGTAGAGGAATATACTCGATTAGTGACAAGTCGTTTAAGACACCATTTCAAAATGTCATAAACAAAATGTCTATAAATCAAATGTTTTGTAAGTGAAATGTAGCACATTGTAAAACTAAGTCCTAGGTTTTTCCATTTCTTTTCAGTGTAGATTATACTACTTGCTATTGTCTCCATTAATGTGTAATTACTTAGGAAGACATTCTGACAGTCAAGTAGAAATGGCTAAGTACTTTCACTGGTTCAAATTATTACTCAAATTCTCAAATAATCTGGAACAATCGTAACAGGGCTAGTAAATTTAAAGGTTCAAGATGTATATTTTGTTTCTCAAATAAATTTTGAAGAGTTTGTTAATGAAACTTCTAAAAATAAGCAAGTAAATTACATATACTGTCTAGGATCTTTTAAATTCATAAGTAAAATTCTGCTTTTTGCTCTGGAACCACAGTCTCCAGCCACTAATTTCTCCAGAACTCACTTTTCTGAATCACCAAATAAGTTAACATCTGGTGAAACCATTTAAGTGAAAAGCAGTCATTACACCAGGAATCAGGTGACTAAGATTTAAAATATACATGAGGACCTACTGCCAAATAAAGCCAACTATATCAAAACCAGTTAACTTATATCATAACTCAATTTTCCTGACAGCTGTCTCAAAATATGACAATTAATGCTAAATTATTGAATGAAAGTTTACTAAACACTGTTATTCAGCAAACATTTTCTGTCAAAATACATTTAAAAATTGGGAAAAGTAAAAAAAGAAGGAAACTTGTCTATCTGTTGGAGACCATCAAAAACAAACCACCCAGCCACCCACACCACAAACTGAATATAATACAATGTAAAAAAAACAAATGGTTTACCAATGTAAAAAACAAAAAGTTTTGATTCACTCATTAAAACAATATAAAATTTAAATGGCCATCTTTATACTAAAAATTGGGTATAGTGTAGTCGTAGAAATAGCTGTTGATCCAGGTCCAGTGCTTTTTAGTTAATTCAATCCCCAGTCTTGGAGCCCTGGAGTATTTCATCCTCCACAAAATCTAAAATGTTTAAGCCTAGAACTGGAAGGCTTCAGCCTCAATGCAATCTAGAACATTTAAGCCTCCAAGGCTTATTGCTGACTGAGCCACTCTGATTAGCGCCTTCTGAACTCAGAGCTGTATTGAACTCAACTGACTTTTCTGGTTCAACTCAACTCACTAGCTGTTCTGGCTCCATGCTGACTGGTGCAAACTGACCTTCTAAGCCAGCTGACTCTTTCTGGCCAAACTCTTCTGACTCTGGAAGACTCTGGCTGACTCCTGCAACATCTCTGACTGAACTGCTCTGATTGCCTTCAAACTGACTCACTCTTCCCGGCTGATGTGTACTTCTGCTGAACTGCCCATGTCTCTGCCTCAGACTCCTCTCTTTGCCTTTGTGGCTTGTCCATGAGCTCTCACTGCTCCATACTGCCTCAGTCAGCCTCTCTCCTTCTCTGCCTTATCCTCAGTCAGACCACTTCATTGTATCTGTGTCTTGTCCTCTCTCTGCCTCTTATCCTCCATACTGCCTCTCTAACTCTGTCTCTCTGAGCTGAGAGACTGCTTTTATATCATTAGAGTTGGGTGTGTCCTCACTCTAACTCTTCCTGATTCATCACTTTGCCTGCTTTCACTCTGACTCATCTCAGATGTCACTTCCTGTCTGACACTGACTCCTGAGCTCTGCTCCCTGTCTCCCAAATGCTGGAATTAAAGGTGTGTACCACCACTGCCTTCTGAATATTGGGCTTAAAGGTGTGTGCTACTTCTTTCTGAATACTGGGACTAAAGGTGTGTACCAACATTCTTTCTACCCTAGAGCAGCTATGCTGACAGATTAAAGATTCCTCTATAATATAGTATCAGCCTTAGAGCTGGTTGGGATACTTATAAGTTAAAATTTTAAATAAGCATAAGTTGCAGCAGCAATAGTAATTATAAAGGTAATTATACCGGTAACGATAACAATTTCTTTGGGTTATCTTTTACTAACATACAGCCTAACTGAGAAGTCATTTGGTTCTAGCCCAGGACTACACTTAAAAAACTTGAGCGAAAATGAATGTGAAGTACGGATAATAAAATTCAACCTAAAAAGCATCAGAGACGTTTAAGGCCACATGAGAGTAGGTCTAAAGGACGGTGATGGCTGTGTGCAGTAAACAAAAGCACTTTCCAGGCTTGGATCTCAGAAACAGAGCCTTAGTAACAGCATAATCTTTCAAGATCAGCACATCAACAATCTGTCTCCCACAGTCTGAAGATTATTTTAGACAATAAATGTCAATAAAGCCTTTTTAATAATTTTAGCTAAGGCATCTAATTTTTTAGGTAAGATTAAACTGATTTCTCAACAGTGACCACTTAGGTCTTCATTCTGCCCAGAAGCATGGCATCTGTACAATCTCGAGCCTGATATGAGGCACATTCTGCAGTTCTATCAATTAAAACTATCTTAATTAAAGCTGCCAATGTTCTGTCGGTCTTCTCTGGTTGGAAAAACATTAAAAATGACAGTGATACAAACACAAAGTGGAATTAAGAAACAAAACAAAGGCAAAGCCCGACAAAGAAACTAAATAAAAGAAAACAGTGGTTAAGGTTTGTTTTGGGGTTGTTTTTTTGTTTGTTTGGTTGTTTTTTTTTTGGGGGGGGGTCCCAACTTTAAATTTAACATTTTTCTTTAAAAATTCTTTTAAAGTAACAACCATGTTTGTGATCAGGATTGTAATAGGCATCAGAAGTAAAACAAGATAGGATTTTAAACCCAAACGAAGGACCTGTTCTGAAATCATTCAAACATAGTTGAAAAAGAACGTTCATCCTGGCAACTGATAAAGGCATGAAACTGCTGAGAACAGGAAGCTGTCCTGACATCAGATAATCCTATATCTAACAATTATGGTAAAGAATGGGATTTTAATATCTGTTGAATAAAGGAATGAATAATCAAAATGGGAGATGTCTGCTCTGACACTTAATCCTTTCTCTGTAAGTTCAAGACCAGCCTGGTCTACAGACTGAGTTCCAGGACAGCCAGAGTTACAAAAGAGAAACCCTGTCTTGAAAAACCAAAAAAATCTGTACTCATCTGTGGAATGTTCTTCTGTTGTACAAGTCAGGGCTGTGGGCTTTTTGGTATGGTGGTACACAGCTGCCATCCTACTGTTTATGCACTAATAGCAATTTGCAATTCTTTTTTCTATAAACCTTCTTAGCTTCTACCTGAAAGCAGTGAATGTATACATAATGTTAATTTTGCCAGTTTGGCTTGATTATATATGTTGTGTAGCTGTTTGGTTATACACCAATCTAGACTCTGCTATAAGGTTGTGCTTTAGACATAACTACATTTAAATCAATACATGATAAGTAAAGGAGAATTCCCTCAGTATACGACGCCTCATCCTCAGAGATGAGTGTTCAAGGCAAAGAGTAGGGGTTTGGAAATCCAGCTCAGTACTGAAACATGGATTTGACCAGCATGTCAACCTGCCCGAATTATAGATTTCAGACTTCCAACCTCTACAAGTTTGTGAGCAGATTTCTTACAAAAACAAATTTCTCTGTGCAGTGGTTCTGTTTATCTGAAAGACCTAAATAAATACAGTGTCTCTGAAATTGTGAGTTGTTTACTTATGAATTCTAATGATTTCCTATAGATATTTATGTTTTGAAACTCCTTTCAAGCTAAACTACTTACTTGTAAATCATCTTCTCCTTCAGTCTCATTTTTTGATGTTGGGCACCCTAAGAAAAGAGGAAAAAGTTAATTAAGTATAGCATACACACATATATATTGCCTTAGATTTTATATTAACAGTTGACTATGTCATTGTAAAGATCAGAGACTGTGACTTCTGGATTGCCTGGCAACAGATTCAAATACCAGATACTTGTATTTGTTCTTCTGTTAACATAAAGTGTCTTCACCATCCCTTGTCAAATGTCCACTTACTTTCTTGTACAGCTAAGCAGACCAGTTGTGTTATATTTCTCTGGTTGTTTGAATGATGTTAAAATGTGATTAATTCGATTTTTCTAAATTGTCTAACCCAGGAAACACAGCTGTTCAGAATCAGGATTTCAGTTGCTCAACTTAAGAAAGAAATCAGTCTTAACATAATGCGGGCTGTCAAGGCCCCAGTGGCTGACTTGTGCATATTCATGTCTGCATAAGCTTTTATAGTGTTGAAGAGTGACTTTACTTAAAATAAATTAATGAAAAGTGATGTATAGTAGCAGAGCATACTGCATATGCTCTAGACATAGCTAGCATGAGTCAGGCGTAAGATGAAAAGAATGTGGCCGTTGTAAAAAGTAGTTTAGTTTATTCTTTGGGATAAAAAACTAAGTGACAGAAATTTAATAAGACTGTCAGAAGTTCTGACAACATTGATGATGATGATATTCAATGTTTAACAAGACAGGCTGAATACTGCAATAGTAACTTGGCAAGGCATGTGAGTATTTCCTCTTTAAACATAAATTAGCACAACACTGTGAACCGATTTATTCCATCTTAGAAAAATAAATATTCTCTTACAAGGGCATAAATATGGGCTTAAAAGTCAATTCAAAATTTAAAATCTATCACTTAAATTTTAATAGCTGTGAATAATGATTTTCTCCTTAAAATACATGTTTTATAAACCTTAGCTAAAAATTAGAATCAATTGGGGAGCTTTAGAGAATACGCCAAAATCAACCAGCTTTGGTTTCCTCATAAGTAGTTTATTCAGTTTTTTCTAAAATACCTCCTTGTACAGCCCTACTCGCTTGTCTGTTGCCTTTTCAAGTAGTCTCACTGCATATAACCCATTCCAGGAAAACCTCGAGTTCTCAATTCTCCTGCCTCAGTCCCCGAGCTCCAGGATAACAGGCATGTTTGACCACACTGAGAATTACCAGTTTTATTCAGTTACTCTTAGAAAGTTTTCTCTATTACTGAAGACCTTTTCCTTCTCAAAAGTAAATATATAAATAAATAATCTTGGTTAATCTCCCCCTATGGGAAGAGTTGGGTTTAAATGCGATCTCTTTTTAAGTATACATACACCAGAATTGTGGGAAAATAAATTCTCCATTTAAAATCTCCATGTTTGGGGCTAATCATCATTTAACAGAATGATAAGATATTAAAGGGGATAGATGAGATTATGGTCTCTGCCAAATTTCAACAAAATCACAGGTTTGTGTAACTGAGTATTTAGGATCTACATATAAGTATTGCAGGGTTTCTTTATATCTCATTACAGAGAAAAAGAGTATAAAATACCATGACACATATTGTTGACAGGCTCTTCACAATAAAACATTCAACTGTGACTTGATAAACATAAAACAAGCCAAGCAGCATTTGCGTACTCCCAGAGTGTGGTCACATAACATAAAATCTGTCTTGATTAAAAACCAGCAACAATTTTAGGTCAACGTTCAAGGAAGAGAACTGTATATGTAGTGTATCTAAATACACTATATCTATGTAATATACAAATAGTCAGAAAATAATTTGAAAACCTACCTTGAGAAATATCCTCTATAGCTCTTCGAATACCTCGATCAAAAGCCCTGGCATCAGCAGGACTCTGAAAGGTAAGGCCGAACTTCTTGTCATCGATCTTCCAGTGGTGAAATGTGGGCGTGACCTTATTATAAATGAGGTCTTTTTTAAGCATACATTCCAAAACCACCTGTCAAAAGTTTGGTGCCAAAGTTAATGAACACACAAAATGCATCTAATGTAGCTCTTACATAAACACTGAGGACTATAAAAATAATATTTTTAAATAAACTGAGGTCTTGATTATAATCTTGACCAAGTCAACTTGATAAAGGGATTAAGAGGGAATCAAAAAGACAATACAAGTTGTAAACAGAAGTGGATTATACTGTCATTTAAAAGAATAAACCCAGCACTGCATACAAAATTTCCAAAGAATACACCTAAAATTATTTTTGAGAAAGCCTGGGGGATAGACACAACAGAAGTGGTAATAACAATTTAACTTTTAAAAATCACCGCCCCCCCTTTCCCTTGTTGTTTTGGGGAACTAACCAAGGGCCTTGTGCATGCTAGACAAGTGCTATACCATTAATTACATTTTCCAGCCATTCCTTGCCTAAATATCTTGAGAGACCCATTACAGAAGCAGATCAAATAAATACCCACTTGCCATTTTAGTAGCTGGGTTATATAACTTTTTTTTTTTCTTTGAGACAAGGTCTCCTTGTCTTCCTAGGTAGACCAGGCTGGCCTCAAACTCACAGAATGCCTACCTTTGCTCCCAAGTTCGTAACTTTTCAAAGCTCTAGCTTCCTCATTTTGAAAATAAAACATCACCATTAAATACATCCTATAACGAATAATAGTTTCATGTAATTTATGGGACAATACAGCTTTGTTTCTTCGTTTTTCTGAAATGGTTCCAGGAAAGTAACAGTAATAGCTAAAATTTCTTTCTCCCATTTACTCGGGTTATCTATTTTTAACATTCTCGCCATACATTCTAATGTATAGAATGTTAGTTAACTTCATTTATGTCTATTTCTGCAGTGCTGAGAATTGCATTTATGACCTCACACATGCTAGACGAGTAGTCTACCACTAAGCTACATTCCTAGCCCAACATTTTTGTTTGCTTTACTCTGAACTGTGTCAAGGAGGTTATTATTTGATGTCCTATAGCTCTTTAACACTTGGGTGCCTTTCTTAAGACAAAGCTGTTCCTGTATGTAACACGTGAACAATATGGAAACAAGACTTTTACCTCAGTCTTAGTCCATACCCTAATTTTGTCCCATAACATTATTAAAACTTCCAGTATAAGGTCCATTCTAGGATCACACATTAGATTCAGTCTTTAATATGGGAGTCAATCTCAGCCTTTGTCTATCATGACACCCACGATACTTTCTATCACATTAGCTGTCATTATTACTATACAAAAGAAAACCCATTAGTAATTTATCTAATTAATATAAAAAGTAAAATTACGCGTTAGTTATTTTAAGATTATTCTATAAGGCCCTAAGAAAACAATTAAAAACCACCAAAGTAAAACTCAGATCACACAACCTACTTTATTTCTTCACACTAGTCATAATAACCTCAGACCACTTTCTTCCTAGTCCATTTTTCCTAGTGCTCATAAGACTAGGAGTGCTACAAGAACAGGGACTTGCACTCAGCCTTTTGCCAAACTTCTGACTCCAGAACAACATGTGCTATACATTACATGCTCAGAAACAGTAAGAGCTGACCATCTTCTCATCTGCCCCTACTCCACCCACCTTCACTGACATGTCCTTTCTACACACTGCTAATAAACCTCTCGGACAGGGTAGCTATTTTGCATGTGAAATGTTTTTTCATTTTTGAATAAAAAGTATAAATCTTGCTTCACTGTTTAGTCTTCCCAAAGCTAGGATCAAGACTGAAATCCTTAATCATGGCTGATTGTGGCCCAAAGGTGGTCCTACTCCATCCGTCTGAGTGCCACTCTCATTTCCTACTTCCATCCAACTGACTCTGGAGAGACATTCTCAGAGACTGTGCAGTGCAGGTCACTTTCTTTGCCTATACTTTATTAACACTCCCTACGTAAAGATCTCAGTTCACACAAACATTCATAAGAAAAGCCCTTCCTGACCTGAGACAAGATATAGTCTGATAAAGTCCAGCACTGTAAATTCAAATTGGTTATTCACTAATACCTTCTACCACTAAGTCTATACACTGATGTCATATCTGGCTATCACTGTATCCCCCAATCCTTACAGCCCAAGAGCAACCTTATATAGCTAACAAACAGCCTTCCTCAGAAAAATACACAGGTGCAGAGTTTCTTCAAAAACAAAACAAACACACAAACAGAAACCAAAAACTGTAGGCCTCATGCAGTTTTCCAGATCTCTACAGCCACTGTTCAGAAAGTAGAATCACTGATTTATATTTGAGGAGTTTAGTTTATGCACAGGCACTGCCAGGCTACAGCCCACTTTTACAGGTTCTGCAGAGTCCAGTGGATAAGCTCTTTGGAATTTTGGGAGTTGTTATTAAAAGCTCAATAATAAAATTTTAAAGTGAAATAAATTACACTAAAAATGTACTCAAAACTCACCCCATCCTGACTATCACCTCACTTCATGTCACCTATGTTCTAGGGTCAGTCCCTGTCCTGCCAGTCTAAATAATGGAGACTATACAAGGTGTCCTGCTTCTCACTCTTTCAAATGACACTGTTTTGACTGATATCAAATGGGGCAAGAGAATATAAATGTTGTAAGTCATTGCCTCTGTCCTATCTTGAAAAGTAATTATTAAACTTTTATCATCAAACCACTGAGGACTCATGCTTGATAGTAAATCTTGTTAATGCAAAAATGAAATAACTCTAGGGTTTAACTGATGATGAATGTTTATATATGAAAAAGAATGAACATCCTGTAGCCGGGTGGTGGTGGCGCACGCCTTTAATCCCAGCACTTGGGAGGCAGAGGAAGACAGATCTGTGAGTTTGAGGCCAGCCTAGTCCACAGAGTGAGTTCCAGGACAGCCAGAGTTACAATACAGAAACCCTGTGCCGGAAAACAAAAGGAAAGAACAGGAAATGAAAGAAAAAGGAAAAGAATGAATGAACGAACATCCTTCTAAAGATTTTTTTTGATTCAGCCCTTTCAGACTGAAGATATTCTACACTACTTACTTATTATACAACTATTTTTTTTCAGAACCAGAAATTAAAAAAAAAAAAAGCCAAATTAAGTTCTAGAACTCAACAAGTAAATACAATGTTAGTATTAATCACTATAATACTTACACTGTAACTCATTCAGAAATGTAGGGAATACAGCATTTTAGAAAATGTTAAACTGGATTGTTTGAAAACAGGAAGAATAAAAACCCCGAGTTTGATTGATTCCAGTTATTATGTAACATGTTGCTAAATCTTAATTTTAATGCCTGAAAATATTACTGAATTAGCTCTTCTGTTAAATTTTCTAAAATTAGTACATTCTATTTACTCTTAGATAAAAATTCCACTGTGGTCTACCCTACTATCCTACCATTAGTTTTCAAATGGTATCTTTCCAGAGATTCACAAAAAGAGTAAAAGGAGTCCTAAAGATGAACTTGAGAGTGTACTAAAGAACGGAAAGGATAATAATGCAGTTTTTAAGACTCTTCTATAAATGCTTCTGCCCAAAAGCCATGTACACATTGAGTTTATGCAATATACCAACAGGTATAAGAACAACACCACACCAACTAATTATGAACTGGAACTTAATTTTTTTATATTTATTTATATTTATATTTTATATATTCTACGTAATAGAAATTAAATTACTGATATTACACAAAATATTTAATATAGCAGAAAGCTATCCTTTAGGAAAAGGCTATTATGGTTGTAGCTACTGAGGGTTTAAGAGCAGTCAATGAAAAAGAAAGACAAGTTGCCTATTTATTGCTAGTATCACCCACCTAAAACCTTTGCAGATGATCTTCAGTGCATGTTCCTGAGGTCATTTTGTATCAAACAACAGTGACATAATCCTCAGACTTTGTGTCTGAATTATAACAATTTCTTTCCCATTTAAGTCACATAATAAATTTCAAAGTTGTTTCACATTTGACTTAAAGTACCATCAAACTAAGGGGAAAAAGAGGGGGTAGAGGAAGGGAAGAGGAGGGGGGAACTCATGATTGTTAGAGTTTCTTTGTAAGAGAATATCCTGTATACAGAAAATGAGTGATTCCAAATCCTGTTAAAACTCCCCTAAATGCAACTGCCAGGTATCATAAAAATATTTTTAAACCATTCTAAGTAGTTCTGTTTACTTATTTTGTCAATCATAAATGTAGTTTTAGCTTGAAATGTAGGGCCAAGAGATGGCTTACTGGGTTAAAGTGTTTGCAGCACAAGTCTGAGGACCTGAGGTGAGTATCTCCAGAACTAGGAGAAACCCTGGAAGCTCCTAGGCCTGAAAGCATGATATATTTAAAGGTAAAACTACTAAGACACCCTACCTCAAACAAATAAAGGTAGAGAGAATGTTTATGATCTCTGCAAATGGGTTGTGGGGTGTGTATGCCTGAACATCTCCCTCTCCCTTTCTCTCTCTCACACACACAGGGACAGATACAGAGATTGTAAGCTTCAAATGTATCTCTACCTAATTTTAATTAATAATTCAATAATTTTTTTCTAGGATTAAGTAACTTAGGAAATGGGTGAATTTCATTAGGTCTCCATGGTAACCTTGAAGGACATTAAAGAGTTAATGAGATAGAAACACATGCACAAATACACAGAGAGAGAGAGTGTGTAAATACTCATTCCTACCCAAAAGAAAACCTTGTATTAAGTTAATAAAGTATAAAAAGCTATTTGTACATATTAACATAATATTAAACCAATGAAAACAACTATAAAGAATACTTAGCCAAAATATTTGGGGCAATAATAACCACTAACTGATGTATGACTCATCTATTTAGAACATGGCTGGCTAGCAAAGAACAAATTTCAGAGCCATGTTTTAAAATCATATTACTATTTTTTGAGTTCTTGATCATTAGCAAGTATACTTATGTTAGAAAGTAAAAATGTATTATTCCTATACTTCTGTTAAGGTTAAATAGACATTAATTATAAAACTATATTAAACTCTGGAATTGAAAAAATACTCTACTAGCATAAATTTATTCAAATCCAATGTTAATGGGAAAGAAGAAAAACAAGGTCCCCGTGTTATTAGGCATAGTTAAAAGAAAGTGGAGAAGGTTGGTGCATTAGATAATCTTCTCCATGCTGTGCTAAATACCTGAGAAAGGTAGCTGAAGAAGTGGCGTCTACTCTGGACTCAGCTTGGGGCGGGGGGTTGTACATTATGGCAAAAAAGCATGGTGACAGCACGGTGAGTTAGCTGGTCACACATACTGAATCCACAGTCGGGAAGGAAATAAAGATGAGTGCTAGAGCTATTTGGTCCTTTTTGTTATTCAGCCTGGGTTGCTAGCCCACAGGATGGTGTCACCCATATTCTGGGTATATCTTTCTCTCCCCTCAGTTAAACTTCTGTGGAAACACCCTCAGAAGCCCAGAAGTATGTCTCCTCAGTGATTCCAAATCCAGTCAGGTTGACAAAGATGATTATTCATCACATAGAGTTAATGAGCATGAATATTTTTTATTAAAGTGTATAAAATAACAATGTTGAGCTATGAAAAAATGAACAAACAGAAATATAACAGTCACACTTCCAAAGCATGAAGAAAATAGTGAAAAAAATTGGTACAGTATAGTAACTTATTAAATCTGTGGGCCTTGCACCTAAGACCTGTTGGATCCCATTCTATCCCTACCAAATACTGAGGTAATACACGAAGTATTCACAGTGCTGAATCGATTAGTGTTATCTGTCAACTTTACAGAATCAAGATTCACATGGGAGATGGCCCTGAGCATGCTTGTGGGGAATTAATCTTGATTACATTAACTGAGCCAGAAGATCTATCCTAATTGTGGATGGGGCCATGCCCTGGGCAGAAACCTTAGACCCTATAAAATGGAAGGGGGCATCCACTGATCTCTGCTTCTTGAACTGTGAATAAACAGATTCGTAGTAGAAGCAAAAAGCTGATTTGGACAAGACCATTACGATTTCACCTGCCACCCACACATAGAAACAAACACAGGAAAGGTAGTCTTTAAGATGTAACATTTAAATGAATTTACTTACAATATAAAATATATCTTGATGAAAGAATCAGACTGCATTCTCAAAAAAAATCAAAAACCAAAACAAAAAAAAGGTGAAAATAACCCAGTTCTTTAGTGAACTACTTCCAAATGCCTAACAAATCAAGGAAATCAGCATGAGAATCAGACAAACCTAAGAACCTAAAAGGATAACTACATATAAGAATGTAGGGCAGTGCGTGAGGGAGCACACTTCTGCATACACAGGAATGAGGAGGGGGAAGTTGGGGGATCCTATGTGGGGCAATCAAGGCAGAATTTTAAAAATGAGTTTGTAACATAAAAACTTAGCAGATAAGAAAACCAGAAAGCAAAAGAACTTAATGTCAAACATACAAAATAAATATATCTTTTTTTTTTAATTTTAAGAATTTAGAGATCTAAACAGAGAGATTAGATGATTCATCATAAATTTAATTCCTATCAAGGTCCTAAGGTTTCTTGCAGCAGAGGCAAGATCAGCACTTCGAATTTATACAGAATGCCAAGACTGCAGGATCTACAACAATCCTGAAAAGAGAAGACACAGTGGGAGGACTCCCTCTCCTAGGTCTTGGTGCTGATGCACAGTATGGTAATGTGGGAAACAGCATTTGCAGGAAGACTGGCAGAGTAGGACAAGACAGAACCTCTAAAAATGTGCCTAACTCATCCTATGGGAAGGCAGAAGGGTGACTCAAGGAGAAGGACAACCTTCGCCACAAATGCTGCAGAGAAAAGCAAACAATCAGACTTAACATTCTGCCCAAAGACAGAGAATCTTGATTTAAGCAGCATATGAACCAAAAATTAATCTAAAATGGACCATGGGTTTAAATATAAAATGCAAAATGATAACACTTGTAGGGCAAACTATAGGCTATAGTCTCAGAAACCACAGTTAGAATTTTTAGATTTGACACTAAAACCACAGTCTACAAGAAAAAACAGATAAACTGAATGTAAACAAAATTTAAAACTCTACAAAAGCCTGTTAAGAATAAAAAGATAAACTACAGGTTGAGAGAAAACATATGCACAGAATACATTCCCACAAAGAACAAATATCTCAAACACAGAATCAATACTGAAGGCTCAATAGAAAGAAAGCAATCTAGTAAGGAAATGGACAAGAGACAATAGGTATCTCACCAAGAAAGGCCCAGATACTACTACCTACCAGGGAAATGCAAATTAAACCTACAATGACTTTTTACTAGCTACCTAATTACCAAAATTAAAAAGTGAGTCTATGAAATGCTGGCAAGAACGCTGAGAACAATTAGGTAACATGAGTGAATATAACACAGCATGGGCACTGTCAACATGAGTTTGACAGCTTTTTATACCAATTAAACAAATGACTATCACATAATCTAGCAAATGCATTTTTGATCATTTATCCTAGAAAAAGAAACATTATGTTCACAAGTAGATAAATGTACAGTAAGATCTATGCAAATGCTCATAGTAGCCTTATCTATGAAATGGCCCAAACTATAAACAACCTAGAAGTCCTTCATTAGTTAATGATTAAAAAAACAAAAAAAAAAAAAAAGCAGGAAACTATGCTTACAGATTACAAAATACCAACAATAAAAAGGACAAACTCTTAAGATGAGTTATGCTGACTGAAAAACTCTGAAAGTTTGTATACTTTCAATTCTACTTTTATAACACTTTGGAAATGACAAAAGTCATAGAAACGATCCAGAGAACAAATTAGTGTTTGTCAGACTAAGAGAGATATGTATGTGGTTATAAAATATTAACAGGAAGGAGGAGTCATTGAACTGCTTTATATCTTGCCTGTGAGTCAGTTAATATATGTGATTAAACTCTATAGATCTAAATATAATAAAAAATGATTAAGGATAAAACAGAAATCTGAAGGCGATTATATAAATATTTTGGCATAACATAATAATATAGTTTTGGAAAATATTATCTTTCATTGGGAAAACTGGGTAGAGAATACACACAGGATTTCTTTACATTATTTTATAACATTAATAATCTAAATTTATTTCAATAAAATTAAAATATCTATGGAACATGTTCTAAATCAGATTTCATAAAAGTTAGTATCAAATTCTGGTGGCAGGTGAGATATATAAAAGTGCTATGTCCAGAATGAAGGATACCTCGATAACAGCCAACATCATACTCCTATACACAACACTAGAAAGTCTCCTTAATTATCAATAGCACCTAATATTATTAAGAAAGCTCTAGTGTCTAGTGCCTAAGAAAGAAAAATTACAGGAAGAATTTTAAGAGTCCAGGAATGGTTAAAAGGGAGACTGAAATTTTTACATATGTATGAAAAAGTTTGTTGAATATACCCCTATGGCTTAAAGATAAACCATTAACAGTTCTCAATAAATGAGCAAAAGCACATTCTACAAGAAAGTAGTAACTGATGTAGACAATTAGTGCCAGCAAATGCTAAACTCTCTCTATAAAGTTATAATAAATAAGCAAGTATGTTTGCCTAAAGATTTACCAACTTAAGCAAGAAGCTGCATTGAGTTGAGTCCCTGCAAATTCCTAGCTGCAGCTCTAACCTTCAATGTGTCTTTGAAGACAAGAACTTGTGAAGAAGTGACAAATGTCAAAAGAGATTGTATAGAGAAAGCCTAAATTGTTATGAAGCGAGTGACCTTGTAATGAAAGAGACACTAGCACTCTTCTCTCTAGGCCAGAGGACTTGGTGAAGGGAGCCTGCCATTCAGGAAGAGCCCTGATCAGAAACATAACCCTTGGATGACAGAGACATTCAGAACTACAAAGACATACATTTGTGTTGTCCAATCAATACTGTGTTGTGGCAGCCTGAGCAGGAAACCTAGCACATAGAAAAACTCTAAAAGTAAATGATTGAATACAGACAGAGTGATATTAATTAACTAGTCAACTGAAAGTATGAATAATCAGGTTACAATTTAGAGTCTAATACGAGTAGTAGTAGTAGTAATAAATAGCACTAATAATTTCAGTTGAAGATTTTGCCTTTAATTTGGTAAGTACGAATACTATAGAAGTTTAATAAGTGTGGAAAGAGGTATAGCTCAGTGGTAAAGTTTTTGCCTAATAATTGTAAGGTCTTGCTTGAGTTCAGTCCCCAGCACCACAAAAACTGAAACAAGAAACAGCCTACAGCTCAAAGGCAAACAGAACATAACAGGAAGAATGGGAGGCCTAGTATGAAACATCAGTGTTAGGCACTAAAGAGAACGATGCCATCAACATAACTGACGGGTGTGACACCCCGTAATCACTATAAATCAGTGTAAGACTGTAGAATCCAGAGAACAAATTCTATTACTAATGAATAGATTGATGATAATCATTTAAAACACACAATTGACTCTTTAGAAATGTGACATGTGGGCTAAAGAAAGGTCAAAGTAGGAATGTGAAGTTGTCTGAAAGGAAATAAAGGCAGCTAGAAGGGTAACTGGTAACTCTCAATTTTAACTTTCAGAAACCAGGTACCACAGGGCTCTAAAAACAGCAAACAGTAATGGTAACATGCAGGGTTTTTCCTCTTCAAGGAATAGTTACAGTGTTAAAGAATTAGCTGCTATAAAATTACTGCTGAAATGTCACAAAACTTATTGAATATCCAGAAAGATACTAAAGGCATAATTTATTTCTATATCTGTGGATGGACCCTGAAATGCACAGGTAACTGTGGACTGGTTTAACAAAGCTGGTTTAACAAAGTCTTAATTCCAATTATTCACAGCAAAGCTGATTTTCTCACTCTGCCTCACCCAATTCTATTTTTGACTTGTGGCAACAGAATAGAAATCTGCTCTCTACCATTATTTGGAGACAAGTGAGCATCTATTTACAGTCTCCTTTCTACAAAACTTTGTTTTAAATTAAACTTTTTAAATATTTATTTTATGTGCATGAATGTTTTCCTGCATGTATTTCTATGTACTATGTGCATACCTGGAGGTCAGAAAAAAGGGCACCAGATTCCCTGGAACTGGAATTACAGATGACTGAGAGCCGCCATGTGTGTTCTACGAATCAAATCTGGGCCTCTAAAAGAGCAGCCAGTGTTCTTAACCCTGGAGCCACTAGTTCCACACTTGTAAGAGTAGGCATCTTCAAAAGTTTACACCCACAAACATACACACATACACACACACAGAGCTTTAGCTGATCCATGAGTACTCAGGCAACAACATGAAAATAACTGGTGGCCTATCCTTGAGAAAAAGACAGTAAGATAGATGTAAAAAGATGGTGAGGGCCAGATCATCTTCTGTGTTGACATAGGAAAGTAAGATTCCCTGTAGAAAAATGACTGGTAAATGCTAAAGGATTATTAGCTCCAGGCTTTATAAAGTTTACAATGCAGATGCTACAAAGAACTTACTAAAACTGGGGAACAACAACAACAAACAAAACTGGAGGCTAACCCCTGACAACATGAAAAAAAAGATACAGAGGAGGATGACCAAGATAATTAAAGAGTAAGAGCCTGGTTGAACAAGCAGAGATCACAGCTAGTCTCTAGATTAATGACTACTACTAACAAATATTTTGATTCCACTTACCAAATCTAAAAAAGTCCCAAGATTATACAGTATACTACCAAAACTAACAGCATAAATGCACACTACTTTAAGAATGTCTAAGCTATGAAAAATCTAAACATACAAACTAAATTATAAATCTTCTTCACACAACTGTTACCCAATCTTCTCAGCTAAGCTGTCATTGGCTACTCTGAGTAGTATCCAACTTCCTCACAAAAAAACCCTATACCATTTCTTCCAGTACTACCTACCATGTTGTTTATTTTATTTACTTATCTTCACTAAAATGTATATACCCTGAGAACTGAGATCTCTTAATTCATATACACAATACCAATTCTTCTAACTGGATTTGGCACAAGCAGCTGCTGACAAATTGTGTTACATGGTTGAAAGGAAGATTCATCTTTAAAAAGTTAGTATTAAAACAAGTTAACATTACATGGACTCAACAGGTTATATTTAAAAATATGCATGTATATATAAATACATATATGCATGCAATAGTAACTGATGAAGAAAGAGGCCATGAATTAGAAGGCGAGTGGGGAGGGCTACATGGGAAGGTTTGGAGGAGGGAAAGGGAAGAAGAAATGTAATTCAAATACAATCTCAAAAATAAACAAAAATATTCTAAGCTAAAAAATGTTATTAAAAAGGCAAGCTGTGTGAAGCTGCTTTTACAGTGAGGTAGAAATTTACCAACTTACTGCCTAGTGCAGAATGGAAGAGAAAATAATTTACAAGAAAGGAAAAAAGTAAAGGAAACTAAAACTGATAAATATTAATAAAATACTAAAGACTAAAGATAGAGGAATTTAGCGAGCTTGGGAGAAAATTAGAGGCAAAGTAATTGAATAGGCATGGAAATTAAGTACCAAAGAAGAATGGCAAGAAATTGTAAAGTCCCAAGTGGAACAAAACAATCCTGACTAACAACCATATCCAGACAGAGAACCAGTTGGAAAGATGACCAGAAGGTCAAGACAACAAAGAGCCCTCAAGAAGGATGAGAAGTCCCAGAGGTGGAAGAGCTACTGTGGGAAGCAATGGTGAAGGCCAGAGTTGACAGTGAAAACCAGAGGCTGGGATCTGAAAGGAACAGCATCAGCAGGGGGACTCATGTATGTGGGTGGCAGACAGAAAGAGCCACACCACTTCTACTCCCACTACTACTACTACTACTAGTCCCTCTACTCCCCCCACTCCTACCCTTCCTAATTGTGATATTCTCATTCACACAACAGGGTCTTTCAGGAGACAGGGCTGCCAAGAAGACAAACCCTAAGTTAAAGCTAGTGAGGTCATTTAGAAGCACACTTCTACAGGACTGCCATTTGACAGTGGAGTAATTCAGAGTATCATGAGAAAGCTTAGTAGGAAATTCTTGTTCTATACTTTCATCAACCCACGGTAGAAAGACCTCCCTTGGTGTTTTAAGATTCCCTACTACAGAAAGGGGTGAGTGTCATTTTAAATAAAACAACTAGCATTGTGAAATTATTTTATCTTCTTCCCAGGAAGTATTCGAATTTCCTATTGGTCTCCAATAGGTAGCAAAAAGCCCAACTCTTTAAAATACTATTATTTTTTAAACAGAATAACAGAGTAAGTTTTAATGAAACTTTAGTTTTTATAAATTTTGTTTACTCACAATCTAATAACATATTTCTAAAAATTATTTCTTGATATCCTCAGCAACTTCCTACAATGGAAACATGACTTTTCTTTTTTCATGTCAAAATTTCCTTTTTCGTTCCGTGTTTACATTGACAGCTATTTTATAACTGGCAACTTCCCTGTTTAAGGAAGGTCCCACTGTATCTTCATCTTGCCACTGTATAATAACAAGAAATTACAAGTCAAAAGCTGGAAAAGTATTCAAAGCGAGGCTCTGCTCGTCACTGGGAAAATCAACAAATCTCTTTAAGAATCTTTTAGCATTTCACCTAATATTGTCTCTCAGTCAGCAGTAGCTATGTACAGTTCTTCCTACGACTGATTTTCTTAAAGGGCACAAGTTCATTCAGGAGTCTGAATTCACTTCTATAATTCATCTAACAGCCCACAACAAATGTGTATAGGATAGTGTCTAGCAACTACGTAATTATCACATGGAAAACTATTAAAATACAGTGCTTATTTATTAGGAAAATCTATAAAAGAAAGCAATTATTAATTTGGAAAGAACTATATGGATTTCTTGATTTGTAGTCAAAGAGAACCTTTAAGAAAATATAAACAAGAACCCAGAAAAAGAAGAATAGACTAGAATAAAACCAATCAACAAAATAAGCCATGGAAATAAGACACTGTTGTCCCTAGAATGCCTATCATCTCTAGATTTCAATGTTCCTGTCTCCTTGGCCTTGAGAGTGTATACTTTGCTATTTTAAGTTAAACTCATGAGTCATTGCCTGTACCTTTGTCCCTAAGTCTCCATAACCTAAAATGCTTCCTTACAGCTAATCTCGGAAACAAACACAGAAACCTTCCAACTAAAAGCAGTGTCTCCTTGAGGTCTACATTTGGTCTGCTTATTATCTCTGCAGCACAAGCAGCCAACGGTTAGATGAAAAACAGGTGCTCTGATTCCTGGTCAGTACTCCTAACAGAAAAACTATCTTGTCTCTAACCATTATGGACAGTTCTCTGTCCCAGAAGTAGGTTCTGTGCTTGCATATGTGCATGCTCTCTCTCCTCATTCCCTCCTATTTCCTGCTGCTGAAAATACGATTGTTCTCTGAATCCTGATTCATTTTCAGTAGTTGTATGGTAAAGCCACATACTGAATACTCACTGCCTCCATCAACCAGAGCGTCCTCAAACCAGCCTCACTTTCCTTAATTAACATTAAGTAAACCATCTCCATTAATAAAGTCAAAATTTTATCTTAGATCTAGGTCATCTTTTCCTATTGATATACTTTTACTAGCAAACATGTTTCCTCCAATTTTTATTCCATATTTGACTTCTATCTTTTAAAAATAATTACTAATAAGGTTTCACAAGAAACATCTTCGATCCTTCTTCTTCACACAATTTCTAAAATCCATAACTTATTTTCAACATACTCCGTTATCAAGTGAGAAATATTAGACTCTAGAACAGTCTATATAAGGCTAAGTACGCTAAGTCTATATAACACTAAGTACGCTACTTAGTGTCTCCAAGCTTCAAAAAGCATTAGCATATACAGATACCACTCTGTGGGTACAGAATCACCTTTAAACTTCAAAAGGTGACACATTGTTTATTCTAGTTTCCGATTTCAACTGGAGTTTTTCATGAAGCTAAACATATTCTAGTTAATTGTGATTTAATGTGCCACGTGTACCATTAAGAAGTAACTAAAAATCCACAAAGCAATGGACTTGAAAGGATTTCAAAATGATTTAAGATAATTCTAACCATGGAAGAAATTCGGGCAAAGATTAATTTAGCAACTTTCTAAGGCATTGAAATAATTCATCATTAAAAAAAAATATATATGAAATCCAAATCCCAAAGTAAAAGTAACTTGCATTCAAAATGTTCAAGCACAAAAGAATTATTTAAATCTAAAACATTTCTGACAGAAATAAAGTAGCTAAATAAGCTTATGAACTCATCTACAAATATATTTAAAGTTATTTCTAGTTACTTTAAAGGATCTTAGAAAATTTCAACACTATTTCTAGTTTGCTTCTACATATACACTCTTTCCTTGATATAAAAATGACACTAATGTTACTCAACTTTTCATATGTAGTAGTTTTGGGCTCTCAGATAAAATAAGAATGAGCCTCTATACTATAAAAGAGGACAACTAACATCAAGCACTAAGTTACTGTTTTAAATTATTTTTATATGAGAAAATATTCACAAAGGTGGAGAATATAACTGTGTTAAGAATCAGACTAGCCAGTAGGTAATTTTGTGTGCCTATAAAGAAGATTAATGGGGAACTAAAAGAGAGAACCTGAGATCCCAAGAGACTAAGGCTGGAGGAAGTAAAATTTCTCTGCAGGGGGGCATACACTTAAGGCCTCTGTCACTGTACTAAACTATCTTTACAGTGTGAAAGCAGTAACAAACAGCTAAACTCAAAACAATCTGTATGGGGCTGGAAAGGTGACACAGCAACTAAGAACACTAGCTGCTCTTCCAGAGGACCTGGAGTTCCATTCCTAGCACCCACATGGCAGCTCATAACTATCTATAATCCTAGTTCCCAGGGATCCAACACCCTCTTCTATCTTCCAAGGATACCAGGCATGCATGTAGCAAACAATTATGCAAGCAAAACACCCATATATATAAAACACAAATAAATAAATTTTTTAATTTTAAAACTGTATTTATAGACACTAAAATTTGATTATCCATAATTTTATGAGTCACAAAAATTATGATTCTTTGACTTTATCAACCCTTGTTTTTTTGAGATAGGATCTCACTGTATATCTCAGGGTACTCCAGGCTAACTACAAACTCATCATAATCCTCTGCCTCAGCCTCCCAACAGTTGGGATTACAGGCATGAGCCACTATGACCAGCTTTCATCAACTCATTGAAAATATTTAAAACAACCCCACCCACCCCAAAAAAATCATTAGCTCAAAGTCTAGAAAACAAAACAAAAACAAACAAACAAAACAAAGAAAAAGAACAGGTGGCATGCCTGAACCTGCCCTTCAGACTAGGAGTTGCTGATCTCTGGCCTAAGGAACAAGGAGAAAGTAGGGAGGGTAGAGAGCTATCTATGAACATTCCTGAGTTAAACTACATAGTAACGCAGGAGCCCCATGCAATGTGTGTACATTCTTGTCAGACTCAGAAACGGTCACATACTGCTCTTTAACATAAACATAAAAACAACTCCCGAGAAAAAAATCATTGAGTAACAGACCAAAATTAACTCTCCCATAAATGATGTATCAGTTAGATATAATTTTAAACAGATAATTCTTTTTTCAGAAAGTATCCTAAAATGACAGCAATAGCTGTATTACTCATTACCATTTTGTCCCTGAGTCGCTCTCCACGGATAAAAAAGTCCGCACAGCCATTCTCTTCCTGATGAGGGACTCTGAAGACAGTGACGCTGCTCAGTCCACTCCCTCCGAGTGGCAGCCATCCACCACTTGAGTCATCTCTGGTCATCACCACAGCTCGCACTCGTGCATAACTATTACTAAAACAGATGCAAAGATCAGGAATTAGCTTTTCCATAAACAACAAGAAAGCCAACCTGTTGGTCTTGTTTGAGAAGCCAAAGACCACATTAATTACTATGTAGTAACTAGTCTGTTTATTACTTCCATAATAATCCACAGGAAAAAAAAAAACCTAATTGAAAGGGGGAAGCCACAAGCTAAAAGTTGTTCTTTATTTTGAAAACTCAGCTCATAATAAGACTATAGGACTCCTATATCATTTTGGTAGACAGAGCATTTGGAGCACCCTGCACATATGATCATAGATCCCAGAAAGGACTTGTCACTTTGCATACATACATACAAATGTGTATCCATTTGCTACAACATTATAACCAGGACAAACTACTGCTGTATTTATTTTAGCTCATTTAATTGTTTCAAAGGTCACAACTGTTCTGGAATATATTATAAACAAAACATTGAAATAATCATGCTTAGGTTTATAGGCCCATTTTAAAAACTTTCCTTATAACCATGAGGAGTATATATCATTTTTATAAATCACAGAGGGATATTCTGTTTAGTCATCAATCAAACTGATCTGTGGAAACATTTTTATCTTCATTTTGGCAAATTCTGCTCTTAAAAGAGACTAGTTCCATTTCATTATGCTCTCCCCAAATTAAAAATGACTCCTTATATAAAATCTAAAAAATTCATTAATGCATTAAGTGTCCTATACAACTGATATGTGAGCTTTTGGTGTGAAACTTTTAATGACTAGTAATAAATCCTGAATCTGCATAATGGATCACTTAGAAAAGTTTCCTGGATACAAGTTAGACCTATGGTTAATTATGACTATCAGCTGAGGTCCTACCAACAATTCTATGCTTCTTAATGTATCTCTGCATGCTCTAAGCTGCTTCATGCCATTCCCATGGCACTGTGCTTGTCCAAAAGTTCTTCCTTGCTTCTGTCGTTTCATTATTTTTGAATTTTTAAAAATAATAAAATATAATTATATAATTTCCCCCTTCCCTTCAACCCCTGCCATGTAAATCTTTTATTATTTCTTTTATTGAGGTAACTTCATGCACAGTAGCACATATCCATTTTAAATACACAGGTGCCACCAAAGTCTACAGAAGTGTACATATGCAGCCTGGTCCAGGTGTTTGTCCAAATGCGCTGCCTGATCTCTAAATCCAAAGGTGAGGGTATAAGGCAGTGAGGTGCTGGGGTCATATACCTCATATACAAAGGTAAAGCCCTCGTGGTTGGAGTGAGAAACCTTAGAAAACAAAGTCTAAAAAGCTACCTCATCTGTTCCCCCATGTGATGAAAGAGCTAGAGGGGTCACCTACAGTCCTGAAAATGGACCCTTGACAGACAGCTTAATTTTGCAGTTCTCACCCTCCAAAAGTGTGAAAAAGAACTGTTTGTTGGTGATAAACCTTCCTACTTACTATGTTTCATCTTGTTGTAGTAGCCCAAATGGACTAAGATATATAGAAACACCATGGAATTTAAGATATACAGTTTCTGCCACACCAGAGAATCCCTTTTGGCCTTCTGTTTTTATTAATAACATTCAGACAGTTTGGCCTATGCTAGGCCTTCTTATAAAGTGAATCAAGCAGTATATTTTCATTACACTTTTTTTAAAACTCACTGCATTGTTTTAGTGTATCAGAAGTTCATCTTGTAAATTGTACTAAGTAGTCCCCAGGTTGAATCATTAGTGATGTTTTCTTACATTGAGAGGAATTTGGATCATCCCACTTTGTATGTTATGATCAAGCTCATATACAGATTTTTTTTTTTTTTTCTTTAAGTCCTGCTTTTGAGACAGAGTCTCATGTAACACAGGCTGGCCTAGACTCCTATGTAGCTGAGAAGGACCTATACAAGTCTTTTGTTAGTGATGCTTTCACTTCTCTTAATTACCTAGAAATGCAATTATTAGGTCACAAGACTGGTGCATGTTTAACCATGTAAGAAGTTAAATTGTTTTCCAAAGTAGTTGTAATTATACATTTCATCAAAAAGTGACAGTTTTGTGTGTCCCATATCCCTACTGAAGTCTGATGTTTTTAGTATTTCAAATCTTACTATACTGTATAGCTAGTACCACTCGTCAACTATTCTTGTTTTGATTATGTTTTTCAAGATTTATGAGAGATAGCATTATTTCATTTGGCCATTTGTTTACCCTCTTTTTAAGTCTTTTCATGTTTCTCTCTCTTTTTCAAAGATAAGGTCTCATGTGTAGCCCTGGATGGCCTGGAATGCACTATGCAGAGCAAGCTGGCCTCAAACTCAGAGATCTGCCTGCCTCTGCCTCCTGAGTGCTAGGATTAAAGTATGTGCCTCCACGCCAGCTTGCCCATTTTATTATTATATTGTAGTGGTTTCAAAGAAAATGGTCCCTATAGGCCCATAGGGAGTGGCACTATTAGGAGGAGTGGCCTTGTTGGAGTTAGTATGGCCTTATTATAGGAAGTGTGTCCATGGGGGAAGGCCTTAAGATTTCAGAAGCTCAAGCTGTATTTAGTGGCTCACTCTCTTGCTCCTGCTTGCCCATGTGGATGTGGAATTCTCAGTTACCCCTGCAGCACCATGCCTGCCTGCATACTGCCATGCTTTGCGCGCTATGACAAAAAATGGACTGAACTTCTGAACTGTAAGCCAGCTCCAATTACATGTTTTCCTTTATAGGTCATGGTGTCTCTTCATAGCAATAAAACCCTAACTAAGACAATTATCTTTTTTTTTTTTTTAAAAGAAGCTCTTCATGTATTCTAGACACAAGTCTTTTGACAAAGAATATTATACTCCCCTGTACTATGGTTAAGGGTGAGGATTTCATTGACCATGGCAGCACACACTTTTAACCCTAGTACTCGAGGAGGGCAGAGGCAGATGGAACTTAGTATGACTGAAGCCAGCCTAGGCTAGTTAACATATCAAGTTCCATGCCAGCTAAGGCTACATAGTAAGATCCTGTCTTTAAAAAAGTAAGGAAGGGAGGGAGGGAGGGAGGGAGGGAGGGAGGGAGGGAGGGAGAAAAAGGTAAAAAGGAAAAAAAAAGAAATGAAAATTCAACGTCCCTAAGTTGGATCTAGTTTTGGCCACATGTTTGCTCTGCAACCTCTGGAAAGATAGCAAAGCTTCTGTGCCCTATCTTGGAAGAAAAGCACCCATGTTTATTACAAGTAAATAGTGCCTGACACAAAGTAAATACTATATTTGACAGGTAGATAACAAAATATTTAAAACTGAAGTTGCCTTTCTTGTTATTCAGAGCCAGGCAGTGATGGCTTTCTATCACTGGAGTTAACATGTCCTCATACAGAAGCTCTAATGGGACTGACTTTACAGGGTCTACACTTTTTGGTATTTAGCTCTTCAGTTTCGTGGCAACCCTCCCCTTAGAACTGCTCAGAGACACAGGAGCACAAAGGCTGCATTATTAAAGCTTCCAGAGGGTAGCTTCTTAAAGGTAAATGAAGAAGTTCTTAAAAGATTTTCTTGGTTGCTTTTTTCTTTTTAATTTAAAACCAATATCCGAGTCTAGGAACCAGTGAAATGGTTTTTCAGCACAAGGGCCAGACACCACACAACAAAATTCTACAGGAAAAGGTTTATTAGAGGAGGGAGGGGGGAGATGTAGCCCTGGAGAGGAATGGGAAAGAAAAAGGGAAGAGAGAAAGAGAAGAAAATGGGAGAGGAGGGGAGGGGGAAAGACTATTGATAGAGACACACAGCAATGGAGAAAGAAGGGGGTGCTAGGCTTATTATAGGGGGGCAGGAGTATGGCACATATATGCTGTGCCCCTGCAGATGATGCCAAGAGGCAGGTCCACAAGGCAAGTAAGGGGTGGGCCCACAACAGTACCTAAACTTCCAATCTCTGCTCTCATTTGAACTATTTTAATGTATTCATTCACACACATTAGAAGAATTGGTTACTACAGCATAACACAAGACTGGGCACTTTCTACTGTACAGAGATTTATTTCCCATAGTTCTGGAGACTAGAAAGTCCTGGATGAAGAAACAGGAAACTTTTGTTTCCTAATAGTCCAGCTTTTCTGCCTCCAGGATGTTGCCTTAAACCCTGTGTTCTCCCAAAAAGGAAAACTGGCCCCTAAATGCTTGGTGTTCAGCTGACATCACTTTTAGGAGCTGAAACTTCAAAACGGGACAGGTGGAGGAAGTAAGTCATAGGAGCATGCCCTCAGAGGACAAACTAAAACCTTGTTCTTTTCCCCTTTTCGTTTCCTTGCTCATTAAGAGTTAAGCAGATCTGTTAGATGGTAGGTTCCTGGCATATTGATCTACCTTACCACAAACCCAAAGTCCCTGGGCCAAGTGACCATCTACTGACATCTCTGAAACTCTAAGCCAAAATAAGGTTTCTTCAAAGTTGTTTTTCTCATGTATTTTTCACAGCAACAGTTAGACAATTAGCACAGAGGGTAAAGATAACTGTGTTAAATTAAAGTTCTATAGTTTATTTTGTTATCAGCTAATATTTACTTGTTTAATTAAGCAACTGGAAAAAGAAGTTACCAAACACCTTGCACATCACTGATATATAGAACTGTATCAGCTTACTTTATTTTCGTTTTCACTTCTGAAATATTACTGTGCTTTTGCTTTCCTACAAATGTAGTAAGATTATGATTTACTTAAGATGCTAAAGGGGCTGAAGAGATAGCTCCATTGTTTAGAAAGCACATACTGATGCTATAGGGCTCAAGTTCGAGTCCTATTATCTACCACTTCTTGGGGGTTGATGAGATGGTTCAATGGGTAAAGACATTTGCCATCAAGATGTATGACCTGAATGTCATCCTCAGGACCCATATGGTAGAAGATGAAAACAGACTTCCCCAAGGCATCCTGTGACCTTCACTCCCACGTCATGGCACAAAACCTCCCCACCAGAAACAATTGCAATTACTATTTTTAAAGATGCTGTAAGCCTACTTAATTAGCAAGGAATTGTTACAGTAGTAATGGGACTTAAATAGTACCTATTAAGAGTTTTGCTCTTTAGACCAGAAATTCTTAATGTCACATTTATATAACTCTTGGAAGGGACTATGAATGCCCAAAATTTTGTTTCTTTGTACTTTTGTTTTTTTCAAATTATGCATAGGGGCACATCAGCGTGGGCGTTTGTGCATGGATGGTGTTTCTGCAGAGGCCAGAAGAGAGAAACAGATCCCATGCAACTACTGCAAGCTACCTGATGGGTGGTTGGGTCCTTTTTAAGCGTAGTCGGAGCGCCTCCTTGTCACTGAAGAAGTCATTTCTTCAGCCCCCTACACTGAAATGTAAAGCTCTTTAATTGTATGTCTTTTCTTTTCTTTTCTTTCTCTCTTTCTTTCTTTCTTTCTCTCTCTCTCTCTCTCTCTCTCTCTCTCTCTCTCCCTTTCTCTCTCTCTCTCTTTCTTTCTTCCCTCCCCTCCCCCTTTCTGGTCCCAGCTCCTCCCAGAGACAGGGTTTCTCTGTTGTAACTCTGGGTATCCTGGAACTCACTCTGTAGACCAGGCTACCCTAACAGAGATCTGCCTGCCTCTGCTTCCCGAGTGCTGGGATTAAAGACATGCACCAGCACCACCCAGCAATAGCACATAGTTTTAACCACAACTTTTCCAATTAATAACCATGACTATGCAAAGCAGAAATTTCTTGTAGTGCTCTGGCTTCTCTCTGGTCTAGCTCGTAAGTATTGCTAATCACCTGTCTGTAGTTTGTGCTTTGGCTGACTGCCCTTAACATTTGTAAAATAATTTATTTTCCTAGTTTTTCTCTCCTCTCTGCCTCTGCCTCTATCCTCTTCTATAATATACCAACCAACACACATCTTGATGTGAGATTATTACAAAATTCATTTAAATTTATAGCCTCCAAGTAGCAATATTATAAATGTCTATTGCTTTAAAGACACTGGGGCTGTGGTGATTTGTTCCAGCAACAACAGGAAATTAATATAAAAGCATGAGGGAAAATCTTGATAGGAAAGTAATCTATACACAGAAGAGGAAAACAACCATTTTCCAACAGCAAAAGAATATGTACTGTCCCTCTACTCCACAAACTAAAAACTCTTAGGATACAATCCTATAAGGTGTGCTCAGTACAAGAACTAGCAGTTTTTCCCCTCATGTACACTTATGATGGTAAAATATTTTTAATAGTATTTGTTATGGCATACTTCAGGCACTCATTTATCATTTAAATATTATAGCAGATACTGAGGAAACCACCATGCTACAACTCATTCATCTATTCACTTACCTAGTGAGCATTATTTGTCATATACAAAAACAAAATAGGAAATTAGAGACATGAGTGTAGAGTAGAAAGGGGTCAGAGGAAGGTCAGCAAGTAAGAGTAAGAGGAGGAAGACAGAGAGTAATGGACAGTGAATGAATGTAATCATAATGTACTGTACATAATCATGATATTGTTTGTTTTCTCAAAAAGCAGAATAAGTACATATATATACTGAAGAAAACTCAAGTAATATTGGATGTTTATATGCATGCATCTGTATGTTCTTTATGTCTGTGTGTCCCAGTATTATTTCTGTTGCTGTGATAAAACACTGACCAAAAGCAACTTGGGTAGGAAAAGATTTGGCTTGTAAGCTACGATTTGTCATCAAGGGAAGTCAAGGCAAAAATCCAAGACAGAAGTCTGGAGGCAGGAATGAAGCTTCCCATAGAGGGAAGCTGCTTCTTCTACAGCCCAGGACTATCTGTCCAGGGATTGTATCACCTACAGTGACCTTGGCCCTCCTATCTCAATTATTAATCAAGAAAATCCCCCACAGACATGTCCATAGACCAATTTTAAGGGGACAATTGAGGTTCTCTCTTCCCAGTAACTTTATTCCCCACCTTTTCTTAAATCAGATTCAAGGTATCTGGTCTTGTTCTGAGGTCCTTGGTGCATTTGGGGTTGAGTTTTGTTTCAGGGTGATAAATGTGGATCTATTTACATTCTTTACACAATTATCCATTGTGACCAGAACTACTTGTTGAAGATGCTGCCTTTTTTCCAGTGTATATTTCTGGCTTCTGTGTTGACTGATGGAATTGAACTGAAGACCCAGACACCTGATTTTTTACTGTTTCTACATGCAGATATTTAAAACTAATGTCAAAAGTTCTAAAGCAATACCATGAGTTAAAATGGATAACCCCTTAGGCTCTATTCTTGCTTGAAGACTAGGGTAATGCCTATACATCACAGTACTGTGAGAATAAGGAAATAATGTGAAATGCTTAGCATTGTGCTTGCTTATATTTGGGTAGCTAATGAATTTTCTTATAACAATTTGATTAAATTAACTTTTTAATGTTAGTTATATGTACATTCTGGAAGTGTCTCATTTTGTATTTACTGTGGTTTTGTGTAAGAAACCTAGGAGGCAGTATCCTCAAAACTTTTGAGTTTTCAAAGTTTTCTCAAACTTTGAAATTTTCAAAACTTTGAGTAAAGATTATTAAACATAACTAAAATATAAAAAATTTCCAACTAGTAGTTTAAAACAACACAAATTTACACAGTTCTGTGACTTAGAACTTCACAGTTTCACTGGGCCAAAATTAAGATGTTGACAATGCTACATTCCTTTCAAGAGGCTCTAGGAGCCAGAAGTCACACCTCTCTAATAACAGTCCCACAGCTGGGAAAGTCTGTCACTTTTAGAAACTTATGGGATTAGACTGGGCCCATTTAGGTAGCCCAAGACAAACTCTCCATAGCAATGCTAACTTCATTCATACTTTCAAGCCTACTAGCATATTTACAAGTTCAGGGTTTAGGGTAAGAGGCTTTTTGGGAAGGGGAGAAATGGAGAATATATAATTCTCTTTGCCACAAATAATACAAGCAAGCAAATGAACAAAAAAGGCACTTCCCTTAAAAACTCCAAAACTCTATACAAGTATGAAATTTTCAAGAAACAAACTTAATAAAAAAAGTCAAGTAAAAGAAAAGACAACTCCAAAAATCAGTAAACATGGGAGGAAGATAACTTAAAGGAAAAAATAAGTTTATGAATAACATCCATAGATCACAAAATAAAATAATCTTAATTATAATAAAAAGGATGCAAATTAGAGGTAATCAAATACCAAGACATTTGCTAGCTCAAGAGACAGTGAAGATATGAAAATATAAATTAGTACAGTAGGTTTTTAAAGATAGTTTATAAATATCCCTCAAAACTGAAAATGTAAACATTCTCTGACTCAGCAAACTCAACTGCTCCCTTCCCTCCATGATGTCCAAACCTACCACACTCTACACAATGTATGTATCCTCTGTCAACTTGAAGAACCAATCCCTCTGTTCTCACCTATTTACTATTTATAATATCCCACATCTCATTAACTTGCTCCAACATAGCCTGGTATTACAGTCTTTTCCACATGCCTACTTCTAGAAGAACACCCAACATGTACTCCCTCTGAAGGTGCTGAGCTTGCCTCATGAAACAAAGTAGCTGTTCTGTGGAAATTAAAGGTGCAGCTCAAACAAGGTCTTGCCTAAAGAAAGCTGATGTTCTCCTGTGGGATGTGTAAAAAGTAGACATCTCCTAAGAGAGGAGCTAGGAAGGGACAAGAAGAGAGAATTATTTTGTAAATGTTTCCACCAAGTATGGTATGAGTCCAAGACTCAGATAATGGACATTTGATTTGGCTAGTGTGGTTAATACTACTTGCTTAAAGCAAAAATCAGACACCACTCCATTTTTCTAACTTAGGTTAGTTAGCTACTGAGAAATTCCTTTTTGCAAGCTAGAAAGAAGGCACACAAGTCTATTCTCATTTCTGTATCTTTAGTAAAAATGATATTGCTCAGTCATTATTACTTGGAATTGTCTGTGCTGCCAGAGATTTTAATGACAACTGTGGGTTTATGGGTAGGATGAAGGATATACTTTCCTGGTTACACGGGGCAGTAGCAAGAGCATTTGGTGATAATCACCATTCCTGAGAAAGGAAGTCCTTTACTCTCAACACTGAAAGATGGTTTTGGTAAGAAAGTCAGCAAAATATGTTACATTTAATTGCTGGGTCTCCTGAAAACACTGTGAGCCCCTCTACAGTTCTGTTCCTGCGGCTTCATTTAGCAAAGATAAAAAGCACTTACTTTTTCAAGTTTACCTAGGGACAAATATGTGGGTGGCTATATGCATGCTGAGAACTCACGTAACATCTTGGCATCTAATTCAGGTAAGTGGCAGCTGTAAGCTGCCAACCATCCTTGAGGGTTAATTGGGAACAAGAAAGAGTCAGTGGCAGGGCCACAGATTCATCAACAAACTAACGAGGAGGAAAATGAAGTATGTTCACCAAGAGTATTAAAAATACCATCTGAGTGTTCTAAACATGGTCAACACCTGAGAGTCTTAGAAGTACCTCCAGGCATTCAATAAATACCTGAGTAAGTACAGATAGGAATAAAAAAATGAAAACAGATAAAGGGAACATAAAAATGGCTGAAATTCTTCTTATAAATACCTTTCAAGAGTGACTTTGGTATATGGACACTACAGGGTGACTTAAACATTCAAAAGAGAATTTAGTCAGAATTTAGCACTCTTTGGTAGTGTTCATACAGAGTTACATAATGCTCCTAACATCTCATATACAGGAAGCAGTTTAGAAACTTCCTCTTAAGAGACCACACTAGTCTGGAAATAGAAACTGTGAGACTGTGGGACCTTTGAAATTTTAAACACTCCTTCCTCCTAAATGCAATATAAATTGATTTAATTTTCACTGAAAACTTAATGTCCTACAGCAGCACTGTCCAATAAAAAAAAAAAAAACAGAATTCAAGCTACATAACTAAAGGGGCAGCACTAAAAATGTGAGTATGTTGCTCCAAACATAAACACAAACAGACTGAGTAAAATGTACCCAGTGACCAAGCATTTTCTTTTTCCCAAGGGAGGGAAAGCTACCATCAAGGCTAGCCTGGTCTACATTAGTAGGTTCAAATAGCCTATGTCAATTTTGACCACTGTTCTGTAATTACGTGAAACAAAGTTAATGGATACAATACTGGAAGTTTATTTTAAAACGTAACGGGGAGGAGCTGGAGAGGTGGTTCAGCAATTAACAGCCCTGGCTGTTTTCCTAGAGGAGCTGGGTCCGATTCCCAACACCCACCCAGCAGCTCACAACCCTCTATAAATCCAGTCCCAGGGTATGTGACACCCTCTTCTGGCTTCTGTAGCATGTACACATGGGGTACAGACACACATACTCTAAAATAAAAAATATCTTTAAATATAAGGGGACACCACAGAGAAAGAAGGCATTCTAATGCTCTTTTTTAGAAACTGAAGTACTCATAAATATATTCTTGCCTTTGTATTTTCTCCTGTAGAATGCTCTTTTTTGCTATATAAAAATTCATATACACTCTCATGTGTTGCCTGAGGCTATGAAGGCTTCTCTTATTCCTTTGATGCTATCTATACACCCTTAATGGATTGTTTTCAGCTGAACTAAATAATCAAAAATCAACTTGAACTGGAGATGAAAGAAAGAGAGAGAGAGAAAGAAAGAGAAAGAAAGAAAATGAAAAGAAAAAGAAAGGAAAAACCCAGGTGCTTTCTTTGTTGGTACTTTTAGTTCTTAAGTTATAGTTTAGCTATGATGCAATGAGTCCCTGCAAGCACCTGCATAGGTAAGAGCTGAGCTCCGTAGAGGAACCAAAATATCTGTTTACATTCCCACAGACAGCTTCTTCAAATCTTGACAAGGCAAGAACATTAACTCTGGCTTTCCACTAAGCACAACTCATCCAGTCCTCCCAGCCCCACGCTGTTCATCAACACACAAAATGTCACCTAATAACAGTCCAGACAGCCAGAATTAAAATCTACTCAAAGTCATTTTCCACAAAGAATGAATTTGCTTAACTGTTTATTGCTATCTAGAACAGAACAGCCACTAGATAAAAACTGGCACTTTCTTACAAATATACTTTATTTATGTAAGTGCTTCCTCATTGTAGTTCACTTCGTTAATATCAGTTTTCAGAATACAGACACTGCCTGATTATATACAGTATTAATTTTAATGATATCCTGCCTGGATAAACAACAGTAGTCATTTCTCACACACAGATTTTTCTAATTTTAATATTCATTAATATTTATTCATTTATTTTGTGTTTATGTCTGTGTGGGAGTTCCTGTACCACAGTGCATACTGGAGTCAGTTCTCTCTTTCCACCATGTAGGTCCAGGAATCAAATGATATCACCCTTTTTTCTCATGATGACTTACAAATCTGAAAATCTTTGCTCCTCTTAAGAAATTAGATATTTTTCAGAAACACATCATAAACAGTGTCAGTGAAGGCTGGATATGTGGATGTGTGGCACATACCTATAATCTAAACATTGAGGCATAGAAGCACAAGGATCAAGAATTCAAGGTCAGCTTTGATTACATGGAGAGGTATGAAGACAGAGTCTTCATAAGCTACATGGAACTTTGTTTCAAAAAGACAAGTCACTGGAAGAGGCAAAAGAGGAGGAAAAGGAGATTGTGATAGAATATTCGGAAATAATAGCATGTATGTGTCTTGGGTCTAAAAGCAGAGAGCAAGCTAGAGTTCACAAATTTGGCCAGTTGAGAGCTAGCACAGGATAGGTTTTGAGAATGGAAAGCAGGAGACACAATCCCCTAAATCAAACATTCCAAGGACAATGTCTGGTGGCTGATCTCTTTTTCAAAAAAAGAGAGATCCCTTTGGGTAGTACAATACAATCTCTTCTGGCAGCATGAGGTTTTTCTTGCAATGAGATATCCTTAAATTAACTCTTCTATTTTTCCATACCTAATATCACACATAAGTGTTCCTAAGTCAAGGATAGAAATTCAAATAAGTCTCAGTAGCTCAGTGGTAGATAAGGCATGTGCCTATCAAGCCAAGCCGGTAGTCCTGGGTTTCATTCCCCAACCCTTCACCCACCCCAAAAAATAAATCTTTGAATTTCCATGTATCCAATCAAGAAAAATGTATTTACATTTACACATACTCTAATCTCAATTCTTCAGCGTTTTCAGGCTATTAGATTCCTTTAGTGGAAGTTAGAGAACTCTCCTATACTCACTGATATGTCCATAAACAAATACCCACTTTTTGATGTGTAAACACAGTATACAAATGCTAGTAAGAAACTTCACACATTCTCTGCAATTGAAGTGTTCATGTGTAGCAAAAAGGCTTCAAAGCAAAGGGACTTATTTTAAAATAAATTGAACTTCATTTTAAATCTGACTCTAGCTAAGAGTTCTTCACTGATCACCTCATGAGATCTAGATTCATAAAATCTTTAGAATACCAACAAAGTATCTCTCTTGGTGTTTAAAAATCCTGGAACTGAGTTCCACTGTGTAATTAATTTGTCTATCTTGGTTTATTTACTAATTCCTGAACCAAACATACATAAAGGGTTAACCCTTCACTAAACGAAGAGGCACTGATTCCCTAAAGAGAAGGAGCTCTCTACAGACACAGTCAAGGTGTGTAAGACAGACTAAAACTATAAATGGACACTGCGACAACATGGGCACAGACTTAATTAGAAATACCGTACAAGATATATAAAATACATATGCATTATACAAGCATGAGCTGGAAGGTTCTAAATAACAAGAAAAATGGGTTCAACTGAATAGGAATTTCACCAATATATGGCCTTATATATTAAAAAATGAAGTTATTCTAGGCTGCTATGCTGGGGAATATGATTAAAGTCTAAGAATAATTACACTAAAAATTGAATCAAGAAAGCTTGGAATAACCAGAAAGCAAAGATAGAAAGGCAGCTAGGGAGATGCTATTTGAATCCTGAAACTATTTTAATACCAAAGACTAGGAATACCGCAGTGTCTTTATAGACAGAGCTAGAAGGTAGAAGGAAGGACTGAGTCCAGCAGGGTGCAGAGAAGTTAACCTAGAATAAGCATTTGGCACGGTATTATGGTTTGGATCACAACTGTCTCCTAAAGGCCATGTACTAGGGCTTGGTCACCAGCCTGGATCCCTTCCTCCCAGGAGCTGAGCTACTTTGTTCTGTGACATTCTCCTCTCACCACAGGCCCAAATCAACAAAGCCAAGCAGAAACATAAAGATGAGTGCCACATGCTAAGAACGTCCAAAGGTAGTAAAAGAAAGACTGAGTAATGAGGCCTATTCATATATTCATATACCATGTTTTGTTTTGTTTTTGTTTGCTTGTTTTTTAAACTGGACAGATAATCAAAGTTATTGGATTTTTTAAAAATAAAATGATACATTAAGGCTTGGCTGGTAAAGTGCTTGCCACACAAGTAAGTAAGAAGACCTGACTTTGGATCCCCAGCAACCCTGTAAATGGGTGAGCAAAGCAGTGTGCACCTGTAATCCCAGTACTGGGAAACTAGAAATAGAAGGATCAGTGAGGCTTTGTGGCCAGCCAATCTAGCTCAGCCTTAGTGAGCTCCAAGTTGTGTACGAAACTATCTCAAAAAATAAAGTGAAAATGGATCACCGAATGTTGTCGACCTCTAGTCTGTCCACTCGTGTACGCACATATGCACACACACACAAAACAATACACTAAGTACCAAGTACCCAAGATAATGACACAACTCCCCTGCCTCAAAGTACTCTTACAACACAACTAACTTTAATAATGTAAGGGGAATAATGTTTATAAATTGCCATCGAAGTTCTGAGGTGCTTTACTCTGATGGAAATATTACTATGTACTTCATGGAAGCTCTGCGGTCAAGACTGTAAGCCATGCTAACCTTTGGAAGAGATACTTCTTTTAAAATTAAAAATCGATGATAGGAGCCATGATACTTAATATAGGCAGGTAATTTAAAGTGTAATTAAAGTCAAGACAATGGTTTTGATTAAAATTCAGAAGTGAATCCTATGCTTAAGTATAATTTGAAGGCAGAAGCAATAATAAACTAGTACAATAAATGTGACGCTTCTTCAGAAATAGGGAATAATGAATTAGGCTATAAAATTCAGATTCTGGTATCCTTTGGTTAATCCAAAAGATTAACTTTAGAGTCTACTTTTTAAAAAGAATTAGATATGAATAAACACTTTAATTTTTTTCACTGGCCTACACATCAGTAACAGTGTCACTAGTCTTAAAAAAAAAAAAAAAGAAGTCAGAAACATGAGCAAAGAAAGCAACTTTGAGTTGGATAACACTTCAGTGCTGGAGGTTCCTACCATCTAAAGTAGCACTTCGCTCCAGCTGCTGTCGTGTAGGAATGGAGGCTCAGTATTGGGAGGGTTTCAATCTATTTAGAGAAGTTGGATATCTTGCTTATGTGAAAGTTCCTGGTTTCTTAAATGTTGGCTCACTTAAATGTGGAACAGTTGCACTCCCCTTTCCAGTTTGTCTTAAGGTGACTAGGAATGATTGTTTTGCACAGTAGAAATATGCATGTTTTAGCCAGTTTTACTTTTGCATGAACCAGGCTATAGGTTTGCTTGAGACCAGGTCTGATACCGTAAGTAGCCAGGCTGCCTCAACACACAGCATCCTGACTCAGCCTCCCAAATACTGGAATATAGGCATGAAACATCATGTCCAGCTCAATTTCTTTTCTAAAACTACAGAATAATAAAACTGCAGAATCTATAGAAATGTAAACAAGAAATTATATCCTCTATCTGAGTGGCTAAGCTAAATTTATCTCTAATGATTTTTTTTCAATTCAGTGTTGACTATTTAACCTTTTAATATTAAATCCAGCAAACTCATTAGGAGGGTCTATCTTCTTACTACTCCCAATGCTTCCTTCACTGTTATTTCAACCACACAACATCCTCTATTCCTTAAACAGCTTTTTTCTGCTCCAGTGTCTCCACTTGAAATGCAATTAATTGGATGTTTCCTTCTTCAGTATCAAGTACTGAGTCCTCCCCAGAGTAACACTGGCACCTCCTAGCCATCCTAATATTTATGACTGAATAATCTAGTTTATTAATTTATACATTTTTTCATCAAGCCTTTCCGAAACCAGGTGTTCTGTGTCCTAGGGGAGCCACAGGAAGAGTAGAAGAATATTCAGAAGAAGTGGGAAAGGAGTCTCCTGATAGAAGACTATCTTAGGCAAAGACTACAAGGTAAGAAAAATTCTCAGGTGAGAAAACAATGCTGTAAGAGTCAGACAGACCAGCTCACACATGGTAAAAATAAGGCTGCTCTTTACTAAGAAAAACACTTTTTGAGCAGGGAAATGTAAAGTCTACAGTTAAAAAAAAAAAATACTGCCTTGCAGATTAAAGTAAAAAGTAGGGAGGGAGCCAAGTGAATGAAATACAGATAAGAAATATAGAATTAGGATAATAACCAGAAAAAAATGGATCAGAAAATCAAATGGCATAAAGGAATAACTCTGTGCTGCCCGGTGTGCTTCTGAAGCGCAGGTATCTAAGTTGTACTTTCATGCATTTTCAGTTGACTCTAACCTCTGCAGTAAAGGATTGTCAGATGGTCTAAACAAAGAATTAACAGCATAATCACCTCTACTCTATCCATCAGCCCATGTGGCCTGTTCTAGGACAGCATTATAGTATTTTGCTGTATGTATGTTATCATTGTTACGTTCTGCTATACCTCTCACATTAATGTTCTATGGCAGGAAATCCTAAGATTCTAGAAGGATCTGTAAGGACAGAGAGGTACAAGCAGGTACATTCTTATAAGGCAGGCAAGAAAGGGATATTCCAATCCAGTAGCTGTCTTAGGAATGGAGACAGAGCTAATATTACAACCCTGTATTGATCAATTTCTAAGCTCACAGACCCTCTTTACCTGTCTGGAGGAGAATAAGAACTAAACAAATACCTTTTAATTTTAATAGGGGAGTGCATTTCCTTAATTTTTACTATATATGCCACGTATATATCTTCAAAAAGCACAGGGGAGAAGCAACGGAACCTATCAGTCAGCAGGAGCAGAATGTAGGTGTGGTTATGTAAAATATAATGGTCCAGATGAAACAATGAGGTTCCTCATGCAGTCTGTAATATACATGCATCACATCTAATGTGTTTATAAACCCCACCCAAATGCTTAGATACATTTCTCATTCAAAGACCAGTAACAATATGCTTTAAAACAAATCAACAAAAACAGGTGAAGTGAAACTGCAGGAATGTAGTCTAGAAAATACATAAATGTACCCAAAGTATTTAGTATGAGATAGCAATAAGGTGTAACAGATCTGTGAGTAAAAAGCAAGCTTTCTGGAGAACGAGAGCTTGACTCTCTAAGCTAAAATTAAAATGATATAATTATTAGAAATTTTTGGAACTCAGGAGTTGGAAGCTGAAGGATCAGCTGAAGGCCAACACCAGCTTCAGCAGAATGAGTTTGAGGCCAGCCTGAGATACACAAGAATGTCTTAAAAGAAAAAACCAACAAACAAAAAATAGTATTAGAAAACAGAAAAAAGGCAATTTACAAGACAAATCATGGGCTGTTCAACCTCACTAAGTAATCACCAAAGTAGAAATTAATTACAATTGAGATGACTGTTTCACTTGCTGACCTAGTGAAGTACAGCAATAATATCAGTACAATGCATTCTTTTACATAGCTTACGAGAATGAAAGTGCCTACCTACACTGTGTTTACAGTACAGTTTCACAACCCCCCCAAAAAAGACTTAAAACTGCATATATCCCTCAGAGCCAAAAATTTTATAACTAAAACTTAACTCCAGTTAAAGACAGGTATACTCAAGACTGTATGCATAAAGCTATGATGACTATAGTTTAATAAAGAAGGAAGGGACGGAACTTACTAGAGGCTTGTTAGCAAGAGGGTAAAAGTAAATCTTCTGTAACTAAGTATTATTATGAGGCGAACTGTATACAAAAGCTGATACAGTAAGTACAAGGAAGTAGATGTTGAAATATCAGGAAACAGCATGATCTGTTGATAATAACAACAGCATGATTTGAGATAATGTTCCTTAGGAAGAGGCACAATGTGTCATCGTGATCGAAGACACAGAAGTGACTTCTATTTTCTTCTTTTACAACAGCAAAAACAATAAAACAAAATAACCTGAGCTCTAAAAATATTAAATTGTTCACTCAGCACTGAAGACTTCAGTAGCCGATTATGCTTGAGAAACTGGGTTCAAGACATGTTTAATTCTGACATTCATGTCCTCTGACAAGACGGCATGTTGTGTGAGAGGCCTGAGAGAGGATTCAATCCCTGCTGTCCTGGTTCTGCTCTGTGTCTTAAATTAGATGTGCCTTGAAACAAGTTCTCGTTTACATGAATGCTAATCTTTGGATGTGGTGGACATCCCATATTAGTTGCAATTTTATTGGTATAAGTCTAAGTTCATAGCACCTAGAGAAAAAAGATACAATTCCATAATCACACCCCCAACCATCACAACAACTTCAGCATGTGACTGTACTCCACAAACACATTCATTTTCACATTTACCACTCACAGTTGCCCTGAACTTCTCATTAAGCCCTTAATGTTCAGCTACTTAAAAGTTCATGGAATACTAGATGCTACAAGAAGCTTTGTAACTAGGATCAATACTGGCTTCAAATCAGCCTCATGATTCACATACAAAGCAGCAAGGGAAATGTGATTTAAGAACAAAAAGGCTTGACAGTGAAGGACTTACATACTTCCCTTACTCAGAAAGGGGAAGAGGTATAGCAAAATAAAAATAAAAACAGCCATCACTCGGAAAAAAAACATTTTCATTTCTGAAGTTTTCATGAGTCAAAGATTACACTAAAGGCATACAGAACACATTTTTTACAGCCACCAATCAACAGGCACAGATAATGCATTCCAACTGTTTCCAAGACCCACAAACTCAAACCATTCTACTACTGCTTATCCATTTAGGTCAGCAGCTCTTATATCAAACAGAACTGGAATGAATCAAGAATACTAATCATAGCATCTACATCTGAATAAGGAAGTCTTAATGAATTCCTCAGTTGTATTTACGAATCATGTAGATTACACTGTGGAGCATTATGAATGCAGTATGCCGATGCCCGCCAGAGTATGACAATTCAGATAATGTCAAGTTGATTTCTTAAAATCAGTGAAAGCTTTTCTATCCACAGAAAAATATGCAAGCAACAAGGAGAAAAAAAAAATGTAGTGTAAATTGAACCCAGGTCCCATGTATGCTAAGCACAGGCTCTCTTTCTCCTGCCAAAGTTACACAAAGAACTGATACTTGCTGCCTTATCCATGGATAAATGCTTGCTGCATAAGCCTGCAGACAAGAAAGATGGAATTTAGATCCCAGGCACCCATGTAAAAGCCCGGCGGATGTCAGGGCACATCTGTAATCACAACATTTGGAGGTAGAGATAGAATCCCTGGAGCAAACTAGCTAGCTAGGCTAACCTGACTAGCTGAATAGGTGAGTTCAGGGTTCAGCAAAAGACCCTGTCTTTAGTAAATAAAGTGGAGTGTGACCCAGGAACACTTCAACCTCCAGCTCACACACAAACTCATGGCACACACCAAAGGCTTTCTTTGTCAGAAACAACTTATGGAGGTCATTTATATTTTTCTCCATTTATAAATCTCAAGTTATAGAGTATTTTTCTAAAGCTAAGCATTGTGTCACTTATACAAGCATGCATTTTAGGAGGGTAGAAACCTGAAGAAACAGAGCAGAATATTAAATATAAGACCATGGACCCTAGAAGAACCTTAGAAGATTTAGACCAACTTGACACAAAACCTAGGCACTCCATTTTGTAAAAAATTCACAGACACTCTTCTCTCTCGTTTGAAAACTGATGATTTCCAACTTCCTGAGACAAGCCATTCCATCATCAGGCATGCCGCATTAAGAACTTAGTTTTTGTCTCTATACATAGAACAAAAATCTGTTCTCTTTCCTTAAACTTCCACCTGTTCATTCTACTTTTACTCTCAGGAACAGGGTACTATTTATTCTTACTATGCAGGAAAAGTTGTGAGGGTCCTATAATTTGGAGCTAGTTCACTGATCAAGTTTTCTCAAAGCTCTACTTGACGAGGTTGTCTGCATCTAATCTACTTTCTGAATATCACGTTGATGGTTTGACTGGACTCTTCAAAACAGTTAGTGTGTGTCAAGAAAGAATAGCTAATAATATTTGAGACAAAGATATTAGGATATAGAGTAGGCATGCTTACTTCTAAAACAACTCCACATTTTTTTGGGGACCCCCACCCATCCTTTCTGTTACTAATACATTCCTGAGATTAAAGTCAATACAGCTTGTTAGAAGGTGGTGGCCAGTACTTTCCAAGACAATCATTTAACCTTGCAGGAAAAAGAACTTCAGACCCACAGAGCTCTAGACTGTAAATTCACCTCAAAAAGGTTTTTTGTTTGCCTGTTTGTTTCACCAGACAAGGCCCTGTCAGAAAGGATTTCAAGGTGAACTAAGAAGAAACTGGCACAGACCCATCATTTTAAGGAACCATGAGGTTCATTTTACTCTTTGTAACACTAAATTCTCTGTCCAGGGATGTTCCCATCATCCATTATTAAACAAGCAATTCAAGAAGTAGGTAGAACCTCAAACTAGTGTCATAAGCATCTGCCCTGTAAGAAGACACACGAGCTTCTCAAACACCAGACTGTGCAGTCTGTTCAGAGTCCCAGTGGTCTCCTGGCTGCCAAAGTGAGCTCTTCTACCTTCATCATCATAGGAAACCACTGCTTCTGTTACAAATTCACAATCCAAGTGCATCCTTTACTTGTAAGGTGCTAAGTTAGCATTAGGTTTTTCTAAATCTTTTGGTTTTGCCAACAACTGTTCTGGATTATGAAAGAAAGTGGGAGTTTGCAGGTTCACACACAGACTCATTAACTTGGACAAATTGCTAATCCCAAATCCTAAAAAATCCCAAGTGGAAATCACATAATTTTCATCACTTCCATGTCTATGGAAAAGAGAGTTGACAGCCCAACTCAGTTGTAATCACTACCATGTAACAGTAAGAGATTTAGATAAAAAGCTAGGACAAAGATGGTGACAGTGAGTCATGGGGTAATAAGGGTATAGGCCTTTTATTATTTTTGCACTTTTTCTCTTTCAAAAAAAAAAACTTCTACAGAACACAAAAGCATCTAGCCTAATGCTAAGTACCTTACTTCTTGCCAAGATCTTGCCTGGCTACCAGCAGTACATAAATAGTGCTTTTACAAAAGTTTTTATCATGGACCTGTGGCATGATTAGCAGAAATCCTGACTGGAAGCTACATATATACCTTTTAAGAAAGGTGACATCTTTTCCAGGGCTGACTACTGGTATCTATGATGCATCCCTAAAAACAAAGGAGATAATGATTTCCCTCAAATAAATTATTTCCCAGGACAGACGTTTGGGTCATCATAGACAATATTCATGAGAACAGAAGGTAGAAATTGGCAAGGCCAATGGTTCTCAACCTTCCTAATGCTATGATCCTTTAACACAGTCCTTCATGTTGTGGTGAACACCCCCACCCATCATAAAGTTACTTTTGTTGCTACTTCATAACTGTAATTTTGCTACTGTTATGAATCGTAATGTACATACTTGATATGCAGACGGTCTCAGGAGACCCCTGTAAAACAGTTGTTTGACAACCCCCCCCCCCACCCCACAAGAGGTCATGACCCACAGCTTGCGAATCACTGGGCTAGGAGGTTTAGGGTAAAACAGCCCAAAGAAAAATGACCAATTTTATAGGGAGGGGGAAAAAAAGAGGTGACATTTTTCAGTGGGGACAACACTGAACCAACAGTAATGAAGAAAAAAAAACTTTCCACAGAGACAAGCACAATGCAACCATACAACCATAATAGTTTGAGCTAAGTATCTTAGAGCCTCAGACTTCAGTATTGTCATTTATTTAAATAGTAAGGTCCTTAAACTGGCTAGTTTTCATGTCAACTAGATACCAGCTAGGGCCATCTGGGAAGGAATCTAAATTGAGAAAATGCCTCCATAAGATTGGCCTGCAGACAAATCTTCAGAACAGTTTCTTGACTGATGATTGACTTGTGAGGGCCCAGCTTACTGTGTGTGATGCCACCCCCTGACAGAGGGTTCTGGGTGCTATAATAAAGCAGGATGAACAAGCCATGGAGAGGAAGCCACTTAAGCAACACTCCTTCATGACCTCTGCATCGGTCCTGCATCCAGGTTCCTTAGTCTGCCTTGAGTTCCTGCCCTGTCTTACTTTAATGATGGACTGTGAAATGGAAATGTAATTAAAATAAACCCTTTTCTCCCCAAGTTGTTTATGGCCACAGTGTTTCATCGCAAAAACAGAAACCCTAACTATGACAGTCCTATTTAATAAAAAACCGTTTCCCATTCGAATTTCTTCACTTCTGTGAAACAGTGAAGACCTATATAAATTACCTGACATGGTTCCCAGAGATGTTTAGTATGTGTTGCTTAGAGGTTATTCTGCAATAGGAATTGTTAGCATTTACTTGCAATGGATTACTATCACCAGTAATAACTTGAACAGATAGCTAACAGATTGCTATGTGAAGAAGAAGTCACATGCTATGTGACTGGTTCTTCTGGACTGGACTTGATTACTGCAGTTTTGAATCACAACAGCTATGATCACTCCAAGGAAGACCTCTGGAGACTAGGCTTATTAACATTCATTTAAGATAGTGAAAAACAAATAGGTGGTGCATACATTTCCATGTTAATCTAACTGTGATATACACAAGAACAAGATTCCCTAAGAGTTCTCTAATAACAAAGATGAACTTTAGTCTTCAGTTCTGTTTTCATTACTACTAGAGATTAAACTTAACCACACAAGCTGTACTTTATCCCATTTCATAAAAGCTTTCATTTTAAAATTTACTATCAAGAATTTTTCTGTATGATTTACCACCAGAAGTAGAAATACATTTCCTTCTTTCGTTATTATTTTTTTTAATTTAATTTTATTTATTTATTTGATTGTTTGTTTGTTTGTTTATTTATTTATTTAGGTTTTTCGAGACAGGGTTTCTCTGTTTTAACTCTGGCTGTCCTGGAACTCTGGAGACCAGGCTGGCCCGGAACTCAAGAGATCCACCAGCCTCAAAGGCATGTGCCTCCACTATCTGGCTTCCTTCTTTTGATACAGAACCACAAATGAAAACTTTTTGCATACTTTTTTGTGCAAATAGACTACAATATATCACAGCAACTCTGCTCAGAAATGCTCAGCAAGCAAGCCATCAGTCTACTGCTACAGAAAAGTAACTAAAAAAAAAAATCTTTTTGTAGATGCTGACCAGAGGAAAGTCTCATAAAAATAGTTATTCTGAGAGAAGATTATTTAGTGATAAACTACACAGTTCTGTGAATCAAGTAAAAGCTGCAAAAGAGTAAAAATCAAAAGTGCAAGCCAAAAAAAAATATATATATTTAAACAGAAACATTCAACCTTAGAAGGGACAGTTTCAGAGTCTGACAACAGACTTCTACCAGTATTGTTGTCTACCAGACAACAGAAATCTATCAGTATTTCATGGTAGATAATATAAAAATAGATTTAAATACACCATCGTTTACTCTGCCGTCCTATCTCTAACATGTCACTGAAATCTATGTGCTAAAATAGAGTATTGGATAGATGGTGAGAATTAAACAACAAGTATAAAATGCTTACAAATGTTTAGCAGGTTGTATTGTAACACCTATGAAACAACAGAACACTACATAGAGGCACAGGTAAATGCAAAAAGGAGAGTAAATCTAGTTTTGTATGTCTGTGTATTATATTTACATCCTATATACTAATCCTAAGCTACCTAAATAAATAGAAAATAAAATAATCACAATCATCACATCACCCTCCTGTACTTAATGGCATAGTAAACAAAATTATCAGCAGTGTCTTCAACATGTACATGTACAGTACAAAACTACTAGTATCTAGCATAAAGCCTTACTCATAGCAAGCGTGTAAATATTTTTAGAATTGCAATGACTATTTTCTGCTTTGAAAAAGCTATATTAGCAAAGACATTTTAATACATTTTAATTAGATTATGTCCAGGAAAGGCAAAAAGCAAATTCATTATTATTAAATAAATGTTAACACTGGGAGTGGTGTGGCACACACCTTTAAACTCAGAACTTGCAAAGGCAAAAGGTTATTATATAGAGAGACACTGTGCAAAAAGCAAACAGAAAAAAAAAAGGAAGAAAGAAGGAAAAGAAGAGAAAGAAAAACAAAAGTGAAGTAAATAAATGTAAGGAAGAAATGTCATAATCTAAGTATTAAGTAGAACAAACCCCGCTTTTGGATAGAGGCAGTCTAAGTTCACATCCCAACTCTTACTACAACTTTATCTGGGTATCATTATGAATACTGTATCTTTAACTATGGACCTCACTCCAAAGCTAATGAGCACAGCTGGAATTTTTAAATACAATTCTCCAATAAAAAGAACCAGTGTTCCTTAGAGAAGTGATGACACCAAAGCTAGCACAAGCAAAGTATGCACTGAGCCTGGTTTGTTTGTGATACCAGAAAGGAAGTACTCAAGAAATAAATATTTGCCAAAGGGACACAGAAACCAATATGCTGATGCTTCCCAATGACCAAATCCTGCAAACTCAGCATAAAAATGTTGACATTGGGCCAGAAGTTATATTAATACAAATATGTGTATAAATATGAGTAGAGAAAGCCCTTCTACCACATACCAAATTATTAAAAGAGACATCATGGTTATAGAAAAACCATTTGCACATTATCACAGTGATTGTTGTAGATAATTATTAACAAACGGGAAAAATATTGAATATATAGCAGAAAACAAGTTTTTTTTGAGGCCTCAGAAATCTCCCAAAAGCTACTTATTATAAAAGGAACTTAACAGTTAAGAAACCTGGCAAACATCTTGGTCAAATGTTCAGTTTGTATCACCAACTTGCTGACTGACTGCACCACTATCACTCTGTAACTTGGTACAAAATGTTACATGGCCCAAAATGTACACCTTGAATTGAGGAACACTGTGCAAATACCTGCCCAATACTCTTCAGGCAAAGTATCAAGACTATAAAAAGAGAAATTAAAGAGCTGTTTCAGATTGCAGGAGACGAGGCAGACATGACAATCATGGGCTACATCCTGAATTAGGGCAGCTGGTGAAACTTGAATAGTACCAGTAAATATTAGCACTGTCAGTAGACATTATTATCTATATGGTAACTGTTTCGTTTCACTATGCAGGATGCTAACATTTTGATTGAGGATATATGTATATTCTTTGTAAACTATTCCCTTCTTTTCAAGGTCTAATATATTTCAAAAAAAACAAAAAACAGTATTTCTCCAAGCTCACAGAACGGCTTTGAAATTCTGGCAAAACGTGTTGGTAGCTCCCATCACATGTTTCTGTTTCTGATGCTGCAGAAATCAGACACTTGCTCTTTGCAGTCACCTTCAAGTCTATGGGAAGAACCTGAAATGTCAACTGTGGAATTCTGGGCATCAAAGAGTATTTGGATTTCTATTTTAGAGAGGAAAGAAAATTAACTTTCAAGAATTAGTTTCCTAGTTGAATATAAGATACTAAAGTATACGACTTTTATATAAAGCCAAGCAGCAATATGAATAGTCATAATTACTGACAAAAGCCACCTGTTTTTCAACCTCTCTCCTATAAAACAAAAATCAATCCTCGAGACAATATAGGTTGACAAGAGGAGTAATGACAGGTGAGCATATTTGTCCCATCTCTTCAGTTTCTACCTTCATCTCTTACCCATAGTCTTCAGTCTGCAGAATAACTTATTGGGAAGGGAGGAGTAAATACAGTTCAGTTCTTTCATAGACAATAATTAGAGGAGTCTGCAATTCCAGCCCTGGTCCACCTCAAATAGCCCTTCGTCTTCCGATCAGAAAATATGGCTGTTTGGAGCATGACTTTAAGAGTAGCACATCTCAAGCTCTTACATTAAATGCTGGCCCAACTGGGCTAATTTCCATGTATTAACAATTATAAACTATTCACTACAAAGCTCTTTCTAGTGAAGAGGCACCAAATAGTATATAAATATATAAAATACCTAAGATATCGCTCATAATTTCATCCACAACATATAAAATATAAAGGTACAAAAAGGACTATTTCCACAGTAATCATTTATTCTTTTGTTCTAAGCTGTCAGGCACTAAACCTTTAACCTTTAAGAATTAAGACATAGAATTTATCCTGCCATATGAACTTTAAGATAAATCAGTCAGCAAAGATTGTAACTGCATAAATCGTAAGAATTCAGAAGTGTAAAAGTGAGTGCACATGAAAAAAATGTCTCTTATAAATGAATTTTTAGTTTCAACACTTTTTTCTCATCTTTGGGGGAAATTGTACTGCATCTCAGTTAAAGCATTCTCTTCAAGTTCTGCACTACAAAGAACTAGCATTTATTTGTAATAACTGAGACGTGCTTGAGAAGATGACCTAGGTTCTATTCATCCATATCCCAATGTTTACTATGTTAACACTTGGAACACAGTATACCTCAAAAACGTTAGTTCCTTTCCTTCCTCCAGGATCCCATAAATGCTCAACAAATGCTTGCGGTATTACTTCATTCAGTGTCAATACTAATAACTGTGCCAATCCTAGAAGCAGTGCAAAATGTGGGAGATGAACTATATTTGAATAATAAATGCTACAGCATCCCCATTTACATCTGTCTGGTTGCTACTGCCAGGCCCCCATTCCAATGTCCACAAATGATTAAGCTCTTTGGGTCTACTGCACTGAAACATTTAGTGACCTCTAATATATGGAGAACTTACATAATGGCTTTTAAGTAAATGACATTACTAAAGCAGACCTAAACATCTTTTTTTTTAACATGACCTGAATACTTTAATGTTACTGACATTCAGAGATTTAGGTTATTATACAGAGCATAGGGATAATCATTTATTACTGGGTTGTAGTATTTGACATCCAGTAATAAACTCTTATAACACTAGCATTATCATTTTGAAATAATTTCTTTAAAAAACAAATAAACAAAATAAGAATCTGGGCATGGAGAGACGGCTCAGTGACTCAGAGCATTGTTTCCCAGCAGCCATGTGAACTCACAATCACTTGATAGTCCAGCTCCAGGAGATCCAATGCTGCCTTCTAGCCTTATTAGGCACCCATACAAAGGCATACAAATAAAGATAAAATTAAATTTAAAAAGAGAAAGAGAGAAAGCAAACAAACAACAATAAAACACAATTCACAATTATCAACCTAGCACCCAGGAGATCATACAGATGTCTGGTTTCATAAAAAAAAAAACTAGTTCAAAGAAACAACGGAGAATGTTAAAGAAACAGCCCAGCTACAGATGTATGCAGAAAGCTGTACATTAGTACATTTCAAGGTCACGCCAAGTTGGTTTATATAATTTTTAACTAATAGAGAACAATGCACATGTGTGTGAATGAGTTCAGATTTTTAAGTTACCTAAATGGTCAGCCCATAAAACTATCTGCTAATGGAATTATAAAGCATAAGTCTTAGTCAACTGTTTCATACTTTTATAATTTAAAAAAGGCAAAGTAAAACAAATATTAACTTGAAATTAATGATGTAATGAATAAGAGAATAAGTCAAATTACAAAATAATTAGAACCAAAGTTCTAGAAATCATCAGAGCCATCTTACTCATACTATCATTGAGGAAACAGATTCTGGAAACCTGTTTTCAAAAGAAGACAACACACCAGATAATGCTGAATACTCTTAAGGACAGAAGGAACCGTCAGCACTCACTACCATGAACACAAACAGGCCAAGAGATGAGTGGAGGCAGGTGAAAAGACAAAGAGATTAGGAAACATAAATATCAGTAATTTGGAGAAAGAAAAAATATCACAGGAAGGGAACCAGAGTCTACAGTCTGACTTAACCAAGTCTAAATGACAACTACCACTTACTAGCCTTACCCTTCCAGGCTTCAATTTCTTCGTCTATAAAATGGATTTAACCGTACCTATACCATAGGGTTGCTGTATTAAATGAGTTCATTAATTACACAAATTAATTCATTAATTCAGTTCAGTACATGTAAACACTATAGGACATTTTGTCAAAATTCACGATACCAGGTTAGACCACAACAATGTTTAACTAAGAACCACTTTCTAAAATTAGCGAGTGGAAGTGTAAATTGGAACTATGGACAGGCACAATTTGGCACCTTTTTTGTTGTTTTTGTAAGAGGCACTGTTTCATAGACTTCAAAATTTACTCTATCTTTACGACCCCACTATGTTCCTACATACATCCCAAGAGAGCATTTAGCACATATGTACCAGGAGCACAAACAAGAACAAATGACAGCAAATACTTGGAAACAACTCAAATAACTTCAAGAAAGAAAAGACAGTATGGTAACAAAAGGAATACTACACAGAAATACCAATGAATTTAAAACTGCGTGTTAAACATAGTAAACGTACTATGCTTATCTACAGACTAAAGATTTGTAGATATACACACACATAAGCATATTTAACACAAAATCATTTGTTAGCTTTTTGACTAAGATGAGTGAACTATATCTATAAACATTAAGATTCAACACATACTAAAAAGGACTAACCTTTTAGTTTAATGCCTTTTTTTGTGAAACAACTATATTTACCTACTTATCTATGACAATGTCTAAGTTTTAGAAATGCATTATCTCGTCAAGCTTTCTTATTAAAATGTAGAATTTTCAACAGTTTGAAAAATGAATATGATACAGTTTCAGGATATTTTCTGAGGTGAAATGTTGTGGGATATTTCATTGTTATAGACAATATTCCTGTATGCTCTGAAAGGGGAAGGGTGTTTTCTGATGCTTTGTGGCAGGTAGAGATCTGCTTCCTACCTGCTAAACAATGAAGTGTCCACTCAGATCTCCATATGAACAGGGTAATGCAGATGAAGGTTAGGTTCCATTCATCTGTATATTGAAGGGCTGGGTGGAGACAGGGAGGATTTGAAATGAAAAAAGCACCTAGGGCTGGGGAGGAGGAAGGAGAAGCACAGGAAGGAGAACCAGGAGGAGAGCAGGGTGTGAGGAGGTCACGGAGTGAGCTCTCTGTCTAAGCAGCCTGGGTATTGAATCCCTGAGATTTGTCATGGCTCATGCTTAATATGCCAACAACGATTTAATAAATAGCATTGAGAAAAACCATGGACATTTATTAACAATGAAATACTGGAAACGCTCCAGGTCAGTGTTCAATTCAGAAATGGCTACTAAAACTATGACATCAAAAAGTTAGCTCACTAGGAACTCATACTACATTACAAAGTCTCTGAATGTCATCCTAAGGTCATCATCAGCTTTGCAGCATGGAGACCTTTCTTCACCATCTATGGGAAGTTTCACTGCTACTTACCTTTCCCAAGCCTCAGTTCTCTTATCTTTCTTTATAAAGGGGAAAAGTAACAGCAATGACATCTACTTAAAAAAAAAAAATTAGTTGCTATGAAGCCTAAATCCATGTCTTCCTCAGGAGGGCACTACTGGAGACTCAACCTAAGACACCAGGCTTAGGAGGCAAGCACTCTACCACTGAGCTATATAGCCTCTGCTCTTCTGAAAGCTAACCTAATAATCCCTTAAATATTAGCTGTAATTTAATAATGTATTTGGAGTAACTAGACACTAAAAATACAAAATGAATCTAAGACATTTCATGACTAATTTCACTTAAAAACAATCAGAAAAAAGATGTGACGCATTAATAAAAGAAACATGTATTCCTTGACAATTATTGCCCTTTCACAAACTTTAAGAAATTAAGGGACTGGTGAATAAGAGTGCTCGCTGTGCAAGCATGAGGATCTGACTTCAAATTCCTAGCGTTTGCATAACTTAAAACATAAGCATAGCTATATTATCCATAACCACAACACTGCGGAGGGTGGGGACAGAAGGATCCTCTGAGCTTGCTGTCTCTGGCTGACAACTTAGGTCCAGGTTCAATGAGAGAATACGATGAATAAGAGAGAGAATGCTAGAGAAGAATGCTAAACATCCTTCCCTGGCCTCTACACACACACACACACACACACACACACACACACACGTTGATTAACCAAACAGAAGGAAAGTTACATGTAAAATACTCTTAGTACAGTTGAAATTGTTTTGGTTCTGAGACATGGCGTTACTAATGAAAACCATGCTTTCCTGGAATTTATATGCAGCCAAAGCTGTCCTGCAATCTGCAATTGTCAATTTAAAATTCTCTTGCTTCACCCTTCTGAATGCTAGGATTCCAGGTATACCCCAACCATACAATGTTATCTGTTAATAGTAATGAGCTGGAAACCTAGCATTTATTAAAAAGAGACAACAGCTATGTAAGGTTTTGATACAATCTGAAGTAATATCACTGTATTAATGAGGACTATTAAAATATACACATAAAACATAGTCTTTATATTAAGTGTACCAAGTAGGAATAAATAGTTCCATTGCTTTTTGGCTCCTTATTAAATCTAATGTAACAATAACCTCATATTTACACTAAAAAGGAAAATTATATACACATGAAGCTAATATATATGAAAAGTCTGTAAAGTTTTTACACTTGCTTTTTTTTAAAATAGACCTTTCTTCAACATTAATTGCTCCTGTCCTCAAACCAAAGTCAATTAAAAGTATGTATTTAAAATTTTTGATGATAGGGTCCCACTACGTGGACCAGAGTGGCCTCAAACTCAAAGATCCACCTGCAGGTCTCCATCTAGTATGGTTTCCTTATACTTCCCAGCTAGCTAAATATAGTTAAGGCAAGGTCAATGCAATGGACTGATCTGAAGTTAATCAGTAATTATAAACCAAGCTATCCTTTTTCTTTGAAATATAATAGAGAACAAACAGCGCACATAATTGAAGTTCAGACTCAAAGCAACACAGTCTATGTGCCTCATAAGTAAATGTTTTGGTTACTAAAGCTGTTTGCTCCCTTGTATCAAGACTCAGAAAAAAACTGTACTCATTCAAGATCTTAACTTATCAATAAACCTCAAATTAATTTCTAAACCAAGTATACAGTTATATACTCAAGAAGGCTACTTCTGAATTAGCAAACTTACTATCTCAGAATAACAGACTAATGACAATATTAGTTTTGTTACAGTTGTGACCAAAATTGGCTCTAACAGATAAACCAAGAATAGTGAACTCCTGGCTAGCAAATCTTTCTCACCAGTAAGAGATCTTAGCTGGATCACAGCTTACAAAATCATGAACTGTTTACCTCTTGAAATAACTGATGTTAAAAAAGATCTCTTATCCCATAAATGTAAACTTTTGACCCCTGCACAATGTTATTTAAAGGTTCTTGAGTTTAAACTGTAAGAAAGATGGCCTTTCTACCTAAAATAAGGGAACAGCATCAAATCTACCTATACCTCCATAATGTGCTCAGAGAGATACTGAGGCTGTTTTAACAGGCCCTAGGTGTTTTGTTTGTTTGTTTTAATGAAGCAAAAATGACACAGAACTAGACCTTTATCTCGCTGGCTTTCCCAATACCAGTTCGATATCTGCCTAATCTTTCCTCAGTCTTTGCCTAGAACATGGAAGAAAATGTCCGCAATACATTAGTATTATTGTGCTTGTTAGAGGAAGAGGCAGAGGCAGATGGATCTCTGTGAATTCGGGGCCAGTCAGGGCTACATGGGACACTGCCTCTCTCCCCCCCCCCCAAAAAAAAAAAGTTTTTTTCAAACCAAGTATCAGACACAGATTGCATAGATCTAATGACTTTAATTCTAGACTCTTTGAGTACAGTTATACCAAACTTGTTATAGAACAATATCTAAATGTTGGAGAATAATACACTTTTACCTGTGTGTTAACTTCTGAAACTAAATAAATGTGTTAGATCAACAAGGTTTTGATAAATGACCAAGTGAGGATGACTTTCTGGTATTCTTATTCATTAAGTAAAGCTTAGAAAGTGACATAATGTTAATACGTCCTTTATGTAACTCCTCAAATTGGCTTTTAAGCCCAGTAGATTTTTGTTCACTTTTCCAACTAATGCATGCTAATAGGGTAAGGACAGTTAACCCCCTTATGATCCCCAAGTGGCTGGGGGGGGGGGGGTGTAGAGGAGCTTATTCAAATCCAATTTGTCTGAGAAGAAGCTAGGATATATAGTGGGATCTCATTTCCCAGTGACAACAAAATAGTAAGCCCAATTGAAGAAAGTTTCTGAATGTATAGATCAGTTGTTCACAAATTTTTGTTATCTTTTTATTCAAAATGCATACTTTTACTTTACTGTGCTATTAGACATTTGCTTAAAAATGTCAAAAACAATGTAATAAGATTAGCAAAATCAAGTGGCTTAGTGTGTCTACCACTTGAAACATTAGAACAAATCATACACTATTAGCATAAGAAGGGACCATAATGCTTACTTCAAACTTCAATAAACAAGCCGACTGTTATCCTTGATCACAGAATCAGTTACAAGAAAACTTTTCTCCTAATTTCAAGTTTAATGTTCTTTGAGCTATATTACAGTGCATAAAACAGTTAAAAAGTTAAATAGATTTGCAAATGACTTCAGAATGATCAATTTAATTCTATTTATAATGCAGTATTTCAAGAATTCTAGATACCCTAAAACATTTTTTTTGTTTTTCTAAACAAATTTCTACTTTCTTCTTTATCATCCAGCAAATTTTTAAGACAGTCTGAACAGAATTTCATTCTCTGCATTTAAAACTGGCATAATAATTCTCAAAGACAACTAGAAAGATATTTCACATACTCCTGTATACTCACTTTTTTTTATATGGTAATTTAATTTAAAAAATTAAGATGTGACGTTCCTAGATTAGCTCAAGGAAAAAGCAACAGATAAAGATGGAAAAAATCCTAGGTCAAACTTAATACAGTTCCAAAAAAAAAAAAAAAAATTTCCAACAATATAAGACTGATAAACATTAAAGTATATCATATACTAGGCATACGGTAGCCACTGAAATAACATTCTAGAAAGATAATTAAAACATAGCAAAATAATCACATATATTAATCTACCATAATATCCTCTGTGGAACTCCATTCTAGTCAGAGGGTATATGTGTGTGTAAACATTAGTTACATAGTTCTTAAATAAACCATTTTTCACAGTGCTTGGCACATAGTGAAAAGTCCAATATATGAACAAAATCACAGGTAAAAGAGTGTACAATTATATAACAAAATGTTAGTCCTTGCTATCTCATGGTAGCAGAGCAAATTATTCATCTCTGAGCTAATTTCTGTCCTTGCATGGGTGGGTAAACTATTTCTCAAACTGGCAGTTTTAATCCAAAAGCAACTCTTCCTGAAGGTTGGAGAAGAAATGCAGACCTCTCTGAAACACCCTTCCCAGCACTCAGTGAGACCTATGAGCCAACTTCAAGTTACTCTAATGAGAACTAGGTTGTCAGCCTTTCCCCTTGGATAATTCTCAATCACTAGCAGCAGCACACAATTAGGATCCTATGACTTTTACCCTTCCCCCATCAATGAACTTCTTTATTCCTAGCCCGTTTCTCATAGTTGACACTACGGAGGAGATGGAAAAGGAATTTTCAAAATCGATTAGCAGACAAATGACTACCTTTTTGTTGATACAGTGCATAGCTCAGAGGCCAACACAATGATTATTCCAAGAGTATCTAGGATAGTTTTAGGTCTCAACTATTATTTCTAGAACGTGAGGAAATATATGTTAAAAATAAAGCCAACTTGGCCCTAGAACATAATAATTTATTTTCACATAATTTTTCATCCTATTTTCTAACAAAGCTAAATTACCCCAAATGCATAAATTCACCCACACAAAGGTGTGTAACAAGCATTATGAAATAAGGGGCAATAACACACGTAGAAATGGGTAAATTGTATTTTTTTAAATCTGACTATAAATATGGATCAAGTACACAATGATACAGGACAGAATGTTGGGAGAGCATGGCACAATTGAGTCTTCTGAGAAAAATTATTTCCGCAAGTTTTTTTTTTTTTCTTTTTTCTTTGGAAAAATTATTTTGAACATGCTAGCATACAATTTAGAAACATACAATTCAAAACCAGACCACTGTATATAAAAAGGAAGAATGAAGTTGAAGCAGGTGAGCAAGCATTGAGCTCAACCGAATTCTAAACAAATTTTACATTATGTATCCATATTTACATAAACAAAAAAATTACTTGAATAACTGTTACACAGCTTCCCAATGTTTCTTTCCACTCAGTTCTAGATTACTTTCTAACTATATGTGTATAACATACACATAGGCAGGCACATATATAAGACAAATGGAAGAAAATATATATATTCACATACTCCCACTGTGAGGAACAGTTTCAATGAGGTGCTAAATGATATAAACAGAAAATCTGCTTTTGACAGGAGAAATGGTTCTAACCCAGATTATACTACAGCAAATTCATCTCAAGTGATCCAATTCTAATTGACCTAGTCTGTAATTACTATAATCCCAACTTGTTATTAAAAAGCCTACTGACACAGCAGGTGGTTTTGGATTATTTAAGCATAAAAAACAAAATGCTTGGTTTCTTCAGCCATTTCACTTTTCCGAGTGCTTTGGCCAAATTGGCAAAGGACATGCAGTATAACATTCACTCAACTGCGAATGACAAAGGCTCTTGGGTATTAACATATCCTTAGTGTTCAAAATTCTATTTAAAGGGCTAATTCATTTTATGGTACATCTTTATCTACTGGGAACATTTGTAGTATCATTTTCTGCAAAATGAAATATTACCTTCAAAAATAAAATCATGTGTGCTAGTTCCTTTATTCATAAAACAGCTTACTCAAGAGTACATTTATGACTGTCTTTTGAAAATTTGGATTAAAAAATTATTTTATTACAATTATTTGTGTGACTATGTTGGATGCACAGGTGCCATACACCTACGTGGAGATCAGAGGGCAACTTGTGGGAGCAGGTTCCACCGTGTAAGTCCCAGAAATAGAACGCAGGCCACCAGGCTAGGTTGTATAAAGTGCCTTTACCAGTTGAACCATCTTACCTGTCAAAAAATCTTATTCTTAAACATGAATTTGAAAGTCTAATGCTTCATCCTACTCTCATTTATTTAGTCTTCATTTGACTTATCACTGTTAAGGCAATGCCTTTTACATAAAACATCTTCCACTAATTCTTGATTAGATATGTAACACCCTCTACAAAAAAATTAAAATCTGAATTCAAATAATGGTTTTTAGAATAAGAACTTTAGAAGGCCTAACATTTTAAGTTAACACACTTTTCCAAGAAACTGATGATTTTCTTTAAAAGGCTAAAAACAAAGAAAAATGAACCAATAAAGACCAATTTCTATTGTAATTAAATCCCTATTAACTATAGTTTGAAGAGAAAGAGAAAAAGGAAAAAATACAAGGCCATTTTAAACTATACCTAAGCCTCTGAGGGCTCTGCTGTATCTCTTATGCTTCTTCATAATGTATGGTTACAAATAATGGATTTCCACTTCAAAACTCTTTGTTAAAGACAAGATATACAAATAACCAGATTAAAATTGACATTCCAAGAAATCCACTTGTGGTTGAGCTGAGGCAGGACTAAACAAGGTCAGCTCTAGCAGCAATGATTACCAGATGAACACAATCATTTTTAATGTTAATTTAAAAAAAAAATTTGCCCTATGAATAACCTCTCAGAGAACAATACATGTTAAAGTAGATTATTCTTTTCCTACCCAAACAAATAGTATTACAAGGCTCCTAGAGAACAATGTATTAAATTATTAAGACAGGACATATTTGTAAAAGCAATTTTAAAAATCTGGATGAATAATTTCCAAACTGTCCGTAAGTACATTTAGGATGAGAGGATAGGCCCTGGCAATTCTGTATCAAAGCATCAATATCTTGAGGATTAAAACCATCGGAAATATATATTTTTTAAATTTTAGTAAAACAATCGTTCCATCCACTGAAATCTTGATCACACACTTGCACTTTCAATTTACTATAGTACCAAAAAAGGCCCAGTTTGAAACAATCCATTCTATACCTGCATTAATCCACATCCCATCTTTTGTTCACTGCCGCAGCAAAGCAATACTACTGTCTAAACTATTAAACTGCTAAGATATCTAATCTATTAAACTGTTTCCCCATCTCTACAATGGATCTTAAGATTTTATGCCAGCTGCTTTCTTGCAAGATACTAATAAAAGTTCCCGTCATTCCTTTCAGCGTTTCCGCAGTTTTTCTCCTAGCCCAGCACTATCTGAGACAGGCTTCTTGATCTAGCTCAAAATAGGTCTAATCTGCGGAAGGCTGTGACAGTGTACTGCACTGTGAATGGACAGCCAGGTATTTTATGAATGGAGGCGATCACGTGATCCCAGCACCTCCCCGAACTGATATTTCCCACATAACTGTGTCAACATTCTAAGAACTGGGGTAGTTGTTTGTGTGTGCGTATGTTCTAAAATTTAATCTAAAACTTCAAATTCTCCTCACTTCCTGAATTCAAAAATCTACATAAAGACAAACAGGCTTCGAATATTTCTCTTAAGAGACCCTTTCAAGTTGTCCAAGGTGATGGATGTTTAATTATTTTTTTATGAATGAAGTGTGCTATGCAAATGAGGGCGATTCACAAAAAGAGAGAACATGGCGGCCACTTCTGCTTCTAGACTGCACTGACTGCAGCAATCCACCTCCTTCCACACCCGCTCCTCAGTGTGTGCTTTTCAAAGAGGGGGGAACGCGGCTTTGCATTTTTCTAGCTATTTTATGTTAAACGGGCTTCGTCACTGGCCTTTAAAGCCTTCTCAAAGAGGTCTGACTTGAGGAATGCACTTTATTTAAAGGAATGTATCCTAAGGACTAGTCCTCACTTAACTCTTCATTACCCTCAAAAAACAAAAACTCGAACTCAAGTACAAGAAAACGGACGCCAATATTCTGCCCCAAAATTAATTCTCTTCTGAACAGGAAACTCTTACAGCACCATTATTCCTCCAAGCGGCTGCTACGTTAAAGCAAAGTATTTAAAAGGTACAGTGCTTCGTTTGGAACACCTAAGGACAGCCCAAATAAGCAAAAACTTAAAAGTCATGGAATGCTCTAGATGAAACTGATGAAGTCACCAACGCGTTCGGCAATGTAAAAAGGTGCTTTTTCACAGACGAAAGCCAAATACTAGCATTCAAAATTCTTAATTGTTCTGTTCTTGAAGACGGATTCAATATTTGCAAAGGTAAAAACACAATAGCTCAACATCGCCCACACTCCAGGTGTCCTTAATCCTATTTAATTCTTAAACTGTTTCCCTAACTCTAGTTTTTTTTTTTTTTTTTACTAGAATAGTGTAGGTCATAAGTTTAAAAAGTGGGGCGGGGGGCGAAGGCTTAATCGGTATTTAAGAGTCACTAAGTCATCGAATTAAGAGTCCAGAGCAGTTTGCGGCAGGAGGTGCTCCCACACATTAGTTGGGATGGCTGGATGTTCAAGGTGTTGGGGGGGATAGTGAAGGGCAGGCAAAGGGTAGTTTCTACACTACTTCGAGCCACCCAAACCACTCCGTCTCGGAGACGTCCGATTGCTACGCCGCCTCTGCTCTGCACTCGATACCCTTCCCCAAGCAGAGAGGCGAACGCAAGGATGGAGAGGGGTGCTGCCATTAAGGAAAATGGCCAGACACATCGGGCATCTATCACCTCCCGGGCGGGACGGGCTGGGGGAGGGGGCTGCCCACCGGGCTCACCCAGACCAGGGCTCGCTTACTCGTTGTCAGAAGTCGCCGTCTCCTCGCTCATCTTTCCCTCACCGTGATCCGTTCAGGAGATGGAGGAGCAACAGCAGGCGGGGAAGCAGCAGCGGCGGCGGCACCGAGGGGCGGCGGGCGGCGGCGGCGGCCGGCGGGGCGCGCGGGCAGCGGCTCGGGGGCCTCACCATGGTGGACGCCTCACCCGGAGCGGCGCCCCGCGAGCCGGGCAGCCCGGCCACCCCCGCAGGGGGGCGGCGGCAGCGAGCGCGGCCGTGGCGACCCCCGCGGTTCGCCGCGCCGAGGCCGGGTGCGACGACGCCGAGACGGCGCGGGCGGCTGCGGGCGGCGAGGGGACGCGGCCGGACGCTGAGGCGGTGCAGCCCTCAGGGGCGCGGCGACGGGCTGGCGGCGGGGGCCGGCGGGGGGCAGCCGAACGCTGGCTGCGGGCGGCGGCGCGGTCCCGCCGAGGTGCCGCGCACCATCTCCCGCCTGGCCGCCGGCTGCCCGCGCGGCGCGCCCGGTCGGCCCTCAGGGGCTCCCTCAGACGCGCTCCAGCTGGGGGCCGCGGGCAGGGCGCGAGGCGGGCGTCCGAGCCCGAGGGTGCAGTGCCGAGCGGCGGCGAGCAGGGCCGAGACCAGCGCAGCTCAGCGGCCGGCTCCTCACGCCCGCGAGAGGGGAGCCGCGAGGGGGGCGGCGGAAGCGCTCACGCCGCCCGCTCCTTCCGCCGCGCGAGCCGGGGGCGCCCGCGGGAGAGGCAGGCGAAGTAGTCCCTCGCGACTTCTGGGGCGGCGGGGCTCGCGCCGGAGCGGGCCGGCGGACGTGGGGCGCGGCTGCGGGCGAGTGACCCGGAGCCTCTGCGGGGCAGGGGAGACCTAAAAGCCACGGCCCGCGGGCGGATCACTGCAGGTCGAGACCGTGGGCAGCATAACAAGTTTCAGAAAAGTAGTTCCCTCCTCCCCTCGCTTCCCAAATCGTCGGGCAGCGGGAGCGGGGCGAGGAGAGCGGCGGAGGGATATACCACTGCACCGCGCGCGTGTGCGTGCGCGCGCTCCAAACTCTTGGCACGCCGCGAAAGGGGGCGGGGGGAGGGTGGGGGGGGAGCTCTGGAGCGGAGCTGCTCCGGGACTGGCATTGTTGCGAGGCGCAACTCCCGGTTACTCGGCCTGGAATATCCGGGTTGCCTGGACGAACTGGTTAGCATACACCGAGTGCCCGGGGAGGAAATCGGGAGGCTACTCCGTTCTGCTCTGTGCTCGTGCACGCGCGCGCGTGTGTTGTGTTTTCCTTGCAAAGAATGGAACTGGCGTGAGTTCATCTCTAGTTAGTGGGGGGGTTACAGGCCAGGACTGCAAAGCGAGCTCCTCCTGCTGTCCCTCTGGTTGCATTGCTGCAGTCCCCTTGCTGCTTGCACAAGAGGAATGAGTTATGTGGAAAAAGAGTTGGTTTCAATACCTCGCAGCGCGATTCTCACTGCGCAAGCAGCATGCAGTGCAGGACATTCATCTCTGAAAGCCCGAGTGCTTGTTAATGGAGAACGGCTTCCATTGAAGCCCGGGGTAGGCGGGTTACATGAATCTGGCGCATCCAGCAGCACAGGAAATAACTCCCGCTGCGAGTGAGGTTGCATAACTATAGCGCAGGAGATGCCTGTGTGGCACGAACTCCGCCGAACGGAGGCGGAACGACTGTTGGATAGGCAGCTGTCACTTTTGCATTGTCAGAGGACAATGTATGCAGTCATCCCAAAAGGTCTTTTTTGCACGGGAACCTTCTAGGGTTGAGGACTGGAGCCTGAGATCTTTGTGACCGGAGGGCTAGGAACTCCTGGCTCTAGAAATTCTATTATCTCTTCTGTATCTCCTAAATCAGCCTATGTACAAGATGGCCTGGGGGGACTGAATCCCAAGCGTTCCTAAATTCCGGTCGCGTCTCCCCAGGCGGTTCTGCGCTAGGCTTTTCACTTTGTTCTCAAGTTTACTTGACCTCTAGGGAAGGAAGCTTGCAGCTCCAGCCACCTTGAGGGATAGAACAATTACAGAGAAAGAAGTGAGAGGCCCTCCCAAAGAAACGAACACTTCTGCCAAGGGTTTCCAGGAAGCTCCGAATTGCTGTTCTCCGGATAAGTACACCCTAGTGTGCTAACAGGATTGTGCACATAGGAGTGCCTAACGTATGTTTGAGGAAGGAATGAGAGAGCCAACCCAGCCGGCCTTGCACCAAAAATCCATACCGTGGATCACTGAGGTTTCTTTATATAACTGCCTTCTGGCCACGTCTTCAGGATTGTTCATCTTCGGTGCAAGGAAGGAGCAGTGGTGGGGATGGGAAAGAGGAGAGGAGAGCCAGGGGATGAGATCTCTAACCCTACCGTTTTGAACTTGATCTTGAGATGTGAAGATGCTAGTCTGTTCTCCAAGTACTGTCACTAACTGGCTTTGCCCACTCAAGCAAGTTTACAATCTGGGCCTGGCTGGCACGGGCCTATAATTCCAGCTAATGAAGGGGTTGAGGCTGAAGGATTGCAAGTTCAAGGTCTGCCTGGGTTACAGAACCAGTTCAAGGTTAGCCTGGTTAACTGAGCAAGACCCTGTCTCAAAATAAAAATTTTAAATCAAGAAGAAGCTAAAAATTTAGCCCTTCAGTGCAGTGTCTGGGGCTATACATAAGGCGGTGAACTAAATCCCCAGTTCAGAGGTGGGAGGGGGAAGCTTGGATCAAGTCTAATCACCCATAGACTGTTCTTAAACAACTCATTTAAAATCTACATAGTTTCATGGGGCTAATAGCACTTATTTCACAGAGCTTTTATATGGATTAATAGGATAGCAATACACATAAAGCATTGAAAACAAATTCGGAGGTGATAGTATGCCCAGTTCTCACTGTAATTTTGTAAAACAGAAGTAATAAATCCCATGTCAAAGTAAAGGCATGTGAAAGTTAAATGTAAAGCACTTGGTATTGTTCAGTCATTTCAACAAATAGCCATCTGTCATCTTCTGTGTACCCCAGTCATATGACCTGGCCCTTGGTAAGCTATCAGCAGTGATAAGCATCATAGTTATGATTAAGGACAAAGTTGGACATTTGCAAAGGTGACTTTCACTTTTGATGAGGCACCGTTGTTTGAGGCTCCTGTGCAGCACAGAAATTATCAGAACCAGCTTTGAGAGAAGATGAGAAAACTGTCTTTGTTTATCATACATCTAGCAATAAGCTGTCCGTACAGAAATCTTAGTGAATGAAAGGCTCAAATTATAGTCAACAGCCTAAACTAATGCACCTCAGCTTATTTTGAGCCCCATGGACAAGACACAGTGGGTAGTCAAGCCATTACCGTCTTTTAGTATCTTTCTGTGTCTATTTTAAGAAGACATCTGTAGTTCCCACCACTTACCAATAGTTGATGATCTTACTTATTTTAAATATATATTTAAAAATATAAATTGATATTGTATGAAGGCTGAAGCCTTCTAGGTCCTAGTTAGCATCTTGAAGTTTAGATTGCACTGAGGCTGAAGCCTTCCAGTTCTAGGATTAAGTTTAGATTGTAAGAAGGCCAAAAAAAAAAAAACACTCCAGGGTTCCCGTACTAGGACAGGGGATTGAATTAGCCAAAGAATAAATGGCTTTTGCCCTGAATCAATGTCTACATTTCGCGCTACAATAAATATTATATACCCTGGTCTAGACTTGATTTTGATTTTGATTTATTTATTTATTATTGTGGAACAGAATAATCTTATAAAAATGTTCAGAGCCCAGTGTCTGGGTCTCTTGAATTATAAGAGACATAGCAATTGATTGGTCAGGGCCTTGGAGGTGGCTCCCACGTGGGGTTTGTTCCCAGGGCTGAGAGGGTCAGGAGACTCGGCCTACCCTAGTGATGATTTGTGTGGAGATGCAGGACAAGAAAACTCTGCTGCTGCAAGCTCTTTCAGCCTCACCCTGGAAGCTATGCTCAAGGACTCAGTGCAGTTTGCTGCTGAGCAAGACTGGGAGCAGTTTCACCAGCCTGGGAACCTGCTCTTAGTCCTGGTGGGAGAGCTGACAGAACTCTTTTCATGGAAGTCTGATTCAGAGCCTGGTCTCAAGCCTGGCTGCTAAAGAACTGAAGCCCTTCAAAAGGAGCTTAGTGATATCTGTATCTACCTACTAGCATGAGCAGCCTGTTGTCATGCAGCTTTACCTCCAGCAGTAGTCTACACAATGGACACCAACCAAGAACATTACCATCCATCTGTCTTGAGGTTCTGCCTGCAAGTACACAAACTTGCCCCATGGGACCATTTCTGAAGACCAGGCTGTGGGACCTGCAAGCCCTACTCCTGAATTGAAAGTTCAGGCCTCTACCTAGAAGCAACAGTGTCTGAACAGCAGAGATGGAGTTATTCTAGTCTGGTCTTGATCAACCATGAGTCTGAGGCCCAAGAGTCTCCAAAAGACAGTCTACTGGTGTTTTCTCTCTCAATAAAATGGATTTAACAAAAGAGAGAGAAAGAGAGAGAGAGCAATCAAAGGCAATATATGAGACCTTATTTACATCCTGATTTGAAAAATATTTTAAGATAGGCGATAATTGGAGAACTTTGAACACTAGCTAAGGATTTGATGAGATTAAAAATTGTGCTTTATGGCTATGTTTATTAAGTCCTTATTTTCTATATATGTATACTATAATAGTCCAATTTAAATGATATGGTATCTGACAGATACTTCAAGATAAGAGACTGAAGAGATTGATGATGCAAGATTGGCTATAGGTAAGTTTATTTCCTTCACTATTTTTTATATTGAAATTTTTCACTATAAAGGTATTTTTCTCCCAGTCTTCTATGAGTTCTTTTTTTGTTTTGTTTTGTTTTTTTTTTGTTTTTTGGTTTTGATTCTTGGTTTTTGTACTTCTATACAAAAGTACTGAGGATCAAACCCAGAAGCTTGTGTGAACTAAGCAAGTGCTTTACCTCTGACTCTATCCCCAGTCCTGTGAGCACTGAGGCCCTATCCTAGAGACTCTGATCAGCAGGTTCATAATATGGCCAACAGCTCTCCTTTTTCAGAAATACAGCAGATATGTAGCCCATTTTAGTCCTTCACAGTCTCCCTCCCCTCTCTTGGCAGGCACCTTGTCATCCTGTCTCCCAACACACCCCTAACTAAAACCACTGCTCTAGCCAACACCAAAAGGACAGCCTCGAGTGTATACGAGAAGCTAAAGGCCTCACAGTTGCACCTTAACCTCCAGCTCTGTGCAGTTGCTGCTAGTCAAGGACTCTAAGGCTAGGTTCAGGTTCTTGACGGGAGGGGATGTTTGTATTTGATGGGTTTCTTTGGGAGGGGGGGAAGCTGTGGAAGGAGGATGGCCACAATCACTGGTTCCTAGGGTGTCCTTAGCCACAGACACTTAACACCAACCAGTTAAAGGGTAGTGGCTGTAACCTGGATGTTTACGTCAAATGAACGCTTTCTTCACTAAGTTGCTTCTGGTTATATTTTTCATAGCAACAGAAAGGAAACCTGAATAATTATGGGTAGTGCAGAGGGCCCAACAGAGAGAAGCAAAAGCATGATTGCCAAGTGAGACCAGGATGGGATAATTTTAGGAAAGCTAAGTCACAGGTGGATTCTAAGTGTCAGGCAGGTAATATTCCAAGTTTGGTTACTATGTTGCTTGTCCACTTGACAGGACCTAGAATCACCTCAGAGACATGCCTGTGAGGGTTTTTTTAGGTTAGATTAACTGAGGCAGAAAGATCCACTTTAACCATGGGCAGCAGCATCTCATAGATTGGGGTCCTGGACCGAATAAAAAGGAGAAAGCAAGCTGAGCACCAATACCTATCAATCTCTGCTTCTTGCTTGTGCAATGTGACCAGTTGTCTCAAATACCTGCCACTGTATCTTCCTCAGCATGATTGACATAGCCTGGTACTATTAACTTCGCTTTCTTAAGTTGTTTCTCTGGGTATTCTGTCACAGCAATTAGAAAGGCAGCTGATAGAGTTGACAAGGATAGTAAATGGCACCCTGCCCTCTGCCCTCACCAGGCTTCCCAGACTGTGTGCTCCATAGTAACTATCTTTCCCATGAACTTAGATTTTGTCTTCTGAGGTTTTGCCTTTACTATTTATATATTATTGTTAATGCATTAATGACCTTTTTTGCTGTTATCCTTTTATGAATGTATGTTTGTTTCCCCAGTTAAACTTTAAGAGACTTGAAAACAGAGGCTCTGCTTCCTATTTTTGTGTTCTTTTTAGTGGGGGTTTTAGATAGTAGAGCTTTGGAGGTAGAAGATTGTGCCAAGGTCTTATCTACATATAGAACTGAAGCCGTGTAGCCTGTTTCTGGCCTGAAACCAGAAGTTCTTCACACTTCATACTGGACTCGAATATATGGTGGCTCAGCATTTCACACACACCGTGTCTGGCACTCTTCGCTCTCGGCAGATATTTGTACACTTGGCAAGCCCAAGAAAAGAGAGTCATGCCAACACGTGAGGTTCTCTTGGTACTTAAAGGACAAGTTCCTTTCTATTCCCAAAATTTCCTTTACCTTAGTATTGCTTCTTTGCAGCTGTTAGTCATCAGAATTTACACTTTGAAACTAGTTCTTAAAGAACTCTGTTTCCATGTTGCAATATGCTTTATGTAACGAATTCCTCCACTCCCTCTCTCTCCCCCTCCCTCCCTCCCTTATTCTCTCTCTCCCTCTTCTTCCCTCTCCCCTTCCTTCCACCCTCCCTCATCTCTCCCTCTCCCCCTCACCTCCCTCCCTCTCTCCCCTCTTCCCTCCTTCCCTGTTTTCCTCTCCCCTTCTTCCCTCCCTCCCCCTCCCTTCCTGTAGTATAATCAATCTCTTGGCTAATGAGCCCTACCCCTCAATGGAATTACTAAACAGTAACCATGTTTCTAAATAGTTCCCTCGCCTCTAGCGTGGGTCTCTTTTCTTCACTTGAGTTTCCGTGTTCTTCCAAACTAACATAAAGCATGAAAGGCAAGTGTGCTGTTTTCTTTTTCTCCCTAAGGACTGTAATTGTTATTCTGGTTGTATCCGGTATGTGTGAAATCAGTTTACTTTTAATGCTATAACTGCCTTCTACAGGAAGTTTCCACAAGATTCGGATGAGTACAAGGGAAATGAGCAGTCTGCAATTTCCTTTATGTTCGGTGTAATCTTAGCAGGGAGGTTACTTAGCAGACCCTGTGCTACTAAATAAAGCACACCCCTCTACACCATCCTCCCAGGTGGCTGAGGCATTCCCATTCTGTAAAGGTTATGTCCCTTACAACAGACAGGAAGGGTTGAAAATGTATCACAGGAGATTTCTAAGACTATGGACATGCAATACAAATTTATTAGCAATATAAAAAAAGATTCTAGGTAGCTCTCTAATTTTTGTTTGATAACATCGACTTCGCTTTTAGTGAGTAATAATTAGTGTTTGTACAGGACTTTAGAATCCTTTGGGGCCTTAACCTCTTTTCTTTTTTTTAATTTTATGTACATTGGTGTTTTGTCTGTATGTATGTCTGTGTGAGGGTGACTGGTCCCCTGGAACAGGAGTTGTAGACAGTTGTGAGCTGCCATGTGGGTGCTGAGCATTGAACTCAGGACCTCTAAGAAGAACAGCCAGTGCTCTTAACCGCTGAGCCATCTCTCCAGCCCCAGAGACCTTAACTACTTAATGTCTTTGCCCAGTAAGTACTGTTAACAACTCCAATTGACAGAGATATCAGTATTGAAAATCAGGGAAGTTAAGCTTCTTGTCAGAGGTTTCCACAGTAGTAAAGGTTTAGTTAGAGCCAGAAGTGAAACCATGTGCTTTAAAATACAAGTATTTGAGAAAAAAATGTTATTTCTTTTAAATAGCATCTTGTACTATCTCAATGTTTCTTTTAAATGTTTATTTACTTGTGTTTGTTTAAGGGAGGGGTGGCATACATGTGGCGGTTAGAGGACAACTTATGGGGGTTCTATCTTTCCACCAAAAGGGTTTCAGGGATGGAACTCAGATCATCAGGCTTGGAGGCAAGCTCCTTTACCCACTGAGCCATTTTGTCTGTCCTTTTTTTCAATTTCCTATGTTTCCATAATTATACTGTTAGAGTAAAGATAAAAGCTATTATAATAGTCTATATGAGATAGCCAGGTATGATGATACCTTTCTATAACGTCTGTGTTAGAGAGGCTGGAGCAGACAGCTTGCTGTGTGCTTGAGGCCAGCCTATGCTACCAAGCCACCCTGGCCTATGGACTAAGACTCTGTCTCAAAAAGAAAGAAAGAGAAAAAGAGAGAGAGAGAGAGAGAGACGGACGGAGGGAGAAATAAAGGGAGAAAGAAAGAAAAAGGAGGGAGGAAGGGAGAAAGAATGCAAGAGGGAGAAAGGGAGAGAAAGAAAGAAAGAAAAAATGAAAGAAAAGAATAAAGGAAGTAGACTCTACAAGATTAAAAATTGAAATCTGTTTGTGGGTCTTAAAGCTAGAGAAAAAAAGATGACTACAAATGCGGTGTGTGGTAGAATTCACAGGGCAGCTTGATGTCCACAGAGAAACCCCACAATCTTAGGAAGACATACAAATCCAAAGCAAACATTTAGTTAACAAAAGATGCCAGTGACTGAATGCCTAGCAAGTACTAAGTTAACTATTAGGACTTTATTCAGTTGAAACCGATTTTTATTAACATCCCCAAATGTGTGAATTTTGGAAATCTATTGTATGAGGCTGTACTTTTATATAACAAAAATACTCGTACAGGCTGGACTTGGTGGCCCATGCCTTTAATTCCAACACTCAGGAGGCAGAGGTAGGCAGGTGGATCTTTGTGAATTTGAGGCAACCTGAGAACAAATTCTTCCAAGCTAAAGTCTCCAGTTCTAGTGACAACGGAGCAGTCATTACCTCACCATAAAAACTATATTCTCCTAGCGGATGCTGGCTTTCCTTTACACTACAGAGCCACCTTCAACTTTAGAGCTCTCTATCAAAGGCCCTACAACACTTCACACCCTATTTGCTTCCTGGGTTTTAGCCAATCTTTGTTTATTTCAAGTTTCCTTCCTTTGTTGCCTTGTCCCAGACTTCCTTCTGGGCCTCTTGCCAAGCCACACTACATCCTTTGAACCGTCTCTTTTTTACCTGCCTCATTGTACTTACATATTTAAATCTCCTGACTGTTTCTACACAATGATTTAGAATTGATTTGGGAAAATAAAATTGCTTTCTGCAAATATTTGACCTAGCCCACATCTTAGCAGTGTGTAGCTATTCTTGTTTTGGTACATGGTGCTATTCTTAACTCCATTTGCTTAGTGTCTATATTTAGTTATTTGTCCTTCTCATGCTTTTATAAAATTTCGATATTCAGATGTATCAATTTATTATTATAAGAACTCATAAAGTGCGATATCTCATAGGTATTTGTCAGAGGTTATTTTATTGTAAGTGTTGTAATTCATTACCCTTGGTAAGACACCTTTTACTTTATAACTTTATATTTGGGGAGTTCCTGTCCACTCAAGTACAAGGGTGTCATTAGAAAGTCTGACAGGCTTTATCCAAATGTATAGAGTCTGTTATTTTAGAGCATGCGTGTATATGTTTATGTATGAGCACATGCATGCCACAGCACATGTGTGGAGGTCAGAAAGCAACTTTAAGGAGTTGCTTCTCTCCTTCCACATTTATGTGGATTCCGAGGATCAAACCCAGGTCACCATGCTTGCACAGCAAGTTCACCTACATGCTGAGCCATCTTGCTGGGCTCCATTTTCCTTTTTCTTTTCATATATCTAAAACATCATTTGTTTGAAAAATGACTTGCAATAGCTCATTTAGTTGTAGCAGGTACCTTAATGCCTTGGCTCTGAATTTTTAAAAAATTATTTTTACCACCCTCACTTTTAATACATATCTTACTTTATAAGACTGAAGTACTCATTAAAGAATATGGAGACTCTTCTGAAAACTATCAGAGCCACTTGGACTTGACTAGCAAGCAGTATTTTGGTTTAACTCTCCCTAACAGGAGAGTGCATTTGTTGAGATAATTATTTTAAATACCAGGCTCATACTAGAGACCAAGTAAACACAGTCCTTGACTTCAGGAAACTTCCAGTCTGGAGAAGCCATCAACTGGTCAGGACTGTAAGTGAAGAGTTCCCAGTGAAGTATCACTGGGGCAACTGGCTCTGCTTCACAACATAAAGAATTAGCAGTAAGTTACCATGAAGCATTATTGTGAAACATAAATAAGAACAGGGAAGTGAAAAATCATCCTTGAACTTGACTTCATCCATGTGTTCACAGAGAATGTGAACAGAAAAGTGCTGACTACAGTTTGTGTAGACTCAGCTTCCCAAGGACCAGCTAGTGCTGAGAGAGCTGGCAAGTGTGTGTGTGGTTCTCTTTTCTCCAAGGCCACAACCCTCAGTGTAAAGCCCTACTGAAAATAAAAATGTGGTGGCACCCTCCCCTCTCAGCCTGCCCTGAGGACATAAAGACAGATACTGGAGAATACCTGTGTGGACATAGCCAGCTTGTTTTTTTCTTTTTTTTCAGTTGTATTTTCTTGCAGTTGTTTGTCTATTGGTCCGTTGGGGGTTAGCTCAGCAATCCCCTACTCTAGTACCTAAATACTCAGAGAAAGTAATCTTTTACATAATTGTTTTGGTTCCTAGATCCTGACTGCCAGCAGTTGTCTTTTGTATTACTTCTGAACGCTCAAGGCCACTGCCTGGCCTCTCCTGCATTCATCCGAGCACACTTTACACTGGGTCTTCCGTTTCTCTTTTCTTCTGAGTGCATGTAAACGTTCTACACTACCTATATATCTTTGTGGGATCTCTACTTTATTCTTTAAAAAATGTTCCTAAGTTTCTAGTTTAAAATCAAATTAAGGAGCCAGGAGGCTTAATCTGGGCATAGTGACCAGTACTTGGAGGCTGAGGCAGGAAGATTGCTGCCAGTTTTTTAACCAGCCTTGGTTCCATACCAAGGTCCAGGTCCAGCCTCAGGTGTGTTCATAGCTTCATAGCGGAGACCAGACTGAAACCCTGTTTTAAACCCATATCCCCTGCCAAAAAAAAAAAAAAAAGAAAGAAAGAAAGAAAGAGAGCAGGAAACTTACTTCCTAAATATATTTGTCTTCCCCAAATATCTTGAGTGTACTCTCAACATTAGTAGATGGAAATCACATGTTGTGATCTAGAAATCTGAAGGAAGAGCATATGAGCCTGAGGCATCATGAGTAACTCTAAACAATAATTTTTAAAAAGCACAAAATAACATCAGATGGAGAAAATGCAATGGCCTCAGCCTGAGTTTAATGGACTTGAATGTTTGTATTAACTTTCCACCATGTGATGATAAGTGTTAGCTGCAAACTTGCTAAGACCTAGAATGACTTTGGGATAAACCTTTGGCACGGAGTGAAGGATGTTCTAGGTTAGATTAATCTCTGGGCATGACTGTAAGGGACTATCTTGACTAAGTTAATTGCAATGAGAAGGCTTGCCCACCATGCCATGGGCTGGGATCCTGGACTGTAAAATAACAAAAAAAAACCAAAAAACTGAGGACAAGTATTCACGATTCTTTGCTTGCAAGCTACAGATGTGATGGAACCAAATGCCCCAAGCTCCAGCTGCTAGGACTTTCGTGATAAACTGAATCCTGGAACTGTGAGCCAACAGAAACCCTTTCTCCCTTAAGTCACTTGTGTCAGGGTGATTTATCACAGAAACAGGAAAAGAAACCAAGGCACATACATGGAAGACAACAAAAAAAATGATACTAAGTTGATTTTAAAATTAAATCAAGTGTTCCTTGTAAACACCAGAAACTCTGTTGGAAATTACTGCAGAGTGAGAGGACACCACGTGTACGTGTCTTCAAGGGACTACTGTTAGCAGCTGAGAATATATGAATTCAGATCCTTTCCTATATACTCAGATTCCAATGAAGTAAACATGGGTTTGCGTATGCCACCATTGCAGCTGTCATGTGCGTGTTTTGTAGCAGTGTTACATCATAGTTCATCGTCATGTGGTGATACAGTAGGTTACTTGCATCTACTTGTTGATCTGTTTCTACATCATTGCTTATTAGTAGGTTTTACTCTTTCCTGTCAGAAACAGCACTTTCATGAGCATTCTTAAAAGCAAAGATTTCTCTCAGAAAAATTTACGTAAGTGGCATTCCTAAGTTAAAGAGGAAAAACTTTTTTCTTTCTTTCTTTCTTTTCTCCTTTTTCTTTTCTCTTTCTTTCTCCCTCTCTTCTTCTCCTCCTTCTCCTTCTCCTCCTCCTTCTTCTCCTCCTCCTTCTTCTCCTTCTTCTCCTCCTTCTCCTTCTTCTCCTTCTTCTCCTTCTTCTCCTCCTTCTTCTCCTCCTTCTCCTCCTCCTTCTTCTCCTTCTTCTCCTTCTTCTCCTTCTTCTCCTTCTTCTCCTTCTTCTCCTTCTTCTCCTTCTTCTCCTTCTTCTCCTTCTTCTCCTCCTTCTCCTCCTCCTTCTTCTCCTTCTTCTCCTTCTTCTCCTTCTTCTCCTCCTTCTCCTCCTCCTTCTTCTCCTTCTTCTCCTTCTTCTCCTTCTTCTCCTTCTTCTCCTCCTCCTTCTTCTCCTTCTTCTCCTTCTTCTCCTTCTTCTCCTTCTTCTCCTTCTTCTCCTTCTTCTCCTCCTTCTTCTCCTCCTTCTCCTCCTCCTTCTTCTCCTCCTTCTCCTCCTCCTTCTTCTCCTTCTTCTCCTCCTCCTTCTCCTCCTCCTTCTTCTCCTCCTCCTTCTTCTCCTCCTCCTTCTTCTCCTTCTTCTCCTCCTCCTTCTTTTTTATTTTTTGTGATGGGCTGTAGCTATATAGCCCATGGCTTTGAACTCCACAGTCTGTCTGCCTCAGCCTCCTGAATGTACAATAAAGCAGCTGGCTTGAGAATAAGCATTTTAACCAAAGAATAACTAAAGACTAAGCAGCTTAGCTATATGACCTTCCCTCTAAAGCATGGTTTTCTAAAACCAATTTCTTTCTACTAGTAATGAATGACAGTACCATTTTCTCTATATTCTCACACATAAAGGATATTGATCTCTCTTAACTTTTACTAATGTGACACCTTGCCCAAATACTTGATTACTGGTTTTGTTTTTTTGTACTTCCCTAATCACCAGCTTTAATGTCGTTCATATTTCTTCTTCAATGAGCCTCATGATTTACCTGCTTCTCACTTATTTCTTTGTCTCAGTTTCCTGAGCTGTATCCTTGGCTTATAATAGAGTAACCATAATGACACTACTTATTTTAATCTTATTCTATGATGATGATTTTTTTGGTGCTGGGAATGGAGTCTGGGACTCCATTGATGTTGACCAAGTGATCTACAACTGAGCCATGCCCATAATCCCTATGAAAATGCTCATTTATTACATATTATTACTAGAAGGTCATTGTTTTTTTTCTGAGAAAAATGATAGATAAATAAGGGTATCATTTCAAAAGGCCTTTCCAGGTTTTCTTTCCAATGTTTAGTATGATTTCATTTTTTTCTCTAGGCACATATAAATGTACTGTGCATTGTAGTCACACCACAATAACTCTACTTACTTTCCAGAAAGAAATTCAATGGAACTACTACAGGTACATTTGTCTTAGTGTTGGCTGGCATAAAGCTCTGAAAAGCAGGTACCCAGATGTCTTCTTTCCCAAAGCAGTAATGAATAATAACTCTCCAGAGAGATACAAACAGGTGGGTGTTGCTCGACTCTGAAAGTACGACTGGTGTTCTATGCTGGTGGACAGGAGGATAATAACATAGCTAATGTGCTCACCACCTGCCCTTGCTCAGTCCCTCTTGCTTCATAAATGTTCATGTTAATCTCACCACAGAGAGGTTCCCTGCCCATTTCAGTGGGAAGGAAACGAAAGCAGATGGAGGTTAAATAACTTGCTCGAGTAGGTTTCACAACAAGAAAGTAGCAGAGCTCTGATTCAAAGTCAGGCCATCTGGTTTCATAACCACGACGCTGGGTCTTCATGACCAGAGTGTAACTAAAACAGCATCAGAGAGGAACAAAACTATAAAAAGGACACAGACAGAGAAAAGAAAAAAGTGAGACTGAGGAAAAAAACAGAAGAAAGAAGAAAGCAAGTGGTGAGAATTCCTTCTCCAACTCCTTTACCATCAGCTGGACCCATGGCTAACTAAACAAAGCTCATTCGGGCCTAACCAGATGTGCTGTACTTTCAAGTTGGTCTTACTCAGCCTCCCTTGCCCTTTGCACACCCATGGAGAAACATTTCTTCCACCTTAAAAACATCACCCGACCTTCTCCCCGCACTAAAGGGGACCTTAACACTTTTTTTTTTTTTTTTTTTTGGTGTTTTTGAGACACAGTTTCTCTGTGTAGCCCTGGCTGCCCTGGAACTCTCTCTGTAGACCAGGCTGGCCTCCATCTGCCTGTCTCTGCTGGCATTAAAGGCCTGCACCACCACCAACTGGCTCAAGGACCTTAACTCTTTCAAAGTGAGGTGGGAGCAGCTTAGACTTACCATCCCATGTGTCCTTTTAAGTTTAATACAAACTTCCTAAATAATTAAAACATAGATCCCTGAAAACATTCTGAAAGAGTCATCATGAAATTCAGAATTAGGTTTTCAGGGTTTCGCTGATTTGATTAGGCCCTCTTATCTTATGTACCATAAAAAAGACAGAGAATTGTTTCATCCAAGTGGCCCTCAGCTGGAAACAATTTCTCTCTGCGCCCCTCCTGTACACACCCAAGGGACATTTGGGGATGTCTGGGAGTATTTATTTGTCACAGTTCAGAGGGTGGGTTGGAGGAAATGTCTCTGGCATCTAGTGAGAAGAGTCCAGAGATACCCCCAAGGACAGTCCCTCAGTCTAGCAAATTATCTGGCTAAAAATGTCAGCAGCACCAAGGTTGGAACCCTGTTTCCTGAGAGACAGTGGTACCCAGGCTCTCTCTAATAGTATAATTTTTCCCCAACAAAGATTAGGAGACATGTAGAGCTTTTCTTTCTTTCCATTTTTTATTCCCTTTCCTTTCAACTCCTCCCTGTCTGGCCTAAATTCAGACCATTCATTAAAAAAAAAAAAAAATTAATGCAAAATACAAGTAGTATAAAAGCCTAAGCCAATGTATTTGGGTGCAATTTCTTGCCAGATTTTTCTCTCTTTTGCCATGGAATTCTTTGGATAAGTCTTTTGTGAATGACATTGTTTTGGATGTCTCTTTATAAAGCCATGGGTTTAAATGAAACAGAGCAGACGTTGAGATAACAATAGCAAAAGGGAGCAGCTTTGTTCTGCCGAAGCTATCCGAGGAATAATTATTATCCCCAAGTTAGACTAGAATATTTCTTGCCTTAATAAAAATTACTGTACAGATCTGAATATTTTCTCTTACATATCTATTAATGATGGCCTAGAATATATAGGGAATTTTAGAAAGTTTTTGGTGGTAGTAACTGAAATTTATATACTATTTAAAATTTTGTGTGCCATATAATCTGTTTGGTCCCACATGCATTAGATCCTGAAGCCTCATAAACCTATTTAGTGAATGTGAAAGCTAAGAACTCAGATGAAGGATTTGCCCAAGATTGCATAAGCTAGTAAGAGGCACAGTAGGATTTGTATTAATGTTCTCGGACTCTGACCAAATCTAACATATTAACACAATCTTATTTTGCTTATCCTAAGATCATTCAAAAAAATCAACTATATTCTCATTGGTAATCTTAAAATAAGTAAATAAAATCAAGGTGCAAATACTATAAATATGTTGCTCTAATAATATATTATTTTAATTGTAAAAGACTCTAAAGTAAAAGTTTTACAAATGAATGCAATGAAAAGCCTATAAAAATGTTAAGTTCTAATTTTTTTTCCCCCTGGATTTGAAAGGATGTTGCTCTGTGTACCTCCCGAGACTCTTCCAGCCTCTTCAGAAGAGCACTGGAGCCATAAGGTCACTTATTCTTTGTTTCATGTGTCAAACTAGGACACATGGCTCATCTGTGTTTCTTCAGAGGCCCATTAAAAGTGTCATCTTGTTAAATCAGTGACAGATGCCAGTCACAGTGCAGATCTACACATAAAGACAAATGAGCCAGTTAGAGGAGGCTATGGTTCTCATCCATCAGAATAGGGCAGTGTGGCAGGCAAGCAGGGCTTCTGTCTCTTTATCATCCATCAGGATGAAACTTCAGATCCACAGCACATCGAGGGTTTCCCCGCGCTTCATTACAAAGGCCTTTATCTCAGAGCCCCACTGAAATAGGCTTCTAATTCCATTGCAGCCTGACTTCTATAAAAATTGTTAGAATGTGTAGTAAGCTCACTCACTGAAGATATAAAACTCTCCTACTACAGAGTGAAGAAACCCCGGAGACACACATTGTAAGCATGAAGGTAAATCACAAGCATACTATGTGGTTACTTGATGTAATTTGGCTTACCATATTTCTAAAACATCTATTCTTTGCTCCCCTTTCACTTTTTACCAAGACCTTTGCTTTGGCCTTTTGTGGGGATGGAACCCTTTGTTTTATGTCCTGGACAAAGATGTGACGAGTGCAATATTCATTCACCTCAATCTCAAAATGGAAAGGGGGTTTCTCAGATATTTAATTCTTTTTTTTTTTTAAGAGTAAGGCTTAAAAACACACACACATGAAGCCAGATATCCAAAATTTAAATAACAACAGGGGTGTGGCTGCCTTTCAGCTTTCCTAGGACTGTAGACACAGCAGCCATTCTGCCTGTTTCCTGTCTAAACTCTCACATCGATGTAGGATAATGCTTCCTTTAACTTCCTGGTTCCCGTACTTAACTATGGTTGTGGTTCCCATTCTAGGAACTTTCCTTTTGGCAGAACATTCTTTTTTTAAGTTTATTGCAGTTAAATTGTTTCCTGCGGTGTGGAATGCTCCTGTCTGGCCTCCTCTTTCAGACTTCACAACCCTTTAAATCTTCAACTCTTAGGCATGAAAGAGATGTGTGATGTGAACATATTGCACGTAACAATTTTCATCTCGATTACGAAATCCTTTATTGGCCAAATAGTTGGTTTAGTTTTCCAAATAAGCAGTTTAATATTAACCAAGGATGCTGTAGAATCATGTTACATACAGGATAGAGATGCACCAGCTCTCAGATTCAACTGAGATCACAGATCTGCAAGTGATTCTGTCTCCCTACTTTATCCAATGACTATGCTCTCCTCCCTCCCTCCTTCACCGCTGTGCTCACCAATCAGATCTAATTGCTGAAGGTAGCTACCAGTTAGTTGCAGGTCTGTACAGTCTCAGTTTCAAACACCAGTAAGAGACCAACAGAATCCTTTTGGCTCCAATTCTGAAATTACTTGGAAAAATCTCCTAGTGGCTCAGCTTAGGTATACTTCTGCCTGGACTAATACTGTCTCTTGTCAGGGTCAGACTTCACTGATGGGGTAGCAAGTTGTGTGGTCCTGCTGTAATTACATGGATGATGGAGCTGGACAGTTTGCTAAGCTAGAGCTTGGCAAACATAAGTATCCATACTTGCCAAAGACATCACTTAGTCCAGGCCCTTCAGGTAACCAATGCCAAAAGAGGCTCAGGATAGTAGGTTCCTGGAGGCCAGTGAGAAAGCCAAAACTGGATCCCAGGTGTCCTGAGGGTCAAGTGCATGCATTTTTATTCAGCAGACATCCGTGAGCATTTACTGTGGACCACACCTGGTTTCAGGTAGACAGGGTAGCTGCAGCAGAAACAGCAATAGTAGAATTTCTTATCTTGGCCATGTATACCAATTCCTAGATCAAACATGTTTTTTTTTGACTCTCCTTATTCATAATACTTCCCCCAACCCACCCACCAGTGGTAAGCACTCAAGCACTCAAGCCTCACAAATGCTTAGTGAAATGTGCTACCTCAGGGCTAGCCATATATATATATATATAGATAGATATAGATATAGATATAGATAGATAGATATAGATTATATAGATACATATAGATAGATATTTATACATATATATATATATATATATATATATGTATACACATATATATTCCTAACCTTCTTTGTTGAAAATGTCAGGAAATGCCCTGTTCCTTTGAAAATGCAGTGGCTTGGTCTGTAAACATTAGTACTATAAAGCTTTGCCCTAATCATATAGGAACATCTCTTCAGGTGACTAAAGTGCACCTTCTCTTGGCTTTACATAGATAAACACCACCCTCTATGTGACTTCTCTGCCCTACCTCATGGCTAAAGCATTATGAATCAGTGATGACCACAAGTTGGAGTTTTCTACAATGGCACAAACAGAAATTTAAGAAAAGAAGGATAAGATATCTTAGTTACTTTTGAATTTCTATGAAAAAAACACCACGACCAAAGCAACTTAAAAAAGTAAATGTTTAACTTAGGCTCACAGTTCCAAAGGGTTAGTTTATGGCAGTCACGGCCAGGAATATGGCAGCAGTCAGGCGTGGTGCTGGAGCAGTAGCCGAGAGCTTACATCTTGAGACGCAACTGTAAGGAAGAGGGAGCTAACTGGGAATGGTATAGAAAACCCACCTCTAGTGACACGTATCCTCCATAAGGCCACACCGTCTCATCCTTCCCAAATAGTTCCACACACTGGGGATCAAGTATTCAAACATATGAGCCTATCGGGCTCATTCTTATTCAAACCATCACAGAAGAAAAGACATCTTTCTCCCTCGTTGGATAACTCCTCTGTGCCTGCCTAATTACATTTCTAGGCTTACATTAACTTCTTCATAACCTGCTCATTTACTTAGGTCATTATATATTTTTTTCTGATATTAGAACATTTTTCTATCTGCTATCAGATTTTATTTGAAAAAAAGAAAATTACTTGGGTCCAGGAATTCCACATTACTGTGTTCCCTTGACTACAGCTATGCCTTGATGGGTCCTGGAAGAGACAGCATGTGAAATGTGCCAGTTCCCAGAAACAGCCAACCGTCTCTGCGGCTCAGTCTGGGTAGACATTCCTGGAAGCAACCACTCAGGAGTGCTACTTTTAGAAACAATAGCAGCTAAGATCCGATGGGGGAGCCAGGACACAGGGCTTTATCTTTCCTAAGTCTCTTGAATAAGCTGCTGTTTGAGGGTACTTACTGAGCTGATAGCTGAATGCTAGTCTCCATGCAACATAGTTGTCAGTGTTTTTCCATCAAAAAGTGTGGAACATCCACAGAGCTAATCTTTTGGCATGGCAGGTTGGAAATGGGCATCAAAACCCTTAAAATACACAAGATTTTATCTCAATAATTCTCTTAACAATTTGTCATAACCACATAAATATTTAGCTTCCAGCTAGCACATAAGAAACATTCAATGAATATTCATTATTATTATTATGAAGATGGACAGTGTGTCATGATTTATAATGGTGAAAACATAAACTACATGTTCCAGAAAGGAATGTGAAGCAAGTGGTATCACACGTATGTGTGTGTATGTGTGTATCAGTCTATAGGATACACTGGTAGGTAGCCACTAAACAGTGTGCCAACAGTTGCTGGATTTTGAGGTGCATCAGGATTAACTAAAGAATCCGTTGAAGGTGAAACTATCAAGCCCCAGCCAAGATATTCTAATTATTGCTGAAAAGATCCATAATAGAAGAGACCTCATATGAACTCAATAAAGAAAATGTTAATTTTGCTTGAAGTGTTATCCTTTAAGTCAAGTAAATGTTGGATTTTCTTAACTGTCCATTGAAGAGCTGGCCTAGATGTGTAGCTCAGTAGTGAGGTGCTTGCTTAGGTAGTGCAAGGCCCTAGGCTTGATCACACAGACCCCAGAAAGGAAGAAAGCGAGGGAGGGAACTGCCACCCACCAGTAGTTTTCTTGCTCAATCAACCTTCATCTTCCTAATAGTCCTGTTTTAAAAAGACACTCTAAATCCTCCAGGTCACTGGACACAAACTTGATTATTATCTATACGTTATTCAATGAGGTGGTCAGCCCCTCCCCTTCCGCCAGTATCTCTATAGCAAGTCTCCTCCACCCCCGAATCACATCATCCCTTCTCTTTTCCTCGGGATAGTTCTCCTTACTTACTTCATACCTATCTCTTTATAGACGTTGTTTTACTACACCGTAGTATTTCTTCCAAAGAAATGGTCCTTGCTCTCAGGACTGTCTTTCAGTATGCTTTCTCTGGGGCTCCTTTCACAGTGAGTGCTTTGAAGGCAGAGGGCAGACTGCAGGTGAGCACTGTGAAAACACTGCACATCCATCTCTGGAGGTTGCTCCTACTGGTCCAGCCCCAAGGTAAATTAACTGTTTATCTGTAGTTCTGCTTGCTCAACGCAATGTACAAATTCAGAAGTGACTGACACAGCACTGCTTTCTTTACAGTTGACACCATGTTTCAAAGAGCACCATGATCATGCCCTGCATTGACATGGGAGATTCCAAGAGATACCCCCCAACACCCCGCCCACTGTTCTCATTATTTACCATTGTTATGAGTGCTCGTAAACTGCATATTAGGAAGTGTGTTGAAGTCCCGGTTTCTTACACTTTCTCAGAAACAGCTTCTCTAACAACTGAAACTTTATGTAATAAATGAAACAAGCATGTAATTCTTATTTGTGCCAGGCATGGATGGCTCTGATCATTTTCCCTTAATGTTGAGTTATTTGCTTCTTGGTAAAAATAGTAGTAGTAGTAGTCATCAAATTTTATTCATTTCTTTTTCCACTTTGGGTGTTGTTATGTGTACATGTGTGTGTCTAAGCATGTAGAAACCCGAGGTTCATGTCTAGAGTCAGCCTCCATCCAACGTATTCAATGAGGCAGAGTCTCAATCAAAACCCAGAACTCATTGTTATGGCTAGTCTGGCTAACCAGCTGTCTCCATCTTATGAAGCCTCAATTATAGGCAGGCGCCACACCCTGGCATTTCCATGGGTTCTATTTGCAAGTAGACATGTATGTGGATGGAGGTCAGAGATCAGTGTAAGGTGTCTTCCTCAAATCCACCCCCCTTACATTTTGAAATAGGGTGTCTCTCTGAGTCTGGAGAATTACTGATTTGGCTAGACTGGCTGGGCAGCACGTCCCAGAGATCATCTTGTCTTCAACTCCCCAGTGCCAGGATTACAGGCATACAGTGCCTAGCTCTCTTACTAGGATACTAGAGCTCAAACTCAGGTTCTTATAATTATTATGGCAAGCGTTTTGCTTACTGAGCCATCTCCCCTGCCCCTGCCCCTTCATTTCTTAATAGAATAGGTTCTGAAGAATTCAAACTTTTACTCAGACTAAAAGGAAGAAGGCAAGTTCCTAATATAGCCGAGAAATCTATGGAGAGCAGTGTGTTGTGGAGAACACCCCAACTACAAAACAAAAACAGAAATATTGGCTAAGGAGGGAGAAGAATGTTCTAGAGAGAGGAAGTGTGGAGATGACTAAGAACTGCAGACTTTCATCAAGCTGAGTTGTTTTCACTGGGATTTGCCAAGTTCTACTTTGCTTTCGTGGTCATTGCTGTCTTCACTAAAGCGCGGCTCTTGGCCTGGTCCGTCTTATTCTCCATTAGGGCTATGCAAGTAGTTTTAGGCCTCCAAATCCCATTTAACTATTCAGGTCTTTGATTCTGTCTCTGTGTGTTAACTAAGCCTTGGAGCCTAGGAGCTCTGGGTTGAACATTAGCTCTGCTGCCTACTAGATGGGTAACCCTGAATATTATTTCCTAACCTCTCTAGAGTACCTCAGCTGTGCAGTGACACCACATGGTTTTGTTGCGATAATCAAGTGAGCTAATATATGCACATCATTAGCGTAAGAGTCAGAGACAAAGAAATATTAATTACATCGCGACTGTTATTTTTATTTTTTACTCCCATAATTACCTGTTTATGCGATTTAATAAGAATTTATTGGGTAAGCAATTTAAATGAAACAACTGTGCTATCAATAAGGAAAGAAAAAGACATGTCAAATAGAGGTGTGTTTCTTTCCAGGGGCTTGAATAATTTTAATGTCCCAACTTATGTTTTAGATCCAAACCAAATATGATGATACAGAAACATGGAAATGGAGACGTGTACTGCATAGCTGTTACAGTAGCTAGTACAACCTACTGACACACATGTGTTTGTGTTCTTATGTTAGTAAGACATGATACTATTGGTAAGATTTTGTTCTTTTATTTATTTTTGTTTTGTTGAGTTGTTTTTTTAAATTTTTGTTTGTTTATTTGTTTTAATATAGGATTTCAGTATGGAGCTCTGGCTGTCCCAGAACTCGCTATGTAGATCAGGCTAGCCTAGAACACACAATGATCTGCCTGTCTCTGTCTGCTGAGTGCTAGAACTAAAGCTGTGTGCTACTATGCCCGGATTTGTTTTTTTTTTTTTAAGGTGTAGTTTCTATAGAGATAAAATAGTTAGTTGAAAACGGAGTGGTCTAAGAAGTATGAAAATTCTCAGTGCCCTGCTACCTAACCATACACGGCCTTAATAAAGCTAGGAGGCAGGTAACAGTCTCTAGGGGACTTAATTATTCCACCTCAGCTAAATATATATTGTTTGTGCTTAAGCCAGTCACTAGACATCTGGGATTCAAAAATCAGCAAGTCATACTGTGACCCTGGAAAATAAAAACAAGATTGTAAAGGCGTTGAACACACGGACATTGTGCTGTTGAGGAATGTGACTGTGTTCATATCTGCTTATTAGAGTCTAGAGTCTCATCAGTCTGTCTTGGTTATAAAATTCTGCGCTTATATGTATCTTTCAGATTAGGCAGGTATTTATTTTCATCTTATGAATGACAGCCAAACTTTATGTCCTAGAACCAGGAGCCTGGGTGAACCATTTGCTAGGGCCCTGAAAACTTACTTTCTCTGTCGCACAAGCAGTTGTTGTAAGCAAATTGGCATCGTGCCTGGAGGAGGCTGTGTGACTCGGTGACAGTTGCAATCAGAGCACGGAGCTGGAGACAAAGAGGTCATAGATGAGGAAATCACACTGATAACAACCAGCAGGGGCTGGATGTTTTGATATGAGTGCACCGTTGTTGTGTAAAAGTTATTTCTTTTAACAGCACTCATTAAACACATCTCATCCTGTTACATTGCCTGAATTTAAACAAATTTTTTTGGTGCCCCCAAATTTTCTTTCAAATTTTCTTTTGATCTGTTTAATTCTGCAAAGTCATTCTACACTAAAAGCCAACTCCAAATATTGAAACAGCCAGTTAGCCTTTCCAGTAGTTTTAGATCTGTGCTTCATAGGTTTAGATGCCTACTCTCACTTGAATTACACCCAATTACTGAAGTCCCTTTGGTTTAATATTCACCCCAGGCTAGATTAAATTCTTTATAATTGGGATAACAGAATTGATTTCCAAAATAAATCTTCAAGTAGGCATTTTCCCATGTTCCTAAGTCCATATTTTATTTCATTAAAAATGGTCATCCATGTATTGAAGTTTCAAATCTTTATCTGGTTCCTAAGAGTTATACATGTACATGACTAATATAAATTCAATTGATTAATAATTATGATCAAATTAAAGTGGATGTATACAAAAATGCTGAGAAATATAAATGTAGATAAGATGTGAGATTTATAGCTCAGTGTATTCCCTTTCTTTTTTATGATACCAGCTATCTGGAACTATAAGGTGAAAATTCTTTGATATTTTAGGATGCCAAGCCATCTTAAATCGTTGTTGAGTAGAACTGTTGTAATACCAGGTGTCTTAATCCATCTGTATTGCTATAACAAATATCTGAGGCTGAGTAATTTATAAGTAGCTGAAAGTTGTTTCTCACAGTTGGAGGCTGTAAATTTCAGAATTGATATTTGGTCTCTGGTTTCTACTTCCAAAATGGTCACTGAACATTGTACCTAGTGGTTCGAGATATAAGAACAGAAGCTCACTGCTCTCTTGATCATCATTCTGAGGACCTTCACCCCTTTCAGGACAGAGGATCCCTCATGACCTCCTCACCTCCTCAAGGTCTTGCCTCTTAGTGTGTTCCGCTAGAGATTAGGTTTCAACATGAATTTGGACGGATACAAACATTAAAGCTATAGGACTGGATAAAGACCGGTGTAAACTCAGGACAATAAGAGAGAAGGGTCCAAGATTCTGAAATAATATCTTCACATAAGCTTACAATATTGGGGTTTGGGGACCAACAACCACAGCTATGGGCTTAGGCATCACAGTATGTTGAGAGGAAACTCAGAATCAATGTGATTAATTGAACATAGGGTTTGGGGTTAGATGAGACCGTGGTTGGTTCATTTCTGTCTCTTATGTGGTCAACAAACAATTTACTTAACCTTTGAGACTCAGTTTCTTGATAATATCCACTTCACCCAATGGTCACAAGACCAAAGATAATGTGTGTGCTTATCACAGGGTCCTTATATACTAAATAATAGCTGTTGTGATTAAGTCATTATCTCTGTATCTAAACAATCATGGATAAAGGAAGCTTTGCCAGATTCCTACTGCATCTAACTTTTCCTTTTCTCATTAATCAGGTGGCAATTTGATAAGTTGTCCCTAAGACCAAATGCAGCTAGCGCTAGAGGAAAGAGCAGCATGGAGTCTTGTTCCCCATGTACTTTGCACAACTGAGAAAATGAAGCCCATTTATTTAATTTATACCAGTGTTCTTGGCACCATGTGAAGTCTTCCTGAGAAGGAAACAGGCAACAAGCTAACTTCCCAAGGAGAGAACAACAATTAGCTAATTCATGAACGAAGGTTGTAGCTACACAGAACACTCAGTTGGCGGAAGATAGTCATTTCTTAGCTCACACATCAGCAAACCAAGATTCCCAAGACATTACAGGAAGTTCTGCTTAAGGATAGATCCCACCATAAATTACAAACTTGAAATTCGGAGATGTTTATGATGATGCTACAGGAGGTTAGTATTTGCACAAAAACAGAAAGCCAAGCCTGGAAGGGATTTCACAGCTCATTTGTTGATACTTTAAAAAAAATTTGATATGGAAACTAAAAACCCAGAGAAAGGAAATACTATAGTCAGGTCTCTATGATAGGGTGAACTATTTCCATTATGATCCTATCCCCCACTCCTGGCCTCTCCGCCTTCCTATTCCTAGCCAAGGTGCCAGGGCTTGGAGAGAAGCAAAATGTGTAAGGGTTCTAAAAGGCACTGGTCCTGCTAAATTTAGATTTGGCTTCTGCTTATGTAATTTTCCTTGTGTTTTTAATTATTTACAGGGATATATTATTTATATACATCTAGAACTTGTGCTTTTAGCACTCAATAAGCAGGAATAATTTATAGGTTTGTGAGAGCTTCCTGGCCCTCCCTTTCAGAGTGGGCTCTTTTGCATTGTTAATTAATTGTTACATTTCAGTCTTGTGCAACTTCCTTTCCTGGCAGTCTTGTGGTAACTGGCCAGAGAGAGTTATCTTCACATGCACATTCCAAAATCCAGGTTAATTATCCTGTCAGTTGTTTCTCTAACTTTTGAGAGCCCCGAGGCATGACCCAACTGATTAAGGTCTTAGACACCATGAGATTCTACCAGGAAAGGAGCTAGCTTTTTTCTCTGCTGGAAGTAGAAGTTACTTGTTTCAGGACCACCTCCCCATCTTGTTTTTGAAATAGTCACCTTACTAAATAGGCCCCTTTCTCTATCTTTACTCCTCCTCCTGCTTGGCTCCACTTTATGGCCTGTGTCATCCTGGCTCCTGACCATTCAGGCTGTCAATTAGGTGAATGCCAGAAGTTAAGATCCACATTTCTGCCTTTTTCAGCCTGTAGTGCTTACTCCCAGGTGGTCCTTCCTGGCTCTTCTTATCCATGGTGCTTTGATGGCTGTAATCTTGCGCTGCAACTGAAGCCTGGATGATAGCTGCCAAGTAGAGTTAACTTGATAAGTGCATTGGAGAGGTGTCTGTCTGTGAAGAGGCCTAGGCAATGTCCTGGTACCCTGTCCTGATCTTGTTTATCTTTGAGGACAGGATACTTGAAGGCCAGAAGTAAGTTCCTGTTTGGGTGGGCTAAACAAAACAAAAAAAAAAAAAAAAAAAAACAACTGATTAGAACTAAGACGGCCATCACAGTGACTGCCCGGCAACCTGTAAATCATTGTAAGTCTAACTGCATGAAAAAGAAATGACTCCTCCCTCAAGCACCATGACAGTTGACAATAAAAAGAACCAGAAAAGGAGCAAAAAGAAGTAATGTAGGAACTCCGGAAAAAAAATCCCCATTGATTTCAGGAAAATGCATGAATATTCCTCCCCTTTTAGTGTATCCATTCCCTTGCTGTTATTTCTTTTACACTGGATCTATCCTGACCCCAACAGAGTGAGAGGTGATTTGTGAGTATGCCTCTGACTTCTGTTCTTGGCTTGACTGCTCAGTAGACACTTGGTAATGTTATTGGATTCTGGAGGAAGGATGACTGAATTCGGGGTAAAAAACTGATTAACACTGAGGTGAAGGCCTCAAAAGATCACCTCATGGCTAGGGGCATGGCAGAGTGACAGTGCAGGCCTCACTTTTCTTCATGGGGCAAATGGGAAGTTCTTTGGTTGTTTCTCCCCAGCCTGGAGTATGTAGCTCTTTGTCTACCCGTAGCTCTTGGAGAAGTTAGGCAATGAGAATAACCAGGTTTCAGTGGGAAAAGCGGACAAAAGTGAACTCATCTAGAGAGTCTTTGAGTATGGCTGATATCACTCAACGGCACGAGACCTCTGGGTGGGACACAGGCTGCAGAGCTCAGCCTTTTCTGGACCACTTCTTTCTCTCTGACAGAGCCATTTGGTGAGCAGCTCACTCTAGAAGGCAGCAAAGTACCTTGCCACAGCTGAGAGCTGTTACGGCAATACAGACCACTCACAACTGTCTTGACATGAAGGGACTACAGCCTAGCAACCAAATAGTTCTTAGGGAAGAGAAGCGCTGAACAGACATTTTTCTTTCCTCTGCCTTCTCAGTTTTTTTATTTGCTACTTCGTGGCATGGTAATAATAATTGATCAAAGCACTGGCTATTGACTGACAGTGATAGGTAGATGAATAAGCATCCTAGTGACAGCTATTGAACTCTCTAGACCTGGGCTTGTTCATACCAGGACCTCCTTCTGCTGTGTGACATATGTGTTGGGAGCCCTGACGGAAACTGTCAGTCAAGGCTTAAGAAATGTACTGGGATGCATATACTTCATAAATGTGTCAGGAACCCTGACAACGGTTGTCAAGGCTTAAAGAATGTTCCACGATGCCCCTGGTTAGGTAAGACCAACCATCCACAGCACAGGCTGTCTGGGACCTCCCTCTCATGGGTTGTTTTGTTTTTTAGCATACTGCAAGAGATGGATGCCAAAAGGTTCTAGTGCCTTGTAAGGACAACTAGACAGCCAGGGAATTCTACTTAGTACTAGCCAGTTAGGTCAAGTAGGTGGTAGTTGACTGTGTGAAAGTTAAAGGAGAGGATCCTGGGAAAAAATGTTATAAATGCCCCAGGAAAATTCATTTGGCTACAAGATATGTGTTATCTCCATATTTAAACGGTCTTAAACATAGTGTAAATTTTAAAAAGGTGCTCAAAGTCTGGATGAATATAAAAAAAGGCTTCCTGTGTGACATCTTAAGCCTGTATCTTGAAACACAGCTAACAGGTTCTTGTTGACCTTTTTAGGAATGTTTAGCACATGGCTAAGTTGTATATTAAGAAACCAAAAGACAGGATGAAGAAAAGTAGTCTTTTCCCGTGTCTCTAATCCAACCCTCCAAACTTAACTCTGCATTCCTCTCAGCATGGCCCCTGGCTAGTACCTCAGGCAGATTCTGAAGCTTTTCCCAAGCCTGTCTCATCCTTTTCTTGATAAAAATCTAGAGATATTCTTACTCCTTGTTTATAGCCAGAGGTTAGGCCTGGCTTGGTTCAGAAACCTTCAGGGAGAAAGGGACTGTAGCATCTGGCTTTCCTCTTTTCAGCCTTGCTTTTCTACCGCCCCCTGGACCCACACTGATCCCAGGAGCCTTCAGGGTAGAGGGAGGGGTGAGAGGCCAAGTGAAAAATAAAAGGTTTTAGTGAAACAAGGTACCTCATGCCCATAACCCCAAGTATTTAGGAGGATGAGGCAGCAGGATAGCTATAAGTTCCAGGCCAACTTGGGCTAGAGCAAAACATTGTCTCTAACAAAACAAAACAGAAACAAACAAACAAAGCATGGAGGAAAGAATAAGGTCTAGCCTAAAAGGGGCCATGTCATTGGAGACCTTTTTTTTTTCTTTCTTTTTTTAACACGATAGATCCCTTGTTCCGGATTTTTCTTGCATAGGGTGGTTCTGTGGGTTTCTCAGGGACTCCACAGATCCAGTGAGGGTTTTCTATTCTCTAAAACTGTTTATTGAAGGAGATCTCCCTGCCAAGCCTCTAATGACTCTCCCAGGATGCACACTTACACTTCCTCAGCTCTCACTGGGTGTTCTTTCTGAGATAACCCTGCCCCAGCAGGTCACAGTTCCTAACAAGGACTTTTTTCTACAGCATAGGTGCGACTAGTTTCTGGGGTGATCATTTGGCTCCTTGGAAAGGCCTGGGACTTTGCTCCACAGAAAACCTGAAGGACATCTTGTTCTCACCACCTGACCCCTTCAGGGGTGGTTAGTATTGACTAGGGGTGCAAGGCTGCGGCTTAAGAGAGAGATGTTTGAGTGTCAAGTTGACAAGGAGTGGAGTCGTGATGCTTAATTTTGATTGTCAACTTGATAGGATTAGAACTGGAAACAACTCTGTGAGCATGTCTGTGAGGGAGTTTCTAGATTTGGTTAATTGAGGTGGAAAAACTCACCCTGAATATGGGCAGCACAACTTTATGGGCTGGGATCCTAGATTGAATATCGAGGGGAAAGGAGCTGAGTACCAACACTCATTGCTGTCTGCTTCCTGAATGGAGACACAATGTGAGCAGTTACTTTAGCTTTTGCTGCCATGCTTTCCCTGCCAGGATGGACTGTACCCTTGAACTATGAGTCAAAAGAAAACTTTTCTTCCTTACGTTGCTCTATCAGCTATTTGTCCCAGCAACAAGACATGTAACTAAAACACCTTCTGTCTGCCTTTTAGCCTTTCTAGGGAATGCATGCGCCCATAGGTGCATCAAGGTCCAGCAAATACTAGTCAACCTCCACTACTAGTTTCTTCACCATGCTGCTGCAGGAGTAGTAGCAGGCAGCAAGCTCTGAATGTTCATAGACGGACAAGGACTGAGAGGTGGGGGAGCTTCCTTGACTCCCTCAGCTGAGCCTCTATTCCCCTCCCAAGTGTGCTTTTTCTCTTTCTATTCAGCCTCTTTCTGGGTGTGGGGAACTCCGTGGAGCACTAACTCAAATATGAGAATGACAACTCTCTAATCTCTCCTCTCCTTCTCTGATCAGTCTCTAATACCTTTTTAAATGGAGAGAGAAGGTGAATGATGTGCTAAGAGACACTGAATAGGGTTTCTTTCACAGAAAGAAAGTTTCAAATAACAATATAAAACACTGCTATTTAAAACATGGGGTAAATACCACTTACTGTTACCAGTTTTCAAATAGCCAAGATTCTAAGACAATAAGAAAAGTCCATTTAAACTCCTCTGTCGTCTCTCTCATATTAAATATAGATCTTTATCTTAATTTTACATGGGGCATTCTACGTTTATTAATTTGGACATGTTTTCTTCTCTTAAAAATGTACCTGCAACAGCTTGTGTCATCTTACATATAGATTCACTATAATTCTGATGGTCTAGATTCTGTATTGTGCCCTATGGACGTTCCCAGGTTTCTATTATTACCAACAATACTAAAGTAAATAGTCTTTGCATATTTTTGGAAGCATGTCTTTAGAACAAATTCTTGGAAAGGAATCACCAAATTTATAAGTGAATTTTAATATAATAATATTTAATTTAATATTTAATATAATATTTTAATATAATAATATCAACTCTTTTGAGCATCCACATGTGCCATTAGGATGTGAAAAGTCCAATTGTCTACGCCACACCAGTCGAGTGCTGAGAGGCATTAACATGTTTGCCTGTCTGACAAGCATTCCACTATGAACAAGGCTTCGTATCTTCCTACATGTTGGTCAGTCTTTTGTCTCTCTCTTTTGTTTTGTTTGTTTATATCTTTTGCTTGATTTTCTATTCTTAGTTTTTGTATTGTTTTCTTAAAAGCATGTCATATGTTAGAGACATTTGTCTTTTCTGGCATGTCAAATGCAAATGTTGTCTCCAGTTCTCTGATATGTTGGCTTTATGTGTATCTGTTTTTTCAAGGAAGTTTTCCAGTTTTCTGTAGTAAATTATCAGGTTTCCTTCTGGAGCATCTGGATTTTATAGCATCCATAGGAAGGCTATAAGGTTATAAAAAATATTAACCCATTTCCTTCTAGGGTCTTTATGACATAATTTTTAATTGATCTTATGAAATATATCTTTGGGTAAAAAAATAATAATATAATGTAACTTTTTATTTGCATTTAACAGACCAACGGTCTCTTGAACTTTTTTTGCTCTACTTGACACTGATGGATAAAGATATGTTTCTTTTTATTTTACAACTTTTTCACTTTTGACTCATTGATCTGTTTGAGACAGAGTTTTATGTGACCCTGACTGTTCTTGAACTCGCTGTTCAGCTGAGGCTGGCCTGGAATTCCTACTCTTCTTTCTTCTATATCCCTAAGTGTATTAATTACAGGCACACACTACCACTTATAAGCTCCTTTTAAAACACAGCTTCTTAAATGCAAGGATAAATCATAAAGGCATTGTTTTGTTGTTTGAGACGATGCCCATTGTGTACTCTCTGGGAATGTTAGCTCAGATCTTCTGGTTATTTGTTTCAAGGACTGATTCTTGTTTAAATGGCAGTTATAGTTTGAGTTAGTTTCTGATCCAGTGATGACGGAGGCCAGCAAGGTTGCTCCACATCAATTTTATAGCGGATGCCAGGGAAGGGAAGTAATAGGCCTAAGGTCACAGAGCAAATTAGGGTGTTGAAATCCAAGGTTCTGGGCTGTTTAGCCTGTTGCCCTAATCGTTGGACACCATCATGTACAAAGCGCAGGTAGAAAAGCATTCTTTTCCTTATTGCATCACTCAATAAATTACATAATCCACAACAAAACACCCAGAGGGCAGTGGATAGAGTAAAGCTCAGCCCATTGAAATGTGCAGATGTTTCAGTGAGTTGGGAAAATGGCCTGCTCACAGAGATCATATATAATTGACAATGTGAGTCAGACTTGGGCATCATTCAAGATTAATCTTATCCCCTTAATGAAATTGCTGATTGTTTTGACTTGTTCCTCTCTGTCTTTTCCAAGTTGCCTGACAGTGTGTTATAGAGACAGTCTTGTTGGTCTGAGGCTCTGTTCTCAAATGCTGAATTATGGAGTGCATTAAGGAGCTGCAAAGATCTGTTTGGGGAGGCAGGAACCCAGTAAGGCTTCTAATTTTTCTGTGATGACTGATGGATTTGGAGCACTCTGAAGGGGTGGCTGTATAATGCTAAGTGTTTAACATGTGCCAGCTTTGTCACCTTACATGAACCCCTTTATTCCAATCTCCTACTCTTCACATGCTCTGCAAGGAGTGGAAGGGGAGGGGGACTGTTGAGAGAGAAGAAGAAGAAGGAGGAGGAGGAGGAGGAGGAGGAGGAGGAGGAGGAGGAGGAGGAGAAGAAGAAGAAGAAGAAGAAGAAGAAGAAGAAGAAGAAGAAGAAGAAGAAGAAGAAAGAAGAGAAGAAGAAGAAGGATTTCTGACTTTGGAAGCAGGGAGAGGTGGGAGGGAGCGTAGGCAGGGGCAGAGAGGCACCAAAGAAAACCTGCCTGTGTCTTAATTACCTGGCATAGTCTGTGTGTTGGTTTCATAGGTCATTGGATTTCTTCCAAAAATGTTGTTTTGCAAAGGGTGTGTGTGGAGTGAAACAGGCCTGTTGGTGAATAGGCTATTCCTTGCCAGCAACAGGATATGAAGGAGTTCAGCTCCAGGAAGGTCCTTGTGCCCAAAATGGTGGCAAAAAGTCGGAAATGGCCTCGGTCTGACCAGCTGTTATTTTCTCTAAATTCAAGTGGCTCTGAGGATTGGTCCCAGCACCTCATATTCTGGAAGGCTGTGTTTAATCTCAGATGCCTCAAGTTCTTTAGTTAGCCTGTGGTTTATGCCGTCAGCACAGACAGCACTGACTCCATTGGAGTTCAGGTAGTGATTGTGCTTGTCGCAGAAATGCTTCTTTCCTTGATGTGTTTTCAAGTGCTGTGTCCTATGAATCCTGCTGGCAAGAAACCCTCCACTCTAGCACTTAGTTAATAAATACATCTTGAAATGCAGCCAGAAATGCATGTTTGCTGTGCTGTTAGATTCCTCCTCGTAAGGGGAAGGCTCTTCTGAGTGTGATACACAAAGGATTCTATTAATTAAGTGAACTTACAACATCTCCCTATAGAATGAAGGAAAAGTAATAGCACACATTGTTACGCCACTGATTGCTTTGTTGGACAAAGTTTATTGCTCATGCTTCCAGGGAAGAAATCACCACTCTGACCCCTCAGTCATCTCTCTTATCCTTGTGCTGTGCACACAAAACTATTCATTAATGTCAACAAGACTTATGAGACCATATCCGGTGGGGTGGAGGCAAGAGTACTAGATCCCAAAGTCAACATCTTTGCAATACATTCCAAGACGAAAACGATCAAAGTCTCATTACTCTTCAATGACTATAGCAGAAAACAGACTGGAGCATTCAATACTCAGGTTAAAAGAGGATATTTCAGGGTTTTGTTTTGTTTTTTTTCTCTTTGTCTGAATTATGTTTATACAATAGATCTAAAACATTTTAACCAAACTTGTCCTTAGGTATAGTTGAGTATGTTCATTACAGCTCACTTGGAATGAAGACTTCTAGAAAGCAACTTAAACCCACAAAGATGAAGGGGGAAAGAGCAGCCACCTAGGAACACACATGAGGAGTATAATCAGAAGATATGTATTGGATAAAGGAGCTAGGGAGATACCTTCAAGACCCTGAAAACACTAAGGGATTCTTAGCTTGCTTTTTCCATAATGAGTCTGTAGTTGGCCTGAAAAGACACCCCACCTCCTGCTGAAGACCCAGGCTCAATTCTGAAACCAAGTCCCCAAGACTTCCACCCTATTCTGGTGATAGTACATGCCTTTTATCCTTGGTCAGCTTTGTTGTATACTCTGTATGCCCCTGAAGACTTCTACACCACACTTCTTCTCTCTGGACTCTGTGAAGATGACAGCTCTGGACTTGATCGGCTGGGTTACTTGCCTAGGCTTTTGCTTTGGTCTGGCTAATGGGTAGGACTGGCAAGAAGTCAGAGGGAGACAGGAAAAAGCAATGGATAATGCATTCTCACTGCCCTTCCCCTTAGGCCTTAGGTTGTTAGTGACAGCTGTTGGGGCCCTTTCCATAGTGTAGCCTGCACTAGGACCCGATCCTTATTTCCTTTCCTTGTGCCTCAGATTTCAAACTGCCATTGCTGGTAGCCTCCTAGTGTGAGTTCAGGATACTTCCCATCTTTTGTTGGCTTTCCTTAGTCATCATTCCTCTGTCTTTCATACACTTTTAGTGAGCCATCTGTTTTTTGCTAAATCCATATCAGCAAGGCTTCTTAGAGCAAAGAGCAAACAGTCAGTTCTTGATATGGATCCAATCACTTTATACTGTTGTGGCTTTCTGGTAGTGAGGCATTCTTGAGCTCCCACCACTGGGCTTACAATTTGTGTGGGGTTCTGGCCCTGTACACTGTGCATATGAACTGCTAGTAGCAGTCTTGGCTTTTCTGCTCCAACTCTTTCTTGCTTTGAATCATTTAAGTGACTGCTTTCTATGTGTCATCACTATACTGAACTTTTTATGTATTTTATTACATCTTCAGAATAAATAATTTCTGCCTTTATCTATATTTTATAAGCAAAAAAGTAATACAAAAAAGTTGTCAAAGGTTACATGCTTGGTAAAAGATTTAAACCCTGTTCTAAGCTGTGTCCTAGCTCATTCTCTGGCTTAGATCTCAGAGCTCCCAATAATTATATGGCATGTTTCTGTGTACTTTGGTGCATAGAATATCCCAGCTCCTCAAAGCTTAGATATTGGTCTGACTTTGCAGGACTTGTGGTTCTCATCCATCTCCTGTTCTTTTCCATCTGGAGTTTGATCTTTGACTTAGTCGGCAAGATCTGTCATAACAAAACACTGATGGGTGGCATAAAGAATAGGATTTGTTTCTCATTGTTCTGAGGGCCAGAAGTTCAAAATCATTTTGAGGCCTCTCCTCTTATAGATATAGCTTTTATCTCTTTGTATGCATACAGGTGTTCTTGTTGAACACATGGAGCATGGGGGAGGGGCTGTTCCCTTTCCCTCTCTCTCTCTTTCTCTGTTTCCTATGTCCCTGTCTTTCATTTTCTCTTGGCACTAAGGATCAAATTCAGGGTTTTGTACATGCTAGGTAAGTATTCTACTTCTGAGGTCCACTCTCAGCCTTAGACCTTAGGACACCAGAACTAACATCTTAAGACTCTGCTCTTATAATGTCACTTAGCCTCTATCACCTTCTAATAGGTTCTGTCTCTATGGGGTGAGGGTCTCAACATACAAAGATTATGGGAACACAGTTTGGTCCATCATAATATCTTTCTTTTAGGAACTGGACTTGGCATTGGTTCCTGATAATAGAAAATAAAAATAGAAATCAGATCCTTTATGTTAGGGGAAAAATTCTCTCTTCCTCAAATTTACAAAGAGATACATATTCTCTACTCAGTAGACAAGAGAGCTTGCTGTGAAAAACATGAAAGCCTCAGCTCATAGCTCAGGATTCATGTAAAAATGGTGTGCATGCCTGTAATCCAAGCAGGATAGAGAAGCAGAGACAGGAGAGTGGGGGCCTTGCTAGCTGCCAGCCCAGCTTCAGTGAGAGACCCTGTCTAACAGGAACTGGGTGATCGTGACAGAGCAAAGGTGGTGACTGATAAAAATGGCCCCCAAAGGTTCATATATTTGAATGCTTTGTCATCAGGGTGTGGTACTGATTGAGAGGGATTAGGAAATGTGGAAACAATTAGGAAATTGTTGGAGGAAGTGTGTGTCATGGGAGATGGGCTTTCAGGTTTCAAAGGCCTTTCCAAGCCCAGAGCCTCTCTCGTCTTGCTGCTGATCGGAATGTAGAATTCTCAGCTACTTCTCCAGCACCAGGTCTGCCTGCATTCTGCCATGTTCCCCACCATGATGACAATGGACTAAGCCTCTGAAACTGTAAGTCAGCCCCAGTTAAATGCTTTCCTTTATGAGCACACTGACTAAGACAGCAAGCTACCTGATTTCATCCTCCGGTCTCTCTGTGTATAAAATGGTACACACACACAAACACACAGAGGTGTGTACATATACCATCCAAAACACACATACATATGCAGGCACAAACATAATAAATAAAATATTCTCAAGTACTTTGAATTAAGTTTTAAGCAGAATGACAAGATTTGAAGATACCTCCTAAATTTAAACTATATAGGGAGGACCTTGACAAAATGTTTGTATTTAAAGTAAAGTTTTAATTTTACTTTCCCGTCCTCATTTCAGGTAGAGAAATACTAAATTTCACACTCCTAAGAAGTGCTTATTTAGTGTAGTCCAGACTGTCCCCAAGCTCTTGATCTTGTATCAGTCTCCTGAGTGCTTGGATTACAGGCGTGCATGACTGTGCCCAGCTCTTTTTATTTTTTATTTTTTTAAGTTGTTGGGAATTGAATCCAAAACCTCATGCATGCTAGGCAAATACTCCATCCCTGATCCTGCCTCATATTTAATATTCTATTTTGAATTTGCATGTGGTTTCTGAAATAGTTTACGTATAGGGAAGAGATGGGTATATAGAAGAGAACTGCCAGTGATTCATTAAAACATTATTAAAGGTGCTTAATTAAGAGAAAATAGAGAACTAGAGCAATGGCTCAGCAGTTACAAGAAGCTACTGCTCTGGTAGAGGACCTGGATTCTGTTCCCAGCACCCATATGGTGGCTCACAACCATCTGTAACTACAGTTCCAGGGGATCTGACATCTTCTTCTGGCCTCCATGGGCACCAGGCACCTACATGATACACAGACATACATGCAGGCAAAACACTCATATGAATGAAATAAAAGTAAATAAAATGTTGAGAAAGCTGGAAAGTGGTCATAGTGAAGGGAGAGGGGTGGAAGAAATGTTTTGTCTTTTGACAAACTTCTCAATGATGAATTGTAGAGTGAAAGATGGGGCCATGTAAGCAGCTCTTATCTCTTTTCTTACCTCTCCTCCTTCCCATTCCTTTAAGTGCTTCTGGTTAATTTGTTTCTGATCAGTCTTACCTCTGGAAAAGATAGATTTACCATTTGCAGTGGAGTATGTTGGAGTTGGCTAGTTCTTACAGAAATGTTGATGCTCGAAAACAAAAATCACCAGACATGTAAACATCTCAACACCTAAGTGTATGGGTATTCTAAGGGAAGGGCCATATCTCTCTATAAGAGCAGTTTACCATTTTGAGTGAATAGAGACAGTCAGAATGCTTTTTATATATTTTTGTTTGTTTGTTTGTTTTTGTTTTGAGACAGGGTCTCACTGTATAGCTCTGGCTGTCCTGGAACTCAATGGATAGACCAGGTTGGCCTCAAACTTACAGAGATCTGCCTGTCTCTGCCTCCTGAGTTCTGAGATATAGGCATGTTCCACCATGCCCAGCCATTTTACACATTTTTTTTTTAATTAAGAGAACATTATTTAGAATGTGTGTGTGTGTGTGTGTGTGTGTGTGTGTGTGTGTGTGTGAACGCACATGTGTGTGTATGCATGTCTATATGTTTAGTTATATGATATGTTAGCATAAATATGTTTCTGTTTGCTTTATGAAAGTACACATACTAGAAAGGAGATAGAACACACTCCTAGGAGTACACACTACTTGTATTTTTCTCAATTTCTACACATGTATTTTTAAATTTAATTTAAAACTTTTAAATTACATTTATTAATTCATTTGTACATATGTGCGTGTACACATGCATGTAAGTGAGTACACACGAACACACTCTTCTGCTTCAGCATGCAAGTAGAAATCAGAGGACAACTCGCAGGAGTTGGTTGTCTCCTAGTATGTGGGTCTTGGAGACTGAACTCAGGCCTTCAAGCCTGATAGGGAGCACCTTCACCAATGGAACCATCTCCTCAGCCCTTGGGCATAGTTTGAACAGAGGGAGTGATAGAAAGATGAGGAGGGCACTTCTGGGCATGACAGTTATGGCAGGGTGACTGGCTCCTTGGATATAGGATGCAACCTTTGCTGAGAGACAGTGATGAGGGAAGTAACAGTTCAGCCATTTTAATCGTGCTGGTATTCAAAACCCTAATCTGCTATCACTCCCACCTTTCAGGACATAGAGTCCTGTTTCTTAGACATTCTTGATCTGTGGTTCTATCACTATGTGATGGTTCTTTCTAATTAGCTCCAGTTACTCTTGTTCAGTCTAAGCCCATTGTCTCTTGCTCTATCTAGAAGAAAACTTAGAATCAAGTTGATGCCACAGTTTTTGTCTTTGAAAGCTTTCTTTTGCCTTTATTAAGTATACTGGCCTCCTCTGAGTTATAAAAAAGTTTAAGAAAGAAGACAACAAAACAGGTACGGCTTTATGAAATGTCTTCAGAAGTTTCTTATACCTTCTAGATTTTCTTATTTTTAATCTCCTCATTTACTTTCCTGAATAGAGAGCTACCTGGACACACAAATAGGAAATGGCATTTCCCCCTGTCCTTATGTAAGGGTTTTGTGAATTAGAGACTCAAGTGGTCATACCAATGAGAACTTATGATTTACTATCACAAATGCAATGGGCCTCCGTGCAGCCTACCCTAACATGCAGCCTCTCCTCTGTTTATAACTTATGACTCATGCTTCTTCAGAGAAGCACAGAGGTACCAGGGAAACCGCTTACATGGGGTGTTTTCTTTCTCTTTCTTTTTTTAATGATTGGAGAGGAAGACTTTCAGCTCATTTGTTGGCCTTTTTAGCTTCTTTGCTGAAACTGTGACATTCCAAAGATATTTTTCTGATAGAATTTCTTTGACAAGAAAACAGTTCTTGCTCTATTCCTTCAAGGAGGGCAGTGTTTATGAAGGGAGGACCCCCCCAAACATGATGCTTCCAGAACCTCTCACCCTTCCACTCTGGACTGTGGGGCACACAAGGTTTGGTCAGTTTGTTCAGAAAGCATCTCAATGGACTTCTGTACCCGCACACATTGTCTTAGAGGTACTATGACAATGTACAGCCTGTCCTCAGGATTAGGAAACAGACCTCCTTCTCACACTGGAAGGTAGAAAGATGACCCATTCACCTGGACCAATAGACTCTTATGGGCTTTTTGTTTTGTTTTGTTTTGATTTTTGTTTTTTTTGGGGGGGGGTTCGAGACAGGGTTTCTCTGATGTAACTCTAGCTGTCCTAGAACTCACTCTGTAGACCAGCCTGGCCTCAAACTCAGAGATCCACCTGCCTCTGCCTCTCAAGTATTGGGATTAAAGGCGTGGGCCACCACTGCCTGGCAACCAATAGACTCTTGGGATGAATCATCACATGTGTCCATTTGTCTTGTCCATAATAGCCAGAACAGGGTCAGATCTTGTTCTTGATGTTTCTGTGAAGTTATTTTTGGTTGCAATCAATATCAAAGTCTGTAGACATCAAGCAAAGCAGATTACATACTATAGTGTGGGTGTGCCTTATTCTATCAGGTGAAGCCCTACATAGAAAAAAAGATTGATCTTCCCCAAAGAAGAAGGAGTTCTTCCAGGAGGACTCTCTTCAGACTCAAGTGCAAGTCCTCAACTTCATATTCATGTGCACACTTTCTTAAAAATCAATAAACCTCTTCCTGACTATGTATTCTCTCTTAGTATATCCTAATTTGTTCTGTTTCTCTAGAGTATTCTAGCAAATACTATTCTGGACATAACTTAAAATTGGCTACTAAAGTTTATTTGAAGCAACTTGCTAAGAGTAATTTGCTGTGTCACATCTGGATAAACTGCCAGTTCTGCTCTTTTCAGGCCGTGGTTCCACAAGAGGCCGGTATGAAGTAAGCTGTCATAGGCAGAGCTAATTTAGTCTCTATACTCTTCATTTTGTAAATTCATATTCTAAGCATGTTGTTCCATGCTTCATGTTCTTTACTGTGTCCAAGGAAAGAGACAAAGTGGTAATCCTGGTCCAAGGTAGTATGGTCATAGAGTTATCCAAGTGTTTGAGAGACTTGGAGAACGTTCTTCATGAGATCAGTCATATCTGTATAAGGACTCTGCCACTTCTTGCCCCCATCTCACCCTCCTAGCTTCATTTTCTCCTCCACTTATGTTGGATGCCATGCTTCCTTCTGCTGCAGGTCTTTGCACATGTCACTTTATCTGCATAGAAAATTCATACATGTATGTGTGTATGTACATATGTAAGCACATATGTATGTGCACCGTGTACATGAGAGAAAACATGATATTTGCTCTTGTGAGTCTGGCTTTTTTTTTTAACCTGGTGATCTCCAACTCAATCCATTTTCTGGAAAAATCCATAATTTTCTTTTCATTGTGGCTGCGTAAAAATCCATGAACACACCCAGTCTTAAAATTATTAAGAAATCCTCTGCATTTTAGACTGGAATCAATCTTTATTTTGTTTTGTTTTTCGAAACAGGGTTTTTCTGTGTAGACCTGGCTGTCCTGGAACTCACTCTGTAGACCAGGCTGGCTTAGAACTTGTTGACCCACCTGCCTCTGCCTCTTGAGTGTTGAAATTAAAGGTGTGCACCACCTCCATCTGGCTTAGACTGGAAGCAGTCTTATGGTATGGAAGTGGTGACTCTTATTTCTCTGAATAACAGAGTTCCTGATCGAGCCATACCACTTGAAGACAGGAGTATACAGATGCAGGATTTTCTTTAGCCTGAGGTTTTAAGGAGTACTTTGATACTTGATCACATGAAAGAGGGAGTCAGACAAAATGTAAGGCATCTTCACATTTCATAAAAATGGAAATTAAAATCCCATATTTTCTATTTGTGACTCCGGTGAGTTTCAGATACAAAGGATCAAGCCAACATATTTTTAAATGACCCTTAAATAGCAATATGGAATCCTGTTGTGGTTGACAGGAAGATAGTTCTATTTTATTTCAGAAACACAACTAAAGGGCTATGCAACTTTCCTGGGTTATTAGGTGAAGAGAAGACAGCACCCAGGTTTCAAAAACTGCAAAAATTGAACCAAAACAACCGTACAGTGCTATTTCCTAAATACCAGACTTATAGAGCTGGTTCAAAGCCAGCTTTGAAAGACATGACAGAACAGGGCCAGATCAGATGTGCTGACACAAGCTGAGCAAAATAGTCTCACTCTGTTACTGTAGCAATCTGGAAAACATGTCTCTCTCTCTCTCTCTCTCTCTCTCTTTCTCTCTCTCTCTTCCCCCCTACCCGCCCCCCTGTGTATCTTCAAGCTATATCTACATTACTCTGAAACCAACACAACTTGGCCATGTAGATCATGTATACATTCTGAGTGAAAATGGCCCTTGATCGCATTTCTGCCAATTATTCTGTTCTCAAAAAAGATCTGAGCTAAGTCTTAACATGTCAAGAATGCTCTGAGGAAGAAAAAAAATCCAACAAAAACCAATGGTAGAGATTTTTCAAAAATAGAAGCAATAGGGGCTTATGGGAGTGTGGAGTCATGACTTTTTCCAGGCAAATCATACCGAGGTAAAGTAATCGTTATGTGAGTTTATTACTGCATGATCTTATATTAACTTAGGGCACAAAGCCTTAGGGACTTCAGAAAATATCATTTAGTAGCACCTATCCTACAGGCCCATGATTTTCTCTCATGGTGTTTACCTTATCCTGGCCAGAAAAACATGCACTTGCATTTTAGATTCATTTCCTATCTGCAACCCTACTCCCAGCCCCTTGAGCTTGAGTTGCTAGAAGACACAAAATCTGTTTTATTGCTCTTTAAACTCAAGGCGATTGCAGTGAACTTGGTAACTGGTTTCAGTGCAGATCTTCAGTAACTGGAGGCCTGCACTATTTGGAAGATGTGTTCTAGAGTATAACATTGCAATTCTTAAAATGCAAACTCATTACTGGGTGGTGGTGGCACACACCTGTAATCCTAGCACTTGGGAAGGAGAGGGAGCAGATCTTTGTGAGTTCAAGGCCAGCCTGGTCTACAGGGTTTTTTGAGAAAACCTGTCTCGAAAACAAAACAAAACAAACAATACAAAAACAAAAACAAACAAGAAATAAAAATAAGGAAAAACGCAAACTCACCTGCGCCGGGCTGGAGAGTCTTTGTACCTTCTACACTCAGTCTCTTGAATACCGTCCCTCTTGGCTTGGACCAGGTGGCCTGTCAAACCAAACCGGCAGAATTGTTTTTCCCTGAAAATGGATCTTGGGAACCTGGTGACAAGTCTACCAACCATGTACAGGCTATGCAACTGGCATACCTAGACGTGAATCCCAGTTTTGCCAGTTTCTGGCGTTGACCTTGGGCAAATTTCTTAATCTCACTAAGGGAAATAGTCTAGACAAATTCCAGAGGCGGGTGCCCGTGACCCGAGGGCATTTCCCGTGGCTCCTAGCATTTGCATAGGTGAGCTGGGTTCATTTAGAGGCAACAGGAGAAGTTTAACTGGAAGTCATAGAGCCCGTCTTCTGGGCATCGCGGGAAACCTCAAAAAAAGAGGTTGGTGTAGCGATAAGACTTTGACATGAGCTGTTATTTAAAATTTATCCAGAGAAACAGCATGGAGACAAGCAACCAGGTCTTGGCATGGCTTCCTGTACTCGGAAGGGTTATTAGCACTCCTACACAATCCACCATAGAGAATCCAGAGAGTTGGCTACTGAATCTGCCGCTAGGATTCCCAGTATTGTCACCGCAGCCTTGAACTGTGAAGGAACTGTGGAAACCCCCAGACACTGCTTCCTCTACCAGGACCTGTGAAAGGAAATTACCCTTCTAGATTTTTTTTTTTTTTTTTTTTTGGATTTGGGAAATACAGTGAATTTCTGAGAAGTCTCAAGTGAATCACTCTATTAAAAAAAAAAAAAAAAGCTTTTATTATTATATATTGGCATCTTGTCTTCTCAGCTGTATTCGGTGAAGTTTGGAGTTCTCTTTCTTTATACTTACACAGCTCAGAAAGTGCCAGCAGTGGAACAAGGATGTAGAGGCTCCTCTTGCAGGGGGGTGTTATCCTCACTTCTTAGTTAGCAGACTTTTGCAGGACCTCCTGCCAAGGGCCACAAGGCAGGCGTCTGGGCAAGGCAGAAGCCTCAGGATTTGATTTCTATCTTGTCTGTCGTCTTGAAAAGCCTTTCCAACATTGTAAGGAAGGAAGCTAGACAGACCATGGCCATCTTACAGTTTTGACACTTTCCAAAGTGACTTGAATCATCTGACTTGCTCAAAGTGTATTTACTTTAAAAAAAAATTAGTGGGGATTTTTATGACAAAGGAGACAGCGCTTTAATAACTCTGTGTGATTTGGTGAATCATGTCAGTGCCTCCTTACATAACAGGTATTTCCCTCAGGCCATCCCAGTCATGAGATAGAGCCGGGATGTACCACTGTATCGAATTGATTGTTCTGCCCCCCCTTGCCGGTGACCTGTGGGAATATCTATCTTATCCAATCCCTTCCTGGGCTCAGATGGAGGAGATCCTTCAGGGGTGGGTGCTTAGGAACTGCAGTCGTTCCCACACATTCATCTCTGTCTGGCAGCACCACTGTTTCCTGACCTGGCCTCGGGCCACAGAACCATCTGCCAGTCTTGTCTGCCCTCTTTACTGATACAAAATGTTCCACACACCAATACAGAATGCTTTTTTTCCCCCCTTCCTTATTCCAGTGGACATAGCCATTTCTTGACCACAAAAGATGACTGTTGGGGTTCTTCTCTTCTGGAACAACCCATCTTGGCCAGCCCACTCCATCTGAGACTTCTCTTGAGTGAGAATCACCTCAGTTTGTCTCCTTTTCCCTTTCTGACAGTCTCAGGGTCTTTTCCTCCAGCATTGCTTCCTATTTCCATCGGAGATTTACCCCCTAGACTGAATGAGCAGTTTTTGTTGGGATCGTGTTGAGAGAGAAAGAAAGTATGGGCCTTTGTTATACTTTCTTGAAATGGGAGGAATCTAGAGCATGAATGAATGATTGATTGGTGTCTATATGTAGCTTTGAGTCTGGCTTCCTGCAAAGCTGTTTATATTATTATACCCTCATGCATTACATTATTTTTTGAGACAGAGTCTTAATAAGTAGCCCTGTTAAACCTTGAACTTATAGTCTTCCCACTCAGCTTTTTGAGTGGTGGGGTTGCAGGCAAGACCTTTTTAACTGGTCTTTTTTAAAGACCAATTAAAAATTTTTTAAAAAATTGGTTTTTATTATGTTTTGTAATTAATAGACTATTATAAAAAGAAGTTAGACTTGCATTGAACAGCATTGAACAGACAATAGAGAGAGTTCCTGTATACCCCTGTCCTCCATGGTATATAAAGTGCTAAGTACTTGGTTTTGTAATTCAAGGACTTTGAGGTAAATAGATGCAACCTTGTAAATACATTTCTAACTTGTTGAACACAGAGAGGCACGCAAAGCAATTAATAAATTTAGCATCCTGAATAGATCATGTGCCAACCTGGCAAATTTACTAAACGTGCTAATTGCAGAACACTTTCAGTCATTCAAATGAGAATCACAAGAAATGATGAATGTTTATTTCACAGTTCAACATACTTTTTTTCTTTCTTTTTTAGTTTAAAAGAGGTCTAATATAGCCGAATAGTATTCTAGCAGTAACTAGGGCATTCTCATTGCCGGCCTCCCTCCTGGTGCCTCTGTTCTGCATCCCTACCCTAGTCTAGACCATTTATCCAGAACCACAAATTGATTTTTAAAAAGCTACCCAGGGTTGCAGTCTGGAAGCGGTGTGGGAACTCCATTACTGTGTGGTTTCATCTTTCTTCAGCTAAATCTCTCATGCCCTTAAAGGGTTGGAGAGTTTGAGGTCCGTTTTAAGGATCTAGTAATGGCTGAAAGCTCGATGAAAAGGCTGTAAATATTTGTTGATTGATTGTTAATAGAGAAAAAGGCTTTGACTCCTTCACAGTGTCTAGGAGGAAGGATAGGAGAGAAGCATTCCTTACATTCCTTTTCAATCCAGCCATCTTATTTCTCATGTTTGGGCCATATATATTATCTCTATCTTATACAGTATATATTATATACATGTGTATGGATATTATGTACATGCGTGTACACAAACACACATATACATCCTACAAAAATAGACCTTTTCTTCCATCTTACAATCTTACAAAAAGGGAAAATTAGAATAAAACGTTTTCTATTTACCTCATTCAATTGCATTGCTCTGATAAATGCACAAAAAATGTAACAAGTTGGACAAGGCCAACTAGGGTAAGAATTGACTTTTATTGTCAATCCACCAGAGAAAGCGTTTAGGTGGAGCACATGGCTATCAATGTGATGAGGCATGAACATTATCAAGACACTTGTCTGCCCCCAAATACCTTTCCCTTGGCTCTGCCGTAGGCACTAAAAGGCAGGCAGCCATTGGTAGCCAAGATAAAGTCTTTATCTCCACAGGTGTCATTAAAATAATAAACATCTAGTATGTGAGAAAGGCAAATGTCAACACATTAGGGAAAACTTTAAGTGAGAATGCATGTTTTGAGAAAATTTAAAATTTTGTGATAACTGCAGATTCACGCCGTGCGGTTGGAGGAAATGGTACAGCGTCCTCACACCTTCCATTTAGCTTCTCTGCTTTGTGTGACTGCAGTACAGTATCACAACAAAGAAGCTGACATTGATTTCACTTGCAGTCTTTATTCTGATTTCTAAAGTTTCACAGGTACCTCTCTGTAGTCATAGTTATCTGTAGATATGTAAATATAAAGATATTTGATTATTTGCAATTTTATGGTGGCCACCATCATAGTCAAGATACATAGACACAAAATTCAAATCCCCATGATACACCCCCACCCCACCCTATGTGCATCTACTATCCTGTCCTAGGTCAATCAAAAAATTAATTGAACATGGAGAAATCAAGCTGGTGCTGAACTAGAAGTTTCACCCTTATTGACCACTGTTCATGGTGCCAGAAGGTACTTAGCATGCTACCAGAGGAGAAAAGTCAGCATCAATACCACTCAACTACAAATTCCTTGACCTATAACAGCAACCTGCCTGCAAGATATACTGGTGCAAGAGCAGCACAAATGTTATGGAGTGATCAAGCACTTTTTGATCATATTTGAGGCCCACTCTAGGAGATGGAACCCATACCTGATACTGCTAAAGTGGCCAAGAACCTGAGACTAGTCGGGACATGGGCCCTAGGGGAAAACCTACTACTATTATTCTGCTAAAGGAACATGGCAATGAAATGACTTCTAAAGACATATTGTTATACCCACAGATCAGAGTATTGTTCAAAAGTCAGCCAACAAGTGGCTTCTGGAAGTAGAAGGTAATTAACACAGAGATCTACAACTGGACCTGTTCAGAGAATGAGAGCTATTGGAGCATTCAGCCCTAAATTGGATGTCTTTATCAAATCCTTTACCTCAAGGCTCTGGGCTCTATTAGGAAGAGGAAGTAAAGAGATCGTGAAGGCCAGAAGTGGTGGATGACTCCAAAAAAGCTGTGTCTTCCAGACACAGCAGAGTTGATACACATCTGAACTCACAGAGACTGTGACGGCACACACGAGACCTGCATAGATTCAAACCAGGCTAATTCCCGGCACTGATAGGGGGAAGTAGACACAAAGTCTAACCAAGGAGCTATTTGCAATTGATACTTGCTAGGAAAGGGAAAATCAAATTTCTCCAATGACATATCAATGATACTCCAGGACAGGCCCTATGTCCAGGAATAGCTGGCTAACACAAAACAGCCTCCAGTGTGTGTGTGTGTGTGTGTGTGTGTGTGTGTGTGTTTTTGTTTTGTTTGGGTACTTTTTTTTTTTTTTTGCTTATTAGGTTTCTTGTTTGTAATTATTTTCATATTTGCTTTTTTTAATCTTTTTTTTTTAAGAGAGAGAGAGAATAGAAGGTTGAGTGGGTAGGGATCTGGGAGGAGTTGGGGAAGGTGGAAAAATATGATCAAAATATATTATGTGAAAAATAATTAAATAAAAATTAAACTAATTTAAAAATAAAACTCTGTCATTTTAACAACATTATAGCTATGGAATCCAGAATATGAAACCAGATTGGTTTTTGTCATCTAACATAATTCCCTGGAAATTGTGTGCACTATTTGTTCCTTTATAAATATTATTTAAAACAATGTTTAAAAAGATATTTATTTATTACTATATTATGTATATGAGTATTTTGCCTCTGTGTGTGTGTGTCTGTATGTGTGTGTGTGTGTGTGTGTCTGTGTGTCTGTGTGTATACACGATGAATGTGCCAGGTATCCTTGGAGACCAGAAGAGCCCATTGGGTCCTCTGGAACTGGAGTTACAGAAGGTTCTAAGCTGCACTGTAGGTGCTGGGAACAAAACCTTGGTCCTCTGAGCAGTCTGTACAGACATCCAGTTGTTGTTGTTATTATTATTGTGCTGAGCAATTGTCCATGGTTATGTGTGCACCATGGTTACCAAAGGATGTTTGGGCTATTTTTAGCTTTTACATTTATGAATATTTTGTTTGTCTCTCAGTTTTCTGTTTCTTTGACTTCCTGTATATTATGTAACAAAGTTACGGGTGTGTGATTTAATTTATTTATAGTCTTTTTAAAGTTTTAGGTTTTTTTTTTTTCCACTGAGTACCACAACAGATATAGATGATTTGCCATGTTTGCTGGTATTGATGCTTTATTATTTCTAGTGCAGTGTAAAAATCTTACTTTCACTTGAGCTCTTTAGCCCTCCCACTTGAAAATGGGACTCGATTTTAAGATGTAATTCCTTTACACATTTCCCACACATGCTGAGCACCTCATCAAATGCTGTTGTATGTTTTCACTTCAACAATGAATCATAATTTTGAAAACTTGTGAGGAGAAAAAGTGGCCATCATATGTGCTCCTACTGTTACCTAGTCACTCTGTTCATTTTCTGGGTAAGATGAATGTAAGAATTTATTAATAAGAAGGTGTCCTGTCATTAATTTTATATATCATAAGGATTCATGACCACCATGCAACAAAGTGGTTCAAATAAATTCCCTCTTGTAAACTCTAGACGAGAGAGGGGGTCGAGCGGAAAGAAGAGGGAATTTTAGATTCACAGAGCACCTGGAGAAGATGCAACATTTCCCAGTCTTTTCAGAGGTAGCATGCTCTGTTTTCTCTATTCTCATCTGCTGCTGAACCACCAGAGAGCATTGCCATCACAGATTTTTCCAGCATGCATTGCGCACCATGACTGTAAATGATCAAGCAGTATGTTCTAAGGTTGCTGAAGTCTATCTACTTTTTTTTTTTCTTTGTGGGGTGCGTAAATGAGTTCTGGGATTGCGGTGGGGTGGAATCAGAAATCTGGTCCTCATGCCTAAGTTGACTTCTCTAAGCTCCAGTCCAACATGTGATTTAGAACTCTGATTCTCAAGATTTCTCACTTGAAGAAACTTTGAGTGGCCAACTGCTTGCATCCAGAGAAAGATTTCAGGAAGTCTTTTAGGAAGGAAACTTACTTCACTTTGCAATCCAGTGATTGCTAGGCTCCTCCCAAAACCCTGTGATTCTTTCTTTCTTCCTGCCTTTCTTTTTCTTTCTTTCTTTCTTTCTTTCTTTCTTTCTTTCTTTCTTTCTTTCTTTCTTTCTTTCTTTCTTTCTTTCTTTCTTTCTTTCTTTCTTTCAGCTTTTAATTGGTAACAGTTTCAAGCACAGAAAATAGTATGAAGAATATTCTTCATAGTCACCATTTTAAACACTTTATCTTTTCTTTACCTCGACAATTTATCTGACTATTGATAGTGAATTGCAAGCAACATGGTACTTTAGTCCTGAATTATTCAAATATATTTCCTAAGAACACAAGTCTCTCAATCAACAGGACGTATATTATCAACTTCAGCAGAATCTACATCGATTTGCTTTTGTTTAATTTTATACATATTCCAATTTCAGGAGTTGACTTAACAATGTCCTCTCTAGCTTTCCCTACTTCCAGGACACAGCTACTTATATTTTCATAATTCCGTGGTCTCCTTTAGTCTGGAACATTATACAACTGTGCCTGTTTGGGCTCTCCTGATCCAGAGTTCAATCCAGGATTGAAGGCACATAAAAACCAAGCAGGTAAAGTCTGGAAGTATGCAAAGGGATGTAGAGATGGTGCTATAGGTCTGCTACCTGAGAAGGTGTTGTTCATGCCCATCCACGGGACCCTTGGGAGCGGGGGTGAGCTGGCGCAGAACCAACAACACGGGCTCTGGGAGTCAGGTAAGTGGCAAAAACAGACTCATTTATTTTAGGAAGGGGAAGCCCTTTAATACCCTCTGCTCAGCCCAGTGTCCCATTGTCTCCAGGACTGCAGGCTGTTAGCTCTTCTCCTCTCTGAGCATATCCTGGCAGGTCTCAGGCCTTGTTCCAGTGGCAAGTCTTGTTCCTCCTACAGAAAGGGAGAGAGGGGACTAGGGGTTGAGATGGGCAGTGGGGGGTGGGGAGGATGAAGCAGGAAAGAATGCATCATAGCTGGGAGATAGTCTCAGCTAGGCTCCCTGGGAGGAGTTCCAGAGCAAAATTCCTATTGGAGGAACATGCCTTAGACAGGAGGGGCTTTCCTGTCTCCTCTCTGTTGAGTCCTGGGGGGAGTGCCATCTCAGCATAGCTGCTGTAGCCAGCTCAAAGATGTAGCAGCCATTGACATTTTTAAAGAATGTGATATCACTTCTACTTTTAATAAAACTTCATTTTCACCCACTTCTTTTGAAACATTCTGCACAGTCCTCTCCCCATCTTAAAAAAAAAAATTATTATCACTGTCTTCTGAATATTGAGGTTCCCTCACAATTTAAATGTTGAGACTTACTGTTCCATGCGATGACATGAAGGGGTGGGTGAGGTCTTTCTGGAAGCGATTAGGTTATGAGGGCTCAGCCCTCTTCAGTGGGATCAGTGTCCTTTCAAAGGCGGGAGGCGAGCGTTGAGTCGCCCCGTGCACTCTTTCTGCTGTGTGAAGACACAGAAGCCACACCTGTGAGGAACAAGCCTTCACCAGACACCAAATATGCTGGCATGCTTTGACCTTGGACTCTCTAGCATCTACAACTATGGGAAATAAATTCATGTATGTTGCAAATTACCCAGCCTAAGGGATATATATATATATATATATATTTTTTTTTTATTTGATATGTGTGTGTATGTGTGTGTGTTGTATGTGTGTGATAACACCCTGGACAGATTGAGATATTGATCAGTATTTATTGGTGTCCCTCTGCCTTTGTATGTTTTAGAATGCATCAGTTGTTTGGAAACTACAACCAAGAAGATGTTACTGGCAGTAATGATTACTTAGTTAAGTTTCACTTCTGGTGATATTAGCATTTGCATCAGTAGACTGAGTAAAATGGGTTGTTCTTCTCAGTGTGAATGGGATTCTTTCAATCTGTTGACGGCCTGTATTGGATAAAAGGCTAAATAAAAGAGAATTCTCTCTGCCTGGATCTGTGCAACCCGCAACATTGGCTTTCTCCTGCCTTTGGACTCAGACTTGAACTGTTGGCTTTTCATTGTTTTAGAATAGAGGACTGGAGCTATCCCACTAACGCTGGGGTTCCAGACTGCTGGTGACTTTCTCAAGCTCTGTAAACACATCAACCTATTCCTCACAGCAAATCAATCTCTCTCTCTGTCTCTCTCTCTCTCTGTCTCTCTCTCTGTATGTGTGTGTGTGTGTGTTTGTGTGTCTTGGTATAGACATATATTTATTGGTTTTGTTTCTCTGGAGAACTCAGACTCATACCCTCCTTCAGCCACACAGAAAACCATCCTAAATTGATTGTTACCTAAGCTAAGGAAAAGGCCATCTCTCAAGCAGGAACATCACGATACTGTGAAGGGCCCCAGTCACATGGAGAGGCCACATATAGATGTCCCATCCCTAGCTCCTATTAAGTGCCCAGGGATGGCTGACTTCAGTTGTGAATGGATGAGTCTCCAGCCTCTATTCTTTAAGTATCTTGCATCTTGGAGCGGATGTATGCCATTTGTGCCCTGTCCAAGTTCTTGACCCCAAGACACCATGAGCATAGTACATGGCTGTCTTACCGTTCTAAATGTTTCCGGTCATTTTAATGTAAGCCGGGTAATTTTTGAATGCTGTTGGACAGATTTTATGCTCTAATCAATAATTCAACAAGGCTGTATTACGAGTTTGTTGTAATCAAAGTATCCTGCTAGACTGGTAGAGTTTACTTTAAGAGTCAAAAAAAAAATAGAATCTTTGCTCATGAAAAATCTATATTCTAGCACAGGAAACTAAATATACAAGTAAAAATAAATAGCTGTACTATAAGGTGGAAAAGAAGGTGGCAAACAAGTGTTGCTGTCAGGGAGATGGGTTTGGGCAGAGACCACCCTGACAGAGAGCAGGGCTTTGACACATTGCAGCAAGGCACCAAGCACCCAGCAAAGATGGGGAACTTTCCATATTATTGAGAAAAATATGCAAGTTGAAGATTGAAAAAAGGGTAGCAGATATTTGGAGAGGAGAGATGAGTACAAGAAGACTATAAAACAAATGGTTGGCCATGCAATCCTGCCAGGCTGTTGATCACGGTGTCTATCTGCTGTCACAGGACACACTCCGCACACCACTTCCCCAGGCATTTCATCACGTTCTGTCTTCCTCGGTTTTATGAATGAAACAGTTTAGGCTGAGAGGTCTAAAAACCATTCTGGTTTTAATGGAAATCTCTGGTGTGTCTAAGGAGCAAGAGGGTGGTGAATACAAAGGAGAAGAGAACGGAACACAAACCCCCCAGACGTTTTGCTTACCTTTTTCTTATGACATATTTAACAAGGTGACATTTAATTTTACAACAGTCCTAGAAGCTAACTGCTCTTATCCTGGTAACAGAAATAAACTGGGGCTCAGTGACATCGGGTAACCTGCTTTAGGTCATAGCAAAGGTGAGCTAGGATCTGGAAACAAACAGCTTCAGAGGCAGTAGTGGTTTCAACAATCTCCAACATTCCTGCAGTCTCCTGACTTCCTCCACGTAGTTTCAAGCAAACCTCCCTTTCATATTTCCTCAGAAGCATCTAGATGTTGCCACCTATGTCACTGATGACATAAATATGGAATGACCGATAGGTTTAGCACATTCATAAAAAAGTTACTTGTTAACCTCAAAGAATTTTCCGTTTCCAGTTGGTAGAATGTGAGAGGAACACCCCACCCTCACCCCTTCAAAAGGGGCACCACTGCTATACCTAAGAACTTAGCAACAACCAGAGCTTGAATTAGCCACTTAATCCTTTCTGGACAAACTTCCCTCCTTGTAAGGTGGGGCATGCTGAGTGATATTCTAGGGCTCTTCCATTTATTTCATGATTCTATAAACCTCGAACAAAGATTTAAGATGGAGAATTTACTTTAAAAATATTTTGTGTCATTCAGACTTTTGTGTTCACTACCTTAGCAAGTGCATTGGTTCCCCAACACATAGAGCAAAGGGCCACTTCCAAGAAGACGGTGGTTTGGTGAGGAGAGATGCTCTGAAGGACTTAGGGTACCAGCTCTGTGTCATGATGGCACTTCCACAATAGCTTCCAGTATTTGGTGAGTCTACAATTTCAAAACTATTAATGTGAAGCTGCTCTACAGACAGAGGTAAGCACATTTACTATTTCTTACACTTTACTGTTGCCTTAGTTTTTCCTTTGCTAAGGACATACTGTTTTTTGGTTGATGCCTTTGAGTTATTCCTACTAAGTAAGAATGCTAGAATAACTAGTCTCAATGGCTCACCTCATCAAATGGCATAAAGTTCTAACTGTATAAAACAAGCCCCCCCACACACACACACACACACACACACTAAAAGCAAAACCAAATCTGCTGTGACCTACCCTTGCACAGAGCAACAGAAATTGTGATGTTAATTGTTCTCTTTCACTCTCTCTAGGTTTTAATAGCTACTGGTAATTGCCACTTCCCAGGGAATCTTGAGAATGTTAGGTAGATTGCCCTCCCTATCTATATTAAACCATTTGTAACAAGTGAATATGAGGGACCTGGCAAGCAAATAAATTTATGGCCTTAATTTTGTTGCTCGGATTGAGTGCATGTGTTCCAAACTGTTTTTTAATTGCTATGACCTTGCCTACTGGTGAAAGCCCCAGAATTTATGAATTGTTACATAATATCTACTGATAGATAAACTCTTATCTGCAGAAGAGGTTGACTTTCCACTGCTTTCCATATTTGCTTGCATTTATATTTGGGAAATATCAAGCAACTCAAAACATTCTGTTAACACAGAGCTTCAAATGAATCACCGACTTGATAGGTGCTTCCCGAAGTTTATACAGCTTCATTTAACTTTGCCTTCTACTTCGTAGTTCAGTTCTTCAGGAAGAAGAAGGACTGCTGAGTTTCCTTTAAAGCCTTGCTTCTAAACACGGCTTTTGAGTGAGTCCTTTACTCCAAATAAAGGAAAAGTTGTAGTCATAATTCAGAACAAATCTCTGAATAACATGGATACAATTATTGCCTAGCAGAAAAAGATGAAGCCCACCCCATTTCCAAATATCCTACAAGCATGCTTCTGGTCCTTTCTGCCCACCATAGTTATCCAAACCTCTGTGATAACCAAAAGCTAGCAGAGAAAGTGTATGAAACTGTTCAAACAAGATCTTCATTATTTGATAATGCCCAAATCTGTCTAAAACCACATTTTCTGCCAAGATGGTATCTGTCCTCTAGTAGTACTTATTTAAAAATATAATTTTTAAGGCTTTACTAACTACATAGGGAAAAGCCCCAAACTAGACCCCAGCTGTCTTACATGAGCCTTAATTGCAGAAACATATTTGCCAACCATGGATGATGCCAGGGTGAGTGTAACTTATCTTAACACATTTTGGAGAATATAATAATCCTTAGGTAGTTCCTGTCCAGAAGGTGACATTTGCATAAGTTGTCTGGACTTAGGACTTACAGAATTCCTTCAAGGTTCAGTGTCTTCCCAAATGTCCTTCAATTCATTAGCGCCATTACTACTTTATTTATTATGGTCATTCTTAGCCATTTAAGTAGGAAAATGCTCATATAATTCAAAGCCTTATAAAGACTAGCATGTAAGTATGGAAAGCAGCATTGAAGCCAGACAAGTGCTTCCAGCCCTGGTCACTGAATAGGACCATTGTTTTCCATCCAAGCTGATGTTGTAGCTGCCTACTGGTTTAAAAACTGCTGTAGATCTCCAGGCCCTTTCCTGAAAGTTCTCATCCAGTATTCCCAAGGCTCTATAATAGCTCTCTCTCTCTCTCTCTCTCTCTCTCTCTCTCTCTCTATATATATATATATATATATATATATATATATATATACATACATACATCTATTTACCTCTCTTCTCTCTCTCTCTCTCTCTCTCTCTCTCTCTTAAGAATCACTGGTCAGTAAGTTCCTGGATCCATCTATCTCCCACCTACAGTGCTGGGACTACAGGCATTTGTGGCCATGCAGATCTTTTATGTAGGTGCTGGGAGTTTGAACTCAGGTCTTCATGCTTGGGAAGCAAGTGCTTATCCACTGAGTCTCATTTTGGGCTCAGTACCTGTGGTCTCTTATTCTCTGTACCTTAAAAGTAGAGAGTCCCTGTTTATTATTACTTACTGTAAAAAGAAGCTTCACTGATGAACGTTGAGAGATGCACTAATCTATGGGCATAATAATAAGTCATTGGGAGTCGGTTTAATACTAGGTTTATTTAGCAGAATAACAGTAATAGATTCTCCTCTAGAGTCTATAATCTGTCTAGCTACAGTTTCTTGGCACAGAAACAACAAGGTATGGGTTCCATCTTGTGGAGTGAGCTTTAAATAGAATCAGTTAGTTACCTTTATGTGTCCACTATTGCACCAGTAGGCATAACCTGCCAGGGTGGTCATAGTGGTAGCTCATAGGGTTAACATCTGGTTAAGACTCCATGAGCCCTATTAATTAAAAGAATGCATAGTATTGGGGGAGGGGGGTTAATTTGCAGAGGTGTTATTTAAAATAACCCATCTCTTCTCTAGAGAAAGTTTTTAAAATTCACCTGTGTAATTTTAGCACAGAGCAAAAGGCTCCTGGCTCTAGATAAGACAGGACTTCTGAAAGTAACGTCAAAGATCATCTAAAGCAATAGTTTGTAGGCACACGGCATTGCTGAGGGCATGAGACCCAACTGGCAAATTTACTCCTGTTTGTGTCATCTTGGTACATGGATATTTGTTCCTCCAATAAAACAGCCAAGTGATTCTAATGAGGCACCAGAATCACTGCTTGCATTGCATGACTGGGGGATCCCTTCACTCTATGTCATTGTTGACAGAAAGTTCTTCAGAGAGTCATGGGATTCTGCCATTCCCTGACACCAATAAATATTCACCAGAAACTAGTACTGTGATTTCCATTCCTTTAGCAAGGGTTGACTAAGCTCCTAAGACATGTACTGTGATGGGTGTCTACTTTCCAGCAGTGAGTAAAGCAGATGTGGCGCGCTCTGTTCTGTCACTGAGCTCAAAATCTAAAGGTATGAGGAGAAAAAAGAAGAATAGTGAGCAAATAAACACTCAAATTTCTGAATATCATAAAAGCTGTGAAGAAAATAACAGAGCATTTAAGAAAATGCAGCTAATGTTTCAAGTATTGGAGTACTAAAGCTGTCAGAGAAATGACGTCCCATTTGGGATTTAAGTAATGGATACCAATTAGGAGTATGGGGAATCAAGAGGAGCAGTGACTGTACATCATCTGTTGCAGCAAGGATGTTCATTTCTTGCGCATGATTGTTCTTAAGCTCCAGCCTCCAGTCCACTGCAGAGTACGCCTTCTGTAGCTGGGAAAGAAACAGTAGGAATCAGATGACAGATTGGTGTAGACCATTCAAAAACTCCAAACCTGGATATTTATTTATTACCTATTTTTTAGTCTGGAGTTCTCGTGTGTGTGTGTGTGTGTGTGTGTGTGTGTATGCATTCACATGCTTGCCTGCATCTTTGTGTCTCTCTGTCTGTAGTGTGCATAGTGTATGTATATGTGTGCAAGTGTGCATGCCTGTGCATGTGCATGAAAAGGCCAGAGAAGGATACAGGGTATCTCATTCCATAATTTTCAAATTTACTCCCTTGAGAATAGGTCTTTCATTGAAGCTGAGTCTCATTTTTTTTTCTTCCTAGAATCACTGGTCAGTAAGTTCCTGGATCCATCTATCTCCCACCTACAGTGCTGGGACTACAGGCACTTATGGCCATGCAGATATTTTATGTAGGTGCTGGGAGTTTGAACTCAGGTCTTCATGCTTGGGAAGCAAGTGCTTATCCCCTGAGTCATCTCCCCATCCCTTAACCTGAGAACTCTCTTTATCATATCATATCTTATCACATCATAGTTTGATGTCCAACAGTGTTCTCTAGTCTTATACATTAGTCTCTCCAAAAGAACTTTAAAAAGTATAGCCAGGCGCTGGTGGTGCACACCTTTAATCCCAGAACTCTGGAGGCAGAGGCAAGCAGATCTCTGTGAGTTTGAGGCCAGTCTGGTCTACAGAATGAGTTCCAAGACAACCAGAGTTACAACAGAGAAACCCTGTCTTGAAAAACACACACAACTATATGTGTGTGTTCCACCTGTAGAAATTCTGACGTAATTGGCCTATGGTATACTCTGTACATAAGATTTTCTAAAACTCCCAGATTATTCTAACATGTAAACAACTTTGCAAGCCATGGTTTAGAGGAAGAAAAAAAAAAAAGATACCTAAATGGATCAACAAAGAAAGTTCACAGGGGGTTAAGATAATCTCTGTAATTTGTATGCCTCTCTTGGAAAGCAAAGAATAGCTGGTTAAACTGAAGTTTTAAAAGTTGATAGTGTTCTAGCCATTAAAGATGCCCTGCTGGTGCCTCTTTCACACAATGATGATGTTTCTTGGCACTCAGTCTGCTTTTAGGAAGCCATCCTTTATACCTGGGTCTTCGTGGAACTGGCAAGGGAAAAGATGAAAATGAAGACTAAGAAAATATCTTTTGCCTCTGAAAATTTCAAAATACTTTGGGAGGGCAGAACTAACATTCACAAAATAGTGTAATGGCTATATTTTAATTATTAAATCTGAGAATTTAAGTTTACGAGATGGTGAGGGATCTTCACTGAACCTGGGTTAGTGGACAGAGAAAAGAAAAAAGTGGACTTAAGTAATACAGGAGGAGGGGACCCGGTAAGGAACGGTTAGAAAGATGGATTTGTGGTCAAGACTGTTTGTTGCACTTTCACAAGACCATGGTTGGGCTCCCAGACCCAAGTCAAGCTACTCATAATTACCTCTAACTCCAGCTCCAGAGGATCAGACACATTCTTCTGGGCTCCACAAGACATGCACACACACACACACATACTCAGACACATACATGTAAGTAAATAATAAAATAAAAATATTTTAAATAATATACAATGGAATGGTGAGAGAAGAGAGAGAGGTGTTGGAAAGCATTACCCTATTGGCATATGGTGGAAACTCCCCAAAGCAGGCTTGTTGGAGGCCTTCAGGTAATTGGGGTATGAAGAGGATTGTGGAATCCCAATTTCTTCATCTTTCTTCTTTTTCACTTCCCATCTATAATATGTCCTACCCCACCACAGACCCAAAAGCAATGGGGACCATTGATCATGGAATAAACCTTCAAAATTCTAAACCTGAGAAAAACTTTCTTCTTCCTAAGTTGATTCCTAAGGCATTTGTTACAGTAACAGAAACCTGACTAACCAGGAAAACCCATTTATCCACCAAAGTGAGAGCTGAGAGTAATAGCAATCTCTCTTCTAGGAACTGGTCATTAACTAGTGTTCATTATTGCATCTTGTTTTCAGAGAAACATTCTTCTCTGACTTCCTTCCTCATACTGAAGAAGACTTACTCTGTTTTTCCACTTCTTCTGTCCCCAGAGTGGCTAATCATTGATTTCCAAAAGCTTCCATGTCAATAACAAAATAAAAAATTTTGTAACTTTTAGATTCTCCTGCTTAGGTAGGTAGTCTTTTGTAGTTAGTCTCTCAGGCACGAGTTATCACAGCTACTCTATATTATGTGTTTACTGAGTAAGGTGCCATGGGAAACATGGACACAATTATCTGATGTCACAGTCACAACATTTAGTTAGGAAACTGTGGCGTCCAGATTTTGTTGACAATCTGCAGCTCATTGAAAGTAAGTGATTTTTCCCAAATTTCTACAGTGAGTGATGGAACTTATTCTTTCTTTCTTTCTTTCTTTCTTTCTTTTTCTTTCTTTCTTTCTTTCTTTCTTTCTTTCTTTCTTTCTTTCTTTCTTTCTTTCTTTCTTTCTTTCTTCCTTCCTTCCTTCCTTCCTTCCTTTCTTCCTTCCTTTCTTTCCTCCTTCCCTCCCTCCCTCCCTCCCTCCTTTCTTTCTTTCTTTCTTCTCTTTTTTCTTTCTCTCTCTCTTTCTTGTTTTTCAAGACAGAGTTTCTCTGTTGTAACTTTGGCTAACCTGATACTCACTCTGTAGACTAGACTGGTCTTGAAAGAGCTCACAGAGCTCTGCCTGTCTCTGCCTCCTATGTGCTGGGATTAAAGGCGTGAGCCACACCACCTGGCTGGGATATTTCTATCACACCTCCTCTCCCAAAGCTCAGGGACCACTGCAGAAGAGAGAATAGGAAGATTATAAGAGCCAGAGGCGGGTTATGACTACAACAAAACAATGGTGTTTGTACCCAACAGAACAATTATACATACAAACTCAGAGTGGTTGGGACATCATGCGCAAGAACTTTATAAAGAAGGTGGGCATGAAATCCCATCCCTGGCTGAGGAGCCGGTGGTGATTGATAGCACTGGAGAGGGAGGGTAAGTTTTCTTCCACGTGTGGCCCTGGTAGACTGCCCATGCTCCAATGGATTGCCACAAAACCAAGAATACATGGATAGCACAACTTGTACTGAATGAGTTTAATTTAGAAAAAAAAAAAACAGAGAAAAATGGTATTAAATATCACTGAGGAGTTGATTACTGGCTTTAGCAATGTGAACACCATTGGTGGAGAGCAGTTTTGACACAAGGAGAGGCAAGCCTTGATACAGGGGGCTTTAGAGAGAATAAGAGAACAGATTTTTGGAGACATAAGGAAAAGGGTAGCCAGGTATGGTAGCACAAACCTGTAACCCCTGTACTCAAGAGTCTGAAGACAGGAAGATCGTGATTAAGCCAACCTGGGCTAGGTATAGAATTCTAGGCCAGTCTAGGCTACAAAATGAGACCAGGAATTAAGATACTAACAAAAGTAAATAAATACATAAGCAAAAATTAAAAGCACTTATAGTTGGAGGGCAACAAATGTGAGACATAAGCTCACGTTTGTGTGCTGATGGAATGATCAAAGCAGGGTAATGACTCAAGTGAGGGAAAGGAGCAATGTCTGTGACTGTTTAACAGAACTTAGGATTTACTGAACATGTATAGAACTGAGACAGAGATAGGAACACAGAAAGTTCATTCCCGGAAACAGGATAGAAGGCATCCTATGAGTCCAGATGCTGGTGGGCGGGTGGTGGGTGAGCTGGAGGTGGGAACTTGTAGTTCTTTTCTGATTTTTATTCCTCAGGCAAATAGCAATCAAGGTCAACTGCTAAGCATGAGGATGGGGAGGGAAGTGTTAGAAGATGTATGAGAAAGGAGAAAACACAGAATTGTTGTCCGGGAGAATAGAATAGTAAGTGGCTTAGGGAAATAGACCTGGACTGTTGGGCAGCATAAAGAGCATGCTCCCAGTTAGCCACCTCAGTTTCATGAATTTGTGTATTTTTCTTTCTCCACTCAGTATTCATTCAGCCCAAGAGTATCATTTTTGCAAATGAGGACAGCACAATTAATTGTATGCTCACATGTAACAGCCAGCTACTAAATTAAGAAATGATGGATTTGCTCAAAGTCTTCTTCATTTAGCATGGGTGGAGAGTCAAGGAGGGAGACTCTGGTTAATTGAATATTTTAGATGACTAAGGCCATTGTATTTCATAACTACTTTAAAAATAGAATAAGAAGATTTTTAAAAAAAAAAACTAAACAAATGACTCAGAATACCACATGAAAACACTTAGTGAATAGTGCCCTAATAGTCAATGTTATACATTATTATGAAACAAATAATGATCATTGGAAATCATGGGAAAATCCAGGTATTTGAGTTTGTGGTAATTATGATATGGATGGATTATATCAATAATTTTTCAAGAGCGCCTGGGGCTATAGCTTAGTCCTGTAAAGGGCTTGCTGTGTAAACATGAGGAACTGAGTTTGGCATCCAGTATCCTACCCAGGTTAAAAAACCAAAACCAAAAACATAAACAAAAACAAAAACGCAAGTTGGTAAACTGGTAGTGCCTGTTTGTAATCCCAAACAGGGAAATCCCTGGAGCTCACTGGCCATCTAGCTTGGACTAATTGGTGAAACTCTGGTTCTAGTGAGAGAACAAAAACAGCCAACCACAAAATGAATGGTACCAGAGGAATGATAACCAATGTTGACTTCTGACTTCCACAAATAAGGACACACAGGCACCAGTACATGTGTGCATGCACGCACGCGTGCGCGCACACGCACACACGCACACACGCACACACACACACACACACACAAAACAAGCACATGAATTTTCCAAAAAAATATACAAGTGACAAGGGAAGTTGCTAAATGTAATATCTTTAGAGAAATGCATCCGTCATGTCTTAGTTGTACCTGTGACAGCATTACAGTAACACGTTTTTCTTTCTCAGTTGCCTTTAGCTGGCGCAGTGAAGCCGTCAACAGTGAGGAAACACTTATCTTCTGAGTCTGGATGATGCTCTTGCCAATGACAATGTCAACAAGACCGTGAGTGCTAGCGCTGCGATTGCCTAAGGCCAACGATTGTCTCCTGGACACTTGCGTTTTCTCCTAGTTCAAATGCTTGCATTGTATGTGAATCTGCACTGCCTTATTTACTATTTTTAAAGGAAACTGATTATATAAGCAATATATCTTCATTGAATTATAATTTGGAAAACATGGAAGAGCAGAACAAAGAAAATACAAGATATTATCTTACCACTCAGAAATGCAGTTAACGTTTCTGATGAATTTTAGTCTGATATTTTAATCCCTCTTAGATAGCTTTAGAAAAATTGTGTCAAGTGGTATATCATTTATACCCTTTTAACTGAATACTTTTTGTGAGATTCTCCCATCACAAGACTCCAAAATCACAACATATAGTAGCCTATCATATGAACATTATGGGTTATTTAAGAATTCCTCATTACTGTACAGTTAAGATGATTTTGAGTTTCAGAGACCACAATGCTGAACAATCTTGAACATAAATCTAACTTTTTTTTGTAGTATTACTCATTTTATTAAGCTACCTTTCTAGAGATGGAATTACAGAGTAAAAGATGATTTTAAGCATCATTTTAAGCAATGGTTCTATCCCTTATAGTCCACCTCACTTTGATTTCAACTCATCTGACAGAGCTCAGCACCATGAGCAGCTAATGGCTTCACCTCCATCCTTCCCCTTTTGTTTTCCAACTGTTCCCACAGAACACTCCAGCTGTCAGCTTTCTCTGACCCTTTGTGCACTGCTGCTGTGTACTGGCTGGAAGAGCATGCACTATAGTGTCGTTGGGCTTCTCTTGAGTATGAACTCTTTCTCATACATATTTTCCATGCTTCTGATTTTTTTTTTTTTTAATTTATTGTTCTTCAGGATGCCCAGCAAGCCACCCCTCTCCGTTGTTGAACCGGGAAGAGTACAGAGCACATACATAACTCAGTACACAAATACATAAACACCCACCGGTCTTCAACTGTGCGGACCTCATACTCTTGAAAAAGCCAAATGGCTGCTCTTAGCTGATCACCTGTGCACATACTGGTTCATGTCTGTAAACAAGGCCCAGGGTTGCTGTTTTTATCTTTTCTGTTCTTTCTTTCAGTGGCTTGGACCCAAGTTTCTCTTAAAAATAGGGATAACCTAAGGATATTTTCCTTTACTTTTAACCCTTCACTTTGCTTTCTTCTTGTATCAGGCAGAAGCATTGAACATCCTTAGGGGTTAAGGATCACACCATGATGAATGAGCATAATGTTTCTTTATCTGTACCATTGCCAAGCTTTATGGCTCCCTCTTCATACCTACACATCTGCCCTAGCAGATGTCAGGCCACAAACTTAGCCAATGACACAGCTGCCTCCCTTTGTGATGATGCAACTTAACTTCTGACTCCAAGATCCATTTTGCCTGTGTGGTCAGAGACAACCAACTTTTATGCTTTTTAGGGGTTGTCTTTTCTCCTGTTGGGTCATGTGCAGTGGGAAGGCTTGGTGAGTCTGAAGAACAGCCACAATTGCCCTCTTGGTTATGGGTCATCCTGGCTTGGCACTGAGGAGTCTGTTTAACACTCTGTGACACAGAGGAGGCTTTGCCAAGCCTTTGTGGGTCCTGTGTCACATAGCTCCTCGTCTTTCAGATCCCTCTTCCTATGCGATACTCAAGGCAGGGCCTTCATCCTCTAATATAGGAATACACAGCTCTCCCTCCCTCCCTCCTTCTCTCTCTCTCTCTGAATGTGGTGTCCTCCTCTGGCCTCCCTTTCTTTCCTCTCTTCTCTCTTTTTGTTTCCTCCTCCTGTGCTTGTTTACCACTCCATTTTTCTTCAGGAAACCAATTGACTAAATTCTTCCTCTAGTTTCTTTCAAGGCCTTTAAAGAGTTTAGGCAAACACACACACACACACACACACACACACACACACACACACACACACACACACAACATAGCCCAAAAAGACTTTTGACTAAGGACAGAATTGATGGACTGCTTTTAATATCAGAAGGAAAAACACAGAATGCTATCTCAAATGGTATTCCCACCACAGTAAACATAATGAAAGTCAGAAACAAGAGACAGTCCCTGGCTTTCTTCTGCTTCCAAAACTCTTCACCGATCCTGGGAAACAGTGTTCTGTGCCCACCGCCTTCCTGCTGCTGTCTTTGCCCCTGAGCGCTTGCAATCTGGCACCTACTTCTGCCCTTGTCTTGATCATAAGTCCACCTGTTTCCATCTTTCCCACCATCCCGCTCACTTCCCTTCTGGTCTTCTCAACCATTCTCTTTTTCTCCATGCCATTCAACTAATCACTGGGGGGCTATGCATCTGAGAAACAAGAACGAATTCAGTTTTCGTCATGTTAGAGGGATTTCAGACCACGTAAGACACATGGATACATGAATAAAGAACGCTTCATAAGAAACTGTTGATTCTGGTTTGAATACACCTAAAGCCCTGACTTACCGGAATTGTTCACGTTTCCAATCCATCCTCCCTACATTTTAATTCTTTCTTTTCCTTACTAACTCTTGAATTTCCCATTCCCTAAGCTCCTTCTGTACTTTGCTGAAGGGGGATGTCCTCCATAAGCTTGCTCCCCTAGAGAAGTTCTGCATGTCATATAGAGGTAAGAAGTAATGCTGCATGTCCAGGGCCAGTGTCTAGAATCATCTACAGAATGACACTTATTACCACATACTGAGAGGACTGGACTAGGCATCCCCTTCTACCTGTTCCTCTGTTAAGGACCTTACCATTCTCGTTAAGGCTTAAGACCCTTCCACTTCTCTCCAGCCTCAGCCTGTCCAAATGTTCCTTCCTTTCCATGATACATCTGATCCAACCTTCCCTTCACGCACTCACCACATTGGCCTTGAACCTTTATGTGACTAAGAACTTTCTTCACACCTAGAACATAGATAGACATTTGTTCTGGCCCCCAGCTTCTTAAACATTTTAGGTCATGACCTAAAATGGGATCCCATAAATAAATGTTGAAGTTACCAAAAAATGGCCACAGTAAAAGTTTTCTGAATGCACAGTAACCAAATTTTAACTCAGAATCAAATGTGTAATGACTCCAAGGCATTTCTCACAGCACACTGTCATGCTGCATAGCACAGCTTCATAGTAGCATTAGCTCTGACAAACAGTATGCATACTTCTGTGTAGTAGTTAGCTCTTGTGGTGGCTCGCCAAGAGAGACAGGAAGCATATTCATAGGTGCAAACCCTGCCAGACCTCAGCAGAGGGAACCACCCTCCTGGCCAGTGCCAGTCTGAACAGTGGAACCCTGGGTGTCTGACCTCAGGTACTTTTATTGATTCAGAACTCCTCAGGTGCAGATCATAAGCAATCAAAAATTCCCCACATAAATCCAACAACCACAGACAATAGAAAATGGCAAGGCCTATGCATCCCTTTTTCCAACAATGAACAAAAACAATTATTTTAAACACGACTAAAAATAAATTTCTACAATTCCTCTTTTCTGTATAAAAAAGTCACATTACCTTTACAACACAATTTAACACTACACCAGCAAAACCATTTACAAGAGGAACAATCACAAGGACAGGACCAAATGAAAGCAAACATCTATCAAGTTTTCACAATGTCTTCAGACAGCAGAAGAACATTATCAATGTCCAATTATCTGGAATTCACTCATGATCTTCTGGGCTCCTCCAAACAGCCTGAATCACTTCTCTGGCTCTGCCCTCTGCAGCACACACAGTTCTCCAGGTCACATCATTGCTGCTGCTGCTCTTGATAGTCATCCCATGGTGCTGAGATCTTCAGAACTGCTGGAGTCCCTTGCTGCAACTGGGCTGCACTTTCACCAATAGGCTGTCTTCATGGTGCCAAGCCTCAACTTCACATGACCCTTTCAATATGGGTCTTCAACTATTACTAAGGCTGCATTTTTACCAATGGCCTCTCCTGGCCTCTCACAGTGCCAAGCCTCAGCTGTTCTCCAAAGTTCCCTTCATGCCTTCAAAACCAGTCCACCTGGGTGACTCTTACAGCACCAAGTTTGGCTACCAGCACGAGATGCCATCTCGGCCAGTTCTGGAAGACAGCTTCTGTGTGCTGACCCCGAGGAATCACTTTCCAGATTTTAAGATAGAGTCTGGTTTTCAGGGAAAATAACTGGTAACCTTGTCTGCAGGGAGGGGTCCCTCATGGGTGGAGTTCTCATCACTGTCACTAGTATCTGGACTACTTGTCTTTCTTTTATTCAGGTTTGAAGGAAAAACAAAAAACAAAAAAACTGTTCAGTTTAACTAAATGGATTTTTGGTGCTAAGCCACAGCTTCCGCAACAGCAAGGGGTCCTGAGCCAGTGGGAAGAATTGCCAGTTGAAACATTCTGGCAGTTTGGTGTTCTTTTTCACCACTGCTAATGGGAAACATACACCCTTCTTCATAGACCTCAAACACAAGACCCACTTCGGCTTCACACACACAAAAAGTCATCAACAAACTCAGTTTATAGAACAATTTGCTCTGTTTTCCATTTCTCCCGCCCTGGCTGCCACCAGAGACAGGAGGGAGTGTTGATTCCATGATCAGGAAAAGCCGTTGAACCCTTGCTTTTTCCCTGCTCCCAGCTGAACTCTGTTTTCACTATGAAAATTCATCTCAAACATTTGTCCAAAACATGGCTCTCTCCTAGGAGCTTTTTTCCTCATTTATTTATTAATTTCACAACCTTTTCTTTTCATAGAAGCGTATTTCCTTTCTTTCTTTCCTGTTCCTTCAGGAGACTTCAATTAATACCTTAATCTCTATCCTCTGGTAGCTTCCCTGAGTGTACTTTACCTGACTTTGTGAGATCTGAAGTTTCTTTCTAGTTCTTCCTTGACTCCATGTTGCATGAGCATGACTTCAGGCCGCACATGGGTATGCCACTTGTAGTAGTACGCTACTGCTGGGGCAGCTCAGCAAGGAAGAGATGAAGGCATATTTCATAGATGCAAACCCTGCCAGATCTCAGGAAAGGGAACCACCATCCTGGCCAGTGCCAGACTGGACAGTGGAACCCTGAGTGTCTGAGTTCAGGTGTTTTTATTGATTCAGAACTCCTCAGGTGAAGATCATAAGCAATCAAAATCCCCCACAGAAATCCAACATCTGTAGACAATACAAAATGCCAAGGCCTGTGCATATCTTTTTCCAACAGTGCACAAAAACAATTATTTTAAACACAACTAAAAATAAACTTCTACAATACTTCTGTGCATGCTGTTGCATCATACACCAATGAAGGCTGACTCAAATACCTTGGACATATGCCCAGAAGTAGTATAGCTGGGTCATATGGCAGTTCTATTTTTAGCTTTCCAGGAACCTCCACACTGATTTCTATAGTGGCTGCACCAGTTTACATTCACACCAAATAGTATATAGAAGTTCCTCTTTTCCTATGCACTTGCCAGTGTTTGTTTTCTTGATAATAGTATCCTGGCTAAAGATGAAATCTCAAAGTAGTTTTAATTTGCATTTCCCTGATGGCTAAGAATGTTGGACATTAATATGTATTATATATGGCACACACACACATATATGCATATATGCAATATATATGTGTATACATATATGTATATATAGAATATGTGTATATATATACACATATATGTATATAGGGAATATGTGTATATATATATGCGTGTGTGTAGATATACACGTGTGTGTGTATATATATATGTGTGTGTGTGTTTCTTCTTTAGACAACTAACTCTATGTTCAGTTCCACAGACCATTTTAAGTCAAATGTCTGTTTTCCTGATGTTTTGTTTTAAAAATTCTTTGTGTATTTGAGACACTAATCCTCCATCAAATACCCAGCTGGCAAACATTTCTCCCTTTTTGTAGGCTGTCTCTTCAGTTCATTAGCATTTCCCTTACAGTACAGAAGCCTTTTGATTTGATGAGGTCCCACTTTCTTTTGGCCTTATTTCCCCAAATGGCTGGAGTCATATTCAGAAAGTCCTTTCTTATGCCTGTATCATGAAGTATCCTCCCTACCATATCTTCTAGTAGTTTCATGTCTAACATTGTGGTCTTTGATCCATTTGGAGTTGATTTTTATGCAGGGTGAGCAATAAAGACCAAATTTCATTCATCTACACGTGTATATCCAGTTCTCCCAGCAACATTAGTTGAAGAAGATGTCTCATCACTTTTTTATTATTTCTTTTGATATGCAGAAGCTTTTAGTTTGATGCAATCCCATTTGTCTATCTCAGCTCTTCTTGCTTTTGCCTTTGGTGTGCACAATATGTCATATTTTTGTTGGCATTTCATTCAAGATATTTTCTGAATTCCTTCTTTGAAATATATTGCTTACAATTACTTGGGATAGTCTAGTTACTTTTCTGTCATTGATTTGGTTAATTTCCATGTGGTTCAAGACTTTATTCAGTATGATTTCAACTTTGGAAATTTGCTTGCTTGCACCTTCTTTGTGACCTAGCATATGACTGGCCTAACAGATGTTCCTTGTGCATTATAAAAAGTATGTACTCCTAAACTGTTGGAGATAATACTATATATGGATTAACCAGTTTAAAATTTAAGTCACTTGACTATTTATGTAACATATACAATTAGATATGGGTATATATATATATATATATATATATATATATATATATATATATATATATATATATAAAATCTTTAAATGTTACCATTAACTATGGGTAAGATATATATATATTACCATTAACTATGTCTATTTAACCAATGTTCAACTTGTGTTTTAAAATCTAATTTTAGATTAATCTGTATCCTACATATACAGATTAAATACTACCCTAGCATCATTCTTTTTATACAGTAGTATCATTTTATGCATTTTTAAGAGGAGTGTACCTCTTACTTTTGTTTCAGTTTCTGGTCATGAAGCTAAATCTGGGAAAAAAATGTTCCTGCAATCATAGATTTCCTATTCTACAAAGCTTTCTCATAAAGGAAAATTAAGAAAATTCCAATGTGTGTCTCTTGTTGGTTATAGGGGATAACCTGAAATTTTTCTTAGTAGGAAGATATAAAAAGAAACAAGAAACAAAAATCTAAAACATACCCCTCTAACCCAATGACAAGCTATGTCTAAACAGAAGTGACTCACTAAAGACAGTATTATTCACTTCAATTTAAGAGTTTATTCATATTATTCTCATCCATCTACCCATTTAAGTCATTTATTAATTAAACATATCGTAAAGATTTATTATGTAGTAGACCATGAAGGCACAAAAATACCTATTACGAATTGTCTCCAAAGCAGAAGTAGGGAGTCTTGTAAGGAAGAAAGAGAAACATGAGAAAAAGCTTAAACTCTGATCTCTATAGTGATAGCAGCATGTACAGGGCACTCTGAAAGCATCAAGGTGAAAATCAAATCTCCATCTTCAATATTTTCTCCTTCTTGGCCCATCTTCAGATGACTCAAATTTCCTAGATGAATGGGCATTTGAGTTGAGGCCTTTAAAGTGATTTGGCATTAGACAGGTATACCAAGAAGCTTTTGAATAGTGGAAATAGGTATTTATAAACATTTCAAACAAGAAAAGATTAGATACAGGGAGTTACATGCCTATGTAATTCTTGGCAAGACCAGAAGAATGGGCTGGAGTGGAATTCTCCTGAATGAGTCAGAGAATGCCACGTATTATGGGAGCTACTGGCTTGTCATTGCAGGAGGTAGAAACCATGGTTCACTAGACCCATTAATTTAAAAAAAAGCATAGTTCAGTGACTGGGGAGCAGGGGTCAGGAAGCTGGTATCATAAAGTTTCTGCTATTCCTGGAACTATGCCAATCAACACCCACAATGCTGGCAACTGTGAGCTGGAATGCAGAAATATCTCTATCTGTACAATATTCCCTGCTTGTAGGAAGAAAATTGTTGGAAGATAATGTCTTCCACACTTCCACTTTCTGCTCTTTGAGTGATTATACATGACTGATGGAGCTTATTTCACATTCAAAGCATAGCTGTTGGGGCCTGGGACATGTGATTTTTAGTTTAGCAGGCTTTTCTATAAGCAGAGTACACAAGGAGGAAATGGTAGTGGATGCAGCATACAGGATGTGGATAAATCTCCAAGCATGCCCGGAGAAGGTGAAATGGGAGTATGAGAGTCTGGTGGAGGGGATAGTTTATGGAAGAGAGACAAAACTATTTAGAGGTTTGAGAGCAGTTTCTAGGATAGTTGGAGCAACAGATGCTGAAATTGAGAAGTCCAAGGAGTCGATTGGCATGCACTGGGGAGGGACTCAAGGAGGAGGAATAGTAGACTTATAGACACATGAGCTAAGAGGCCATTGCATTAATTAAGGTAAGTGTTGTTAGTGGTTGGTAGACATACAGAAGTCATTCTGAGAGCCAGTGAACATACCATGTTCATTTTTAAGACATTATGTTTCTATGGCAATTCTTCTCTCTGGGTTGTCCCTTTCTTCTAGGTCTTTGTTTAGGTGCAAGGCTTGTAGGATGCATATTCAAGTGCAAGACAATTTTCCACATATAGGGTATCTGCAGCACTTGTGGGCAGTGTTGCTTCTATCCTCATTTAGTTTCTTACAGTCAGTGTGTTCAGTTAGAAAGAAAACTTAACTAATAGCAGGAATTATGTTTCCTGCTTCCTTGATGTAGCATTTCCTTACTAAGGTCCACTGAATTAATAATATATCTCCTGAAGGTTCCAGATCAAAATGTAAAGTTTCAAAGGCTGACTGGCCCAAAACAAATTACTTGAGTCTTAAGCAACTCTTACATGGAAGGTTTCTAAAAAGTGGGATGGATGAAGCACCTTTGTTTTTCCAATTGGGTCTCATTTAAATGGTCTTCTGGTAGGGAATGTACGGAACTTACACGATCTTCTTGCCTTAGCCTTCAAGTGTGAGGATTCCAGGCACATGCTGCTATACCTCACTTGTCGGGGGTTGATTTTAAAGAAGAGTTTTCTGGAGCTGTGCTATAGGAGCTGTTGCACCCTAAGGGGGAAGAATGAGGAACTTTCACTTGATCTGAAGCCCCTGAAGGTGCTCACAGGTGCTATAGGAGCTGTTGCACCCTAAGGGGGAAGAATGAGGAACTTGCACTTGATCTGAAACCCCTGAGGTGCTCACAGGGAGCATCCATTGCATTTGTTAAGGACCTGGGATAGAGCACAGATCCCAGTTGGCTCCTGTTAGAGGACTCCAACAGGCATGGAGTAAGAAGGCTGAACTGGAGGAGTATGAGTGACTCACATCAGGGGAATCTCAAATGAGGTGTCCTAGGCAATGTAGCTCTTTCTAAGAATTTACAGAGGAGCTCCTAAGAGTCAGGGTTTTAAGAGAGTATCGGACTGTTTTACGACAATACTAGTTAAGTGAGAATTTACTACTTCATCCCAGCTCTTGTCGGTCCTTTAAACACTCCTTGACCTTGGAGAAAGGACCGGAATCAGTTTAGCATAAGGGAGAAAGGAACCACAGGAAAGAAGACCCTGCCCCCCCCCCGCCCCCCAATTGCCACTTTCCAGTCTTCCATCTATTAAGAGACACTCCTTGTGGCCCGAGGACGCTGCCTCTGCACAGGCTTCCTTGCCTAACTGCCTAACTCAGCGCCTAAACTAGTCGAAAGCCTAATCTAGGCGCATGCTTTTGTAAGAAGTGACTGAGTCTCAGCCAATCGCAGCAGCTGAGCTCCAGTCTATCATAGGCAACCAACTGTTCAAACTATGCTCAAATAAGGCAAGCTGGGATCTGTAACCACTCGCGCTCGCTGTCTCTGCGCTTCATTTCTGTATTCTGTATTTCATTTCCATTTTCTTTCCGTGGGTACTGTCTGACTGTGACAAACCAGAGTTCTCTGAGCTGCTTCTGGGTCATAAAGACCGCCCGATACTCTAGCATGGTGAATAAAAGCCACTTAAAGATTTTTAAATCCATTGTAACTTTGTCCTTATCATTACCTGTCTCAAATCTTGGCGGGGGAAGGAGAAGGTTTAATTTCAAATCATGTGTAAAGTTTTAATTATTACATATAATTGGGTCACCTTAATTTTGAATTTGAGTATTTTGGCATTTTGATTTTTTTTATTATTACCTGCATGATCAGGAGAATCATGGGACTTTTGAGTTTTCATCCAACTCAGTGACTAAGGTTGTTCATTAATTAGCCTTTGTAAGAGGAGTGAGGGGGGGTCACTGCAGATAGGTTGGTGCTCACACCTCATCAATTGTATTTGGTTATATACTGACTAAACCCTTTCATTCCCAATGGGTTAGCTGGTGCAGTTCTGTCCAGAAAAGGCATAGACAACGTGATATACTATGAAAAATTGTCATATCCTAGCTATATGGCCTTGTAGAACATACATAACTCCTATAAATCCTGACTTCCTTATCTGTAGAATATGGCAAATAATATATGTGCCTTTTTCTTTCACACATTTTGGTGGGAGTTTAAATAGGACAACACACTTGAAAAGTTTCCCAAAATCCAGTAGGCACTCAATATCAATTAAATGCTTCATGATAGATATACCTTGATCAGGTAGTGCTTTGAAAACTTCCAACATCTTTCTTATGAATGGAATAAATCATCCTAAATCCACAACCAGATAAAACTGGCTATAGTAAAAATAAATAAATAAGTAAATAAATAAATAAACAAACAAACAAATAATAAGCACCTTTCTGGCCCATTCTATTTCCTGACAAGACCAGGGAAATCTAAGTGTTCTGAATGTTTTAGCTCCACTTACAAAAGCTGTTAAAGACTTCACATTAATGAAATTTTTTTTTCTTTCCACCATTTGTTCATCACCTTCTTCAGTGTAAGTGTTGAATTACTTCCAGTAGTTACCTGGAAACTGAAGGGAACCTGAGGGGGAGAGTAAATTACTAAGAAACTCTTTTACTCACAGAAAAAATGCAGATGAAAAGGACTGATTTAGAAAAACTCCCCATTTGTCTCATTAAAGGCCTAGGAAGGTAGAAGAGAGTGTGAGAAACCCCACGACTGACGTCATCAAGGATTTAGGGATGGGATCTCCCTGGCCAAGCCTCTAACTGAAAATGCTTCTAGCAGTGCACGTGTGGGGCGATGTTCTGATGTGTTGTCTAGAAGACAGAAGCATTTGTGAAATAAAATGGATCATGGAATGAAGAGTGCATAAATTGCTACAGGAAGCCATTTGTCTTCTGTCTCCCAGAGTGCTTCACATGTAGATTTTAAGCTCCCTGAACTTGCGATACTGGTTCCAACCATTTCTGACACCAATTGCAGTCTTGGTGGTATAGGGCCTCTGTGGATAGAGAACTGGAAAAAGTCATAGGAAGCCAGGAGTAGTCAATTACACCGAAGTTATTACTAAGCAATTCACCTAAGGGGCACATGGCTTTCATCATGACATTCCTGTCCTGGATAGCCTTAATTGTCAATTTGATGCGGCCTAGAGTCATCTGAGAGGAAAGCCTTGATTGAGGAATTCTCTAGATTAGATTGGTCTATGTAAGGGGGGTTGTTCTAATTATTAATCAGCGTAATAGGGCCTCGTCCACTTTGGGAGACGCCATCTCTAGGCAGGTGGTCCTCGGCTACATAAGAAAGATAGCTAAGTACAAGTCTAGGAAACAGTAAGCCAGAGAATGAGCCAACAAGTGCATTCTACCTATGTCAAGCACTTGTCAGATGTCCTGCCCTGACTTCCCTCAATAAAGGATTGTGACCGGAAAGTGTAAGCTCAATAAATCCTTTCCTTCCCAAGTTGCTTTTGATCAGAGTAGGTTTTTTTTGTTGTTGTTGTTGTTGTTTGTTTGTTTGTTTGTTTTATCACAGCAACAGAATGAAACTACACAACTGCTTTGCAGTATGCTTGGTAAGCCAGAAGCCAGCTGATTTCCTCGGGTTCTACAACTTTAGCTTCAATCTAGTCACTTGCAGCTCCTAAGTTTCATATCAAATTCAAAACCCAAACACTTTCTTGGTAGGAGAATGTTCCCACAACAGTCTCTGCTCTGCTCAGAGGAGCTTAAGTGGCATTGCTTTCTCCCAGTGGCCTGTGCTGGGCAGTCCACCGAGTTACACAGGTAAAGTTGGGTGGCCATCTGGTATGAACACTGCAGGAGAATTTTAATTATAAAAAGAAATAACAAAGCCATAAACTCCTTGGTACGTCTCTGAATAGGAAATAGGCTGCTTTGCAGTGCCATGTACTCTTGACAGTGTTTCTTTTTGCTTTAAGACCTTCAAAGGGTTGGCATGCTGTTTCTAAGAGGATCTGACCTCTGACTGGAGTTCCTGAGATAATTATCCACTACAAAGCTCTGTTAATCAAGTACCAGATATTTACCGGCTAATGAATATATTGTGGAATATCACTACCCTTTGGAAAGATAGATACAGAACAAAACAATGTATTATTTGGGTAAAAATTGCAGACATATATGTGTTTAGCTTAAAGTCTAATGCTGATTTTGCAGTTTTTAGATTTAAAGGATGCTGTAAATATCCAGCACCATTGTTAACTGCATAAGCACTGCTGAAAAAAAAACCTTTCTATCAACCTTGGAAAGATGCTTTCCTCTTCTGATCTTGAGAACAGAAACTCACTGGTCTTTATGAAGGAGCATATTTGCATACACTTGCTAATTTAAAAGAATTTATATTTTCTCCTAAAGATGACTTTTCTTTTGAAACTGATAAGGTTCCCTTCACATTCATCAGTATTTTGGCCAATGTGTGCATTTGTTCAGCAAGCTCTGTAGGAGTGTAGGCAATGCCTGAGGAATGAAATGATTTAGTAGATAAGCAGTCTGTGACACTGTAATCTTATAACACATTTCATACTGCACTTTCTTACCTAGTGCATGGCTCTTCCCAGAAGGATATTTTGGTTACTGTCCTTGGGAATAAGAATAGATTAGAATCTGCAGTTATATAACCGCAATGCATTACTGACTAGTGGCGCTCCCACGTGAACTGTCTCCCTGGTATCCACCGTGTATCTAGCTGAAGCCAATCTCTTCCCAGGATTCCCACCTCCCCCACCTCCCCCCACCCCCGCCGAGTGATCCCTGGGGAGCCTACTTGAGAATCACTTGGAGACTTTTATAAGATGCAGGTGTGAGGATCTAGCTGGGATCTTCTGAATCCTGGGTTCACTGTCACAGCAATCCACCAGCTTTTCTTGGCTGGAGCAGCCATTTCTGAAGTTGACGCTGGCGTCTTCTGAGGTGTTTTATAATATGATGGTATCTGACGTCCTTCCCAAGGGATTCTCATTCACTAGTCTATGACGTGGCTGGGAACCAGTGCTTTTCAAAAACTCCCTGAATGATCCTAGAACATCTCAAGGTTGAGCTCCTATTCCGGGGCTTCTTAGGCTGTAGGAAGAGAGGCTGATTATTCAATGTCAATTTCGCCCATTTCCTTGGACCACTAGCCAACTTAAAATCACTGGCTCAGGGACATGTTGATGTGCAGATGCTGTGGAAAGTACTTCCCTTCTTATCTTTGGTAGGAAGAGACCTATCATCTAAAAGAGCCCCTTTCACCCTCCCACCAGTTTTGAAGGTTTTTTGTTTGTTTGTTTGTTTTTTCCCTGTGTACCAGTCTTGAATTTTTGTTTTTGTTTTTGTTTTGTTTTGTTTGGCTCCTGTGTACCTCTCAATTTCAGCTCTTCCTAAGATCCTGCAAGTGATACTGGATGTAAACTCCCAAGATAGCAGCTGGTTCAGAAATATACTCCAGGTTTCAAGGCCTCTGGACACCAGCCTTCCCTTAAAGTATGCACTGAGCACATAAGTCAGTACACATTTGTATTGTTGGCAAAGCAGTCTCACCTCTTTGACTCCTGATTCTTTGATTCTGTGTGTGTGTGTGTGTCTGTGTGTGTGTGTGTGTGTCTGTGTGTGTGCATCTTTTGATTCTTTTGCCCTGAAAAATATCAAGAAAATAAGTCTGCAGCCTCTCCTCTGTGGTGCTGTCCTGGAGCTAAGGTCAAGTAGAAGCATGCTTGAAACCCCGGAATTCTCACTTCTGAGAGCGGAAGGCATTTGGCTGTTCCTTCACCGCTGTTCTGACAGACCACAAGCCATGCTGCCTGCTTTCACAGCAAGGCACCGCCCCCTCAAAGATATGTGACACTGCAAATTGTTTACCTGAAGCTACAACTTTTCCCTCCCTATATGACCATACGAGGTCTCTCCCTCTGGTCCTGGAAAATACCTAGGCTGAGAGCACCAACATGCAAATGGGGCAGTTGTACCTGTACTGCCCTAACCAATGAGTTTTCCCTGACATCCCTGGATACCCGAGACCCTTCCTCTCCCTATACATGTGACCCTGTCCCTGCAATAAACTGAGTTACACCCTCTCCCACGGCACTCCCGGAAATTCTGTGCATTTCTGCCTGCTCCCTGTCCTCTTGAAGCTGAGCTAGTTGCCTACAGCTTAGCTACCCATCAGGAGGAAAGCAGCCCAGGAAAACCCTCCATCCTCTACCCTCCACCCCTTCTTTGGCATTTCCTGTATTTTCCTACGTCCTTGCTTTTGCATGGATATTTCTATCTTTCACATGTTTTTCCTCGTTCTCCCCCTGACAAAGTCCAGCTCATTCTTAAATTTAGCTCACCTGCCACTTCACAGTACAACTTTTTCACAGTACAAGCTTTTTCTAAACAGAGATCATAGATTGTTTACGTATCATCTTGAACCTTTTAACTGGACTCGCTTACCCAGGTGCTTTATACTTAGTTGTTTTCACAGTTATGGTCTCTGCCTCTGCTAAATCAATTCATCAAATGCTTCAGGAGTGGCCAACTGTATGCTGGGCAAGAAAGACAAAAACAAATTGGCCACTCTTCCATCCCTGTCCTCCAGGAGCTCACACTATGGTAGGAAGTTAAATTGTTATAGGGACCTTGGATAGATGATAGTAAATTTATACTAACAATGCTAAGGAGAATTCTAGGTGCCTAGGGTGTTACAGAAGAGCACACAGAGCTGGAATTTAAAGGACAAACAACATGAGAGGAATTGAAATTTCACTAGGCATAGAGTCACTAGAAGCATATTTAAGCCTAGGGAACAGTGTGTCCAAAGGCTCCCAGATACTAGAGCCACATTTGCTTTTCAAGCAAAGCTATGGAGTGTAGACCAACAGCTAACCTTCATTAAAATACTGTCATAAAATCCTCAATATGTTCATGTAGTTGGAGATATAAGCCTGTCTAGTATTAGTCTCGTGTGAATGGTTATTAGTTGTGATCTTATGGGCTTTGCAGAATGCTTTTACACTTTGAGCTACCTCCTCCAAAAGGCTAGGTATATTCCTGTGGTTATTCCAAGGTACAAAGTTTCAGGTTCAGAGGGAAAATATTCTTAGGTTTTGAATCTTTGAGACTTGCATTTGCATTTAGACTTTGTTACTTATGAGTTCAGTGGCTAAGTCATTTGCTTTTTTGAGCTCATCTGCTTCCATGGATGATTATTATATAGATGGCTCAGGTAAAGCACATGTAAAGCTATTTATATAGTGTCTGATACTTAAAAAGAAACCCTGGAAGCATACAAAGAAAACAATAAAACCAGATTTACTCTGGGGCAGAAAAGCAAGGACTTTGGTTCAGATCTCAGCTGCTCGTAGATGCTTTGGTCTGGGTGGAATGTTGTCATAATGCTTACAGAATCCATCCCAGCAGCTGATTGACAACCCCAGTGCCAGGTTCCCTACCTCCAGTGTGAACTGGCCACCCCTCTTCCTCTATGCTGACCTCCAGGCTGGCTACCACAGGAGCAGTCATGGTGTCTCATAAGATGTGGAGAAAGAAGGTGATTTTAGCTTGGAGCTTAGTCAAAAGGTGGGGACTGAGAAGAGAGGGAGACCTTGTAAAATGAAGGAGGAAGGATTTTCTGATTTGCATGCCTGCTCCAGCCCTGAGCAATCCGTTCCTATTTAAAACAAAAAGCAAAACATGCTCCTTCAAACCAGTTTAGGAAAATAGTGATGACTAAAGTAATATAATTTTTTCAGCTGTCATAAGAGTCATGAATTTCTGGATTTAAAAAAAAACAATTTTGAAAATTCAACAGTTCTTGGCCTTCCTAGGCCAAATTCTGGAAGCTTTTATTTGTTTGTTTGTTTGTTTTGATTTTTGTCATGGGTTTAGTTATTTTTGGAATCAGAGTCTTTCTATGTAACCCAGGCTGGCCTTGAACTCATGATGCCCCTGCCTCAGCTTCCTGAGTGCTGAGATTATAGATATATACTACTGTGGCTGGCACAAGTTCTTAATTCTGAAATTTCTTTCGTTCAAAAAGTTAGAATGTTTGCTGAGAATTATATAGATTTAAAGATGGTGAGTGGAATTTAATGAGTTAATAAAGGGACAAATGAAAGCTTCACTTATTCATTGCAGAAATGAGCAAATACTTTGTAGCAAAGACTACAGATACAATTCTGAGTTCAGGGAGTTCACAGAGATGCACCAGTCATCTTATATTTCTTAATAGCTGATGGGGCTGCAGATAAGTAAACAAATTGTTTCAGTACAGTGTGAAATAGGCTGTAGAAGTCCAAAATGGTCTATGAGAGAACTCAAAGACCTAAAAGATGAGCAAAATTTATCCAGAGGGAGAGAATTGTGGGTGTAAGAGTATTCTAGGCAGAGGAAACAGCACTGCATGTCTTAAGGATTACATAAGAGTATGTGAACATGAGGAACTAAATTCATTTAAATGCCCCTGGATCACAGTGGCTGGAGATGAGGCTGGCAGTATTCCTATTATCTTCTATCAGCTGTTTGGTGGTTCTGAGATCTGCATTGTGGATTGGGGTAAAGAAAGGCTCTTAGTGGATTTAGGACCCAGGCTATTGCCATTTGATAAGATTTTGTCAGAGAGATGTGTAAGATGTTTTCCATTTCCATTTCCATAATTTCCATTAACTCCATATTGTATGATGCATGAGTAGCTTTAAAAGTTCCCAGCCATGCTTGATGAAGTTAGATTTAGATGTCCTTCAAACCCATTAACTAAATACCAAAACTCTATTCCAAGTCTCAGGTACCAGAATCTCAGTTGGTATTGTGTGTGTATGGGTGTGCACACCCGTGTGTACACCTACAGAGCCTAGAAACAAATGTTGGGTGTTGTTCTCTATTGTTCTCCATCTTATTTTTTGAGACTGGATCTCTCACTGACTATGTAGCTCACTCCTTTGGCTAGATTGGCTGATTGGAAATGCCCTGGGATCTACCTGTGTCCACTCATCCCCAGTTCATCCATGGCTGGGATATATAGACGCCCACTGTTGGACCCAGCTTTGTGTGGATGCTCAAGTCCTCATGCCTGTGCCACAAGACTTTACCCAGTGAGCCATCTTTCTAGCCACTAGTTGATATCCTTTGTAGGTGTGATTCTTATCAAGCAATAAATGAAAAATAAGGGGACTATGATGGATGTGGCCCAGGTATAAGGGTTTCCTGAGCCTTAGCCAACAACTGATGTTGAGCAATTACTTTTTACTTAGTTTTCTGAGATGAGTTGCAAGGAGGCAAGAAAATACCAGAATGATGAGCTAACTTAAAATGCTGATCAGAGCTACTGAACATGAAGTCATTTTAATTCCATGTTAAAAACAATTATGTGTTTACTTCATTAAACGTAGTTCTATATTATTTTTTAGAATACTGGCTATTGGGGACCAGAAAGAGTGACATAGGAGGCTGGGGGAAGAAGTAAAGAAGATAAAACAGCAGCAAAGTATTATACTAATACAATGAAAGAGATGAGCAATGAGGCCGTGGCTTTGTGTTCTAACTTTAAAAATGAACAAGCATTTAAAAAAACAACAACAGGAAAAAGCAGTCGTAGAATCTGAGAACTATAAAGTATTTCTGAAGCCATTTGTCTGGAAGCCTCCTTTTACAGACAGACAGCCCCCCATTTGTCCAGATCCCTCCTTTTACAGACAGACAGCCCCCAAAAGGTGTTAAGCCCCCGGGCTCTCGCGTCCGGCTGTTCCACCTCAGGGCCTTTCCATACGTGGTTCCTCATTGTCTCCTCTCTCAGCAATATTCTCCCACCTTCGTTTGCTTGAAACCTCATCATGAGGCTTTCCTAGGTATTTACTAAGTTCCCTCAATACCTTCCAACCAGTATTTTTCTTCTCTTCCCTTCCTTCCTTCCTTTGTTCCTTCCTTCCTTCCTTTCTTCGTCCTTCCTTCCTTCCTTCCTCCTTCCTTCCTTCCCTCCTTCTCTTCTTCCCTCTCCCCCCCCCTTTGGTTTTTTGAGACAATGTTTCTCTGTTGTAACTCTGGCTGTCCTAGAACTCACTCTGTAGACCAGGCTGGCCTCCAACTCAAAGAGATCCTCCTGCCTCTGCCTGCAAAGTGCTGGGATTAAAGACACGCGCCACCACTGCCTGGCCAGTATTTCTTGATATATAATCTGCTCTTTTTTGTGCACTGAGCATATTTTCTAAATATTTTGTTTTCTTGTGTAGATTTCTCTTGTGCTAGAGTTTATGTATTTTCCATTCCTAGCACTCACAATGGTGCTAGGAAATATCACAGGCATTAAATATATATATACACACACACACATACATATATATATATATATATATTGAATACACACACACACATTGACATACACACACAATTTTGAATGCATATATATATGTAATACATATATATTCAATATAATATATACATATAGATATTTAATACACACACATATATATGTATTGAATACATATATATACTGAGACAGGGTCGCTCTATGTATCCCTGACTATCCTGGAACTCATTATGTAGATCAGGCTGAATTCACAGAGACCTACCTACCTCTGCTTCCCCAGTGCTGGGATTAATCTAACCAATAAACATATTTTTAAGATTTATGAATGAATGAAAAGTAGAGTGCGAATCTCTAAAACCACTGATGCTTTACCACCTTGGGGCAGCTCAAATTTCTACATGCATGTGAATCACGTTTGATTGCAACTGTCTCAGTACTAGACTCTTGTGGTTCTGACGAGACCTCAGACGGTGCCCTTTGCTCCCAGGCTGTGTGCTTCAGGTCTCAGTTCTTGTTGCTGCAGCTGCTGACCCAAGGCTTCAGGTTCCTATGGCTGGCTACATGCATGTACTGAGCACATAGGGTTTAGTGCTTGTTCATTGAGAGGAGAGTTAAGTTGCATTTTGTTCACCTTTTATCATTCAAGTTTTGAAACACAAAGAAAAATGAAAGATTTTCATAGCGAACCTGGTACCGGGATGCTACCCTTAAAAATGTGTGGTAGTTCCCTTTTGCCTTTTGAATCAAGTGTCACCTTTTCATCCCGCTTGGATGAGTGTTATGCTTCAGAGCTCTTTGAAATGAGTTACATGCAGCAGTGCACTCCTTCTAGAACACTTACACGTTGTGTTTTTAAAAGAACTCTTCTGGTTGGTGCCTGGTGCAGAGGCTATGGGGGGCTCATTCCCGAAGCTGCCAACATCTATCACCTCCTCCCCACACTGTTGTTCTTGGTCCTTTCCTTCCAGGGCATACTGAAGTGAACACTCCTGGGAATGCTGGACATACCTCTCATTACCTCTGCAAACACTGAAGAATAATCTTCAAAGAACAGAGAAAAGAAAACAATAGCAGTTAACACTAAAACTCCTTGACTTTTTTTTAAATAGGTAGATATCTCAGCCAGCCTTAAACTTGCAGTGACCCTCCTGCCTCTGCATTCAAGACCTGTGATTACAGGCCTGTGTCATCAAGCCCAGCTGACTACTTGAGTTTCTGATAAACTGTGAGACTGGGGTTTTTAACCTCTTAGATTGAGTGCCATGTTTGGCACGCAGTATGAGCTAAAGGGCTGATGGAATGCCGGCTGTGGATGTAAACACATAAAATGCCAGCAATGCTCTTTTCTTGATTGTTGATGCATGGCTTTGCCAGGCACATTCCTACTCAGAGTTCCCCGGGACCCAGGAGAGTCACCTTTGGGGTGGGTCATGCTTTGTTGTGGGAGGCTGGCCTTTGCCTCTCTAGCCTTTGCTCACCAATTATCAATAATTTCTCTCAAGCAATTCCTGACAATCCTGTCTCCAGACATTGCCAAATGTCTCAAGGGAGACAAACATTTCCCCTCTTTGGAAACCACAAAGCTACTGACATTGAAGTTACACACCAAGGTCAGATTTGTTTAATATGAGCTAAAAGTCAAGCCTGGAAATATATATGAGTCAGGAGAATATTTATTTGTTTTGTTTGTTTAGATAGACAGGGTCTCATGTACCCTAGCCTAGCCTCGAACTCCTCATCCTCTTGTCTCTACCTCCACAGTGCTAGGATTGCAAGCATAAGCTATCTTGCCAGTTGTAGTACTGGTGATTGAACATAAGACTCTGCATGCTAAGCAGGCACTCTGCTAACTTCACCTCCCATTCTGAGAATACTTTTATTCTTTATGGCTTATGATGGGACTGTAAAAGGACCTGGAGGTTAATGTGCCAGGAATGAGTCTCGAGTGTCCTTCACTGAGTTCAGCATTTGCTATATGGCCCCATTGTGGGAACCCATCTTTAAGGGTGGTTTCTGTCTTAAGTTTCTGATCCCTATTATATTCTACTAAGACTTAATTTGAGCAAAGAGCACAGTCCTGATCCTTGAACCCATTCACTGTTCTCCTCTTCCCCGGGGTTGGTTGCTGAGTTGCTATTTTAGTCTACAGTCCTTGGGCTTCTGGCTGGAAAGCTGTGAAAGTGTGTGTTACTGCTGCCTGATGATTCTAGCTGAGATTCCCCACTTTTGCACAGTTCCAGGAATGTGGACTGTGCCTCGGACGCGACTTGTGGTTTCTAGATCCCTTGAAGTCATGTAACTGGTACTATTGGCAGCTTCCTTTGGAGGTGGCCTCCCTTTCCTTTGGTTTGACTACCTCTTGGGACCATTAGTTCTGCTCTTTTAGCCTATTCTTGCCAATTCTGGAAGTTACAGGCCTTGACAGTTCATTTTCTACGGCCACACCCATCAGACTTGCTCACCTGCTTCAGCTTGCTCAGTGCGTCTGGTCCTGTTCATCATCCTCTTCTCTCACCTTCAGAGGCAGCTCTTTTGTCTGCTTCTCCTAACCACAGACAGCAGCTTAAAAGAGACTTGTAATTAAACCCAAATGGCGCACAAACCTTCTATTTCCTCCTTGGTCATAGCACATCAATTCTGTTATTTGTCCTTCTTCTATTACCTGCCTAATTCTATTCCCTAATGCTCATTCAAAGTACATTCCTTTCTCTACAAGCCCCCACGCTTCCTTTACCACTGCCAAAACACTGACAGTCTCACTTTCCCCCTTTTCCTTAGCAGGATGAAAACTGTGTTTCCACTTTGCATGAATATACCCATGTGGCTGCCTATGTTTGATGCCTCCTCCCAGCCTCAGCTGAGAACTTTCCTTTCTTCCCTCTTTCTTGTGAATTGTTCTTTTTGGGGGCCCTTTAACTAGGCTGAGGATCTGTGTTTGTTTAGCTTAGAATGGTTTCTGCATACATGTGAACATAGTCAAATTATACCTTGCTCTGTTCCCCAACAGAACTAACAATATGGGGTATCTTAGGGTTACTCTCGCTGTGATGAAAAACCATGACCAAAGCAGCTTGGGGAGGAAGGGTTTATTTGGCTTTGCAGTCCATCACTGAAGGAAACCAGGACAGGAATTACTCAAGCAGGGCTGGAACTTGGAGGCAGGAGCTGATGTAGAGGCCATGGAGGGGTGTTGTTTGCTGGCTTGCCCCTCAGCCTGCTTTCTTATAAACCACAGGACCACCAGTCCGGGAATGGCTCCACCCACAATGGACTGAATCCTTTCTGATCAATCACTAGTTAAGAAAATGTTCTACAGGCTTGCCTACAGCCTGATCTTATGGGGTAGTTGTTCTCAATCTGTGGGTTGTGACCATCCAAAAATGTGTATTTCGATGGTTTTACAGTAGCAAAGTTACAGTTATGAAGAAGCAATGAAAATGATTTTATGGTTGGGGAGGGGTCACCACAACATGAGGAACTGTATTAAGGGGTCACAGCATCGGGAAGATTGAGAACCACTGTTATGGAGGCATTTTCTTAATTGAAGTTTTCTCCTCTCAAATGATTTTATCTTATGTCCAGTTGATATAAAACTAGCCAGCATGAAGGTGTTCTCCTTTATGTAAGCTCTTGTTTCCACAATGTAAAGGGAGAAAGAAAACACAATGTGCAGTGTCAATCAACTCAGATGCTAACCGCTCCCCGTCCCATGACATCTCTACTAAATGATGAACATACAACACAAACTGAAATACTGAAATTCCCACCACTTGGGAGAGTCAGGTAACATACGACTCTTGTTATATGACTCCAACCACATTCTCAGCACATTCATCTACTCTGGTTAGTCATCTCCCTGTGACTGTCTGTCCTGAACTCACAGGCTAGCCTTGGACTCACAGAAATCTGCCTGCCTCTGCCTCCTAAATCCTGGATTGAGTACATGCACCACCAGCCAGGCTCCCAAGACATTTGTGATTAGATGTGCTAAAAGTTTCTAAAAGCCCAGAAAGGGTTCTTCTGGTGAAATCAGTTTCCACCAAATAGCTCTTAGACACAATTCTTAAGAAAGTTGGTTAAAACAAAACAAAACAAAACAAAACAAAACACCTTCCTTTTTGCTTATACTGTGAGCAAATGTTCATCTTCTCAACTGAACTGACCTTTTACTTCACAGTAGGTTTTCCTTAATTCAATTGTTCTTGTCAGGCTTCTTTGTGACTCAGTGTGGAGGGTCCATGTGCCGTGTCACCTGACACATCAGTGAACACTCATTATTCCGGTAGTGTTCAGGAGCTCTTCACCACCCCCTAGTAATTTATGTTCCCCATTGTTGGATCAGAAAATTAGCTGGGGTTGGATATTGGAGTACTGGCCAAAATATTTCTAATGTTTTTGGTAAGTATTGTGGAATGGCATTTAAGAATACCTTGTTGAAATAAAGGAAACTTTGGGTTTAGTCCTGAATCTGACACTAGCTCGAAATAATATTGTTTTTATTCCATTGGGGCTACAAGCTTATCTTTCTAAATAAGTATTTTAAAATTAAAATATAATTACACCATTTTCTCCCTTCCCTTTCCCCTCTCCAACCCTTCCCATGTACCCCTCTCAAATTCATAACCTCTTTCTTTGTATACACACACACACACACATTCCTAAATACATAAATACAACCTACTTAGTCTATATAATATGTGTGTGTGTGTGTGTGTGTGTGTGTGTGTGTGATTTCAGGGTTGACCACTTGGTATTAGATAAGCATTGGGGATTCTTTTCTGGGGAAGACTATTTCTCCTGTTCTCAGCATCCCTTAGTTGCCTGGAGTTCTTTGTCTAGGGTTGAGGCCCTGTGTGACTTCCCCCTTTCATGTTAAAATATCTATTGGTGTCCTTGCTTGGGTCTTGTTTAGGCAGCTATAGTGGGGAGTAGATTTTATCTGACATATATAGGAAACAAAATTTCACAGTAAACTTTCTTTTCCTCTACTCTTATAGCCTTTCTGCCCCATCTTCCTTTATGGTTCATGAGGTTCAGGCGAGTCAGTTGAGGTTGGACTTTCCACAGTCACCTGCTTTCTGCATTCTGATTGGCTGTGATTTTCTGCAGTGGTCTGCAAACTTATGTTTTGAAAAATGAAGATTCTTTTCCATCAAACATTCTGTGGTTCCTATGTTTGCAAGTATTACCACGAAAACACATTTTAAGAACGTCTCTTTAGCTCTGTGATTTCACAGTGATAGGCCTTGCTGTGGATCACCACGAAGTCATTTTTTAGGCAACCAACAAAGCCTTGTAAGTTTGGAGACACATTTCTTAGATATCAAATCTCTTTTTATCTGGGCTTCAGGTTTTCAACAGAGCTAGCCCAAAGTCACACCTTGAAAATAAATGGGGGTTAGATTTGGAGAATCCAGTTTGTAAAGATGGTGAGATTAAAGGCAGTATTTGAAGGAAAACTGGTTGAGAATTTTCCTGAGTTGAAGTGAGACATGAACCTTAAGTTTAAAATACATTTCAAGTTTCAAGTAACCAAATAAAATAATTCACCCAGAAGGAACTTTGGAATATCAAGGATAAAGAGAAAAATCTCAAAGACTACTTAGTCTCAAGAAAAATTATCTACCAAGAAAATTAAATTGCCAGCAGACTCCCCATCTATAATCATGGATTTTAGAAAGCTACAAAGCAAACATCTTTAAAACCCTGAGGGAGGAATAGCTGACAACAACAATTGTATTCCTAGGTAAGTGGTTATTCTCGGGTGAGGGTGAACTAAACATGTATTCAGGCACTATTCCTCCCACAAACCTTCCTAAAAGGACAATTGTATCATAAAGACAAGTGTACCAGAGGGGACAGGACAAGCAAATTAAATAACAGTGAGCACAAACACTAAAGAACCTTGTTAAATATAACAGAGCAAATTGGCTATTAAAAATTGCAATAGCATCTTGTTAAAGAAGGAAGAAATGGTGCTTGGTGGTACCTTCATAGGCATCAGAAATGCTCAACTGCAAAGTCAATATCATTTTCCAGTTTTGTTAGGAGGAAATATGTATAGAAATATCTAAACTTTGTCAGGAAAGCATATCATCTAAAAACAGCTGTCTTTGGTATCCATGAGGGTCTGCTTCCAGGATCCTTTGCAGGCACCAAAATCTGGATATTCAAGTTCCTTATCTTAAAAAATGGAAAAGTGTTTTCACTTAACCTTCACAATCTTCCCACGTAGTTTATAGCAGCTCTATATTTTGCATGCTAATGTAATGCGAGTATGATATAATAGTTGTTATATGTGCTATTTAGAAAGCAGTGACCCTGGACAGATGCTATAATTCATTCAGAATATTTTAATTTATAGCTGGTTGTACCTGCAGTTTTGGAACTCATCAATATGGAAGGTAGACTGTGCATATGTTAGGGGAACCAGTGGCAGTGTAAGGTTTCCATGTCGTCATGGAAAACAAGACAACACAACCTTGTTCTTGGGCTGCAAAGATGACGCAGCGAGCAAAGCACTCGCCACACGTGTGGGGATCAGAATTCTGATCCTGTTGATCCCTGCAGTAGTCGGGAAGGGGTCACGAGGCTCAGGAGACAAACAAAGTTTACGTGTCTGGGAAAGCTGAAACTTGCCACTTGCAAGGTTCTGGAGGGCCCTTCTCTAGAGTTACAGAAGCAGTGAATAACTGCTAGGGGAGAAGACTGATGGGCAGAGCTGTTGTGAGGCGATTCCCAGACCTGTCCAGCTGTGTGCCACTTGTACAGAGAGCTCCAGGGATGCAGCCTTGGCAAGCATCACCCATTTGGGAATAGACTTTTTGGTGATATAACCGCCTTTGGGTTATCCTGCCCCTGTATCTCCTCACCCATAATCCTGTAAGCCAATCCCAAGAATTAGCTCAGGAAGTTATTACTTTTGTCTGTCTTCGGGTTCCCTTTCTGAGTGAATAGAAATGTGTGAGTCATGTCTTCTCTAGCAAAGTCTCACATACAGCAGATCCCCATAACCCACACAACTGCGGGGTGAGCATGGTGATCCACTTGTAATTCTAGTGTTTGGAAGGCTGAATCAGGTTACCTCTGGAGCATATTGGCTAGTTTGGCTAGCAGTAGAGGCAATCTCTGGGTTCAGTTAGACCCTGTCTCAATGAATAAGATGGAGACTAAAGGAAATGAATAATGGAGAAGATGGAAAAGACTCAGGATGTCAATGTCAGGCTTACATATGCATATGTGTACATGTACACATGCACTTATCCATACATGTGAACCCATGCACATGTAAACATACATACAAACATCACACGAAGAAAGAACCTTATTCTCAATCCAGAATAGAAAAAGAGGTAAATCACTAAATAACAATAATAAAAATATAGAAATAAATCCAAATGTAGAAAGAATAATGATTAATGAAACTACAAATGTATAAATATTTATTTATATATATATATATATATATTCATTTTTATTTGTTTATTTATTTATTTATTTATTTGGAGGAAGGATATGTGTGTGTACCTCAGTGCACATCTGGAGGTCAGAGACAACTTTCAGGAGTGGGTTTTCTTCTTTCATTATGTGAGGATTCTGGGGAGTCAGTCTTGGCCACAGCACCTATACATAGTGATATAACTGGCCAGCACTGAACATACCACCTTTGGTATGGGTTCTATATTACAAACTTTTGGATTAGTTTAAATCATCTTTCCTTTAGTGGCAAGAGAAGGCATGCAGTAGAAACTATCCATGACAACAGGATTTTGAGAACTGGTTTATTCTCATATTCAGCTGTTAGTTCAAAGTTGAAAACTTTCTTCCTTTAATATTACTTATAGCATGATCTCAGATTTTCAAGTTTTCCAGATACAAACTAGAAAGTGTCTCATATGAAAACAATTTTCATTTAATACTGAGAAGAAGGAGGAGAAGGAGAAAAAGTAGAAATGAAAACAAAACCCTTTTCTCCCTCTCAGCCACCTGGAGTCCATTTCATTCCACTCCTCAGACTTCCTTAATGTGGTTCTTTCTAGACAGTCCATAGGCCGGAGAAGACCAACCAGCACATTGCAGTGGTAGATTGTTGTCTGTGTTAGTTGTAATTACAGAAGTATTTAAGGTTTTGCATTTTGTCATTGGAGGAGGAAAAATAGAAATATTGGAGCAATCACTGTTATGGATACACACTGAAGTTAAATTGAAGCTGTATTTAATTTCCATGTGGCAAAGTTTGACTTCAAAAAGAACCTGCACTTTTGAAAGCTTGCTGTTTGCAAATATTTTAAATTTAGTTGCTCAAGTCTTTCAACTAGTCTTTTTCCTTCATTTTTGAGCTTAAGGTCCTTAACTTTGGGTTTACTTTTCCCCCTCACATTAAATTATAAGAGATTGAGTTACTAGAATTAGCATTCTAAACTTACCTGAAGAGGATACGGAGAGTCCTAGAGGAAGCACAGCTTTCCAAGTGTCTTAGGACACACTAGAGGGAAAGAGCTTTGGATGGAAGCCTGGGTGGTCTGAGGGCTGCCTTCATTTAGAACTCTTTATAGCACGTCCAAAGAGGGTGACCATTCATACTTAGGCAAAGGAGCTATCTTCTCACTTCAATATAACGAGTTAATTTTAATATGCTGCATCCTGATGCTGAACACCAGGAACAAAAATACTAGCATAAATTCAGTGAAACGATTTACTGATCATCTTGTTTTTAGATGCCATGGCTTCTGTGCGTGCTAGCTAATCCATAGTTCATTTAGGAAATTCTCAGATCCAGCCTGTTCTGGTTAATGTTGCATAAAATAGTAATTTGTTGTTTACAGAATATTTCATGCACTGAAAACTATGATAAAGATCTAGTAGATATTTGTATTTCTACCACCCCATTTAGTAGTGTTTCATTCAGATTTATGTATTTTAATTTTATCCATGTTCATACGTATCAGTTGAGGTCATTAAAATTACTATGTATTTGTATAACTTGTTTTTCTACTTCCTAAAGCATATTTTCTCTTCATTTGTGGGTCCTATATTTTATATGAATACTTAAAATCATGGATGTATATGTGACATACATAAAGAAAGTGTTTTATTTAGTTTTGTATTGCTGGGATAAGACTGTATGACCAAAGCAATTTACAGAAATTAGTTAATTTGGGCTTGCAATTTCAGAGAGTTAGAGTCCGTGAAGGCAGGATGAAGGCAAGGTGGCAGCTTAGAGCTTAAATCTCAGAAGTCACAAGCAGGAGACAGAGAGAGAGAGAGAGAGAGAGAGAGAGAGAACGAACACTGGAAATGACATATCTTTTGAAATCCCAGAACCTGCCCCCAGTGACACTCCTTCACCAACAAAGCCACACCTCCTAATCCTCCCCAAGTGGGCCAATATTCAAATGCTCGAGACTTACTTCGGACATCCACTGAAATAAAACTCTGTAGAGGAACAAAGGGCGATGATTTGGAGTAGGAAAAGGGAAAGACAAGGACTGGTGGGACTGTGGTGGGTCAAAGTACATACTCACATGAATGAAAATGTCCCTATCAAATCCTTACTATATACTATTAAAATATACCAATAAAATTATTTTGTAAAAGATTTTATAAGCCTTCACAGAGTCATTATAGCTTTTACCAGGGCACTGTGTGTTACATGCTTATATACTCAGTACACATTTGAACGCCATTTTCTGGGATGTGTGGCTGAAGTGGAAAGGCTGGTTTTGAAGTATTTTTTTCAGTAGTATTAAATACTGCCGTTCACAATAGCTATTTACCATTTTCCTCTCCCATGACTTTTATGGATGTTTATTCACTATGCATATGATAAAATGTGTCACAGGGTCATTTTAATCTGTGTACATGCTATGCTTTGATCGTGTCTCTCAAGATTCCCACTCTCTTTGCCATCAGCATATGAGAACTGCTTTCTACAACTGCCTAGAGCCTTCAGATTAGCTAGTGCTGAGTGTGAATCATTCTTATGATCATGAACTTGCACCTCATAATTTCATTTCCATTCCTTTATTCACGGTTGTAGACTCTATTTTGTTTTATTATATTTCGTGTTCTTTTATGATTTGTCTCATTGTAGGCTTGTTTAGTTTTCTACTGAGGTTTTGTTTTTTGTGTTTTTTTCCTTTTTTAAGAAGCTTGACTTCTGGAGGTACCTGCATGATGGAACAATTGGATTTCCCTTTCTATCTGACAGACTATTTTTGTAATTTGTGTCATTGATGTGCTTGGTCACTGCCTTGACATGAACTGTGTTTCTGGACTTTGGTAATGTCATATACGAGTCCTGGGCTAGGGGCTTCTTGACAGTCTTAATAATTGTTCTCAGAGTCTATTGAGTTTTAAAATGTTCTTAATTGATTTGTCAATGTTTCATATTTATTCTAAATAGGTCACATATGCTGTAATTACGTTTTTGCAGGGTGTGGTTTCTCTTTTTTATGATTTTTTTTGAAAATAGAAATTTAAGCTTTTTAGTGAAAACAAATGTATCAATCTTTTAAATGCTTGACTTTTTAAAAATCTTATTTATAAAAATCTTTATTTTTCACTCAATTTGTTTAAGGAGTTAAAACAATACTTCCCTCATGACCTGCTTATTAAATGTTCTACATACGCACCTTGAACATATTTGACTAAATGTATAGGTGGGTTTGCGGTTTTTTGCAGAGTTCCCGAGGGAGTGAGTGGCACAGAGTCAAGAACCCAAGAAACAGACTCTGGGGAACTCCTCCATGGTGCAACTCCATGGTGCGAATGTGTTTATTATGTAGGGAAGCGGGTTTTTATGGAGAAAGTAAGGTAGTGCAGAAGTGGAGGTCCAATAGCGTTGGTCTATGGTTACTCAATACTTCAATCAGCCTATCTAAAACTTGCTAATCAGAGAGGGATGAGTCAAGATCAGTAAAGGCCCAGTAGCCAATATTGGTTAACAATGTTCCTTAAAGACGGAGGAAGTGGGTACTGTTCTGGTGGGATTTTCAACTAGTGTACCAAGGACCCACCATTTAAAGGCCTCACATGTATGTGCTACAGGCCAAGGTACCGGCCCAGCACAGATGTGGAAGCTGGCCTCTCTCTCCTGCCATCGTGATCCTGTAGCTACAAACAGGTGGGCGTTCTAGTCCCTGCAGTGAAAATTATCTTTAGGCAAGAATGTGCATAATTTATACGTATTACATATTTCATATCACAAAGTGTCCATTTAGAGCCCTACTTCTATTAGCTCCAATGATTTTGTTCCTTTTCTCTCCTTATAGTTCTACCTTACTTTCTGATTTTATTCTACTGTCAAGTAACCTAGTAAAACATTGAATAAAGCCATAAATAACAGAAATATCTTGTTTCTGAATAGGGACATGCGTTTCCATTGAGCATTAACTTTGAGGTCTTTTAAATAGACATTTACCAGTTCCGGAAAAATGCATCCTGTTACCAGTTGGTTATAAGTAAAAACTTTTTTCATGCTGTAGACTTCTTTTCAGGCCTAATGCAGTGTTTTCATTACATTTACTTATTTTGTTTTAATTTAATTTTCTTATGGTGCTGAGGATTCAACCTAACAAATGTGTTAGGCACGCGCTCTACCGTCGAACCACACCTCAGCCCAGGTCCCACTTTCTTCTTAAACACTATTAGTATGTATAAGAATATTTACAGTCCAAAAACATTATTTCTACTGAATAATACTTTAAAATCAGGAGGAAAAGAAGGTATGACTCACACAAGAAGCTAATTCCTCAAAAGTATATATACATTATATATATGTATGTATGTATGTATATATATATATATATAAACATATAGATGTATGTATGTATATATGTTGAGCTCTGTGGCTCTGTTGGTCTGGTGCATGTAGGACTTGGAGTCAGGAGATTTGAAGCCACAAATAGCATGCTGTAGTGAAGCAGAACCTGGTGCAACATGGAGACTATGAATCGAGGGAAAGCAATTGATACTGCACATTAGTTTCAAGAAGGCAGCTACTTAATAAAGAGACAGGTCTTCAAAGATCTAGTGGAAATAGCTTGACTTAACTAGCTTGTTTAATCTGAAACCTGTTGCAGCCTCTGTTTGGACAACACCCTCCATTTGCATAGAAGCCCCTGCTCCAGCCTGTGGGGTAAACTGACAACATTTCCAAGAGTTCTCTCTCCTTCATTCAGAGTGCACAAAGGGATTAAGGATCCTTGTAACTTGTTATCCCGGGTCTCTTCCTACTCCAGACACACAGAAAGCAAACACAAGCAAACCCCAGAATACAACCCACCAATCAGGTCCTTGCCGGTAAGGCTGTCCGATTTTGCTAATGTTTACTGACAGCCTGGTTTGTCTGATGCCTTGACTGAGTCATCTTGTGATGTGGAAGGATGGAGTGCTCCTGAACACTTGACAGTCTCATTGTGGCAGGAGTCAATGGCGATTGAGACAGGGATGCCAACAGTAGAATGATGCTATTTTGAAGTTCAGTTTAGTGTTGGCTCAAAGAATGAGAAGCAGATAAATATTTCCCGCTGACTTGGGCTGACTTGGCTTGCTGTCTTGCATCTGTCCATCTGCTGCTCAGAGGTCTCTGAGTACGTGAGGTAACGTCAGTGCTCTAGCTTCAGGCTCTGGTGTAAAATGATTTGTCAAGTAACTTTGTGCATGTTAGCAGAATTGAAAGATTTTCCTTTCAAAATCTGAACGCGGATTGCCTTATCCAAAGAAAGGGAGTTTTCTTTGTGTGTGAGTGGGTTTTTGAAAACCCAGGCTGCCAGCTGTTCAAAAACTGTTTCTGCCTTTTGTCCCCACCGCCCCACCCACCGAGCAGGATGATAGATTTCATGTTCCAGTCTTCCTTATGATTAGCCAAGAGTCTACGGTTGGGTCTTGTCAGATTTAAGTGCGAGTGGCAGGTGTCACTTCGAGGTTTCTGAGAAGGGGGTCTGCGTCCCCCTGCACTGTACAGCTCCTTTTCTTAGATTGCTGCAGCTGACAATGAGGGTCTCAGCTCTAGAGGATGCCAGGGTCTGATACCTGAAACCCTGCATTGACCCTACAGACTTGGAACACTATCCTCGCTCATTTGAAAGGAAAGAAACTTCTTTTGGACCTTACTTGGAATAGCAGTCCCTCCTACCTAACTCATACAGTGCATTTGCCTAAAGCACATCTTCACAGCAAGCTAGGATGTGGGGCTTTTATCACACAAATGTACAGGCTCCTCTTTCCATTTAATAGGGGAGAGAGATGTGAACAGACCTGGTGTGGTTGTGAAGTTCACATGTCACAGTGCTGCTCTCCCACACAGGCACTTCAAAGACATCATGCCACATTCTGCCAGAGAAGTAAGTCTTCAGTCTAATTGTTTTGCTTTCAGGAGCTCTTCCTTGCCTGCACTGTGCCGTGTGTGTGTGTGTGTGTCTGTGTGTGTGTGTGTGTGTGTGTGTGTGTGTGTGTGTGTGTTTTCTACTTGGCATTTTTTGATATCTCTACTCTAAGGAATTTTATTTTTCCCAACTCTGATAATTCTGAAGAAATTCTAATACTGTCTGCCTTTCACTGTTATCAAAAGTTTTCTTTTGTAACTTTGGTTGTAAATGAGTTGACGCTTCTTGCTTCTTCAATACCTCTGAACCAGTCTTGATAACTTTGAGCTGAATTCTGACTCATGTCACATGTCCTCTCTTGAGAAACTTTGCCCAAATCACTGCTTAGTCCCTAAAATATATCATAAATATTTTAGGAAAGTTCCAGATTTACAGAAAAATCAAGATTGCAAGGAATTCTTGGGTACCCTGAGCCTGGGATTCTGTGTTATACTTGGTTGCTGGGTCTTCTTTGGCTCTTCTTGGTGTGTCAAGTCCTCAGAGTTTCCTTATTTGTGACAAATATGACTATTTGAGGATGACTGGACATGCTCTCTGGAAAGCGTGGCTCTACTGGGATTTGTCCTATGAGTCTCAGGATTCCACTGGGATTTTAGGTTTTCAGAAGGGAAGTCAAAGAAATAAATCATTGCTTTCATTGCTCCTAACAAGGGTATCCATCCATTGACTTTTCATTGCTAGGATTTTCTTTGACCATACAAATGAAGTAGTGTCTGTCAGATTTCCACTGTAAGGTACCTCTTCCTCCTCCCATCATGATATGTCCTTGGTAAGGAAATCACTTCATTGAGCTCACATGTGAAGATCAGGAAGTTCTGTTTTACCCTCTTGATGATAGAAAACATAATAAATATATTAAATCCATAGGATTTTTCACATATAAGATTGTATAGTCTACAAATAGACACACTTCTACCATCTCCTTTCCAATTTGGAGAGTAAATGTAAAACATGAAAATATAAAATGCTTAAAAGGTAATGTAGACACAAATCGACACAACCTTGACACAAAATAAGTTGTTTCTTAGATTTGAAACCAAAAGCACAAACACAAAAGGAAGAGAACGGGCAAAAAGACTTCAGCAAAACTAGCTGTTTTGTGCTGCAAAGGATATCAGCAGGGAAATGAAAAGAGAATCTATGGCATGGGAGAAACTTTGGAAATCACTGTGATAAAGAAATATTATCTAAAATATGTAAAGTACTCTTGCAGCTCAATAATAAAAAGAAAAATAAACTACTATGGACAAAGGATTTGAATAGTTATTTATCCAAAGAAGAGATACAAATGGCCAACATATACATCAGAGAAATGCAAATTGAGCTCTCAGGAGATACTTCTTCATATCCCCTAGGATGTCCATAGAAGGAATAATGACAAATATTGGTGAACACATGGAGAAATTAAAAGCCTCTTGCATTGCTGGTGAAGTGGTGTTGCCATGGAAAACAGTTTGACACTCCCTCACAAGGTCATTACATGTCCCATTAATTATACTACTTAGATGCCCAAGAATAATGAAAACATGGTACTGCACATGAATACTCAGCAGCATTGTCCATAATCACCAAAAGGCGGAAAACAACCCAAATTTTCATCAATGGATAAATGGATAAACGAAAAGACATATGAATACTATAGAACAATAACTAGCAATTGAAAAGTAGTGTTGATTGCATATTATAGCCTGGGTGAATCTCAAAGACATCTGGAATGAATTGGAAATAAGCACCCACAATGAACATGTAGTGTCCCAAATGGGCAAGCCCTTAATGAATAGCAACGACTAGGAGCTGTATAGAGTTGGGGAGTTTCAGAGGAGTTGGAAGTGATTGCTAATGGACATGGGTTTCTTTGTAGCCTTAAGAGAACAAGGTTGTTCTTAAGATAGTGTTTTTAAGAGAACACTATCCTGCATAAGGAGAATTGTGAGGATTTGAATAAAGAATGTTCTTTCCACACTTGGTTTGAACACTTGGTCCCCAGTTTGGGGAAGTTATGGACCTTTAGAAAGTTCATCCTTGCTGGAGGAAGTAAATTACCAAGGGCAGGCTTTGAAGGGTTATAGACATTCTCTACTTCCCACTTAGTCTTTCTGTTTCCTGTTTGCAGTTAAAAATGTGATCAGCAGGTTCCTACTCCAGCCACCTGCTACCATGCCTTTGTCACCATTATGGATGCCCCCTTTTGAACCATAAGCCCAAATAAATTCTTCCTTCTGTAAGTTGCTTTTGGTTGTGGTCTTTAACAACAGTAACCAATACAAGAACACTATGTCATAAAAAGCTTCCACCAGCTTATATCGCATAAGCCCGTCTTAGCTCCGGTGCCTGAGGAGTACTTAATACACCAACCAAGCTTCAGAGGCACACAGTGAACCAAGAGTTAATATCCTTTGGAGAGGAGGAAAGACTTAGACTGTCTAAATAAATCAGGGCATTGGTTTGAACTAGGAGGTTGTGACTTTACCCAGATCTTCATTTCAAATTCTTGAAATGTCTATGACCATTAAACAACAAGAGTCAAGACACAAACCAATATAAGGTCTTAAATATAACTGTTTTGCAAAGATGAAAATGGTGATCGTTATTGTGTATCTGGGTTGCACTATCTGGTGTGTATGAAGAACACACGGGGGATTTAGGTGCTTGGGTTGATTCTTACGTCCAACTTCAAACAAAGCACCTGTTTCGTGGACCTGGGGAATTGACAGAAACTGGCTATGTAGACAGAAGGTAGTAAGGGTGGCTATTCCAGACAAGGTAACAGGCTCATAAACCCTTGGAAGTGGTGGCATCAACAGTCATCAAAATTTTGCAAGAAACATCATTGTTATGACTGTCTTTCGAGAGCTGGTGGCCACCCAGAGCTATGCAGAGATACCACAAACAGGCAAAACACTAATTGCCATGTTCTTTTTGGATGTGAGGACAGTTCTATGTAGTTACCCAGAACTATAGCCATCATTAAAATAAATGATGCTGCTAAAAACAGCAGCAGTTGGGAGGGAAAAGACAAGCAAATTAGTTCTGAAGGTATACATCTGAGGTCAGAGGGCCGGGAAAAGGACTGGCTAAAACTGAAGGAGAATGGAACAAATGAAAGAAGAGCTTTGGAGATAGGCAAAGCCTGATTTGTGATAGAATAAGCTACACGATAGCAATCAAATGGGACATCCCTGTGACTTAGCACCAAAGATGCTTATTTCTCAGTCACATATAACCAGTTTGGGATGATAGACCCGTTGACTCTCTAATGATTCATGCTTCCAAACTCTTTGTACATGACTAGAGATTAGAGATGCAGTTTCCATGGCAAGAGAACAGAGAGATGCAGGGCAACAGTAGCTTTTCCAGGATGTGACCTGAACTGTGTTTCCCATCTTGTTTGTCAGAATCAACCATATGACTAACTCAACATGGAGAAAGCTGGGAAATGGAGTCCTCTTGTGAAACACTGAGACAAAAGAGAGAATTGGATTGACATATAATGGTAGCCAATAATAAAACGTCTTCCCCGTGTTGTGATATCATCATACTCAAATCTGCTGAGTGCTTTACTTTAAATTAAGTGACCTAAGATATCTAGGCCCTCAAGATGGCTCAGCAAGGGAAGGTGCATGTCACCAAGCCTGCTGACTTGAGCTTGGTCCTTGGAACTCATAAGGTAGGAGGACAGAACCTGCTCCCTCGAGTTGTTCTCTGACCTCCACAGGCCTGGCACACCTGCATGAGCACACACAAAAATGAAAAAGTGAAAAAAATATTTAGTCTCCTAACGTTGTACTAGTTTTAATAACTAGTTTTAATATTTTTCTAATATGCTTCACATGTACATCCTTATTAAATAAATCATGTACACTATAAATCATATTCCTTATCACCAATGGTGGGTCTATATACGTTAGAGATGAATTTATCTAAGTCTTTAATTTCTTTTCTTTAATGCTTTTGTTTTTGAAGACAGGATCATGTTTTATAGCTCAGGCTAGCTTCAGCTTGCTATTTCCTATCTCAGCCTCTTGAATACTAGGAAAGCAGAACAATGGCTTGAGCCCCCTACAGTCGCAAAGGAAACTGAAATCCAAAGCCAGAACTCAAGTCTGGGTTTTCTTCCCACTATACCACGTTTTCAGTCCGCTAAATTTGTGGGGAAAGGATGTGGGCAAAAGAAAAACAAACTGAGTCACTGCAATTAGGGGAATTAAAAAGAACACAGGCACGATGTGCAAATATGTTGGAGGAAAAAGAAACCAGTAGGAAGTTGTGAAGGCTGCAAGGCAGATGGGGTCTCTTGAAAAACATGACTCCCACACACATCAGCAGCTTTGGGTGCATGGCTGTTTCGGGGATGTTTTCTGAATTAGTCAGTCTCACTAACGAGCAGTTCTAGGGCATTGAGAACTACTGTAAAAGTGGACAGGGACCAATACCAATGTGGCTGGAAAGGCTGTTGGGGTAGTGCTGGGCTCTGCAGGTGGAGGCAAAGAAGTCCTGTCTATTAGGTGTTACAAAGAAGTGCGTTTGTTCATTCATCCTGCAGTGGGCATTGAACTATTTCATCTTTCAGCTATTGTCATAGAGTTGTTCTGAAAACTGATGTGCAAGCTTTCATACAGGCATTGCACCTGCTTAGATACCTTCAGTTGGAATGGTTGGGGCACATAGTAGATTGGTGGTTGCCACTGATTTTGGTAGTGATGGAACTATCTGTCTCCACACGTGCTCCCCTCAGCCCTCCTTGAATAGCTGAGTGTCTAGGTCACCTTCTGTCCCCATATGAGAGTCAGAGTTGCAGTTATATCCTTACCAGTACTTGAGGTCGTCACGTTTTTTAAATCTTCGCCATTCCAGTTGGCGTATAGCGGTGTCTCATTCTGTTGTGATTCGATTGAATTTCCTGATGACTGATGTTTTGATGTTTCCATCTGTTGATGAGTAATGATCTTTTCCCATGCTTATCAGCCATCTGCATCTTCTTTGGTGAAGTCTGAGAGAATCTTTTGCCAAGTTATGAAATTGGACTGTTTGCTGTCATCTTAAGTTTTGAGGGTTCTTTATATATTCTGGACACAAGTCTTTATCTCTCAGATATATGATTGCACATATTTTATTGCAATTGGTGATTCTTCTTTCTAGTCTCTTAACAGTGCCCTCCAAAGACCAGAGTTCTTCATTTTGATGAGGCCAATTTTTTCTTCTTATGAATTGTCCTTTCATTGTTTACCTAAGGAATCTTAACCCAGCCTAAGATAAAAAGACATTCTTCTACTTTTTCTCATAGAAGATTTTGCACAGCCAGGTAGCATACTTGTGTAATCCTAGTACTTGGGAGGAGGCAGGAAGATCAGAAATGCAATGTAAGCTTCAAGTATATGAAAAGTTTGAGGCCAAGCCAGAGGTACATGAGATCCTATCTCAAAAACAGAAACACCAAATCCCAAAATAAACAGTTTTATCATGTTATATTTTACATTTGTGATTCTTTAATATAGTTGGATGTACTGATTGCCATGATTTTATTTTTATGTGTTAGAACCAAGATGCTCTAGTTGCTTTCAGAAAGCAATCTCTTCACTGATCTGCCTTTAAGTATTTGCCAAAAGCACATGTCCATACCTGTGTTGATAACATGTTTATTCATCACTACATCAAAGTAACACAGCGTGATTAAATTTAGAGAGATGATGTGAGTCCTTGAGAATTCTGAAACAATCTTCAGGAGACATAGCAGGAACAGCTTTTCTTTCTGCCCTCATCCCTTGTCTCATGTCAATGTCAGATGGTGTTGGCCTCATAGAATGGATTAGGAAGTATTCCATCTTCAGTTTTCAGAAGTTTTTGTTCAGATTCAGTATATTTTCTTAGAATGTGGTTGAAATCCCCAGTAAGGTTGTCTTGGCTCAGGATTTGTGTGTGTGTGTGTGTGTGTGTGTGTGTGTGTGTGTGTGTGTGTATAAATACTTTACCTATAAATTTCAGTGCTTTGCTACATATGAGACTATTCATGTTACCTACTTTTCTTCAATAAGATTTAGTTGTACATGCACTTCAAGAAATATGTCCAGTTCATCTATGTCATCAAATTTATTGGCATAAGTTTATCCTCATATTTACTGATTTCCTTTTTTAATAACTATTGAGTGTGTAGTAATGTCACACCTCTCAGTCTTAATACTAATGTTGTTTGTCCTCATTTTTTTTAAATCTTGATCATTTTGGCTAGACAATCCTAAGTTTTCTTTATCTTCTCTTATTTTATCTTTTATTGAGCCTATGATCTCCTAATGTCCTCTGAAATTCCTAATTTTTACTGTAACTCTAGTTTCCACATCTGGGTCTCCTTCTACAGAGATATATTCTTTCTTCAAGACTAAACTTCAATCTCAGTCACAGGTAAGGCCCCCTCTAACATTGCGGAAGACTGTACGCTGGTCAGAGCAAACCTCTTGTATGTAATTATCCTACTCCTTTGAGAATATACAGCGTCTTTGTTTTTTCACACCTGCTGTTTCTATTATGAAAAAATCTTCCTCCCCGCCTCTTTCCTCTTTCCTTAGCATTTGGCAATTCCTTAGAGTAACTGTCAAATTTTCTTTGTTTGTAATATAACCTTTCTGGTTACCTCCTAGATGGTCGGAGCTGACTACGCACTGTTCCTATAGCATCCTTGCAGATAGGTTCATAGCACTTCTCGCAACAGTATTCTAGGTATTATGTCTGTCTATGTGTCTTTCAGTTAGATTTTAAGCTCCTAAATGCAGATATAAGTGATTATCGTAGACTTGTAGGTAATGATCTAACATTAGCCAAGTTGTTTAGTCTCTTGGATTCTGTCTGGATTAGCAATATCAACACCATCTGGGCACTTAAGTAGAGAGAGAGTTGTACATTGCATCCAGAATCAGAAACTCTGTAGGTGAGACCCAGCATTCTGTGGTGTAAAAGTCTGTTCTGTGTGATTGTGTTTGAGTGTTGTTGGCTTGAGTGTCTAGGAAGTGCAAGTAGACTGAGTATAAGATTTGGTTTGCACCCCGATGCTGTTACTTTCCAGCTCTTTCTCACTTACAAGAGCTTTTTAATTTAACATTTATTTATTCTTATATATGTACACAAGTGTTTTCCTGCATGTGCATATGTGCATTGAGTATATACTACTCCTTTTGAGTACCAGTTGTAAAACAGGCATGGTCCTTAGTCCTGGGATTCCAAGGTAAAAGATAAAGGACTCCCTCCCTCAACCAGATGAGGGTCTAATGGTTCCAACCAGATACCAACCCAGGTAATATCTAAAGCAGAATTAAGGGAAGAAATTCTTCAGTATTGTGTTTATTTGTGATGCGGAAGCTTATGCTATGTATTGAGATAAGAGGGCCTTGAGCTTACTATGTATAGCCAAGATGAATAAATTATAAGCCTTATCTTGAAGGAGTTTTGCATCTAATGAGATAGATGCATATACATTTAATAGTATTTTTCATAGTTCTTTATAGGTAATGATCACTTTCATAGAAATGATCTTAATGGGTCTTCCCAGGAACCTCACAAACAAGCACAGTAGCATCTGCTACATGGAGACAGTAAAGCCTATGGCTATTATTTGTCACGTGTCCATCTTACTGCCTTTGTGGAATCAGCTGCCAGGTTTTGCTGTTTTGCCACCTAAATGCTTTTGTATTCTTGTTGCCTTCAGTCTTTCGACCACCACTGCCTTAGTGGAAGTAAGTTCATCTTTTTTGGTCTGGGCTATTTCAATAAACTCTAAATCGGTCTCCTCCCCTACAAGCCCTACCCACTCCAATCGGCCAACTGAATTTTCTTGCAAAACCAGACACTGTCATGCCGCTCAGCTGCAAAATTCTCTCGGGTGCTTTTATCCACCAAGATGTGCACAGCATAAATGATTTTACTAGAGACTCCCTTAAACCTGACCTCTTCGTGTCCACAAGTCCTGTCTCCTAGTTGGATATTCCAGTGGTGCTGGGTAGAGCGTCTTCTTTTAGGCCTTTGCTTTCTCTATAATGAACTTCTAATCCTCAAAACTGAACTCAGATGTGAGTGACTCCGTGAGCCCTTCCAGGCCTTGGTGGCCTGGTTTGTGTTTTCATTGCCCAGAGCTTACACATCTCTGTGCCTCTGTGAAAGCACTTGTTACAGAGTAATCCGATTGTTGTATGACAGACCACTTCCTGCTGGCAGCCATGCTGAAAACCTTCTGGAGGGAAGCAATTGTGTTGTGCTAATCTTTGATAAGAAGTTTTGGAGACTTCTTATCCAATGGGGAGGACCTTGCTGGGGTGGCTGGGTTTGAACTTGAGATAAGCAATGAATGATTTTTTTTTTATATGAGTCTCAAATATTATATGAGACGTATTTATATTAAGATTAGTAAAGTCTGCAACTCAATTAACTGGCTACCTTGTCTAGTTTGCTAAATCTGGCAAGCTTAACCCCTATGGGCCTAGAATCCAGTTTCTATATCCCATGGCAGTGAAGCGCAGCCACATTTGCAATGTCTGGCGGAAACTGAGGCTGCAATTTCTGTCCCATCCTCATGGAGCTTCCGGCTAAGCAGAAAAGTCACAAAACGTATTTCTAGAATCAGTATTTAACATTCAAAAGCTTCATGTTTCTGATAAACCCTGACATAGTAAGCCACATGACTAAGGGCACATTGAACAATCATTAATGACAAAAAGTAAGCCCAAACATTTTTTTCAGCTGCCTAGTGATGAGAATATATTAATATAATACATTATATGTATTAATATGAAAGGATGGTTGAGAATGGCTTGGTTGCACTTTTAATCAAACAACTGCAGTACTGAAATCACTGTAACCTTGGTCAAGTTTCTAACTTGTCTGTATTTCCTCTTAATATGTGCATGATGGAAGAGTCAGGGGCTAAACCTGTAGCTTCCCAATGCGCACTGGGAGGAGGGCAGAGGCAAAAGTCAGGTCAGGAGCATTCATTACCAAGTTTTCAGTTTTTTTGGTTTTTTTTTTTTTTTTTTTTTTTTTTGCTACAGAATGAGCAAACCTGGAATCTGAGCCAGGCAATTGCAAAAATGATTCCAGATCTGCATGGTAACAATTTAGACTAACTTCCACTCCTGCTGAAAACTGAGCAGCAGAGGAAGTTCTTCCCCTGGCCAGCTGCCTTCTTGCCTCCCCCACCCCTCAGACCTTCGGGCTGCTCACTCCCCACATCTGTTTCCAAGCCATAGAGCATAGGGTCACAGCATGTCGCAATAAGCAGTGTTAGCAGGCAGCATGAATCAGTGGTAACCCTTTGATTTTAATTCCCTGCCTCTCAGAGAGAGGAAGTGTGGTCTGGTGGTTAACCCACTAAAAAAGCAGCTAGGAGGCAAAATTCCTGGTCCCCAGCATGTCTCTTATATTCTTGTTGGGGTACCCCGCTCATCAAAGATCCCTTTTGTCCTCCAGCATTGCTTTATGATGTTAATCCCTGGACTGGCCTCACCAGAAGACTCATTTGGGAAACTGATTAAGTGATTTTTTTAAAAATCCCCATCCAAGAACCTTCCACGGAATGGCCTGCAGTTCTCCAGTTTTCACAAGTACTAGGCATGTGTCCTTAGGATCCGTTTTGGCTCAGCTGTGCGGTCACGATATATCACACAAACTGGAAGAGTGTTGCCGGAAACAAAGAGGATTGAGCAGAAAACAGCAAACCTCTCCTGAGGTTGCTTTTTACAAGCTCCCGTGGACGGGGGGGGGGGGGGGGGGGGGGGCACAATAGGGAGATAATGGGTTCTGGTCTGCCTCTGCTTGCAGAGCTGAGTGTGCCTGGGTAGGTCAGAGGAACTGTTCTGACTGCATTTTTATCATTTTTAAAAATAAAAGCGACTAGATCATCTCTTTCGGTTCTGTGAGTCAATGAATTATTTCTGTGAGTTCATAGAAATGCCAGGATGGACTCTGAACATCTCGTTTCCTGAAAATGACAGGGGTGCAGTCCCGGAGGTGTGGGCTGGCCTGTTTGGGGTTGTGGGAAGACTGCGGAGACAGGCGGTAGCTGGGAGTTTTGGGGCCAGGGCTGCAGGGAGCCGAGTGTCTCCCCGCCCTCCTCTCTGGAGGCTCTGCAGCTGGCCTGCTTATGCAAAGGCCTTGGCTCTTCTTTTTTTTCTTAAAAGCTTTTCTGACTTGTACATTCCCCTGAGGAACAGATTCATTGTTTTGCAGAGAATTTGTACCGTGTTTTCCTGAAAGGAAGAAAAGAGTTGGAATGGAAGGGCTTGAGAGGATTAGCGAGTGGGCTAGGCTTGGTTGCCAAAGAAATGAATCTCTCCATGTGTGATACATACACACCCGCCATATTGCTGGCCTTCAATGTGCCCAGCAAAATCCTTTGCCCCACTTCCACAAGACCTAGAAGGGCACCCCTGTTTATGGACAGGACACCAGCCTCCTGTCTGTCTTTGGAGCACATGGGACTCCTTCCATCCCAGAACAAGTGGGGGTGAGTTAGGAGAAGCAGGGATGAGTCATGGTTGTAGGAAAAGGATGTCTCAGGAAGCCAACACTGAGCAGGCTTCCTAGAAACATCCTGACAGGTCCCATAAAGCCCACGTTTGGTTCTAATTATAACATGCCCACATTTGAGCATTTTTTTGCAGTTTTCCCATGGAAACTGTAACACAAGGTTTCTGAGGAAGAGGATTTGACTCAGATGTGCTCTGTGTGTCTAAGAGTGGGAGCAGTTGGACTCGTTTTTAAATGAGTGGTTATTCCTGCTATTTTACAAAGGAGGTACCACCCTGGCTTGTCCGGGCCTATTCACGCTGTTAACCCGGGCTAGGCACGTCATATAAAGGCCTAAAATAAGCTCCGTATAATGTAAAAAGATAGCTTTTAAAGTCCAAGATGAAGAATACTAGTAAAATCAGGAAACGTAGGATATGGTTTTCCCTCAACTGGAGTCAGATGGCAAGCTAAAAGAACAAAAGGAAACACCAAGAATTTACTGTGAACGCAGTCTGGAAAAGAGTGCCGAGAACCGTAGCTCTGTGGTCCACCTCCTGTGGTGTGGTTCAACATGGCTGCTTCTCTACCAGAAGACCCTGAAGCACTGCATACATTCCTGAAGAATCACACTGCAGTCTCGTGTGGTTTTAGTATGCCGTGTTATTTTATTTTATAATTGAAAATGTCAAAGATTGCTAATTCTGGAAAAGTTACTAACAATAACTTTTAACTCCATCCGGTTCATGATCAGTTTAGGTGCATGAAAACTTTATTTTCGATCCATTCGTTCCCATTTTTCATCACTTAGATACCAGGGGTACAGTCAGAACCTGGGAGGGTGGGGGAACTTTGTTCAGTGTGAAATATTGGAATAACTAGAGCCATCATGAGAGAAAAGGAATTTCCCAGGCTTCCCTGGGGATGGAGCTAATAATACTGTGTGCTCTGACTTACGTCCACTTGAGATTGGTTGTGTTTTTTCTTTTTAATTCTCTGTAAAATCAGTGAATGTGGCATTAAGCAAAGAAGTGCTGGCCATCCATTTTACAAGATTATCAAATGATCCGAGCTCTGGAAATCTCAGCAGTTAATGAAAGTTGGCGGGTGTGTAAGTCCAGCCACAGGAAGTGGAGCTGATCAAGAAACATGCTGGTCCTGTTCTGGAAATTTCCAGAAGAATAAGAGATTATCTTGCTGTATAAATAAGAATGACCTCAGGTTTAATAACATCTTAGAAAATGATTAAAGCAAAAGATGAGTGCTTTCTTCATGCTCACTCTCTTCAGATACAATCCTTGTTCTGTTGTATGAGTTCACAAAGTTTATTTTTGTAACACAATAAAGTGATATTGATATATAATTTTATTTTCCATTGCAAGCTTATTTACTTATTTTTATAATAAAGTGTCATTTCACTGAAAAACTAGTATTTGGGGCTAGGGAGGTGGCTAGATGGGTCAAGTGTTTAATGCATAAGCATGCATACTGGAGTTCTGATTCCCAGAACCCACACAGGAACTGGGCAGGTGTGGTGGTCCGCCTGTAATCCCAGCACCCACATGGCAAAAACAGGGGATCCTTTGGGGGGACGCTGGCTGATCACAAACTCAGGGCTCAATTGAGAGATTCTGCCTCAATGAAAAAAATGGAGAGAGATCAAGAAAGGCACACTCTACCAACTTTGGGCCTTTACATGCACATGTATGCAAGTGTGCTCACATGCATGTGAACATACACACTTGGGTACATACATATAGATCAATCAATCAATAAATAAATAGAAAAAATAAAAAGGTCCAGGGCTAAATAAAGCAATCAGTAATGTTTTCAGGAAGGTCCTCAAATATGTTGTATGATAATTGCTAATCAAGAACTGAACATGACAGTGCTAACCCAACTGCTTGGGAGGTGCAGACAGGAGGATCAGGAGTCCCTCATGCAAAGGAGGGCAAAACCGGGGGAGAGAGATGGAGGAGGGATAAAGAACTCTACAGAGAATTGAAAACTCCACAGGGAAGCATTATTTCATGTTTATTTAAAAATATTTATATAATATATTTTTTGCGTGCGTGTGTGTGTGTGTGTGTGTGTGTGTGTGTGTGTGATATTTGGAGTGATGATGCTTCCCCCCGAGAGCCAAAGGCTATCTAACCTGAAGTCCATTGTCAAGCACGAAAAACCTCCCCTCGAGTTGTTGGTCAGGGTAGTGTAAGAGACTCCCACAATATCAGCTATTGCTGTTGCCTTTGATTGTCTCCCAGAACTTGAAGGTAGGGGACCCCATTGCTGAGGATACCACACACTTCAGACATAGGACGGAAAATTGAGGTGGAACTGACCTGGAAACCTTCCTGAAGACTAGCAATCAGAGTATCCAAAGGAGTGATACAATTTGCCAAGGGAGAAAAACAATTAAAAGTCCTACCACAACAATGACCATACGGTTAGCTATCCTCAAGTGTGCAATAGTGACACTTACATATTGGGGGTCATCAACAACCACTTAGTTGGACTTAAGGCCTGCTCCATAGGATGGAATTCATGCCTAGTACTGTTAACTTAGCCAAGTTGCAGTGGGCTGGTGAGGTCATGGACCCTGGAGGAGAACCTACTACCACCAATTTCTTAAAACAGTATAATTATCAACTGCATTCTAAATATCTAGACTTATAGTCACAGGTAAGTGTAGCTCTCATCCCTCATCAAAGAGGCTTCTTCTTGCAGTGGACAGAGACCACTGCAGAAATCTACAACTGGTCAAAATACAGAGAACAGCTGATTGTGGGGTGCCCATACACCAGCTGCACAACACCTACACTGAAGGTTTAGGGACCATCATAGGAAAGGGGGCAGAAAGATTCTAAGGGCCAGAAGATCAGCCTGTCTGTAACAGAATAGTGTCTGTATATGCAGGGAATTACACCCATAAAATCTTAACAATATGGTCAACTCAGAGGGGGAGAACAAGTCTTCTCCAGTGATGAGGCCCCTGATAGGTTATCAAGTCCCAAAGTCAGCCCGAAATTTACATATGAGTAGCACTAACTGGATTCAGCGTGTGTGTGTGTGTGTGTGTGTGTGTGTGTGTGTGTATGTATATCTATATCTATCTATCTATCTATATATATATATATATACACTTGTATATATATATATGCACACACATACCGTGTGTGTGTGTAAAGAAGTGGTCATGAATTTGAGAGGGGGCACAGGAGAGAAGGTTGGGTGAAATGATGTGTATGAAATTTTAAAAAATACTAGTTTAGAAAAGGAAATGAACAAGCTGTCTTGATTGCATTCAAGGTGGCTGCAGCCCAGATGGAGAGATAGCCAGTCACCTGTGTGGTAGAAGTTATGGCAGATGAAGGAAAATATGATGTGAGCACATGAGGAAGAACCCTAAACTCAGGCAGAGGATTCCAGGATGGCTTCTCCTAGGACAGGATGCTTAGTTGCTGTCCTTCATGGTTCTTCATGCTTCTCATTTGCACATCCATATTGGAACTTATAATCACTAACTTGAAAAACCTGATCTTCTCTTATCTGCCTCTCATATCTTTCCTTTTCCTTTGCTTTTCAGTTCAAATGTAGGAGTCCATCTCAGCAGCAAATAGCTGAAGGAAGCTTTGGTCCAGGACATTGGTTGCCTCTGAACAGATTCCTTTTTGATTGTTTCTTTATCTTGAGACAGGGTCTCAAGTATTCCAGAATGATCTCAAACTTGCTATGTACCTGGGGCTGACTTTGAAGCTCTGATCCTCCTGCCTCCATCTCCTGATGTTAGGATTATGGGCATGTACCACCACACTGGGTTTGCGGAATGCTGGGGATCAAACCCAGGGTTTGATGTATGCTAGGTAAGCATGCCACCAATTGAGCTACCCCCCAAGTTCAGAACTGATTCCTTTTGAATAGGAAGCTCCTCTTATTCTTGAAAACTATCCACCATGGCCTTCCTGGCAGGCAGATCTACTGGTTATTGCCCATTTAACTGAGCTGTCTTTAAAGTGTTAGATTTTCTTCATTGTGGGACCAGTAGTCCTTACTCATGGAACCCAAAAGTGCTTACTCATGGTATCAAGAGTCCTTACTCATGGAACCCAAAAGTGCTTACTCATGGTACCAAGAGTCCTTACTCATGGAACCCAAAAGTGCTTACTCATGGTACCAAGAGTGCTTACTCATAGTAAATATTGGTGGATTCCACCCCAGATCTACTGATTCTCTTCACCCCACCTCACCCCCCAGCAACCATCAATTGCCAATGTCTCCTCAGCTAGGAGTGGGACCCTGTGAGTCCCTCCCCTATCTGTATTCCAGTGGGTAGCCATACACATACGCAGATTCTGGCAGAACTAAGTGGATTCCGTGGGTTTAAATGAAGTTGGAAAGAAAAAATAGTAGTGGGATATGGGAGTAGTGGGATATGGGAGAAGTTGGAAGGGGGGTTGTGGGGTAAATTTGATCAAAACATTATATTCATGTATGAAAATCTCTAACCAAAAAGAAAAAAGATAAACCACATATTAAGTCACATTGGAAGCATTTTGCTTCACTCAGAAAAGGGAGTGGTCCATGCAGATGGCAGTGCCTACTCAATTAGGCAGAGAAAACAAAGGTAGAAGAAGTGTTGTTCCAACTGTTTTAGGCCCTCTGCACAAATTTGAAAAAGCTACACGTTTTAACAGCCTACTTGAATAGAATCCCTATTTTGGAAGGATCAGCAGCGTTGCCTTGATGTTCTACTGAACTCAGTCAATAGTCTTTTCTCAGTGGGTAGTCTCCTGGGCTCTCCTGCTCCTTCAAGAGAGCTGATGACTTTGTTCCCCTTCTGGGCTGTCTTACATGGTTATTCTGCAGAGTATGTGACATGTCTTTAGGCACCATGCCTTGGTTATTACTGCTGATTCTTGCTATGTGTTTTGTTGCTGGACTTATTAGATGCAACAGCATGTGATAAGTCTCTCCATGTGACTATGTCTATTTAGTGGTATCCAAAATAAAATCTCTTTTAAATTGTTGGAAGGCCAGTCACTAAGAATGAAGTACTGACTAATATGTGCTATGGATGAATATTGAAGACATTATGCTAAGTAAAAGAAGCCAGGCACAAGAGGCCACATATTGTGTGATCCCATTAATATGAAATGCTCAGAATAGGCAAATCGATAGAAACAGAAAGTAGATTAGTGGTCGCCAGAGGCGGGAGGAGGGAAGCATGGAGAGCAATTGCTAATGGATGTGAGGTTTCTTTTTAGGGCTATGAAAATGCTCTAAAATTAGATAGTTGTGATTTTTGCACAACCTTGAAGAGATACTAAAACCAACTGAGCCACACATTTAGAAATGGTGACTTTTATTGCACGAGAACTACATTGCAGTAAATCTGTCCTTGAAAAAATAATTCTAAAAATCGTAGATACCTGTGGAAAATTTTGGTTCCTTAGTATGCTGAGATAAATTGAATTCAAGCCTGGTGTGGTGGCTCATACCTTCAATCCCAGCACTTGGGAGGCAGAAACAGGACGCAATCCATACGTTCAAGGCCAGCCTGGTCTACACAGAGAGATCCAGGACAGCCATGGCTATGTAAAGAGACCTTGTCTCAAAAAACAACAACAAAAACAAATAGACTTTATCAAATGATGAGGTCAGTGAAGAACTGAGATTTTATTTAAATCTAGTCTTTTGTTTCATTCTTCCCATGCACTGGATCTCGATACACCTAAGAGGTACAGTGAGTAATGAACACCTTCATAAAAGTCTGTCTTCACATACTATACAAAATCTGCGCTGCACTGATACTAGGCAAGACTGGACAATGCATTAGACACATTACGCTGCACGGCTGCCATTAAGGTGAATTTGGAATCAGTGGGAAGGGTACCAGGTTACCACCATCGTTCACTTCTTAAAAGTCATTTCAGAAGGCACAATTCTCTGATTGTTGAGTCATTAAAAAGAGATGATTTTCAAAGGATCTACCAAATGTAGAAAATGTGCTTATCAATATACCATACAGTCTCACAGTTTAAGTGAGATTAACTGAATCACGGTACCTGGATGTTAGCCTAGAGCGGAGTCAGAAGGAGAGCCTTTGGTAAGACTAAGCCATGAGGCTACAGCAGCTACATGGTGCTTGTGGTCTGAGTGAATGCTTCCAATCAGTAGTGTTTCTCAGGCATTTGCCTTTGTTAACATGTGAAAGCAGGTTCACGCCCTTCCTCTAACACGTACACACCGCCATCTACATTCTTTTTCCACGGAGGTTTTGAGAGTTTCACTCTGCAGCGCATCTATGAGCTCTTCGTTCTGTCCTAAGAACTCCATGCCTATGTGAAGAGCAGACTTTAGACTACACTAATGTTTGTTTTGAGAAACTTGCGCTACTGTCAGTAAGTCTGCATTTGACAAGATTATAAACTTCATTGCATGGTGGAGGTCCTGGGAATTGAACCTAGGGCCTCACACATGCTTCACCCCCATGCTATATCCTCAGGCTTCTTTACTTTTTATTTTGAGACCTGGTCTCACAAAGTCGCCCAAGCCGGCTTTGAATTTTTGATCCAGCTTCTCTATTGCTGGAATTACAGTCTTAAACATCCATGCTTGTCTTGAAAAAAAAAATCCAATAAACACACACACAGACTTTAGACAATATACACTTACCCCAGTTGTTGGAGAAGTTTATTTCTAGTTATATTCATAATTATTGCTTTGTACAGTGTTGGGGGAAGGGCCGCCCTAACCTTGGCAGTTTGTATTATCTGCAGGTGTTGGCTTTATGCAAATCTGTGATTAAGATGTTTGCTCATGACCTGCACCTGTTCACTGCTCTGTGGTAGAGCCACTGTGGTTCAACGAGATCTCCATGTGATGAGCAAAGTTGCTGTGTGGGAATTCTTGTAGTCCCTCTCTCACAGTCTCCGGCAACAAGAAGAGAGCACTTCCCTTAGGCCTACTATAAAGGTGACATAGGTCGGCTGGCCATTAAAAGGTTGTGGGATCCTCTTGGGCCTTGAGCTCCCCCACCTTAAAGGTGGCATAGTTAGGCTGCTAAAGGATTGTAGGATGAGACTGAACTACAATTTCCTTCGTTATGCAAATAGGCCTTTGGATAAGAGGGCAGAGTATTTGTAACACCCCGGGGAGCTTCTGTATCAGTAAAAACCCTTGAGATCAGACAATTGGGATCCCACTGTCCAGTGCTTACTATGACAGATGGTTCCCTCTGCTGAGGTCTGGCAGGCTTTGCATCTATGAAAGCATCTCTTGTTTTCTTTGCTGAGCAATATGGCGTACTGCTATGCCTAGTACTAACAGGTCAGTTCCAAGATTGAGCTTTAATTATCAGGACTCTTTGGGATATGGCAACACTTGAGGAAGTGGGACTGTATGAGATTTCAAAATATCCACTCGACCACCACTGCCTGCTATACTGGGAAACCTCTTTCATTGCGAGGCCTTTGATGCTTCTTGTTATGCTTTAGTGACCATCTCTACAAATAAACATGTAATAGAATATGAGAATTTTTCCAAAGACGAATGTTCTAAAGCCTTCAGGACACACCCAGCTCCACTTGCTGCCTGGGTCCAGAGAATGTGGGTAAGCTCTGAGGTTTCATCCGAATTCCTCAAAAAGAAGCCTCAATGTTTTCTTTCTGTTGACCACGAGAGATATATTTAGTTATCTAGAAGGGTAGTCAGTCAGCCAGGGAAATTATCCCAAAGAACATGAAGCAAGCCATTCCTTGGCAGACCTGGGGGTTGGATGGATGGGCCTTGTTTCAAAACAGTGTACTGCCTCTGCCACAAAGTCCCATGTCCATGTGTTTTCCTGGGGTGAAACTTCCAAGGAGGCAACATGAAAGCTAACAGACTCAATGAAGGGGTGTGCTACCATCTGGCTTGCTCACAAGCGGAACTGCTCTTTTTATCAGAAGTATTTTCAGATTTTTGCAAGGGGAGGATTTGGCCATCTTGAACACTAGCTTAGTATTATTCTCTATTTAAATTTTTTTATTCAAAGTTCTCCTCATATGAACACTAGGAAACTATTTTTCTACTAGAGGCTTAGTGAAATTGTGGTCAGCATCCGGGGTGAAAGGGCAGATGCGTGCCCACAGGATTCCCTGTATCTCTAACGCGTTAAGAATAACATAACTGAACCCCAAGTCCCCCCTTGCCTTAAAATAACTCTAAATTCAGGTGGAAATAAAATCATCTATTTATTTAGTAAGGTCTATTACGGTGATGCTAGAGCACTAACTTAGTTTATTATCTGATCCAAAATGCCTGTATGATTCCCACCTCTGACCACCAGTGAAGGAAGGAGACTTTTGGACTGGGTCAGTATCAGACTGTAGTTTTAACTATTACAGAAACACACATACAGAGAGAGAGAGAGAGAGAGAGAGAGAGAGAGAGAGAGAGATACAGAATATCTGCTAAGAACAGCTTGCCTGCAGATTCTGCTGGAAACAAAAAGGTTGTAGTTTTGGTATTGGAATGCTGGGTATTTATTTTTACTTATTGTCTATTTCTCAATGAAGTCTTCTACAGAGGCTCATTTTTATTGTTGTTGTTTTGTTTTGCTTTTTGTTCTTTGAGACATGGTTTCTCTGTTGTAATGCTGGCCGTCCTGGAATTCACTCTGTAGACCAGTCTGGCCTTGAACTCACAGAGATCCACCTGCCTCTGCCTCCCGAGTGCTGGGATTACAGGCACTACCTCCTGGCTTAGATGTGCATTCTTACCTTGAGTTGAACAGAGGGGCAGCTCCTTTCTACTTCCTTCTCAGTTAAAGTAAATATTCATAGTCACTTCCTTGATGGGATTGACCTAGTGTCTTGAGAAGGGCAACTTGAGAGTATTTGAACAACCAGGGAGACAAATTTAGACATCAGTGATCAGCAGCTATTACACATTCCACTGTTGTAGTTATTTTTAGTAATGTACAAAGTAATTGTTTTATATACTGTTGGGTGAGGGATTCCCTAGACTTTGGCATTTTGTATTGTCTGCAGGTGTTGGATTTCTGTGGGAGAGTTGATTGCTAATGATCTGCATATGCAATCAGTAGAACACCCAAGGAGTTTTGAATCAATAAAAACACCTGAGCTCAAGTGTTCAGGGTTCCACTGTCCAGTATGGTGCTGGCCAGGACAGTGGTTCCCTTTGTTGAGGTCTGGCAGGATTTGCGCTTATGAGAATGCCTTGTGTCTTTCTTGGTGAGCAACACAGCAGCATAACAAGAACATTCCACTAGGCCCTGAGACTTTGGTATGTTGAATTCAGAGAAAGAACTGCTAGTGTGAAACTCTGACAATGGGGAGGTGGGGGGGAAGTGAGGGGAGGGGTGGGGTGGGGGGGTGGGGGGGCTGGAGTTAAAACACCTGTAACTCTTCCAGAGGACTTTGATTCAGTTCCCAGCACCCACTTGGTGGTTTACAACCTTCTGTAACTCTGGTTCCAGGGCAATCTGTTTCCTTCTTCTGATCCCCAATGGGCACTGCATGTACATGGTACAGGGACATACATGTAAGCAAAATACTCATAAAGTGAAAGAATAAATATTTTTTTAATGTGTCAAGATTTGGCCCTTGTTTCTTTCTTGTGTCTTCTTGGACAGTATTACTCTGTGCCTGGTAAACCAGTGGGGTGGGTACTTTTCAGGAGATGGCCATGATGGTTGAGCACAAACATTAAATTCTGCTACTTCCTTTGAAACGGAGGATGATAGTAATGTAACCGATGGAAATCTGCAGACACTGATGAGACCTGGGATTCCAGGGACACATTAAGAACAAACAAACAAACAAAAACACTCTGATCTGGTATTTCTGCATTAAATGCAAGTATCAGCTTTAAATATATATCCTTTCCCCTAAATATAAAGTGAACTTTCTGTCTCAAAAATCATTTCTCAGAAAAAAGGAAGTCATCTTTTATATGCATCCTTGTGATGTCTTTTTTTTTTTGTACTCTTGAAATACGTGATTTTGGAACAAAAACAAAAAATTACTGTTAGTGGAAGATGCATGGAGGGGGAATGATCTAAATTAAAGCCTATTTGGGGTGCTCATGGAGGTTGTCTGCCAGAACTGATTAAAGCAAGCAGAAGGAAGAATAATGTGTCACTGACATAATAGTTATTCTTGATTTTAGCTCTGAAATGCAAGTACAGTATATTTTTAAAAATAAGCCTTCTAGACGTCACCTAAGAATGTAATTCAGTAAGCGGCACATTACGGAGATTACAAATGTAGACCTACAGGAAATGGAAAAAATGAGCAAATGTGATACCAAAGGATGACTACGACTTGGGGTGACATTTCCAGTGGCAGTTGTTCACGGCCTGAACAGCATCAGCTTCCATCTTAGAAGGACATGGCAGCGACATGCTGGAAAACTGTGGGGGGGGACGCATGGTGCCGGAGAGGAAAAAGCCAGCCTTAGAAAGTGAAATGGGAAAAACACACAGTGCTTTAAAAGTCAACACGTACTTGTGTTTGACGATGATAATTATTATAAATATTCCTATGCAGTGCTAGGAATGTAACAAGGATTTGCACCCAATAAGCAAGCACTCTACCGCCCAGCCACACCCTCGCCTCACCTTATTATTCCATAAACGTAAATGTAATTTTGAATACGTATGCATGACTGAGTTGCCGACTAAATATTTTGAGCAGATATTTGGCTTATGCTTTTTTTTTTGGTCTCTAGAATAGTGCATCTTGATGGGCCATGGGGCAGGCAGATTGTTCGTAAATCTGCAAGTGGTCATGCTGTTGAGGTGATGCTTTTTTGTTTTACAGGTGAAGTAACTAAAATAAGTTCTTAGGGTCTTGTAGTCGGTAGGCAAACGGGATTGGAAATGGAACGTGTGCTTTTCCTTATATCACTTAGTAGGATCCTTCCTTCAAAAACTATCAGACTCTGATAGATGGATAAGAGAAATTAAAACAGGTGCTTCCAAGTTCTTACTTTGAGGGAGAATTTTTTAACCTGTGAGAAACTGCTTTTTATGTATAAATACAGAGAGAGAGAGAGAGAGAGAGAGAGAGAGAGAGAAAAGGCCAGATGCTACCAATTACTGATCTACCTCTGAGACTCAGTCTTATAAACTGGATTGAGTCTGACACAACAGGAAATTTATAAATGATCTATGACAAAGATGCTACTCCCTTTGGAATCACAGATATTTGTAAACGCACTCGTCTACTCTGACTCCATGGGTCAAACTGTAGTTTTTCCTTAAATCACTTGTGGTTTGGCTTTACAATACATAAAATCTCCAAACCACTGCATCAACCCAGGGGGTTATAAAGTCTATATAACCTGTAAATCATGGCATAGGTATCACGATGCTCAAAGCTTTAACAGGATCAGCAAGGTTTTCCTTAAGGAAAACCAGACATTCCCTGGGCTTTGGCTGTGTCAATTCTGATCAAATTAATGATCATATGAATGTTCAAGTCCCGGCTTAGAATGCTTCTGCTTTATCTGAGTGCATAGAAAGGTCAGGGAACCCCTCATTGAAACTAGCTGTCTAAGTAATGACATTCTGTTGCCATCACAAAGGGAGCCAAGAGTGGACTCAGACATTCTAGGTAAGGCTCCAGTATGATGAATGGAAGAGCCTAGCATACTAGGAGTGTGAGAACACACACACACACACACACACACACACACACACACACACACACACACATCAGTCGGAAGGAGCCAGGTTATTGAGACACAGCAGTCCTGAACTTAAGTGGGATTTTTGAGAAGTGGTAAACATTTTTGATTTTACACAGAAAGCAGTCTTGGCTCTAAGGACCAATTAGATGGATTCTAAAGACAATTGTATTATGACCAATATTTCCGTAGGCATGCTCCTCTTATGTGAGACATTTTTTACCTGTCTGGACAAATTTGTTTCTCTTCTCACATTACACATCTAGTGCCAGTCTCTTCATTAATTCAGGTTATCTCAAAGGTCTAGTTTTCTTGACTGACATTCTTGAAGTTAGTATTCCATATATATATATATATATATATATATATATATATATATATAGTAATTTGACACTCATTTATCAACAGAGAATGGGATTCTTGGAGTGAGGCAATTCAGGACAATTACTCAAGCCATTTTCACCTTTGTCCCTTTTCTGTTTTGTCCCTGTTGGTTCTTGACTGTAACAAAAATCCTATTCAATCAAGCAACCAACTAAATTAAAAAAAAAAAATGTTCTTTCCCTCAAAACCCACAGAAAAGTAAGTGTAAGCAAAAAATCCTGTTGATGTTTGTTGTGGTTGAATGTGTTTCTGTGTTTTTTGTTTCAGGTCTACTTGAAAGGAAAGTCACCTGTCTGGGGGTGCACTTGACAGGAATTCTGGATACTTTTATTTCTTCTCCTTAACTCTCTGAATTTCTAGATAAGTTATCTAACTTCTCCATCTTTTATGTGGAAACTGGGCACGGGGATAGGGGTGGGGATTGTAAGCTATCTGCTTGTGTTACTGGGTGAGACAAACCTTGTCTCTATTGGGTACTTCTCTGTTACTTTTTTTCAGGGAAGGAATAAAAAAGCAATGGAAACAGGCAGGAAGTCTCAAGTTGCTAAGAGTACTGGGTGTGTATGTCTTAGAATTAGATGCCAGGGTGGAGGTCATTTCTGCTTGTTTCAGTTCTGTGTATTTGCATACTTATCTGCATGGTCTCCAGGTTTTCTTTAGGCAATTTGCATGTATAGAATTTCTAAAATGTTCAAAGCAGGAAGGAGAAATAGGTGAACCAACCTACTCAAGGATTCCCAGAGCTTAGAACTCATTATGCTGGAGGGCTGAGGTGTTGAGTTTATGTATTCCAAACTATGCTTTCTTATGCATGTCTAATAATGGACAAAAGTTCCTTAACAACTTGATTCATAATCCCTCCAAACTAGAGACAGCTCAATGGATAAACAGATGGCCGGTATTATACTCATGCTCATGATGCCAAAGTAGCAATGAGAAAGAATGAATTACTGTCCTTATTCAAAACAAGTTGACCATCTCTACAAATAGGGATTTGGGCCAGATATGAATGATATATGCCTGTAATCCCAACACTCAGGGGGTGGAATCAGGAGGACCATGAGTTTGAGGTCAGTCTGGGCTACATAGTAGGACCCTGTCTCCAATACTACCAACTAACACTTCCTCTAATACCCAAATAGGGCTTTGCACTAGTTTTCTATTGTTAGATAACAAAATACCACAAAGAGCAGCTTTGAAGAAAAACTCATTTAATAATTTACACAGTTCTGTGAAACAAAAGCCAAATGTAGCATGGCTATGTTTTCTGCTCAGGGTATTAGAAGGTTGAAACCAAAGTACTGGGCTCCTTCCTGGTAACCCTGGAGAACTGACTTTCAAACTCTTTTTAGGCTGCAGGCTAACTTCGATTTCTTGCCTTTGCAGGACCAAGGTCCCTACGCCCTTGGGGGTTGCGCTTGGCTATAGGCTGTACATAGGCATTGCAGCAGCATCCTCTAGACCTTCAAAGCCAGCATTGGAAAAGCCTCTCTTGCACCGCATGCTTCTGATGGTTCAAATCTCTGCTTTTTAGAAAGTACATTGAGTACATTAAGCTCTTTTCACAGTTCACCCGATCAGACCAATCCTCCAGGGGAAAAGCTCCACAACTAATCAAGCGCTCCTCTTGGTTACAGCTGTGATGGTCCTTCACAGCAGAGCCTGCACTGGCTACCTGGAGAAGATGTGCATCTACTGTGGTTAGGACCTTGAGGATCGTCTTAAGGTTCTGCTTACCACCTTTGCTAGCTTCACTTCATCGTCTGCTCACTCAGAATATAAAGTACTGGGCTGAGATGGCTCAATGGGCAAAATGCAGGATTTGTTGTGCAAATGTGAGGACCTGATTTCTCTCCCCAGAACCCATATTAAATGAGCAAGCAAACAAAAGGTTGGCATAGCACCTGCAGGAGGATCTCTGTAACTTGCTGGCCAGCCCAGCTAAGTGAATCAGAGAGCTCCAAGTTCAGTGGGAGATCCTTTCTTAAAAAAATAAGGAAGAGGCCAGGCATGGTGGTGCCTGACTTTAATACTAGCACTTGGGAGGCAGAAGTAGGTGGAACTCTGAGTTCAAGGCCAGCTTAGCTTACATTGGAAGTTCCAGATCAGCCAGGGATATATAGTGAGATCTGTTTCTAAATAAGTAAGTAAAAAAATAAATGTGGAGAATGCTAGAAGAACATAGCAATATCAACCTCTGTCCTCAATATGCATACACAAACACATACAAGTCTACTAATACACACACACACACACACACACACACACACAAGAGAAGGGGGTTCCAGAAAAGACCTATTGATAGTGTATATAACTTATTATATATTTATTTTCAAATCTGCACATGCCAATACTGCTAAGGAATCATGAATATCTTTTCTTTGAATCCAGAAGCCCCTCTTTGCTTGGTTCTGGGTGCAGTGGTGAGGGTACATTGTTCATTTTATTCCAATAATCCATGCTCAAAGCTAACTGTATCTGTTTCATCTATTTTGGTCACAATGTCAGGATTCTTTAAAATATGTCTTGACATGAGACTGGGTCTGGTGGTGAAATCCTATATAGGCTGATTTCTTTTGTTTGTAGTTTGTTGAATAGTCTTTTCTAAGATATACTGAGTCTGAGGATGGGGAAGTTGCATCAGATGTGAGGCTTTCTGAATTAGATCACTGTAGGCTCCAATATAAACCACCTCAAGAAATACAGCTAAATATCAGAAAATGGCAGGCAGTCTTTGGAAAAGAGAACTGAACTATTTAGCAACCTTTATTGCCAGAGGGTACAAGTGGAAGAAATTAACTTAAGCCATCCTTTAATTTATATAAATAGTCAAGAAATGGCAATTGACTGTGTTTATAGCTCGGTTTAAATCTACTAAGATATGTAAACTTTGTACAACAAAAGTACATCTGCTTTCTGAACATACTGCCAGTATCTTCCTGATTTCAAACTCAGACAGCGTTTGCTCCCTGGATTGTAAGTCAAGCATGATCAAAAGTAGATTTTTGGAAAGCTTAGGGTCAAGGGCAGGTAATGGAAGAGTCCTGAAAATTCTCATCCAGCTGAGTTAAGTTCAAAGGAGTGGAAATTACTTACCTTGTAATAGCCCACTAAATGAATTCTCCAATTATGGAGGGCTGTGCCATGCAATTCTTAATTAAAGCTAGTGATTGCTGTGTGATGCTGATGGGAGGAGGTGGCCTTCATTTTGCCTTTGGATAAAGTTACAGATATGTCGGATGCTACTTGGATATGAGGCCCTTCTGGAGGATTTCTGAGCAAAGTGGTTACTATATTTGATAACAAATGGAGCACCTATTCATCTTGTTCTGCAATATCTCAAGGTCACTGTCATTTTAGAAGCCTAGATGTAGAACACAGATGGAAAACTGTCTTAGTTATGGTTACTATTGCTGTCATGAAACACAACTACCAAAGGCAACTCGGGGAGGAAAGAGTTTAGTTAGCTTACTCTTCCATATCCCTGTTCATCATTGGAAGAAGTCAGGACAGGAACTCAAATAGGGCAGGGGCCTGGAGCTGATGCAGAGGTCACAGAGGGGAACTGTTTACTGGCTTGCTCTTCATGGCTTGCTAAACCTGCTTTCTTATAGAACTCAAGACCACCAGCCCAGGGTTGGCACCACCCACAATAGGCTGGGCCCTCCCCAATTGATCACTAATTAAGAAAATGCCCTACAGGCTTGCCTACAGCCCATCTTCCGGAGGCCTCTCAATTGAGGCCTCTTCCTCTGTGATGACTCCAGCTTGCATCAAGTTAACACAAAACCAGCCAGCACAAAAACTGAAGGCAGCAACTCTCAGAGCCAGTGTGAAAAGACGGATCTGGGTCAGCTCACCTGAAATGTACACATACATTTCAGCCACAGAGTCTTCCAGGTACAATTCAACTCTTCCTTCTAGATTAGGTCTCTCCCAGTGGATTAATTAGTCATTAATTAGTAAATATTTCTATTATTACTATGATTTAACAAAAACACTAAGATGGATTAAGAGCTTGCTGTAGAGGGCTTCAGCCAATCATTTAATTTCATTTAAAATCTCTCTCTCTTTAAAACTTTTTATTACCCATGTTATATATTTTTTTATAAATATATAATTTTTACTGTGTGTATATACTTGTGTGTGGTGAGGGAGCAGGTGTGTGTAAGTCAGAGGACAATTTTATGCCGCCAGTTTTCTCCTTGCGCCTTCACTTGGGTTCTGGGGCTCAAACTCAGGTCGTCAAACTTGCATGGCAAGTGCTTTTACTCATTGAACCATCTTACGCGCCCTGTTTGTTTCGTTTTGAGACAGAGTCTCTTGTATCCCAGGCTGTCCTCAGATTCACTGTGTAGCCAAGGATGGCATTAAACTCCTTATCTTGCTACTTTTTCTTTCTATGGGATAGAATTACAGGCTTTGTGCAACTACTACACCTGGTTTTTTTTTTTTTTTTTTCCTGTGGTGCTAGGAATTGAACCAGTGTGTGTGAGAGTGTGTGTGTGAATGTGTGTGTGTGTGTGTGTGTGTGTGTGTGTGTGTACACGCATGGCAGATGCCTGCAGAGGCCAGAGGCATCAGATCTCCTGGATCTGGATGTACATATAGTCATGACCACTTGATACGGGTACTGGGAACTGAACTCAGGTACTCTATAAGACCAGTAAGCACTCTTAACTGCTGAACCATTTCTTTAGCCTGCAAGCCTGCCCTCACATTCTAGGAGAGAAACAGAGGAGAGGAGAAGAGAGGAGGGGAAGGGAGGGGAGGGGAGGGGAGGGGAAAAGGAAATGAGAGGAGAGGGAAAGGAAGAGAGGGGAAGGGAGGGGAGAGCACAGAAGGAAGGGTGAGAAAGGGAGACAAGGGAAGGGGAGGAGTGAGGGACGGGGATGGGAGTAAGTGGGAAGGAGCATGAGTGGTGGGGAAGGAAAGTTTATACCCACTTGCGATGAACTCTCTTCCTTTAATTGCACATACTATCAAAGTAGAACTTTATTGTTAAAATTTTATATTAACTCATTATAAATTTTGAAAGAGAAGTATTTCATTTCTCAACTGGTACATACGCTTCATTAGATCCAGGAATATATATTATATGTCCTTGAATCTAGTCACCTGCAACTGTATACTCGTGCTGAGAGTAGAATGAACTCATGACACTCATGACGGTAGAAGCAGGATGAGACCTACAGGGATGAGAGCAGAGGGGACCTGGGAGTCATCGCCCCAGGCGCCATGAAAGTGACAGTGAAGCAAGGGCAAAGGGTTCTCTGTGTTCGGAGGTGTATGACAACAACCCAGCGCTTCTGAGGCCAAGGCAAGAGGATCATTACAAATTTGAGGCTTGCCTGTGCTACCTAGTGAATTTCAGATCAGTCTTGGCTAGAAAGCAAGACATTGTCTCCAAACAAACAAACAACAGAAAAAGAAAAAAACCTATGCATTTTTTCAGAGATTTAAACCATCTGATAGAGAAAACAGTCACAAGGGCAAAAGAAAGATATCATCAAAATGTTGATAATATTAAGACTTACTAAATAGAGAAAATACCAGCAAAGTATGTATGTCTAAGGGGGTGGGATTGAGGAAGGGGACTGCAGCTGATGTCTCTGACAGAGGCTCAGCAGTTGGAGGCATGCTACTTAGGAGTTGGGTATGAGCAGAGTTCATGATTGTGTCTTGTTAAAGGAGCAGCAGATCCCCAGATTCCTTCTCAAATCAGTTTAGCTATGAATACTCCCTTTCCTGTGGCAGAAGGTTCAAGTGAACCGTATGCCTTTAAAGAGGTCTGTCTTACTTAGGGTTTTATTGCTGTGAAGAGACACCGTGACCACAGCAGCTCTTATAAAGGGAAAACATTTCATTGGGGCTGGCTTACAGTTCAGGGGTTTAGTCCATTATTGTCATGCAGGAAACATGGTGGCATGCAGGCAGACATGGTGTTGGAGAAGGAGCTGAGAGTTCTACATCTGATTTAGCAGGCAGCAGCAAGAGAGAGTGAGACTGACCCTGGCTTGAACACCTGAAACCTCAAAGCTGTCCCCCAGAGACACAGTTCCTCCAACAAGTGCCACTTCCTAAGTCAATGGGAGGGGGTTCATTCAAACAACCAGAAGGTTCTACTAACAAGGGTTTGTATTAGGACATACAGAACATCTAAGGATGTATGTGAGAGTCAGCATTAAAAATTGGGGGCATTATGGGGCTGTGGCTGAAGCTTAGTCAGTAGAGAACTTCCTGGCATGCATGGAGCCCTGAGTTCGGAGCCTAGCATGGTGTGAATATGGTTGTGGTGATGCACGTCTGTAAGTCCAGCACATCTGTAAGTCCAGCATTCACTCCGGAGGAAAAAGGGTCAAAACTTCAAAGCCATCCTTCTTGACTAACATAGTGAGTTTAAGGCCTGCCTGGGCTACATGAAATTTTGTCTCAAACAGCAAATTGGGGAATTAGTCTCTGTATTCTAAGAATGAGAATCCCAACTTCCTTTCCAAATATGGCACGTAGAACCCTGATGTCTAGAAATGGAAGGATTAGTCTATGGGAAATCTGACTGGCCCAGCAAGAGAGACCTATAGGTTCTGACATTTCTTGCCATACAAATATTTCTTGCCATACAGTAAAAGTTATTACATTTACCACCAGTTAGCAAAGCCTACCCAGACATATGAATTATCCAGAATGCTTTTGATTGGCTCTCTCAGATGCCTTGTTTAAATAAAGCAGGTGGGAAAGATCACAAGATCCTTCTCATATGGAATAGGAGGCTAAAATCATTTAGTTTTAGTTAATTCTTAATTAGTTAGCAAATTAATGTCTGTCTCACTGTGACCAAAACAGAACATAAGGCAGAAAGGGCTAATTTTGGCACATGGTTTCAGGAGGTATGGCCCATCATAGCAAGGAAGGAGTGGCAGAGTTCGTGGTGGTGGGGACACCATGACAGGTTAGAGACTTCTCATATCATGGTAGGCCAGGAAGTAGAGCAGGCCTGCACTGGGGGTTGGGATATAACTTTCAAATGCCCACCCCTAGTGATGTACTTCCACCAGCTAGTCCCTACCTCCCAAAGGCTCTATATCCCCAAAATAGTTTCACCAGTCAGAGAACAAGTATTCATAACACACTTCAATGGGGGTCATTCCAGGTTCAAACCACAACACCAAACAAAGATCTGTAAACAAACAACAGCAACAACAACAAAAACCAAAAAGAGAAAACAAAACCAAACCAAAACCAAAGGGGGCAACAAAGGAAATAGAAAATTCAGGAGCAAATATGCTCAGAAAAATAATAGAACGAAACTGTGTTATAAATCATGCAAAGAACAAACATTTAAATAAGTATCAAAGGGTAAAGCTGGAGAAATCTTTCCGAGAAAGAAGCAAACACTGAGAAGAAAACATAAAACAGAAGGGTTAGAGGATGCAGTCAGGAGATCCAGCCTCAGCCAAAACAAGCTTCCCAAGAAGAAAGTAGGGAGAAAAATGAAGAAAGATTTGATAGTTGATATTGACTGTCAACCCAACAGGATCTAGAATCACACAGGAAATAAACCTGTGGTCTTATCTACCAGGCAGTTTCTAGGTGAAGTTAATTGAGGTGGGAAGACCTACCCTAACTGTGGGCAGCACCACAGGCTGGGGCTCTGGACTGAATACAAAGGAGAAAGGGAGCCGAGCACCAGCATTCATCTCTCTCTGCTTGACTGGTCTGAGGATGGAGGAGGGAATGCATTTATGTGCTATTTGACATGTTTGGTTAATAGACAGCTGGATGTGAGCTAATGACAGGGACACAGAAATCCAGAACAGTGGCCACTATTAACTAGTAAAAATAAAAGGTTTACAAAAAGGGAAGTCAAGTCAAAGTGAGATTACATTTTGCCTGCTGATGATATTTACATGACTGTGCTAATTAAATACTGAAGGTTAATTGCATAAGAAGTCAATATTGGAAGAATGGTGTAGTGTGTGTGTGTGTGTGTGCAGGTGTCTGGCAAGAGGTTGATGTAAGACACTTCTCTTCTGTCTTCTTTAGTAGGAATACAACAGGTCAAATACATAGGAGGAAATCTAAGAAGTAGCAGCTAAGAGAAGGCTCTAAAAATATAAAGTAGGAAGTAGAATAAATTGCCTCTGAGCCAGGCAAGGTGGAAGACTGTTTTGCTTTATAGTAAGACTTTAGGTCCTATTCACTGTCCCAGACAGTTTGATTCATACCTATGCTGGCTAGTGTTTTGTCAACTCAATATAAGCTGGTCATCTGGGAAGAGGAACCACGATTGACAAAATGCCTCCATCAGATTGGCCCGTATGCAAGTGTATAGGGCATTTCCTTGATTAATTATTGGTGTGGGAGGGTCCAGACCATTATGGTTGGTGCCACCTGGGCAGTCAGTTCTGGATGGTATAAGAGAGCAGGCTGGGCAAGTCATATTGAATAAGCAGAGCTCCTCCACAATCTGCTTCAGTTCCTGCCTCCAGGCTTGTGCTTCAGTTTCTGTATTGGCTTTCCCTGATGCTCGACTATAACCTAAAAGCCAAACAAACCCTTCCCTCCCCAAGTCACTGTTGCTCATAGTCTGTCACAGCACTTGTAAACAAACTAAGGTAATACATGTGCATTTTTAGAAACAAAATTTAAATTTTTAGTTAAAAAACAAATGACAAACCAGAGTGTGCAGGTACACACACACACACTCACATACACAATGTGTATGTGAGTGTATGTGTGTGTGAGTGTGTGTGTGTGTGTGTGTGATGGAGTAGGAAGGCATCCAGAGCTCAGTCCTGACAGATGCCTGAAGGCAAAGGATGGATTCCCTTTATTCCCAGTGTCTGGACAAATTCAGGTTCAAAAGTGTGTTCCGGTTTGGTCATGCCTGGAGATGTGGAATCCATCACTGCTGTGAACTGTCACATAGGAAAAGCTGAGCAGAAACGAGAGATCATGCTGAAGGACACACTCATTTTCACACTCAAAGTTTGGCTGCGGTAGGGTCACCTGAGATGTTATCAGGACATTCATGCTGCTTTGAAGCAGATTCAGTGTGGTGGGCATGTGGCAAAGATGTGAATGATAACAGCAACAGTCTAACTTTTTATGAACCACTGAGAGCACGCGCGCCTCTGACTCATCTTCCTAGACTCTTCAAGTTCTCAAAAGCACCTCTCAACATAAACAGCTTGTGGGACAGTTCCCATTTTCTTTCTTTTCTTCTTCTCTTTTTTTAAGACAGTATACTCTGATCACTGTTCTCCCCCCAGTTCCCACTTTTCTTCAAACTGTTAAAATTCTGTCCTATTTCGACCCTCAAGGAAAGATGACACTGGAGGGTATCATGTCGCCCAGTCCCGAGATGGGGTTGCAGTATGCATGGCACATCTACATTGAAAGCTCGCTCGTTTTATATTTAAACTTACGTCACATTTTCCGAACTGAAATTCTTAAGCAGTTCTGGAACTATGCGTGCATGTATGCATATATAGCATATGCATGCATTATGTCTATATTTGTAAAATGTGTATCCAAGAATGAGAACTATCAAGAGAAAGGAAGGAGAGGGTGAGGGAGGGAGAGAGAGATTCAAATTGGTTATTAATTTTTATTTTTCTGTGTTTAATACTTGTGACCTATTATTTAAATAATATAATCTAGGAACTAGGCAGATGGTCCAGTACATAAACTGCTTGCTACCCAAATGTGAGAATACCAGTTTGACCCCCATCACCCACTTAAAAAGTGCATGCTTATGGTCTATATACTGGGGTGGTACATACTTATCTCTGAAGTTTACTGGTTGCCAGTCTTGCTCAGTTGTCAAGACCAGACCCAGGTGCCAATGAGAGATTGTCTCAAAAACGAGACGGACTGCCCCCAAGGAACAACACCTGAGGCTGCCCTATAGCCTCCACACGCATGAGCACCTTCACACATATGTGCACCTGCATACACATGAACACATACACCCTACACATACCACACGTGCACAAAACATAAACTAGTCCTTTAAGGAAAACCTTATTGCCCGTGGCACAGAGTTTGTTTGCATAGAATTAATAAGACATTGCAATTTGGATAATACATCAAAGTCAAATCAGAGACTCTGACTTCAGGTTCATTTATGAAGATCTGAAAACGGGAAAAGTCTCTTGCTCTTCCTGTACTTACGGATGGGTAACAGTCATTCAGTACTCTTGATATCACACTGTGGTTATAAAAGATCGATGGTTAGCTATAAAAGACTTTGAGACACGGGAAAACTATAATTGAGTGAACAATAGAGTCTTGTGAAGAAATTTCTAAAACTCTCTTTCTCTTCTCCTTCCTCTCTCTCTCTAATTCTTTCCCTCTTTCTTTCTCTCTCTGTCTCTCTCTGTCTCTGTCTGTCTGTTTATCTGTCTCTCTCTCTCCCCATCCCTGTCTCCAGGGTCTCACACTGTAGCCCAGACTTGCCTCAAACTCCCAGTAGTCCTGTCTCCACCACCTGACACACGGTGCTGGGTTTATCCCCCAAGCGACCATAACTGGCTTCTCTTTTTTGTTCTCCCCTTGTACAGTTCAGGTAAAGAAGGGGAACATTTACTTATTGCTCTTATACATGCCAAATATTTGTGCTTGATGTGATATACCCATTATATTGAACATATATAATCAAAACATTTTTTTTCTTAATAGCTGAGTGCTTCTTTGAGTGAAAGGCTTAAGTTGTTGTTTTACTTGTGTGTGTGTGTGTGTGTGTGTGTGTTTGTGTGTGTGTGAGTATACATGGGTACAGATGCTGGAGTTACAGATGTTTGCAGACACACAGCTTTTTATCTGGGTGCTGGGATCTGAACTCTGGTCCTAATGATTGTGCAGCAAGAGCTCTGAACTGCTAAGCCCTCTCTCTAGGCCCCAGACATAAGTCTTTAAAGATAACATCTAGTCATAAAAATCCCTAATTCTTCTAAGTATCTCCAATCACTAAGGAGAAGAAAGAAAAAAGAATACTTGGTCCATTGGATGTCATACTTCCCCGATTCTTTTTTTAAAAATCAACCTTTCAAAACAAGAGCCCATTTTTCCTGGGAGCGGAAATGTGTGCTAAAGAAGACAAGAGGTAGCTTTTATATTTGATTGATCCAGCCTGATTCAAAAGCTGCAGTCAGCAGTTCTAACGGGAAAGGATGTGAAGTCTCAGGTGCGGCTGGCCTGCTGAACATCTGCTTTTTGATAGTGTTAGTGGTGGTCAAAAGCTTATCGATTTCCATCAGAGGAAACGAGGAAGCAGGCTTGAGGTGCTCTCTTGCTATGCTTAATGTGCTTTCAGTACCGCTCTTGCATGAATTCCCAGAGCAGAGCTTAATAAGGCCTTGTGCATTGTCCTTGGGGTTATTATTTTGAATGCTCATTGGAATTTAAATGAAACTAAAAACACCCAGTTTAGAAGGAGCATGTTTCAATGCCCTGAAGGCTAATTTTATTGGCGAATATAAGGTAAATTGACTTACTTTTGATATTCTAATTCCTTTAGAGACTTCCATAATTGGCACTCAGACAGTCAGAGTGAATGATGCTATCAATGAAGACGATCGCCTCTGGCAATCGCCATCTCCAGATATCCAAAACAGGAGATGCACAATTGATTGATCTCTGCCCTGAATATGAATATTGCTCCAAAGGTGCCACACAAATCAGACAATTCTTTTTTCTCCTCTAATTTGTTGCTAAAAGAACAGACACAAAAAATCTTAAAAGAAGGCTGGGGAGGAAGTCCTAGGTTCAATAAACTGGGCGCAGTGGTTCGTGTCTGTAATACCAGAAGTTAGGAGGAGAAATGTCATCCTAGGAAAATTCAGGGCCATCTTCGGCTACATAGTCACTTATGGCTATTAGCAATAGAGCCCAGGTTTCCAGAATCTTCCCTGTTAACTGATTTCTCTGCCACCCTGCCCTTGTTCATATATATGTATTTTTCCCCACAAAAGGACACTAAAGGATATTTTTATGTTAGTAGAAACAGATAGGAAAACAAAATCCTTGAAAGATTTAGCCTTGATTTAGCCAACTTATTGATTCTCAAATTCTTAAATTCTGTTCAGTGAGAGGGGTTGCAAATAATGTTCCCTACACAGAATGACCCATTTCTACAAGACTTGTTCCCTTCCATCAAGAATGGAGCCCCAGATGCTGCATGTACACTTTGAGACTTTGTTCCTGTATCCCTCCATTGACTCCACCAGAGAGGGCATTCTCCCATGACAGGCCATCTTCACTGTCTCTTTGGAGTTTGCAAAGAACTTTGAGTCACACAATACCAAGAGTCACAGTTATTGAGAAAGCTCTCCCGCTGAGAGGCAAAATGGAAAGAAAGCTTCAAAGGCAGACTAGAGGGAAGAAAGAGGGTTTTAAAAAGATGGGAGTTGTACCAGAGAAGAAATAAATAAATAAATAGATAGATAAATAAATAAAGGAAGAAAAACAGGAGTGGGGAGGTAGGATGGGGTGGGGTGGGGGGAGTAGAGAGAGAACTGTTGATGGGCCTTTGTTTTTGAGAGCCGGTCTTAACTCTGCAGCTCATACTAGCCTTGAACTTACTATGAAGCCAAGGCTGACCTTGAATTCATAGCAATCCTCCTGTCTCAGCCTCCTGAGTGCTGAGATTACAGGCATGAACACCACATTTAGTGTGACATCCTTTTGAAGAATTTTCTCCCAGCTGGCTTGTTCCTCATGAGGCCTGCCCCCTACACGTGTTGTCACATGTGAGACTGTAATGACCTCTTTGCTAATTAAGATAGTTGAATGGACTGTTGTTATTAACCAGTGAAAACCGTTAAAAGAAAAACTTCTGGTTTTTTTTTTTTTTAAATTCCTGTGAGACGGTTTGTGGTTATAGTTTTTAAAAATGCCAGAATTTGAGCTGAATTTCACTCTGAGGCTTTGGTCACCTCTGGGCTGCTAACAAAGGACCATAGCTGTTTTGGGTAAAAGGGCAGAAGATTGTCTTTTGGGTCGTGTGCTGGGATTTTAATAGAATCATTCGCATCCAGGTTTCTATGGCAAATCTCATCAGAGACATGACTGGGCCTTTAGACTATGTCTTTCACTCTGGCAAAGATTACCTGTGTCGGTCTTAGTCTATGGGATCCCAGTCTAATTGTTTTAAACCAACACACTATATGGCAAAGATATCTTTGGACTTCTCTGAAGGATAGGTGCTCCTTTCTGTCACAGCAATGTCTGCTTTTGTGATGGCCCATGAAGTTTGGAGATGGAGTTTGGTGATGATGGATATACTTGAGAGAATAGTTCATTTGCAGTTAGAGGGTTCTAGAAATGGGTACTTCCGAAGTACCCTAGGAAAGGCAAAGTGACCACTTAAAATGAAGGCAAGGCATTTTCTATATTATGGACACTAAAAATAAGTTTCTGGGTGGATATGCCTTTTCTTTATGAAGCCATTGTCATGATATGTTCCACATACGTTTTCAAGTTATTTTCCAATGAAAAAGCAGAAGCACTCACTGTAGATCAGGCAAAGTAGCCGCAAGTGTCCCATCCGCAAGGACAGAATGAAGGTGGTTAGTGCTCAGCATTCCTGACTGAAAATATCCATCTGTGGAGAGAAGCTCCCAGAAGCCAGCATTCCTTTGGGTTTGCAGAGTCAATACTATTAAGAATGAAGAGGTGACAGAACGCAGAGTTTCCCTCTCTTCCCTCACTCTGGAGAGACCAACTTAACAAGAGGAATTTCAAGTGACATAGTATGAAGGTTCTGCAAGATTTTTTAGAGAACCTTTAGGTGTTCTGAGCAGGAGAGCAAATGTAGTATTTAGGTTGGTTACTCACTCACTTGTTTGATGTATTTGGGGAAACCTAAGAAGACTCCCTTTTCCAAAAATATCTTCGCAGCCAGCAGTGTACCTGTAGTTCCATAATTAGAGATTGAATTTTGGTTTAAAGAGTCATTCCATTAACACATAAATAGTCCTGGGAGTTAGCTATGAAATTAATATCCTGCTAACATGTTGGCTCAAAAGAAGTCATTCAAGCACTGTGTATCAAATTCTAGACTCTTAAAGCACACACTTTGTGCTGCACAAAATTCTAATACTTTCCCCAGGTCTCCCCCTTCCCCACTAGTTCACTTGCCAGCTTACCTCACGATGTGGGTACTGAGGATCATGAGATTGAGAATGTCTGTTGCAACCCTCAGTGCAAGTTTTGAGATTGCTTTCTTCAACTGCAGCAAAAATAAGATTGGAATCATATGGAGCTAAACATTTGGATGGATAAGGAAGGGAAAAGGTATGATTTTGACACAGGCATGAATGATTCTGGAGAAATTTTATTGAAGATTCTTCTTGGTGGCCAGGCAGTAGAATTCCTGAGCAGACTGTTATCTATTTCAAGGACTCCAGGGGTCAAGTGTGGGGGATTAGCACCCAGAAGCAGCAAGAACGTGAGAGAGAATTGACAAGTAAAGATAACAAAGGTCTGAAGATGAGTTTAGAGACCTAACAATCACGGCAGTGGAGGATTGTAAAGGAGGAGCATGTGAGAACATCTGCACAGATTTGCTCTGCTCTTGGATGTTATTTTCCTTCCCAGACTCTAACATGCATAACTCTGAACCCCACAAACACAAATGGTTTTGATGTTTGACAACTGGACCCAGCCAGGTACAACCTTCTTCCTGAATCTGGCCCCGACTACTGTCTGAGTGTGGATGGCCTTGGGCCAGTCTGTACAGCAGACCCGAGCAGTTCCCAAGATCAGGACTCTACATCTAGTTTTAGAAGACTGGTGCTGTCCAAGGCAAAGATGGTTCAATCTTGAATGTGTGTATTTGCTTGAGCAAGGTTTCAAGAGAAGCCACAAAGGGCAGTTAATTTGAGAAAGTCCACAGGGCCAACAAGCATATGTTAAGCAGTTCCGTAACGGCCACTAAACTAATAGAAACTAACAGTTAGTTGTCTCCAGTGATTCTGAATTTTGGCTACTTCTCAGGATCAGCTGTGAAGCTGTAATCATGCAAGGGATGCTTATGGCAAACAAATATATAAAACGCCATAAATAGAAAATGTAAAGATCCTCTCTCTCATTGCCAAGTGTCTTCATCTACAGATGCAACTTAAAAATTCTTTACTGAATTTCCCATGGTAGACAGAGCAGGTAGATATAATATTAACAAAATTTTTTTTATTATCTAAGTGGTATCATTCTGCATCTTATTCTGCACTTTGCCAAACAGAACATAAATTTCTATTTTGTCTCAGTCTGAGCTGAAGGACTTGTGATGCCTCCAACCTTTGACCCTATGTTCCTGTTGGAGATGTGTAGAAGAAATAAAGACACCCAAGTGTGTGGTTCTCTAACTTTACCTGGAGGGCTTCTTGGAAGAAAGATCGCTGATTACAACTCTGCCACTCCACCTAATATTTCTGATTTAGAAACTTCTAGCATGTGTTTTTAATAAGGAATATACTGTTCATTCCGTGCACCTTTCCAGGAGGGTAGCATTGTGACTCTTCTGTAAACAGGTTGCAACTGCACTGAGCACTTAGAGTTCTTGTTTTCCCATGGCAGAACACAGGCCCACATCTTCTGCAACAAATGTATTGGACGTTCTCTTTCTCACAGTTGGTACTTAGCAAGGACAGAGCTGCTGAACAGTGAGGAAGTGAATGGGGGAGTCCTCAAGCTTCCTCTTTGGCAGTGCTTCCAGCCTCTTTCTGTGTCCTTTGCAACCACGTGAGTACTTTTGCCAAGTGATTGGCATCTTACTGTTGGTTTTAACTGTCCCTCTGCCTCACCACCAACCTCTTCCTTCTCACTTCAAGACAGCATTCTTAAAAAGTTGAGCCCTTCAGTCCACCAAGAAATGGGCTGAAAGCAGCTGTTAGAGAGGCTGCTTTATAGGCTGCTTCAGTCCAGAGGGATTAACCAGGATGACCTCACTGAAAAAGAAACCACACTTAATAGTTTTAAATGGGACTGCTCTTAACTGGGTCACCCTGAACCAGTGAGCACACTTCTTGTTTCAAATGAATGTGGTGGTTTGAGCCAGAATGAGTTGTTGGCGAGATAGTTTAAATGGCTTCGTCTTTCAGAGATGAACCAATACCTCCTAATAGCAAGCAGAGAGAGGAAGCATGGAATGGGATGTATGACATTCATCCTAAGCCTTGGATCTAATTTCTGGACACTTGGGGAATTGATATTCTTTCCTTTCTTCTCTCTCTTCCTTCCCTCCCAGATCCCCTGCCCTTCCCTCCCCTCCCCCTTCCCTTTCCTCTGCTACTCCCCTTCCTTTTCCCTCTCCTCTCCCTAATGAGGAATTTGTGGGACATAGTTCTTCAGAACAAAGACTCCAGGCTAGAGAGACAGCTTAATTGACAGAGTGCTTGCCTAGGGTACACAAAGCCCTGGATTTGATCCCCCGCACCCTGTAGTATAAACCAGGCATGGTAGTACATGCTTATAATCTCAGCACTTGGGAGACAGAGATGGGGAATGCCCCCAGCAAACTGGCTCCATAGACTAGCCAATCAGCAAGCTCTGGGTTCAGTTGAGAGGCCCTGCCTCAGTAAAGTAGAGATTGACTGAGGGATATGTCAAATGTTAACTTCAGGCACACACATGCACACCACACACACACACACACACACACACAAGAAATTTAAGAGTATTAAATATTATTCTGTTCTAAGCACTGTGATATGCTTTGTTATTAGACCCTTACAACTACCCCTTGAGAGTAAACTTGGGATCAGATATCTGGTCTTTTTTACTCAAGCTATCATATTCTTTACTGTGGCTTCATTTATTTGGTTTGTTTGTTTGTTTTGGTGAGATCTTATTATGAAGCTTACCTAGCCTCAAACTTGTGATCACACACCCTGTTTTCACTTGGGTTCTGGGGATCTGATCTTAGATCCTCCTGCTTCCTAGCAAGGGCTTTTACTCACTGAATTCTAACCCCAGTCCCCTCTTGCCTAGTTTTCATTTTGAAACCAAAGCTGCTTCCATCCACTAAAAAAACTCTGAGACATCTCAAAATTTGAGTTTGAAGTATTAACTACCACAGGATTTCTAGAAGCAATCTTTCCTAAATCTCTTGGGCTCTTGAGAGTGACACTAACTTTTGGTCTCAGACCTCTAAAGGGGAAATGGATTTTTACTGACATTGGTAAGCTTTCGTTATTCATAGTCATGGCCCAGGGATTTCCCTCTGGCTAAATCGCTGACTCAATACTTCTTGTTTTAGAAAAAAGGAAGTCACAGAAAGACACCTGTTATTGAACCCAAAGTAACACGGTATGTGTATGTGGTCCTCGGCGTGGATATGAATCCTGTACTACGGAAAGACGAATGCCATCTGTACCAGAACATGCCAGAGTTCTCAGACTTGGAACACTTGGAAAAGAGAGGCAAGAGAATCGAGAGTTCAAGTCCAACCTGGGCAACATGAGATTCTATCTCAAAATAATAGAAAGGGGGACATGAGGTAGGAAGGAACTGTGTAGTTTTCTAAGATGACTATTTTATTTTCCTTTAAAAACAATTTTTAACTTTGCCCCCTGAGAAGCTTGAATAGGCAAATAAGTTGTTACTACAATGAAAAGATGAATTGTCCATAGGTTCCTTCACACTTAAAAATCACTAAGCTGGAATAATCATTAATATAAAGTTCTTTCTGCGTCAGAGGCTAAAAGAGGGTTTTGTTGAGTGAAGGATCTGTTTCAACCCAACGTTGACTTGACCTGGGTCTTTTTAAAGTGCGGGGCAAGGTCTGTGACCCTAATGAAAGTCTTCAACTGAGTAACTTTCTTCACCCTCCTACTCTTTTGATCAAGTGGGTTATTAAAGCACATTTATTAACTGCCTTCTATGAACAGGCTTTGTGCTGGGAAGGCACAAGCTAGGGAAGAGCAGACATTGCAAAGTGAACAGGGCGAACTTTACAGTAGAGGGAAGAAGAGGAAACTTCAGGGATGGAGGAAGCATGACTCATGGCCTGTGGTCAAGGAAGGCTTAAGCAGAGGAACTGACTCCATACCACGGCAAAACAACACACTTTGCGGTATGACACCAACCTGCTTCCTGGATTTTGTTTTCTGACAGACACGGCTTTTGCTTCTCATCGTTCGTTGCCTTTGGTTGGCTAGTTCGCCTGATGATTATAGTCTATTCATCTTGAAAATCAGAATTGAGACGGGATTGGTGTACCAAGCACATAATAAGTGACAAATCGATGTTGCACCGAAGTGACTGTGGCTCCTGGCTTTAAAAGGCTTCCAGCCTTGTTTCTTTATGTATACAGTGGAGCTTTCTTTTTGTATTTAATCTCAGATTAGCTTTAAGGTTTTCACTTCCCCATTATAGCTAGAGTCCTGTGCACAGTCAACGATCCTGAGCATCTGCTGTCCTGCTTTCTCCTGGTACCTGGCACTGTGCTACCGTCCCTTCGTTGTCCTGTGGGATTCTCCTTTAAAATTCCATTAGTCCTCAGAGCGGTCTCATAATTTCCAGGGATCCTCAGACAACATCGGAACCAGATAATCTGTTTAATACTACAGAATGATGCTTAAAAAGATACTTTTAAAATCTGGGACTTTGGACATGTTATCCTACTCTATAAAATGCGCCTCAGTGGCGTTTTTGGGATTGATGAAACCAATCACATCATGTTGTGAGCTGATCCCTTCAACAAGTGCTAGACAAGAACAGGGGTCCTCCTGCTGAAACCCAGTTTTACCTCGCAGGAAACTCGACTCGGAACCAAGGCTGATGGCTAAAGGGCATTAAATTCTTTAACTGAGTAAATATAATCTTTTGTATACTCAAGGATATGGATATATATATATATATATCTGAATATATTTGTATATATGTATATATATTTGTATAATATATTATCCTTTAATCCTTTAATCCTGGCTAATCAAAACTAGGAATTTTCAGAGGATATTTGTTAGACTTTTCTCACAGGCCTAATAGGTTCCAATATTATTCACATGTCTTTGTAATGTTTGATAAGTTTAGCATTCTTTGTGCGTGTGTATGTATGTGGGTGCACATATGAGTTTCTGCACGTTCATGTGTATGGAAGGCATAGATCAACATCAGGTATGATTGGTCAGGAACCATCTACCTGGTTTGTTTTTTGAGGCAGGGTCTCACTGGGACCTGGGGCTTATAGATTAGCCTAGGCTGGCTGTCCAATGAACTCCAGGGATCTCTATCTGTGTCCATGTCCCCAGCACCGAGGTTACAATCTTATGCCGTTATGCTTGGCTTTTTATGTGGGTGATAAGGCTCAAACTCAGGTCTTTATGCATGTGACACAGGCACTTTACTAACTGAGCTATCTCCCCAATATCATGTTTAACATTCATTACAATGCCTTCTGTCCTATCTACTAGAATATGAGTTCCATGAGAGCAGGGCCCCTTCACACTCTGTGTGCATGGTCTGCGTGTTTGCCTGCTGGTTGCTGACCTTGGAAATGGGAAACTCTTAATTTGTTCTTTCAAAGATAGCCAACACATTTAAATAGCGATTAGCTCAACTCAGGTTAAGATACTTTACATAACTGGTGATGATGATGATGCACCTAGCATTTAAGTTAAAGTGATGTGTAAAGTCATTTCAGTAATACAAAAGGAATAGCTCTTAGCAAATCACGAGTGCTGGTATCTGCACCATGTGACTTGCCTGTTAACAAACACAATGCAGTTGGAGGCTTTGTAAAGCACTGTGCATTGGGCCTTATCATCTAGGATGCTGAAAAAGTCCAGGGCATTCTCTACTAGAATAAGAGTCTCTGAAGAGAGTAAGAGCATTTGGAAAACAAAGGAGGTCTTCTACCATTCTGGCTTTTCCAACTCTCCCACTGTAGTCTCAAGACTTGTGAGTGAGGCTGTCCAGGAATGGACTTCCCAGCCAATATGACAACTTTGTAAATGCATCATGGGGTTCCTATGTAGGATTCAGCCCAAACTGCCAGTCCACAGGCTCTTGAGCAGACAGATGGCTGGTGTATTATGCTACTAAGTTTTAGAATGACTTTAGAATGACTTAATATTGCCTGAAATATTAAGTAATTGATATAGTTACTATGCTTAAGGCCCTGAGGTCATCAGTGTGTCCTTTCACTTCGCTTACAAGATAACTCTGTAAAGATCCATTATCTCTTTCTTAGGGTTAACTAACTTTCTCAAGTCCGTGCTGATGGAGCAAGGATATAAACCAGGTCTGCCTGATTCTAAAGTCTGGTTCTTGCTATTGTCCTATATTGACTTTGTGATAACCTTTGCCATCTGACCATATCTGGAATTTTTCACTGCTTCTTCCATAAAAGGACCCATCAGACACATGGGCCTGCCAGGGGCTTGTGTTGGCTGCAATGAAAGATTTCTAATCTCTGATACTCAAGTTATTTTGTATATCAGTCAAGCTGAGATGAAATATTCGAACAATGTATTTGGTGAATAATCCCAAGATTTGTCAGAGGGCACAAAGAGCTTGGTCTTTTATCATTTCCATTAAAAATTATTTTAGTGGTTATAGACTATTGTCAAATGGATTACACAAGGTCAGGAGTGTAGAGCAGTCACATGAGGCCATGTTTGATTTTCAGGACCATGTAAAACCAGGCATGGGCATCCCTAATTCCAGCACTTGGCAGGTGGAGTATCAGAGATCAGAAATCTAAGGTCATCTTCTTATAAGAAGACTGAATTAGAAGCCATCTTGGTCCTCATGGAACCCTGTCTGAAAAGAAGGAGAGAAAAGAAAGAAAAAAGAAAAATAGTAGAGGGATGTGGAATACTATAAAGTAAATGGAATTATACTCATATGATTAACAGATTCTACCTTTGAATAAAGCCTTGCATTTTTGTGTCAGTGTGTCCAATGTGCCCATTATTAGTATAGTAAATTATGATCTGAAAAGGCCATGCAGTCTTGCAACATTCATTCTCTATAAGCATCTTGGAGGAAGTAAAAAAACTGGTATCTCTTATCTTTCTGAAATGCATTGAGGTGGGTTGATCGTCCTACCAACACAAGAATTTTTATTTTGAAAATCAGGAAATTGTTTCAGGACTATGTGTGGGCATTTCCTAGGCATCCTATCCAGTGTGAGCACCTCCTAGGCATCCTTATCCGGTGTGAGCATCTCCTAGGCATCCTTACCCACTGTGAGCACCTCCTAGGCACCTCCTAGGCATCCTTATCCGGTGTGAGCATCTCCTAGGCATCCTTATCCAGTGTGGGCATTTCCTAGGCATCCTATCCAGTGTGAGCACCTCCTAGGCATCCTATCCAGTGTGAGCACCTCCTAGGCATCCTATTCAGTGTGAGCATCTCCTAGGCATCCTATCCAGTGTGAGCATCTCCTAGGCATCCTATCCAGTGTGAGAATCTCCTAGGCATCCTATCCAGTGTGAGCATCTCCTAGGCATCCTTATCTGGTGTGAGCATCTCCTAGGCATCCTTATCCAGTGTGAGCATCTCCTAGGCATCCTTATCTGGTGTGAGCATCTCCTAGGCATCCTTATCCAGTGTGAGCATCTCCTAGGCATCCTTATCCAGTGTGGGCATCTCCTAGGCATCCTTATCCAGTGTGAGCATCTCCTAGGCATCCTTATCCAGTGTGAGCATCTCCTAGGCATCCTTATCCAGTGTGGGCATCTCCTAGGCATCCTGATCCAGTGAGATCATCCCTAGGCATCCTTATCCGGTGTGGGCATTTCCCAGGCTTCCTATCCAGTGTGATCATCTCCTAGGCAGCCTTATCTGGTGTCGGCATTTCCTAGGCTTCCTTACTCAGGAGGCACCTGCTTGTTTTTCTAAGATGATTTTACAGAGTTCTGGAATATGACCTTCGTTATCTAAGAGATTTCAGCAGGTAAGTATTTCATTTCAAATTAAGGAATCTATCAAGAATAACACAAAATCATCATTCTCCAGAGCCCACAGAGATGGAGGTGACAGAGACCCTTTTAAAGCTATATCTCTGTTGGGATTCACAGATCAATAGAGCAGACTAGTCCTTGAAAACTATGGTTTGGGGACTTTTCCAAATATGGAAGTTAAGATTTCTGAAATCCACTGGGAGAGTTACTGGCTTTGACAATGATGATTAGGGAAAAAAAACAAAAAACAAAAAAACATGATATATGTATTCATTTCCATCCAACATTGGTATAGTAGAAGGCTGTAGAAAATGTGTTTTTGTAGCCTTGAAAATGATAATGTGTGACATGAATATTGTTAGATCTCTTCCGCTCTTGTGATCCCAGAAACCACGAGGACTCAGGAGTTATCTCTCTAGCCTTGCTCCTAAGGCTAGTGTCTTCCACAGATATCTGATTATCTCGCTACTCTTTGCATAGTTCTGTTGAAAAGGAAGTGGCTACTTGATAAGACAATGCATTCCATCTTTGAGAGCCTTTGTTATTACAGATCTAGTCTGTTTAATAAATTCAGACCTTCACTTCCATCTGCATTTTGGGCTGTTTTAAATGAACCAGATTTTTTTTTGGCATGGGAGTCTTTCCTCCCTGTCACTTTAGAGGGTAGCTTCTGGATTTAAAAGATGAGAGCATGACACCATATAAACGGTCTCAACTCTGCTAATAGAAAATAAAGGCGATGTTACAATCCCAAGAAAGAACTCTGAAATGTCAGAGGTTCTTTCCACACAGGAACACTGGACTGATGGGCAGCTCTAGGTTGTCATTATGGTCCTTGCTTGGACACCCACAAATAGGAAAGCTACTATGCATATTTTGTTGGTCACAATTGTTAGAGAGAAAGAACATGTGTCAAAGCACATACTAGACTCCTTCTGCCTGAGACCTGCCTTCTTGGAATAAATGAATTTACTTTTGCTCAAACGTTTAAGTTACGTGACCACCACCACGACTGAATTCAACAGGGCCAAAAAGGTATTAATTCTGTGTCCAGGGGTGATGTATACGAACTCCACTACAGACTACTCTAATCACAATAAGAATATCTGTATTAGGAACAAAGATTCTATCTTTTGTTTTGTAAGCCACCTTAAAATGTTGCCTTATGCATTTTTCACTGTGGTGAGACATTTGTGCATCTGAGATATGTTACCAACCAAAATGACTAACAAGGTATACCAAATAATTGATTGCTTAAAACATGTTGATTTCACCTTGTTTCTTTCCGTATGCCATCAGTATAGCCAATGGAATACATGATGATGCTTTCTTCTCAGTCAGGAGTGGCTTCCATTGTGGACCTTGTGATCTGTCTGAAGTGATGACACATCTGGAACAGGCTGACATCCAACAATCAATCAATACCCTCTCAGTATCCCCATTTAGCTGCTTGTGGTTGTATTTTAAAGGACACTGTGTCTTTTAGAAGCCAGATTTGGTGGCACATACCTGCAACCCCAGCACTTGGGAGACAGAGGACTGTTGAGTGCTAGACCATTCCATGCTGCATAGTCTGACTCTGTTGATGAAACAGTTAAATAAAAACGCCAATCCAGCCTGCACTCTCTTAAAGGAAAAGCTGCTTGTTTCTCTTTGATTTTGCATGTGATAAGATATAAGTGATTTGATAGCAAGTAGATTTTCTGGTTTTCTTTCCTAGCGGGGACTTTTGCTTGCAGTAGCAACACATAAAACACGGATGGGGATTTCTAAAAATATATAAGTGATCCAATGAGGTATTTCATCAAACCAGTGGTTTGAGGCCAGTAGGAAAGGACCTTAAATGTTAAGGCAGGTTGGTTTTTCAAGGAACACTGAAGGAATAGGAATTATCCTCGGATAAGCAAAGACCCATGTGTTGCTTTAGCAGCCTCTGTGAGAATTAGAGCTGACATGCTCTTGCCTTGCCTTTAGGGTGTCAGGGAGTCAGTGGCACCTTAAAAATAACTGCAACAGGATAAGGGGCAGGAGGAAAAAATAAACACTGCTAACAAAATAGTTTATTAAGGAAGGAAGTAAAATGAAGCACACGGAAGCAGTCATGTGCAGAATAAATATAGAAAAGTACTTTTATAGAGACAAGCTAGGAAAAACCCCGACCCAAATATACTGAAAGCTATCCAAGGAGAGAGACAATAGTCCAGTAGGCTGAGATGTTATCTGTAGTCCAAAGGAAAAGCCCCACACCAGAAGATACAAGTTGAAAAATAGAACTAAATTGAAGGGGAAACCACTACCCAAAATCCATGTGTATAGTGATAACACAGCCACTGAAAATTGTGAAGTGTATGAGAAAGCCAAGCATGTTGCTTGAAGAGGGACCTGGAGACACAGAGTGTGACAGACAGGAAGTCATCAAGTCTTTCCACAACTGACACCAACAGACACCTGGAAAGTTTTAGAAATTCTTCATTTAGTTAAATTCTAAATTACTCTTATATTTACAAGGGGAGGGGACAGAGTATAAAGGTACAGATATTCTTTATGTCACTGGCTACAAAGATTACGTAATTGTTTATTTAACATTGCAAATAGGTCTCAGCCCTTGTAGTTCAAGTTAGACCAATGTCCACCAGGTAGTAAGTGTTGAAGGCTTTGCAAGCCATTTGATCTCTCTTGTAGGTTCCAAAATTTGCCATGCTGACACAAAAGCAACGTTAAGCAGTCCATAAGTGCATAAATGAGTTTGGTGGGGTTCCAATAAATCTTTATTTACAAAAGCAGTCAGGTTGCTATATTTGACCCCTGAGATAGCGTGTACCAGTCCCTGCTCGCTTACTCTCTTTCAGTCCTCAGGATTTCTTCCTGGTGGCAAAATTGTTAATATCCAATTTGTATTTTGATCATTTAAGACCTGAAAGACTCATTATCATCAATCTTCCTAACTTTATAGGGTTGCCTTTTTGTTGGTTTGCTTTTGTTTGTTTTTCAAGACTGGGTCTCTTTTTGCAGCCCTGGCTGTCTTAAAGCTTACTTTGTAGACCAGACTGGCCACAAACTCACAGAGATCCACCTGCCTTTGCCTCCCAAAAGCTGGGATTAAAGGTGTGTACCACCACCACCTGGCTATGTTGCTTTGCTTTCAGTGAGTCCAGTGAGCCAAAGTGCTTTCAGAGAGTACACTCGTCTTCTCAATCACGCTAGCTAGCTTTTTCAGAGAGGGCTTCAGTGTACTAGACATTTTAACAACATATATATTGAGTGTTAAAAACCTAACCTTTTCTGCATTTCAATAAAAATGACTGTCTTAGAGTTATCATTGCTGCGATGAAACACCATGACCAAAGAACAAGTTGGGTAGGCAAGGGATTATCTGGCTTACACTTCCTCATCACTGTTCTTCATTGAGGAAAGTCTGGACAGGATCTCAAATTGGGCAGGAACCTGGAGGCAGGAGCTGATGCAGAGACCGAGGAGGAGTGCTGCTTACTGGCTTGCTCAGCCTGCTTTCTTAAAGAACACGGGACCCAGCCCAGAGATGGCACCACCCACAATGGCACCACCTCCCTCATTGGTCACTAAAAAAAAAAAAAAAAGGTCCTACAGGTTGCCTAAGGCCCAATCTTATGGAGGAATTATCTCAGTTGAGGTTCTCCTCAGATGACTTTAGCTTGTATCAAGTAGACATAAAACTAGCCACACAATGATATCCTCTGAATTTCTAAGCTAGATACTTACTTCGACCTAACTCAAGGAAATCCCAGCCCCCAAATCACCAGGCCCTGACATTCAGGTCACCCAGTGACAACTTCTGGATGCCTTCAGGCCAGTGGCACCGTGAAGACTTCAGAGAAGAACTTCTCCTCTTAGCAGCTTTATAAACCACACAGATATGGTCTACCTTAGAATTATGTTTTGTGATAAATAAAACCAAATGTTGTTAACTTACTATTCTTTGGGAGAAATGTCAGGGGCTGAGACAGTTTCTGTATTGGCAACTAGACTTGATGACATTCCTTCTTTGGAATTATGGCTTGCTTGGACTGATCAGTAGAGACATCATTCAATCTTGTCAAATATTAATGCTTGTCTCTTGATAGTATCTGTTTAGCAAACTATTCTGTGGCGATGCTTTACTCTTGTTTATATGGCTACATTCAGTTTTGTGTTTATATTAGCAGATGAGATTTGTCCCTACCACTTACCCTCCCTCTCCCCGCCCTACCTTTTTTTGTAAGAAAGGGTTTTTTCAATATGTTTGCTTTTTGCCTACCCTTACATTTTTTTATCCAGACTCTGATACAAGAGTGGTTAGAAAATCAGAAGAGTACTTTCTTTGCCTTTAAGCCTTGCAGGGTGTCTAGCAACGGGCATCTGCAGGTGTTTCTTCACTTCTGAGGATCCTTACAGTCTTCAGCTCATGAGCTACCCTTTGTTTGGGAGTAAGTGTTGGGTCACTTAGCCCTGAGCTGCTCCCATGGGATTCTAGAGCTGTCTCCCAGTGGGGTTTCTTATGTCACAGCCTGATCTGCTCCTTCTCAAGGCACTTGGTACACACAGGCAGGGACTCATTCAAGAGGGGCACTTACAAAGGTAAGTGCCCATTTCCTATGCCCATTTTGGATATGAGTTTCCTAAACCTCTTTTTGTAGTCCTTAACAACATAATGTGTTTATTATGATAATACGTTCCTTAACAGTCAGAAAGGCAAACTCATAAGATTTGAGAACTGAAAAGGCTTAAAAAAGAAAGAGGTGAGGGTGGGCATATAAACATCTCAACTTGATGGTTAGAGATATATCTAGAAATATCTCCAATTTTCTTCTTATGATCAATTTGAATAAAATCCTTTACAGTATACTTTTTAAAAAAAAAAAAAGTTTTTCAGAAATGGCAGGATTGACAGTTTCTCTGTGGTAGGCCTCTTCTATTCAGGAATATTCTGTTTCAAAAAAGGCACACACACACACACACCCACACCCACACGCGTCCACACACACATTGACTTCAAAAGAACATTCTTGCTTTGCAATCATCTGGGGTGGTTCTTGTAAACTGCTGTGTGACTGTGCAAGAGCTTTAGTGAGTTGAAGCTCACCTTGAACCCCGCATCACCCCTAGAGAGTGAGGACAGTAGGAGTTTGAGTGTTCTTCTTCTCTTAGACCTGGCCTAAACCCAGCTAAATTTAGATATGAACATTCACTAAGCAAACATGCTTTTCTGCCCGGCAGACTGGATTACACAGACTCGAACTCCACACACAGGCAAGGCCACTGCCACATAGGATGTCCCAACCAATGGGCATTCTCAGGGTCACAGGCTTCTTCCCTGCCTGTGGCCCTATATATGTACCCCACACACCCCATTAAATTTGAGACACCCTCTGAAACATGTCCCAAGTGTCTGTGAACTCCTTTGACTCACCAGAGGCCGGCCAAAGACAGCTAGGATGTCATAAACCCATAACCTATGGTGTCCCTGCTGCGTCCCTTGGCCTGGAGCTGTCAGGGTACCTGTGGCTGGGACTAGTGCCTGCATGTGTGGTGGGAGGATTCCACCCCTGGGACTGCATCCGCCCCCCCTCACCCCCCTGCTGCTCCCACAAACTTGTGTGCAGACAGTTTCTCGATGAAGATGAAAAGGGAAGCTAGGTAAAGAAGATTTAGTTACATAATTTTCAAAATCCGTTACTTGAAGATCAAGCTGATAAGCTGTTTTGAACAGAGTGTAGCCATTAAAAGGAAAAGCAATCTTTACTTTTCTCACACTTTGCCAAAGTTACACTACGAACATGACAGAACATTGGCATTGTTAGATCTGCCTCTCCTTGGGTTCCACGGCCTCTTAGCTATCTGTTTTGCTCTGGTCTCAGGTTGTGCTTGTAGACACAGTGGCACGTATCATAAGCTGGCTCCGATGTATCAGCTACTGTTCAGCACATTAAGTATTCTGTTTTGGACCCAAAATGTTATTTCTAGAAAAACGAAGCAAGAGCAAACTAAGATCTGCTGCTCCAGTTAGCTTGACCCTGCCTCTTGTCATTTTCTCTGACCTCTGGAATTTTGTAGAATTTTTTTATACTTGAAGATTTTGAAAATTTTTATTGCAAAAAGTTGTTTTACTTCATTATTATTTTCTCTTTTCAAGTTTAAAAAATTGCGTTCATTCTGTTATACTGAAGAAAAAAGAGTAAGGAATGGAAAGCGTATTATTTTCATTAAAAAAGTATTTCCATCCTATTTAATTTACCCATGTTTTTGGACCAGATTTATATGTGACAAAACACTAAGTTTTGATAAAGTACATGATTTTAAGTAAGTTAAAGGGAAATGTAATTGAAACTAAAATATTTTGAGTTGGGCTTGGGGCCCACACCTGTAGCCCCAGAATTCAGGAGTTCCAAGACAGTCGAGATTACATAGTGAGTTCTAGGCCAACCATGGTGGTGGTGATTGGGGGGGGGGACCCTGAAAACAAACAAAACAAAACAAATCAATAAAATAAACTGGCCCCCAAACATTTCACAAACAGAAGCGTATTTCACTGACTCCAGTGACTGGCAGGGCATTGTATTTCTTGGATTTGACACTTTCTCAGGTCATGTTTTCTAAAGCAATTGTGAAGAAGGAAGAAATATAAAGGAAACATAAAACAGCTATGAATCCGATGCCTTTAGAGTTGACAAAAATCTACAAATTCTAAAAGACCATAGTTGTTTTAAAAAGCGCCAGATTTATATAAGATAAGATCTTAGGTCCTGCTCCAACCCTGCAGGGAGAAGAACCGGCAGAGGAAGGCTCTTAGAGATGAACGGCCTGCGGCCACCTGCGGATGGGACACAAATCCCAGGAGGGAAGAGAGATAACAAAGAGATGTGTGGCCTTCTCCTGACTGTCTTTGCACCCTCAGTTGGTTGCTCTATTCTGACGCCTTCCTCCCAGTGACAGACATACCCAGACCTCTCACCTGGGAAAACACTCCCTCAGTGCTGAATTCCCTTCCCCTCCAGACTTGTCTCCGCTCAGCTGAATTTTGGAAGATAACAGCCTTTCTTTGGTGTCTTCCCTTATCTCTCCAGCTAGTTGTGCTGCTTATCTTCTACTAGCCTGGGGATTTCTTTATGCAATTGCTAACCTGAATGGATTTTTCTAGTTTTCTCCCTCCTTCCTCCTTCCTTCTCCCTTCCTTTCCTTTCAATGCCAGATTTGATTCCTTCTTTTTTTTCTTTCCCCACGTCTATCTGTATCATTAGAGTGTATGTTACGGTACGACTGAGATGGAATTTAATTCAAAACCTTAAGACGACCGCAGTGTCTGGCCTATGCAGGTTCTGAAAAAAGGTTTGTTAAATAAACAGATTACTCGTCATTGGACCAATGACTTTCAGGAATGTGGGACTAACGGCATTTATATAGACTTGTATTGTTGTCTTATTTAAACGATGTGGCCTGTCTTTCCACATGGTTTGGCTTTGAGGGACTCATTTCCTGTTTCCTTTAAATGATTTTTTTTCCCTCTGAAATCCTTTTGCTCTGAAGTAACACCCCCTCCCCACCCCCCCTTCGAAAACTCAGTTCCTTTCGCAGGAGGTCTCAGCCTTCAGGGGGCCTCCCTGTCCAGGCTGGAGGTAACGCACTATATTCCATTGTTTGCTTAGCTGCCTGGGTGGTTCCCACTTTGCAAGCAGAGGAAGCAGCTAAAAGAAAACCCTGGGGAGCCCAAATGTGGTCTCTCCATTCCAGGCAGCTGGTGCTGGCTCAAGTGTAGCAGTGATGGGGGCCTTCTTCAAGGGCAGCTGCTACACACATCTATCCCAGCAAGCACCTCTTCAGATGTGTGCTTTCTAGCCCCCAACCCCCAACCCCACACACACACACACACACACACACACACACACACACACACACACACGCACACACGCTCACACGCTCACACGCATGCGCACACATGCACACACAATTTTTTTTTTACTAAGGATGAAACCGAAAGCCTTCCTGCTACTAGGCAAGCATTCTACCATTGAGTTACATACCCACCCTTTTAAATTCTAAAACAATCAGCTGGCTTTGGACTCTGTAGCACTAGCAAATCTTAACTTGTGATCCTCCTGCCTCATCCTCCCAAGTAGCTGGAATTCCATGCCTATGCCACCAGACTTGGCTTTATTTATTCTTTGCGGATGATCATAAACTGATAAAACCACATTCTAAAAAATTGTAATACAAAAAAAAACTTCATATAATCTCCATATCTTCAGATGGTTTCTGACAGTTCATTTTTAATGTTTTTTTTTTTTTTTTTTTTTAAATTCTGGTAGTTTCTGCTCTTTGTACTTATTGGGTCCCAAATGCATTGACACTGTCATTTTCCATCAGGACAGTTTTGGGTTATATTTTCTTATTGGGGGAAATCTCAAGGTAGAGCTACCCTTCTAGAATTTGGTTTACTACTGCTCCAGATACCTGCGGCCAGGGAGTTCTGACCACACAAGGCAATCAGACTGTTTATGTGGAATAGCTACTGTCTGAATTTGGTCTTCCCACAAATAAAGGTAAAAGCTACCACATGAGTCAAGCTGCTTTTCTGGGGCAAAATTTATGCACTTTAATCGAGTAATTGAAGACTTGAGGGATAATTAGATAGGCAGAAGGAGATTTTATGCTCCAGGATATGGATTTATGCTTTTAAAAATATGAACGTTACTAACAATGATTAAAAATCTAAAATACCCAAATGTCTTAGTCTGTTTCAAACTGTAACAAAATAACTGAAGCCAACTGCTTAATGAGTAAAAAGAGGTATATATGACTCATTCCCAAAAACATGTGGAAGGTCCAAGCAGCAAGGTGTCAGCCTCCAGTTCTGTCGGTCCCTCTCATCCCCATTCCCTGCCACTTGTACAGCATAGCATAGAAGGGGGAAGAAGAGTGCCCAGGCGCAAGGAAGATCAAGTACGTGGACATTTAACAGCTTCCTCACCTGTGAAGCAATTCAAGTCTGCGTGTGGGGGCTCCACCCAGACTTCAAGACCAGCATTAGCCTTTCTATGAGGGTGGACCATGCTGTATTCCCTCCCACCAGGCCCTACCGCTCCACTGAGCACTGCTACCCTTCTGATCCATGGACCTCTGGAGAACACCATCCTAACCATACACCAAGAGTACAGGCATGCACATGCACAAAAGAACAGGATAGGATAATTTGAGAGGGAAGATAAGCAGAAGTCAAAAGCAGGAGAGATGGCGTTAGGTTGTGAGCAAAGCAAGCATCTAATGAACTCCAAATGAGTTCCAATTGTTCAGAAAACACCAGAACAAAGGCAAGTGAACTGTGAAGAATTGCTTCTGTAAGACACAGATGGTCAGATCTGACACAGGGGGAGGAAGATGCCAGTGGCATTCACTGTCTACAAGCTCTTTTTTTAAGAGTCCTTCTTTTATTCCTTTGATTTGGGGTGGTGGTGGGAAACAACAGGCTCTATGTAGCCCCAGCTGGACTTGAACTCCAAATCTACCTTCCAAGTGCTAGGATCACAGGACAAGCAAACAGGGCTTTCCTGGCGTTCCCTGGTTGAAACTTGCTTTTGCATTTATTTATATGATTTTTGCTCTTCTCACTATGATCCCCAGCCTTAGTGTGCAGAAGAGGAACTTCACTCTGCGATCTTTGCTTTTCCCTTTTATGGGAAGGTGGAATATGGGGAAACAGAACTTTTGTTGCCTTTGTAGGCAGAAGCTATTGTTGAATTGTACCATAACCTGGCTCCCGAGAGGACAGAACCTTCCGTGAAGTGTCATGGACTTACTGTGATGTTGGAAGTCTCAAAAAGGGTTGGTATTTTCTATCCTGTGGGAAGAAAGCTGTGTTAATTGATAGTCCTCATTAATGCTGGTTACATGCATTTTTAGACCTGATCCTAACCCTCTGATGTCTGCCAGGCTGGGGACAGAGCAGAATTACAGGCCCTGGCTTTATAGTAAGTAGTTGAGGTTAGTGACTGGGGCATGTATTGATTCTGACTGAAGAGTTATGAGGGACGGTATCATTCGGTATTTCCATTCTGATCACTCATCACCACTGTAACTACTTTCCAATATCTCTTGTCCCTTCTGCCATGATGACTGGCAAGGTTTGAGAAAATCACTACTCAACCAGGGAAGAAACACCATGTAGCCTTTTCAGCTAATTTTAGGCTGGGCACGTACAGGGGTGAGCAGTAAATATGTGTTACAAAGAAAATCTTGCTTTAAACTAAACATAATGCAGTCTATCTAACTTCATATAAATGATAATGCAGAGAATATAGAGCTGAACACTTAGATGGACTGGCTCACTTAAATCCCTACAAGAACACAGTGAGATAAATGCTTTTATTTTCTCTGGTTAGTAGATGAAGAAACAGAATTAGAGAGCGTAAATAACTTTCCAAAATTCTCATATCTTGGAAACGTTAGGTCTGAACTTTGAACTCAAGTTTTCACTGACAGAAAACCATGATACTATTATTTCCAGAGCATTCCTTGGAAGAGAAAATGCTAAGGCGACTCAGGGAGTAATGATTAACTCACCACTGCATTCTCAAAGAAGCATTCCCTGGTAAATTATCAAGTCGGCAGCCGCCCTCCTCTCCAGGTATTAGAGGCATCCTCTCTCCTGCAGCTAGGCTCCTGAGTTCCTCCCGAGCCTCCTCGTGCCTGGCTTTGTTGCTCTGTGGCTGTGTATCACATTTTAGTAAGCAAAGTCCCTCTTTGTGATCTTGAAAAGGTTAACCTCTGTCTCTCAGCTTTGGTTTCTTTTTCAGTGAAATGAGGAAAGTTATAGACTTCAATTCAGAGCCTACTGTGAGGAATGGGGCAGTGTAAAACACTTAGAATTCTACCCCCTATGCCCCCATACCTTCAGAAATAACCAGTGCAGACTCTATCTGCATGTGAATATTTTGAAGATTCTCATTCCCTTCGAGACAAAAGAGGCCCTTTTTGGAGAGAAGCCAGCAGTGTTCAAAACACAGGAAGTCAAAAACAAACAACAAACACGGGAGCAATTCTCCCCACTGGAGGGGAGAATTTGATAGAAGCAGAAAAGTAAATCTTACTGAATAATAATTTTTCTTGGTGATTTTCTTTTTGAAAATCATTGTTGTATTTTTATTTGAGGACGTGTTTTGATTTTTTTTTTTTTTTTACCGAGATGAACCAGTTTCCGCCAGAGATGAACAAATTCTTTCCCCTCTCAGATCTTATCTGTCTTATCTGTAAGATGGATAGATTGGGGCCAGTCTCCCCAGTGTCTGGTGGCTGTTTGATCCTGCCATGCCCTGTTGCATCCACTGGGGAGGAATGTGTCTGGAGCCTGTTTCTGTCTTGGGCTGGGGAATCCAACCTGGAGGGGCTTCCTCAGAGTGAATTCTCAGAGTGAGTTAGTTCTGTAGCCTTTCTCTGATGGGGTCTAACACCTGGGATCAAGGAAAAAGCGCTTGGAGTCTGCAAACTTGCTGCGGAACAAGTGCGTTTTCTTTTTGTTTTCCTTTAGGAGTACAGTGGAGAGAGAAACACTAGCCTGCTTCCTTAAGCTCCTTTGACACTAAAATTATCAAAGCATGAACATTTATGTATGCACACACTCACCAATACATATAAACACACACACGCACACGCACACGGACACTCATACGTTTATTGCGAAGCCACAGACTTTAACCTAGGGATGTTTGAGTTCTGGAAAATCTTATGGATAAGCCTCTCAATTATGTACTTAGTCACAACCAGAGAGGAGGAACTTTGAAGGCATTGGATTGAAGAAACACAAAAGTCAGGAAGTGACCCTTTCGTAGGGACTGCAGAGGCCACAGAGGAGAAACAAAGTCCCTTCACAACTGGGGAGACGGACCATACCATTCCAGGGGGCCAGAGTGGGGGAAAAGGGCGGTGAAAACTGACATCCTCGTTCTCAAGGAGCGGCGAGGACACAGGATTTCCCAGCTGAAAAGCCCCAGTGTCTGGGTGTCCCGACCCAGCCTCTCCCCCGCAGTAGAGGCCCGGGTACCGCAGCCCGGGGGTGCCCTGCATCACCGCTCTGTGCGCAGGCGGGGCTGGCTCCCGGGCCTGGGGATGGATGGCGTGCTCGAGCCAGCCCATCTGCGGCCGCGGCCCGTTGGGGAGGAAGCCGTCCCCGGGGATGAATGGGGCTTTGTTCGCTGCCAGCCGCGCTCCCCTCGCGGCCCGGCCAGGCACAACGGAGGCAGTATGCGACAGGCATGGAAATGAGCCGCGGGCTCTCCCCTCGCAGCGCCCAGGAATGCTGGCCAGCCGGAAAGGAGCCCTCGCCGGGGACCCGCTCCCGCGCCTCTGAAACCCCATTGAGAAGGGCCCTTTGAAGCAATTAAAGCTCGTTTCACGGCGGCCCGGGAGGGGGTCCGGGCCAGCCGGCTTCTCTTTTTACCCTCCTTCTCTTTTTTCGTGTTTGTGCACCTTGGTGTGGCGGGTTACCTAGAGACCAGGCCAGAACCAGCTCCCTCTCTTACAGAGATTCTGTAACCTCACAAAAGCGTCCCCATAAACAGATTGCTTGTCACCAGGGAGCGGGGGGTGTGTGGCAGGGTGGAACCCAGTTTGGACCTGATCCAAGCTGACCTGCGAAGCCTGGGTTCCTGCTTTCAAAGGCTTCTTTGCTAGGCTCTCCACCCACCTGCCTTGCTGGCAGGTTTAGGCGGACAAGAAGTCGACTCTGGACGAGGAAGTCCTAAGGCTGCAGCTCAGCATTTTCCATTTTCTCAGAGGTGGGGTGGGCCGCCTTCAGGTCTAGAAGTGATGTCACAGCCAGCCCTGTAAAGTGATGTAACCTGCACATGTTGAAGGACTAGGACCGAGCGGCTATTTTGAGACTCTTGAGTTCCTTCCTTCCTCTATGGAGACAACTGGGTGACTGTGGAGAACTCACAAAGTTGCTCTGGGTACAGCTGTTTCGTCTGTTACGGAGAAAAAGCCCTAGGCCGGAGAACTGACACCATAAAAGCAGGGGTGCTTGTGAAATTCTAAATTGGAGGTGGGCACCTTATATGTGCACACGTGGAAAGGCAACACCCATATAAAAAGGTTTCTTTGAGTTCTCTGGTTGACTTTGTACCCCCTTTTCCTAGGACCGATTGTTGAAGTCTGCCTCTCCTCCAGCAGGTGCTTCCTAGAGAACATGGTCCTTTTGTTGCTGTAAGTTTTCCAGACAGGGTCTTGAATTCCCTCTGTGGCCAAGGATGATGTATTCCAGATCCACCTGCCTCTGCCTCCCAAGTGCTGGAGTTACAGGCATAAGCTGCCTTGACCAGCATGCTTCTGTGTTTTTGTGGTAGTGGAGGGAAGGTTCTGTGTTTAGAGCAGATCCTCAACCATGCTCATCAGTGCTCAGCAAACATACTCTGTGACTGAATGAATGAAGCTGGAACCTCTGTTTTTGGCCCTTAAAATTATAAACAAGAAATAGGGAGCACAAGGTGGGTGCTGAGTCCTGAGGATCCTGGGCTAAGGAGCTGTTGAGAAGTTTGAAGGGAGGGTTGGGAAATATTTTTGAGAGGGCAAACATGCCTCAAATGTTTCCTGAAATGACCCACAGGATGGTGGAGCACTCAGGTGGAGGAGTCATTCTTTCCAAGTTTGGGGATGGTTAGTTCTGGCTAATGTGAATCATGCTTTATGTCAGTAAAGAGTGTGGCCAGTCCCTCATTCATTCTTTACGAATGTCATGGAAACAAGATGGTCAGAGTAATGGCTGTGCATGGTAAGCACATCATTGCTTCTTATATGCTGCTCCAGTATGTCTCCATGGTGACTGTTACTTTGGGCTTGGCTTATACTTCTATTTGGTGATTTTCTTCTCTGAGGCTTGAAATATGGGAATCTTTTTTCTACACACTCATCATCATCATCATCATCAGTCAGAGAGCAAATGAACAAGAGCAAATGAGATGGAAGAGGATGCCCAGACTCAAGGATAACTTCAGGCTTCTGCAGGATATACTGCTCAAGTGACCATTTGCGTGGTAAGCAAAAGCAGGCTCCTTTCCTGTTCCCTCTTCATACCCCCCCCCATACTCACAAACTCACTGATCAAACAATGGGTAACAGAAAGTCCACTTTAAAAAATGGTACCCCGGTATTTCCTTATTTGCTAGGTTATAGTTTGATCACCAGCACATTGCTGTATATACTAACTTCCTTTCTCATCCTGGGGTTTCGTTTGACTGTCATTCTGGTCTCCATTTTGCCTTCGTATGGACCTCATCCCGGACAGCTGGGATTCTTTTCCTGCTTGTTTCATTCTGTTTAACCAAGCAGCACCGTGCAAAGCCCCACAGATGAGGTGACTCTGGGCTAGAACACAGGCTGGACACTAGCATGAGAACAGTGCCCCTCGCACAGCAGACCTGGTGACTTTCTCGAAATCTCAGTAATCCTGCTTTGTTCTGCCTTCCGTTGTTTGCGGCAGCCTTTTCTTCCTTTCAGCTTGGTCGTGAGCAGGCAATGGTTCTAGCAAATACTAATGATCGTTATAGGCAAGAGTCGGCTGCCAGGGGTGGTGGTAGACATCAGCACTCTCAGCGCTTTGGGAAGCAGGAGGGTTAAGAGTTCGAAGTTTATCCAGAGCTATACGATGAGTGTGAAGCCAACCCGGGGGACACATGGAAACCCTGTCACAAAAGAAAATAAATTACTCTAAAAAGGTAAAGCAACTTATTTATGGCCACTAATCGGAATTAGGATTGTTTCTCTAGTCTCTTTGTCTCTGAAATATCCTGTGCATGCCTCTGAGATTCTAAAGCCAGGGCAGCCTGCAATGTAGTGACCAGGCTCTGAATACCAAGAGACAAATGCAAACTGCCTCTTCCAGTTTGATAAGATCACAGTAGCTCTATCATACATTACTTTGCCATTTCTTGCAGGTATGAATTATTGGCTTTTTTTAGAGCCTTGTAATTTGACCATTAAGCTAGGAAAATGCCCAGAAGACCTCTCCTTTATTTACCAGCTGACCCATGACTTTAATGAGGCTTCTCTAGAGGGTAGAATGGAGAGTTTTATTTGTCTTGTGTTTGGGGTTAAAAAAAAGGGGAGGGACTGCCTCATTCAACAGTCTTTGGTCCCTAAAATAACCCCCACCCCCCTGTCAGCAGTGCTATTTACTCAGTCTCTGGGCTACTAAGTACAGGGGTGGCCCTTGTTGACTTAAATGAGTCCCTGCAGCTAGGTGGGGCTCTCTGGAGCCCTTAGTCATGTGAGGTTGCCAGGGTAACTTAATGTCTCAGGCGCTGGAATGCTTTAAGAAGTACAAAGAGGAGACCACAGAGAGCATTACAACTTACAGTCATGTGTTCAATAGCATGCAGTCTTTTTGTAATGGGGCTTTTATTTTTACTTTATTTTGTTGGATTGAAAGATCAGAAGCCGGAAATTGGCTGGAAAGGATAAAGAAAAGGAGAATTTAAAGGGGCGAGGGGGGCTATTTCTGTTCCTTATGTGGATAGTGGCTAACTAAGCAAGGAGAACATCTGGCCTGGAGCAGGGCTCTGTAACATCTGGCCTGGCGCAGCATTCTCTGCAGTACTGCTTTTAATTACCCGGTCATTTGGTCTCTTGCTAGATTAGTGACTGTGGAAGTGGCTCAGATCTCCAAACTGACAGGCCTGGGGAGCTCTAACTCAGCCTGCCACATAGTCAGAGGGGAAACGCGGAGCTTCCGGTTTCATATTTAAACCAGGATTGACTCATAATTGTAGCTGTCAGGAGGGTGATGGAGACATTATGTAATCTGGTTCTTATGGTGGTATGTGTTTAAGGTTTCTGCTCTGTAAATTCCAGGGAAATTTTGTGTCCATTGAGGGAGAGCTTGCTGACTGCTCTGTGGTGTGCCCTGGCAGAGTAATGACAGTGTTATCAAAGGTTCCTAAGTCTGCCCGAGACCAAACATGAATGATCTTCCCTCTAAAAGGCCTTCCTGGTTTTCCGGAGACTTTTAAATGTGGATGAGGTTAGACAAATTCTGGCAAACTTTGAAGACACTGGTCCAGTGGGAAATTTAATAACGGCAAGACATTCAGGTCTGTAACTTTTTTTTTTTTTTTTCTGGGCCACATAGCTGCCTTTACTGCTTCCTGTCATTTCCAGCCTCACAGATCTGAAAGTGGTCACCAGATGCTTTTGGATACAGAGCTCTGGACTGTGGATCATTTGTTCCATTTTCGTTCCATTTGCTACTTGCTTCTCAGAGGCTCTGGGGCTCTGGGGATGGATGTACGTTGATTGCAGGGAGCTAAGGGAGGCTTGAGACAGGCCCAGCACTTGTTGCCACCGAAAACAAAAACAAAAAACAAAACAACAAAAATAGAAATAAAAAGTCAGAGGAGCCTGTTCAATGTGCTGCCAACATTTTTCCTAGGGAGAGACTTGTTTTCGTTTGTTCTCAGTACCCAAGCAGTGTAAGTTCCATGTATGTGATAAGAAGAATTCATTGACAGGGCATCAAGCTCAAAATGTAAGACACAAGTCGAGTGGGTTAACTTGTTTCTGGAGAGAGAAGAGTGGTTAGGGATGAGGAGGACCAAACTTCTGACCTGACTAATGCAGACTCATTAAATCTGTCTGTGTACCTTTGCCCCCCTCTCTTGGAGTGTTCCCCATTTCACTAATACTTGGGGTTCTCTGGGCTTTTTACATTCATCAAAGATGACAATGGTATGCATAAAATTTCACCAGCATCGTAACTATCACCATCAGTAGCACTGTATCACTATCGTTACCACCATTGTCTCCACCTCTCTTACCCTCATCAGCACCAACACTCTCATCACCACCACCATCATCACTATCACCCTCATCAGCACCAACACTCTCATCACCACCACCATCATCACTATCACCATGATCAGCACTGTCACCATCATTATCATCACCATCATCACTATCACCCTCATCAGCACCAACACTATCATCACCACCACCATCATCAGCACCAACACTCTCATCACCACCGCCATCATCACTATCACCATGATCAGCACTGTCACTCTCATCACCACCACCATCATCACTATCACCCTCATCAGCACCGACACTCTCATCGGCATCACTCTCACCATTGGTGACACTATTATCACCTATATTGTAACTGGAGCCAGTGGTGTGAATTACAATTTCTGTTTCTCTGGGGGAAAAAAGGAAGAGGAGAATCAAGATAACTGGGTATTTTCCCATGAACTTTGGAATGGGCAGTGTCCACTTTGCATGATGGCAAGGCCAGTACCTGCTCATCCTATGACCAATTCAGAATTTTTGCTTTAGATCACCCCGTGAAAGGCATGGTTTGTGTTATGTGATAAATTATCTTTGTCTTTCAACTTGAGTTTCCTAGCTCTAAATTTCTAGTTGATCAGGAAAAGTGTTTCAATAAACAAAATAATATCCTTAAGATACTTGTATATTTTTTGTAGCTATAGAAATATATATTTCCAGAAACGGTTTAAACCTTTCCCTGTTCTTTCACAATTTCACACTGAGACATCTTTAGTAGGAAACATCGTCAACGTGACAACTTGATCTCTTCTCTCGCGTGAGGCTGAAGTTTTATATGAATATTATACAGTCACTGTAGCTGGTAACATTACCAGTGACTGATGGATGATACATGGATGGGTAATTTCGCAAGCAGTCTAGCCCAAGTTTATTCATTCTCCGAGTCATTGAAATGAAGAGATTTGACGTGATTCCTACTGAGATACTTAAAGGACAACCACCCTTGTGATTTTTTTTTTTTCTGTCAGAAAACGAGGTACTGTTTTGTCTGTTCATGTTTTGTTTAGACTAGAAACTATGCATGGACTAGGGATTCCTTCTGCAATCAAAAGCTTTAGAAAACAATACATGAGGACAAAACACATATTATCCCAAGGCCCTGAATAAATGAAGCTAGCCATTGGATCTGTTGCCAGCAGGACATTTGGCTTTGCAATCTCTTCCATCCCAGGTTTTCATCTTCAAGAAAATAATTAACCAGGGGCCCAATGACTAGAACTAATATATTACCTTTGATTAAAAAAGACTCATAAGTCTTTATCTCATACTTGATCTGATACTTAGGATTGAAAAAAAATATTAGTGGAAGCTTGCTTTCCTTCAGCTTGTACAAACTTGTTCATCAGTGTGTCTTAAGTTGCCTCCAAACTTGTTTCATTGTTTGTCTGCAAACAAATTTCCTAATTATTTTTGAAGATGTTCAAGGTTTACCACAATCTGGTTCCAAATTATCCTTCTAATTTTATTTCCTGTGGCTCCCAAACTATACATTGTAATGTATTTTCTTGCTTTTCCATAGTGTGTGCCACACATTAGTCACTTTAAATGGCTCTATGTTTGCATAGTTTCTTTATGTTCTACTTGCTTTCATGTGTTCATGTGTTACTTTTAAGCTGTTTGGACTAAATAACTGACACAAATGACTTAAAAGGAGGTTTATAGGTGACTATACTTTCATTTCTACAGTTCATTAAAAGGAGGATTGCTTTGCTCATGGTTTCAGAGGGTTCAACCACAGTTGTATTTGTGCAAAGATTAAGGCACTGAGAATGTGTGAGCTTCTTTACCTCATAGAAACCTGTGGAGATCAGAGGACAACCCACAAGAGTCAGTTTTCCGCTTCCACCATGTGGATCCTGAGAACTAAACTCAGGCGGCGAAGCTTGGCATCTAGTGCCTTTACCCACTGAGCCATCTTGCCAGCCCAAGTCACAATACTCAGAACAGTTGAGTTTTTCTGAAAGGATGGAAAAGAGGGAACTTTGTAGTGTTCCAACAACTAACACCTTGTTTATTCCTAAAATTACTTAACCTAGGGCTCACTTCCCATTCTTAAGGCCCCAAAAGACTTAGACTCTGGTGCTAGGACGGTACCATCCACCTCTGACAATAAGGACTATTTTGGTTCTCACTGTAACTGGGATAGAAATGAAGGTAAAGGTCAATAAATTTATTTTCTGGGTCAGGTGAGGCCTGTGGCATTGTATCTACAAGTTGTTAAGAGCTGCTTTCAGAACCTCATCGTTTTTTCTTTCTGACTGATTTGCCCATCTTGGTCCACTACTTTGATTTGGCTGTGGAATAACAGACTCGTACGGACTGCTTACCCAGATCTTACCAGTATATGAGCTTTAGGCTCCACTGTGACCCTCCCAACTCCAACCCTGAATATGTGTATCTCTGTGTGTGTGTCTGTGTGTGTGTGTGTCTTCCTCCCTCTTTCCCCCCTTCCTCCCCCACCCTTGTCTATTTCCTGAAAAAATCCTCCCTAAGATTTCTCCAAATTTTTATAGTTACTTATGGCTCATCAAACTCTTCCCCAAATTTGCACAAAGGAATCATAAAGCCCTTAGGAGTGAAATTGTCTGCTATAGATTTTGGAAACATAAACAGACAGGCATTCATGTTGGAGCTAAACAAATAGTTTCAAATTTAATTTCATGGATCCCTCTTTTCAAGATGCTTGTCCACTGGTTGATCCTTAGAGAATAGCCAACAGTAAAATCCCCATTTACAGCAACTCCTCCCACACTTTCTCTCCACTTCCCTTTCTTCTGAGGGCTATTGTACTCTGGTGTGGTTTCCTCCTCCTCTTCCCCTTCCCTTTCTTTTCCTCCTCATCTTCTTCTTTTCTTTCTTCCTCCTCTCCTCCCTTTTCTCCATCTCCCCCTTCTTTTGAGATAGGCTCTCATGAAGCCCAAGCTAGTCTTGAACTTGCTATGTAGCTGAAGATGACTTTGAATTTCCGATCTTCTTGCCTCCATCTCCTGGTTTATGCAGTACTGGAGATTGAACCTCTAGCTTTGTGGATGACAGGCTAGCACTCTACCAACTGAGCTATATCTCTAGGCCCAAGCGCAGAAGGTTTTATTTACCCTCCTTTCTTCTATACTAAGATCATTGTCAATACCTACTCATGCCTTCAAGGTCACACAATCTTGTCCCGTTGGCTATTTCCCTACTGAAGATGCTGCTGCAATTGTTAAGAAAGTAGCAACAGTATCTAGTAGCTATGGCAACAGAGCAGGCACCACACATTTGTTCCTTTGTGTTGGGTCTCATCGGTCCTCACCATAACCCAGTGAAGTAGCATCATTAGCCTCATTTCAGTGTTAAAGTCAAAGAGCAGAAAGGATTTTTTAAAAGAGAATTTTGAAAACCTAATACCTATCGAGTTCTTAGATACCAGGCAATATTTTATTTTATTTTTTAATTAACTCATTGAACCTCTACAAATTAAGTATAGTCATCTTCATTTCAAAGATAGTAACATTTCAAAACCGAAAACCTAGGCTAGCTGTTTGCACAAATTCACACAACAATAATGAGTGGAGCTATGGAAGATATTGGCATAAAAATACCAACACAGATTTTTAAAAGTTTATTCTGAGTCAAATATGGGTGAACAAGAATTTGAGTTATTCTGAACAACATGTTGCATTATGGAAAATTTACATGCATGTGTATAGTCTCAGGGAAGGTTGTTATGAGCTGATGTTTATAGACTAAACAGGTAGAGTCACCAGGTAGGTGGGCTGCAGCAAGGCAGGACAATCTATAGAACTTAGAGGTTGACTTGATCATTTAGGGTTGAGGAGGCTTGATGAACCCAGCTTAGTCCTACATCCCAAGAGTGTCATCTGAAAGTGAAGAGGAGGTTAAGGTAGATACAGATGCTAATGATGAACAGCAATGAGAAAGGACCGAAGAGAGCCCAAGGCAGCCTGGGCTGTGGACCTGTAGCTTCCCACCTCTCTTCAGTCACTATTCCACACAGCCAAAGCCGAGCACACTGCAGTTCCTCTAACACAGGTCTTGCTTCTTCACGGACTTTCAGTTCACTGTGAAACCACAGTTAGCATCTAGATCTCAGGGCCTTTAGAGGAGGTGATGGTGAGACTTGGTGTTCTCTCCTGAGTCTTCTGTTCTGATCCATAACTCCTTTCTTAATATTTCAACCTGTGATCACATTTTATATCCTTTATTCTTATTTTACCCTTTCTTCATTGCATTAAATACTATCTCGTATGTCTTGGTGGTGGAGGCAGTACTAGGGCTCAATCTGCCACGGAACTATGTACATGCTCATCCTCTTGGACTTTTTTATATTTCCCCAAGTTTTGGAACAGGATTTCAGTAAGTTGCTCATGTGGGCCTTAAATCATGATCCTCTTACCTTAGCTTCCCAAGTAACAGGAATATGGGTATGCTTCATTGGACCCAGCTTGTGTGTAGCATGTTATATATTTAATTAGTTTAAAAATTGGAGTGTCAATTCCTTGGGGCAGATACATTTCTGTCTGTTTTGCTCACTGCTGAAGTCCCAGGGATTTATCTATGGCATGAAGTAGTTCCTGAGAAAGACTCTGTAGGGTTGCTGCCTTAGAGGACAGAGTGATCTAACCATATTTTAAAAATTACTTTGGTAACAGTTTGGAATCTGTCTTTTCTTCTCCATTTCCACTTTCCTTTCCCTAGTTCATTAAGCTGAAGAGAAGCTGCTGTTTAAGTTTTAGTTAAATTGCCACTGGAGTTCCAAGTTCATTGTGAAGTTCAACTAGAGAAGAGAAAAGGACATACGTCCCCAGACAGTGAAGGTCTGCGAGAGCATGGCTGTCCTGTTCTCGGTGATCATCAGGCAACACAGGCACTTGAAGATGTTTAATTCTGGAAACACTTCAGGAAACGGCCTTTTGGATAGTGTGAAAAGGCTCTAAACAGGATCAAACAAACACCTGGGGATCATGTTAGTTACTTTTCTAGATTGCAATGACAAAATATCTGACAAAGGAACTTACGGAAGAGTTTATAGAGCTCCAGTCTGAGGGTGCAGTCCATCCTGGCAGAGGCATGACGGCAAGACTGTGCACAGCTAGTCACATTGCACCTGCAGGTAGGAAGAGGGGAGATGAATGCTGCTGCCTAGCTTGCCTTTCTCTTTGTAATAAGTCCCAACCCCTAGCCCATGAAATGGTGCTGCCCACACTCAGAGCCTGTCTTCCCTCCTCAGTTAAAGCCTTTCTGGAAACCATAGACACACTCAGGGGTGTGTTTCCATGGTGATTCTAAATAAAGTCAAGTTGACAATGAAGATGTACCATCGCAGGGCACCTCACATACTATCATCCTATCCAGGTCCTCCTTTCCTGTCCTCTTCTCCGCCTTTCCCAAGGATAAATGTGTCTCTCCCCTGGCACCTGTGCCTTCCTTATGAGGTTGCTCCTAAGTCTTACAGAATATTCCTTGATTTGCAAGGTCACTCTTTCCATTTAGAAAATGGACAACCATTATCGTGTGAGCTTGTCTAGAGGTTCTAGCAAACAAGGGTAGCTTCTGCTACACACCTGGCTGGAGAATGGTCTTCTTTTGTAGGGTTAGGGAATCTTCATTGACAGAGCTTGTGGTTTTGGAAGGATACACATAGAACAGCGATGAAGGAGAAAGAAGACAGCTGTCTACCCAGCCAGATGAACCCCTCAATCCTTGTGAACAATGGGGTGACTAATGCCACAGTCTGAACACCCTCACATTTGAGATAACTATATTTCAAATGACTTCAGTGGGGTTTGGAAGAGATCAATGAGATCATAAAAAAAAAAACAAAACCTTCGAGAAATAAATCTTAGAGAGAAGCCTTAAACTTGCATCCATATTCAGGTGAAATGCTTTAATTAGCCCACAAATTTACCTCTTTATGATTTGAGTATTTTGTATTTATTGCTGAAGTGACTCATTAACATTTAGAAGAATGATAACTTTTCTGGCTGTTTGCTATTTTTGATCTTTAAAAAGTTGAAGATATTATTAGAAATTCACCTAATATGTAAGCACATACGATTTATAAAAAATTCTACTATTTTATTTTATGTGTATGGGTGTTTTGCTTGCCTGTCTGTATATGCATCACATGTATTCATGGTACGTGAGGAGGCCAGAAGAGGGTGTCAGATCCCATGGAACTGGAGTTAGAGAAGGTTGTGACTCACCACGTGGGTGCTGAAACGGAATCTGAGTTCTCTGCAAGAGTAGCATGTGCTGGTAACTACTAAGCCATCTCTCTAGCCCTACACATGATTTTACTTTTTATAACAAGTTAATTTTTTCAGGCTAATACTCTCTTTGGGCCAGTAGCATGTATTTTCCCCAAAGACAGGGGCTGACTACATAGTCGTTCTTGAACTTGTAATCCTCCTGTCTAAGCCTTCCAAGTACTGGAATTATAAGCATGCATGTGCATAGCCGAAGTTATGTCTTGAATTAACTAAAAATTATAACATTAACTTACTAGTTCAGCAAATATTATCAAACACTAATTACCCCAGGCACCACTGAAATGTATAAAATAACAAATGTCAATGGGACAGACCCAAGGTCTTTGTTCTTCTATTTCTCCATCCATGGAGAAATTCTTACAGAGTCTACTTGTATTAGTTTGGTGGTGGCTGCCACAAAACTTGACTTGCTCAAAAATCTTTCTGAGGCCAAAGTGTCTTCAAGGCTGGTTCCTTTTGCATTTTCTCTCCTTGGCTTTGAGGTAGCTGTCTTCTCCTTTGGTAATCTTCCTTCTGCACCTGTCTGTCTCCATGTATGTATCTATATTAGTTATTTTTGTGTAAGTATCATCAAACATCTTACCAAAACAACCTAGTGGGGGAGCGAGGATTCTTTATTTTGGCTTACGGCTTCAAAGTGTGCAGTCCACAGTTGCTTGGCCTTATGTTGAACAGAATAATATGGTATTGAGAGTATGTGGCAGACAGCTGCTCACACCATAGCTGACTAGGACTCACTGAGCTTCGCAGGAAGGGGCTAGAGGCAATATACGCCCCCCAAAGACCAGCTAGCCCCCACTTCCTAAAGTTCCCACAATCTTCCAAAACAGTTGGACTAGCTAGATACCTAACATTCCAAACTGGAACCTGTGAGGAACATTCATATTCAACCTTAATAGTGTACAAATTTCCTCTTTCCATAAGGACACTGATTGCTTTGATTAAGATCCAGGTTACTGACCTCATTTTAGCTTAAATTTTTCAAAAACCCCATATACAAGCACAGTTACATTCTGGATATTGGAAGTTAGGTCTTCAACATGTGGATTAATTCGGGAACACAATTCAGCCAGTAACAGTCATTCTAATACATATCTTTCTTAGACCTTAAGTTGACTATCTAAAAATAACAAAATGCCTCTCAGCACATCTATAATATCAATTCTTTATAGATAGTAGAACTAGGTAGGAATAAATCTACATTTTTAAAGTGCTAATGATTTTTATCAAAGATCACAAATGGACCAGGCTTTGCCCAGAGCTACAAAACAGCTAATGGACGAAGGAACTATTTTCTAAGAGTTAAGATGTTTTTAGAAATGAGTATTACATAACTGGGCATGACTTAAAGGGACTGCTGAAATTGTGAGCTAGACTTTTGACTAAAGAGATTTAAAAGTTAACTCTCTTCTTGCTGAACAATGTCTACAAACTTAGAAGAGAAGATACAGGGGGACTATGGAGGTATATCCCATACTCATCTTCTTCATCATCATCATCATCATCATCATCATCATCATCACCATCTCATTTTCTAAAACCATATCATAGTAGTTGCTTTCATTATAATATCCTCAAAATTGCTCCTCCAATTCCTAACCAGTTTGTGAGATTTTTGTGAGCAGAGGGCATGCCTAAGACTTGCTCATGTCCTTTTGTATCTGACAAGGTGCTGGGCACAGAGTTGGGGCTTGATAGGCCAACCACAGATTGGTTGCTAGGGGCATCATCAGCATGAGAGGAGGCCAGGCAGGATGAGTGGGGTGAGCTTGCATGGCACAGCCAAGAGTGAGAATCCAGTGATGATAGCTCTACTGGCTTTGAACAAGCTGATGATGGGGCTTCTGATGAGGAAAGGAAGAGAAAACTTGGTACTCACACAAAAATGGTCTTAGAATAGTTCTAATTATTATGAACTCTGAATTTATTATGATTTGCTCAGCAGGTAAAATCTTGCCATGCAAACCTGATGACATGAGCTTGATCCTCAGATCCCACAGAAAACTGTGTGTGGTGGCTAACACCTGTAATCCCAGCATTCCTGTGGTGAGGTGGGAGACGGAGACAAGAGAATTGCCAAGAAATCTGAAGATTAGCCAAGTTGGAGTACTCAGAGCAGAAGATCAAAAGATGGAAGAAGAGAAAGAATTCCAAAAAGTTGTCCTCTGACCTCCACATGAAGACTGTAGCATGTGGTGTGTATCTACACACACACACACACACACACACACACACACACACACACAGACACCAAATAGAATCACACATTTGAAGTGCAAATGATTTAGTGGTGGAGAATGGGTTGGGAGAGGGGGTAGGACCCAAACAGAGACTTAAGGCTGGGGAGGTAGCTCAATAGTAGAATGTTTACCTGGCATGCAGGAGGCCCTGACTTCAACCCACAGCACCACAAAACAAAAAGCAAATAAATAAAACCCAGGGAGATTCTGTTAACTCCCTCTGACAATGGTCACAGTACAACATTTTGAGTAGGAAAAACTTAATTTCTGTTTGGTAAATTAAAACAAAAACCCTAGCATGTGGGAAATATTATGTTGACTGTAGTTTATTTAGCTGAACAGACGGTGACTTTCCTCAGACCTCTCACGGATGAGCCTTATTTGCTGAGAGCATCTTTATGAGGCTGAGTGACTGAGAAACATCTCTAATGTTACTGTCTCCCAAAAGTCATTTCTGTTTTATTGTGAAAACACAGATTTTTCTCCCCAATAATCTTTAAACAAATTGCTTTAATCTGGGATGGACAATTAGCATATAAATATGGATGTTTGTTATTCTCCCCCTTTGGCTTCTCTCAGCAGGAAGCCCTCAACTTTAGATTAATATGTGATTTGCATTATGAATCCTTGAAAGCCCATCATATGTGATGTGGGTTGGCCCCCTCTTCAAGTCTTCCTAGACAGACCAGGACACCAAGGAAGGGTGGGGTTTTTTTTTTTTTTTTGAATAGTCATCCACATTTCACTCCTGAAGTAAGGGAGAAATGGGTTGCTTGCCTCTCAAATCATTGAGCAGTCATTAGCCTTGTAGAAACTAGTTTTGCTGAAATTGAACCTTGTCTGGCTGTGGAATAGATTGGCCTTGAGTTTATTGCCATGAACAAGCCTATTGCCTCAGCTTCGAGGGCTGGGCTCACAGATGTGCACCACCACACCTGGCACTTTTCTGGGAAGTCTGGTAAAGACAGAAGAAAGAGACTTCTCTGTGGCTTCCCACCCATCCATCTTGTTTCTTGGTTTCTTTTGAAATGAGAACACAGCTTCAAGTAGACCATCCCAGAAGTTTGCTTAAAGAAACAAGTCTAGTCAGTCTATGGCTAGAGGGAGAGCTCCTGGTTACTAATCAAGGACCTTCCTTGTGCCCTGGGGACCTTTCTCCCTTAAGAAGGCACTTTCTCACTGGGAAAGAAAAAAATTGTTAAAATTAAGAACAGCAGACACAGCTGAGCATGCCTGTAATCTCAGCACTCAGGAGGCAGAGCCCAGAGGGTCACCACAAATTCAATTTTGGTGAGTGGTGGCCTAAGTAGTGAGTTCTAGGCCAGCCAGGGATAGTCTCAGAAAACTACCACCTCTACCACCAAACCCAGCAACAACCAACAGCAACAACCCAAACAAAACTTAAAACAGGAAAACTAACAAAACAAAACTGAACAGAACAACAACAACAAAACAAACAAACAACTTAAAATGTAAAAGAAAAACTAACAAAAAAGTGGGACAACAGGCCACCACAATTGGTTACAATCGACTGGGTTGGTTTTCTGACTCTCGCCTCAAATGACTGCTTCTCTTCCTTTCTTTTATTTACTGAAATCTTAATGTGTTTGCCCTGTACCTGGATTCATCTAGATTCTTGATAATCACCATACACCAGGTCCTTATGACGATCCAGGTGTACTTTGGGTCTCACTGCTGCAGAGGGACAATCCCTGGTGTTGATCATAATGTGCTCCAACCTGTAGATTGGCCCCTAGACTAGTATTATTCTGCTTGGTGAAATGTCTTTCCTTATTTAATCATTGTTATAGATAGCCAGTCGGTGGTGCACACCTTTAATCCCAGCCCTCTGGAGGCGGAGGCAGGCAGATCTCTGAGTTCAAGGTCAGCCTGGTGAACAGATGGAGTTTGAGGACATCCAGGGCTATACAGAGAGACCCTGTCGGGAAACAAACAGACAACAATTGTTAACGGATAATTAATGTATTGTTCTGACCTAATGATCGACCACTTTTGAGTTGTCCTGTAAACTCCTGTGATCTTCATTTGCCATGTTATTCCTTGTCGCAAACATTCTTGTATACATCCACACATTACCATTTAAAAACAACAACAAAATCCAAAAGAATTGATTTGTGGTTTCAGGATTCCTATTTATCTTTTGGTCTCACTACGTAGCATAGCACAGCACAGTTTCAGGCATTGGCTTGAAACTCCCAATCCTGTCTCTTACGTAATCCTCTTTAGGATTACAGATAGGCACCACATACCTAGCCATTGCTTCAGGGTTTTTCTCTTTCTTCTTTTGGCAGGTTCATATGTAGCTCAGACTTGCCTCTGATTCACTTCATAACCGAGGCTGGCCTTGAGCTCTTGATCCTCTTGCCTCTACTTCCCCAGTGCTGGGATTATACATTCGCCACCAAGTCCACTGCTTCAGGCTTTCTAACACTAGGAATAAGAAATGTTTGGTGGCCATTAGTGTGAGCAGCTATCTCAAGATAAATAGAGTGTGGGTGTTTTTAAAGGACCAAGCCTCATTTCTACCCCCTCTATGGCTAATTCAGATGGACATATCAGAAAGCAAATAAGCCAAAAATAAATAAATAAATAAATAAATAAATAAATAAATAAATAAAAAAATGAAAGTTGATTAAAGTAGTTAAGGCTGCCTTCTACAGAGATGATCTCATTTCATCCTCACAGTACCCCAAGGGGTGGTTACTATTATTGGCCTCATTTTTTCAGATGTGGAGAATCTCAGCAGCGCTAGAGCAGGCAGCACTCTGATCACCGAACACCCAACACCTGGCTGTAGGACCTTCCTACAGAATTGATGTGTAACAAGTGTCTGGTGGATGAGATGAACAAGTGAGTGAATTCCCAGGTTTTATCCTGTTGACCACCCCCCCCCCCCCGGATCTTTTATCTGTCACCCAAGAACTTTTTTCTTTTCCATTTTACCATTCTAACATCCTTGCTAACTCATTTTTCAAGGTTTTCCACAAAGAATTAGGGTGGTTTGCAAATACATATACATATGCATCAATGTACATGTATTATCCAACAGTATAAAAAATAAACAAGGCAATCAGGGACATTCTCACTTTTTATTTCTCCTTCTCAGCTTCAGCTTCACTCAGTTTGGAGAAGAAAATGCACTCTAGTTCTTGAGGCTGATTTTCTTGAACATGGCTAAGTATGCTGGTAGATTTTTTTCCCCCCTGTGACACTGGCCACTCACTGGACTCCTTGATGTTGACATTCTGCCCTCCGTGTCACTGGAGCAACAGATGAGGGGTCCTGGACTTGGGATGACTTTAGAGAAACACTCCCACACACTGCTCCGCCGTGAGTTAAAGGTTGCGTAACTTACATGCGGTCACATTTTCAGACAGTTTACCCTTGGGTTTTCAACTTGGGATTTTCAGAGTTTGCTCTAAGGATCATTGCAAGTTGAGTGAAGATAAATGAAGACCAACCTGGGGGCAAACCAAGGAGATGAGACATGAAGTGGAGCTCTGAGTCCCATTGCTTCACTGCAAGCAGAGGAGTTTTAAATTCATCTCCTTCATCGTATTGACTAATTAACTAATAATTAATTAATTTCCAGAGATGCAATCTCACTCCAGTCCAGGATGGCCTCAAACTCCTGATAATATTGCTTCCATCTTCTTCCTGTTGGGATTATAAGACACAGCCCAACACTTTTCTCTCTTTTCTATTTAGGTTTCCCTTGCTTCAAATGCCCGAGTCATTAGATTATATCTGGTGTCATTCATTGCTCAGGTCTGTTTCCTTTAGCTTTTGAAAAATTCAGTAATCCTCAGCCCTCACCAGTATCCAGAGACACACTGGCTCTATAAATTTTTCTGGGTCATCTTTTTAATGTGTGGGTTCAAAAAAGAAGATATGCAAGTGAAATCAAGAAATAGCTCAGAGACCAGCACTTATTTAAGGAGTTCCTGAGAATGGACGCTGTGTTCCACAGAGGCATTGGCACAGTAGCCAAAGTCCCTTAGGCTTACTAAAGTGGCCATAAGTCTTAATGACAGAAAAATCTATGTATGGTGGATTTTAGGAGATAAGACTCCAAGGTGGGCCACTTCAGTAGATCCATGGCTTCTGGCTGAGAGGAACTGAATTTGTGTGCTTTTTGTGAGTGTCCTGAGGAACAGGTTTTGGTTTCCAAAACAACACTCCTCTGTCCAGTAGTTTCCCTCTTGTCTTAGCTTCTCTGTGTTGTTCTAATAAAACACCAAGGCTGGGTAATTTGTCCAGGGAAGAGATGCATTTTAGCAAACAGTTTGGGGAACTGAAAGCCTAAGATTGGCCAGCCCTGTCTTTTAGACGTTGGTCAAGGCCTTCTAGGTTAGATCACATTGCAGATGACATCATGGCAGAAAGTAGTATGCGGGACAGAGGTCATAAGACGAGCTACAGGATGAACTAAACTGGTGGGATCTTGCTCTTTTTATTACAACTTGCTATCAAGGTAGAACTAACTAATCCCTCCCTACCAGTCCTGACATACAAGATAATCTCCTCCTGAAGGTGAAGTTCCTGTGACCTAATAAACTTCACGTCTTGGAGGTTCCACATCTTCCATGCAGCCTGGGGTGAAAGTTTCCAGCACCCTGACCACCAGGAGACAAGGCACATCTAAGCCACAACACTCTCTGTTGGTCGACAGTCCTTCACCTAGTCCTCTTTGCTTGAGACAACTGAGTGAGCTGTCAGTGCTTTGCCAGTTGGCTTATCTTCTGAATCCCAGCTACCTCCACTTCCTTTGCTTCATTTCAATAGCTCAGAGGCCAGCACTTATTCAAAGAGTTCCTGAGAATAGACGACACATTCTATAGAACCAAGAGCCATTCACTAACTTCAGTCTAAAACTGGCCAGGAGAAGTGTCTCACAGGTAAAGTGATCCTCAGTAGGTTGGAGGGGAGACATGTGGTGGCCCTGGAAATTTCATGGCAAGATAACATTGGAGCTATGAGGGAAAAAGAATATATATAGAATACAATCAAGGGATACACAGATTTTCATCCAGTCCAGGAAACACGTTTCTGGCTATGGAAGCTTAAAGACTATAAAAATCCCAGAAATTCCCTTCACATTATGGAATTCATGGTGGAGCAGAAGCTACTATAAAGCATGTTCAAGCTTAGGCTGGGGTAGACGTGGAAGAGAGTGAAGGCTGTTTGCAGATGTGAGGGGGATTACAGAGAAACACAGTAGAGGGTGGGGATCACTTGGGAGATTTATTTTTGGGGAAATGGCTTGAATGCTTAGAGAAGTACAGGACCAGGGAAAATCCCAGATAGCATAATTTAGTTAAATTTGGTAATTCAAAAGGCAGGGAGTGGGGCTTCCCAAAGGTCACATTGTAGGCTGAGACTTTGGAGAAGTAAAATCCTCTGTTTTTCTTTGAAATTAGGGAAGGTGAATGATTCAGGACTGTTTGAAACATACTGACATTCAGACTTGGGTTATTTCTTGCGTCTCTGGTTCTTTCAGTGATGGGTCTGAATTGTCCCTTGGCCTCCCCTATCTTCCTCTGTCTGTTTCCCATGCCTCCACTCTGTGACCTTGGCTCTGTGAAGCAGAATATGGCCACAGTGCTCTGCTTGCCTCCAGGTGGGAGCCTTCTCTGTGTGCTGCCTTCGTTACAGTGAGCTGTAAACCTCCGCTTAAAGCATGTATTTCTTCACCACACCCAGTGTCTGGACTGTGAAATGTGACCAGTTTGTCTGGCGAGCTCACACTGAGAATCTTTAAAAAAATATTTATCTGTTTACTTTGTGTATGTGTGTCCAATGGTACATACATGTTACGAGACCGAAGGAGAACATCCTCTGCCTGCTATGTCATTCTCCACCCTTTTCACTTGAGACAGTGTCTCTTACGGAGTCTGGAGCTAGGCCTGCAGTCACCAAGCTCCAACAGGCCTCCTGTCTCTATATCTCACAGGGCAAGAAGTTATAGGTCCCGTGCAGCACACCCAGACCAACTCTTCAGACATTTTTAATGTGAGCAACTTTCTCCACTCTGCACATTTGAGCTGTTTTTCCATCAACTATTTCCTCAGCCCTGCAGACTGGTTCTACTTACTTTTTTTCTAATTATTTAATTGGAGTAAGGAAGATATTTTGTTTTCTGTTGATAAACTGCGCCCCATCTGCTGCTTTTTTTTTTTTTCCTTTGAGGCAGAGTCTCATGTAGTCCAGGCTTGCTTGGAACTTGCTACATAGCCAAGTGTATGTGACTTTTCCTGGGGAGACATGGACAAGTAACTAGATACTGATGAGAGACCAAAGAAATGATTCCACCCAAGCCCAGCTTTGTGAACCAGTGAGTTTATCGGGAGTACTTACAGGAGTCTGGTGGAGGTTGATGAATATACTGATAATTCAAAGGAAGTCACATTATCACAAAGCCCATCCACAGCCTGGGGAATGATACATGAAAGCTGTATGTCTGGAGCTGGTTGTGCAGCTTGCAATCAGTTCTGCTGAGAGTCTCCTCTGGCCAGCAATTGCCATTGCGTATATAATCTTGAGAGCAGGAGCCAGAGGGGAGGGCTTGTGAAACTTGTAAGTTTTAGGAGCTTCCTGAAACCTGTGATTTAAGACCTGAGCCTGGTAAGTTTTCAGCATCTTAAGCAGCAACCCCTCTTCTGAAAGGCAGTGTTTCAATTTAGAGGAAATTGCTGTGCAACACTAAAGGATGTCCTTGAACTTCTGACACAAGCCTGGGTGTTCTGAGGGCTGGAATTACAGGCATGCTCTACCATATATGGCCAACACAGTATTCTTATCAACAAAAACAGGTGATGCATTGTGTAGCAAAACATTGTTTTTGTTTGTTTGTTTCTTTCTTTTTGTTTTTCAGATGGGATTTCTCTGTGCAGACTAGGCTGGCCTAGAACTCATAGAGATCCTCCTGCCTTTGCCTCCTGAGTGCTGGCACTAAAAGTGTGTGCCACCATGCCTGGCTATTTGTAAATGTTTATATTCTCTAAAATTTTGACCTAAAAATATTTACTTACAGAAACATTTTTGTGTAATTTCTTTCTTCAGCTTTCTTTTTCTAATTTTCTAAAACAGACACCTTCTTGGGAAACAAATTTGATCATCTTAAAATTAGATAAAATAATTTTTTCTAATCAATGGATAATATGATTTCAGATTTTAGCTGGGGATGGCAGCTACTATGACAGACAGAATTCCAATATGGCTGTTTCCTTTTGCCCATTAGCTTAGCTCCAGTACATCTAGAACTTTACACGCAGAAGGGAATTTGGAGACATAATTATAGTGGTTAATCAGTAGACTATGACATGGGGTGTCTTCATTAGGGTTTCTATTGCTGTGATAAAACACCATAAACAAAAGTAACTTGGAGAGAAAAAGGAAAATTGCATCTAACATTTCTAAGTTATAGTCCGTCCCTTGGAGAAGTCAGGGCACAAACCTGAGGTAGGAATGAGAACAGAAGCCATGAAGGATCACTGCTTACTGGCTCAATTCTCATGGCTTGCTCAGCCTGCTTTCTTACAGCACCCAGGACCACCAGCCCAGCAGTGGCACTGCCTACAGTCAATTAGGCCCTCCTCCATCCATCACCAATCAAGAAAATGCACCACAGGTTTGTGCACAGGCCAATTTGGTAGGGGCATTTTTTCAATTGAAGTTCCCTCTTCCAAAATGACTCTAGCTTCTGTCAAATTGATATAAAACTAGCCAGTACATGGGGAGATTAGAGTGGGCCTAACCTACTCACATTCATATTAAGTCAAAGATTTGTAACAGAAGAAAGATTGGACATGTCTGTTGGTTTCTGAGTTTGGAAGAAACCAAGACAAGGACTAGAGAGCAGCCTTGGGAGATGTGAGCAAACTGATAGCCTCAAAGGAAGCAGGGATCCTCAGTCCTTGCCACAAGAACCTTGACTCTACCAACTGCTCATAAATAAATTCTTCCCAGAGCCCAGTCTTGGTTTGACCCTGTGAATCCTGGTGGAGGAGAAACAGTCCCTAGAATTGCAGGTCTTCAGACCGTGAAAAACTAGAATTTTTTTTTTCTTGGCAGCTGGCCATTTGTCAGACAGCAATAGAAAATGGATTTTGCTTGTTTCAGGAGTTTTACTGCCATCCCTCCCCTACCCAGTGCATTGTATAATTGGTGGCATCATGAGAAATAGTTCGGGAGCCCTTATTTATTTTTATTCTAATAAAAAAAAATTTCCACTTAGATTTCCATCCCCTCTGTTGGGAACCATACTGTGGGTGGTACTATTGATAGAATTCCCACGATATTATTCTTTGCTAGCAGGACCTCTTCTGAATCTCCAACAAAGAGCCTTCCATTCCATAGCTGGTAGGCACAGACAGGCTGGCTTGAGAACCAATTCTGGCCATTGAGATATAAGTAGACATATATCTGGATAGTTTGAGAGAAACTCTCCTTCTTAACAGATAGGAGCTGAGGGGAAGTGTGCTCTGAGTAACACTTGTCACTTCTGTGGGCAACATTACCTTGTGACTATGAAGAGGAGGCCAAAAGAACCTCAGAGATGCTGATTAAGGACCGGATGACCTTAAACCAATGTCACTGTTCTGTAACTGTTTAATAAAGTTGGCCACATATTAATAAAGACACATGAGACATGTTTAAAGGCATAAGTCAGACAGACCTCAGAAAGCACAGCATGCAATCTTCCATCTCCAACTCTCTCCTCATCCTGGCCATTTGTTCTTATCTTAAAAGCCCCTCCTTGCTCTCTCTTAGAAGTCTATTTGCATGATCAAACATATACAGTGGTTTTACTCCTCCCAAACCTTTGGCTGTCCTGGATCAGGTCCCTGTTTATAGTCAGGTGGGACCAACACAAAAGAGGCCAGGCCACACCCTGTCCCCACCCATGTCCACATTTATAGTGGGGTAACTACAGGACAGTTAGGAGACCCCAGGCCACGTCTTTGCTGCCTCAGGCCTGGTGGAGCATCCAAATGACCTCTCTACCAGTAGCTTCTTTTATATTCAGTTAAGAGGGAGTAGCTTTTATTTACATTAGAAAGCAGGCTGTTTCAGCTATAGAAATCACATCCTGCCAGGCTTAAGGCAACCAGTGCAATGATTATCTTTAGTGAATAAAATACCTGGAGATATGTTCAAATATACTGCAACATTGCTCACGTCTATATTTCTTAATAGAATTTCTTAGTAGTGGTGTCGTATTGATTATGTGCTTTTTCTTTTAACTACTGCAAAATATCTGACACAGGGACCACAGAGATGACTCAACAGCTTGCTGTACAAGCCTGAAGACCTAAGTTGGGTCCCCAGAACCCACATAAAGTTTGAAGGAGAGAACTGATTTCACAAAATTGTCCTCTGACTTCCGCATGCATGAGGATTCACAAAGGACCACACATATGTAGTATACACAGACATATACACTGGCAATAAAAATACTGACCCTTATTACTTTAACAAGAAGAGGTTTATTGAGCTTATGGTTTGGGAGATAGTTACATTCAAAGTACAAATGGCTCAGCATAGGCTCTTTGGAGAGGCTGCTCACGGTACAATTAGCAGTGGCAGGATTGCTGAGCCAGAACAGATGATCACATCTTGAGCTAGGAATAGAGAAACGATGGGAAGGTCCAGGTCTGTTCCTTAGTGATAGTGTCACTCAGAATATATCCGAATAATCTAAGGACCTCCCATGAGGACACACCATTTTAAAAATCCATACTACCTCCAAGTACAGCCACCCTGAGGATTAAGATTTCAATCTCAATGGACCTTTCAGGGAGCCTTGGACCATACCCAAATCACACCTATGTTTAATTTCTTACGTACTCTAACTGACAGCATGTCTGACTGACAGAAAACGTGGGTTTTAAGAATGGAATGCTACAGATAGAAAACTAAAAAAATTAGGATGGAGCTTGAGGACCCAGCTCCCTTAAACTGATGGCATTTGACATAACCAACACTTAGACAATCTGTTGGCACATCTATCTGTGAGTACAGATCATGAGTTGACAGAGATTGCGGTGGTGTGGAAAATGGGGAGAAACATTTAAGGTGTTTATGTGTGTTGGCTTATTTTAATGGCTGTTAGGAAAAAAAATCCTACAATGAAGTGCAAACGTATGCTAGATAGCTAACCTGTAATCAAGGAGGGGAGAAGGTTTGATTTATTTAGGAAAGTCCCTCCCATGTATGAATGACCTTTGGCCCAAATGAATGGAATCTCATTCTTTGAAGTCTTGCAGGGCTAAGAAGTCTTTGGTAGTCCAAGTTAAGACAAGTAGAGGTGGGAAAGTGGTACTCCGAAGACTGATAAAGCCAGAGCTTCCCAACACAAAGCCCTAATTGTGTGAGTTAAATAGTGGAGGATTTGGAAGAGTGCAGGGTCTAGCAGGAGGGTGGCAAGAATTCTTAGCCTCAAAGACTGTGTCTAGACAAGATCTTTAGCTGTGGTTACTAATGCAGAGAATCGACCAGAAGCAAATACACAGCATCTACTGAATTTTTGAGAGGCACTTTATTGTGAAAGATACCTTAAGCCTTGCCAACAATGGCATGCAATTACCCAACCCCAAGACGATCTTTGGTTATACAAACTTGTATTGATATGCAAGGGTTGCTAAAAGTAGGAAATAACTTTCTCCTGAATACTCACTTCAGATACAGGTATTGAAAGTGATTATTAAGGAATATCATATCTTACTTGAGACCACAGGAGGAAAATAGGGAGCTTTTCCTAAATGATAAAACTAGGAAATGAGAGACTATCCAATCAAAGACACTCCATTGAGAAGGGCAAGGAATTAAATTTTATTTTTATAAATAAAATAAATTTATACATAAAATAAAAAAATCATTTTTATAATTTTCAGTCATCAAGTATTAAATATTTTAGAAGGAGACAGCCTATTTCCATAGAGAAATTTCCAGATTTATAAGATGCTATGTTTGAGTCAGGTGTAGTGGTACATGTCTGTATTTTAACACAGGAAGACCATGAACCTGAGCTGTATGGTGAGACCTGTCAACTAAATAATAAAACAAAATTATATAAATATATATAAAAAAGATAAAATCATCTCTGGACAAAGCAAACAAAACAAAAATCGAACATCTAGAGACAGGTTTTGATCTGGTTGTAGAAGATACATGAAGCTTTGTGCCTGCTTCTCTCAGGGGGATGGGATGACAACTATATGAACTTCAGATCCATGTATGTGGATTGCTGAAGGAGTGGCATATACTTTTAGTTGGCTGTCTAAAAGGACTAGAGTCAGCTTTCCATGTTCACTGGATTCCATTTTGGACTTAAGCTATCATGGGTAGAAATATTCAGAAAAATGTCATTCCTGTCTTCAGCATACTTAGGTTTATTTTTATTGCTATTTTCTACTTAATAAACTAGCTATATAGCATCTACATTATACAAGGTATAGTGAATCATCTGGAGATGGTTTTGAGTGTGGGGGAGGATGTTTCCATGCTATGGGACTTAATATAAAGTGTTTGCTCAGCCATGGATCTTAGCATCTGCAAAGGAGCCTTGGAGGGGAATCTCTGTGGGTGATGAGGGATGACTGTAATTCTGTAGCCTTCTTCCATGAAGATATCTCAGATGTCTGCTTCCCCAGTCCCTACTACCTGCTCTCATTCTTTTCTGGTAGAAGTCCCTTGATTTCAGGCATGGCAAGCCTAGTTATAGAGCTTATTGTGGTCAACTCCAGTTTAGACAATGATGTAAAGGAGGGTATCATGGAGCATTCTAGATTCATATGCTACTATTTCATACTACTAATATCAGCAACAACTTAAGTATAAATTTGTTATATAAGATTAAATAAGCATCCATTTCTATTTCTGTAGATACTTAACTATTCGTTTATTGTGAGACAACATCTCACATAACCCAAATGGCCCTTGAATTCACTATGCAGCTGAGGTTAACCTTGAATTCCTGATCTTCCTACCCCAACCTCCCAAGCATTGCACTTACAGGTCTGTGCCACCACACTTGGCAAACCACCATTTTACAGCTGGCCCTTAATTTTTTTTTTTTTTTTTTATTATTTAGACACAAACATTTGCAAAGGACGTGACTATAAGTCCACAGTTTTCTAGTTTGCTGTAGCAAGGAGTCACCAAACTACAGTGTATTGTTCAAGTCAAGCCCCTCCCTCTAGTTGCTTTTCTAAACTTCTATTAGAAGATACCTGTTCCTGTCTTTCTTTCTTTCACTGTCTCACTGCATGTGTGTGTGTGTGTGTGTGTGTGTGTCAACAGCTACTTCCATACAACAATGGGAAGTTGAGTGGTAGCAGTGAAAGCCACATACCTGCCAAGCCTCTTTTGTTTCTATCTGATCTACTATAGAAAAGATTTATGATGTTACATCTAAAGCGTCATCTGTAGAAATCAGAGTTAAGTGGGAAAAATATCATTTATTTTAATAATATTTTACTTAATTTTTAAAAACCGTATTCATTTCTTGTGCAGGTGGATATTCACACATGTACAGTACCCTTGTGGAGGGCTGAGGACAACTTTCAGGAGTGATTTCTGCCCTTCCACCATGTGGGCCCAGGGATCAAACTCAGGCCATCATGGTTGGTGACAAGTGCCTTTGTCCACTGAGCTATCACCTGATTTTGAATAAAATTTTATTCTAAATTAAATAAAAATTTGTGCAAAAATATTTGCACAAATATACAGAACACATAAATCAACCACAGCCTTTGTCTCTTCAAATACTGCAAGGTCCTGCCTGAGTCTTAGTTGGAATCTGGGGACCTGGTGATCTGTGCTATTAGCCATTTCCCTTTGATCCTTTTGACTGCTTGTCTAACCCACCATTAAATTGAAGCTAAAACTAGTTCCTGTCTGGGATTTACCACAGGTTCCCCAGTGTGCCAAAGAGGTGGAGAAAGACTATGAGGTCTCTGGAGGCTGCTTAGGGAATTAAGTGCCACCAATCAGAAGATTTTACTGTTGTGACAGCGATGTCAATTCTGGAAATGAGATATCTGCTCTCAGGCTTTCAATCAGCATCTCATTATTTGACCTCAGACAAGTTTCTCTCTAGCACCAATACCCTAAACTATTAAGCTTTTGGTGGGTCAGGACTTGTTACCTTGGGAGGAGAAAGGAGAAAGATCATGAGATGGGGACCTGGGCTATGTAGCAATTTCAAGGTCAGCCTGAGCTACACTGTGAGTCTCTGTTCCCAGCTACTGAAAAGCAACAGCTTAAAAAACAAACAAAGAAAAAAACAAACAAAAAGCAAAACATAAACACTTCATCAATGGACTGAGATGTCTCCAAGTTCCTCTGAGTGGTATGATTTTAAGACTAAGAAGACAAATATAGTTTATTGATATTCTTTTCTTCTAGATTAAGGTTCCTCAATCCTGGCACCACAGACTGTCCCACACTGGGATTCTGATTAAACTAGCCTTAGGGAGATCTTTGTATGTGGTTCTGTGTCCTGTCAGGTAGGCATGGCACTATTATTTGACTTCTCTATCTCCTGTTCAAGATTCATGTACCCTACTCTCACCATCTGTGGAAACAGAGATAAGAGGAACAAGCAAACTCAATAATTCCCAAACACCAGTGCATCAGCGAGGCTGTAGGAAAGTCCGAGGAGGGCTGGTATGATTCTCTCTGCAAAGTCTCCACCATCAGATTCTGATACACTGGATCTTGGGCCTAGAATTATTTGTATTTGGTTACTAAGCTGGTAAATGAACCAGATGAGCAATATTTTTCCCTTTGGCAGGGGATATAGCTCAGTAGATTGAGGGCTTTGCTGGCATGCATGTAGTCCTGGGTTCAATGCCTAGCACAGCATAAATTGGGTGTGGTGGTGTTTGACTGTAATTTCAGCACTCAGGAAGTAGAGGCAGGAGGAGGGATTAGGCCCTGCCTAGAGCAAGCCTGATGACAGTTTGATCCTTAAAACCCATAGTGGAAGGAGAGAAACAGTTCCTAAAAGAAAGTTGTTTTCTGGCCTCTAGACATACACACACAGTCACAGACACACACACAGTCACAGACACACACACACACACACACACACACACACACACACACTTAAAATTTCAAGTTTGTCCTCAGCAACACAGCAAGTTCAACAAGATTGAGTCAGCCTGAGACACAAGCCAACTAACCTACTAACACAACAAAACCCACCTCATGTTATCTTAGCACAGAGCCCAGTGACCTCTGACCTCCTCATTTAGAAGATGTAAGAGCATACAATTAATTCTGTGAGGAAAAAGTCACAGCTCTAAGACCACCATGAAAAGACAGTTTGTACTCCAGTGTTAGGGAACTATGAAAGGGGTGCTATTAGCCAAAGGAGTGAGCCTCAGTTAGGTTTTATTTGGTAAAAATGTTGCTTACCTGGTTTACCTCTCAGAAAAAACTTCAACCAAATGCCCAGGCTGTTTAATTATTTATTCTCCATAATACCTAAGGGCTCCACACTTCACTCAGTCTTTTCACACCTGGCCATAGTTCTAGCTAAAAAGAGCAAAACCTTGTCCTCAAATGAGTCAGCTTATTAAAGCATATATGGTTTATACTTATGTAAAACCATTATTTATATGTATGTATTTTAATATATCTTATACATACACATATACAGTACACACACACACACACACACACACACACACACACACACACACACTGCTGGCCACGTTCTGCCCTTGTATTTATTACTAACCACTTAACCACTTTTGACTTTGGTATTGATGGTTTCACTTACTCCTTTGTTCATTTCGCTCATTTGTTTATTCGCTCAACACATGGCTTTCAAATATCAACTGCATGGGAAACATTGTCCCATAGCACAGGCAATGAACAAGTCCACAGGTAAGGCTTACAGTCAGTCCACTTGGAGAAACTGAACATAAGTTGGTTATGAGTAAGCAGCTAAAGTACTCATGGATGCTGGATAGTCCACAGTGACACACTCCTTTAATCTCAGCATTCTGGAGTCAGAGACAGGCAGATCTCTATGAGATCAAGGCTAGCCTGGTCTATGTTGTAAGTTCCAGAATAGTCAGGGCTACATAGTGAGATTCTGCCTCAAAAAAAATTATTAAAGGGAATTAATAAGATGAAATACTGCAAGGTAAGTGGATAGAAAGCCAAGGAATTTGGAGATAAGTACTAGCTCATATGGTGTCAGGAAAGGCTACAGTGCTAAGATAATATTTAAGATTTTTATTAGCATATATTAAATGTTACATAATAGTAGGTTTCATTATGATATTTTCATACATGTACAAAATGTGTTTTGGTCATACCTGTTGCAGTTAGCTCTATTGGTTGCAGGCACAGCTTTGATGAAATGGTCAAGACTTTGACCCCTTGGTTATTTTTGCTTACTTCTAGGGTGACTTTGAGTTCAGATTGTCAAGGCTCTGGACCCTCTTCATGTTTTTATTTGTTTCAGGGTTCATTTTAATTGGTCCATTGAGGTCTTGTTTTCCAGTGGTATTTTCATTTCCTTTGGGGTTGATCTTGATAACATTATCAAGGTCTCTACCTCTTCTGCTGCTTTTATCTGTTGTGCCATTCATTTTGATAACTGATCTGAGATCTTGGCTTCTTTAATTCCAGTATCCAGAGGCTAGTGGTAGCATACTCCTTTAATCCACAAGACAGAAGCAGAAACAGGAAGCAGAGTTCAAAAGGAGTCAGTGTCAAACAGGAACTAAACAAAAGTAACCAAGGGTATCAAAGTCTTGACCATTCCATCAAAGCTGTGCCTGCAACCAACAGAGCTAACTGGAAAAAAAAAAATGGCTCTCAATGTGGGGCGCCACTTGTAGTTGCTAGGCTGCTGTGGTGGCTCACCAAGGACGACAAAGAGACATTATTATAGGGGTAAACCCTGCCAGACCTCAGCAGAGTGTTCCCCTGTCCAGTGCTTGCAATGATAATGATTCCCTCTGCTGAGGTCTGGCAGGGTTTACACCTATGAGAATGCCTCCTTGATGTCCTTGATGAGCCGCCACAGCAGCCCAACAACTCCACATACCCATCTCTGCAACTATCTCATCTCTCCCATTTCAGATAGTGTACTCTTCCCAGCTGACTCCCCCCTCTACTTCCATGGTGTATATGTGTGTGTATATCTGTGTGCGGGTCGCCTAGTAGGTTTCATTAGAGTTGTTTATAGCCATGTGGGTGAGAGTTTGTGTGTAGAAGCATGGGTGCCTATTAAGGTAATAATTTATCAAATATCTGAAGAAAGAGGGAGAAAAGTCATGGTAAGAACTGAAAGAGTGTTGACAGAGTAAGTAGCCAGTGCTGATGTCCTGTGGCAGAAGTGTGCTTGGTGTGATCTGTGAACAGAAAGTGGCCAAGGTGGATTGTTTGGAGAGAATGGGAAGGGATAGAGATGAACCATTATGGAGCAAGCATCCAACAGGCTGGGCTCGATGGCCAGTTGTGAGGACATTGTAGATGCTATTCAAAGTGTTTGTGGTGTTTGATTCCTAAGGTCTTCTATATGTAAAGAAATATACAATTAAATACAAAACAAAATACTTTCAAAAGGATAGGGACTGCTAAAGAAGCCACAAAAGTGAAGTAGAAATAGCAGTGTAGTTTTACTACTTAAGTTACCTCCATGTATTACTTTTCTTCTCTTCGTTGATACAAGAAAAAAAATCTCATTGATTGCTTCTTCATATTACTTGGTAATGTCCTTTTGCATAGGAAGCATAAACATATAATTCAGTATGTTTGATTATAGCTTGTCCTTGTGTTATTTATTAGATAGAAATACTTTAGCCAGTCGTGGTGGTGCAGGCCTGTAATCCCAGTGTTTGGAAGACGGGGGATGTATGATCATGATGTCTAGGCCTTGGCTACATGAGACCCTATCTCAGAAAGCTAAAAACAAAATTAGAAAAAAAATAGTCCTTCAGTTTACAATTTACAATGTTTATTAGTAGTTTTGTGAGCAATTCTAAGGATTGTTTTCAATCTGTGAAAACGTCTCAGGTTTCTTTTTCATATGAACTATAGGATTTATAAGCTGCTGTGGTTGCATGTGCCTGTGGTTGTGGTACTGAAGATGCTGGGATAGGAACAATATTGTGAGTTTAGGGGTAGCCTGGGCTGCATTCTAAGATCTTGCCTCAAAAAGGGAAAACAGAACAAACAGCCAAAGAGATTTTGTCAAATGCCTACAGCTCAGCTTTTGGTTCTATTCATTTCCAATCCTTTTCTCTCTTACTAGCCATGTAGTCCTGGCCTGATGAAGACAACTTCCTGTATTGTGACCTCTGGCCTTGAACTTGAATGTCACAAAGTAAGTCGGTACACATGGTGATAGATAATTCCTGAAATCCGTCTCTCCACCAGCAAAAGCTTCCCTGTGGAGGAACTGGGTCACAACCACTGACCCTAAGTGCTTGTTCAACTTAATGCCTTCATTGGGCTCTGAAGTGCAGGTGTTGGTTATAGCATTGCAGGAGAGGGCCCTGTGTAGGGGAGAGACCTCCCCGCCCTACACACCTGCGGCTTTATAAATACCCTCAGCATATGGAGAATACACCTACACAGGGCAGAAGAGGTAGAATGGGGACTATTAGGAGGAGGAAGAGAACCTTCAGAACAGGAGAATGGGGGAGGAGGGAGGAAGAGAAGGCAATAGGGGTGTGAATGTGAGCCAATCCCATGATAGATATGTATGAAAACATCACAGTGAAATGCATTATTTGTACTCTAATAAATAAATAAATAAATAAGCTTTGAAGACAATTTCTGTGCGGCAAATGGAAACGCCTCCCAGGGTTTGGGAATGGACTGGTAATGTGGGAGGGGCCTTTTGTCTGGAGAATACAATGGAGAAGACCGAGGTGGGGTACAGGGATCTGGGAGACTGGGCTGAAGGACTTGTTGCCAAGAGAAAGTCAAAACACATTCTGCAAGTTCCAGGAAAGCTTACTGCGGGAGCCACAGGGCTACTGATGATGCATTTCCCGGTAAGTCATGCTCTCCCATGTCAGGCACATTTCCTTTCCTAACAGTCGCTGATTCAGCAACTGTAATATCCTTTTCGGCTTTCGGTCTTGCTGAGAGTCTTCAGAGTTCAAGTGTCACCAACACCATCTTCATTGCTTCCCTTCCTGTTTGCTGCTGTATGAATGCTTGCAGGGCTGGCTAGGCAACCATCTTTTACTTACACAATTTAATTCATAGTACCAAAGTGACCTACATTTAGATTGAGAAGTTCCTGGAGGACTGTTCTTACTATTTAAAACCTTTCTGAGGGGCAGGCAGAGTAGCACACTTCAGCTTCCAGAACAAGGCAGAAGGATCTCAAGTTTGAAGCCACCCTGATTCAATAGGTATGTAAATAAATAAATAACTCTTTGGTGCCTGGCAATTTAACACTTCATATTGTTAAATATTCCTTTGCCGCATGGAGAATTGTTTTGACTTATCTCTTCGAGGCTTTTATTGCTTGATAACTTTATCCCATTTATTTGGGAGTTAACTTTATGATATATTATTGTCTTGGACCAGGGTTTAGCAAATCTTTCCTGTAAAAGGTCACTTAGTGACAGTTCAGGCTTTGTGGGCCAGATGGACGCTGTCAGAACTACCCAGCAACACTGTTGTGTGGCTGAAGTGGCCATGGACAACTATGTAAACACATAGGCAGGCTGTGCTCCAAGATAATTGTATTTACACAAACAGACGCTGGGACCAGATTTGGCTTACAAGAGCTAAGCTCTGCTTTACAGTTGTTTGCTAGCTCTCTATCTCAAATCTCAAGCTCAACCTTTAAGAGTTTGGTATCATAATAATGAGCCTGATTTTTACCACGTGGCATTAAGGGCAAACTGAGATGTTAATTACGGAATTCAGTCATTTAAAGTACCATACATTTGTATATTCCCCATCCCCCCCCATGAAATGACGATACATCTTCTTACCACCTTTTGTTCTCAGAATTCTCATATAATCAACCACAGGGGGAAATTATAATGGCTTTTGCTACCTTATCTGTAGTTTAGGACCTTGAGTTGAATGTTGCCTCACAATGGCATCTGGAAACTGGCAAAACCTGTGATAACAGAACGTTTTGTTTTTAGTGTGAAGACAGGGAATATCCTAGGTACTGTCCTGAAAGATCCTCAAAAGTCTTGAGGACTTACCTGTCGGGAAATAATGTCTTTTAATGAAGGGACTTGGTTGGTATTGGGTAATGACTATGGCATAGTAGTTTAGGGTTGGTGGACACAGTGTGGTAAGATGTAGTAGTGGGCCTCCGGGGCGTCTCACCAAGAGGGACAAGGAGGCATTTTCGTAGACTCAAACCCTGCCAGACCTCAGCAGAGGGAACCAACCACCGTCTTGGCTCAGGTGTTTTTATTCTTTCAGAACTCCCCAGGTGTTCTACTGATAGCACATGCCATGCAGATCATTAGCAGTCAAACATCCCCCACAGAACTCCAACACCTGCAGACAGTACAAAATGCCAAGAACTTAGGCATGCCCTCACCCAACAGTGCATAAACAATATTTTAAACACACCTAAAAATAAACATCCACAACAGTAAGATACTAAAGTGTTCAGAGAGTCTTTCAGTAATTCTTATCATTTAATAGTTTCTACTGAAGAGTTAATGGGTCCTCCAGGAAGTTCCTGGTCTGGAAAGTCATTTGTAACTTTTGGTTTTATGGCCAAACTTCCTGAACCTGTAAGGTTAATATGGTGAGAACATTAGAATAGAAAAGCCTTCTCTTGGTTAGTAAACTGTGCAGATCCAGATGGTCAGTCTTTGGCCACACACATGTGCACATGCATGTAAATATTCAAACCCTTTCTTCTGCACTCTTATATGTACTCCATGGTCCTATTCTCATCATCATTTAGATCCCCCCCAATCTCCCTTCAAGTTTTATAACACATACATGTGTGTGTGTGTGTGTGTGTGTGTGTGTGTGTGTATGTGTAAATTTTGAACCTAGGTTCTGCATGTAAGAAAAACCGTGTAGCATTTGTCTTTTTGAATCTGGCTTATTTTGCTTAGCATAATGATTTCTGCTTCCAGCAAATGTTATGATCTCGCTCTTCATTGCAGCTGCATAAAACTCCACTGTGTGTAAGCAGGGCACCTTTATCCAGTCATCTGTTGATGAGCATCCAGACTGGTTCCATTTCCCAACTATCTTGAATAGCACAGCAGTAAATGCGGAAACACCACAGTGGTGGGGCGCTGACTCCAAGTCCTTTTGGTGTGTATCCACGAGTGGTTCAGCTGGTCTGTATGGTAGTTCTGTTTTCAGTTTTTTGAGGAAATTCCATATTGATTTTCATAGTGGTAGATCTGGGTTGAGAATGCCACTTTATAAAAAAGAATCCTGCCTGTTGTGAGGCAGGATCTCATGGATCCCAGGCTGGCATTGAGCTTGCTATGTAGCTAAGGATGACCTTGAACTCTTGATCCTTTGCCTTTACCTCCAAGAGTGCTGGGACAACAGGTAGGTGCCCCAGTACTCAATTTTTAAATGTAGTGCTGGGAGGATTGAATCCAGGGCTTCATTCATGCTAGTAAATACTATACTAGTGAAGGTTTGGCCCCTTTTCTTGAGAATGTTACTTTATAATTTAAAAGAATAAGTACTCACAGTGGGTAAAAAATAAAATATCCATAAGATATTAGAAATAGCAACATCTTATTTACAAGGTCAAATTACAAAGAAATAGTTATGAAGAGGTCAACAATCCATAGACACAGGAAATTCTAGGACTAGAGAGAGGGCTCAGCTGTGAAGAGCACTTGTTCCCAGCTCCCACGTGGTGGCTAAGAACCATCTGGAACTCCAGTTCCAGGGAATCTGATGCCATCCTCTGGCCTCTTTGAGCACTGCACACACGGCACACATACAAACATGCAGACAAAATACTAAAATACAATTTTTTAAAATTGAAAAAAAAAAATCCTGGTTTGGAAGAGTAGAATAAAGGAACAGAAGACAGGCCAAGAGAAAAAGCAGAAAGGTAAGGATGTATTAGGAGGCGGCTGGTTGCTTTGTGGAAAACTGTCATAGGCCACCAAAGTTTGGAGAAAAATAATATTTATCTCAAATTTTAGTTGTTTTTATTGCTATGGTATTGCAGAAAATTTAGCCTCCTATCTAGAAGCATAGTTAGCAGGACTATTCTCATTTCTTTCTCTTCTCCTTTTCTTTTCTTTTCTTTTCTTCTTTCTCCCTTCCTCCCTTCCTCCCTTCCCTCCTTCCTCCTTCCTTCCTTCCTTCCTTCCTTCCTTCCTTCCTTCCTTCCTTCCTTCCTTCCTTCCTTTCTTCCTTCTTTTCTTTCTTCTTTTGGTTTTTAGAGACAAGGTTTCTCTGTTGTAACTCTGGCTATCCTGTAACTCACTCTGTAGACCAGTCTGGCCTCAAACTCACCGAGATCCACCTACCTCTGCCACTGTCTCCCAAGTGCTAGGATTAAAGGTGTGTGTCACCACCTCCTGGCCCCTCATTTCTGATACCAACACCAAGTTCAATGAGTCCTCTAAACAATCCTTAATTTCAACGGCTCACTAGGAGCACTCCTCAAAGCTTTTCTACCTATGGTGATGCCTGATTGCTGGGAAGGATTCAGACTAACATCAGCCAAGATAAGAAGCAGATATGACTTAACATGGACATCACAACATGGAGTTCCATGGTCCTCATCTTGTAAACACAGGACGTCACTCTGATGGCATCTATGTAACAATGTGCATAAAGCACTATCCATAAGAGAGGCTCAGTCTAATCTCAATGTCAAGAGGGTTTTTTCTTTTATTGGATCTCTGTTATTTACTTTTGACTGATAAATTACTCTCCTAAGTGATGTCAGTCTCCAGGTTGACTGACACTATGTGACACAAAATCCCCACTGAAGGTCATATCAAATATCCTTTGCTCGTTCCTGCTCCGAGTCTACACGAATGTATCCATCTATCTCTGCACATTCTTAGACTCCCCATTGTCCTCTAGGCAAACAGACATCTTATCACGATAGGCCACATGTTACCTTCCAGAAACCTATGGCACAGACCATATCTTTTTTTACCCTGGGAAGATTTCTTTCTGATACAGGTTCTCCCTACACAGCCCAGGCTTGCCTCAAATTGGTGCTCCTCCTTCTGTAGTCTTCAGAGTATTGAGGTTACAGGTATGTGTCACCATGTCCAGCAATGATGCATATCAAGGAAAACATACCCAGTTCCACCAAATATGATTGAAATATTCTAAACGTTTTATATAGTCCTTCCAGATAGACCTTATACAGGTTTGGCATGGAAATATTAATTTCCTTTTCTCAATTATTCTCTAAGCTAAGATGAATTGATATTAATACAAGTTAGAAAACTAAGAAAGAAATTAAATCATCAAAAGGAGGGATTAGATGAAACCTTAGACTACATCTGGTCTTTTGGGTGGATGAAGGACTGCATATATTTTGATATATGCAGGACTGATGTAGTCAGTGAGACAGACATCAAAATTACAGGTCCAGGACCTGGGAAGGTAGTTCAGTTGATCAAGTGCTCAATATGCAATCATAACAACCTGAAATTGACCCCCAGAACTCATGTAGACAAAGCCTGGTGTGATGGTACATGCTTGTAATCCTATTCACTGGGAAGGTAGAGGGAGATGAATTTCTAAGGATCCAACAAACCAACCCACCAACTGCTAACTACCCCTCCCCTGTTCTCTGGGTTATATTCTAAGCAGTGTTTCCAGAAATCCAAGCGGCATGCAATCATAAGGACAACCTGAACAATCAAATCATAGCCACCAGCAACGAACAGTCTAAATCTACTTCGTTATCATCCACTACACCTGGGATGGGAACAAAAACATAATCCAAATGCCATTTTGTGTTTTTAAAGAAACCAAAATCAAAAAACTCCTTCAAAGCATTGCACCACAGAACATTCTTGCAGCTCGGTCTGCTCTGTTCTGTTCTTACATGCACTACTCTATGAGAAGATGTGTACCACCACACACCAGTTTCACTCTTAGTAGCCACACTGAAAGATAAATAAAACTCAAATAAACAAAACAACCCCATATATTTAGTCCAATATACCCCAAATTTTATTATAATCATCAGTAACAAGTGCTTAATGAAATAGTTTAATTTCATTCCTTTTGAATTAAGTCTTTGAGACTGGGCTTATATTTTATGTATAGAACAGTCATCTTGAATTAAAGACACTTTAGTTAATCAATAGCTACAATGATTTGGATTGGATAGGCAACTATATATAAAATTATCAGTGTAGGAATACTGTCTCTCAAAAAGTCATGAAAGCTTGTTGTTAATTGTAGATAGTATTACGACTTACTAATTAAGGGCGAATTGTAAGACCAGTTATTATTTACTTAATAAGGAGATTGGAGGCAGGAGGTTGGCTGTGTTTATCCTTAAGGTTCTAATTTCTTTCTAGCCTTTTACTTTGTGGGTCTTCCATAGAACAGGGGCTTTGTGATTATCATCTCAAGCTCCTGAGATGCCTAATGCAGTTCTTAATATTAAACCCTAATACTGGGAAGAAGAGGATCTATTATTACCAGATGTCTTTGGCAGAAAGGGATTTATATTTATATTTGGCAGAAAGGGATTTCAGATATACCCATATACCCCATTGCCATATTTGGGTCACATAATAATTCCCACTTGAACATTGAGAAACTGAAGTTACAAAAGACGATAGATTCTACTTTAGAAACTCAATCCTAATCTACTGCCTTTCCAAGCAAAATCAGACTTTCTGTTAGCCTGAAAGGGAACAGGAAAGGCTACAGAACAAGGAGCCAGTGATGCTGGCCAGAGGAGCATTCTGTCAAGGAGGAGACAGGAGAAGAGCAAGAATCCAGTGGTCTTCTAATGAAATATGGATTTTATTTTAACTCTATGTATGGAATACTTATGCACCATGTATCACTATAATGAATTCTCTAACTCATAAACACACATTCATCACCTGATGCTGTGATGGTTACTGATGGTAAAATCAAACAGAATGGTCAGGTTATATGTGAGCCCCTCAAGAGCAGGGACCATGTTTTCCTTCAGGGATGGGTTTGTTTTGGATCCATAGCACAGTGTTCACTGTATTTGTCTACCAGTGACTCCTTTTGCCCACGCAAGATATTGTATGTTGCCTTTTCAAACCTTGTTTCTAAGCTCTGCCACTTTACTTCAAAGTCTGTATTGCCCTCTTCAAAAATCATTGCTATCCCTGGGATACTCTGAGGCCTCTAGCAGAGCTCCTGGCCCTCACCTTGAACCTCTCTGGTGTCTGTCTGCACACTGCCTGCCAAGAGTTTCGGTTTGGCAGGGAGTCACTGACAGAGTCGGCTAACAACCAAAAACTTGGCAACTTCTTGATTAAAAATTGTGTCCTATTCAAATTTATTTGAAGATATCAAGGAAATAAAACTCATTTTCACAGCTGTTGAAACTCCTAGTTCTGTGTTTCATGATTTCTCTTAATCTTAACAAAATTTCCTTGTAGGTTTATAGGTTTTGTTCAGTTGGGCAAACACAGAGACAAACTTGAGTTTTCTTTTATGGAGTATCTATTGATCTATTTAATCGATAGATCAGGTCTGTCCTAATTAGACTTATCATTGATATAATGAAACACTCTGACCAAAGAAACATGGGGAGGAAAGAGTTTATTTGGATTACACTTGCAAATCACTGTTCATCAAAAGAAGCCAGGACAGGATTTCAAACAGAGAAGGAACCTGGAGGTAGGAACTGATGGAGAAGCCATGAAGGAGTGCTGCTTACTGGCTTGCTCCCTATGGCTTGCTCAGCCTGTTTTCTTGTAGAACCCAGGACCACTGGCCCAGGGTTGGACTCACCCACAATGGACTGGGTCCTCCCCCATCAATTACTAATTAAGAAAATGACCTGCAATGTGATGTCTTTTTCTAAGATGATTTTAGATTGTATCGAGTTGACATAAAATTAGCCAACAAATTTTTATAAAGCATATATTTATATCTCCCACCTATCCATGCCTTCAGGAGAATGAAGTTGTTGTCCAGGAAATGCAGCTGTAACCCAACACTAGCTGGAGTGGCTTTGCGGTAATTTCATATCTCATTGTCTTAGAAAAAGGTATCCAATTCTCTTAGTTCTTAGCACTGACCACTGTACCCATCCAACTATTTCCTAAGCCCTTTGCTCTACCACGTCATCAAGTTTTATACTGCCAATCTCACAGCTAGCTTAGTTATCATGAATTGTACTGCTTCAAGCAATTGCCAAGAGGACTTCTCTGGAGTTTCCCAAGAAAGGGTACATCTTTGAGTTGATCTTCTAGGATCCTTCTAGGATCAGTATCTTTCTTGGTCCAGTGCTAGATCAAGCTGTTGATCAGTGATGATCACAGCTGCATGCCTCATGTTGGGCACCTCAGAACGACCAAGACTTTGGTAAGCAGCATAGTGACCTATGTATCACTCAAGTATCCGAATAGTACTCTCTCGCACAAAGTTGTCCTAATCTGTTATGTACGCCTCAAAATGAACCTTCCATTCCAGTTGAGTCTAGGGAGCCTTGTTACTTACAACTCCCCCTCTTGAGTTTCTTTGGCTCTCCTCGAAGAAAACCTAGCCATTTACCAATCTTTTTGGCTTCTTGTAAGTCAGGTTTAGTGAGTCAAAACTTGTCCTTGGACATTTTCTATTTTGTAAAAAGTGATTGTATCTCTGGTTAGAAGAGGTAGTTCTGAAAGTATGAGAGAAACTTTGGGGTAGTGGAAATCCCATTTTATCCTCATAGGATGTTGGCTTACAAGGGTGTATATATTAGCAATACTGAGTATTCCTAGTATGAAAGAGTCACAACAACAAAGACAAAGCGCTTCTGCCAGTGAGGGGTTTGGGCTCATCTGAATAACACGAAGAGATTAATGAAAGCCCAACACAGACCCAGGAGTGAAAGAGGTTGCTGAGTCTTTGAAGGAGGAATAGTCCTCCCTGGCAGACTGTGGACATACTCCAGAGTGGTTCAGAGTGAGTGCCAGGGTCTGTGCTGGAAGCTACAGACTATGTTCAGTGATACCAATGATTTTCTGATGACAGCAGCAGACTTTGAAGCGAAGTGGCACAGCTTAGAAACAGTAATAAAAGATGCCCAGAAGCAAGATGTTTTTTTCCCTTGAGTCACTTTTCTCCAAGTATAAGTAGGTACCCCTAAAATAATCCTTTAAAATGTAAAAAAGAAAGAAAAAAGAAAGAAGGTAAATGAAGCAAACTTGCTGGAAGACTGAAGATATAGGAGGATTTTTTTTTTTCCCAGTGAAGAAAAAGCAAGGTTAAAAACCTCATAGTGTGGCTGGGGACATGGTTTGGTATATAAACTATTTACTGTGCAAGCATGAGGAATTATGTTTAGATCTCCTACACCCTATATGGCTGCCTGCTCTATATAATCTTAGTCTGAGGATACAGAGATAGGAGGATCCTGGCAGTTCACTGGCCACCCAGTCTAGCTAATCAGTGAGCTCCAGGACCAGTGCGAGAACATGTATCAAAAGATAAAGTCAAGAGAAATGAAGGAAGATACTTAACGGCTGGCCTCTGACCTGGCCATGGTGAGTTGCATGCACTAAACAACTTCATCTGGCGAGGGGTAGGGGGTGGGGGGTGGGGGGGTCCCTATGACTTCTCTTCCAAGTTCCAAATCTGACCCACTTAATGGATCCCTGACAAATCACTGTTTCCAATTTCCCTCTGCTGCCTTTTACATCTAGGGAGATCATGTTTCAGTTGGGAACCTCTATCTTCACTGTGGGTAATGGTCTAGCCATATGTGGCCCCAGTGGTAGTTTTTTAAAGTCCTAAAGTTTTGCTTATTAGGAGGTACTTCAGGCTTGGGAAAACCATCAGTGCAGCACGATAGGCCAGGGCCTAGAAGGGGGAACATGGGGCCAGACTGTGGCAGGAAAGTGTGTGTAGATACGTAGTGGGGGGAGTGGGGTGGGGGGTTCTGAAGATTCTTTATCACTGGAAGTCCTTGCATGGAATTCTACACTTATTTATCAAGTGTCAGCTATGTGACCTTGGGTAAGTAACAGCATGATTACTCTGAGACATAATCCTCTTTCTCTTTCTCTTCCTTCTCCTTTCCCCCCTCTTCCTCTTCATTCTTCCAAGGATGTAGAAAAATACATGATCCAGATCATTTCTAGTAACCATCTGTCTTGGTTGCTGCATAGCTACATCTCTAATGTACAAAGCCTTGTAATACTTTTCAGGGGTGAAAGCAGTGTTGGGGAGCTGGGAATATATGCACAGAGGTATACATATTTTAAGTGGGGTGTTGGTTGGTGGAGAAAGCTACTAACCCAAGATACTTTGGGTGGAGGCTAATCTACCATGTAGATAGATGGGGTCTGTCTAGTGGAGAGTTTCCAGGTCAGAAGATGTGCTTTGGGTGATTTTACAGAATTTTAAAGTTTTAAAATCAAATGTCAAAAACTTAAAATCAAGATCTCTGTTTCTCTCTTTCCCTCTCCTCTCCCCATAAACACTGTAACACACGTATACAGAGAAACACTATCACATACACACGAACACTATGACACACAAACACCATAACACAAACATACACACAAACACTACCACACACACACACACACACACACACACACAAATAGTATAATACACACTCACACACACGCGCACACACACACACATCTTCAGACACAGCTTGCATTCTCTAATGGTTTTTAACCTGTGGGTCATGACGCCTTAAAAGGTCGAACAACCCTTTCACAGGGGTCACCTAAGACTATATGCATAATATCAGATATTTATATTATGATTCATAACAATAGCAAAATTACAGTTATGGGGTAGGAAAGAAAGCAAATAATTTTATGGGTGTGTGTGGGTGGTCACCACACGAGATTAAAGGGTCTCAGCATTAGGAAGGTTGAGAACCTCTGCACTAGTTGATGTTACCTTGTCAGCAAGCCACAAAAGACGATGTTAGTGAGGAAATGTAGCCCAGCACTGCCTCTAGTGGCCCAGGCAGTCTCTTCCCTTAGGGACTTTCATTCAGGTTAGAAATGGCAGATCCTTTACTGTGTTGCCAAAAAGAATTTCCAGGACAAGTCAGAGTAATCAAAGTCTGTGAGTTTATTAAGAAGAGATGGGAGATAAATTTAAGGGAAGAAGGAGATTGAGAGACACCCCCCCACCCCCCAGTTTTAGATGTCTTCACATGAGATGTTTGACTCTCAGGCTGAGATTTCTCGCTGAAAGGTAACTTGTAACAAGGTTTAAAGATTAAGCAAAGTTTAAAAATTAAGTTGAAGATACGTGAACTTGCTTGCTTATTTCTGTCATCTTAAAGAGTTTCTGCTTGTAAGTGAACATGGAGGGTGTTTTTATGAGGTGCGATGCTCTGATTTAGGGAAGAGGGGAATGCTAATGCAGTGTATTACTTTTTTTTATGCTCTGACAAAATGCCCGGCACAAGCAGCTCAAGAAAGGAAGGGTTTTCTCTGGGTCATGTTTGAGGTGTCTTGGTGCTGACAGCATGGGGGCAGGAGAGGAGGGAGAGGGTCTTTACATAGAGATGGTAGTCAGAAAGCAGAGAGAGAGACAGAGACAGAGACAGACAGAGAGACAGAGACAGAGAGACAGAGAGACAGAGAGACAGAGAGAGAGAGACAGAGACAGATACACACACACACACAGAGGACAGAGACAGAGAGACAGAAACAAAGAGACAGGGAGAGAGAGAGAGCTGGGTGGGAGTGGGGGGATGCTACTGTTCCATTTTCTGTCTCTTCTTCATCCAGGCTGGGGCCTCAACCCAGGGGATTGTGTCACCCACATCAGGGTGTGTCTTCCTTTTCTCAGTTAAGTCTTTCTGAAAGCACCCTCCCAGACATACCCAGAGCTTTGTCTTGTGGGTGATTCAAGATCCCATCAAGTTGATAACAGGAAGTTATCACCACATATGGTTATACTCAAGGTCACAAACATTCCAGCCCTAAGTAAACATAGTTCATTTTATTTTTACATATCCTTGTTGGAGATGGCCTTATCTCCATAAGCAATGTAGATTATTTTTTCCGTTGTGTTGAAATTTTTGACTCCCGGCCAGATTCCACAGGGTCTTCTTTCCCTTGTCCCTTAATATTCCCTGTCTCAGCTGGTTAGTTTTTTATCACTGTGACACAAGCTATGTTCATCTGGGAAGAGAAAGACTCCATTGATAAGTGTCTCTATGAGACTGGTCTGTAGGCAAGGTTGTCCAATATTTTCTTTATGAATGACTGATGTTGGAGGGCCCAGCCCACTGGAGGTGGTGCCATCCCTGGGCAGGTGGTCTGAGGCTGAATAAATAACAAGCTGAGCCAGTGATGGGAAACAAGCCAGCAAGCAGTTGCACTCTGCAGGCTCTGCTTCATTCAGTTTCTGCCTCCGGTTCCGGGCTTGAGTTCTTGCAGTGGCTTCCCCTCTTGATAGAACGTAATCTGTGAAATGAGATAAACCCTTCCCTTCCCAAGTAGCGCTTGGTTATGGTGTTTATCACGGCAATAGGAAACCAAGCCAGGACACTGTCCTGCCTCAGCACGATGTGTGGTGGGCTCTGTTGACAGTTGAGTTTGTTATTCCTGGTCTAGTCTGTCGCAGACTCAGTAATATTGGAGCTGCAGGTACCTCGGGGTGTTACAGGTTCCTGCCTTTGCTTCTGGTCAGGTCAGATTTGGCATTCCCGTTAATAGCAAACACCTTCTGGTTTAAATGATCTGCCAAGTCACCCAGGTGAGAGTGCCAGGGATCTGGCGGTAGAGAAGCCACCACAAATGGAAGCAACTTGTGTCAGAGAAGAGCTTTTGGCTAGGGTAGCATGCTTGCTCCCATATAGACATGGAGTCATTTTGAGGAAAGGAGATTTTTTTTTAAATTAATTTTTGTTTTATGTTTTTAGAGTGAGTTTTTAGGTTGGCAAGATGGCTCAATGGATAAAAAAAGCATTTGTTTTGAAACCTGAATTTGATCTCTGGAATCATGAGATTCCATATAAAGGTGGAAGGGAGAAGCAACTTCCCAAAGTTGTTCCCTGATTTCCACATTCATACACAATGATAAATAAATACATCAAGGGATCCTCTTGAAAATTAGCATACACAGTCATGGGTTTTATTTTGGCATTTTTATGCACATACTTTGTTCTCATCGCTCCCCTCTTACCACCCCTCCTCACCCTGATGGTCCACATACACAATGGAATTTTATTCAGCCATAAAAAATATGAAATCACGACACAGAAAAACAGAAGGGACTGGAAATCATCATTGTCAAGTTAAATAAACCATATCTAAACATAGTATGTGGTCTCTCGTATGCAGATCTTAGATTCAAATTTACTGTATTTGTGCATTTTAAAAGATTATTTATTATTAGTATTCTTCATCATCATCATCATCATCATCATCATCGTGCAGGTCACATGTGTGACTTGTGCATGGATGGGTACCAGTGATGCCAGAAGAGGGCACTGATGCTGAGAACTAAGGAGCCTGTGTAACAGCAGCAAGCCCCTGAGCAGCTGAGCGCTCTCTCTCTCTCTCTTTCTCTCTCTCTCCCCCCTCCCCTCTCCAGACTCCCCGACCCCCCCCCCCCCCAAAGGCAGTCTCACTCTGTACCTCGGGCTGGTTCTGAATTTACCGCCTCTCTGGCCTCTGCCTCTCCAGCGAAGGCTTAAAGGTGTGAGCCACCACACCCAGCAAACATTTTGAGCAGGGGTTCTGGAGCCTCTCAAGGTAACATTATGAGTACCCAGACAGCCCTTCTCCTTGAGAGGCTGGTCTTGGGGCACAGCTGCACATCCTGGTTCTAACCTGAGCGTGAGGTCCTCCGAAGGCCTGGCAGGGACTGCAGAAGTTCGGGTGTGGGATGAGGAAGGCACATGAGGTCAGAAAGAGGGAGGCAAAGAGGGACCTCTTCCCTTTTCTCTCAGAAGTGTTTTCTGTGTCACATGTATGCAGTGAGATGTCCCCCTCAGCCCCGACGTCTGGGATTGGTGTGTTGCCATACCCTGGGTGTTTGTTTTGGCGGCTGGAGGAAGTACTGACTTAGCAAAGTGCGAGCATAGACATAATTTTTGAAGCAGCCGGCCTGGACAGGAACAGCTAAGGGGAACTGGGTTCAGATTCCGGACTCTGCTGGGCACCTGCATCCTGGCGGCCTTGGGGAAGGTTAGACCTCCGAGGGCTGCAGAGTTGCCGCTCAGACTTGCAAGCTCTGCTAGATGCCTTCCCTGTCATTTTCCCGCCTGATATTTCCTCCCTCAGTGCCAAACACTAGGGAAATGCGTTCGCTAACGAACAGATACTCTGAGCCAGGAAAATGGACCTTTCTATTTTTCAAGAGAGGTTCAATAAGACTATGGTCTGTGATTCTGAAGAGGGGCCTCACACTGGGAATATATCAAAGCCATTGGTTTTACTTCTGGTTGTATTTTTAGGAATTAAAAACAGAACAAACTCTACCACTGCGAAGCACAGGAATGAGGTTAAACTCCAAGTACTGGCGGGAGCGTCTGGTAGAATGACACCTAGAGGAGCAGCTAGGGGTGGGGCGAGGCCTTCCACACCTCTGTGGGAGGCAGAGGGGAGCTAGCTAGGTTGGGGAAGCAAGCCCGACCCGGTGAGTCCAGTTTTGAGTGGAGAATTCCTGATCCTGTCCTGGAGATCAGGCTGGAGAAACCCCCTCTTAGTTAAGGATTTCTTTGGAATTGGGTTAGAACAGGTAACAATGGGGCTTAGGTAAAGTCCTTGTTACAGACTTGGGGCAGAATGACACAGCGCTTTTCTCGGAAGGGCTAAGCCCCGTGAGAGCCTAGGTGACTGCTGAGGGTCTTTGGGTCCCGAAGCTGCAATGTCCCTGCTCTCTGGACCACTGGAATAAAGGTTCCTATATGAGGCAGAGGGTGTTTTCTGAAGAAGGGCGTATCTCTTCCTCTAGAGGAACGAGTCAAGTTGGTATTAGAAAAAGCCTTATTGTCTTCAAAGCCCTAGACTGTATTGAAGGATAAAGTGCATTTATTTTATTTTATTTTTCCTGCTTTCACAAAGCAGTAGGGGTAGGACGGGTGACAGGAAAACCCCCTGCTCTGTTCTTGAGGCACATATACAGTGGTCAGGTGATTGGGGCAAGCCTAGGGTTCTCAGCACAAAGCTTCTGTCCATGAGAGTCTAGGCAATGGGGCAGAGCTAAAGTAGGACTGAGAGGAAGCTTGTGAATGGGCAAGTTGACAAACTTGGGAAATACAATTCTAAGCATGCATTGATTCAAATTTCCCTGTAAACTGGTATCAGCAGGTGTAGCTAGCCAGCTCCTCTTAGTTCTCTGGATTCCTGCTGAAAATGTCCACCTTGAGAAACAGGCACACTTTTGGGAAAAGGTGCCTGGAAGTATCTATTATTTATTCTACATGGAGAGATCAGAACTATTTCATGTTAAAAATCAGAGTACTATAAATGTTTGGGACATTACTACTTTTCTTAAACTATATTGGTGTCCAAGTGTTTGAGGGTGTGTGGGAAAGAAGAGGTTTTCACCGGAGAAGATGGGAATGGATTTATTTTTATTTATTTAGGTTTTTTCAAGACAAGATTTCTCTGATGTAACTCTGGCTGTCCTAGAACTCACTCTGTAGACCAGGCTGGCCTTGAACTCACAGAGATCCACCTGCCTCTGCCTCCTGAGTGCTGGGATTAAAGGTATGTGCCACTGTCAGGCAGAAATGGATTTAGACAAAATTTCTGGAGAAGCTAAATGATTTTTGCTGAGCTGTTAGGGAAAGCCACTTACCCCCTACGTGCATTGTGTTTGCTTTTCCATATTTGTACTGCGGGAGGAGCTTCTGTTGTATAGAATTTCCCTTTTGAATATTTATGATCTCTGTAAATCATCTAAATATCAGGGAAATACCACCATGCAAAATTTGGTGTGTAAGCAATATGTTTAGGTTGGTTTTCTTGCATGAAACAACTTGCAAGCCTTATTTAGTACAGCTTTATTGAGAGACAACTTATCAGTATCTGCCAACTTACACTGTTTAGTATTTTCACATAATTGCACAACCAACACACCAATGTAAGCTTATAATATTTCACTATCCCATGAGAGGAGCCCCTTCAATCTCCATTTTGTACCCCCAGCTCTGGGTAACCACTGCTGTACATTCTGTCTCTGTAGACTTCCTTGCTGCACACATTTCATATAAATAAAACAATATGATACATGACCCATTGTGACTGGCTTCTTTCTCCTAGCACACTGATTGTGAAGTTCGTCTGTGTAATAACATATGTCAGTATTTTTTTTTTTTTTATATCTATGTGTTTTGTCCTATACCTGTGGACATCCAGTCAGATGATGGGTATTTGAGTTATCTCTACTTTTTGGCTATTTTGAATAATACTGTTGTGAATATGTACACATTTTGTGTAGGCATACTTTTTATTTCTCTTGTGAGTGCTCCTAAGAATGGACGTTTAGGGCCATATGCTAATCGTGGTTGCTTTCAGAAGTGTAGGATTGATTTCTCATGAATGCCAGAATATGCAGCCTGAACTCAGTGGTTGTGGAACCCTAATGGCACGGATATCATTGTAGAACCTGTGACACAGAGACCCTAATGTGACCTTTGTGGTCCCCGTTTCCTGTTATGTTTGTGTAATCTCTCTTCTCTGAGTTGGAAGGAGACTGGTATTTGTTTTTTTCCCCATGAAAACTGAGAATTTGTACCAGCACACAGATATATCAATTTGTAGACGACTTATAATATTTATACTGAAAATTTAAAAAGCCTGTATTGGGGTTTTTTTCCCCCTAAAGTCACTCCAGATTCACTTGGAGGTAACTTTCCTTAAGAGGAAAACACATAGCCACGTAGCAGCGCTTCAAATACTGATGATCTTTACATGCATCAAGTCACAATCTTATATCGTATGCAGCACATTCTCAAATTTCCCATCTTTTGTAGTACATTAACAAAATTCTTACGTTATGCAGAGTACAGCTCTAACAAGGCAATGGTCAGAGAACGGCTTTCTTTAGGAAACAGATGTACTAGAAATGACATGAAACTAGATGTAATTTAAGTGTTATCCCCCTCATATTCCCTCCTGTATCCTGCCTTCCTGCCTCCTGCCCTCTTTATTCCTCTTCTTCTAGTTCCCTCATCCCTTTGAAACAACATGTTCTATTTCCTCATCCTTGCCCTGCTCTCGCCCTGGTCCCTACCTAACCTCTGTGGGTATTCAAAGTGAAACAGACATATCTGATGCATAAAATCTAACACCACATAAAAGAAAACATGAAATGTTATCTTTCTGGATCTGGGTTACCTCACTCAGGATGACTGTTTCTAGTTTTATTTTATCTAAACTTTTCACAATTTCACCTTTCTTACTAGCGGAATAATATTCCTGTGTGTGAATGGACCACACTTTCATTCTCCATTTGTCAGTTGATGGACATCCAGGGTATTTCTAATTTCTGAGTACTATGAATAGAGCAGCAATGAGTATGGAGGAATAAACAAGAATCTCTGTAGTAAAATGTGGAGTCCTTTGTACATACGCCCCAAAGTGCTATAGCTGGATCTTGTAGTAGATATATTTCCAGTTTTTTGAGGGACCACCTCACTGTTTTCCACAGTGGCTTTACACGTTTGTGCTCCCACCAGCAATCTATGAGTGTTCCCCTTATGCCACACCCTCACAGCATCTCTTGGCATTTGTTTTGTTGATCTTAGACATTCTGGATGGGGTAAGAAGAAGAAATCTTAAAGTACTTTTAATTTGCACTTCCCCGATGGCTAAGGGTGTTAAATTTTTCCAAAGTGTTTTTCAACTATTTACATGTCATCTTTTCGGAACTTTCGGTTTAGTTCTGTACCTTTTTTTTAAAATTGGCGTTTTTGCTTAATGTTCATTTTTCTTTGTGGGGGAGGGTTATTTTATATTCTAAAGACTCTCTTTAAGATGTACAATTGGTAAAGTTTTTCCCCTATTCTGTGGGATTTTTTTTTTGCTTGAATGATGACTTTTTTTTTTTTTTGTAATCATGAATCTCATCCAGCTATGAAACCTGTAAGCTGTAATAATAATCTGCCTGTGAGGTATGCCCAGCGGTGCAATGGTGGCACAAATGCTATAGGAGTAACCATCTGTGTTTTAAAAATTAGATTTTAGGTTCAGTCCATGAGATGTAACTCATGCCTGATACTGTTAATGAGGCCAAGAACCTGAGATTGGATAGGTCTTGTGCCTAGGTGAAACTTACTAGTATTATTTTGCTACTTGAATACAGCAATAAAAATACTCCTAATGACACACTGCTACTCCCATAAATCAGTGCAAGACTCACCCCTCAGCAGAGAAACTTCTTCCAGTAGATAGGAATTAACACAAAGGCCCACAACTGCACATCACGCGGAACATGAAAGGCTTTGGAGTGCTCATCCCCGAGTGAGATGTCTTTATCGAACCCCTCCTCTTGAAGGCTCAGGGATCTATGTAGAAGAGGAGGCAGACAACTTTATGAATCAGAGACGGTGGTCAACTGTAAAGAAAGGGCATTTTCAAGAGATAGTAGAGCAGATGCTCCTATGAACTCACAAAGACGATGGCAGCACATAACAACCTGTACAAGTCCAAACCAGACAAAAGCCTCGTACAAAGGAAAGGAAGTGGGCACAAAGTCCTACCACTAGCTAAGAAGCTGTTTGAGTGGTAACTGCTGTTGGAGAGGGAAATATATATATTGTAATGAAGTGACACTGGATATATCAACCACATTCCATGGCAAGCCTCTTGCTTACCAGTAGTTGGCCAATACAAATCCATCAGACTCCATGTTTTTAGTGACTTTCTTTCTTTCTTTTTAATGTTTTTCCCCAAGAGAGAAACAACATGAAGTTGGGTAGGTAGGGAGGTAGAGGGAGAAACTGGAAGGAGTTTGGCGATGGGAAGGAATAGGATAAAAACATACTGTATAAGATTCTCAAAGAATAATAAAAATATTCAGTTTAAAGCATCAAATGTACTTCTGTAGCCCCAAATTGCCAGTTAATGTGCCTTGTGTTATAGGATATAAAATGAACAATTCACTGATGAAACGTTAAGATGGCACCCAACACACCCCACGACTTCCATAAGTCAACATCACAATATTTTCTGATAGTACTAAGAAACAAATGAGTGGATGATTTCACCTTTTTAAAGAAATTAATTTGTTTGTATTTTCTTTAAGGTTGTGTGTGTATATGAGATAGATAGATAGATAGATAGATAGATAGATAGATAGATAGATTAGAGAGATGCACCTCCCATTTAGAGGCCAGAGGACAACTTTGGGGATTGGCTCTCTCCCTCTACCGTGGGATGAGGTTGAACTCAAATGTCCAGTTTCACTGAAAGCACATTTACCTACTATCTTGCTGGCCTTGATTTCACCTCTTTAAAAGATCAGTTATACTTAAAAATGGGATGGGGGAATCCCTCTCCACTTTAAAAATCCTTGTAGAGCTACTAAAGACTTTGCATTACAGCACAGTTGGTCAAAAACCATTCCTCTGGATTGTACAAAAAGGGAGACAGGGACCACTGATAGACATGCACATGGCCAATCAGACTTGTTTTCTCCTCCACTTCACCCGAGACTGTGCCTGCCCCTTCATGTTTTAAATGTTTCCATTTTTGCTGGTAGATGTTCTTCAGTTTCTTGGGAAGCCACGTCTCTCTTCCCTTCCCTATCTCTTTTTGTTCTGAAGATCTATCCTTTCCTGCTGCCTTTTTTTGGGGGGGGGTGGGGCTTCTTTTCTTCTTTTAGTTTTCATGCCAGAAGGGTAACATGCTGACATTGTAAGGTGATTTGTGAGAGGCACATGTCACACTGTGGTGTGACTACCAGGTCATCAAGCTTATGAGCTGAAAAGAGATCTTCCTTCCTACTTTTGCAGGAACAGGTATAGCAGGCCACTTTGTCTCTCTCGTGGGATTCTCTCTCACTGCCTCTTTGTCCGTTCACTAGAGCATCTTGGTAGCACAGGGCCTGGGGGTGTGTGCTGCAGGCCAGTTGTGTCTTGAAGTACCTGAGATGCCTTACTACCACCAAGTGAGTTTGTGACTTGCTTCTAATGGATAATATGTGAAATGTAAATGAAATATCACCTTGGAAATTGCAACATTTCCTAAGACTACATTTTAGCAGACTGGATACTCTCCCTTTATGGTATATACAGTTATTTTAGAGAAACTCAAGTGGTCAGTGGCCATCCCAAATGCACCCAGTCTTCACTGATCTTGGAATCTAAGTATGATAAAGCCTGGTTAGTATTTGGAAGGGAGACGCTCATGTGCTGAGGCGCTGCAGGCAGCTGATCTGTACAGACATACAACTGTAGGAAAATGAAGTCTGTCAACACTGGGAATGAACTTGGAAAGTAGATCTTCCCCAGTGGAGACTTTGATGAGAGTATAGTCCAGATGATGCCTCTACTGTCAGCTTCAGAGAAGCCTCCACTAAGCCTGCCCATGAAAACAGGCATGATGAATGTGGGGTGATTTGTGGCAATCTGTTATGTAGTATTAGAGCTCTAATTCAGAAATCCGGGATTTGGTTCCATTATGTAATGTGGCCAGGGCTATCAAGTTTCCTTGTTCAGGCAGATATCCTGTTTTTCGTGTGATTTCCATAAAGATAGACCTCACAGCAATTCAGGTATGGGATTGTTAGCTGTTGAGTACTCTATGTCTCCAGGGCATAATTTTTAGAATGGAAAAAGAAGTAAGAGGCAGAGTTCCACTTTGCTTGCTTAATGCTTCTCTAGACACCCTGTTCCAGGAAGCATCCCTAAGTAATCAGAATGAAAGAATGATAACAGAATGATGAGTGCATCTGTGTCCTGGGGACTGGAGGAGTGAGAGGAAATGCCAGAAGTTGAAGCTGTACTCTGACAGAGCTTGTGAAATAGTTATAATTTGTATGACCCACCTTGCAGACAAAAGCTTGTACCAGATGCTTTCCCTAATGTTTCTTTAGCTAGGTAACAACTGAGCATTCCCAGCCCCATGAATACCATTTCTATTTTGGGAATGCATCCAGAATCATTCTGTCTTTCTTAGTCATCCTTTCCTTCCTTTCTTTCTCTCTCTCTTTCTTTTCTTCCTTCCTTTCTTTCTTCCTCCCTCCCTCCCTTCCTCTCTCCCTCTTTTTCTTTCTTTCTTTCTTTCTTTCTTTCTTTCTTTCTTTCTTTCTTTCTTTCTTTCTTTCTTTCTTTCTTTCTTTCTTTCTTTCTTTCTTTCTTTCTTTCTTTCTTTCTTTCTTTCTTTCTTTCTTTCTTTCTTTCTTTCTTTCTTTCTTTCTTTCTTTCTTTCTTTCTTTCTTCTTGTCCTTACATTCAGACTTTTTAACTTATAGCTCGCTTATATCTCTTATTGTTCTGTGAAACCCTGTAGTGCCCCCTACCTGCCACTGAACAGATGGGGTCACCTGGTGATGTATATCTCTCAGTGGCCTTTGGCATGCCTTTCTGTTTCATTCCTCCTCATTCTTGGCTGACTTACACGAGGAGGATGAGCTGGACGTCATCCTCAGCACACACGCACATGTGGAGTCCTCTTTGCTTCCTCTGTGGTCTGACTTTAATTTCAAATGCTGTGACTATGACTCAGTGTGCAGTAACTAATAAGACAACGAGTGTGTCAACTAACCCTCCAGGCTTATCTCAGAAGACTCGAAAGTTTTCTAGTTAGGGGAAGAAAACAATTTGGGACTGATGGGAAATGGGTGTCGAGTATCCGGTTGTGGAAAGTTGAAATTTCCATCACCACAGACATTTCCATCACCCGTGGCTCACACCAGTAATTTCATCAAAAAGCAAAACTCCATTTTGCTGAGGATGAAGTCAGCTTGTTTCTCCTTACATTCACAGGAGTGACATGGTCTAGCAATAGGGAGCAGATCAAATAGATGGAGGGGTATTGTTTTAGGTGTTACATATCATATAAAGACACGAGCAAAGATTATTGGACATTGTCAGAGACAGGGAAACTCTCCCCACAAATTGAGTTTCACTGATTCTCTTTGCATCTATTTTGCATATCATTTAAATGAAACATGTACTTGTACTCATAGAATAAACAGAACTTCAGGGAAATTTACACATTACAAAGGACTTCCATTTTCTTTTGTTAATTATATAATTGTTATCAAGCGGTTTCTACCTCTGTGAGGCTGGAACATGGTGTTGTAAGATGTCCCATCTATTCTCACCATTACTTGGCTTCTGCTCATACTGTAGAAATCCTTGATACCCATGTGCTGGTCTGTAGCTATGCCTCTTGGCTACTGACAGGAATTTTCTGGATAGCAGATGTTTGTCTGGAGGCTGGTCTTTGCAGTGTCCTGGTCCTTGGCCTTGAATTGAGACTATCACTTGGCTGGCCCTTGTTTCTGCATTTCAAATATTTCGCACATGCTTTTATTTATTTATTTTTATCAGTTTTCTCATCACTGTGACCAGACACATGATGAGAAACAGCTTAAGTGAGGACAAGCGTACTTGACTACAGCTCATTTTAGGCATACAATCTCTCATGGCAGGGAAGACACAGCAGTGTGAAGATACATCAGAGCAGGTATGGAGGACACGCCTACGCTTCTGTAGAACAAGAAGCAATGGGGAGCCTCAGTTCTCTGCTTTCTCCTTCTCCTCATTTCATTCAGTTATGGACCAAGCCTATGCAATAGTGCTGCCCACATTCAGGCCTTCACTCTTTCAGATAATCCTCTCTGCAAGCACCCTGACACTCACACCCTGACCCTCACAGCCACAAACACCGTGACAGTCACACCCTGCCACTCATACCCACACACACCCTAACCCTCACAGCCACAAACACCCTGACAGTCACACCCTGCCACTCATACCCACACACACCCTAACCCTCACAGCCACAAACACCCTGACACTCACAGCCACAAACACTCTGACACTCATACCCACAAACACCCTGACCCTCACACCCACAAACACCCTGACACTCACACCCACAAACACCCTGACACTCACACCCATAAACACCCTGACACTCACACCCACAAACACCCTGACATTCACACCCACAAACACCCTGACACTCACACCCACAAATACCCTGACACTCACACCCACTCACACCCTGACATTCACACCCACAAACACCCTGACACTCACACCCACAAACACCCTGACACTCACAGCCACAAACACCCTGACAGTCACACCCTGACACTCACATTCGCTCACACCCTGACATTCACACCCACAAACACCCTGACAGTCACACCCACTCATACCCTGAAACTCATACCCTGACACTCATACCCACAAATGAGCGTAGGGTACTTAATGGTCTCCTTGTTTTCTTTTAAAGGTGCATGTGTGTATGTGTATGTGCATGTGAATGTCTACCATGTGTCTTCTGGGACCCTCCAAGGCCAGAAGAGGGTTTCAGATATCCTGGAACTGTAGTTATGGCTGCTCTGCAGGTATTAGTAATCGGAGTCAGTCCTGCCTAGCCTCCCTACGTATTTTCTTAACATTAATAAAAAATTGGCTACCATATAAACAGAAACTTAGCTAATTTTACATTTACTGATATAAATTATAGACTATTCGGTGGAGTAAGGTTTTAAATAAATACTGTGAAAAATGCATATAATATTAAGGGGATAAAACTGAGACAAAAGTTGATTCTAAACATTTTGCTGGTTTCTTGCCTCTTAAATACAGCTTGCACCAGACAATTTTCATAGCATTAGGCTTGCCTATTCCAGTTCATTCTGTGCTATAACTTGTTGTTCATGTGCTAAATACCACGTTAACACCACTGGTATTCCACAAGAAACACCAATGACTGAAGTCATTTTCAACCCCATTCACCTCTGGAGCGTGTATGGGCGTTAGACCCTTTCAGCAGAGTTTACCTTCTGAGTTCTCTTTGTGAGTGTCTTGGTTTAAGTGTCTCTGAAGTGAGGCAGATGTAGGGAAGTGTGTGTACCAGTTGTTCTAGTCTGACTCAGCATTTTTCATTCTTGCATTCATCTGACAATCATGCCACTTTGTTTTGTGTTCACCGCTGGCTGGTTACCAAGAATACAAAGATGAATAAAACATTAGTCCTGACCGGGAGGAACTCCCAAAGATGGAAAGAGTCATCCAAGTACATAATTATACCATGATACAAGTGCTCTGTTGGGAATAGCACTGAATCATCTCAGAGGAGTCAGAGAAGGTGGCATTTTGGTTGGATGAAGCTTTGTCAAGTGTAGGAATGAGGGGGTGACGTTGCAGGGGTGATTTGTGGGTTGACAAATAGTGTGAAGACTAGTAGGTAAGTAAGCATATGATGACTGGAGAATGGTGAGAAGCTGGGTATGGCTGGAGCAGTCGTGTGTGTGTGTGTGTGTGTGTGTGTGTGTGTGTACATGCCACACACACATGCGCTTGTGATGAACTTGAGGTGAGGAAGTTTGAAAAGAGAGGAAAGGATTCTATAAGTTATAAATGGAATTTTGACTTGACACTGTGGTGATAGGGAGTATGCACACAGGTCCTGAGACGGAAGAATGCTTAAATGATAAGAGATAGTAAGTAAAGGTAGTGGCACATGATTGAGACTGGAGTCGGGGAAGGTGGGTCAGAGGGATGCTCTATACCAGCCTGCTAATGCTGCCTGCAGGAGACATCACCATGTAGTCTCCCATTAGTACTGACCTGAAGTGAGTTCCTTCATTTGGCCTGGCAATTGCTTATGCTAAGTCAAAGGGAAGGAAATGAAGAGGAAGGGCTCCAGCTGAGAAATACTGTAGAGGTCAAGGCTGTGTGACTGAAGAGCTAAGAAGACAGGGAATAGAAGTGAAAGAGACTCTGGCATCCTCTCCTTGGAAGCTGGACTCATTAGTGGCATCGCTAAGAAAACCAGAGAGTAGGATAATTACAGAATTTTTGGCTAGGAAGGAGGAAGGGGACATAGCACATCTGATATATGCATCTTCTTTCTTGGTCTTCCCCTCTGTTTCTCACCATGGCTGGAGCAGATCTCCCATTCTAGGACACTTTCTGTTCACTTTGTACCACCTCCGAGTGTCCTGGTCTTCACTCTCTCCCTTGGGGCTTGCTGGGTCCAAGGACACAATTTTGGGGAATTAATTAATAATTGATGGGGATTGATTCTTCCATCAATCAATGGAGGAAGGAGATGAAGGGTAGAGGCTCCCATTTCCATACTTTGGATGGTCCAAGGCATTCTGATCCTTCATGTATTCGGGCAGAACCAGGTACCCACAGCACCTCTTCATTGGTTTTCTGTTCTTCTTTTTGTGTCTTTCTCTCTCATCTGTTTCTCTGAAATCATCTTTCATGAAAACTGTGTGTAACTTCATATTTCTGTCTCTACTCTTTATGCACACCAAGCTAAGGTAGGCAAGGATGCAGACTGGCTTGATTTCAAATGTGGGGAGTCTGTGGTATCCAGGCTCTCTGTTTATATTTTTGAAACTGGTTAAAGGGTATCAATAGGAGCCCATATCCCTTATGTCTAAATATTTGGAAGTCATTAATCAAGCTACTACATAGTTAGATAAATGCTGTAGTCTCCCATGTATCTGCATATGTTAGAAGGTATAGTCTTGGCTTCCTCTGAGTTTCATGTCAGAATAACATGAAAATTCTCAGGCCTATACAGCCCTCCTCTGTACCTTTATCCCCAACATATTCTGTGGATAGCACCTTACAGGATAATCTGTAGTCCAACAAAGAGCTACCGTCACATCTAGGGGTATGAGCAAAGTGGCTCAGCTTCCCCTCAGGACAATGGACTAGAAAGGATATCTGTGTAGGCTTCAGATAATACCTGGGTACAGCTGCAGGTCAGGCTTGGGAAGACCCTTTAGGGAATCAAAGAGCTGTTGGGACAACTTTTAATGTCATGCATCCATAGGGCATCCTGACAGTTCTCTGGTAGGTACCATGGACATTGATCTTAGGAAATTGGACCTTGATATAAACATTTGGAATTTGTGTCATATGGATTGTCACTGAATGCTAAGAGTAAATGGAAAGTGAGGTGTAATGTGTGGGAGTCTAAGAACAGTATTTTGGGGGTGTCCAGGGCCAGTGGAGCCAGAGGAAGAGGCTTTGGAAGTGACTCAATGTTTCATCTTGACATTTAAAAGGGGTTTCTCCAGAACTAAAAAGGCAAACACAAACTGATTCCTAAAGCAGCGTGGTGGAGTGATCCTGTTCGCTCTTGGTGCTCACTCAATAGCCTATGTATGGAGACTCTTCCTACACCCCCAGTTACATCAGGCCCACTGAACTGTCTGAGACTTTGAGAGTAAGGACTTGATTTAAGACTACTGTGTTCAATGTCCATACAAAACACAGTCTTATCTGGAGCTGTGATCTGAGTGTGTCCCCTGAATCCATATCCTGAAAGTAAATTACTATGTGATAGTATTAGGAGGTAGGGATTTTAGGAGATTAAGCCATGAAGATGGAGCTCTAATGAGTGGGATTAGCCACCTCATCGTAGGTTTGAGTGACCTAGCTCCGTTCCTTCTGCCCTCTACTCCTCCTGTCCTGTGAGGACACAGTATTTGTCGCCCTGGCAAATGCTGATCCTGCTGGAATCTTAATCTTTTCCTCTCCAGAGCTGTGAGAAGTCAGTTCTTGTGAGTGAACCAGGAGGGAAACGCAGTGCCTTTGTGAAGCATGAGCAGGAAATGTTGGGAAAAAGTTTGAGAAATTTTGGGGAAAAGTTTCTCATATTACAAACTTTTTTTTTTTTTTTTTTGGTCACTTTGACAGACATCTGAGAGAAGCAGTTTAAGAGACAAAAGACTTACTTTGACTCCTAGCTTCTGAAATTTCAGGCCACATTCAGCTGGCTCCATTGTTCCTAGGCCTGTGGCATGCCATGGTGGACAGACAGGGGTGGCAGAGCCTCAAGAGCCAAGGGGCAGAGAGAGACAGGAAGGGACTGGAGGCAAGAACTATCTGTCCAGGACACAGCCCAGTTACTTCTTCTGACTAAGCCCTGTCTTTTAGGTGTCTGTTTAGATATCCGGTCATCAATAATTGGGTCACAAGATTAGAGCCTTTAAGATCTAATCACCTCAATAGTGTCACCAGCTAGGTACTAAGCCTCCAACGCAAGTCTTTTGGGGGCACCCATATTAAAATCATAACATTTGTGATGGCTAATGTCTATTTTTAACTTGATGATATCTAGAATCACCCAGAAAATGAGCTCCCAGAACGCAGGTGAGTTTGCCTTTGCTCAAGCCTTTGAAGGATTATCTAGATTAGATTCACCGCTGTGAGAAGACCCACCTTCACTGTGGGCCTCACAGTTTCATGGGCTGAGGTCCCAAACAGAACCAAAAGAACAAAGAAAGCTCTCTGCTTCTAATTGTGGATGCAATGAGACCAGTACTTTAAGTTCCAACTGCCATGACTTCCCTGCCAGGACGGACTGAATCCTTGAGCTTCGAGCCAGAAAGAACCCTCTCTCCTTTAAATTGCTTTTGTGAGAGTGTTTTATTAAAGGAACAGGGAAAGTAACTAATGCAGCATTCTACTCCCAGGCCTCCAAAGCCTCACGTCAGTCTCCTAATGCAAATTACACTCTGTCCATCCCCAAGAGTCCTTATGGCCTTAGCAGTTCCAGCTCAAAAGATCAAGTGCAAATCCATGACCCGTAAGACACACAAGGCAAAATCCAACACATTCAACATCTTCTGAGATGCTTCTATGAGCCCCCGTAAAAACAGAAATTACTTACAATCATCCAACATAGAATACCATATTCTAAAAGAGAATAATGGGTCATTGAAAAGAGGGGTAGGACTAAAGTTGGACCAAATTTCAGCCAAGTATCCTAGCCAACCTAGAATCACATGGAGTAGGCAAGTCTTCCGCTAGCTCAAGCAGTAGCTGGGCCCACTCAGAGCATAGCTGCCTCTGGGTACTTGGATGGCTGAGCATGAAGAAATGAGCCCTGGGGGAACAGGGTGCCTCAGTGCTTTCTTTGTAAAGAAGGGTCTTTCAAATGATTATATCTTTGAGTCTGTGATAAGTAGGCTTAGCCAATTCCTGGATGTCTTTTTTTTTTTTCCTATTGCCTGGTGGAAAGTGGATAACTTATTTTTAGTATAATTAATCTCGTTGGTAACCGTACTTTATTTGTCCCAATTACAAGTTTTCAAAAATCTGGCTTTTCATTTTGGTCCACTTTTTGCCATCAATCTGGACAAAGGCAGTGAGCAGCAACCACGCCACAGCCTGAACGGTACTGTCTTGAAATCTCATTTATAATATTACTTAGTCAGAACCTTTAAATTTGGCTTCCTACAAAATCTCAAGACATGGACAAACATAAGTACATCAGCGACCAGAATGTCATACAGATGGCTCCTAGTCTAAGCCCCAGTGGCCCTGATTTCATTTCAGACCTGGCCGGATGTAGTCACAATAGCTGCTTTTCTTGTTACCAGTTTTCTTGTGTTAGACTTTTTTCACTGTGACAAATAACTGGCAGAAACAGTTTAAAGCAGGAAAGATTTGTTTGGTGTGCTGGTTTCAGAAGTGTCAGTTCATAGTCAGTTGATTCCATTGTTTCTGGGCTTGTGGTAAGTCTGAACACTGTGGCTGAAGGGTGTGGCAGAAGAGGCAGAATAGCTTGGTGGGAGAAGAGGGCAGGACACAACTGCTGACTTTATGACAGCCATGGGACAAAGAGACACAAGGCATGGCCTTGTCTCTCAAAAGCTTGTACCCAGATATCTACTCCCTCCAAACAGCCCCCTCTTCCTAATAGTCCGTTCTAACCACATAGGTGTGAAAGCATTTATAATTCAACCACCAGTTCTAGTAATCAAACTTTCTACCCATGAGCTTTTTGGGTAAACATCTCTTGGCCAAGCTATATCAACCAAACGTTTCTAGGTGTGTCTGTTTCTTTAATTGTTGTGTATAAGTAACTGTTTTGTACTGACACAAAATGGAAACAGCTGATTCTGAGGCTTTAATTTGGAGGGATATCAAATAGATACTAACTGCTCTAGAAGGGTTTGAATGATCACTTTGTTGAAGTCATTCATTTTTCAATAAAGAAAGAGAGAGCTGTTCCCCGATTTAGAGCCATCATGGCAGTGGCGGGCTGGAGACCTTCTATTATAGCTTTCTGTGCATGTTATAGTTGGAAATGACCTGTGTAATAAAGGCCAAATAGAGGTAAATAAATGGATAGCTTCCCATAAGATCACTTCTATCCCAAATCTGGAAGATCCTCTCTAGGCTCATGTTTTGAGTATTTGGTTTGCATTTGGCAGTACTCTTTTGGGAGATTGTGAAACCTTTCAGGCATGGGGTCTTGTTGGTGGGCGTGATCTACTAGGGGAGGTCCTGTAAGGCTATGTCTGTCTCCAGGTATGGTCCAATTCTCTGTTCCTTATCAGCTGCCATGTAAAGCAGCAGCCAAAAGCCCCTGCTGATGTACACAAGGGTTTCCTTGCCATTCCTTCTCCACCATTATGGATTATCCCCCTGAATCTGTAAGCCCAAATCACTCTTTGTCCCCTAAGTTACTCCTATCATTATAGCAATGACAAGAAACTGACTAATTTATTAGAGTCAAGTACAGGTCTATACATGTACACTGAGACAGACACAGCTCATTTCAGTAAGTCAGGTAAAGGATTCTTTGCAAATGTGCCATCTCGACCGGGATGTGAAAGATGAGGAGGCAGCAAACAATTTTCCAGGCATAAGCACAGTGAAAAAGCAACTGATTTGTCTGTGGAGATTCACTTCGATGCGTCTGGAATCTAGGATGGAGAGGGCAATATCAGTGTGGTAATGGTGGTCCCATCAAGATGAACCTTTTGTTCTTGTTAAGGTGTTCAGGTTTTATTTGGGAGCAAGAGGAAGGCACTACAGGCTTAACAAGAGGCTCGTTGCTTGGAATGATTACAATGGCTGCAAAACGGAGAATAATTCCAGAGAGTAGTATGTCTGGAGGCTGGGAGAAGACTTTAGAGGTTGTGATGTCAAAGGCTGAATTGATGATGGCTTAACATGGGATTGGTGAGAACAAAATCTAAGCAATATTTAGGGTAAGAAGAGGATAGAATTTGAGGCTGTTTGATTAAGCTGGGAGTGGAAAGTAAAGTCTCCAGCAAAATGAGCTCTAACAGTGATCAGAATGGGCCAATAGCAGGCAGACAGGAATGTGTCCATCAAAGCATGGCTGTGAGGTCCAGGCTGAGACTCCTTGAGGCTCTTCATGAAACTTAGTGACAACAGTAGGAGACTGTGGGAGAAGTTGATTCAGCTTCAAGTCATCTGACCCTGAGGAGAGGGAGCCTTAGATAGGGGTTGAAATCTTCTGGGCATAGAGGCTGGAATGCAGGAAATGACACAGGGGTTATAAATGACCTAGGGGTTATAAACACAAACTCTTACTCATCCCAGAAGGCAATGCAGGGACTCCTATGAGATTTTATAAGGCCACGAAGGAAAAGTAAGTCATGATTTTAACAAAAACATCCTATGGTGGCAAATCCACTGGAACAAAACAAAACAAACAATACGTGCATCCTCTTTTTTTTTTCTTTCTTATAAAAGCACCCTGTTTACAAATGCATGCTAATGTCTTATGCATTTTTCAAAAGTCTACTCAGAGAGAGTTGAGTTAATAATGTGTTCCATTTTTAAGATGCTATTTTTCTTGTGTTATATTCCATGAAATTGTGAACTGTCGGCAGACAACCACTATGTGTATACGCAAGTGTTGTATTGTAGATGTCACACACATAGTAACATGCTCTAGTGGTCACTCAGTTGACACTGGGCTTTAAGAACTAAAGTCAAATGCAGAGAGCTGAACATTTGCCTGGCTCTCCCTGCTCTATCCTGGATCATCACTCCTCCCACTGGCCCTTTTATACACCCAAGCCAGTCTGATTCATCAGCCCTTCTTCCCTCCTTGCTTCCTACAGAAACTTCTAAAATTATTTTCTGTTGAATTATGACAAGCTTTCTCTAGAGTCCCAACCTCCAGGCTTGGATCCATTGAATACAGGTTCAGAGTTAAGTGTTCATTCTGGAAAGGCTTTTGAACTTTCTTCTGTGCATGCATCAAGGAAGCCTCTTGTGGTTCACCCTGTGATTTCCCTTTTTAAAAATTTTTTTAATTTTACGTAGTTATTTTATGTATATGGGTGTTTTGCCTCCAGGCACGTTTATGTACCACATGCATGCCTTGTGTCAATGGAGGTCAGAAGGCAACTTCGGATCTCCTAGAACTGGAGTTATAGATAGTTGTGACCTACCAGTGCTAGGAACTGAACCCAGATCTCCTGAACGAGCAGGTTTTCAAGGCCAGAGGCTTCAGTCTTTTGTTCCAGATGAGCTGGAGATCCTTTCCTGGCAGTGTGAGCAGGTTCCCGGAGGTGTTTCCCACCAGTGTTTGATTCCTTGTGCTTTTCCATCCTTGAATTAGAGACCGACTTCTCAGTGGTACGCATGTGTGCTTGTCTGTGTATGTGCAGGTGTCGAGGCCAGAGGTTGAGTTAATGTCGGTGTCTTCCTCAATAGCATCCCCGGGTTGTTATTATTATTATTTCGTACAGACAGAGTCACTCTCTGAGCCTGGCGCTCCCTAATTTGGTTAGACTTACTAGCCAGCGAGCCCCGTGGACCCTCCTGTCTCTGCCTCCTGAGTGCTGAGACACTTAGGAGCGGGTGATACCTGCCTTTTTCACTTGGGCTCTGGCTATCAAATTCAGGTACTTATGTTTATGCAGCAAACACTTTACCAACTGCATCATATCCTCAGCCCTGACTCTTGGTTTATTTCAATCCCCTCCTCTTTCCGTCTCTCTCTTCTCTCTCTCCCCTCCCACCTTTCCCCTCTCTCTCCCCTCCCCTTGAGTGTGTATGCAATACCAAAGAATGCGTGAAGGGGTCAGAGGACAGCAGGTGGGAGTCGGTTCCTCTTTCTACCAAATGGGTTCCTGGGATTGAACTCAGGTCCTCATCCTTGGCAGCAAATGTTTTTATCCGCTGAGTCATCTCAATGCCCACCTCTCCTTGATTCTTAGTACACCACTCCTTGCCATTCTGAAGGACATTTACCGCATCCTTCAGCTGCAATAACCTTGACTGTGTTTGTTTTTCTTCAGAAAATGACTTTGCAAACAGGCCCTATGCTATCCTCTCTTCCAAAATACTTATATTTAAGACATTTCTTGGAGAACTGAGCTCATGAATAAACTAAGTTTACACAGGTAGATAGATGTATTTTTGTAAAAATTACTGATTCTAACACTAGCATCCTCCCAGGTGCCCGAGGCAGGCACAGCTCACAGGGAAGTTTCCAACAGAAGAGCCTTATACAGGCTTAATTAGTCTGGAGGAGCTAGAGACTCGCTTCTGAGCTCTTGAAGTCAGTTGATTAGCCTGCTACCTATGAACCCAGTAGTTTGAGCTACCTTTGATAAATGCACAAACAATTCTATAAAATACCACTTGACTCATTAGTGCCACAAAGCTCAAGTATATGTTAAGGCATCTGTAACGGTCATGCTTTATTCCCAGTTTGCCAATGGAGAAAGAAGGAACAGAGGACTCAGTTCTGAGTTAGTATGAGTATGAGTAAGGAGCTGAGCTAGAAAGAGAAGTCAACCATTTTTTAATATGAAAAATATTTAGTTTATGTGTGTAAGTGTTTTGTTCAAATGTATTTATGTGCACTGAATGCCTACAGAGGCCAGAAGAGGGTGTTAGAGTCCTTGGAACTGGAGTTTGGATGGTTGTAAGCTACTCTGTGGGTACTGGGAATTAACCCAGCTCCTCTAGAAGAGTAGCCAGTGCCCTTAACCTCTCTAGCCATAAGTCAAGCATCTTAATTCATGATTTGATAATGGTCTTTCCAAACACTCTTCATTTAAAAATTCTTTTTCTTCAAAAATAAGTGTTTACTGAGGACCTAGTATATGTAAGACATTATGATGTATATTAAGGGCAAAACACTAATCCTACTTGCTTGGCATGTATAGGTGTGGAAGTCCTGGGAGCGATGATATGCTTAGGAAGAACTAACACAAGGTAGTCTATATTAAAGGCATACCGTGGAGAGGCATACTGTGGAAAGTAGCTAAGGTAGTTAGAGAAAGGAAGTCAAGGCCTGACATGAGCTAGGATCCTCACGTCATCTTTGTGTGATGCATGAATCTGTTGGTGGGTGAGAGTGAAGGCTGGTGAAAGCTTACAGGGAACATTCAGTTGCTTTCTGAAGGGAGATTTGTGAGAGCTTCATTTCCAGACATTAGCAAGCCTGGCTGCACGATCTCTAATAGCAAACTAAGTGGGAACCTTTCTATGAACGTTACGAGCATGTTCATGAAGATTTTAATCAGGAAAATGTGGATATGTGCTTTTCCCAAATGCATTTAAGGAGTGTCAATCATATGGCAGACATGACTGAAGGCTCTGGAGATTGACCATCTAAACAAGTGCTGTCCATACGGTCACTGAGCTGGCAGTTTAGTGCAGATGGACAATTTGATGGGCATCTACACAACAGTATGGCAATTCTGTCAGGAGGCACTGATGAATCTGGGGATGCGGAGAGGAAGGGATTCTAACCTGGGTTTGAGAGCCTAGGGAGAGCTTTCAGGAGAAGCTTATGGTTGCACCAAGACTTTGAAAAACATATTTTATTCCTGTGATTGAAAAAAATAACACACATATATTTTAAACATTGGATTTTTGCCAAGACAATGGAATAATTATACTTCTACCTATTCCTTCGCTAAGTACAATTAAAAACTACACACATGTGCTGGGGCTGTAGATCAGTGTGCCTGCCTTTCGGGAATGACGCTCTGGGCTTGATCCTTAGGACTGAAAGCACACACACACACACACACACACACACACACACAGACAGAGAGACAGAGAGAGACAGAGACACAGAGACAGAGAGAGAGAGACAGAGAGAAAGACAGAGACAGAGAGAGCCCAGGATATTATGTTGAAAACAAATTTAAAATAATTCTGGAAGATGGAGAGAAGGCATGTTAGCTAACAACTCAAAAATGTTGACATGGTGTTAAATTTCCTGGCTTTTCTTTCAGTTTGTTTGTAGATATGATGAAGCCAGCTACCTGGAAACTCCAAGGTCACAAAACAAAACCAAAAAGTGCCAGAAAATGTCTGCTAAACGATCAGGAAATGGGTAGTCTCACAAGGTAAAAAGCATTTAGTCAACGCTTACTTTGGCCAAGTGCTGTAGAGGGTGAAAGAACTCTGTCCTGCCTCTATCAGCTCCTGGAAGGACGAGAAGGAAACTTCCATTCCACCTTGGCCAACTCTAATGAAGCTCTCTCTTGTACACCTTGGGCATTAATCCCTAAGACTTGAAAGCTCATAGCCACACAAAAAACTTTTACATAGTTGTTTGTTGTAACCTTATCCATACACAAAATCCCAGAGACTATTTCAGTGGAACGCCTTTTGGCAACAATAGAATGACCTCCTGATATAATAATGGTGGACGATTCTCCAAAGTCTCTCACTAAGTAAAAAAGGAAAATACTTTAAGAGGTTGCAAACCTGTACTATTTAAAACATTCCTCCTTAAAGGTACTTTTATTATCATTTGTTGTTGTGTATGTGTGTGTATGTGCAGGTACCAAAGGTGGTCAGAGAGGTATAGGTATATATAGCTATAGTATAGCTCCCCTGGAGCTCAAGTTACCTGGGCTCTCTGTAAGAATAGTCTTTTAACTGCTGAGCCATCTCACCAGACCTTATATATCATTCGTTAAAACTCTTAAAAAAAAGTCACTTTGTGTGTAAGGATGTATACATGTGTACCAGATGTGTGCAGTGCCTGCAGAGAACAGAAGAGAGCACTGGATTTCTTGGGATGGTAGCTATTGACAGCTGTGAGCTGCTGTGTGGGTGCTGGGACTCACACCTGGGTTCTCTGGAGGAGCAGCCAGTGTTCTTATCTGCTGAGCCGTGACTCCGTCACTACTGCAGGAGGAGTCTCCCCAGTGACATAACTCTTCTAAGTTCCGACTGCATCACAGCTGACACTGCTTGCTCTGTGTCATGCACCAGCATGCTGGATGATACGGTGTGAAGATCCAGCTACTATGCTACTGCTGTGACAATAGCTCTGCTAAAGGTTACTATCGGGGAGACCTGGCCAAGGATACGTGTGATCTCCATTGTTCTCTGATAACTGTACGCAACTCTATGATTATTTTAAAATATCTAAGTAAAAATCAAACTATTTTCAAGGTTGAGTTATGGAGGTCAGGAAAGAGGAGAGAAGGACATTCTGGGTAGAGGGACAACAAAGCCTGAAAGCAAGATGTGTGTACCAGCCTGAATAATGAGTGTTAACCAAGGCTAAATCATGAAGGACATCATTTAAGAAATTGAAATATTTCTAAAAATTGCAAGTAAAGAAATGGAGAGGTGACACAGTCTGGTGTTTTGTTGACAATGAGAACTGGGATGGGGTGACTGGAAGCTGAGCCAACAGATTTGGAGACATGAGGGATTACGAATTTGGAAATATTGAGGAGTTGAGATGCACCCTTGTCATGGTGCGATTTTAGGGTGGCCAATCACAGTTAGGTAAAGGGGCAGAATAGCCATAGAAAGGACTGGATTTGGAATAGCAGCAAGTTGCTGAAGTGAAGGTGAACGTCAAGGGGCTGCACTGTCCCAGTGCCTATTGGGCCATCTGGAATCCAACAGGACGGAGCTAGAGAAGAAAGCCAGTTACCAAGGATGGGCTAGGGCACAGTGTGGAAATAAATACTTAGCCAGTGACAGCAGGTGCTCCAGATGATGGCCTGATGCTCAGCGGAGGATCTTTGATACAGAGGGGAAAGAGACAGGGTGGTGCTCTGTGGCGGCAACTGACAGAAAGAAAGTGACTTGTGCCCCGTCCCTGTTACGTGGGTGGTAAGACAGTGAGTGACCTGTGACTGGGAGGTGGGACCAAGGAAGTGGAGGGAGCATATAGGAAAGCTGTGACACCGCAGACAGTTTGAATGCGTGGGGATTGCGGAGGGAGTCTGAGAAGTGTGCGTGGGCTCATCAATAGTTGGAGGACAACCAGTAGACTTCGGGGAAGAGACACTGGACCAAACTGAAGTGAGGTTAGAGGGAAGGACAGTCTTGGGGAGGGTTGTGTTTCTCATAGTGTGGAGGAACAGTGGTGGTTGGTGACAGGTGAACTGGCAGAGCTGGCTGCAAGGTGCTGACGGGATGCCTGCTAGCCAGTGGCTTCAGACTAACAAAGGCATTTGCGCTGGCAGTGTCTGAGGCAGGGTGGCATTTGTTGTTTGTGTCCTGGCCAGTGGCCTGGTGCATTCCTGCAGCAGATGCCTTGATATAGTGGTGCTCAATCCAAGCAGCTGGGGCCAGCCATGTGGTGGGGAGTGCGGCCAGCCTGGGCAGCACAATGGGCTCTCTCCAGAAAGACTCACCCCTTATATTTGTGGAACCTGGTGTTAAGGACAAGTGGAATCCTCCAGCCTCAGGTCACCCCAGGTCTCGCAGTTTGGGTTTCACTTAGCATCAAGAAGACTCTTGAGGAATCTCTATCCCTACATCTGAGCTTTGCCTCCTAAATAGACAGCTGCCTTGTTCTGCCACTGAAGTCTGGGGCAGGGGACACTCTTGGCTCAGGCCTCTTTTGGAGAAGCTGTCCTGGAAAACAGGCCAAGCAGGTCCTAGGATGACCCTGAGATTGCAGAGCAGGGAATTGTGAGGTCCTGAGCACCTAGACAGTTCTAGATGGAAGATATGGGTACCAGATTGAAAGTCCCCGTGAACTCCTTGTTCTATGGAAGGAGCACAGTCCGAGGATGATCAGGGAAGGACCATTTAAATGTCAGACGTTGTGCTGGGATCTGGATCTGGAGTCCATTTACTTGAGCTTGAGGATTGAATGATGTCCTTTGGATCTTGTGGCCCCCCCCCAAACTCAGTGACTAGTAGAGGAACCCAGCAGAAGTTAGGTCTGTTCCTTCATTTTCTCCATGCTTCTTTACCTTCTCCAATTTCACTTCCCAGAGTTTCCCATTGTTGCAGAATGACACATTCTTCCAGACAGGTGCATTTACAATTGTTATTTGCATTACTGTTTAATGATTGAATTTTGAAAGCCTAATATGGACTGATGTCTTAGGGTTCCTGATGCTGTGGTAACCTGGGGAGGAAAGGGTTTGTCTCAGCTCACACTTCCATGTCATGGTCCATCACTGAGGGAAGTCAAGGAAAGAACTCAAACAAGGGCTGGAACCCGGAGGCAGAACTTGATGGAGAGGCCATGGAGGAGTGCTGCTTATTGGCTTGCTCCACATAGCTTGCTCAGCCTGCTTTCTTATAGCACCCAGGACTACCTGCCAAGGGGCAGCACCACCCACGGTAAGCTGGGCCCTCCCATGTCAATCATCAATAAAGAAAATGCACCAAAGTCTTGTGTACAAGACAATCTGGTGGGGGCATTTTCTCAATTGAAGTCCCCTTTTCCAAAATGACTCTGGCTTGTGTCAAGTTGACATAAAACTAGCTAGCACAATACGTGGAAGCTCAATAAACTTTTCCCTCTAAGCTGCTTTTGGTCATGGTGTTTTGTCACAGTGATAGAAACCCTAATTAAGACATACTACCTGGCAGAACCATTGTGTGTTACAATTCTCGATGGATGAAGGTTCCAGTGCAGCCGTCACCCCCCGTGTTGGCAGGTGTCACTGCCAGTGTATTGGAGCTCTGCTCTTCTAATAAGGGATATGTCATTGCCTCCTAGTTCCCTGAGACATACTTTCCTCTTATTGACAACTTTCTTCTTTTTTAGAATCTTTAAGTGACCTATTGTGAATTATGTACCCTGCTTTCTCTGCACTTGTATACTGTAAAGGAAAAAACAAAAGCAGAAAATTTTGGAAGCCTGAGATGAGGTTCCAAAGGCAGTTGGCTGTACCCTCATTCTCTCACATACCCAAGGCTTCATATGAAGAGTTCTCTGAAGAGGCATGGGGCACAAGGAACTTGAGTGGCTCTGCCAATATCCACTGATAACCAGAGCCCTTAATCCAATGGCTTGTAACAACCGGAATCCTGCTTAAATTTTTTTCTCATTCCAGCCTAAGGATGAGAGCACAGTCCCCAGCCAGCATGACTGAAATCTTGCACCTTGAGGTGGAGACACACAGATACACTATGCTCGTGTTGTATGGCTAAATCCCCTGAAACACTCAGTCCCAGAGGGAAACATTCAGAACTCAGGGTTCAGGAAGTAAAGAAATTAAGAAGCCCCTGAAGCTCCCCAAACTTTCAAGATCCACAAGACCCCACCCCAAAGTTATATAAGCAGTAGCATTAGCTAGAGAGAGGAGGCTGTCCCACCTACACAGCTGCCAAGCTCCAAGGGAGCTTCAAGTATGTTGCTTTCATGAGTAGTCACCCATGCTGGGGTGGGCTTTTTGGTGAAACAACTGTCTTTGAGTCACCCATGCTCATGTAAATAATCCTTTACCCATGCTCACATATGTAACCCCAATCAACTCCCTGCTTCAGCAGGCTACACTTGGGTGGCATCGTGATTTTTAGTTAGTTAGTTTTGCTCTGTCATCTGTGCTCTATCTAGGATGAGCAATGCTTTGCTTATCCCCAGAAAAAGTCACGTGATAGCCTTAATTCTTGACCCATATGCTGCTTGTGTGTATGTTGTGCTATGCAGTAACACTGAACACAAACACGTAAGAACAGCATACCTAATGTTTTGTTAGTTTCCAAGGCTATTGTAACCTCAAGCTGGGGATCTCAAAATGACAGAAATTTATTGTCTTGCAGTTCTGGAGCACAGAAGGTTGAAGTTGAGATTGAAGTCAGGGTCTTGGCAGGACTACAACTCTAGAATCTTTTTCTTGCCTATTTCAGCTTCTTCTGTGCCTTGGTCTATGATAATATTATCATAGACTTGAAGCCAGAACTTTAAACTTCTGTGTGTCCCTGTCTTCCCATGACTTCTGTGTGTGTGCATACATTCACGAGTGTGTGTACACATACGTGTGTGAATGTGAATGTACATGCATGCATATATGTGTGTGCAAGCGTTCTGGTTTTCTGCTTTCCACAAAGAGATCTGCAATTGCATTAGGGCACACTATGATAACCAAGACCACCCCCCACTCCTATTCCCCATCTCAAGATCCTTAGCTTAGTCAAATGTGCAAAGATACTTGTATCGTATTGTACAACATTTATAGGGTACAGAGGTTCTTGGCAGAGACATTTTTTTTCCTTTTGCCTACTACAGGCAGCTGCAATTTCTAAACTCTTATTATTGTCTAGATATCATGAGAGACACTTCTTGTGTGTTTTCATGCATTAATTTACATGTGTTTCCACTCTCCATTTATATACAACAGCATCTCAGGGAGTTTGAGGGACTTGACTCAGGTTCCAGAGGCAGGAGGTAGAAAATCCACCTGACTTCAGAGTGTCACCTGCTGTCTTGTCTTTCCACTGGATATTGGGACCGATTGGAAAAGTGTTATCTGTTTTCCCTTGCACAACAATTTCAATTAATCTTTAAATATAGCATATCTGTTGGTGTCTTTCTGACCGTCCCCCCACCCCCAAGTTAAGAGAGCATTTAGTTATTGTTAAGGGGAGCCACCTTGAGCTAGGCAGACCTTTTCAAATATTCAGTATGTAAGACTGTTTCTAGAGAAGATACACTACATACAGAGCATATCTTCTGAAGGGATCCCAACTAGCCTATTCCTTTTAGGTTATACCACATTTACACAAACCACATCTCTAGTTGAAGGGCTGAGGGGTAGGAAGGAAGAGCTGTCCTCTGTGTGCAAGGCTTTTTGTAAGAACTGACTGCATTGAGTACATGGGGCTGGGTCCCATAGTTGGTTTTAGATGGGCTTAGTTTAGCTTTTGTGGTAACCTGGGGGGAGTTCTTCAAGTGAAATCTGAGTAGGATCGAGAAGGTATGATTCTTTCACTGACGATGGTTCAAAATGAAGTGATGTCATGATCTGCCTAGCATGTGCTGTGACATTCCTTTAACAACATGCTGATTTCCTATGTGTAGCCAGGTTGTCTAAGTTTTCAGATCACATTGAAACTTCAGCCCTATGTAGATTGAAGCTTTCAGCTGATGAATCTGTCTTCCATATGTACCCCCTGCCCCTGGATAATGATGCACCCCACCCCTCCCTCTGACCCGTGTGACATGCCTGAGCAGGTGTGCAGACAGTTAGGAGGCTCAGGAGACGGGGCTTATATGGCAGATGGTGGTGCCTTGTCATGGTTCCAGCTACAGTTTGAACATTCTGTTCCTCCTCCGACATGCATCACGTCAGATGGCATGCGCCCTTACTGGCCTGTGGTTGTTCTTAGCTAGGTTTTTAATGTTGGAGTTGACCTCATGTCTGGCACCAAATGAGATATATTGGTTTCAGTACTACCCGAGAGATATCAGAGGCCTCTTGGGGTTCAGTGAATGCTTTGCCATAGTGAATTTACAAATGAAAGTTGCAGAGACTGTGTAATTCTACTCAGGCACCAGTCTTACCCTGTTCACCTTACGCCAACATCCTCCTCCAATGACATATTCTCATGGCAGGGAATTCTAGAGTCCAATAATTTGAACTGTTTCACAGAAGAATGTCTTTAGAGGTCAGGTGACTTTAGAAAATACTGACCCCTATCCCATCATTCAGGAGCTAATATATTTCAAAGACAGTTTAAAAATTATTTTAAATTTTAGTTTGTACACAAAATAATGGATTTCATTATGAACCCCCTTCCTATAGCTGTCTCTCCATTCCATTTCTCCCCTTCTTCCTTTTTCCTCTTTCACTGGTTCCCTCCCAGCACCCACATGATCCCGTTCTTACTTCTGTGTCAAGTGTATGCTCATTCAAATCTAAATGGTGCATGTGAGGAAAGTATGTGACTTATGGCACTCTGTCTTCCTTCTGTTACTTTTTCCTGTGCCCTATCTTCTCTTTAGACCTCTTTCCCTATGGTCTCTCTTCTATGTTCATGTCACACATACACATACGTTTATATTGTGATTCCACATATGGAAAAAAGTTTTCCCTTTATCTTTCTGGGTCTGGCTTTTTTTGCTTAGTGTGATGATCTGTAGTCCTGTCCTATTTCCTGAAAGTGACGTAACTTCTTCGTGGCTGATGAGACTCCGTAGTGTAGACGTGTCATATCTGTCCGTCTGCTGATGGGCATCTCTGCAGGTCCCCTATTTTGATCATTACATATAGCATGGCAATAGACACAACTGTGTTAGGCTGACTCACACACTCTTTGTGCTTATTTCCTACTTTAATTCAACTGTTCTTTACTTTCTTCAGCACTCTGGAAGCTTCCGAGCTCCTCAGGACAGACCCAATATCTTGGACAAATGCCAAGTGTTCTGTCTTCTCAGGGAACATTCTGAAGCCACATTGCAATTGCCAGAGGGTTGTCAGCAGAGCTCAGATCCTCCTGCGCACAGCAGAAACTTGTTCATCAACACTGCCTCTTCCCACTGTGGGAAATGCCTGGAAGCCTGTGATTTCTACTCAGCCCACGAGGAGCAGCACTGTACCTAGACACCTTCCACCCCGGCAGGCAGGATCACTGTCCTCAGACGACTGTCTATCTTTCATTATCTCCCCACACATGGGTTGCATCGCATTCCTTTGGAAGATTCTTTCTTTGGGTGCCACTTAGGAAGGAAGATGAGTTTGGACTCAAAAGGCATGCTGGTGATACAAACCCAGGAGATCAAGTATGGTACAAAAAGGGTGATAGGGACCACCGTGGACAGATGGTCTCATGTTCTGTAGCAGGCTGCCATTTGTCAGCCATGTGCAATTACTGTCACATGAGGAGTCTCTTCAATGGTAACAATAGTCTTCATATTTTAAAAAAAAGCAATTTTAGACAGTATTTCCAGAACTGTAAATACTCACAATAAAATAAAACACCAAAAATACCCCCCCCAACAAAACAAAACAACAACAAAAACCAAACCAAAAACCTGACACTAGCCCCTTGCGCCCACCACTGTACAAAGGCTGCATGGCACATCTGTGAGGTGGGTTAGGCCTGTGGCTCACCAGCTTTCTATGTCTGATTTGAGACGAACAGAAAAATCCTTCCAGATTTAGTGTTGTTTATGTTTCTTGGTCCTAGAACCCACACCGGGCAAACTTTGCGTTTGCTGATATTTGACACCCACCCACCATCTCTTCAGGGTTCAACCACTTCCTACTGAGAGAATAAACTAGCCAACCTAAGGGATTTATTCATTCCAATGGGTGCTGCCCACCGGTCTTGCCTTCCTTCTCAACCTGAGTGAGACAGCGGGGTGTAACCGTTAGCAGGGTTAGCAGGGCCTCGAGGTGTCTGGTGAGTCATGGGTCATCAAGCTCACAGACTGAAGACACTTGGGACTGCCTTTGTCATTTGCTCACAATAGTCACTGCTTGCAGTTCCAGCATGGAAGGCCAGCTCACTCTTGAGTACCTCTTTCTGAAGTTAAGAGTAGTTCTGGTGTTGACTGAGGCCGTGATTCATGGCTTATATACCCGGCAATTGGTTCTGCTTGACATCTTATATTGTTGCCCAGGCACCAAATTTAACATTCTTTGTCTGTATAGGCACGTGTATGCGTATGTACACAGGAGGCCCATGTGACTGAGTGTGTACATGTGGAGGTCAGAGTACAACCTCATGAGTCTGTATCAGTTACAGTTCATTGCTGTGATAAAACACCATGACCAAGTAATGTCTAGAAAGGAGAGTTCACTTGGGCTTTTGGTTCCAAAGGAGAGACCGTAATGGCAGAAGCTGTATGGCAGCAGGTGGCCAGAGCAGGAAGCTGATTGGAACACATTTCCACGCACACGCAGGCAGCAGAGAGAGAACAAACTGGAAGTGCGGTAAGGCCATGAGTTCTTAAAACATCCCCCTAGTGACGGACTTCCTCTGTCAAAATTGTGCTCCCTAAAGGTTCCATGAACTGTCCAAACAGTGCTACCAATTTCGGATACATGCTCAAATACTTGAGCCCATGGCGGACATTTCTCTTTCAAACCACCATAGGTGTCTTTTCCCAGGAGCTGTTCTCAGAGCCTGTTGAGACAAGGTCTTTTACTGGCTGACTGTCCAGTGAGCCCAGGGACCCTAATCTCTCTGCCTCCCTAGCACTGGGATTACAAGGACCCAATGTCACCAGGCTCTGCTCCTTAATGCAGGTTCAGGGGAACAAATTCTGATACTCATACTTGAGAAAATGCACATTAGGACTGAACTGTCTTCCCCAGCCCCACTTTAGCATTCTTTTGTCTTAATTTAAAAAGAATAATATTTCTTAAAATCTATGTGTCTTGTGTGAGGCTGTGGGAGTATATGTGCACCATGTGTGCGCAGGAGCCTGCCGGGGCCAGAAGAGGGAGTCATATCCCCTGCAAGTGGTGTTGTAGGCTGATGTGAGCTGCCATATGTGAGCTGCCTAGGGGTGCCAGTTACAAACTGGGTCCTCTCCAAGAGCAGTAAATCTCCACACCACTAAGACATCTCTCCAGACCCTAATTTAACATTCTTAATTATATTCCTCTACACTTCATAAACATTTAAAGGAAAGCTTTAGATCCCCTCAGAGGAATGGCAGCCAGGGAGTCTTGATCCTATGATCACTGTCCTGAAAGGGACCCGTGTTGAAGCCCGTTTTTAAGATGCAGCCATACCTGACAACCCCCTGCTTCTTTTTCTTCTGACGGCATCCTCAAGAACCCAAAGGAGAGCCTTAGATGGCATTTCCGGCAGGATCTGCGAGCCACCCGATCCCCCACAGGCTTTAGACTCTGCCAAGATCGCACACATTCCACCTGCCAGTGAGGTTGCTCTCCAGCCTCAGGGTCAGTACAGACGGAACCAGTGAGTTTTGCGCTTTTTTTTTTTTGCAGGATCTGTAAGTTTTCCCTCGCCCAGAAAGAGACCATTTTTAGGGAGCTCGCGCCACCTTGTGGAAGAAATGGGTACGATCTTCTTCAAGTTGCATAACACATCATCCGCCTTTCCTGTCTTCTCATCTATTTCTTACATCTTTTCTGAGTCACTGGGGAGAAACCTAGTGATAAAAATAAGTTTTTTTTTTCCCAGCAGCACTATATACTGCCGGGTTCGCGAGTATATTCTGCCTCTACAAAATGCCCAACGGAACTGCAGGAAGATGACGGTGGAAGAGGCCCAAGGCATCTATCTGGGTATCTGGGCATCAGACCTCTGCAAATCCCAGGCACCTTGTGCATCGTCCCCCGAGCTTCTCCGTGGAGGGTGACGGTTTTGACTGTCACCCAGGCGACCTTCTGACCGTTATTGCCTAAGGGATATAGGGTGAATCTGGGGAAAGGAAGAGAAATAAAATCTGGTTCCAGAACTCAAAAGAATTTGGGCAAACATCATAGTTCACCTCGGTGGAGGAGAAAAGTGAACTAGAGCCTTTTCTGACTCATAAAGTAGAGGCAGGAGGAAGGTTCAGAGAGTGTGGACAAGCTCTTCAGCCTATATCTCAAGCCTAGGGAGCATGACAGAGAAGCATCAGGCAGAGCTGAGAAACAGAGACCTTCCCTGTGCCCCAGGTCCTGTATCCCTGCTGGAGGGCTCCGCCTGCTATTCTCCTTTCAAAGACTCCCCCCTCATGCCTCTTTCTTGGAGACGGGGTCTTGCTTTGTAGCCCAGGCTTGCCTGGAACTCACAGTGTTGTCCAGGCTGCCCTCAAAGTCCTGACGATTCTCCTGCCTCAGCCTCTTGCACCACTGTACCCCGTGTACCTTCAGTCTTTTCAAAATCGTTTGGTGTGTGGATGTTGGGAGTCGATCTCAAACTAGTGGAGGTACAGGGAGCCACTGCTTACCCTGCACCCTTTGGCAGTCAACACAGAACTGATCAGCATTCCCGCTTTCTTTTCAAGACTCCCCAGCCCTAAAAGAAACAGTTTTTCTAGTACTAAAAACCAGACACACAGCACAAGTAATCTGGGGAGTTAAAAAGACATCGGGGTGCTTATGTCTTCCTCTAACGAGATATTGAAGTAATAAGAAGATGCACAAAAAGGGTTGGGAATGTGGCACAGTAGATAGAACCTCTTCCAAGCATGCAGGAGACCCTGGGCTTGGTCTCCAGCACGGAATAAAACTAGGAGTCCTGGCTCCTGCTTGCAATCTTAGCACTGGGGTTGTGGGGAAGAAGGAGCATCAAAAATTCAAGGTCATCTTTGATTAATAGTGACTTTGATGGTAGCCTGTGCAATATGAGACCATGTCTTCCTCAAACAAAAACAACAATAAAAAAGAAGCCTGGCTGGCTGCACAGATATGGACCTCGTTAGCATATCTGAAAGTTCCCTTAGGTTAGGCTAGCTTTTTTGTGGTTGGAAATGAGTTGATGATAATATGGAGGAGGTTTTGGGGACACAGCATGAAGCTCTCTCCTGCAGGATGCTGTTTTTAGAACTAAGGTGAGACAAACTACTAGTGGGCTACTGATGTGAGGTACGGAATCTAGATCCCAAAGACATTCAGGCAGCTGGGATGGAAGGTTGCCAAACAGTGCTAGGTCTCTTGTGGAAATTTAGAGAGCTTCCGTCCTTTGTGTGACTGTAGTAGTTTGCCTACTGTGTAGGCTCTGCAAGGATGACAAGGAGGAGTTCTCGTAGGTACAAACTCTGCCAGACCTCAGCAGAGGGAACCACCATCCTGGCAAGCGCTGAGCTCAGGTGTTGTTACTGATACCGATCACCTCAGGGGCAGACCATAAGCAATCAAACATCCCCCACATAAATCCAACACCAGCAGACAATATAAAATCAAGGCCTAGCCAAGGCCTAGGCTGCTCTTTTCCCAATAGTGCAAAAACAATTATTTTATGCATAACTAAAATTAAACTTCTACAACATTTCCCCTTTTCTGTACAAGATCAAAAATATCGCTTTATTTCTACAACACGACTTAATACTACACCAGCAAAACCATTTACAAGAAGAACAATTATGAGGCTTGCTAATGCACAAGACCAAATGATACCAAGCAGCTATCAAGCTTTCACAATGTCTTTGGACAGCAGAAAAACATTATTAATGTCCAATTATCTGGAATTCACTCACTATCTTCTGGGCTCCTCCAAAGGGCTTGGATAACTTCTCTGGCTCTGCCTTCTGCAGCATACACAGCCTGCCCTCTAGGCTCTGTCTGGCTCTATTCCATTGCTGCTGCTGTTTTTGGTGGTTGTTCTATGGTACTGGCATCTTCTGAACTGCTAGGGTCTTCAGAACTGGCATCTGTTGCAACTGGTCTGCACTTTCATAAATAGCTTCTCATAGGCTCTCTTTATAATGCCAAGTCTCAACTTCTTTGTATGACCCCTTCAATCTGGGCCTTCAACTACTACTGAGGCTGCTCTTTTACTAATGGCCTCTCCTGGCCTCTCACAGTTACATATCTCAGCTGCTTTCCAAAGACCCCTTCATGCTTTCAAAACCAGCACTACCTGAGTGAGTCTTACAGTACCAAGTTAGTCTACCAGAATGAGATACAACCTTGGCCAGTTCTGGAAGACAGCTTCTGTGGGCTGACCCTGAGGAAACACTTTTCAGATTTTAAGCTAGAGTCTGGTTTGCAGGAAAAATAACTGGTAAGCTTGTCTTCAGGAAGGGTTCCCTCATGGGGTGGAGTTCTCCTCACCATAACAGATGTGTCTTGTCAGGACCACTTCAGCTCACCAGTATCTAAACGGGTTTGCACAAAACAAAACAAATGGACTCTGGAAAGTCTGGAGTTTTTCTATCTTCCTTGTCTCCATGTTGGATGTAGCTGGCATGATGTCTTTGCTCCACATTGGCTCACCATTTGTAGTAGTATGCCTACTGTGTAGGCTCAGCAAGGATGACAAGGAGGAGTTCTCATACCTGCAAACTCTGCCAGACCTCATCAGAGGGAACCACTGTCATGACCAATGCCATTCTGGACAGTGGAGCCACAAGTCTGAGTTCAGGTGTTTTTATTGATTCTGAACACCTCAGATGTTCTATTGATAGCATGTGCAGATCATTAGCAATCAAACATCCCCCACATAAATCCAATACCTGCAGATAATATAAAACACCAAGGCCTAGGCTGCCCTTTTCCCAACAGTGCAAAAACAACTATTTTATGCATAACTAAAAACAAACTTTTACAACACGTGCCACCCAAAATTATGTAAATTGGATCACTTGAATTAAAAAAATATATATTTGAAAAATATGGAATCCAATTATACAGTCTAGGAAAAAAAATCATTTTAAGAGAATTTAAATTTGAACACTTCCTTTCCCTTTCATCTCACAATCCGGAATCTCTGGTAGGTTATTCTGGAAGGAGAAGCCTCTACATTTTCTTCCAGTTCTAGGACTCCAGGGCTAGTCTCAGAGTCTCACTGGCACCTACATTATCTATAAACTTAACCAAGGCTGGTGTTTTCTGTACTGAGGTGGTAAACAACTTCTTCCCCTGGGATGTGCCTCAACCTCTCCCTGAATTGACAACTGGTCAACCCATCTTGAGAAACAATAGAGTTTAGGAGCCAAGCTGTAGAGTGTGAGCCAAACACGGATCCCAGAATTTCAAGTCAAAGCCTTCGTAATCAGTATTATTTGTTTTTTAGAAAAACACTTGCTATAAATTGGACATAATGACATTTACCTCGGAAGATCACATTTGATGCAATGATGCACAAGAACAGAAAATTGCCTGGAATATAACCAATGGCCCACAAATCAAAGTCATGGTAATAAACGTCACATCCGCTGCGAGGGGCCAAGTGTCATGGGAAACGCTGGGATGCAGGAGCACCCTACAGGTGCGTTAGGGTGAACTCAGCTCACTTAACATTAAGCTCTCAAACTTTTTTTTCATCATTTTCCCTGAGACAAGAGCTCATGTAGCTCAAGCTGGCATTAAACTCACTTTGTAACCCACAATGACCTTGAACTCCTGATCCTACAGCCTCTAACTCCCATGTACTTAAATTACAGGAAGTGCTGCTGTGCCAGGATCCAAACCTTTTTTCTATGTGGAAAATTTAATCTGTGAGGGAGAAGTGAGTGCTCTGAGCAGAAGCCTAGGTTTTAATTCTCCCTGTGTTGAGGCAGAGGAGAGTAGGTTCACTAGAGAGGAGGAATTGCTGCAGATGAGCGTTGTGTATCTCCCCTATCTCTGGGAAGCGAAAGAGATTTGTGTCCGTCTATCCTTCGGTCCATCTTAATGTACGTAGCATTGTGAAATGTCATCTAGTCAGGAAATTATCAAAGTGGCAAGTCCTACTTCAAGGTGCAGGTAAGTTTAAGGACAGAGGAGGAAATCTACTCAGGACACGCAGTCTGTGGATTATGTTCATTCTAACTCTATTGACAGTCCTTGGTAGCCACGTATTTTATTGCATATTCTCTTGCTGTTCTAGCTTACAAACCATTTGAAAAGTGGAACAAGTGGACTATGGAGATTTCCATGTGTCGGGGAACAGTGCCCTCTACTGTTCAACTGAAATATATGCAGCTGTGGTCAAACCAAGGGCCTTCCTGCTGCAATAGCCCAGACATGCTCAGTCTGCTGTGATAGACACACACATCACTTGGAAAGGCAGTGTCTAGGTCTCAGGAATAAAAATGCCTCTGTGGGCAGCTAGCCAATGGTAGCAGCTCCCTCTTCATGTTGTAGGTAGCCTCTGATTTTTTATGCTGCACATGTGCCCTGCCTCAAGTTCATAGCAAGCACCCAGGAGCTGAAGTGTGCTCTGCCCTTTATCAGAGGAATTCTAAAAAGCAGTGACAATGCTAACCATGGCACTTAACTCTATAATTGCTCTGCTTCTGAGGCTCATAAAGTTAACAATCCACTTGAACTCAGAGCATTTGCAGCTGTAGTCAGAGGAGAAGCAGTTCATTGCCTAATGTTTATACTGGGGAGGAAATATTCTCCCCCTCCCCTCTCTCTCCATTCTTCATGCCTCCTTCTTCTCCTTCCTTTCCTTTCTCCTAGCCATTCCTAAAATTATCTAAAATAGTATGGTATCTCTTTCTTCAGAAGTATTCTATATTTGGTTTTGTCTGCCTTCTAAGTATATATATATATATATATATATATATATATATATATACATATATATATACACACACACATGTAATAATATATGCACACATAATATATACATGATAATAATATATATATATTAAAGTGGGCTCCTTTGCCTCTGATCTGAGGAAAACTCTGTTTTTATTTATTTATTTATTTATCTATCTATCTATTTATTTATTTATTTTTTTTGAGGCAGGGTTTCTCTGTTGTAACGCTGGCTGCCCTGGAACTCACTCTGTAGACCAGGCTGGCCTTGAACTCACAGAGATCTGCCTGCCTCTGCCTTCCAGGTGCTGGGATTATAGGGATGCATCACCACTGCCTGACACCTCTATGCTTCTTAATCCTCAGCCACTGTATTCTGACCCCAACAATGCACTCAGTCCTCACCTTTATTTGAAACAATGGCGAGACAACGCCACAGGTATCAGGCTGGTGCTGCGGACTGAGTCCTCTTCAGTCATTTGGGGCTATTTCCCCAGCCTTATCCCCCCGGGCCATCCCAGAGAACATATAGTGATGAAGCATTCACAAAGAAGGAGGGGGGAATCTTAGTTTTCATCAAATAAATGATTATGAAATTACAATGTGTGGAAGTACTTTTTCTTTTCCAATTTAGAGTTTCAAATGCATGAGGTTAGAGGGTGTCGACTTCTCTGTGGCAGGGCAGAACTCTGCAGTGGGGCTGTTTTACATCATCTTTCCGTATGCCAAGAGTGGAGTCCATAAGACAACACTACTGCCCATGGGAGCAAACTGCCAGGCTCTGGGAAGGAAGGAGCAATCTAGTGTGCAATCAGACCTGGATTGGTAGTTCCCCAGAACTCAGCATGGTGTTGGGTCTTACCATTTAGGACACTGCAGGACTAGGTTACAAATCAGAGTTATCAGAATTTAACAGTACCATACCACGCAGCTTAACAGGTTACGTTGCCAACTCTCATTTGAGACAGGATCTCACTATGTAGCTGGAACTCTCTATGTCAGTCTGGCCTTGAGCTCACAGAGATCTGCCTATCTCTGCTTCAATCCTTTGGTACTTCTGTTTAATTGCGTCCATTGAAAATATTAACCCAAGATAGATTTGTGCTGTGTATGTGTGCGCGCACGCCCGTGCATGTGCGTGAAGAGTCCAGAGGCTGGCGTTGACGTTATCTTCCTCTACCACTTGAGACATCTCTCACTGAACCTGTAGCTCATGGTTTCAGCTAGATTGACCCCCAATCCTCTGAGATCTGTCTCTGTTTGCCCAGCCTCGGGTTTACAGGTGCGTTCTGCCATGCCTGGCTTTTACAAGGTTGCTAGACCAGGGATTCGAACTCAGGTTCTCATGCTTCTACAGCAGGACTTTTACTACTGAACCATCTCCTCAGCCTTAAGATTTTAAAAAGATTTTATTATTTTTAACTAATTCTTGGAGAATGTCATTCCACACAGTGTATTTTGATGATATTTATTCCTAAGCTCCCCTCAAACTTGCCCTTCCATTCTTACCACCCTACACACCCAATACTGAGTTTTCTTTTTCTACCCCTGCCAAGTCCAGCTTGTGTTGCCCAGTGACTCTTGTTTTTATCTTTCTGTAAAGGCATCACTGACAGTGGCAGCTTATCTCACAGTCTAGCTCAGTGGTTCTCCACCTTCCTAATGCTGGAACCCTGAATACATGTTCTCATGTCGTGGTGAGCCCCAACCATAAATTTATTTTTGTTGCTACTTCATAACTGTAATTTTGCTACTGTTATGAATTGTAATGTAAATATCTGATATGTAGATGGTCTTAGGTGACCCCTGTGAAAGGGTCATTCGGCCCCCAAAGGGGTTGTGACTCACAGATTGAGAACCGCTGTCTAGCATAATCCATGAATCTGATGGCGCTACCCATTGGGCATTGTCATGGGGAATCACTCCCCTATGTTTTCTATCACAGGACCCATCATGACCACATGTATCTGTTTCCCTTTCTCCCCTTTTCAAGGACAGATGTTATGCCTCCCTTGTCTAGTATCTCCAACCTTAGTTTACCAAAACTCTTTCCCCCCCCTTCAGACAACAGCAGCATAAACTCAGGATTTGGAATACTAACTAATTGGGAATTTGAGTGTATAGAGATGCTGTCTAAAGAGCTCATCCAACAGCAGCTTAGGAACTAAACTTATGTCTGACTACAGAAATAAGTGGTCTAAAACTACTTTTTATTAAACTAAGTTTTCTCTGGGGTCTGGTATTTTGGAGGAGTGTAGAACGGGAGCGCAGGAAACATGTGCACCTTGAAGCTTCGCTTAGGTGATTTTCTGGACCCTTTGGGTTCCACAGACTCTAAGAGGAAAGAATCCTGAGAGGGGCGCTCTCCAGGCTGGCTTCAGTCACCAAAAGCTTTCCTGATAGACCAGCATTAGAGTCCATCTTAATTATCAAACCTTGACCTTGGTGCTAATGATTTGAACAGAAGGATGTGTGTGCCCTGCACAGTGCTGAGACCTTGAGCGTGCTGTACCTGGTCAGCGCATGGCACTGAGGGACACTTACTTGCCTCTGCAGAGCACACAAGTGCGCAGGATCTTGAGCTGCCTCTATTGTTTCTGGAGCAGGCCTTATTTCTCTCCTTGGCTCATCTACCTGTACAGTCTCTTTCTATTATCCAGTATGTCTTCATTTGTTTAATAAATGATTCCTGCGCCTTGTGTGGGCTCACTTTTCAACAGTGACATCGTGTGGTCTCAAGCAGCAATAGCAGTGCACTGAGCTAGCATGTTTTTTCCTGGCTAGTGATCAGTTCTTGCCTGTGAACTTCAGAGCTGTTGGGATCCTGAGAGTGTTGTAGGGAGGGAGTCCTGGAACACGTCCTGGAATAAGACACTTAGATGCTTTGGTAGTTTTGGAAAAATAAGGGCTGTGGCTGTATGTAGATTACCCTGAGCTTCAAAAGTGGTTTATACCAATTGTGTGCAGTTTAGAGTCCTTGCTTATTGCAGCTCTAGAGACCTGATTAAGGACACGATGCTTATCATGAACTGTCTGTAGGGATTTGCAGTATCTCAGTCTACAATCTTGAGGACTTATACATTTTGCTTGTGGGAAGACAGATGGGGGTCCGGCTTTAGGAGTTTAATTACTAGAGCTGAATGATTAAGGGGGTGTCTGCTTTTGCTTGTCAAACATTCCTCTCCCCATTTCTGGAAACATACTCTTTTCCTGTGGGAAACACACTGTCTACAATCTAGCTGGGCTGGTCTACTTAACTGTTTCTTTTCTGTGTGTCTGTGTGTGTGTGTGCCCGCACAGACACTGATGGAAGACATAAAGAGGGAATCCGATGTCCTGCCCTATTTATCTTCCCCTGTTTTCTTCAGGCAGGGTCTCTGAAGCTCACCATTTTGCCTCAGTGGCTTGGCCAATGAACTCCCAGGATTTGCCTGGCTTTCTTCTTCAACATTGGGCTTACAAGCACAGCTGACTCTTTCACATGGGGGATTTGAACTTAGGTCCTCTTTCTTCCACAGCAAAATGCTCTTACCCACTGAGCCAATGTCCTCCCTCTTCTCCTTTTTACCCCTCCCATTCCTTAACAAGGGGTTAGACACATGTCTCAAGGCTTGACTAATCAGGAAGTCTGTCCTGTTGGACACAGTATTTGTGGGACAGGGGTTAAATGATTTACCCCAGATGGGCTAGTCTGTGTTTTCTGGGCTCTGCCACTAGAGTTAATGGTAAGATTGTTTCATTCTGCTGAGGTTGCTAATTGGGTAGTACAGAATTTAGGGTTGTGACAGTCATCGTGACCTAAAAAGGGGAATGACCAAAGAGAAAGAAAAGGAAATGAAACCCTGATGACATTTTGAGGCTTCTCCCAGCCTGGCCAATTACAGTCCTAGGTTTTTGTTGTCAATGTTTTTATTTATTACTGTTATTATTATTATTTTGGAGAGAGGCTCATCCTATATTGCCTCTGCTGGTCTTGAACTCATGACTTTTCTGCCTTAGTCTCCTGTGTATCTGATGTGACATGTGTGAGACACTACAGACAAGCCTGTTGATGGATCCACACACACACACTGGGTTAGTTGAAGCTACTTTAGAGTCTCATGTAAGTTCTACTGTAAGTAGTGGGGGATCTTCTGTATTTCAGAGATATAAGTCACTAGATTTTGGAGATTCACAGAACCCATAGTTAGTTCTAACTTTACAAAGCATCTATAGAATTCCAAAATTAGCCAGGTTGTCTCATTACTGAGCACCATTATTTTATCCATAGTTAATGCAGAGATTTTTTGACAGAGTTCTTTACTGGGCAAGGTTAATCTTGGAAAAGTGACATGGAGACCGATGGTCACCAAGTAGGTCAACCTCAAGGGAAAAACTGAGGAATGCCTCTTCTCTCCACGGATTCTGTCACCTCCTGTTGACAAGCCTGTGTCCCTCTTGCCTTCTGTTGCCCACGGACATTGCTTGGGGTCAGTGGGGTAACATGTCTTCTATCTCAAGTGTGAGAGATGGGAAGAGGAAGCAGCGCAGCTTCCACAAGACATCCCTGCTCAGTATCTTGGGCAGAGCATTGACGAGGAGGTCAGGATTTATGAAGATTAAATGGAAGATCAGGTATCCCAGCAATCTGATGAAAAATAGCATGCTAAAAAAGAGGGATCGAAAAACGCTGAAAGAGAAACACCAGGAGCTGTTAACCAGGCTTAGAAGACCTGGAGCAGGCCAGAAACTCATACCTGAGCACCTCTCAACTCTTCACGTTCCATCGTCACCCTTTAACTGCTCAGTTTGTTACTCTTTCCATTCACCCCTATTTGATTTTCTTTGTGCCATTTCTCATTTTGTGCCATGGAACTTCATTTTGCTACCCTCCCCCTTTTTTTAACAATTATTTTCCAAAGTAGTTAGTTGCATCTACGTTTGAACGTCTGTAGGCCCACATCTTTTCCAACATGGTCTTACCAGATTCCTAACAGTTTACCAGTCAAACAATTATCAAACAAGAACTCATTTGGCCTTATGGTTCCCTGATGAACACCGAAGCTGAACACCTACCTGTCCACTGGCTGGTTGGTCTCAAGTTTTTCTTCCTCTTGCCCATTATCTATTGGATGGTTTGTGCTTGTTGATTGACAGGAACTCTTTATGTATTGTGGATGTAGATCCCCCCTTTCCATCATGTGTAATGTTCTATACTCTCTACCTTTATAATATTCTCTGCTTCTCAGGTATCAGAGAACAAAGACTTTTAATTTTAATAAGATCTTGTTTGTCAACTTTTTATCTGATTAGAATCAATGCTTAAGCTTGGTGGTACTTGTCTGTAACCCCAGCACTTTGAAGGCTGAGGAAGGAGGGTCATGAATTGGAGACCAACCTGAGTTGCATAGTGAACACGTCTCAAATAGCCAAGCAATGAAACAGAAATCTAGAAAGATACTTCCATTTCTCTATTCAAAGTCTATGCATGTTTGCTAAACATCTGCAAACTCCTTATTGGTTTTCCCTCCAGTGCATGCACTGGAGTGTGAACTGGACTTAATGGCCTACTTTTAAGGCATAAAGGATGGCAGAAAGCAGAGTGAGTCTTGCTGGGCTCTGGTGTTATGGTTTAGAGGAGCAGCCTGGGGTTTCTGGGAGCACTCTGCTCACTGTTCCAGAAATATCCTAGGCAGGGATACGGGAACATGTACTACTTCATGTATGTGGTATAAAAGCGTGCTCTCTTTAACCACATTTTCCAGACAATCAGAGTTGACTTTTAAGCACCAATAATTTTAACTGTCCTGGTGGAGCTATTTCTATACCACATTTCACACCACTTTGAATGTGCGTTTGAAAATGTGTTCTTTAGCAGATGGGACATAATTTGACCTTTTCTAGCATGTGGAGGGCTTCATGAATACTCATTGTTTCTTGCTATCCCAGTGTTCCACTCAGGACTAACATGCACTCAGTTGTTCAAATCTTGAATCCCTGTTCATTTAAAGAGTTAAAAAAATTATTATGTGCTAGATACTATTAGGGATTGCTTTCCAGAAATGTTTTTCATTTCTTATGTCTGCTGTTAGATGGTGGTATACTTGCTTCTAGGGGTTCTGTCCCCCCACTTCCTGTCTATCATCACCCCTGGGAAACTGTATGCATCAAGCTACTTCAAGCCTTGAAAGGGAGAGAGGGAATAAATGTGAGAGTCACCACATATTTCTCGGGAATCAAGACTTCTGTTCCTCTCCTCACTACTACATTGCTAACTTCCGACACAGGGAAGTTGAGTTTATCCTTTGACTTTGGACCAGAGGTCATGTCACTAGAACTGAGATATACAGCTAGTGACGTTAGTCTGCTGATATGGTGTGTGTGTGTGTGTCTCCTTGTCTAGACTTTGCTCTCTGCCAGATGGCTAAGTCTGGCTCCTGGCTCCTTAGCTTTACAGGAAGTTTACTGGATGAGACCTTGCTTACCTTTTACTGAATCTCGATGCCTTTTTGGTGATGGTATTATGCTGGAAGAAACACCAATAGTAAATCAGCAGTTTCTGGAAGTTGCCAGATGACATTAGTGAATCATCAACTGAATGTTATATTTACATAAAATCTTACAAATTCTTAAATATGTACAAACACATGTAATTTTCAAAGATGAAAGTTGCCTTGTAACGATTTGTTTTCTGTTTAAAATTATGTGTGTCTGTGTGTGGATATGTGTGTGTAGGTTTGAGGGCTCGTGGAGGCCAGAGGACGGTGTCAGAGCCTCTAGGGCTGGAATTCCAGATGGTTGTGAGCTGACTGAATTGGGTGCTGAGAACTGACCTAGAGTCCTCTGCAAGAGCAGCAAGCACTCTTAACAGCCAAGCCACCTTTCCAATCTTGGTTTTCACACCACACACACACACACACACACACACACACACACACACACACACACAGCTGATATAAACTAAGGTAGAGAAAGATGTTAATGAGGTAATAACATAGCTAGCAAGTGACCCACAAACTGGGTCCTCAGAGATCACATTCTTAGCTCTCTAAACTGTTCATTTACCTTCTACTTAGCCAAAGGGGACTTAAAGTCTATGGGAACCATACAGACATGCCCTAAAACAGAAGTTTCAAAAGAACTAAAATAATCTCAAAATGAGACTGTCTGGATTTTTGACATCTCTCTTTCAAAACATTTTCTCAGCTATTTTATTGTCTTTATAACTTTCTTGTGAAATCAAGAGTAAGAGAAGTTCTGGCCACATTTTGAAGCCAACAGAACTGGAACTAGAAACTGAAAACGGGTTCTGTAGCCTGAGGGAGCTGGAGCGCCAGGGCAGGTGCTCAGCCACTCAGGCAGCCATTCCTGCACGAAGGCACTTAAACATCATTGGCCAATGGACCCTCATGGGATTATAATGGGCTTCAGGAAGCCAAATATATTTTCCTCTGATCATTGCTAAGGAATCCTTCAATAGGCCTCTGAGAAGGGATGGTAGAGCAGACTAAGCTTGGTTCTATATGGTCAGATCTAGCAAATTTCAGGAGTCTTATTTGCTGAGCGGAATGTGCAATGTTGGGGGCCAGAATGCTGTGTGACACCTGAGCATGGTTCAACAGAAGCAAACATCTGACTGATCCCAAGACCATAGTTAACATCTGTTATTTTCTTGTATAGAAAGAGATGGACTTTTCCCCCCCATGAGATTAAAAATCATTTATCTTGACTTCATGAAAACTCTGGTGATTGTCAACCTCGGCTCTAAGATCAGTGTAACCCAGTGTGTCTGTTGCTATGAGACAACCAGAAGGCTGAGAGGACTGGTACCCTCCTTTCAAAAATTCTGCCACTTCAGACCTTTGCCTGTGAGCTGGTAGCTTCATGAGCTAAATACGGGCAGACACTGAGGTCTACCATAAAGAAGTATGGCTTCCTGTGTTTTAACTTCTAGACCAACTCCAGCTACGTGGTAGCAGATACCTGGTGTCCTATATTGTAAAAGACCCGAGACCTTATTGGGAGGAACAGAAAGGCATTTTATGTTAGACGAGAGAAAGGGCATGTGCTATGTCTGCCCTCTTATGCAGAATACCCTCAATTTCCTGTTTTCATTTGGAAGTCTCTTAGATCTTAGTTTGAGAATCTGTCATTTGTACGGATAACAGTGTGAGAGACAACTTCTCTTAGCATTTGAGGGTGGGGTGTAGAATACTTCAGGATTAGGTTGGAAATGTTTGGAAAGTGCAGCGAACAAGCTGGGTATCCACTTGGTGACTTACAGTTCCTATAAACTCCCTTGGAAGGCAAAGGCACTGAGCAGGAGGAGTGGAATTCTCACCTTATTATTTAGGATGTTACTCTTTTCTCTCTCAGAATCCATGCTTAAGACTTTTGATCTAAGAGGAAAGGGGACCACAAAAGAGATTGGACAAAATATTCAAATACTCATAACATAGGACGGTTGTTTCAAAGCTGCAATTATCCAAAAGCATAGCCATCACCTACAGCTGTTTAAACAAGTTTAAACAGAAAATCAGCCTCTTGGCCACATTATCCATCTTTCAAGTACTCAAAGCCAGTCACCTGTGAACTGTGGCTTCCTATTGGATGGCACAGAAAGTTCTACTAGACAACTGTTTCCTAGAACTTTAGCTTAATAGTGTAGTCCTAATCTAATGCCCAGCAAACATCTAGAAAGACCTGAGAGTGTCCTTCAGGATCAAGGACTTCCATGTTGTGGGGCCTGGCTTTTACATTGCCATTTTTAAGTGGCTTACTCAGAGGATTATGCAGTTTTGGCTTCTTCTTGTTGAGCCAAAGACCCTCCAAATATTTAATGAACAGAAATGCTTGTTCATTAAGACAAGCTCATAAAGAGAGAGGTGATGGAAGCGAGGCTCTTTCTTTTGCTTCTGTACTATTTAGACCTGAGAAGGAGAGCACACCTATTTGCAAGTCTTGCTTGTCATTTCTAGTTTTTAATGTTCGTAGCTCAAAAGAGTGCACAGTTCTCAGTTTCAGAATACATGGTCCACAGTGTCTCCAAGGATGCATATCTTACCTATATCATGGTTGGGGTTTTATGTAGTTAGAGGAAGTGAGGATGATGACAATTTTAAGGTCAACGTGCGAACCGTAAGGCATACCCCACTTACCAAGGAGTTCAGACACCAATACTTTAAAATGCATGTTCACGCTTGCAATATTAACCCAGAGACTAGTGTAGCAGTGTGATAAAGTTATGAAGGAGGATGTGTTTCTGTAGTCTTTTAAGACTGTGATTCTAACAAGATCACAAAAGGGGGAACTTATCCAGTTCCAGAGGGGACTTGGGCAGGGTTCACTCTGACTCAGCTGAGAAGGGGGTTTACCACCGAACCAGAATGTTTGTCAATGCTCACACTTCTCTTTCAAGGAATCCTGTCTCTAGATCTTCTTCTATCCTCTTCAGAGCTTCTTGGTACTTCTTTAAAGAGAATTGAAGGGAATCACAGTTACTATTTGGATACTTTATGGTTTTTCTAAATGTGCAAACACTTTTCACTAGACTATAGAATGAATGCATGCCACACCCTTCTTTTTTAATAGATCCCACCCACCACCTTCTCTCTCCTTACTCCTCAGTGGTGGGTAGGGTTAGGTCCCACGAATAACTGGGGTTAGACACAGACACATGCTTGTCATTAATTTAAGAACACTGAGATAGCAGAACAGCAGTCACCAAGAATCAAGGGACAATAGGGTGATAGGCGCCAGAAATTGATGACTGTAGTCTCTCCCTAGTACCACACTGAGGCAATTTTTTTTAGGTAGTATTCCTTAGGAAGCCTAGTCACCTTTTATTCTGTCCCTTAATAATCCCTTTGTTGTCCCTTGCCTGAAAAGCTGTACCTTTATGCAGAGAGCTTGATCTTCACAGAGCTGAGATATAAACACATAATCTTCCATTATCTGGGAAATCAAAGTTGAGACCAAAGTTTTCCCAGTTTATTGCTGGAAGAGCAGAAGTACTTATGTTCCACCCCTGCTTCCAGACTCACTACATAAACCTTTGCTGCATGCACAAACTCATTTGGTTTTTGAGGACAAATATATTATATCTTATAGTCCAAATGGGAATTATTTAGGGAAATTTGGGAAAGGAACAGATAGTAGTATGTGTTAGACTCAGATGTTGGAATGTGTTCTGTAAAAATGTTCAGCTGTAGAAAATAGAAAGGATTGGGTTTCTTCCTTATTTTTTTTTTTTAGGCCACCAATTAGGCCCAGGATGGTCCTGAGTCTGGATTCTGATTGTGTATCAGTATTGTGAGGTATGCATTAGGTTGACAGGGGTCATGCTTCCCCTTCTCAGGAAGAACTTTGAAGTCCCTGCTGTTACCTTGCCCAGCTCCTTCTCTTGGACTGCACAGGAATATTCCAACTGTTGCAACTTCATCTGTTGAAAGGAAAGGATCAAAGACCTCAGCAGATGAAAGCGCACAGGACTGGCACATCATCTCAGTGGTTCTCTGATAGCTCTCGATGCACCAGGCCACAGTCAATGGGGCCTCACTGCATCCAGTGTGCTGATGTGTTGGGTGAACAGACTTCTCTACACTGTGTTTTGTCTGTTACTTTTGCCCTTGAACTATATAGTTCTCAGTTCTATCCTCTCACTAAGCTATTTTTCTTGAAAATTACAAATCTTGAAAACTTGCCCTTCCCTTTTCCTCCTCCTCGTCCCCTCCCTTCTTTGGTTTCTTGAGACAGGGTTTCTCTGTGTAGCCATGGCTGTCTCGGAACTCATTCTGTAGCTAGCTGGATCCAGGACTTTTGCCCAATATTTTATCCCTCACTATAATCACTCTTCTTTGTTTTATATTCTTAACTGTTTAGAAGTCACTTTTGTATTGTATTGGTCACTATACTAATCTCTTCTGTCTCTCTCTGTCTCTCTCTCTCTCTGTCTCTCTGGATAGCAAGTATTGATGAGCCCTTTGCCTTCGTTAGGAGCTTTCACTGTAGTTGGGAACATAACAAAAACATCAATACAATAATGGTCTGTGCAAAAAAGGCAATAAAAACACAAGATCAGAGATAGTAATGTGTTAGCAGTGTGGGAGGGTGAGGAGAGGGGAAGCTGCTAAGATCTCTGTAAAGAGATGGTACTTAAGCTGAGGTCTACATAATAAATAGTAGCCTGATGGATATTTGGAAGAAATATGTTTTGTGGGGGAGGTTATTGCCAAGTCTAAGGTCAGGGAGTAGTGCACATTTGTCCATCTAACAGGTGGATGAATGTGGCTGGTAGGGCCCAGACTGTAGGCCCTTATAGCTTCTGAAAGGAGTGGCCAGATTGTAGACTCCTGCAGCTTCTAAAAGGAAGCGATAGAACCTCATAGATTCTAGGAGCAGGCGCCTAGGTTCTATTCTAGGACCCTGGAGCTAGTAGATGGAGTTTGAATCTTTATTCTAATTGCAGTGTGAATCCAGGGGAGGGCTTGAAGTATAAAGACCAAGTCTAATATGTGATTTGAAAGAATAATTGGTATAGAAAATGGATAGGTTAGGAATAAAATAAGAAGCAAAAAGAACAGTTACTGAGGCAATTTCAGTTGCCCATGTTGTGGTAGCTTTCAAAAGCAGGGAGTAACAAGGCTAACAGATGGAGAAGACAGGATTCATTTGGGGGTACATTGGAGACAGAGCAGAAATACCACACTTCTCTATTCAGCTCTCTTTTTCCTCTTCCATCTAGACGCCATGATTTGACATCTGCACTCTGCACAGTTACTTCTCCCTTCAATTAATGACGTCAAGGCAAGTTATCCAGATGTTCTAAGAGCTGTTTTTTTTTTTTTCAGGTCAGTGCTGTGAGTCATAAGGTTTGGGAGCAGATAACTCCTTAAGTGGCTGACCTGATTCTAACATGCCAGAGGAAAAGCAGAAAAAGAGACACTGTGCATCACACAGTAACCATGCCAGAATGCCACAAAACAGATGGCTCACAGGGCTAATGACATTCTCCAGCAAGGAGTGGCAGTAGTTCTCACAAAGGCTGAGATGCTGACAGCCACCACAGCCAGACTCAATGTGTTTCCCATTGATTACGGCTGAGTGACCTACAGCAAAACCTGTTTTGTAGAGGACGAGATCTTGGGAGAAAAACCACTCTCCCGACCTATGGCAAGCCTAGTCAAGTCTTTATGACCCTTTCTGGTCTTATCTCCAACTTCTTGTGGATGTGGCCTCACAAGCCATTTCCCTCTTCCCAGATGTTTCCTACAGGAGCATAGTCAAGCGGATTAACTTGCTGGCTTTGGACTGCTTGTGTATGTGGCCTCCAGTACTAAATTGGCCAGCAGAAGATGGGACAAGAATTCTATGTACTTTCATTTTCTGCTTCTATCTTCAGCATCCCCATTTCTTCAGAAGCTTCAGACTCTGTGATTTCTTTTTTTTTTCTTTTGAATTTTATCTGCTTTCTCAGTACAAACGTGTGTGTGTGTGTGTGTGTGTGTGTGTATTTATATATTTCTTGTACTTTTGATCGAATAGATTGTGGTTAGCTTAGCTTTAAGTCCTCAGATCCGGAGCATAATTAGAGGATAAATGCTACACATTCATATTATGTTTAGAAAATAAATAGTTTTGGGACTAAGTGAACAAATCCTTTTTTGATTGTAATCAATTAATATACCTTATTTGACATTCAATAGACATATATATCCCAGGTCTGTATTTATTAAATTTATATGTAACCTCAGCCAAACTTTTAAGTAACAACTTCAAAACTGTGAGATGATTCTGTGAGCGTTCAGGTAACTCAATATTTCATATACACAGTCTCATTTGTTCCTCAAGCTGAGACGGTGAGAGATGAAATAGTCCAACTACGCACACAAGATTGAGTGGTAAAGCCGAGTTTAAATGAGGGACTTCGGCTCTCTCAGTGATCTGTACCTATGTGTGCTCTGCTCTTCTCAATAGAAGAGAAAGATCTGCTGCAGAGAGACATTCTTGTGTAAGGGCAGAGGAGCGAGACGAGACCTCAGTGGCACTGACTATATCAAGTCTGATATGGGCCAAAGTATGAAGAATTTACAGTGATTAGATGGTTGTGTCTAGCATGACAGCTTGTTTCTGGGCCATGCAGTCCAAACCTACTCTTGATTGCTTTATAGCACTACTTACCTTTGACTCTTCAGGGGTTATTTTCAGATCACCTTGTTCACACCTGACTATCTTTTGTGATTTCCTTGTAAGCTACAGTTTCAAATAAAAAACACATTTCAAATATAAATATAAATAATAACAATAATAATATTCAGAAAGAGGAGATATCCTCTGCTGTGTGGGTTAAGATATGCGCTTCGAGGAGATGACCTTTGGGAGAGACTTGGTGTCCTGAAGAACCATCTTTGTTCTACCTGTGCTTTCTTACTAGTCTTGTGACATAGTCAGGACAAGCAAGCACTTTTCTCAAGCCCTAATTCAAGACAGGCTACTGAGGGCGTCAGGATGGCTCAGAGTGGGTATCAGTGTTAAATTCTCTGTAATGTGAAGAGGGCCTGAGAAGGGATAAGAGTAGATGAGGAAGAGGAAATTTCTGGGGACTTTAGGGAAGTTGCGTGTGTGCTATAGACTCTGTTGAAGGTAAAATTAACTTCTCATAATGTGGAGAAACATTTAATCTTTTAATCTGGCAGCGTGGTTGCTCTAGGGTAGAAAGAATGTAGCATACACCTTTAATCCCAATTCATAAGACAGTGGTGGTGCAGGCCTTTAGTCTCAGCACTTGGGAGGTAGAGGCAGAGAGTAGAGGCAGAGTTCAGAGTTCAGAGTTCAGAGAAGGGAAGCAAGGAAGAAGCAGAGAAGAAGCAAGGCAGAGCTCAGAGAGAAAACGAGATGGAAGCAAACAGGAAGCAGATAAGAAGCGGAGCTCAGAGAGAAGTGGAGTTAGTTCAGGCAGGCAATTTGAATGCAGTCAGTTCACAGACAGTTCAGGAGGAGAAGCTGAGAAGAGCAGAGCCAGTGCACAATAAGCTAAGAGAGAAAGCAGAGAATCAGAAGCAGATGGTTTACTATTTACAATTTGGAGTTCAGAAGACAGCTAGTTAGAGTGAGCTCAGTCAGCAGTAAGTCTCAGAGGTTGAACTGTTCTGGGTTTAGGATTGAAGATTAGATTGTATGGAGGCTGAAACCCTCTAGGACTGAGGAATGAATTAGCAAAGAATAAACTGTCTTCTGCCATGAACCCACGGGAATAATAATCAATTAAAGTCAATGCACATCTACATCATATCAATCAATGTACATTAAAATCAATGTACATCTACATCATAAAGATCCCGGTTAAGCACTGCAACAGAGTGTCTATTGGAATCTATTTTCATGTGATAGAATGGAGAACTAGTGAGATCACTAAACACCTCACCCACTCCTTTCACTTTACACTTTTAGAGAATATTCATGGCTTTTTGGCATGAGCCTCAATCTCAGAAGAGTGGGTCAAAAAAGGGGATCCATGCCAAACTAAGGCCTCTTTGACACCTGTGTCCACTTATTTTACCTCTTTGGGAATGAGGATGCTGTAGGGGTACCAGGAAACACAGAGCCACATCCTACCTTTCTCTGAAGTTCTGAGATACTGTGGACCAGAGCCTCATTCTTCCTCTCCTGCAGAAAGGACCAGAGTGTAAGTATGAATCAAAATATCATCTGTTTTTATTCACCAGGTGGTATTTTTTTTAAAATAGAAGTTAGAATTTATTTGTATAATGTAAGTAGATGTTGAAATCACATCACAGGGGAAATAATCAGTAGCATATGAGAGATATAGATACTTATGTTACCAGTAATTAATATTGCCCAAGAAATCCTGTGCTCTCCAATTCTCTCCCATGCATGGGCATAGTCTTAGTTTGCAAAAAGCTCAGCTTACAAGCCTTTCCCCACCCGAGGACTAGGTTTCATGGAACCAGAAGGTGCCATGGAAACTTCCAAATTAGAGAAGCAACTAACAGTCCTAGCCAGCTATGCTGCCCATGAACCACAAATACCAATCAGCGTGGCATGATAACCCTGAAGGTGCAGTAGTGACATGCATACCTTGGTGGTAACCAACAGCTCTCTAATTAGACTTAAGACCTGCTCAACAGGAGGGAAATCTTGCCAGGTACTGAAACCTATCTAACTATCCAGGGACAGTGAAGTCATAAATCTTGGAGAAGAACTTTACTAAACTAGAGTAATCATTAACATTCTGAATGTTAGTCTTTATACCCACAGATAAGTGTAGTCGTCACCCCTCATCAAGGAAACGTCTCTTTGCAACAGCCAGAGGTCTTACTAGAAAACCACAACCGACTAAAATGCAGAATTTCAAGCCTACTTCCATCTGATACATCTTCAATACAACTCCTGCACTTAAAGCTCAGAGATCTCACCAAAGAGGAGGAGGAAAAATTGTAATAGCTAGAGACACAGGAAACTTTCTGTGAGATTGTGTATCCTAGAAATGACAGAAGCTACACCCATAAGGTCTTTTCAACATGGACATCTAAATATGACTTGAACAAGGATGATACCAATAGACACACTAATGTCAATGAGGGCCTTGACTCTACACAATAGTACAGCCAACTAAGAAATACTGAGAGAGAGAGAAATAGTCCTACCTATGAAAGAACACACCAATTAGTCATCCAACACCAAATGGTCAGCCCAGAAAACATACATACCATTTAACATCACACAGAATGAGCAGGTTATATTTATTTATTTAAGAATATATACACACATATATATGTAACAACAATTAATGAAAAAAGAGGCCATGAATTTGAAGGATAGCAGAGTGGCGTACATGGGAGGGTTTGAAGAGAGGACAGGGAAGAGGGAAATGGTATAATTATAATCTCAAGGACATTTTAAAAAGAATGAAAAGTATGATAATTATATATTTATGTTGATTTCATATTGAAATGACATTTCAGTTACATTGGGTTAAATTAAAATATATTATCAAATTAAGATAAAAAAGACTAGCTTAGTTGAAGGGGTATGTGCTCTAGGGTGAGACCAGGAGGAAGCCATGATTGTGCTTACAAGTCTGGCGGTTTCTTCTTCCAGCTCCTGCAGAGCTCTTTCACTTTCCATCACAGTGTAGTTTTCCTTCTCCCACTCCTCATCTTCTGCAGGGTCTCCAGTCTGGGTGATCTCACTTTCCAGCCTGGATGATGGAAGTATTATCCATAAGGACCCATGATGGACAGGTTCAGAAGTGATAAAGCTCAGGTGTTTGATGTAAGGGCACTTTGATGACTGCAAGTGCATCTCAAGTTGGAAACCCTTCTTTCCCAGATCCATAGAATCAGGTCATTTCCAAGGCATATAAAATAAAGGTTTGCCTTATTCCCAGGCCAAACACTCCAGTGTTCTTTAATTCAAGGTAAGCTCTGCCTAGTTTTATAAATAAACTTATTTTTATACTTGCTGTGTTTGAGTGTCCTAGCTACAGAGAAATGTCAGAGTAAAGATAGTTGTTTGCTACACGAGATAGAGTTCTCTAGAGTAAGTAGGAAAGTAGAGGTTTCCCCCACCTTCAACCAGCCCCCCCCTTCTTTCAGGTTGCAAACTTCCATTACAAAACCTTAAGACTTACCTCTGAATCTCACGTTCTTTTTCTTGTATTCTGAGAAGAAGCTCCTGGTTGGCATCATCTATTCTTTGCATATCCCTTTCTAGGTCCATGTTCAAACTGATAATGTTCTTCTTTGATTGGGACAATCTTAAGATTTCCAATTTTTCTGACCTGTAGGCTCAGCCCCCCAAATGAGCGAGGGCTGGTTATCTCAAGAGCAAAAATCACTGGGACAATTGGGCTCTCTAGAAGACAGGTATTTCATCTGCTGTGCTCTTCCTGGGAGCACACTTTTCTATTTTCATTCTTGGAAACTCATACAACTTAATCACACTCTACAATATCTCAGCAATTCTCGACCCATCAAGGGACATCTCAAGACAATGATGCATCTCCAGTCTGATTTTATGAGATGCTTTACTTCCTTAAATGGCCTTGTACTGGAAAGAACTGTTTCCCATGGTAACCTTTTCCTAAATTGTTCTCAAAATATGCTTACGCAGTACACTTTTGTTGACTATTTTTATCTAGGCACCTGCTCCACTACTTCTGAGTTAGTCTCGCTTTATCCAGAGACAGAAGTTTCTTGAGAGGGCTTCAGTCTTTCCCTTCTTGGTTCCACTTCTCTATGACTTTCTGAATAGAATGTTTGAGATTTCAGTGAGTACATGATTATATTTCAGGAACATCATTCAAGAGCACAAATATCTATTTTGAAAAAAACTGTGAATGAAATGATAGCCTTAGAAAGGGATCCTAAGTCGTCACGGGAGGCTCACTAAACTTTCCAGTATGTAAAATAACTAATTGGTTTGCCTTTGGAGTTCTTAACTGGAGATAGGATAGGGTGGCCCAGGGATTTTGCTTTGGGTGACACAAAGCATGATACTGAAAAAGCTTTGAAGGTTTTTGAAGGCTCTTTGAAGGCTGGCGTGGATGGGGAATTTACAGTAGTTACCACATCCTGTAGGAGTGGAGTGCTTTAGGGGGGAGGTGATTAGAGAGGTGTGAGCAGCAGACCTGCCTCGTACCTGGTGTATGAATGCACCTTTCATAATCGCCATTACTTACTCGTAATCTAGTTGATTTTCCTTCTGTTCTTCCATCGTAGACCCCTGAAATATCAGCAGAGATGCAGTTATAAACAGGGAGATGGGTCCATTACTCTTCCAAATAGAGAGAATATGAACTGGTTTTCTCTCTTCAGAGCCCCTGGGTTGAACATGACAAAAACTCCAGCTATTTTTGCTCATCATCTGACTCTGCATCAGGAAGTGAAAGTGCAGAGATTGTGCTTGAAAATTCCCTAATATATTTTGCAAGCAAACACACCTAGGGGCTGTTAGCCATAATAACTCAATTTGGAAATCTGAACAAAACACTAGGAAGAAACAGAGGTGATTAGTTTCTCTTAAATATCCTTTCTTTCTGATCTGCTTCTTTCTTAAAAGTCCCAGGGCACGGATATAGGTGCATCACTGCCCTGGAAAGTCATGACTATTCCCTAGCCCCTCCCCATCCTCCACTCCAGCCACTGCAAGCTTTGTGGGAAGTGTGTTTGTATTAACCAGGCTTCAGGAAAACAAGTAGAAGAAATCCCTGTGGCCCTGTCTGCCATGTACTCTCCCGCAAACTCTACCTCCCTTCTATTGAAGTGCCTTGGCTTCCCGATCCTGCCCTGGTCAATTAGCTTCTGAAGTTTCTGATCTCTTCTCAGTGGAAGCTTTCAACGGAATTTCACAACCTTCCATGGGGTTATGATGTCACAAGTGACGTAGGATGAGAAAGGCAGCATGTCAAAGTGGTGCCAGTGGTAACAGGTTCTTGTTATCTCTACAAAGTCAGAATTTTTGTAGATGTGTGGGCGTTATGGTTAAGTCTGCCCTAGGCAAGGATAAGCTTCAGGGAATCTGGTTTCTAGGTAATATAAGGGGACAGATTTCATAATCACATCTCTGGTAAATGGGGCCTTCTTTTCCCAAGTATGATGAAGATGGGATATTTAGTCTTGTGCCCTCAGTGATGCTATCCTGTGCCCAATTAATGACACATTCATCCTATGAGTATTGGAAAGCACCAGTGTCTTCAGAAGGAAACAGCACAATCCAAAGTACCTGTCTTAGTGAAAGAACTTACATTCTGAGGTTGTGTGTGTGTGTAGGGAGGGAGAATAAGTTAATTTTATTTCATATGAAAAGAGGAGAATGACAACATGAGCAGGTGAAGGAGGGAATGCAGCGAGTGTGTGGCAAAGGGAGGATTTTATAGTTTTAAGATGGGTGGTGTAGAGAGAGCCGTGGAGCCTCCTCATGTTTGAAGGTAGTGTGTCAAATTGTGAAGAGGCTTGGTAGACACGAGGAGAACTTTGGGTGTGCTGAGATGAATGAATCATCTAGCAGATCCAGCAATACCAACAAGGGGCACAAAAACCCATTTTGCCCACAGAGGCTCATGGGTATATCCAAGCTTTCCATGGTCTGAGTTTGAGAAACTAAGAATCACCCCACTCCCACCCGAAGACTGAGAAATGACGAGATTTTAAAGTTGAGAACACCTGTGATTATCCTGAATTAGCTCCGCCATGACTTCTCTTGCAAGCTTCAAGGGAAAATCACAGAACAGAATATGTGTTCTCTGTACCCGAAAATGTGTATGTGCCGGCCAATTCTTCACAGCTAGTGACTTCTGGGTGTGAGTCACAGAGACCTGTCAAGTTTCAGGTACTCAGAGAGGGCCACATTGAAGTGATTTGTGAGCCAGACCTACTTCTTAACATATTGAAGTTTCTAGCAAACTATTTGTAAAATTAATGGCCTCTGATGACCCCCATTACCATCTCCTGAAAGAAGGCATTTCATTGCTTTATGAAGCTGTACATAGAAGAGTAATTAAGTAACAATTCAGGCCAATGGCCTCTCCCAGGAATTGATGATAGGGAGAGTTCATTAACCCCAGCTGGTTATAGCTTCACCAGGAAATACCCTGGACCAAGGTTATTGCAGCTGTTAATGGATTGGATAGGGACTTTAACTGGGATAAAAATAAAGCCATATCTCCTTCCAGGGGAGCCTTTCTCCTTGAGGGGCTACCGAAGCAAGCTGGATGAGCCGCAATACTTCCAGCTTGGGGCCCTGCACCGATGAGGACAGCAGATTGCTACCAGTGAGAATCATTAAATCAAGGTGGAAACAGGGCCTTGGGGGCAAGTTAAGGTTTTTGGTACAAGCCTCTTCCTGCAGACCGCAGATGGCTTGATTAACACCCAGTGCAGCTTTTGGAGCAGCTGTTCTCCGTGGTGAGGTTTCTACGCCTCTCTCTCCAGCGGGCAGAGTGGCTTGAGATTCATTTCTTGCCTCACTCCCTGCTGTCAGAAACGCCCCTGCCTTTGTGTGTAACTCTATTGGGAAACTCTTGCCCTGATTCCAGGCTGAAAGCCCCTGCTGGATTTGCTGGGTCTGTGCCCATTCACTGTGGGGTCTGGCCAGGTATGTGCATCTGAACTCTGGGTGGAAGCCACCTCCAGGTGCTCGGTGGGGTGGGAGGTGCGGGGAAATGGAAAGCCCTCTGCTCTGCTCAACTCGTTTGTCCTTCCTTTGAAGGTTGAATGTATATTGGATGTGTTTGTAAGTAAGTCTGGTTTTGAGGTTTATAGCTGAGGGTCTAGGACATCATTTCAGAAAATTGTTCCTCAAATACACTGTATCCTCTATGTAGTTTTGCATCTGTAGTTACTATACTTGAATAAATTTTAGGTTCGTTTATAAAATCTCCCTCTCAACTGACAAAAGATACGCGCATTTCTTTCAAAATGAAATTTGTTGAATTATTGCTATTATAGCAACAGTAAATAACTAAAAAAGTTCATCATGGATTTTACCTTATAGAAATACTCTGGTTTTTGAAATATGTTATTAATTCTTCAAGAATTTCATTCAATTTATTTATTTATTTTTATTTTTTATTTTTTGAGACAAAGTTTCTCTGCTGTAACTTTGGCTGTCCTGGAACTCACTCTGTAGACCAGGCTGGCCTCAAACTCACAGAATCCTCCTGCCTCGGCCTCCTGAGTGCTGGGATTAAAGGCGTGTGCCACCACCACCCAGCCTATGCAATGTATTTAAAAATTATTATTATTATTATTAGAATTATTCATGTGTATGGGTATTTTGTCTGCATGTTTGTCTGTGTACCATGTGTGTACCTGGTGACTGTGGAGGTCGGAAGAGAGAGGCAGATCCCCTGGAACTACGATCAACTCCATTTTTGCTGTTTATGTACTCCTGGTGTAGGGTCATCCACTGAGTTGTACTCAACCTACCAGGAGCCAAATCCCTAAAGAAAACTGACTCTCCCTTCCTCAAAAGCCACCCATTGTCTGAGCACTCCACCAACACTGATTCTCAGCACATTGACCGTGACTCTTTCACTAAAGCAGCCCTATTCTGAAGTACTAAAGTTAGAACTGAAACACTTGGGAGGATGCACCCATAATAGTGACTAAACACTACCTTTCTACCCTCCATGACTGGCACACCCAGGCACACAAAGGATGCTCACTTGTGGCATAACTTGTGAGCATTTTTGTTTCCTCCGCCCTCTCATACAATCATGCCAAAGGGGGACACGAACATAGCTTAGTGGATATGGCACATGCTTAGCTTAAGTGAGGCTCCTGGGTTCAGTCCTTGACATACATACACCCTTCCCTCAGGAATACATTTATATAATCATTGTTTTTATCCTCCATGTAACCAAATGATGACAATATAATTATTTTTAACTGTTTTGAATATATATGTATATATGTATATATATGTACATATACATATATATATAATTATGAGGAAAATGAAAACAAGAAAGATTGACTAATGACAAATGCAGAACATAGTATGTTCTGATTCAGGTAATGAGATAATCCGAGATGACTACAGTATTAGCCTTTGTAAGGGAGACAAATGTGGGCACACTCTACCCTTTGATGTAGTAGATGTTCCGGTAGAGGTGGGTAGGAAGTACTCTGGGATGCAGATGAACAGTTTGTAGTTTTGGTGATTCACATTAGCTTCAGTAGGGCAGTGATTTCCTGTTGACTGCAATCCTGAAACAACTTTACCAAATAACGGGAGGATATTATAAGCAGAGATGAACAGTGACTTTGAGGGCACAATGCACTCAGTAAGGGACAAAATTCACTGTTATTTCTCGTAGGACATCAGCAGTTGTGTTACAAGAAAAGTGATGGTCTAACATGACTTTAAGTGAGACAGAAATAAAACTGTTAATTTAAAGATTTAAAAATCTTTTTGTGTGGGTGCTTTGCCTGGATGTATGTCTGTGTATCTGATGCGTGTCTAGTGCTCACAGAGGCCAGAAGAGGGCATGGGATCCTCTGAAAATGAAGTTACAGATAACAGGTGCTAGGAACCAAACCCAGATGCTCTGGAATTTCTTTTATACTCTTATTAAAGGAAAACATATAATTGGGGCTTGCTTACATTTTTTAGAGGTTTAGTCCATTATTGTCATGGCAGGAAGCATGGTGGCAGCAGGCAGACATGGTACTGGAGAGGTAGCTGAGAGTTCTATATCTGATCAGCAGGCAACAGGAAGAGAGAGAGAGACACTGGGCCTGGAATGAACATTTGAAACCCCAAAGACACACTTTCTCCAACAAGGCCTATTCCAGTAAGGCCATACCCCCTAATAGTGCCACTCCCTGGTGACCCAATATTCAAATCTGTGCACCTATGGGGCCATTCTTATTCAAACCACCACAGTCTTCCAAACTGTTAATTTTAAAATGAATTTTAATAGTAATAGTTGGATTATAGCTATGGTTCCATGGTTACAAGTGCTTAATGTTCTTGCAGAGGATCTAAGTTGGGTTGCCAGCACCCAGGTGCTAGGGAAGGACCAATCAGGCCAACACAGGAACATTGTGAATTGATTGGGGCTTCAGCTTTCATCTCAGAAGTATCTGTAGCGCTAGGCTTGGTGGGTAAAAGTGTGTGTGTGGGTCTATGAGAAAATGTTCTCACTCAAAAGATAAACAAAGATAATAATGAATGGACCCAGTATCATATTTTGTTACTAAAAGAAACAAAAGGTCACTGCATGTCCAAGTTGACAAAACTTACCTTGATTGATCAAAATGAAGACACTGTTTCAATAAAATTCTGAGTCTATAAGGAAGAAACCCTCCCCTCCTCTGACTGCCCATCAAATGAGGGAAGTGATCTAATACACCAGCAAACTATCAGGTTTCTCTTCTGAGTGTTAGTTAAAACTGAAAATCTACAGACAATTGTTTAGCAAGAATGTTTCAACTTGATTTCACATTTCTCAACCATGAACTTTGTAGATGCTGGCGTGTTGCAATGTCGAAGCTTGAACACACCTGAGCAACCATAATCTTTCAGGAAAGACAACATGAATTATGGATTTTAGACGCAGGCAATCTTTTTCCGATGTAAAGGTTAAATAATTTTCTTTCCATATAAAACTTTAGACACTCCAGTTTTCACTAAATTATAATCCATCTGAGGGCAGGACTTTGTGATGCGTACGACTGTGTCCAGACAGTATTGATCCTTGTGGCTGTCACTATCAATGTTGTTTCCTTCTTTTTTATATCCTCGTCTGGGCATGGAAGCACGCGGAGCCACTTATTTTCTCTAGTAATTTGATACTCTGTTACCTCCCTCCTGGACTGTCTCCTCTCTTCCTTCTTGTTGCAGTCTCAGATGGTTCTCTCGCATTCCGTAGGGTGTAATTCTGTCATCTACACATAAAGATGGTAACACAGTTATCCTTCCACATGGTACAGAACTTTGTCTTTTTCTCTCTTGTCTAAGACTTAGGAAAACAAAGGTTACCAGGGAAAACTTAGAAAGGTCCACTCTGAAAAGCAAAGAAGTAGAGGCAGGCTGACAGTCTGTTTCTCAAGTAGAAAATCTTATAAAGATGGCAGAGTATTTGTCAGCCTAGCACAGTCCTAATAATAATTCTGTAGGGTTTTCTTCAGAAAGAGTTAAAATATAAAATACATATGGTAAAATAATTTGTTAAGAATAGCCAGGAAGAGTGAATAAAGCTGTATGTGCTATTGCAGAGAGGAAGAGACAATGTCAAGAGTAAGGTGTAAAAGTAGTATTTCAATATATCTTTATCTTTTGGATTATAGCTTTTGATCAAGTATGCATTGGGTGTAATTTAAAAACACATAGCACAAGATTGTAACTAACAGGATTGAGACAGCATAGGATTCTAAATCAGAGAAATGTACACTTCCATGCTATGAGACTGGGTGTGTAATGACACACAAAGGGAAATGTTACTCTTGATGTAAAATAGAAGCCTCAAAGGTTTTAAATTTTTTTTATTTTTTGACTTTATGTACATTGGTGTTTTGCCTGCATGTATGTCTGTATGAGGGTATCAGATGCCCTACAACAGGAGTTACACACAGTTTTGAGCTGCCATGTGGGAGTTGAGGATTAAACCTGGGTCCCCTGGAAGAGCAACCAGTGCTTTTAACCACTGAACCATCTTTCTAGTTCCACCTCAAGGTTTTTAAAACAAGGAAAAGGAAAGAAAATAAATCCAAGGTGGGCACAGACATGGTTTTAAAACACTATGTACTCATGAACTATTGAATGTGCAGGTAAAGAGAGCTATGGACACAAAGGGGAGGGAGGGTGGGGAGGGGAAGGGATATAGGAGGAACAGCAATTCTGAAAGTAAGTTGTCACTGACACAGAGAATGTGGGAATCCTGAAACAGATGGACTACTGGTCCTCTACAACTTGAAAAAAAGGATAGCTCTGATACAGGAGGAACAATACCTGGGTATGTAATAATCTGAGGCATCCATTCCTCAGGCACTATAGAAGATCAGAGCTTTTGAGAACATCTCAGTGCTAGGCATGGTGGCCCACACTTTTAAACCCAGTTTTTGGGAGGCAGAAGCAGGCAATCTCTGTGTTCTGGGACAGTCTGGTCTGCATAGTGAGGGCCAGCCAAGGACCACATAGTAAGACCCTAACCTCAAAACCAACCAGACAAAAATAATATTATCTCTGATAATTTGAAATGGAGGAACACATCCATCTTCCAGACAATGGTCATGTAGATTTCCCATTCAGTGAGCTCTTTATTTATTTATCTAGGGTGCCTCCTACAAAGTATTTGGTTTCTTTTCTTTCTTTTGTTTTGTTTTGAGACAAAATTTCTCTGTTGTAACTCTGGCTGTCCCAGGACTCACTCTGTAGATCAGACTGGCCTCGAACTCACAGAGATCCATTTGCCTCTGCCTCCCAAGTGCTGGGATTAAAGGTGTGTGCCACCTCACAGCCAAAGTATCTGTTTATAAGAGCATCCACTAAAGAAAAAAAAAAACAACAGATACAAATACCACCCAGGCCTCAGGGATGAGGGTGTTGGTTCCCAATGTCAGTCAAGTAGAACTTCCAAACTCTTCTTTCTCCTGTCTAGTAGATGTTTGGAATCATATCCCACTGTTTGTAAAGGAGTCAGTGTTTCACATGAAGAGACATGCCAGTCATCTTTCTCAGTTGCAACCTTTACTTTATAGCAGGCCTCTTCTTGTCCTTCTGTAGGATTGTATCTGGTTTGATGACTTGTCAATCTACGGTGACTAGGTTGCTATGGTTCTTCAGCATCTCAATTTGATACCATTTCCTCAGAGCAGGTGTTATTTGCTGATCTTCTTTCTGGGTGAGATACCTAGCTACATCCTTGAATGTAACTGTTTAAAAAAAAAACCCAAACCCAGTCATATCTATTTCTTCCTCAGATATTTCAGGGTCCCGAAACTAATTCTCACTTCTGTTATCTGGTTCAAATGTTCCATTGCCACACAACTCTGCTAATGTCTGAAGTTTGAAGGCCCATTCAGATCTTGTACTTTGCATGGTAGTCAAGACTGAGGGCCAGTAATTCAGGGTCCACTCTTTCTGGGGGCCACATCTGAGGCAAATCTCAGGCCAGAGGGTCTCCTATGGGAGGTGCTGATTCCTCAGGTTTTATATTCATACCAAAGATCTCGCTCACCTTTATGAAGATGGGAACTGTGGCTAGTAAAATAATAGACAGGGTAAGCAAGTTAAAATTTCAGCAGTGCACTTCTTGAAAGAAACCAGTAACACTCTCATCCATTGACACTCTTTGTCTTACTCTGGACACTGTGCTTCCCAGGAGTCTATGCGGCTCAAGTTCTGTCATGCAATTTATTTTCCTTCTGGGAATTGTATATTGGAGATATTTTAATTTTTTGCAATGGCAGCAATGGATGTTCTATGGCAAAATACCACATGCAGACCAAAGATCCCCCACAGAAATCCAACACCTCCAGACAATACAAAACACAAAGAAAGACCTATGCATCCCCTTTTCCAACAGTGCACAAAAACAATTATTTTAAACACAACTTAAAATAAACTTCCACAACACGTGTTGGCCTTGAACCCATTATCCTCCTGTCTTATCCTTCCAAGTGCTATAGTTACATGTGTGTACCACCACCATGTTCCACTCCTGTCACGTGTGCAGCAATCACTACTAGGCCATCTCCTGAGCAGTCACCAAATTCATGTGTTAAATGACTGACCCAACTTGATGGAATCTGAGGAAAGCACTTTGAGAAATGCCTATGTTCAGGTGAAGTCCCGACGATGTAGCCCCATGAGGGAACTATTAACCTCATTATTAGTAAATATCATTTGTACAAAATGATGGGTTTTATTGTGCTATTTTCACATATGGCCGTAGCATACTTTGGTCCTTTCCATGACTTTGTTACCCTGACGTCAGGTCAGGCATCTTCTTTTTCTCTCATGGTCCCCCTTCTATTTTCCCTAGACTCATTATATGGGAGAAAATGCACAATGGTTTAACTTCTTGCTTAACACAGTGATGTACAGTTCTATCCATTTTCTGCAAATGTCCTAATTTTGATCTTGTCCACCCCCTCTGCCATTATTGAGAATGAAAAAAGTATGCTGTAATAAGGCCAAAGTAAATAAATGGTCAAAACTAAAAAGCAAATTTCCCGCTCTTTAGCAACCAACTCTCACTGCTCTGAGCCTGACCCAGGGCCTTGTAATGCCTTATACACACAACTGGAGTCCAGTGCCTAATCACCCTGGCACCTCATCTCAAACATGAGTTTCGGGAAGAACAAATGGTGTGATAAAATTTACTCCCTGAAAAGAAGAGTGAGCCCCTCTTATCTATTCAAATGCTATCTCCCACACATGGCCCAGGAGACAAGGCCAGGTGATTTCTATTAACTGCTATAAAAAGATACCATCCACACCAAGAGGGGTGATTCTCTTTCTGAGAGTTCACACACTTTGTTTCTGTCCACAGAGTAGATTCTTCCCCCACACAAAAGAGAATTCATTTTTTATTTTCTCTTGCTTTCCTAAGTGATATCAAATATGCATTTTTTTTTACTATTTTGTTTACTTAATTTATTTTCATGCGGTAGGTTTTGATTATATTTTCCCTACTCCAACTCTCTCTAGATCCTCCCCACTTTCCTACCCATGCAACTTCATGTTCCTGTTCTCTCTTTCTCTCTCTTTAACTCCCCTCCACACCCTTAAAAAAAAAAGAAAATCAAAACCAGAAACTTAGAAAAAGAAAAACTTAAACCAAACAAAATGAAGAAAAAAAAGCTCTCTCTCTCTCACACACACACACAAAACAAAAACAAAAACAAAACAAAAAACCAAATCGCACATGAGGTTCATTTTGTGTTGGTCAACTACTACTCCTGGGCATGGGGCCTGTGGCTCATGTACCCAGGGTCTCTCCTTTGGAGAAATGGATTTCCTTTCCTGGCTAGTATCAGTTGAAAATAACTTCTTTGTTAGACATGAGACTTTGTGTCCACTTCCCTTTTTCAGTGCTAGGATTTTGCTGGCTTCAATCTGTGCAGGTCAGTGCAGGCTGCCACAGTCTTGGGGAGTTAATGTCTGCATCAGTCCTGTTGTGTTTGGAAATTAGTTTTCTTGGAGTAATCCACCACCTCTGGTTCTTGCAATGTTTCTGCTTCCTCTTCTGCTTAGATCCCTGGGCCTCAAGGCGAAGGTTTTGATGAAGACATTCCATTCAGGAATGAGTGCTCCATTGTCTCTCACTTTGTACATTTTCTAGTTAATTTCTCTTAACAGCTGAACAATATTACGTTGTGTAAATGTACCATATTTTGTTATCATGGATTGTATCCAATTTCTGGTTGTGTGAGTAGAGCAGCAATGAAGAAGGATGAGCAAGTATCTCTGTAGCAACATGAAGAGTCCTCTGCGTACATGTTCAAGAGTGGTACAGGTGGATCTTGAGGTAGGTAGAGCCTTAGCTTTCTTGAGGAATGTCCATATTGATTGCCATAGTGTCTGTACAGGTTTATACTACCACCATTTTCCTGCATCCTCACCAGCATGTGCTGTCATTTGCTTTATTGATCTTGGTCATTTAGACTTGGGTAAGATGAAATCTCCGAGTAGTTTTAATTGGCATTTCCTGATAGTTAAGGATGTCAAACATTTCCTTAAGCATTTCTTATCTATTTGTGTTTCATCTTTTAAAAACTCTATGCTTAGTTTTGCATACCATTTTTAAATTGAGTTACTTTTTTTTAATGTTCTTTTAGTCTTTTTTTTTTTTTTTTTTTTTCCTGAGACAGAGTTTCTTTGTTGTAACTCTGCTGTTCTGGAACTCACTCTGTAGACCAGGCCGGCCTAGAACTCACAGAGATCTGCCTGCCTCTGCCTTCTGAGTGCTGAGATTAAAGGCCACCTGGTTTTCTGCAGGGTGATAGACATGAATCTTTTCTTCATAAATTTTTTTTTCTGATCAGTTCTGGAAGATACTTTTAATAACTTTAATAACTAATAATAACCTTGTGCCTATCATTCACAGTATGACATGTACCACCTTTTCTTCATTGCTTGTCTATTGGGTAGCTGGGCTAATTAAACACATACATACATACATATATGTGTGCATACATACATACATGCATGCATTCATGATAGCTATAGTGCACAGTGCTGCAGTAACATATATGTGAAGGAATAACTGTGACATGCTAACTTTGATTCTTTTAGCTATATGCTCTGGAGTGGCATATGTGACCCATATGGTAGCTTTGTATTTAATTTTTGAAGACTCTGTAAACTTATTCCATAGTGACCATGTTAATTATAGCCCCCTTTTTTTTTAAACAGAGAGATATGTGAGTATTTTTTCTTTCAAGTAGGAATATGGCAAGAAGGAGGCTCACTGAAAACGAGGAAGAGGGTCTTAGTTATGCTTCAGATGCTATAACAAAATCCTTGAATATGGGAGATTATATTTTAAACAAGTTTATTTAAGAAAGTAATAGTTTTAGAGCCTATAAATCTAAGATCATCACCATTTTTTTTTTTTTTTCATCTTTTGTCAAAGTCTCCTTTGGCTTCATTTTAGCATTGCAAAGAAAAGGGAAGAAAGTAGTTAAGTTCAGAAGAGGCCATACTCTTTTAAGTTTCTTTGCTTTTTAATAACCCACACATAAGAACTCACTCGATGAGACCAGGATTACCTCTCGCTAAAGGCAGTGACCCCAGTGACATAATGACATCCAAGTAGATGCCACCCCTTAAGGTTCTCACAGCCTCCCAATACCACTACACTGGGACTAGGCTTCTGCATGGATTATTACAAGACACAGTAAGCCATATCAAGACTATAGCAGGGCTCTCACTAGGAGTTGAGTTAACTGGCCAGCATCTTCTTGGCCTTAGAGACTCAGCCTATATAACATAGAAGAAAGTACTTCTTTTGTATAAGTCGCCCAGTTTTTACTGTAGCAGCCTTCCCATCTGCACTGGTTTTGTGCTCTTGGAATCTTATATTCTTTAGTCTTAGGATCTGGAACCCTGAGCTAGGAATACAATTACAATTCTCCAGTAGATTAGGATATTATCAGAATATTCATGAATTTATCTCTGACACTCCTACCCCCATTTTCTCCAAAGCTGGGGCTCAGCTGGTGCTTCTACTTATCTCTAAGGTCCTTGTCTTAGTTTGACTTTCATTGGTGTGATAAAAAACATGGGCCCAAATCAATTTGATGATTCAAGGGTTTATTTGGCTTGCAGGTTATAGGCCATCATTGAGGGAAGCCAAGGTAGGAACTTGGAGGCAAGACTGAAGCAGAGATTGCAGGTTATAGGCCATCATTGAGGGAAGCCAAGGCAGGAACCTGGAGGCAGGAACTGAAGCAGAGACCACAGAGGAACACTGCTTACTTGATTCCTCTGCTACTTTCTATGTATAGCTCAGGCTCACAAGCCCAAAGATGGCACCACCTATATCAATTAGAAATCAATAAAATATTCCACAGACATATTCACAGGCCAATCTGATTAGAGGCAACTCCTCAACTGAGGTTCCTTCTTGCCAGGTGACTGGCGTTACGTTGATAAACACTAATAAGCATGTCTTGTAATTGCCCAATCTGCGCATTTCTATGGCTTCCCTGCTTAATTGGGGCACAGACCTATTTCCTCTAGTTGGGATTCCTGTGTTTACCTCATATGTCTCCTTTGTCTGTACTTGGGCTCTCTAGATCCTCAAGGCCTCTCGAGAAACTACCTTTCCTTTTGCTGTGGGTTCAGAAGCTTAGTTGTTACCCATTCTGGAAGTTGTATTTCACCCTTGCTTTAGTCTCTACTTAAATAGAATATTCTGAAGCAAAACAAATTCTTATTGTGGTATTAATGTATACATTGGAATATTTCTGATGAAAAGTGAAAAAAAGATACCTTAGCATTAAATGCACTTAGAAAAATCTGTTTGTTAAATGTAATCTGTACCATCTAAATATGCACGTCATTGTAGGGCGCTATTGTCACAGGTAACATGCCTTCTCAAAGTCTGGATTGTGCTACCCTTCAGAAGAAAGGAAATTTGCCTTTAAAGTTGTTCTTTCCCTCCAATATTAATTGATCATTGGCATTCTGACTGTAACATTGAATTGACCTCTCTCTTGACGAAAATGTAAATAAGTAAACAAAAATGCACTTGTGTGTTTTCTTAGGTCAATTTTGGTTTAGAAGAAAACATTTTGAGAGGTCAAGCTCCAGATAATTTTGGAATACTAAACAGGTTTTATAACCTCTATTGGCAAGAGATCTGTATCTGCAGGATCTGTAAAGTATTTAAGGTATAGTTGATACGGAAACAATAATGACCCTGGAACAGGATACTTCCTGGAGATTAATGACCAGCTGGGAGGAGCTGATGGCCTGAGGTGTAGTTGAGGGCCATTAACCTCAGACAGTCATTAAGACCCAGGAAATGTCCTATGTCTAGGTCGTTATTGTTATTATAAATTGAAAATGGAAAAAAGAAACAGGCATACAGATTATTTGAAGGGTGACTCAATTTCCCATGGTCTGAACAGGGAGTGTCCTGGGAGAATTTATTCCCCCATCCATTAGCTAACCCATCTCCCTGAATTCTCTGTCACTTTGCCCTTCAACTGATGAGTCTTTGTGCTGGGAATCCCGAGTTCCCCAGATGCTGGAGTGCAGAGGACAGCTGCCCTCCTTGCAATGGCTGCAGAGAACACGGTACTGGGGAATTACTTTACCGCTGCTCCAAATTGCATCCTGCATTACATCCTACTTGCTTCCCCGGGGATCAGCTGTTTTCTTCTCTATTTAGCTGCAATAAATTTCCCACAGCTAAATTTTAAGCTCTTAACTATTTTGTTTTTGCTTATTTCCCATACCCTCCCAGGCACAGTATCGGCTTCACAGTTGTGTGATACCTCTAGCTAGCTAAGCTAGCTGAGGCACCCCAATCTAGTCTCTGGTTCATTTCCCAGAAAGCATTGTAATTCCGATGACTTTTGAGTTCCCTGTTGGTAATTCTTAGTTTTGAATGCAATTAAGTTTCCTCCACCCCCACCTTTACATCCCATGGTAGAAGTTCTCTTTTATCCCAAGGAACTAAAAATGATTCAAAATCTGCAAGTCCTTCCTTCAAGGCTTCTAATGGCTCCTTAGGTGAGATAAGTGTTGGGTCTGAGAATTGCCCCACAAAGACCACCGAGACCACATATGTAAAAAGCAAGAGCACTTTTATTCTGCAGGGCGGTCATACAGGCAGGGGTCAGCCACTTCACAAAATGGCGACCCTGGGGTGAAGGCTTGCAGGCCTTTTAGAGGTAGAAGAGGGGAGTTTTAGCAAGGATGAGGTAATCAAGAGCATGATTGATGGACAGAGAGACAGTTACATGGATCAGTTTTTGAATGGCCCTGGGCCCAGGTGGCCAATCTTACACATTCTTGTAATGCAGATGTTTAACCACAAGATAAGAGACTCCTTCAACTTAAACCGTGTAAAGATATGAGGCACAGATGGTTGGCCTCGAGCTAAGACCCTCTTGCCTTCCCATGGTTGTCCTCTTTTCTGATTGGCTGCCCTCCAGGTGGAACTTTTACAGCTTTTTCCTGGAATTGATGACTTTTCAGTGTCAGGCCCAGGTTAAGCCTAAGATGGAGTCCAAATACAAGATGGAGTTACTAAGGCCTTTCAATAAGAATCACTCGACACAAGAGGTCTATCAACAGAACATGCTAGACATATCTTACTCATGGACTATGGGAAACTTCAGCTTGCAGTTTAAGAAATCCTAGCTATCTGACTTGACCATCATGTTGCTGAGGTTCTGCGAGGCGACTCTTTTATTTGTTTAGAGGACACATGAAAGTTGGAGCAACATGGCAAATTAGCCACAGCTCATCATCTGTGAATACAAAATAAAGGAAAGATAAAAACAAGCTAAGCATTTGCCTTGGTCGGCCACATGAGCGCTGTAGTATGCGTCCATGTCACCGTTTCAGTTTTATATTAATAATTGCTTACTGAGCACATTTTTTTTGTTCTGTCTACACTCTACCCTCCGGCTCCTTCTTTGTCCAGCATTCTTTATGAGGTGGACTAACTTCCATGTAAGCTTCAGGACTTGCATACATTTGCAAGGCATTGCATTTGGCAGCACATCTTGACACGAATGTCACCTGAGACACTGTGACATGATGTGGAGACACATGTTCTTCCCATCAACTACCCTACCCCCTTCTTTAAAGTATGTACACTGAGTTTATTTCCTTAGCGTGCCTACTGATTTCCCAATTCACTTTAATAATTCGTCTCCTTACTTCTTGTCTGGACTCCCCTTTATAGAATTTGGTGTGAGTTATTATAGGCACAGATTAGGACATGCTATGAATGATCATGGCCTATAGGTCAACCCCTAGTGATATTACGTCCCACCAGAATAAATTCTCTCCATGTGTCACATTGCCAAGAAATACCAATCCCTATCTCTGAATGTTTATTGCAGTCACATTTCCCCTCCATCCAGTCTGCTCCTTGTTGAAGATCCTGTAGTCACTTCTGGTGGTCTATGCAGAAGCACCTGATGTATTTCAGTTCTGTCACTGCAAAGGTCGGGGAGGCTTTGAGAAACCTCAAATTGCTTTTTCAGGTTATTTTATAGTGTCTCTCTTGGGAGTCTCAATGAGTATTCTGAACACATAATTACAATATTATCTAGACAAGGGGGAAAAGGGGACAGACCACCAAATAGTAACAATGTGTCCATCTTCATTCTAAATACCCATGGAAGTAGTGAAAGCTACAACTAAATATATTTGTTGAAGAGTTTTACTTCACTTCAGTATAGGCTCCCAATTACTATTCGTCAATATAGTATGATATCTAATTATATCTATGTACCTGTGTACCTAATTGTACCTATGATACTTAATTATATAAAGATGTTAGCAGGTATCTTAATAATGTGCTGACTTGATTGTAGAAACTTCTAGTGACTTTCAGTTATTAGAACAATCTAATGTTGTTTCAAAAGTCTTTTCCTCCCTTTTCCCTACAAAGAAAAGAAAGACTCCCGTATCCCCAATCTTCTGGACATTTTTTCCTTCGTGGAGGAATAAGAGCAGATGCTTCACTCTTTGGCAGCCTATGATGAGGCCCAGCTTCCTGCTTGGTCCACTGAGGTGTTCATGGATGCCCTCTGTGCAGTAGGCATATACTTTCTGGCTTATTCCTAGATAGGCTCTTCTGAAGGTCTTCCAAATCCTTTTCTTCCCATTATATTCTTCCTCAAGTGAGAATTCTGGATTTTTTTTTTCCCATTCAGAAATTTTCTTCTGTGTGGTCAGCCTGCCTAATCTAGAATATATCTAGAAGTGTCAACTGACTCTGGAAAATTATCTGTCCAGATCATGTCAAATGATGGAGCCAGATAGCTGCCTTGCCACCTCTTCTCTGCCTTGCCATACTCACCAGCTCTTTATTTCTTGGGTTAATAAGCCATGTGTGCTGACCAAATCCATTGTCCACTAGAGAGTGAACTGTCCCATCCTACCATCAGGTAGTGACCTTTTAGTCTTAAAAATAATGAATTGATTCTTGTAAGCTCTTTTCCTTTGACTTTCAGTAACAAGTTCTCCCCCTGACCAAGGAATGGTGTCTCCTTAGTAGGCTACCCTGCTTGCTGTCCTCTCAATTCTCTTCATAAAGCATTCAGGGACAGGAGGTGGTGACTGGGGTAAGGTACACAGGGGCCCTTTCTAGAGTTGAGTATTTGGGGTGGATTTCTTGACATACTGCAGTCCTTAGCTTTGATCTTGAATATAATTGTTGGGAAACAAGAACATTCTACTTAACATGTTCTCTTTCTCTCTTCCTTCCTTCCTTTCTTTCTTTCTTTCTTTCTTTCTTTCTTTCTTTCTTTCTTTCTTTCTTTCTTTCTTTCTTTCTATCTATCATTCTTTCTTTTTCAACATAGAGGAAGAGAATAATGTTAAATGAAATACCTATAGCTATTCCTATCCTAGAAGGATGAAATCAGAGTCAGAAAAAGAAGTTGATGGCAAGGTCTAATAATCTGGTCGAGGGATGGAGAGAGGATGAGGATTAGAGGGAAGGGTTAACCCACACTGAAAATGTGTAAGTAAGTCACACGGAAACCCACTAATTTAAAGATAAAAAAAATAATTTAAAAGAGACTGGCTGGATTTGGAGCACATGCATTTAATATCAGCACTTAGGAGACAGAAGCAGGTGGATCTCTGTGAGTTCCAGGTCAGCAGGTCTACATAATGAGGAACTGTTTCAAAAACGAAACAAAGATGGACAGTGCTGGCGGTCACCTTTAATCCCAGCATTCAGGAGGCAGAGGCAGATGTATTGCTGTGAGTTCGAGGCCAGCCTGGTCTACAGAGTGAGTTCTAGGACAGCCAGAATTACATCAGAGAAACTGTGTCTTGAAAACAAGACAAAACAAAACAACACAATGACAACAAAAGACTTTGAATGTAGGTACTTTACATGGGTGTACAATGCCAATCCCAAAGGTTATTAGATGAAAAACCCAGGGCTAGATGGGAGATACCTCCCTAGGAGTTATTGGTTAAGAAGGGCCCAGGGTCTCCCAAACTAGACAGGTTAAAGCCAGTGTCCTTGGATGCCTGCCAGAGCTAAGTGATAAGGCCCTGTTACTGAAGATACAACACACTTTAATTGCAGAATACAGAGAAATCATGCTGGAATGAACTGGAAGCTTCTTCCCTACTGTAAGTTGCTGTGCAGGAAGCTGAGTGGTGGTTGTGGAGGACTCAGCGAAGGTCTTTTCTGGCTTTAGACCGTGTATTACAGTACAAACTCACCAGGCAAGACATTCTTACTGCTTCAATAGGTGCATGACTGTTATAGTGGTAACCAACTGATTCCTGATTGTACCTGAGGACTGCTCCACAGGACAGAGTTCATATCTAATACTGTGGACTTGGAAAGGCTCATGACGGGTCATAGTGAATCTACTGTCTCGGTAAATGGACGTGTTCAAATTGCCTTCTGAATATTTGTTTTTATATTCACGTGCTAGTTCTGTCCTTTGCCTCGATCAAAAAAAGATTTTCTGTGCAGCAAGCAGTGATTAATGCGGGGATTCCTGACTGGTCACGGTGCTAGGAATGAATGACAGTTGAGTGTTCCGCCTTAAGCGGGCCACCTACATCACCTCCTTCAAGTCTCAGGGAACACAGTGGAAGAAGGGATGAAAAGAATGAAGAACTGGATGACTGGAAGGACAGCTGTGAATCACTGTCTTAGGGGTTTACACAGCAGTGCCATTCATAAACTTAGATCAGCTGCAATTGCTTTCATAAGGCTTGCATAAGACTGAGTTAGCAAACATTCAGTCATAGAAGGAGCAATGACTCGAGGAGTCCTGCCCTGCTCAGTGAAGGTAACGGAAGTAGAGTTTTGTAGGGAAAAGAACGTCATTGTCTCCGTGCTGCACTGGGAAACTTCACACCCATGCCCCCCGCAAGCCTCACTGGTCAAATACAGTAGGTCCCAGAGCAAACGCAAAGAGACAACAAAAAAGACACAGAAATAGGATGGAGTCTTGCGGGGAGGGAGGGTGGTGGGGGTGGGTGGAGGATGAGAGAGGCTAAAGTGATGAGTGCCAGCAGAATGCATTATGTACATGCATGGATGATGTTTCTATACTCATTCTAGACACCAGAATTCAGATTTTTGTTGTTGAATTGTATTGTTTTTCTAATAGGAAACAAGAATACACCATCTTTTCCCATCCCATCTTTAAAATGCTCTTCCAACTGTGCCCTCAGCTCCTTTAACGATAGTTCTGTCTCTATTACAGTTTACAGACTCTTAGAAAGACATTCCACATCTGTTTATCTATCAAATATTTACCGAACTCAATGTGTACCAGACATATACTTGGCCTTGGGGATTCCAGCAGAAATAAAATACTATTCCATTCCTCAAGTTCAATTGTCAGTGGGGTGTTTAATTTTTCCTTCACACCTTTCCTGTCAAAGTTTAAGCTCTCACTTTGACATTGTAAGGTCTTTGGCATTGTATCCCAGTGTTCCATTTAGAGGTCAGAATAAACTGCCTTTCATATTTAGATTGAGCCTCTTTCTTTCCAGTTACCTGCCATGCTGACTTTGTAGCAAAGTCTATGGGAACCAGTTAAATCTCTCTTTTACCTCATATCCCTTTTGCAATGTGTGGCTACAATATTCTTCCCCATCTAGAGGAAATAGCATTCAAGATGCTGTCTTGGAGGCAAATGCTTGCCCTCTTCAGATACTGAACACCCTAGTGTTTAGATCTTAGACTGATAATGTCCAGAGAGCTGTGAGAAATACATGTCTATTGTTTATAAATTACCCAGTTTCAGATGTTTTCTTATAGCTGAACATTTGACTGGATCCTTTTGAAATTTCCCTGCTTACTGGATCTTTTGCTAGATTCGACTAGTCTGTCCTTGTGTCACAACAACCTGATCTCAACACTTTTCAAGTGCTGCTGTTCTAGGTGGGCCTCGGTGGCCAGGGGATGTGCTTACCTACACAATGATCCTGCTAAGTGACATGATCCTTTCTTCGAGGGTGAAAAAAAGAAAAAAAAAAAAACCCTTGTGATTGTAGGTTCTAATTTATCATGGGACATTCAAATTACTTCTGTCGCCTTGTTGTATTCTGTCATTTGAGCCCCACTGAGAGGTGAAGCCATTACCCTTCACAGGAAGGCACTGACTAATTCATCTCAGGGAGACTGCTTCCTGCCTGTAGTCTCCCTGGAAGCCTGCCAGTGGGAACACCCATCATTTACAAATTGGTTCACACCCTGTTGGCCAGCATTTTAAGCCTGATTTGAATCTCTTCTCCTGAAGGCCTTCTGCAGAATTCCAGGTGCTCCCTAGTAGTCCTCCTTCCTGGATGTGCAGTGGTTTCTCCTCAGTTGTGCGGATCTGTTTGCTGTGGTTTTGTCAAAAAATCTACCATAACTGAGTTTATGTGTCCTTCCAGCCCTTATTTATTTCCAGGCTTTTCCAGCAAGCCTTCCTGTGCTCACTGATATCAGGGTCATGTGCTTACAGGCTGCCCTTGGGGAAGAGTTGCTTAACACCTGGCTTCGCAGCTCTGGGCTGTGAGCCACCGGCCACAGAGTCATGCTCTGAGTGTCTGAGCTGTTGAGCCTTGGACAAATTATCTTCCAATCCTAGACTTCAGTCTCCTCATAGGTGGAATGAGGCCAAGACTCACATTCTCTGCATCACAGTGGAGTCTCTCTGGTATTTCTATACACAGCCAATTTTCAGGCAGGGAAGAGGAAAGACTGCAGCTTCTCTGCGCCAACGAGTGATTTCTTTTATAAAATCTTTTCCCGCTACATGAGGATGAAGTTACTTACAGAGTTTAATTACAACTGGTTTGTAGGCCAAAGTGTTATGTAGTTTATAGGTTCAGCATTATATTATAGGTTCTTAACTAAAAGAGTATGTGCTCCCAACTTCTAAATTAGCAGCAGAACAAGAAATGAACTTAATGTCATTAGAGATTAAGCCAAAGAATAGCAGCATTACTTACCTGACAAATACCAGAAGAATGGAGAGTATTTTGACAAAATAATGTGGCTGTACACAAATTATGTTTTTTTATGGAAAGGTCCAGAATAACTGACTTTTTAAATGAATAATATTGAGATGACTCTAAACAGAGTTTTAAGAAACTCTCATTATGATTTAATTTCTCTTAGATTTTCTTCAACATTTTTCTTGATCCTCTTTCATCATAAATGTGTAAGTGAAGGTAGATTAAGTAGTATGGTTTTTTTTTTCCAGAGAATTTGTGCCACTTAAGTTTTAGGAAGTGTTACTAATGTGCCCTAATTTGATCTGTCCCTTGGATTTTGGGAATCAGTTTCTCTAACATATGTGCTCATAGTGACAATCTCAATTCACTTAAATGTTTTTTTAAAAATTGATTGATTATGCAATTTTTATTGCCATTGATTATATTTTCTGTACTGAAACAAATATTCAAAACTTGAACAACATAAAAACATTACTACTGTTATTACATTGTAATCTTTTAACATTTAAATCCCAAACCAAGAATCCAAATTTAAGTTTAAAAGTTAACCATGCATTTCTATCTGCAGAAATAATACATCTAGGGTTGTCATGAGTGTCCATATGTTTGTAGCTGAGTCTGGTAGCACAGGCCTGTAATGCCAGCTATGCAAGGGGCTGAAGTCGGAAGATGGAGATCTGAACACCTGCTTGCTTCACCATGAATTCCAGTTTGAGCATTTTGAAGAGATCCTGCCTCAAGAAGAAAAGGTTAGGGGAAAGAAAAAGGATTGAAAATGTGGCTCAGTGGTGGAACATTTTCATGAGGCCCTGGTGTCATTCTCCAGTAACTGACATACATGCATACATACACATACATCACATTACATACATACATACATACACACACACAGAGAAATATACACACTCAGACACATACAGACACATAGAAACACACAAACACACCCCCCACCCCACCCACTGCCACACGCATACACAGACAATACACAAAGCTACTCACATACACATATACACATACACACACACACACACACACACACACACACACACATAGAACAATGCAGACATAGACGCAAACACACACAGAAACAGAGACAGACACACAGGTAAATACACAGACATACACATACATATATACACAGACATATACATAGCGTAATACATGGACATAGACACATAGATGCAGACACATATACACTGATACAAATACACACACAGAAGCAGAAGCACAGTCTTAGGCACACATGTGCCCAAACACACAGAAAGACACAGACTCTCACATAGACACACTAATAATACATGAAATGTAAAAGAAATGTTACAGTGAAAGAAAATTCCTCAAGAAGAGAAAACCTATGTGAAATGTTGCTAAGCTGGTGTGCCTTCTCTCCTCTCTCAGTGCTACTTCCAAAGACAAATGCACAGAAGCTTGTTTACCCTGCGTGACTCTAAAGAGACTTAGAAACGTGAATGCAGCAGACACTAGTAACAGAGCTGTGTCTGAGCAAAAGGGGCCACTGTGTTGTTGGAAAGGCAGGGTGAAGGTACAAGTGCCCCCCTTTCTTAGGGGGCCGTCCTGTTGAAGGAACTGCCAATGATCCTCTTGCTTCGGGAAGCCATTGTCTGACCCAGGAGAGAATTCCAGCTGGCAGTGAGCCTTCCTATCTTGCACTTCCAGGGTGGAGAAGGGAAGGCCTTGCACCTGACACATCCTGGGCTTCAGGATGAAAAATTGCCATGAATCCGAGAGAAGATAAGCGAGAAGGGGACAGTGACCGATGCTCCAGCGGAGAGGGAGCACCGGTGCTGGCCGATGCCCATCCCTCTTATCTCACCTAATGGCCGGCGCCTGCCAATGTTTATTTGGCCACTGCCATTCACCAGCTGCTTCTCTACCATGTTGTTTTTCTTCCCAGATGGCAACACGATGTTCCACGATAAAACTGACACAAAAAACAATGCAAAATTTGTCTACGAGAGGTTCAGCAAGCATGGGAAAAACATCTGATATCTCACGGAGCCCGCCAAGTTTGCAGTTCCCAGTGCCAGGGTAATTATGGGGTGATTTGAACAGAGGCTATGCAGGGAAGCCACTTCCAAATGAATCAGGTAGCTTCCAGAAGGGGTGAACGGTGGGCTCCTGGTTCCTCTGGCACCCTGACAGAATCGATATGGGCTGGCCGAGGCTCCCAGAAGCCTCATACATTACTGAACGCCTTGCTTTTACTCCACGCTGCCTAATTAATGGCTCACTATTTTAAAAACTCTTTTTATTCAATTAGACTCTGCTTTCAATAAGATAAACGTGCCTGCTACAAAAATCCTGCCCATCTCTTCAAAGCATCTGCTTTTCACTTGCCCCTGGTCCCTCATTCGGTCCATCTTCGTGTGCTTTAATTTTTGAAAATGCACTGCTATTTGGGGTCTGATAAATGGAGGGGGGGTTCGCTCCCACCTTATTGCTCTGGATGCTGTTTCCCTTTAACCTCTGCAAAAGAGCAGCTGCAGAGACAAACACGACTGTTCTGATTGCAATGATCCACAGATGTTTGAAATGGGGCATTGACTGGGTCTCATTCACATCTGTCAGGTTGAAGCAGTCTCGCCTCTTCTGTGGGCTGCCATCCATACATTCTTTGTCAAGCTAGACTCTCAGGTGAAATGTTAGCTGCTCTTTCTCTCATTTAGCCTGTGTCTCCTCATTTTGTTCAAAAATTAGCTCCAAGGAATGACTGTATTCACAGTCTATCTGACTGAGTTATCAGTTCTGCCATTTGCTTTGTTACAGAGTTGATCCTGAGAACAAAAATAGCATAAAAGGTCTATCTCCCATTTCAGAAATCTGCCCCAAGCCGGTTTTACTGTGCAATTAAGCTGTTGTTAATGAAAATGAAAGAATAGAAAATTGCCAATCATCTTCGGTGACAAAGTACTATTCTGGTGAACAAATTAAACTTTCCTGACTTATAAGTGGCATAATGTGTAGGTAAAATTCAAAAGCAGATGCTGCATTTATTTGCTCTGAAAGGCTTAAAGAACACTGTCATATCTCTGCTCATAGCAAAAGGCAGTAGCAAGGGATGAGGATTCCTTGGTTTAGCTGTACCACTAACCAACATTGGGCTACCTCCTGTAGTTTATAGTTCCTTTACAGAAATGGAAATATGAGTGATGATTTTCTAACACAAATGTCATGAGAATCAAATCAGAGGAAAGGCAGAGAAGTCTTGTAAACTTGTGAACCACAGCACAGCTATTAGGTATGCATGTGTTATCCCAGATATACTTCTCTGTGTATCTGACTCTTACATTTTCTTAAGACTTTCCTTCAACAGACGTCCTTTTCTTTATTTTGAGAGTTTGTTACTATAGCCTCCGAAACCCAAGGAGGAGAGGACAATGCAGATTTTATGAGTGTTGTGAATATTTGGTTTCTAAGGGCAGAGGAAGGTTCTGAATATATTAACATTTGGGGCTACACTCTAGTTCAGTTTTGTAGAGAACGATGCCATTTGACATTGCAACATTTCTGCAGACAGAATGTTGAGCATCTTCTAAGGTAGCAAGAGTTGATCTTTTCTTTCTGACCTTGAAATTGCTCGGCTATTCCTGTAGAGGTGGAATTAATATAATGTGCATATTCTTGTTCATATTCACGTTGGTTTAGAATGAGGGGAATAAGGTCAAGCTGAGGACCCTGAGCATATTGGGAGGTAGGTTGAATTTATAATCTATACTTGTCACGCTTCTCTTCATCTAAGGAGCATGGTCCTCAACTCTGGCCCCAGTCAAGCGTATTGTGTTTGTGTACCTTAGTTTTGACTCCTCATGATGACTGTAGTCTTCTTAATTAGTAGAACCCATGCTCAAACACTGATACCAGGGACTGGGGAATGACAGGTAATTTTTCAAAATGTTTAAAGTTTCCAAGGTGATTTTAAGGTGTTCCTAAGTTGAGAAATGGATACTTTGAAGCAAGGAATAATAAATTATCTCTCAATCCATTTGTGGTTCTTAGATACTTTGTTATTGGTTTGATCAAGTATGATTTTTCCATTATAGAAAAGAGTCACACATGAACACGTAATCCGCAACTCATAAACTCATTATTTATTTAGCTATACTTCTACAATAATTTATTGTGTGTGTGTGTGTGTGTGTGTGTGTGTGTGAATCTGCACACATGGAACACAGCTAGTAGATGTCAGTTTTCTCCATCCTGTGGTTCTCCTGGATAAAACTCAGGTTACAAGGCTTTTACCCATCGAGCTATCTGCTGGCCATAGGCATGATGTTGAGTCACCACTGGAACTTCCATCCTATCATATTATTAAAAATTATGTTGTCTGAGTTAAACGTGTCCACAAAACATTATATTTTTATCAGTATATGTGTATGTAGGTTCTAATCTTAGTATTTCCACATGAATCATTAAATGTGTTACCAACTCTTTAATTTGAAAATTTTTACAATTTAAAAAATAATGAATACTGGCAGACATGTTGACTCCCAAAGAAAAGCTCTTTGGGGGCCAAGAGGTGAAGGGACCATGAGACCAAAACATTTAAGGAGTATAGGTCTAATCCATTGTTTCACTTCCTTCAGGGTCTTTTATCTCTTCATGAAATAATTTGTCTATTGATTGTGTGATTTCCACACTTAGACAACAAACATCCTAAGTTCAGTTTGTTCATGCTGCCATGCAAGTACCCAGAGGTATCTGGCATAAGTTAGGTGTTTTTGGTTAAATTATACACCATTCAAATTAATTTATTAAAGTCAGAATTCGCAGTACTTCAAAATATAATTTTGTCTGGAAATAGGGTTGTTAAATAGGTAATATGGTAAGATGTGCTCACACTACAGTAGAGTACAGTAGAATACTGTAGAGAGGGCTCCTGGTTCAATAGGATTGGTGTCTTTACATAGATACGCAAGTGAAGATACAGTGGCACCATGGGAGTATACCATACAAAGACTGGAGTGATGGCTGTTTCTGGCTTAAGGACAGTACAAAGCTCAAAGAAAGACCTGGAACAGACCTTTAGTGTCTTAGCTAAGAGGAACTTGGTCCTGCCAATACCTAATTCTAGGATTTCTTAACTCCAGAAATGCAAGAAAATAAATTTCTATTACACATTGTTATTGATAGTTTGTCTCAGCAGCCCTAGGAAAAGAATTAAATAGGCTTTGAATAGGTTTCTTTGTGTGGCCCTGGCTGAGCTAGACCAGGCTGGCTTCGAACTCACAGAGATCTGCCTGCCTTTGCCTCCTGAGAGGCATGTTCCACCACTGCCCGGTTCCATGATTTTTTTTTTTTTTTGCTTTTTTTTTATGGAAGAATCTTCTCTGCTTCCCATGTAATATGTGTACATTTTCCATAGCAACCTGGTTGAGCTTTGCTACTTTTACTGTCTTAATGCCCATGAGGAAGCTGAGGTTTTTAGGGAGGGTTAGTTATTTGCTAAAGGTCACATCTCTTTGATTCCTTAAGCCAGAGCTCCTAAGCTTTACACCATGTGGCCTGACACATGCACTGTAGGGTAGACATAAATGGAAACAGGATGCTTCTGTTAATGGGCATGATGTATAGGAAGTGTGCTCATCCAGATTACATGCCCGGTATCAGGAATGTCAAACATTTCATCTTTTGTTCAATTTAGATTCTCTTATGATCTTTGTCCACAGCTCCCAGCTTGACTGAGCCTCAGAAACTGTACTGGGGGACTTTCTTCACTGTCCTTTAGCGTCTATTCACTGCTCAAGTCAGGGCTATGGGTAGATTGGAGAAGAATGGTTAAAAATTTCTTTATTAGTGGTGGTCACTAAAAAGACTTTGTAATATTCTGGGTGACATGTGAAATGTATGGGTGCTGTTTTGAGCCACCCCATTGTTGCATTATACCCTTGCCAAGGAAATAACCCTCTGACACACCTTGGGTCCTGATTTTCTATTGGAGTCACTTTACCTTGACCACACAGATGGCCCTTCGATGGAAAAACGAGTCCTGCTATTTTCCTTGCATTTCTTTCTGACTCAAAGGGACATTTGGCTCCTTTGGTCTGTAAACTCTGGGAGTACTGGCTGCTCCTACCATAGCCTCTAATCTTGCCCATAAAAGGCAACTGATTCAGCAAGCCTTACATATTTGGACTCTATCCAGATTAGAGTTGGGCTCCAGGCTCTACCTTCTACAGGCTATGGCTTTGCATACTGATTTCTCAGAGGTTTTCTTGAGGCCTTTCACACTTGGTCTGAGCTGATGGATGAGAAAAATCCTGGGTGTATATGTGTTATAGTTTATTTTTTGTGCTGTGGTAAACACCATAGCCAGATGTAACTTAGAGAGGAAAGAGTTTATTTTAGCGTACAGTTCATAATCCCATCATGAAGGTAAGTCAAGGCAGGAACGCAAGGCAGGAACCTGGAGGCAGGAATAGAAGCAAGAACATGAAGGAGTGTGCTTACTGGCTTGTCCCTATGGCTTGCTCAGCCTGCTTTCTTAGAAACCAGGATCATCTTTGCAAGGTGGTACCACCCACAGAAGGCTGGGCCCTCACACATCAATCACTAATCAAGAAAATGCTTCACAGACACAGGTCCTGTGATTAAAACTGTTATGATCAGAAAAAAAAAAAACCCAAACAAACCTGAATACAATATAAGCGTTAATCTTCTAATTGATAGATTCCCTCATTTTAACATTTTAATCATTTAAAATAATTCATCTCTGACTGAGAACTCACTGTATGACAGGCAACGCATCAGGGCAAGATAGAACCCTAAATTTCTCATTTATTGTACAACCTGTTAGTTTAGACCAGCCGTTCTCAACCTGTGGGTCATGACTCCTTTGAGGATCAAATGGTCTTTTCACAGAGGTCGCTGAAGACCATCTGCATATCAGATATTTATATTACTATTCATAACAGTAGTAAAATTATAGTTATGAAATAGCAAAAAAATGATTTTATGGATGGGGGTCACAGCATTAGGAAGGTTGAGAACCACTGGTTTAGTCAGTAGTCTGGACTCCTCGGTAAGGGTCAGCAAGTGAGCAGAGCACTAGGTAGAGGGATGCCTTTTAAAGTGACAGAGTGAGAAGAAGGAGAATTAAAGGTCTTTAAAATAGTGGTTTGTAACCTTTGGGGCTCCTTTGAGTCCTCTACTGTTGCACTATTCCCTTGCCAAGGAGATGTATCAGCCAAGATAAATATCGCCATGTCAGACATTGGACTTGTCCTTGAGATAAGTGTAGGCAGTCAAATGTTCATTTCATTTTTTTTTCCATATAAAATTTGAAGTGTTCATATGATACTAGGGGGATACTTTGCACAAATATATAATACAGATGATATGTTTTATATTTCATTAGCATTTTGGATGAAACTTATTGCAGGGGAGGTAGAGCAGAGCCAGATAACCCCCTTAACTCTACAGGTTAGTTTGTAAGTCAAGGGCAAAGCTTCAGGAAGAAAGCGACCTCTTCTACCTGTTCACGGGAAGTATTTGTTTGTGGCAGAGACTCAAGTTATTTTTCCTCCCACCCTTAGTTCCACTTTCTACCATCACTCACCGGATCCTCCATCTTTTCCTCAAGCCATGCTGTTGTCGGGAGTTTTCCTCCATCCTACTTGATATTTGCCTTATTCAAGTGTTTTCAAGCTCTGTCTTTGTCCAGCTCTGTAGTTCATGTTAGTTGGAACCTGCCAGGTTGGCAGCATACCTACCAAGGAGCACCTGAAGGATACTGTTTCAGGAAAGTAAGAGAACCAGAGGCAGTTTTGCTTTGAGGCAACATTTCTTTTTGTGTGTTCCCTCCATTTATTTAGTTAACCTAGATCTCATCCTAGCTATAACTTATTATATTGTGTGTGTGTGTGTGCATGTATGTGTGTGTGTGTGTGTCTGTATTCACATACTCCACAGGGCTTGTGTGGAGGTCAAAGACAACTTTTAGGAATTGATTCTCCTGAGGGTCTTGGGAATCATATTCAGGTGACTTTACCCACTGAGTCACTTTGCTAGCCCTCAGGGTATAATTTAAAGTTTTACTAATCCAATATTCATTTAACCTTTTTTTGTGTGTGTGCCATGGACTTTGTAGACAGTCCAGAGAGCACAATGGAAACAATAGCACCAGAGTAGCTCTCTATTTGAAATCTCGACACAACCTCATAAGCAACTGGACTTAGGTTTCCACATGCCATTTAAAGATACACATATATTCAATCCATTTCTTTCTCTTATCATTTAGTTCTCTGTTTCCCTACATGTCATGTGGCCTACAAACAACTAGGTACCCAAGGATTCCACGTGTGATCTTAAAGTGTGTAATATGAGACATGCTTCTTTCCTTATGAGTTCAGCATTGTAAAGATTATGTTCACGGCATCTATGACCACAGAGGGAGATTGTAGGCATGTTTTATTCCTAGAAAAGGAAGTATATATTATTGTTATTGTGCATATCACCGAAGACCTGTGCATCTGTCCTGTAAAACTGTGTCAGGGGACTTTTAGCATATGAACATGGATGGAGGAGAAAACAACATCTTTCCACTAACCTCTCACTGAAATGTAACATTTCCTTCGGCGAGGAATAAGAAAGACGCCGGATTAGTTTTAACAATACCTGAGCCTTTTTCATCACTAGAAGTCACGTACTGTTTTTTTTGGTAGCCTATTATCATTGCGGATCTCTCAAAACATCACTTGCACTCATTATGACTTTCAAATCGTGGTAGTTACTAAAGTCACCCTCCGATACTGACTCAAAACAAATTTAAAAAGGCTATGCATCACGCTGCAATTTTAAATTGAAAAATGTTTGATATATTTAAATATAATTGGTTGCTTTGTAATTCTCCAAACACTAATAATTTCAGAAAAGAACTTCAGATCTCACTGGGCTGTTTGAGGAATTCCTGGTACAACAGTTACGAGTGCTAGATTAGGTAATGTTTTAACGACAGCTGGAATAATGCCTGGATTACATAACAACCTACACAGCGATAGGACAGCTATCACCTGACAACAGTGTCCTCCACTGCTTCTTCTATTGTCTTGAAAAACAGAGCCTACCCCAAGCTGTTGACCTTTCTGCATAACAGTCATGCATGATGATCAAATATGAAGTGCTTTAGCACAGAGAGAAAATTTATAAACCTGGAACAATCTTAGAACTGTTAATAAATATATTATATTTAGTCACAGATTTTCTTTATTGAATATACATTTTGGGAAAAGACTAACACATAATTTTTGCAGAAGAGATACATCTGTTTGTCTCCTGGTTTGAATATTTCCCTAAGCAACTGTGTTTTGTGATTATGTATGTGCCCCTTCTCTCATTGTGTGTGTGTGTGTGTGTGTGTGTGTGTGTGTATCTGAAAACACATTTATGCATGTAAGTACATGATGTACATGGATATTAAAGTTTTATCTATTGTGCATTCAATAGTTACTTTTATTAATGCTAGACTGTAGAGCTAAATCTTTAACCAGAAATCTCTTATTACCTTAAAGGCAGCATCCTCTGTTAACAAATGGGTATCTTATCTGTTGGCACTTAAAAAGTAAAATTAAGAAAATTAAAAACTTTTCATTGAGTAATTACTTTTTCCCATTAGATAATATCAATACACCACATTTAGTCATCTTGAAATGTTATTCTAAAGAAGAAGAAAAAATTGCATGTTTTAAAATTTCACTAAAAATATTTATTTTTTAATCTATGTATGTGTTCTTAAGTTTCCTCTACTGATCTTTTATTTTTGATCCACGTCCAGAGTTCCTACTTAAAACCATGTTCCTATCTTAACATCTGCATAGAGCTTTCTGAGACTCGGGGCCCAGGGATACTTATGCCATTACGTATTTCTTCTAGAAAGTATCAGTCAAAAGATTCATTCTGTCTGTTATCTTCGCAGATAGTGAGTAGACCTGACTGTCCCATCCACAATCTGACTGAAATACATTTTATTTTACACATTTATATTGGGGTGTCTCTAATTGGGTTTGCGTTTCAACTATTTTCTGTAGAGGCCAACGACTCAGTCCTCTGAGTTGAGTCTCTCTGCTTAGGGATGATAGGGGTTACAACGTGTAGTGTCTCCCACAGGAATGGATGTCTCCCACATCCATTCCCCAGTGGTTGGTGTTATTATACTTACTACAGAAATTTCAGAAGAAGGCCTTTTAAGGTATAGCCCAGCCATGACTCAGTCTAGTTCTCTTTGATTCCAGGTCTGTCCCTATGAGAAGAGAGCAGAACAAGGCTCCCATTGCCAGGGACAGGAGGGGTTATGTTCTCCTTCCTTTGCCATGGTGGACAGAAATCCCCTGAGATGAGACCAAAAACAAACAAACACTAACCAATCAACAAACAAATACAAAACAACAACAAAACAAAACAACTAAACCCTTTCTTCCCTTAACTTGATTTTGTCAGTGGCAAGAGAAATAACTGGCTAGAAGTAAGGTTGTTGCTGTAATAAATCTGATCATGTGGTTGACTTGTAGGCCTCTGCAACTGCTTTGTAGGGAGAACATGGAAAAGTTTAGATATAACTGGTTAAAAAAGCCCCAGCACACTGTGAGCAGAGGTTAATAGGTCATTCTGGTGGAAATTCGGGAGATAGAAATGTGGACATTGAAGGTCCAAATCATGAAGTTTCAGATGGGAGCAAAGGAATCAGACTAGAAGCCATGTTTCCTTATGGTAACGCATATGGCTGCATTTCTTCTCATATTCTGAAAATCTGAATGAAGCTAAGTTCAAAAGTAATGGGATAATTTATTTGACAAAGGAAATTTCAAGACACCATATTGCATTCAGACTGTGGAATGGTTGCTACTCACTACTTTAAGCCAGATTTATACTGAGAAATTCAAGCAGAAAGATGTGAAACGTGTATATGTTATCAAGGAAAGGAGCATTAACTCATTAAAGTTGTGGACAAGACAGACATGCCACTTCAGAGAAACTCTGAACTTGGCATTGGAATGATAGAAATCTGGCCTAGAGGGCCAGACCCACTCATGAAAGGCTCTAGGGCAGTGGTTCTCATTTGTGTGCTGTGACCCTTTTGGGGGAGTCAAACAACCCTTTTAAAGGGGTCATCTAAGACCATCCATGTAGCAGATATTTTTATTATGATACATAACAGTAGCAAAATTACAGTTATGAAGTAGCGACAAAAGTAATTTTATGGTTGGGGGTCACCACAACACGAGGAACTGTATTAACACAGCATTAGGAAGGTTGAGAACCACTGCTCTAGGTTTTAAAACTGAAAACTCCTTGGCAAGAATTTCTTTAAAAAAAGTGCCTAAGATCATAAAGCATTGTGACTCTCTGCTCTTAACAGAGCTGCCTGAAGAGCCAGGCGCTTAGACAACACTGTCATCATGTCCAAATGGGGGCCAGCTACTGGTGGAAAAAATCTGGTGCTATCCACATAATATTGATGTTGAAGGCATGCTGAATTCTAGAGCTATGAGTTCACGGAGGCTTATGCCAAGGTTCCAGGGGGAAAACAAAAGAGGAAAAGAAAAAGAATTTTTGTGTAGCCAGACAAGACAGAGCATAGTTAGACTTTGTGTGAAGCTCTTCTGTGTGAATCTGTGAAGATGAAGACTAAGTTGCAGTGGAGACCCCAATTATTGGAGCTACACAGAACAGAAACATCCACCATAGAAAGCAGCTCAAGAGGCCATGTTTGCTGTGTATGGCAGAGCTGACTAATCCCATTGTCACCCACATGATGCCACTATATGCTTAGGGTTCTGGACAGGGAGATGGAGGATTCACATTTGCCCTGCCAGATTTTGGTCTTGTTTTGGTCTGATTTTTTTTCTTTTCTATCCTCTTTTCTAAGGCTGTTGAATATTGGAAGCATGAGAATTATTTATTTATTTATTTATTTATTTATTTATTTATTTATTTATTTTTATTTGTAGGAGTCCTCGGTTAAAAGTTTTCCCTGAGTTTCAGTAAAAATTAACTATTAGTATTACTGGGGCCATTAAAACTATGAGGACTCTTGAAGTTACATGGAATGCATTTTGCTTTCTGAGATGGACCTGAGCCATGGAGGCTGAGGCAGAAAGTTCTTGTCCTCTACGGGTTCATTAGTTGGAATACTTCTAATTGGTGCCATTGCTTTGGAAGAGGGAACCTTTAAGAAGTAGGTGCTGGCCAGGCAGTTGAAAGTTTAACCAAGGTTTGGTTCAGGCTTAGGAATCACTGCTTCCTGTTCAGTCACCACATTGCCTCTGGCTCACATCAATGGAGACTGAATTGCTCTACCACGTGCCTTCCCCTCACCACAATGGATTGAAATCCCCTGAGCACTGAAAACAAGACTTTCGCCTTTTAAGTGGTGACTCCTGTCGAGGACTTTGCCTCAGTGATGAGAAAAGTAACACATACTACACACACACACACACATACACACACACTACACACACACACATACACACACACTATACACACACACATACACACGCACAATACACACATGCATACACACACACACTATACACATACACTACACACACACATACCACACACACGTACACTACACTCTACATACACACATGCACACACATACACCCCTATTCATTGCTTTGCCAGTCGTTTTTAGTCCAGTAATAAGGTATCCTAGATTTGACAGGTTGTTCAGCAAATGCCAACTCATGGCAGAGAGTGACCCTATCAGATCCAATCACGTTCAGTAAATCTTCAACACTCTTTAGGAATCACTATCAATAAAACTTAATTTGGTCATCTGGGTAGCTCTTACAGCTGGTATTATATTCCCTGATTTGGAGCTGTCCCTCTCAACTCTTTATAATTTCAGAAACTTCCAGTAAAGACACTATAAAATATCTGAAGAATGTATCAGGCTTAGGAAACGTCACTGTAAATTTTCAAGATGGTGTCTGTGTTTGTACCACAACAGCAGCTGTATTAACCGAAATGGTGACATTGATAGCCAGGTATCAAAATATTTAATTTAGGATACTGCTTGAGATATGTCTAAATGTCCCAAGGCTGTCTCTCAAAGGCAGTGGTTACATGACAATTTATGATTAGGTTTTTCAATTTGTTACCTAAACAGAACCAACTGCACAGCTCTTTGATGAGGTAGGAGGGTGAGAGTTACAGGTAGACTTATACTGCTAGTTATTTATATTTCTTAAGTCAGAAACCTAGCTGTCTTTTTTTTTTTTGGTCACCATGATACAAATTAGAGTGATCTGGGAAGAAGAACCTCAGTTGAGAAAATGCCTCTACCAGATTGGCCTGTAAACACTTGGGTGGGGGGTTCTTGATCAGTGATGGATGTGCCAAGGTCCAGCCCATTGTGGGTAGTGTCACTCTTGGGTAGGTGGTCCCAGGTTGTATAAAAAGCAGGCTGAGCATGCCATGGAGGGCAAGCCAGTAAGCAGCATTTCTCCAAGCCTTCTGCTTCAGTTCCTGTCCTGAAATCCCTTCATGATGGATTATAACATGTAAGATGAAATAAACTCTTTCCTCTTCAAGTTGCTTTTGGTCATTGTGTTTATCACAGCAACAGAAACCTGATTAAGATACCAGCAAAAGGGGTATCAAGCTTTGACTTTGAAAACACATGTTTTCCAATTCTGGTCGTCTCTCCACATATTCTTTCCTTCCATCTCTCTCTCCCCATCTGATCCCTTCTCCTCATTTCCATCCTGCCCCAGCCTACTTGCACCATCTATTCACTTTCCCTTTGTCAGAGAGATCCCTGTGTCCCCACTGGAGTTCTCTTTGCTGCACACTTTCTTTGAGTCTGTGGATTGCAGTTCCTTTGTCCTTTCCTTAGTAGTCAACATCCACATACCACGTTTGCCTTTATGGGACTGGGTTACCTCACTCGGGAAGATGTTTTCCAGTTCCATCATTTGCCTGAAAAATACATGAAGTAATTAAAAAAATAGCTGAGTAATACTCCATTGTGTAAGTGTACCACAATTTCTTTATCCATTCTTCAGTTGAGGGGTATCTAGGTTGTTTCTAGCTTCTGGCTGATATGAATAAAACTGCTATGAACATAGTTAAGCGAGTGCCCTTGTGGTAGGATGGAGCATCCTTTGGGTATATGCCCAGGACTAGTATAGCTGGGTCTTGTGGTAGGTTGATTCCCAATTCCTGAAGAATTGCCATATTGAATTCCATAGTGGCTGTACAAGTTTGCACTCCCACCAGCAACGAAGGAGTGTTCCCCTTACTCTACATCCTCACCAGCATGAGCTATTATTTGTGTTATTGATCTTAGGCATTCAGACAAGTATAAGATGGAATCTCAGAGTAGTTTTGATTTGCATTTACTAGATGCTAAGGATGTTGAACATTTCTTTAAGTGTTTCTCAGCTATTTGATTTTCCTTTGTGGAAAATTCTTTGTTTAGATCTGTACTCCATTTTAAAAATTGGATTATTTGTTTTGTTGATGTCTAGTTTCTTGAGTTCTTTATATATTTTGGATATTAATCTTTTATCAGAAGTGGAGTTGGTGAAGATTCTTTCCCATTCTGTATGCTGCCTTATTAACGGTGTCCTTTCTTATAGAAGATTTTCAGTTTCATGAGGTCCCATTTGTTAATCACTGCTCTTAGTGCCTGAGCCATTGGTGTTCTGTTCAATTGTCTTCTGTGCCAGTGCATTCAAGGTCATTCTCCACTTTCTCTTCTAACAGGTTCAGTATATCTGGTTTTATGTTGAGGTCTTTGATCCACTTGGACTTGAGTTTTATGCAGGGTGATAAATAATGATCTATTTTCATTCTTCTATCTGTGGACATCCAGTTATACCAGCAGTGTAAAATCACTGGAATCTACGAGGAAGACCCTAGTGAAGACCTCTAGCAATGGGTGATGTGGGGCCTGAACAGGCTATATCCTGTAACTGGGCAGGGCTTCCAGTGGTGGAACTGGGACACCATCCCAACCACAAAATCTTTGATCTATAACCTATCCGCCCTACAGGATCTTCTAGGACAATGGAAGGGCAGAACCCCATGCCAAGGGAGGGAACCCATGCCTACTACTGCAGGGCAGTCCAGGAACTAGAAACTGGATAGCTATGAGATGATTTCTTAGGATATCCTTCTCTACCCATAAATCAGTGCCTAGCCCATTCTTCACTAGAGAGGCTTTTTCTGGCAGTTGATGGGAGCATATATGCAGAAGCCCAGGGCCAGACATCATGAAGATCTCAGGGTACCCCATGGAAGAGGGGTAGGAGGGATTGGAGAGACCAGAGGGGTTGAGGACGCCAGTAGAACAAGACTCATGGAGTCAACTGATCAGCACTCTTGGGGGCTCATAGAGCTTGAAGTGGTAGGCAGACTTGGAAGAAGCAGGGTCTCCTAGATATGTCTTGTGGTTGTCTGGCTTGGTGTTCTTCCAGAGCTCTTTCAGACTGGAGTATGTATGTAGGTCTCTGGCTCTTTTGCTGGCCCTTGGGACCCTTTTCCTCCTGCTTGGTTACCTAGTCCATCTTGATACAGGGATTAGTGGCTGCCATTCTTCCTTCTTGTTGTGCCCTGTTTGAGCAGTAACCCTGAGAAGACTGTTCTTATCTGGGGAGAGGTGGGAGGGTATAGATCTGGGGGTGAGGAGAGCTGGGGGAGCTGGAAGGAGTGGAGAGAGGAGAGGTGGGAGGTCAGGATGTATTATATGAGAGAAAATAAATAAAAATAAAACAACAACACCACTATACACACACACACACACACCCCAACCTATTGGATGCTTATTATTGTTCTTTAATTCCGGAATTCCTACCAAGGAAACTTGAAAGGTTTACCAGCAAATTAGAACAAAATAGATTGAAAGCAGAAACTCAATCCCCAGGATGGTACGAGAAGACATACATTCCAAATGACTTTTTCACACCCAATAATTTTTCAGTCACTACAGAACCCCAGCTATAAGTAAAGCCCTGTGGTCAGTTCCAGGGTTACAAAGATAGACAATAGTCCACTCCATCCAGAACTTAATGAAGAGTTGGGAATAGCTAACCATAACACAGGACGAAATTAAATAAATGCTAAATGAAGAAAGAACAGTAACCATTGGCCACAACCTGCCCTTAGAGGCAGCTCCTAAGACAGAACTCCATGTGCTTTCTGACAAATTGCTATTAAAATCCAGTGTTCAGCTTGAGAGGGTTAAGAATGAGCCTTGTTTGCAGACCAGGCTTCAGAGATGTATAATGAAACTCATTTAATGAGGCTTTCTGAAAGCAGAAGTGCTTTGACTAGAGGCAACTTCCATTTGTCTAGTCATCATTGTGGTTTGCCCGTAAGTAAAGGGCTTTGTTGTAAACACATTCTTTTTCCAGAGGGCTCCTCTGACAATAGAAGGCGGTTGCAGTTCTGCCTGTTGGCCAAAAGAGGGCACTTGGAGCTTTCTGATTACTGTTGGAGGGCTGGAGCGCAGGCGTTTGGCTGAGGTTTGTCCGGGTCCTTTCCTACTTCCATAGAATAGGTGCAATTAAACAGGGCTTATTCCCTGGAGGGGTGTGGAAGTCTTTGGTCTTTTCTAACTGAAGATTGATGTTCACATTTGTACGTGTGGACCTAATATTAGTAAATTCATATTTTTTGTGTCCTGTGGATTTGTTGAGAAGCAATAGTTTAATGTCAAGAGGAACTGCGGTTTTGATGGTCAAAGAACACAGTAGAAAAAAAGTCTGATATTTATGCTCCCTCTGAGAATGTACCCTATGAAACCCTTTGCCAAAACTCCTCAATTGTCATATGTTTGGACATTTGACAGCGAGAGGCTTTCCTCTTTTCCTTTGGTTCCCATCCATGTCCTCTCCCTGTCTCTCAGTTGAGAATGCTGTATTGTTTTGAGGTCTGTGGACTGTGGCAGCTTGTATAAAGTTCCAAAGATGGGGCCATTAAACTCTAAAGTAACATCCTGAAGATTGTTTTGTGGGGCCTGTATAAACATGACTGACCAACCTGGCACAATTGTGGAGATTAGTCTTCCTTTTTTTTCCTTTTGCCTTAAAGGGCAATCTTGCTTAGGGGCCAGGATGGACTGGAAGAGATCTTGAGGTAAGATCAAGGACTCCCTAAGAATCACCACTAATCCTGTAAAAACAAAGCAAAGAACTGACTGGTCTGGGTGTGAACTAAGATGTGGGAGTGTTTGCCTCCAACTGAAATGGACCGAGTTGCAGCATGACCTGATCTGGGAACCTCACGTTTCTACGTTTTAGTTATCCCCTCAGTTACAAAAACAGAATTGGTATTTCAGCCTTTTTAAGGGTGAAATTAGGGTGATCTGTATGCGGCATGAATGTTATTTTGCCAAGCACAGTCTCTGACACACAGCTATAGTCCATCAGATACTTGTTGGATGAATGAAAGAAATGAAAAGTGAGCAATGCTTTTTGAAAGGAAAAAGCAGTTTAATAGTTGACACTTTATTATCTCAACATTTCCAATAACAGTAATGAGGACAATGCCTGACACATGCAGGATGATTAAGAAACTTAATGTATATTCTGATATATATATATATAGTGCTCAGCTCTAAAATTGAAGGGGCTCAGAAATCTAAAGTAGAGTTTTAAGGTGGGACGTAACAAGAAAAACCCTATAATTTAATCCTCAGTGTGGATAGTTTTGAGAGTAAATGAGAGTATCACTTAGTGTGTCAGATCAACCGCACACGTAAGACTCTACTAGAAAAGTCAGTGCATGGTTATCCTGCCAATAAGCTGACAAAGGACATTTGGTTCTTCTGACTCTGTCTTCATTGCACTGCAGGGTCTCATCTATTACAGTTTTTGTTTCTTCCATTGTTAAAAACCCTCCAAGAAGACATTTCAGTTCTCAACATACACATCAAACTTGGCAGTGCCCAATTCCACACAAACAAATATTAATAGAGAGTTAGCCACAGATTAACCCCTGAACAGTAACTTCAATACTCCACTTTTTCCAATGAGCATGTCATCTAGATAAAAAAACAAAACAAAAACCCACACAAGAACAACAACAAACACAGAAATGTCAGAGTGAAGAGGTATCATTAACTGAAAGATCCCGACAAAATATCTACAGAGCATTCTACTCTAAAGTTACAGAATACACACTCTTTTCAGTCTCTCATGAAAGTGTCTCTAAAACAGACTGCATACTAGGACACAAAGCAAACCTCAACAAATTTAGGAAGACCAGAATTACTCCGTGTACTCTTCCTAACCACAATAGAATGGAGCTTAGAATCACAGCAAAAGGAATGCCATAATATAAAACAAATTCATTGAGATGAAACAAAGCACTGTTGAATGAAGAATGGGTCATTGAAGAAATCAAGAAGGGAATAGAAACAATTCCTGTAATTAAATAAAAATGAAGACACAACCTACACAAACCTCTGGGAAACAATGAAAGCAATCCCAAGAGGTAAATTTATACTTCTAAGTGCCTGCATTAAAAAATAAAAATGACCACAAATAAATAATTTAATGGTGTTCCCCAAGATTATGGAAAAGAAGAACAAATCAAATCCAAAAGCAGTAAATGGGAAGAAACAATCAAAACCAAGGCAGAGCTTACTGAAATGAAAACAAACAAAAACTAATACAAAGAATCAATGAAAAGAAGAGTTTTTTTTTTTTAATAGATGAGCAGTTAACCGGAAGAAAAGGATATGGCCCAAATTAACAAAATTAGAGATGTATAGGAGACATCACGACAGATATTAAGGACGTTTAGGAAATTATAAATATCTAATTTGAAACTTACCTTTCATTAAGTTGGGTTCCCAACTTAATGGGTTAAGGAGAGTTTTTAAGGTGGTGGAATGTTAAAGTAGCCATAAGGGCCTGTTGAGAAAGAAATGCCTCCTGGTCAAGAGAGTAGAATCTCTGTCCTGGGTATAGTCCTAAGATTCCAGGTCAATCTCCTGACCAAGGAACCACTACACAAAAGGCCCTGTGTAGTCAAGGGAATCCTGAGCAAAAGGAATCATGCTGGAAGCATTATCACACCCAATCTGAAGTTAAAACTACAGAGCTATAGTAATAAAAACAGCTTGGTACTGGCACAAAAGAAGACATGTAGATCAATGGAACAGAATAGAAGAACCATATTTAAGTCCATAAAATTACAGTCAACTGATTTTTGACACATGCCAAAAACACATATTGAGGGAGATGGCAACATCTTGAACAAATGGTGCTGGGAAAACGGAATGTCTACATGTAATAGAATAAATCTAGATCCCTCTATGTTGCCTGGACAACAGTCAACTCCAACTGAATTGAAGACCTCAACATAAAACCTGAGACTTAGAAATGACTAGAAGAAACAGTATGAAGTACGCTTCAAGACGTAGGAGTAGACTAGGACTTCCTTTGTAGAGACCTGGGTCTCTCCAAGTCGTCTGAGACATTGGAAACCAAGCATCTCTGCAGAGCAAAGAAAACAGTAACCTGAGTGACAACCTCCAGAATGGGAGAAAGTCTTTACCAGCTTTAACACTCAACAGAGGACTTAACTTTTGGAATGTAGATAGAACTAAAAATATACTATAAAGGAAAAAAAATCTAATAAAAATGGGCTATTGAACTAAAGAGAGACTTTTGGAAAGAAGAAATACAAATGGCTAGGAAACATTGAAAAAAGTGTTCAATATCCATAGCCATCAGGGAGATGTGAATTAAAACTATTTTCAGTTTTCCATCTTACACTGACTATCATCAAGAAATAAAAAGACAACAAATGTTCCTGAGGATGTGGGCAAAAAGCTACCCTGATTCACCATTGGTGGGAGTGTAAACTGGTGCAGACTGTATGAAAATCAGTGTGGAGGTTCCTAAAAAAAACTCTCAAGATAGAAGCAGCATATGAACCAGCTATACCACCTGTCTCAGTTACTGTAATGCTGTCATACAGCACTATGGCCAAGGGGACTTATAACAGCAAGCATTTAAGTTGGGGGCTTACAGTTTCAGAGGGGTAGTGTCCACAAGCATCATGGAGGGAAGTGTGACAGCAGGCAGGCAGGTGTGGCAATGGAGCAGTAGCTGAGAGCCTCTTCTTGATCCATAAACACAAGACAGTGAGAGCTAACTGGGAATTGGAGGGCTTTCGAAACCTTAAAGTCACCCCAGTGACATATTTCTAACCCTTTCCAATGGTTCCATCAACTGAGAGCACACATTCAAATATACAGCCTATGGGGTGATTCTCAGTCAAACTATCGCATGTCTCCTGGGCATATACCCAAAGGTTTCCAGATCCTACCACAAAGATACTTGTTTATCTATGTTCCTTACTACTTTATTCGCAATACCTAAAATGGAATTATCCAAGGTGTCTATCAACTAATGAATGATAATAAAAATGTGGTACATACACATAATGGGATTTTATTCATCCATAAGGAAAAATGAAATGCAAAAATTTGGAATTAAATGGATGGAACTAAAAAAAAAAAAAAAACTATAGTGAGTGAGGTAATCCAGGCTCAGAGACAAATGCCATATGTTCTATCTCATATATGGATCCTAGTTAAACTTTGAGAATTGTGCATTTAACTTAAGAGTGCTCATAGGAACCAGGAAACCAGAAAGGGTCCATTAGGGTGGGGAATGCCTGAAGGGAGAGACAGTAGTAGACTCTAGGTGTTTCACAGGGAGAACACTGAGGTGGAAAGGTTCAGCAAGGATGGAGGTAAAGGGTAAGTTGGAGGAATGAGAGAATAGTGGAGAGAGTTAATTAAACAAAGGGGTCTGAAAAAGCCATAAGGGAATCCACTACTCTGAAAGTCAATTAAAAGGATAAGTTACAGGGTTGGAGAGATGGCTCAGTAGTTGAGAGTGAGTGCTGTTCTTCAAGAGGATCTCAATTAAGTTCCCAGCATCCATGTCAAGTGGTTCACAACTGCCTATAATTCCAGCTTCAGGGGCTCTGATGCCTTCTTTTTGGACTTCGTGGGAACCTGTTCTCTGCCCCCCCCCCCCCATTTCTACACACAGCCGCATATACACACCCTGATAGGGCTCTGGCCACTTGCTCCACTGCCCACCAATACAGTCACCTCTGGCCCCTCACTTTGTGGACATGGAGAAACTGTTTTGTCGCCAAGTTCAACGGAGAAAACTTTGAGAATTAAATGCGCCTCGAGAGACAACAGACCTGGAAAACTGCCCATGAGGAGAAAGAGGAAAGACGGTGGAATACAGCAAGGTACACAGCAGCAGAGATGTGGAGCTGGAGTCGGGAGCAAATTCAGCCACAGGCAGAGAGAATCTAAACTGAAGCCCAGTCACAGCCATGGCGCGACCAAGATGGTGAGCAAAGGAACTTGGGGCACAGAGCTGGGGGCTCTGCAGGCAGGGGAACAATGGCAAGCACTGCTAAGAAATGAATGGCTGGAGGTGGTAGGAAACAATGGAGTGTACCCAGGGTGACAGCAGACGGGTCCTCCTGTCTTTGGGCTGCTGCTGGGCCTGCCTGGCTGATTTGCAACCTGCCATGCTGGAGTGGAGCTGCTGCTCCATGGCTGCTGCTGTGTCTCACAGTGCCCTCCCTGGTGGTGTTGCGGAAAGCATGGAGTGCAGCACTGCATAAGGGCTGCTGGCTGCCACAAGGCCGGAGGTAGCTGGCCAAATGATGCTGAGGGCAAGTGAGACCTCAAAATCTGGAGTCTACGTGGTCCTGCACACGGATACGCCTCCAAACCGCAGGATTACTCTGAACAAGAACAATCAGCAAGATGTCCCAGCTTTAAAAAAAAAAAAATGTGTCCCTTTCTGGGCAAGGTCTCCGTTCAAAGGATCAGTCTCCCAGCTACCACTAGATTTGCCTGGCCACTTCACTGCCTGCCATACCAGAGCAGAGCCACTGTTCCTGTGGCTTTGGCTGCTTCTCATGGCGCCCTCTCTGATGGGGTGGGGAGGGCATAGACTAAGTGATGCCAGAGGGCTTCAGGGGTAAAGGTCAAGGTGGCAGTATAGATGGTTGGTGGTGGGGTGGGGGCGGGGCCCAGCTGCCTAGAGTCTCTGCTGGCTCTGAATTGGAATGTGCTGTCAAACCTTGGGAGCACTCTGATTCTGAGCAACAGCAAGATGTCCCAGCTGAAGAATGTTCCATAGGGAGGGCTGAGTCTCCCCTTTTGGTGCGGGGCTCTGAAGGCCTCCAGACGCTCATGTGGACCACGACTGTTAGAGTTCCATCTGCATTGCTGATGTTGGCAGAGTTTGCCTGGCACAAAACCCTGGCTTCATGAGGTGCTGACTTTGGCAGGCAGTCTGGGACCCTGGGTGATGTCCAGTCACCTAACTGAAGTGCTATGGCCATCATGGTGCCCAGGGGAGTCTGTGGGATACCCAGTGTCTGCAGGATGCCAAGGAACTTTCAGGAAGTCTGGGTGCATGTGAGATGGCCAGATGACTGTAGGAGGACCAGGAGGTGAAAATGTCTGGGTGCCTGAGGGATGGCTGGGTACCTGCGTGATGTCCAGGAGCCTGTAGAAAGAATGGGTGCCTATGTGATGTCCAGGCTTCTGCAGGATGGTCAGTATCTCTGTGATGACTGTATCTGCAGGGTGCCCTGGTGCCTGCTAGAGGCCCAGGTGCCTGTGGAATATCCTAGAACTGTGAGAGGTCTGGGCATCTTTGGGATCTTTTGGTGCCCTCAGGACATCTTGGTGCCTGTGGTATGTCTGGGTATCTATAGGATGCCCAGGGACCTGCAGGAGGCCCTGGTACCTGCAAGATGTCCTGGTACCTGTTAGAAATGACTGGGTATCTGTGAAATGTCCAATTGCCCATGTGATGTCTGTGTGCCTGTGAGAAGTCCGTGTACCTGTGGGAAGTCTGGGTGCCTGTAGGAGGTCTGGGCACTTGGGTGATGCCCTGGTGTATGTGGGAGGTCCTGGTACCTGTGGGAGGTCTGGGTCCCTTCAGGATGACCAGATAAACATGGGTGCCTGTGGGAAGACTGGGTGGCTGCATGATGTCTGGATGTCTGTGGGTTGGCTGAATGCCAATATGATACCTTGGCGTCTGTGGGATGCCCTGGTACCTGAGGGAGGCCCTGGTGACTGCCAGATGGCTGAGTTCCTATGTGATATCTGTGTACCTGCCAGATGGCTGAGTGCCTGCAAGTTGCCTGGTGTCCATAGGATATCCAGGCATCAGCATTATGGCCTGGTACCTGTGAGATGTCTGAGTACCTGAGTGATATCCATATACCTGCAGGATGTCTGGGTGCCTGTGGGATGCCCTGGTGCCTGTGGGACATCCTGGTGCCCTTGGGATGTCTGGGTGCCTTCAGGATGGCCAGGAGTCTGTAGGTAGAACTCTGTCATGCTTCATTTCTAGCTAGTATAGGCCAAGTGAATGTTCATGATCAGAGCAGCCTTCTTCCTCCAAAGACCATGGTGATACCTGTGATCCATGCTCCTGCCACATAAGCTTAACTTAATTTTTTTTTCTTCTTTCTTTCTTTCTTTCTTTCTTTCTTTCTTTCTTTCTTTCTTTCTTTCTTTCTTTCTTTCTTCGTATCTCTCTCTCTCTCTCTCTCTCTCTCTCTCTCTCTCTCTCTCTCTATTTTGAGGGCACAGTGGTATGGGATAGAACAGGGAGTAATGGGAAGAGGATGTTATATTGTATATAATACCAGATACATTGTATGAAACTCAAATTATTAGTAAAAGTATTATAACAAAACCTACCAGTTATTAAACAAGAATTCCAATACCAGATGTGGGATGCCTCTTTATGAGTTGCTGCTCAGAGAATCTCCAAAGGCCTCCAAAATAACACAGCTCCTGTTATTGGTCACCCACTGGGACTAGTTGATAAGACCCTACCCCACATGCTTTTGTTACAAGACATAGAGAAATCAAGCTGGAACTGAGCCAAGAGCTTCTTCCCAGCTGGCTTGCTTTCACAGTGCCAAAAGGTGCCATGCAGGCTGTGGGAAGAGAAAAGGCAATGGCGCTCTTACCCGGCTGTGAACCCTGCAAACTACAGGACAAATCTGCACCCACTGGTGTCATAATGGAAGGACCTGTATTGGGGTAACCAGTCATTCTCTGACTGGGTTTGAAGCCTGATACACAAGAGGGAGTTGATATCTGCTACAGTAAATCTAGTCAAAAACTCATGATAAGAGGTCTTAGAGCCTACAGGGGAACTTCCCATAGACACTTAAAGAGACTTGACACCAAACTGCCTTTAAAATACTTCTGTTTATACTCAGTTGCAACGAGTCTTGTCATCACTCAGTCATGGATCAGGGAGAGACTCAGAGGAGCACACATCACCCTATCTATTTGTGAATGGTGGATTCTGAGAAAGAGGGAGTCATTGCTTTCACTTGTGTACCCAAGGTGAGCCTATCAGGATCCAGTAAATAGTTTGAAACCTGTGGTCACACAGATGGCCCTGGTTAAACTCAGTGGATCATAAGACGAAACAAGAAGACACGAATGTGAGACAGGGACTTGCAAGGAGGAAGCAGGGATGCGGGTGGGATGCAGGTGGGATGCAGGTGGGATGCAGGTGGGATGCAGTTATTAGCTGTGAGAGGGAGATACGAGAGGGTGGGAGTAGAAGTAACCAGAATTCATTATGCATAAGTATTAAATTGTCAAGGAAGAAAATTAATAAATGATGTAAAAATAGATTGAGACTAAACACTGGAAGATTCCCATCTCACTGAGACTTCAGTGCTATTTGGCATGCCTTTTCTTCAATCAATATTTTCTTATCACACACTAGGTGGGAATCATCTTGTTGCGGTACTAGCTCCGACTTGAAGGAAATGACAATACAAGCTACGGGAGCCTGTGTGATTGTGATTACACACTTACCAGATCGTTTTGATTTTGATTTATGTTTTTTTTTGTATTTTATATTATCAAAAATATTCACTTAAAATTCACATTACACTTTCTGAGTATAAAAGATGCTGTTGTATTGGTATTGTTATATTATAGTATTATACTTAATTTTTTTTTTAATTTTTCCAAATTTATGTACAGCCCCCTGCCCAACCCTGAGAAAAGTATGGTTAGCCTTTTGCCTAGTACAATGCTTGAATCTTATAGTCCTTTGGAAGCATTGCTGTCTGGGTTTGTGAGCTCTTCTGTGGCCTCTGGATGGCCTTATTTTTGGAGTCACTGGTTGGCTAGAAACAGTATTGTAGAATATCTATATCTGAAGACACCTGATTGTGTGTCCATGGTGCTTACTAGAGGTTATGTACTTATGTGTCCTTACACATTGGTTTTGGAAGTCATCAGCTAGTCACTGCATGGTGGAGAAAGAAGAAAGCGAGTTAGGAAGTCTTCTTGGTCTTGGCTCTTCTCCTAGATAGCTTCAGTTGCCAACTTGACAGCCCAGACTTATGTGAGGGAGTCTCAGTTGGGAGATTGCCTGTGGGCATGTCTGTGGGAGCCTTTTTTTGATAGCCAACTGATAAAGGAGGGCCCAACCCACTGTGGGTCTTACCATCCCTAGGCAGGAAATCTTAGGGTTGTTTAAGAAAGCTAGCTAAACAAAAGCTAGAGAGTGAGCCAGTAAGCAGTATTCATCCATGGTTTCTGCTTTAAGGTCCTGTCTTGTTTCCCTTTTATGATGGACTGTAAGATGAAATAAAGACTTTCCTCTGCGAGTTGCTTTTGGTCATGATGTATATCACAGCAACAGAAAGCAAACTAGCACAGTCCTCAGTGTGCTCTGTCCTCTCATATACACCATCTGGCAAGGGAAAAAGCACCCAGGGTCCTGCCCCAGTGTCACAGAGCTGAGAAAAGTCTCCACAGATGCTTATGTTGAGGTTATGTCACCAACCTTTTATAAGTCAAGAATATCCTAAGTTGAAAATGCACTTAATACAATGAACTTACTGAACATACAGCTTAGTAACACAGAATACTGAGGAGTATCAGCTTTCATCCTATGATTGCTTGATGAACTGGAAGTTGCAGTATGTAGCCCCTACTTCCAGAGAGAGGGTCGGGATATCTTGCTTGCCAGGGAAGAGACCACAGCTCAAACGTCAAAGTATTGTTTTTGCAGAGCATGTACTACTCCTGTATCATCATCATGCTGAAAAATGGCAAATCAAAATGATAAGTCGGATCTGTGTATCTGTGCCTGGAAGAAACAATAGTCGATAAGTAGCATAGCAGCTATAATTTATTATTTAAATAACAAAGGACTAATGCACAGCTATTAGTATCTTTTACTGACCCAATAGATATCAACTAGCACTGTACCATTTTGGAAGACACTAGAGATATAGAAACTCTTACGGAGAAGTTGAACATTTTTGGGTGAATGGAACCTGAGTGTGGGAAATAGGTATCAGTGGAGAGCCCTATGGGTCTAGGGTGAGCTAGGGACAGTTTGAGTACAGTGTATGTGCTGGAGGGGTAGAGCAGATGAGCTTAATGTGGGTATGAGCATCACAAAGAAAGAGAAGCAACAGGAGAATTTAAACAGGGAGTTTGAATGAAAGGCATATTTATCTGTTACCAAATCTTACATATTTGGAATTATTTCTTCCAAGGACATGCAGTTCCTCTTCTTTAGTTCCCACTTTCAGGATCTGGAATATACCAAGCATGAATTGTTCTTTATTATATAATGAGAATACACTGTTTTCTGCAGGCCTATAATCAGTGATTGTAAAAAAAAATGTTTGATTGAGTCTCAAAATTTGATGAAGGGAAATGTTGAGAATTTATCTTCTGTAATAAATAATATGACTCATATCAAAAAGTAGTCTATGTGGAATATTCTCAAGTGTGTGTGTGTGTGTGTGTGTGTGTATTTATACAAACATACAACAGACACATAGGCAGAGAGGGAAGGGAGAAAGAAAGAGAGGGAGAGGGAGTCAGATTTTCTGCTTAGCATATGGTCTAGAAACACACAACTTCAAGAACAAAACAAGTGTTTTTTTTTTTTCTCTTCTCTTACTCACAGGAATGTAGGCCCTGGTATAAGATCTCGTATGAGAGGCCACTGTCCAAATTCCTTACATGGCATCATATCCAAATATCACATGTAAGTGAAACTGAGCCCCTGAGATGTGCCTGTGGATGCTTTCTCTAGATAGAAGAATGTTGGATTAAATTGCTGTGTTTCTGGGAGGTAATGCAGAGTAGCCTTCCCTTCTTTCTTGGCACTATTCTCGACTTTCATCCATTTCTTTCCTTTTCAAATCTCCAGATCTCATGTGTTGCCTCATACTTTGTAGAACTTGCAAACTAAAAGATAGTAACTGTGCTCTTTGGGCAGACAGGAGCCATTCTCCAGGCACCCACAGGCTCCCTGTTCTAGCCTGTGTGTCCACATGCCAGTGTCTCCTCTCTACACTTGTGTCTCGGGTCTCCAAGCTCTATGGTCTAATTCTGATATCTGTAAACCATGTTGGAAAAGCTTCCCCTGGAATTTCTATGCATACTATATGTTCCAGATAATAAATGAAAAGTATTTGAAAAGAAAAAAGGGAAATGAACAACCTTCAAAAGTTTACTTTAGATTGATTTATTGGCTGACCTCTGTACTTTTCCTACAAAATTGCTATTAAAAACAGGCCTATCTCTCCCAATCCAACATATGCAGCCCCATTAAATTCATGGCTGGCTTTCCATTGTTCAGAACTCTGTGGAGATTTGCAAGGCTGTCTAGCGTTTTTGACTTCCTTGCTAAAAACCAGCATCTTTAAGGATAGCTGAACACGAGGAAAAACACTTAAAAATTCCAGTTCATAGATTATTATAAAATGTTTGACAAGTTTAATCAAAATCAACCTTGTAAGTAGTTAAAAAAGATTTACTAGTCATTCACCTGCCCCAGCATTTTCTGATAGTATCCATGCGGAGAGAATAAAGACTTCACTAAGTGCATTTACTTAACTTCCTTTATTGTTTTTGACATTAGTCATTGTTTCCTATAGGCAGATACTTCCTGCTTACTAAATGCAAAAAGGAACATTTTTAGGAATGGGTAGTCATTATCTTTCTTAAAAAAAAAAAATCATGTTTCCAGATCTGGTGAGGTGGCTCAGCAGGCAAAGGCCCTTGCTGCTAAGCTTGGCAAATTGAATTGAATCCCCAGAACACGCATGCTGGAAGGGGAGAACTCACTCCTGCAAGATGGCCTCTGATCTCCACACATATGTCCTGGCATGCACATGCCCACCCTCCCAAGTAACTGCATTTTTTCAGTTTCAAGTGTGTGTTTTCTGAAGTCCTTTAACAAGTTTGTGAATATTTATAAGGTGATTTTCTCAACAAAGAAAAGTCCAGTGAAAGATACAGTCATAGTTAATGATTTGCCTTACCAGCAGCATGGTCCTTTTAGAAGCTGTGGAATAGCTACATGGCAGGAACTATACACAAAGTAATGTCTTCCAAATTTTGAAATGAGCCACACTGACCAGCTCTTTCTTCTTGCCTGTTTTAAAACTATGTGACAAGAGAAGAGAATCGGAAAAAGAAAAGGTCTTCCCATACTCTGTCTGCTTAATCCAGACCAGCTGGGAAAAATCATATGATGGACAACGCATCAAAAATCGAGGCTAAAAATTTGCCAGATCTATTCATAGACTAGCAGATGTGGGAACCAGCCCATGGCTTGTGTGTAGAGGGGTGACAGATAAAAATAGCGCCCCAAATTATTTGAAGGTGATTTGCAACCTCCCGAGTATAGATGACCTTCAACTGGGTAAAGTTGGATTGGTAACCCCTCTCGTGGGCTTACAGGCTTAAGCTGTCGTTTGAGAAAGAGGAACTCTTGCCTTCTGCGAACAAGCTGCATACAGGCACGGAACACTTTATTTTTTTGACAGATTATTAATATACGTATCCTTCCCCTCTGCTCCGTTCAAGAGAAGACTGTGTTTTGAGAGCATCCTATTTTCTGTTCCCTTCCACCCATGAAAGCCAAGTCCAGAAGACAAGAGATAGTCTCAGTGTCAAAATAAAATTAAAACAGGTTCTCATACCCTCCCCACATTGTTTATTGTATCTCGGTTTCTACACTGTGCTTGTCATCGGCGGGTGGTGGCTTGCAGTTGCTTAAATAGAAAAGCCTTCAGAACCTGTACGTCTCCATCCCAGTTACCACACAAATACCAAGACCACAGGATTTTGCCATCATTTTATGTTTGAGAAGGGAAGAAAGGGTGTGGGCAGAAGTGAAGCTGTTCACCAGGGTCCACTTCTCAAGTTCTTTGCATTTCTTCTGGGGTCTGTTCTTGATTAAAATATCTTCGCATGTCTCTCCGTCTCTCTAGTCTGGATGGGGGGAGTCTGGTGACAGGGTGGAACACCATTAGTGAGATTTCTTTTGGTGACAGACAGATGTAAATGTATCCATCTAATTCTCTGCTCTCGGGTCTCTGTCTGCAGATGGATGTTAATAATTAGCCGTTGCGTCTCCTCCCTCTTTATCAAATTGGGTTCTCCATAAATTCATCATTTCTTTTTTATTTTCTCAAAATAGCGGCAGCCCTGACAGCCTCCCTTTGTTCTTGTGTTTATAAATAATTTATAACACAGAAATATCTCTTCTTAGTCCTAAAACACAAACTAATGGAATAACACAACACACTGGCCCAAACTACCTTCCACCGGGGGAGAAGAGTTGTAGAGCTCTGGCCTTTAACAAAGGAAGCGTGGTCACAATGAAGAAAAACCATTTCCCGCTTGCATGTAATTTTAAAATTAGCTCTGTTCTCCCTTCCCAGATTCTAGCAGTATGTGGAGTTCTAGACGGCAGAAGTGAATTCCTTTTCCAAATAACGTCCCTAGTTCAAATTACCAGATGTACAATGTCTTTCATTAAGCTACACAGAAAGGAGATTATTATTCAATTAAAACAGCCACAGATGTTAAGAAAAGTACCATGGTACATTTATTCAATAACTGTATGCTCATAACCCATGCACAATCTGTAAGCACCAAATTATAAGGATTTGACCCAAATTAGCAATAAAATACAATGTGTTTGCCCTCTACTGGGCAGTAACGATTGTGTGGGTTTCCTTGTATACCCAGTGGCCTTGTGGTCGGCTTCATAACTTTTATTTAGTCACTAATGCAGTGTTATAAGCAAATATGGATAGGATTTGTGCTAATTAAGGTAAATAGAGCCAAGTTGAATCAGCTTTCTTAAGCTGAGGTCTTTTGCAGAAATGATTTTAAAATTCTTCCATGTCTCCAGGCTTGCACATCACATCCTAGGAGATGTATCCTGGATACACATTCAGGTTGTAGATAAATAACCCACCTCACAATGCCAATGCAGAATGTCTGGGATGTAACTGGGATAGGAATCTGAACAACTCCTTACATTGGCGGTTAAGATTTTGCACTGAAGAAGAAAAAAATTGTCTTATTTTCCATTTGGGAACGGGACACAAATACAGTGTCACAAGTCACTTTCAGAAAACAAGAGGGGCAGCAGTAACTACTCAACAACCCCAGGATTGAATTCTGAAACACAAAGCAGATATATAGTCACACCAGGGGAATCAAGTGGGAGACCCCTTCCTGTCCAGTGTGTAAATGGAACTTGTATCTTTACATCTGGTTTCTAAAGTGTCCTTCCAAGCCCCATGTGACTACAGTGGGGTGGTGTGTGTGTGTGTGTGTGTCTGTCTGTCTGTCTGTCTGTCTGTGTTTCTACCTATTACGAAGTTGGAAGAGGAAGCCATGTCCATTGCCAGGCAAGTCTCTGAAGAGTCTGGAAATATAAGAAATGCCTGCAGATTTGAATTGACTGAAAGAAGAGACTAGGCTAGACCTGAGAGCAATCTGACTGAAATTCAAGGTCAGGTCCTCTCTCATGGTACCAATTGCCTTTCAAATGACTTATTTTTCAGTTAAAAATGGATGGGATTAGGACTCTGTCTTGCAGCTTTTGGGTGATTTTTTTTTTTTTAAACAGAATCAGCAGCAGCCAGCACAGAAACAGGATCTGTCCACATTGGTTGGAGTGATTCAAGCATGAAATATTAAGAGAAGGGTATTTTTTTTCTTTGTAGAAGTAGTGGGGGACAAAATAATTATTGGCTTGTACTCCAGCTCAACAATTAACAAGAAATGAAATCCTTTCTTTGGCTTACAACCATTTCTACATTAAGCACTGTGACTCTGCCCCCTCCCGCCGCACCACCCACAGGATGTCTTTCCTGGCTATGCCTGTGTCTTTGGGTCTTTTGGGGGCAGGGATGTAGCAGTAGACCTTGGACCAAATATGTGTTTCCTGAAGCACAGAGTGCTCTAATGTCTACTTTGATGCTGTTGCTTTGGAAATGGACATAAATGATTTGACAGCATGTTTATGGGGATGGCCACACAGAGAGGTGTGGAGACAGGGTAAGAACGTTGCCTGCTCTGGGATGGAGATTTCATGAGGACATCATGGTGCTGTTTCCAAAAGACAAATTACTATTGCCATCACAAAGACAGAAGGGATGACAAAGACAATCCAGCAGAATGTAACTAATGCATAATATTCGAGTTGAGGATGATCTGATGGCATGATAGTATCTCCAGGAACTGGAATTTTCCTACATTCGGTATCATTGACATATGAAAGGATTTTTTCATGCAGACCCTAACCATTTGGCTAATGCTGCATTTAGCTAAATAACTGAAGATGCTCTGGGATGTAAGGCAATTTCTGTTCCCAGCTGCATTAAAGTGCTATTATTAATTACCTCCTCTGGCCTAACATTATGCCTTTATTACGCACGTATTGTTGGTCTCTCTGCGATTATTGGAAGGCTGTGCTATACACAGAAGCATTACGCTTAAAACAATAGAAGCTGCTTATTTGCTTGTAGGAGATGTCAGAGGGAGACAAGCACTGTTGGCTGGAACTGACTTGAAACTCGTCACGAGGAAGTAAGGGGAGAGGTGATCACAGCTCAGCATAACAGTGTATGAGAGACACACAATTCTAGATGGCGGCTTCCGTTATGCATTTCTCATGGAAGAAGCTGGGGGGGGGGGGGGGGGCGGGTGCTGAGTAAATGATGGGTGAATACAGACTCAATTGTCGTGTGTGACAAGACACTTTCTCTCTTTGTTTAATATATAAATCAGGAGCACTTATGAATTGATATTAATTAAAATAACGTATTTGCTTTCTTTCAACAGTAATGTCAGCCTTGTTAAAAAACAGAACACTAAATCTTCATTAGACTTTCAATATTAAAAATCTAGCATGAAATATGAATTAACATTTAACTTGTTGCTCATCAGATTAAAAGGGAGAAAAATGCAATGGAGGCTTATCTTCAAGGACCAAAGTAGACACAGCTTTCCTAAATCTGAGAGTAAAATGATGTCCGGAGGCTGCACGGATCAGCGAGTCGCCATTGTTACCTTCTAATAGGAGGAACTGCAGCTCAAGTGAAATTAGAGGATGCCATCACATCCTAGAAAGGCGTTTATATCAAGAGCTAATGCGTGAATCCGTAAAAAGTCCCACAGTGAAAGTATAGTTGATAAAGGTCCTTAGAATTCCGTCAATATATGTTTAGTAACAAGAACAGGAAGGCCCTTGATGCTGTTTTGCCATCTTTCCCACATTCAGAAAAATTATGAAAAGCTCCCAGTATCATGTTTAAAGTATCATGTTTTTCTCTTTAGTTATGTTACAATTTGGAAATCAGTGACTGCTTCCATGGGAACAGGTGGACAAAATAGTTTTGCTCACTCTCTTCAGATAGATGGACATGCGATATCACCTATTCTTGTTTCACTGATGGCCTGAAATTAGAATAGGCATAATTGAAATGGCCAGGCTGAGCCCTCATATTGCATCCAAAGACACATGATGAGACTCGAATGATCTTATTGGCCATGTGTTGTCTTAGGTGAAAGCTGCCCATAAATGTGCTTTGTTTATAAAGTGCATGATTGATCTTATAATTATGTCCGGCCTGGATTTATATATATGGAAAATGCAACTGAATTTTGGACCTCTCTCTGAGGGTGGTTGTGCACAAGAACATAGAAGCCACAAGGTGGTGGTATGGTGCCATATATATATATTTTTTACCGGACAACAAGGAAAGGGGGTTTGTTTAATGAGCTTGTACTCACAAGCCTGCTCATCTAGTGAACTGTGACTTTTCAAATACCAACCTATTAATGTCAAAGGCAATACTGAAGGGAACAGTTCTGTTTGATTTAAAAAACACAGACAATGTGAAGTCCACTATGGCCCAGTATCTATCACCTATGGGGCTCCATTCATGCCTGATGCTTTATTCAAGCTAAGACCTAGTTTTTAGATATCAGATTAATACATATCTACAGCTTTGCACCTTTCTCGTTTGATTTTTTTATCATCAGGGCTCATGGGGGCCATTTTCATTCCCTTACTATAGCATCCACAAGCAGGTGGATTAGAGATAACTCTCATTGTGCTTTGTTTTTCTCCCGACACTGTCATTAATCATTCCTCAAGCCACACTTCAACTTCTAGTAATCAGCACTGGCTGCTCACGAGCTGGGCGAGAATTGCCTCTTGCAGTGTAATATGGAATTGGAAGCGAATGGCGGAGGCCAGATGCCTCTTCTGCATTCACCATCTATCTCATCATTTAGGTATTTATCCACCTTGGGTTTGTTCGGAGAGCACCTCTCTCCTTCCCATGAGGGCACAGATTGCAACAGAGGATCAGATTTGTTACCCGGGCTTTGGGCTTTGATTGCCCTCTTATAAGTTCAGGATTAAAGTGAAATTTCCCACAGGGCTATGCAGGATTTGCTAGCATTTAACTGTTTAACCTGGCTGTTTGTGAATGAGAATCCTGTGGTCAACTATCCCGTGGAGGATATTACGGTAAGCCGAGCCTGAATGGTACACATTCCAGCGTGTTCCTGTGAAGATGGCACAGTTGATTCCAATTAGCTTCATATCTGACGCTGGTTGTATTCACGCGCATAGAAAGCAGGAACACGGAGGGAAAAAGCGAGCCACAGCACTCGCGCTCATGAAATCTACATGTTGATTTCAAATAAACACAGATGCACTCCCATAAGATTATGATTTCTACTTATGCTTTGTACAGTAACTGGAGAGTTAATCAGTCTCGCATCAAGTTTTCTGTTTTATGTAGCTGTTTTCTATTCTGCAATTTATCAGTTCTAATCTAAGGAAGGTTTGACTCTTTTATTCAACATAACTCTGAATATGACCAAAACAGAGCAAGATTTATTCATTTGTTTACTTTACTATAGTCACAATAATCAGTATGCATTAGGGAAATCTTAGGCTGTACATAGTACTTACCGAGATTTCCTGATTCTTTGTTATTTCTTAAAAAGAAGAATCTTCTAACATTCCCTTTATTCCTCAAAGCTAAGTAACAGGAAATCGAGGGAAGAACTATTCAAAAATCAAGTCCATATTATCTCTTTTCCCTTTTGTTGTTACTTAGGCTTGGATCTATTGACAGGAGAGATCTGAGAGATGCTAAAGTGATTCCGTTACCTAGGTCGAGGTAATGCATCCCCTCTTGGAGCTAAACTATTTAATATGCCTTTTACATGCTTAAAAAAAAGAGTGTTCACTTCATGTACTTCATTAAAAGAAGCAGAGTAACGAAGCGACAGAAATATGGGATTTGGGAAACCATTTTAAACTTAATTTTATGGTGAAACCGTTTGCAAGATCTTGAACCAACAAAAGCATGCACATTTTATTCTTCTGTAAACCTTCCTTAAAATATTTGAAACTTAATTTTGTGAAACGGACAAAAAAAAAAAAAGGCGAGACACTTTTCATTTGACATAAGCAAAACAGAACAATGCACATTCAGAGTTTTTAAAAGTGGGGTTATGGAAGGCTGAAACATTACAAACCAGAGACAAAACCCCAAACCAGTTTTAAGTGTGTCAATGGAAATCCTCTTGCAGTGGCTAGTGTGGGAGCCGAAGACGGGGAAACAGTGAGGCTATGGTGAAGTGAGCTGCAGACTAATTTATCTGTTGTGCTGTGTTGGCATCTGATACCCTCTTATTAGGGAGCAGCTTTCAAAGCTGCTGTGATGGACCCTGATCTTCAGCCTGGTGGGAGCTTTGCTTGGGGTTAGAAAACAAGTGCATGGCAGAGCTGGTATTAAAACCTTTAACCCCATTTGCTACATCACGGAATTAGGGCTCTCTCTTTCTCTTTCTCTCTCAAATGCAAGAGAAGGCTCCAGATTCACATGAGTGATTTTCAGCTGTGTGTTATGCTCCCGAAGTAACCTCTTCATTCCCATTGTTTTAGTGTGAAATCATTTCCTCGGGAGATAATTAGGGTTGCTCCATTTATTACATTAAATGATTAGCATGCACTTGAAATGATCCAGTGTATTTTCCTTTATTGCTGATGACTCTTAAATATGGCCCTCCATTCTTAATGGTTAAATTAAGGTTGTCTTGGCTTTTTGTAGCTGACTGTGTAGCCAAACAAGAGAGACTTTCTTTTCCAAACACAGGCCAGGTGTGCTGGGGCTGAGCTCTAGGTCTGAAGAGGTTCTATTCATGTAGCTGTCCCACCTGGTTCAACAAAGAGCTCAACACCAGTGCTTAAAGGGTTTCTCTCTCAAACCTCGTTAGTAAAAACGCTTTCAACGACAGGGTTTTGTCTGCATTACTCATCCTACGTGCGTGGGGAGTAAGGAGGCTGAACACAGAGTGACCGTAGCTCCCATTTCAACAAAGTACCTCACTGGAAAGGCATGCGCATTATTTGAGCAAGCAATATGCCCTACCAAGCCATGGAAAATGATATTTTAAGAATTACCAAATATAGATTTCATTTGGATGCAAATGCTTCTTACTTCCTTTGAACTAGCCTGGCTGTGTGACTGACAGTCCTCCCAAATCCACTGGAAAGTTCGGATCAAGCAGGCACTATATGTTAAATAAGCAAGTGCAGAACCAGCTGAGTGCATCCTGTAGCTAACTTACAGATCCAGATTCTTCCCCAGGAGATGGTGATCAGGGACCTGATAGCAGAATTAGGTTGGCTGGAGAAAGTTAGACCCTCCTTTTTATTTTTTATTTCAGCTGCAAGATACAAACATGCAGATGTTCAGAGTAACCCTGGTACAGGCTTTCTGGCTTCACCTGCACTGATCTTTAATAAACATCACTGTTCAAAGGCAGAATTTTACATAAAAGGAAAAAAGGAGCTTCAAAATATACAATACAAAAATTTCCTGCTAATTTTAAGTAATTACATATTTTTAGGATGAGGAATCTTTTTTTCTGCCACTTCATTGAGGATGATTCAAGACTGTCCTGCTCGTACTGATTTGTTTATGTAATCACCATGTTCAAAGGCATCCTTATTTTTGAGAGAACTTGTGCGATGCTGTGGGAAGTTTACAGTTCTTAGGAGGAACTGGAGAATGAAAATGGCCAGGTAGAAAGGCAGACAGGGACTAGAGGGGACAAAAACCAAGGCTCAGCAGTCTACATTGGTGCCAGTGATTCCTTCTTGAATGGGTCAGGTCTTGGAGATTCTCACAATCAGACTTCACAGCTCCAGTGAAAGAAGTAAGTACCAGGAATCAGAGAGTTCCTTAGCAAACGAGAAGAGGAATTTAATACTTCTTTCATGTAACACACTCACGACTTCTCTCTCCTAATTCATATCCGTGTTGAAATCTCTGTAAACAATAGCTAGCATTTCACCATTACAGAGCAATGTGGGAAGCCACATGGAAGGATTCTTTGTATCGGAACTCCAGCCTTCAGGAGACGGCCAGTCAATACGGAGTTGAAAGAGACTGCTTTGCACCAGAACAAGGATGTCATCAACAACAAAAGCATCTTTCTGTTGGACTTTGTTTTCTAGGAGGATAATCAGAAAACCATACAGGATTTCTTTTTTGAAATTATTTCAGAGTTATACATTTGAAATGATAATGTCCTGGTTAAATATCTAAACAACCTTAAATATCCTTTTATTTTCCTGTTCATTCAAACTGATGAAAACAGTCTTGTTTTTGTCTTTTCCTGTGATAGCTGGGTTCCGGCTGAGACACATTTTGAAGAAATGCCTGTCTGTCAGCCATATCCCATATGGTCATTTTCAGGTTCACGCAGGGAAGACACAGCGTTGCAGGAGAGGGGAGAGATCTCTAGATCACCCAGCTTTTGTTTTTGTTTTTTAATTTTAAATCTGAAAAGTGACTAAGGTCCACAGACATCCTGGATTTGTCTGGACGCAGGCAGCTGCCATTCTGGATTTCTACCAATCGCCGACTCCCTGACTGGTGTTTCTGTTACTTTGACAAGCCAGAATATGGCAGGGAGATACACTTAGTTCTTCCTCTATCTTCCAGCTGGAGATATCATTTACAAGTGGGTGCCTGGAAGCATTCCTGTAGGATTAAGTGTGACCTTTCTTGATGAATGCTATCACCAAGTATGATTTCCACTCTACGCAACACGGATTTTATTCAAATTACCTTAAGTGAATAATAGTCAAATTATATTACCCTGCAGCCAAAGACACCAAAGGAATATTTGGGAGGTAGAAATTCAGTTGTTAGAAAGGTGTTGGCATTCTATTGAGGGCCAATTTGTATTTAGTTTCTTTTAGAACTTCTGAGAGAGTAGTAGATGCGTGGCGTGGCGTTCCTGAGCTGGAGGAGACATCTTATCCTGGAAGAGTGCTGTAGTGGTGTTCCATCCTAACAGGAACGTTCTCCAGGAGAGGCTGCCTGTAGGTCGTCATCAGCATCCTCACAGAAGGAACGATCTACCAGCCAGCGATGGCGAGGAGGAGAGGTTTAAATTGCACTTCTTTATATAACTCTATGAGTGTTTAAAAGTGCGTGTCTCCTTTTCCAAAGATGAAGCTTACAACAGTGGTATGAAATGCCACAATGGCTGAATACCATGTCTCGCCAACATTTAGCCCATTTAAGAAAATGCTTAATTGAGAGCATTTCCATTTTACATATGAATCAAGGTTTCTAGCTCCCCTTTGTAATATCTCATTTAAACACTCAGAGCAGTGACTCAGATATCTACTCTGTTCTGGCCTCACAGAAAGACTTTATTCTATTGATCACATATTTATTCTTCATTGTGTCTTTCATCGTCTTTAATTTCTTAGAATGGCAGAAGTGGAAATCAGGTTGATTACCATGTAAAACATAACACTCTTTGCTATGTATTTATTATTTTTTTTTTTATAAAAAAACTCTCAAAAGCTAAATAGACTAACCAAAAAAGTGATAGAGAAGCAAAACTCCAATGTATGCTGTCCTATTAACCATTTAATAACTCAAATAGATGCTACAGAGCTACCTGTGTCCTGTGTGTTAGTCCATGCATTCTCTCAGTTATTTCACATTTTGGAAACCTGATATCTTATGTAAATACCTTTTTCTTAATGTAGAAAATTTGCCTCTCCTAGCAGCCTACTGTGATGTTAGATATTTATGAAGACAACTGGAGACCTCGATTGATACCTTTAGTGATTACATCAAATTAAAGATAACCCTTTCCCCCAAAGCAAATCCCATAAATAAACATGAACTCACAAAACCTGGCTCAAGTCTTAACTTTTAATAGGCATGCATTCTTCCCAGTGTTTTAAGGTTTAAGGGACAAAGCCTGCAGTTGCTACGGTTGGCACATCAGGGTAGCTCATCTTTTCTTTATTAAAGCTTTATCCCAGAATTTTTAGTCAAGAAAAAGCTTTAGCCTGTGTGTGTGTGTGTGTGTGTGTGTGTGTGTGTGTGTGTGTGACAGCAGAAATCAAACCATACAAGAAAATGTTGGTAGTATACATTATATTAACTTTGTTTCAAAGGGGCTTTTAATTTTGCCTTTATGCAAATATTAGAGCGTCTGCTAACATCAATCCATACAAAAAAAGAGCAATTCAGTTACTACAAAGAAGATGGCATCAGTGAAAGGAATTCAGGCTCTGGGACTACCACATTTTGCTCTTTCATCTGGGACTTACAGAGGAAAATGGAGTACCTATAGCTGAATAGGGGATATTTGACTTTATTATGGTAATGTCCCAGCCCCGGAAGGAAAGATTCACAGAAACATGCTGGTGTGTGCCTCCATTTAATAGATGTAAAAGACTGCACATTTAAAATACATAATTTAACTATGCAAACACAGGCTTAGGTGTGTGGTGATTTATCCATTTGCAATAGCTTGAAATTCTTTGAAAGGATTTTTAAAGACTTTATTGTCTAAAAATGAATATTTATAATGCTATAAAGATAGAGGTTACTTACCGGTTAGGCAATGATGTTTTGGACCAATAAAAAAGGAAATGAAAAGACATATTTAGAAAAACTTCTAAGTGGGTTTTGGATAGATTTTTATCAAGATATGTACCACGTCACCTGCATTGATGTAACTCCTTTTAGAATGCCATATCTGTAAGTACGTCTATCATGTGTGTGTGTGCGCACGCGCACACGCACGTGCACGCGTGCACACCCCTGCATGTGCATGTACTTAAAATCTATGGAGCGATTGTTTTATGTTATTTTTCCTTAATACTAATTAATGCGCTTAACTATTTTTTTGTTCGTTTTTCTGAATTCTCAAAAAAGCTACAATATTTCTTTTAAGATCAAGTGAAATGTTTTTATATATTGAAACAGAAACATCAAAATTCATTAGGAACAAAGCCCCAGCATATTAATCTGTCTGCCAGTCCTCAGCCCAGTGTGAATTCATCTGCTTCTATGTCTCAAAAGTAGATATAAAAATAGAAATACTGTCATGATTTCAGTAGTTTTCACAGAATTGCCTTTTATTAAAAACAGGAACTTTGATCACCCTGAGATGTTTGCAGTCTGTATAGCATGATCAGTAATTGAGGAATACTTGTGCTTCCCACAGTCTACCTTAAATCTGTATGAGGAAGCATCATTACATGCAAGGTTTGAAGATGTTACTTAATGCATACATACTTGAGAGATACATTTCCCTTGAGGAAAAAACAAGGACAAAATGTCCTGAGACATGCTAAATATGTAGTTGCTTAATTGCAAAGCCAAAATAGATTACACACAGCCCTGCAGAATGTAAGACATCTGCTTTGTTTGAGGCAAGAAGAGAAACATCTGGGGGGCTGGATATTTCGTTGTGACCTGTTCCAGTGTTGAGTAACCTTGTAGTTAAATAGGCATTTAGTCATGTACTAGAAAGACCACTGCCTAGATTCTTTCTTTGAGGCTGATGAGGACCCAGGCCAAAGCTAAAATGTCACACTGAAAAGATCAGTGTGGCTAGGCAGTAGAGGTAGACACTTGTAACTGGGGCATGGCAATAACAGCCATCAACCATTTATCTCTCTAGCAGTGACAAACCTACACACAGGAAATGATCAATGAAGCAGAAAAAAAAAGGCCTAAAAGTTAAAAACATTCAATACCAAACCTTATAGAATCACCTCTCAACCCGAGTTTACAATTCTGTTATTACCTTCAAATTCCCTTAAATACTGATTTTTCTTTTTAATCATACAGAAACCTTTAGTTATTTCCCATGGTGCCAGAAAAATAAATTCACCTGTAAAATGTCTTTATATGGGTATCTGTGATTCTATTTCATGTTGACTTGTTCAAGAGCCACGATAACATTGCTCTTTGGATGTTTGATTATAGTTTTGGCCAGTGCTACATGTGTTCAGTCTCAAACAGAACTGTTTATTTGCTCGAAGCTGCCTTCTCTCTGTCTGAGTTTACTTGTTTGTTCACTGGCCAAAATGAGCACCCTTCTCTGGTGGTGCCTGTCCCTGGAGTGACTCCGTAACAGAGTCCAGATGCAGCGTGAGGGCTTGTGCTGTTTGACAAGCAAAACCAAACCCGGAACTGCCTGTGAATTGTTGATAAATCTTTCCATCGGAATTACAGTTGTCTAAGTGGCAAAGATACAACACTTGCTTCTCATTCGGTATTTGAACGTGCAGAAGGCAGGTTTAATTGCTCCCCATAGGCAGGAATTTGGCAGAGAGAAAGCAGCGTATTTTAATCGGTCTGTCTAGCGATATTTTAAAGCGACTCTTGCTACAGTGTCTGCATATTTGTGTTGGCATTAATAGAACAAAAATGTGTATTGGACTTGAAAGGTGTTTTGATGGTAGGTAAACATATTTATTTTCCACCTGATTCTGCTCGCTGTACTCGCTTTGCCAAAAAAGCAGCTGAGGGGGCGGGGCCGGCACATTAAGAATCAAAGCCCCATCTTCAAGTTTCGAGGGCAGGGTCACTTTAACTAAGCGTCAGGATGGCCAGCAACAGAGTTTTTTGTTTTTGTTTTTTGAAAGTGGCAAAGCGACTGTGAGCCAACAAACCAGAGGCTTCCCCTTTAAAATCGGATTTCCTCCTTAGGAAAAAAAAAGCGATTCATTTTATATGTTCATCATCACTACACACACACACACACACACACACACACACACACACACACTAACGTAAGATGTGACTGATCCTCAGTATAGAGAAAAAGCTTTAAGAAGGAACACTGCATGATGTCCTGAAAACCAGTGTCTTTCGATTCATGTTTATTTATAAACAAAGTCAAGAATAGTTGGATAGGAAAAGTTTCTTTTGTATTTGCTTGGTGTAGCACTCTCTCCCGATCTCTTCCACAGAGCCAGGGAAGCTGTCTTGCACTGAAAATGAGCCACTGTTCAAACTTACCTGTGGCACCCTTCCGTTAGATAGCATGTTTTTTTTATTTTTATTTTATTTTCCTTTTCAGGGAGACATTATCTCCAGAGAGTATGCTGTACTTTATCCAAACAGTTCTTTCTCAAGTTTGTCTTGCTTTAAAATTAAATGGCATGCCAAGGTGCGCAATCTCAGATAAAAATGGAGATTTCCTCTCTTTTCTCATTTCGGTTTATGGAGACACATTTAATTCTGTTTCTAGCTTTGCTTCCAGTGAGAGGGGGAAATAAGTGTGCTGGGTAAAGCCAGATCTTTGGCTAACGGGCAATGCTGCTCGCTTTTCCTTCCCCCAAAGGGACACAGACAAGTGTTTAAAATGATCAGTGGTCTAGGATAGCAAGAAACAAAGTTTGCTGCTTTGCCAAGCAGTGGACAATTTATGCAAAAAAAAAAAATCCTAGAGCCTTCTGTATGAGGAGATACTGGGAGCAGAGTGAGCCTGCTGCCTTGACAGTTGAGAGAGCAGAATCTTCAGGGAGAGAGATAGGAGAGAGGGAGAGAGAGAGAGAGAGAGAGAGAGAGAGAGAGAGAGAGAGAGAGAGAGAGAGAGAGGAGAAGGAGGAGAAGGATGGAGGACGAGGAGGAGGATAAGAGGAGGAGAAAAGGATTTGCTATAAATTTAAAGAATTTCTCTCAAATACTTCTCAGTGAAGCATACTTTCCTAATGTTGAAGACGGTATTCTCTATTACCACATTTATTATAGCAAAATGTGAGAATGCGTGAGTGGTGGGTGTTTTGTTGTGACATCTGAACTATTTGTAAATATTGTTCACAGCTTTCTTAGCATATTTTAGCGAGGCAACATTTCAGCAAAGTATAATTTATTGCACATGATATAGATGGTGAGCTTCCCAACCCATTTGCTCTCCGTGTCTCTACAAAAGCACACTGACACTAGGCATATTAGTTCCACGGGGAAGATCTCAGGCTAGGGTTCTAGAGCCCTGTTGCTATCCCTGTGCCTTGAGAGACTATCAGCGAGGCAAAGAGCCTAGCTTTACTTGATGTCAGGGCTCCAATGCTATAAGCCAGGCAGAAGAAACAGTAAGATTTTTTTTTCCTCAATTAGTATACCATGAATGCATTTACATACATATACATGAATGCATGTATGTAGTTACATATGTATTTATGTATATATGGATGGATGGATGCGTTTTTGTGCAGACAGGTTCCTTTGGTTGTTACATGCAATCCCAATTCTACCTTGCATGGCATTTTCTTCTCTTTGTTTTCCATGTGAATGTGTATATATATATATATATATATATATATATATATATATATATATATATATATATTTGCATGTATGTATCACCTTTGCCTCAATTAGCTATTTTAGCTTTGTCTTAGTCTTTTCCATTTTCTGCAAAGCAAAGTTCTGGGAGGAAGCAACAAGATGCTTTCTTTTTTTTCTCTCTTCCCTGTTAGCTTTTAAGTGACAATTAATACACACTGTAGCTTTGTTAGTCCTTCTTTCACTCCCAAGGTGTCATTTTTGGAAGGAAATAAAATAAGATCTGGGGCAGATAATTTTGAAAAATTGTTCTGTTCAGACACAAGTTGATGATGACCTGTCCAGACAGAAAAACCACTCTGATTTTAGTAGAAGACTTGCTAAACTTTCTCAGTCTCCCTGCTTGTCTCCTCCTCCTCTCTTTCTTGCTCATCCACCTCTTTCTCCTCTCTCTTTTGCTCCTCCTCCTCCAGCCTTCCCCTGCTCCATCCCCTTTTAGTGAGGAGTTAGGTCAGCATCATATAAAAGCCACGTTTATACTGTGCCTACAATGGTCTAGATGGAGTAGTTGCTCTAGACAGGGTAGTTGCGACTTTATGTGAACTCTCAGAAGCATGTAGCACTTTCCCCATTCCATAAAGGGGCAAACTAAGCTTAAAGAGCTGGAATCACTTGTCTAGAGTACATAGGGAGAGTCTGACTTTGAAGCAGAAGTCCTAAGCCAGGTAGGCGGGTCAGCTCAGGGTTAGAGCATGTGCTTAGCACCCATTAGGTTCTGGATTGGATTCCAGCACCACAAAAGGCAAAGAAGCAGAAATGGGATGTCTCCATTTCTTTTAATAGTGCCTTTACAGAAAAGAGAATGGCAGAGCAGCTGTTACTGGCAAGGCTGTGGGTCAGAATCGCCCTGAAGAAAATTCAGAACAAATGTGGCTTTCTACTCCTGAACTGTATGTTCCGTAGATCTGGAGTGGGATGTTCTCATGCTTTGGAAACACCTCAGGTGATTCTGTTACGGGTCATGCATGTGGAGGGTCCCTCTTTGCACTCAGATAATTACCAGAATCCACTGATTCCCTGATTTTCTGTCTAAGTTTCTACCTGTCATTTTTCAGTGAACATTATTCAATCTTCTAGCTAAGAGCTTGTGCCAATAAATCCACTATTGTGGGAAAACTAGCAGAATATGAAAATGTTCAGCCTATGTCTCCCTAAAAACTAGACACACATGGCTGATTTCATTGCCTTGTCCCTTAGTGTACCTCCCAAGGCTCAGAGACACCTCTGTAGGTGTTTTGTCATCCACGAGTATGTCTGAACTCACCAGAGCCAACTCACCAGAGTCACCCTGAGAGCCACTCAGGAAAGCACCTGCAGAGAAGCCTGATCTTACATCCGAAGTCCATTTGCTAAGCAATATGAAATTTAAATCGAAATGAAAAGAAGCTTAAAAAAATCAATAGCTCAATGGAGCTGTTTCTAGACAAGTATTTTCTGTCTAGTAGAATAAAAACTGCTATTTTATAAATATCCTTAGCATTTGTAAACAGCATAGCTGTGCATAACCTGTAGATATATACTCATTAAGATGACCATTTAGTGAGTTTTCTTTTTACACTGAACATATTCCAGTCTGCTCTTTACCACCTTTACCTCGCACGTCATTCCCTACTTGCCTACTAGAAACAAAGACATAGATCTTCAAGCAGCCAAGGCACATCTTCCTCAGAAGCAGAGGAATGATTGATTCTGTGTGACCATTCTAATGATACCAGCACAGATCTCTGCCTGGCTGAAGGCAGCAAATACCCACTGACTCACGAATGACTTCCAAACATTCTCCCCTGCTCCCTGAGTGAAAACACACAGAGAAAAGACCATCAGTTTACATATAAAGTATAAACAGCAAAGGTGTGCTGTCTTAATTTTCAGTCAAACCCTCTAGACATCCTCCATGGCGTCAGTATTAAAGCAGGAACCAGGGCTACATGCTCCCATTCGATAATAAGCTATGGAAGTTGCATGGGGTCGAGTCTCTAGGAAATCCCCTCTTTCTTTGAAAAAATGTCATTGGTAAGATAGGAGATTGGCACCACAATGAGCAAAATAGAGTGCGGGCTGATACGCGCTGTCAGGCAGAATTTGGTTTGAGATACTGACTTTTGTCTGCATGGTGTCTCCGTTCCAAAGAAGATGGAAGATGCAAAGCTGGAAGTTTCCAGTCTCTGGTTAATGTGGTCTACACAACTGAATAATGTATAAGGAGACGTGCCTTTGATAATGTCACAATTATTCATTGTACAGCCATAAACTCAAATATTCACATTAACAGCTAGGTATTATTTTTCTTCTCTGAAATTAAGTGAGCGGCATCAGTGGTCATAAATGAGAGCATTCATCAAAGGCGGAGCCATGGCAGAGGATTAAGCGAATGCTGATGAAGTGTCCAGATTCCCATAACTTGGAATGGAGCTGCATTCAGCATTCCTTTATTATCCATCTGCCACATAACAAAAAGTCTCCTATATTTAATGCAGGTTTGCCCTAGGCCACGTAATAGGATTAGGAATAATTTCTACAAATTTACAAAAACAAATCACATGGGAAGGCTTAGAATTTGCTAATAATTTCTCCATAGCTGGGAGATCAAAGGTATATAAGAGTCCCTAGCCAGGCGGTGGCTTGACCCTGGCCAGGCTTTCTTAATGAAAGGGTTAATCTTCTCTGAGGTGACCATAGAGGAGCAAATAGTGTGACCAAAGGCAGATTCAGTGCCCCCCAAAACAAGGAAGAAAATACTCTGAAAAATACAACAGCAAGAAAACATTTACAGAATCACACTACATTTTCTGGTTAGAAAGAAAAAAAAATAACACTGCAGAATCTCACTGAAAGGGGGCAGGACAAAGGAAGAGAGCTGACCGAGGAACAAGGCCAGGGAAGATCAAAACCTCTCACCAATGCCTTGAGGAATAAAAGAAATTAGGCTGCTTGCTTTTCCTTTCAAAGCTTTCCCCATTGTGGTCAGGTGAGTGAGGGCTGCCATGCTGCCCTTGGCTCCCTCACACTGTTTATGTTGGGCCCCCTGGCATGGCCAACATGGCTAGGATCTGCTCACGCTAAGCCAAGCAGGCATTGCAGGTGTAACTCTTTATAGACATGCAGACTTGGATTGGAAATTGTGAATTCTTACATGGAGGTTCCCTATTCTTGAAGGGAAATGAAGGTGAACAAAGGCATGTTAAAAATAATGAGGGCAGCTAAGACTAACGGGAGGCTCCGATGTCATCCATATTCTTCCTTACTAATTTAGACAAGTGGCCAAATTTAGTTCAGTCTCCCATTATGCCTTTCCTTCCTTGAAGCTGTAACAAGGTAGTCAGGCTCACAGCTATTAACAGCCTTGCCTGGCCCCCTTTCCTACTGATGGTTATGGAATCCCATTGCCAGACAGTGTAACATGTCTCAAGACACTAAATACAGACCTGGCTTCTTCATCTAGCAAACCACTCATCAGACAGAAGAGTTACATATAGAGTCTGTCAGTGCAAGGGAGATGGTGGACAGCCGAGTGGCCTCACTGGAGGGTAAGTTAACCCTTCGGTGGAGGTGAGAGGCTTCCTCTTATTTAGTCAGCCTGGGCATTGATCCACCTAGAGGGGAATCAAAGGTGCTGATGCAGACACATATGTTACCTACTCATCTGTTAAAACAGATTAAGACTGAGATTGAAGTCCTTCATGGAAGAAGCCTAAAGGAGATCAGGCTGAAAGGATAAGAGAAGATACTTTTGCTAGTTAGTCACAATGATGAACTCAAAATGAGGGCAATTTGTTTGTATGGACTTACGTTTTCATTTTTACTGTTGTCTCATGGAAAGAAGCAGGCTTGCACATTGGTCTTTCTGAGAAGTGAACAGTGAGCAAAGACCATTTTCCTCCTGTTCCCACTGAGCCTCCTTTCTCCACAGTGGAGGAAAAACTAAGTATTGATAGTTCCAGGGCCTCATTAGGAATGCTGGGCATAGATGCCAATAGAGACTTCTGGAACCTCATATACTGATTACCAGTTCCATGCAATGTTAGATGTCTGGGGACCAGTGGCAGTGGGGAAGTGGTTGGTTCTTTTGACAGAGACATGAAAGACAACAGAGAGTACCTTGGTATGTGGGATGCCTAGTTTTATTGATGTGTACCCCAAGGTAATGGCTAGTCAACATTCAAATCAAATGCTAACAAGTTCAATTTGCATTCAATCATAGGCAGTCTTGTAATTGACAGGTGCTTTGCATATGTCAGGTACTCTTCTAAGTTTTATTTCTTGTTTCTACCTCATGCTGGTTAGGTTTTGTCAACTTGATTCAAGCTAGAGATACCTAAGGCACCTAAGAAGAGGGAGATCCTTGGAGGAACTGCCTCCATCAGATTGGCCAATGCGCATGTGTGTAGTCCCAGGTTGTATAAGAAAGGCAATTGAATGTGAGTGGGGGAGCCTTTCTCCATGAGCTCTATTTCAGCTTCTACTTGTTCTCTGATTGAGCTCCAGCCTTGGTATTCCTTGATGATAAAAGAATAAACTCTTTCTTTATCTAAGTTGTTTTTTGCTGGTGTTTTATCACAGTAACAAAAAGCAAGCTAGGACAAATACTAAGAGAAGTTAGGTCATCTCTTTAAAGTTACGCTTGATAATTGGCAAGGCCAGGCTTTGAACTTATGTGTTACATTAGAGTTAGACTGTCTCTTCTGGCTAGCTTTTGTTGCAATAAAAGAGGGATTATGGAGTTAATTGAGTGGTAGATTTTGTTTTCATTTTTCAGATTATTAAACTGAGATTGAACAAGTTCTGTCTTGGCTTATTATAAGTTGTACAGGTAGCAGCAGAGCTTGGATGAGAGAACCTGCATGTCAGCTCATCTGCCTGTGCACAATTCCTTCCTTGAAAGCCAACATTTTCCTGTTGCCTCTGTCCTAATACCAATATCTATCAACTCTTCAAACGCATAACAGATATGTATTTTCTTTCAGCTTGTTCCAGTGTTAAATTCAGGAGTTATGAAGATCAATAGAAACTCTTATTGTCCGTAAGGGAAAGATGTAGAGAGAGCTGCGGAACATGCACCCACTATCAACGGAGGTCTGTATCACATTTGCTATAGAAGCCTAAAGGAGAAGAGTAGAATCCGTCATGATAAAATCAGGGCTTGTTTCATGGAAGAACTTGTACTCAAAGACAGAAACCTTCACTTAGGAAATGCGGAAGATATTTTGAATAGACAGGAGTGAGAATTGACCATGCATTGAGGGACTCAGTTCAGTTTAGCATAAATATATTGGACTGTGCATACTAGGAAAGTGTAGCATAGTGGTCAGAAAGCAAATTCTGAGTGTGTGAACTGTACTTTGGGAATGGTAGAAAGAAAACAGATTTGGGAGATTGAAGATAGGGTTAATAAGATGTGGTGATGTGGTACACAAGGAAGCTGACTTCCAGGTTCCTTTCTTGGGTACCCGGGTGACTTTTGAGGCTAGGTAAATTCACATTAAAATGAGGAATATGTACAGTAAGGTAGATGAAAGACTTGATTCTATTTTCAACAAGCAGTTTTTGTGCTTACTGGATACCCTGGTATACTGGTCTAAATGACTTTTGCAAATAACTGTATTGAGCTCACAAAAATGAGCAGGTGCTAGATGAAGATGTGGGTGCATAGGTGGTAAAGGAACCATTAAGGAGATGTTTTGAAGGGAGGCTGGTGGAGAAATGACTTTAGATTGTGTTAATTTGACATGAAACTCACTAGCACAAAAAGCACGAACATGGGGATATGTTGGACAGGAATGGGATCAAGAGTATATGAACACACATAGATAGAGACAACATTTTCCCCTCAAAGGGTCTCCTTTGTAACAGACACTTTATCTGCATTGTTGGTAGATCTTCTTGGAAGAGTCTGGGGAAGCCATATGGTAGATGGAGACTGAGGGTGAGATGCGGAAGGAATTATTTGGAAGTCAAAGCGCAGGGAAATGTGTTCTGATGATGAAGCACAGGGACTGGGAGAGATACCAAATGGGAGTCATATATTAGGGTAAAAACTAGAGAAAAGAAAACCTAAAAGAAGAGAGAGATCAGATACTGTGATGCAAATTTGTGACCTCAGCACTCTGGCAGAGGCAGAAGGATTGTGAGTTCATGGCAGCCCAGACTACACAGTGACAACCTGTCTTGCAAAAAGGAAGATGGAGTGGGTAAGCTGCTCAGCAGCAGGGCCTCGGGGCTAAGCGGAACTTGGGAAGCAGTGCTACTGTTCTGGTGGGCTCTCATCCTCCTGGCTAGGATATACACACTAATAGACCAAAGGGGCTGTGATGGGTATTCACTATCAACTTAATAGAAGAATCTCCTAGGAGACAAACCTCGGAGTGTGTCTGTGAGGGAGTTCTAAGATCGGGTTAATTAAGGTGGGAAATGTCCATTCTGTGAGCTGAGGTCCCCAACTGAATAACATGCAGGAAGTGAGCTTAATACCAGCATTCATTTTCTCTCTGCTTCCTGACTGGATGCAAGTGACTAGACATCCCATGTTCCTGCCACGTGACTGTTCAGATCACGAGTGAGAAGAAACTGTTCCTTCCCTAAGTTGTTTTCATCAGGCATTTTGTCACAGCTACAAGAAAGGTAACTAATCCAGAGCATGCATGCTCACCAAAAAAAGTGAATGTTTTGGAATGAAGCAACCTACTCTTCCTCCCGAAGTATTCATACACAAAGACCAGGATGGCCCCTGTTTTCACCAACACAATGGCCCACAGTGGTATCTCTTCTCTGCCCTTGGGTGGGCACAGAGAATACTGGCTTCCTATGTGAGGAGTCATGAGGAACCCGTGGTAGCTTGCTGACTAGCAGGGAGGGTAAAGCTTGTCTGAGAGAAAAAGGTAGTCAACAGAGACTGGAACATTCTAGGACTCTGATGGTGTTCTCCTTCTCCATCGAGTGAGGCAAAGTTTGTGTGTTCTTTATTTTGCAAAAGCATCCTTAGCCACCTGAGAGGAATCAGCAAACAGGTGGTAGTGCCTGCGATGGTTGTGGCCACAGCAGCTTTATCGGAGGGGCTGGTAAAAGGTGGCAGAGCATCAGCTTTCAGGTTATAACTCTAGACTTGATCTGCCAAGACAAATTTAGAGAGACAGACACTAAGCATTTTGTGGAGAATTTAAAGGCCATACTCTCCAATCCCAGTCACAGCTCTCCCAAGTCCTGGCACAAGTTATTGAGCTGATCGGATTCTATAAATGGAGTTGAAGATACTGAGACGCTCGTGCTAATGTTATTAGCTGTGCTCATGTCATAGGTTGGGGAACTGAGCATCACAGTTACATTATTTCCCAACTATACTTAAGCACAGTAAACAAGTTTACTTCATGGAGGGACAGTTAACGACATTTGAGTGTGGCTGAGCTTTTTAAAAATAAAAGTCTGTTAATTTTTTGTTTTTTGAAAATTTCATACAATGTATTTGGACCAGATTCACCCCAACTCTTCCTTTTAACCTCTTCCAGATCCTTTAAACATCCCCACCCCCAACTTCATGTCATCTTAATTTTTTTTTAAAAGAACACATTGACTCGAATTTGTGCATCTATATACTTTTGCCCCCACTGGAGGATGGCTGGCCTACTAGGAGCTACACCCATCAGGAAGACCAACTTTCCCTTCCCCTGAAGCCGTAGCATGGAGTGGGAAAGGGGTTCATGAGCCCCACCCCTAACTGAGGAACTCAGGTGCTTTAAAAGCAGAATGAGTCCTGGATTTTGTTCAGGCAAAACTCCTTTCCTCTTTTGCCTCAGATAGGTTTCCATCATCTGAAAGAAGACACAGATGCACCCATTAATATTAGTTTTGTTGCTTACTTCAGTACCACTGGGTTCTTAAAAAATGTCAGCTGAGGAGGGCGTTGGCTGTGCCCTCAGCTCACCGTTTCCATGTGTGTCCGAGGAGCTTCTCACTGGATGTTAGTGCATCAGGTGAAGCCAGAGCCCTTGCCCTGTTGTTTAGGAAAACTGTTGAAATACATTTCATTTCTATAGTAGTGTTTTTCCTGGGACACTATATCCGTAGCTATAGTATTGTACTTACATCTTCCAGACTTATTTGACACTGGAAATTTTTTTAATAGGACATTCCAGAAATCGTGTTCTGTGGAGCAGTCTTTGGAAAACTTATCTCTGGGAAAATATGAGTCATATTCAACTCTGATGGCAAGAAATGCTGATGTTGAAAGAGTCCTTCGGACGTAAGAAGCTCCAACACATTAAAAAAATGAATAATTAAAAAAAAGAAAATAACGAGTCCTCTGGAAACTTCTAGAGAATGAGAAAAAAGAAAGAACTAGCAACTAGCTACTGGTGCCTTGCACTTTTTCTACAGGACTGTCCCGACCTGTTCCTTTTCACTTTAATGAAGGAAGTTTGGAGAGGGCTTTGGTGGTAACTCTCCCAGTATCTTGTGTGGGGTGGACCAATGTGAAGCTGTGTCCTTCTCATGCCAGATGCTGATTGGCTGGCTGTGTGTTTCTGCTAAGCAAATTCAGGAAGCAGCAGTTTCTGTAGGAAACATTCCAAATAATGAGCAGAGCCAAGGATATGTGCTTTATAAGAGTAATTAGGATAAAATCATAAAGATCTAGTGCTGTAGATTTATTTGTACCGTGGACTTCTGCTTCATTGTTTTACATCTGTCACTTCTGAATGATTTTTCTTGCCAGAATGTGGTGGGAATTCTCTGAGTCCTTAAAGCTATTTATTATTTTAGTTACATCAGATAACTACTTGTACAGCTTTATTTTGTTAGTGTTTCTTGGTCAGTATAAGTAAGCATAAAACAATTTTGTGTAGCTGTTTAAAAATATGTGAGGCTAGGCTCAAGCCCAGACATTCTGACTTGGCGGAATTTGAGGACGTCTCCAGAGCTCACATTTTTGCAGCATCCTACATGATTTTAATGTGCACCTTGAGCTAGGAACTCTTGGGTTGGGAACAATTTACAAAGAGTCAATTATTTTCTAATTATGAAACTTTGCCAGTGATGGCAATTCCTGGAAAAATTGATGTTTTCGGCTGAAAAAATTTACAGATATCTTTCATTGCACCTGAATCTAAACGTTCTGTTGGAGACAAAGTTGGTTCAAGTGACAAAGTGTCAGGAAGAGCAGGAGACTGGCTCGGATTCACATAGGTCATTAGGTTCTAAGCTCTGTTTTGTGAGGAAGTTTCTGAGAGTGCTGTCCACAGACACCTTTGGTCATGGGAAATACGGTGTTTTGGGGCTCTAGGGGGTGCTGTGTCAGAGGCGTGAAAACAAGAAGGAAACAGTGCGTTGAGCTTTCATATCTCGGCTTGATCAAGTGTCCCAGGAAAAACACTGCTCTAGACATGAAACTTGTTTCAAGAGTTTTCCCAAACAATGGGGCAGGGGCTCTGACTCCATCTGATGCATCAAGCTCACCGCACTCCCATAATTGGTACAGGAACCAATAATGATCTTGAGGTTGGAAAATAACACAGGAACTTAAGTCAACCAATATCCTGATAAAGATACGGCTGTAACAGAAACGATGAACAAGTTTTCATAAAATGATGAGTCCATCCAGTTAGAGAATCAAGTTCTAGCATGCTTCACTGTGGGTCGGAGGAAAGTCTGGGTACTAACGTATTGCAACGTCTCTACGTTTCATGGATCAACTTTCAAGGATGCAACGATGAAATGACGGGCTCTTGTGCTCAGTGGAAATCCTTTCACCTTCACAGTAACCATCAATGTGCTCTATGTGTTTCTGATTCATTGGCAAGCTTTTGATGGCTTTTGAGAGAAAAGGTTGGGATTTTGCTAACTGCTCGTGGAAGAGATGAGCAGGCAATCTGTTTATGACATCTGTCACCCCACTGATCTCCTGGGCTGATTGAAGACTGTCCTGGAATGGAAGCCAAGGATAAGCTGGACACTGTAAGGCTTAGGGTTTGTAGCAGAGTAGCTTGACTTAAACGCTGATCGCCTAAATCGTACAGCACGTTTGAGAACCTGGAAGTCTTATGTTGTTTTCCTGAGAAACCAACCATGTTAATTAACAGCTGTTAAACCTCAGGCGAGCTGTGTCTGATTTTATTATATGTCCTGTAAAACTTTAAGTTTCTATATTTATTCATTCAAACCATGGGATACATAACCCTATCTAAGAATGCTATTATTTAAAACAGATCATTTGCCTAAATTTTTCTAGGTAAGACCTGACTGGAATCTCTCATCTCCACAATCACCCCCACCAAATACTGAACTCAAATATTGCAATATAATTGAGATTAGTTTAAAAAATTAAATGACATTTTGCAAACCATTTAAAAGGGTCAGCAATGTGTTTGAGCAGTACGAGGTTAACCTTTGCTCGGTTGGGGAAATGCAGTCTTCAGTGGGGATTCTGGGGCTGGGGGTTGTACTTGCTAAAAGTTTAAAACAGTAATTTTTTCCCAAGAAAGGTCATCTTGAGCTAAAATGTCAAATAAATTATTTAGATTACTGAATTAGAAAAGTGAGGATCTGACAGGCTGAATTTTTTATGCACATTAGCCACAGCCGGGGTCTCTCTATGTTCTTTTTATTAGGTAAAGTGCACCCCCTTGCCTCTTATTAAAAATACCTCCATTTAGTTCTGTACACTTCCTTTGATAGATGACTCGTGGTTGTGAGAATCCAAATACAGGAAGGTAGCTGCCTTTCTAAGCTCTCATCGTGAGACCTCCTAGTTCTCATTCTAGCCAATGTACACATGGGTCTCAGAGGTGAGAACACACACACATAAGCACATACACCCTCAAGAATTCTTTATCTATACACAGACATACACATACACACTGATAAATCTTTAAGCACCTATGTAAACACGAATGATTTCTTTCCCTGCAGTGAGATAGCCTTGTATTTCAATGAGAGAGAAACCCCATGACCATGTAGAATGTTTCCAATAGAAAACACATGGTATTAGGAGACTTTTCTCATTTAAGAGAGAATATTGAAAAAGTAAATGGCTCTGTGAGCATGTGACTTAAGGAATTTCCCTGTTAGCAAAGTGCAAAGTGATCTTTGAAGGGACCTCTCTTGGGCATATGGCCATTTTCTGGGTAGTCTTCTTGCCATAGAGATCTGTGAGTCTCTCAGAGGAATTTTCTCATGGCAGGTGAATGCTGGTAATGCTTTGAGTTTGCACATGAGAAGTTGAGTCATAGAGCTGGTAGGATGGGTGATAGGGCTGGGTGACTGTCCAGATTCCCTGGCTTGCATCCTCGTGTTCACTCCAGTTATGTATCAGTATGTTCTTTATTTCTCTGAGACTTTTAAGCTGTTTCTCCTGCTGTCTCTAGCTTATGATTTTCAAGTCTTTCTCTTGCTACAGAAAACTTTTTTTTTCTAGAATTGTTATTTTTCTAAGCTGTTTTTCATATTTATCTCAAGAAATTAACTTTTCTCAAGTTGGATCCTAAGGCTTAGAGAATTGAAATAATGGATAATACTTGGGTGGCAGGGCTGTAGTCCTTGAGATTAGAACCGAAAATTTAGAGATTCTTGGTTCTACATCTGTGACTTCATTATAGTCATTTCTTGTTTTTAGAGTTTAAAAAAGATTTATTTTGTTCTATGTTTATGAGTGTTTTGCTTATGCCTTAGTTACTTTTATATTACCTTATTAAAACACCATGACCATGGTAACTTATAAAAGAAAGCATTTAATTTAGGGCTCATGGTTCCAGAGGGTTAGAGTCCATGACTATTGTGGTTGGAAACATAATCCTAATCCTTTCCAAACAGTTCTACCAACTGGAGACCAAATATTTAAAAGTATACACCTATGGGGACCATTCTCATTTAAATTACTTCAGCTTTCATGTATATATGTGTATATATAAATATATAATAAATATATAAATATAAGCATATTTATGTAAAATATATATTTTATACACACACACACACACACACATGTATTATGTGTGTTTCTGCTACATTCTGAGGCTAGAAGAGGGCATCTGATCCCCTAGAACTGGAGTTATAAATGGTTGTAAGCCACCATGTAGGTGCTGGGAAGGAAATGCAGGTCTTCTGCAAAAGCAACATGACACTTCTCCAGCCCCAGCCTTTCCCTTTTAGTTGTACATTTCTCTTTCTTTGTAAAATTTCCCTTCTTTCTCAAATGTTCCCTTATCACTTTCTTCTTTGGACAATCCGCATACTCTGTATCACCTGACTTCCTGCAACTGGACAGAGTTTATGATTGCTATCTGCTAATGGTATATGGCTAGAATGAGGTATGTTGGAGGATGGAAAGATGGTTCAGTGGTTGAGAAAATGAACTGTTCTCATAGATGATCCGTGTTTGGCTTCCATCACTCACTAGCTTCTGGCGGCTTAAACAGTAACTGCAGCTCCAGAGACCCAATACCTTGGTCTCCTCCAACAACTGCACTTATCTGAACATATACCATTCCCACACATAAGGATTCACATAATTAAAAATAAATCTTAAAATAGATGCAATCTGAGGAAAAGTTGTCATCTAAAAAGACTCATACAAAACTGGGATTCCTAATAAAATAGCCCACAGAAAAGTTAATTTTATACAGGGATAACAGAAAGCACAAAGCCAAAATTCTCCTACTGTGGCCAACAGAATTCCCTCACCATCACCAGTGGTCACCAGGAATGATCCCTCCTGTTTGTAAAGAACCTGTATTCTTGAATAGTGGTTTTCATTTTTGTTTTTGTTTTAGAATGGAATGGGGGCACAAATTTTTCTACTAAGAATGTAAGGATACAGAGGGCATATTTTTCATTTCACTGATACATAAACAGACTGAAGGTGGATCCTATATATGTTCCTGTGTTGTTTAGTGCTTCACAGGAGGCTAGGACAGTGAGCTCCAGATCCCAAACTCAAATTCTATATCCAATTGCTTTAAACGTATCCAAAATAAACATGTTTTAAGCCATTGTGCTTTATGTATACTATGTAAGTACACACAGTGTCTATCACTGATGGGGAAGATCAATGGCAGGTCTGAAGCTACCTAAAACAGTTTGTTCAGTCATGTGTCTAATCAAATACTCACCAGAGGAGATAATGAAACCACAGTTCAAAAGCGGCCAGCATAAGCAGGTCACACACACACAAGCTGGAAGTTCTGGGCAGCAGAGAGCTTGGTGAATGAGCAGCATTTAAGAATGGACAATCCAAGGCACGTTCCCAATAAGAATTGAAGCAAGATACTGGAGCAAAATATGTGAATATTAATATGTTTCTGGAACACTCTTCCTATGGTAGGAAGCACTAATGCTAGGTCAAGTGCAGGTAATTAATGGATGCTGATGAAAGACACAACAGCTATTTCACCGTCTTTGAAATCCTGTTAAATTTATACTCAGCTTTGTAATTGGGCACTTATTTCATAGCCTAGTTCCTTCAGTATTAGTTTTTTACTGTCACATCGTATGCCACAATCCACTAAGAACTCAGTGGGCTGCACAAGGAATGCTTCTTGATTGATTGATGGATAGAGTCCCTTATTTACAGAGATTATCATGTAATGGAACCACTGTCTGTTCACTTTATGCTTGCAAATATTTTCCTAGTGTGTCTTCAATCTGTTTCTCATATAGATCCAAATTCTGTAGCTTATGTGCATTTTCTTTTCTCTTTCATATAACCCAGATGAACTTTTCACTCTTAGCTGCTCTGTGGAGTGGGATAATGGGTGATATTTATGGCACTGAGTCACCACGGCTTTATATGTCTGGACTCAAAGGCAGAGAGTGGAACATGAAAGCTACTGCTGGGAGGGAGCTGGTAAATTTAAGGTGGTTGCCAGAGCACAACCGGACATCAAGAAACAACAGAAAAGGAGTGCGGGATGAACATCTGGTGAGCTGCATTGTCATTTTGTGACTCTGAAAGATGATTCAGAATGATTCACTGTAGCCACTAGCAGTGTGTAGCTGGGACTCAAACCATCATTTGGCAAGAGAGACTGTTCTAAACCCAACGCTGCATGGTCACAGGACAACCTGGGTGGCAGTTGGATGCTTATTCACAATCCTGAAAACCTTGCTTTCTTGTCCTTTCTCCAACCCACCTAGAACAACATTTGGTAGTATCAACCTCTGTGACTCAGCCTATGTTAGGCTCTGAGATCCTCTCATTTGTAGACAAAAAGCCTTTGTGAGGTCAATTAAAATCTCTGGGTCGTAGTGGTGCATGCCTTTAATATCAGCACTTGAGAAGCAGAGGTAGGCAGATCTCTGTGAGTTCTAGGCCAGCGAGGTCTACAGAGTGAGTCCAGGACAGCCAGTTACAACACAGAAACCCTGTCTCGGAAAACAAAAAAACAAAAAACAAACAAACAAAAAATTCTGACTTGATACATAAGCTTCTAAAAAAAAAATGAAAAGCTGTGTGATCATAGATAGCTTTGTGATTTCTGGCAAGTTACTCTCTTTAAATGCAGAGTAATGATTAGGCCAGCACTAAACACCCTAAACATTTGCTGAAGAGCACAGGCACAAAATTGGCTCTGGGAAATAACTTCACTTTTCTGGGGCTGGAACTGGAAGTGGGCTTTGGAGGACATGTGTCCCTGGTTCTGTAAGGTGTTGATCTTGATGACTTGATTTTCTTAGCCACAACTTCACATGGACCGCTCTTGGCATTGTTGAAAGCGATCCAAGGCTGAGCCTTTTTCAGACTCGGAACTTGGGTTCTATTGAGTGACTAAAGGAGGGTCTCTCGTTGGTCCTGGCAGAGAATTCTTTTTTAATGAAAGAATTTGGAACTTCTTTTAGGGGGAAACTTCTGGTAGAATTAGAGGGATCTGGGACTCAGGAAAAAGAAAACGTTGGAGAGGATTTATCTGTGTAAGAGAGTCTAGACTCTGACTAGGGAGAAAAGGCATCAGTGGGCTTCCTGTGTATCAGAATTGTAGGCTAATCAAAAGGTGAGCCATAGAATCAGATGAAACAGTTTTAATATCAAGCCATCCTGCCACCTTTGCGTGCTGGAAACTGGCTATTACCTTTCTCTTTTCATTTTTCATGTGTAGTATCTAATCTTCCTCAGGAAAACTCTGGGCATCAAAGGCCTTTAAGAGCAAATGCCACTAATCAGCAAAGTAAAAGGGAAAGTATACTCATTTTTGAATAACCATGAGAGCTTGGTTCCAAGACTCTAATAGGTGCGAAAGTTTATAAATGCTTTATTTTCTTGTATAAAATGGCATATTGACATAGAACCTACACAGGCCCTCCTGCACACTTTAAGTCATCTCTAGATCACTTTTAATACTGAATACAGCAGGTAAGTAGTTATACTATATTGTTTAGATAATTGTATTGAATCTCACCCACACGCTTTCCTTGCCCCCTGAAGCCATGCAGAGCTGACCCTCGGCTGGCATGCATGCTTGGGCGGTGTGGTCCTTCAGCGCATATACAACCTGTCTTTGGTCAGAGCCCCCATGAGTCGTGGAGCACAGGAACTAGGGAGATGGCCATTGGTGGGGCGTTCTCTCTTTATTGCAGGGGTTAGGGTATATTTATTGGGGTTCAGGAGAGGGCTGGTCCCCCAGTAGCCAAGGATGGGATCCATTGGTTAAGACAAGGATACTGGCATAGACTTATCTGCATGTGGAGCTCAGGCCTAAGTGTCAAGGTCATGCAAGGGCACCTTATCAGTAAATGGACTCATACCTATGCTTCCAGCTACAGGGCAGATAAGCACCAACCAAGCCACATTCCTTTGCTTCTGTGAAGCAGGCAGTATTTATTATTTAGCGGTTCTGGCCAGGGCTAAAGTAAGGAGCAACCGAGCTCCTACCCCTCTCAGGATAAGAAAATCAGGGGTTCCAGGCCAGATTTGACTCACTCTTCATTCTAGAACAGCCCCACAGATAATAATGACAAGAAAGAAAATCTGTAATCCTCAGTTCTGAGGCCATTTTGATCAATGGCTGTTTGAATCCATGCCTGCAAACTCAGTGGTTATGGTGGACCAACCTAATCTTTAAAAATTATTACTATTATACCTTCTATTCACCAGGAGGAAATTATAAGCTTCAACCTAACCTTCCTTAAAAAGATGATTTAAGAATTTCTAAATTTCCAGCAGTTACTTACAACTTAGACCATTCTAACCGTTCATCCTGGCCTGGCTAATACATCACAATAACCTCAGCTTTCTTGTAACCGAGAAGAGCAACTATTGCACACCAGCCAATGTTTTTAGAGATTATGTATATTGCTTTATTTATTCTTTAAACAATCATATGAACAACACACTTTTCATATTGAAGCCAAGACTCACGACACACAGCTAGGAAAGCTGAGACTCAAATCTACCCATTTAGATCCAAATCATGTTTATATATGCATCCAGGTCCAATCTATGGTTGCTTTCTTAGACATACCTTTTCTTCTTAGTAGTTTAACTATTCTCTTAGAATTCAGAAGTTTTTCATAAATAAGCTGGACCTTGTCAATCCCTTAGAATCTGCTTGAAACTGGAAACCTGTCTACAGCTCAGATTTGTAGTTATCTGCCATAGTTAATATAATTCTAGCATACAGTGGCAGTTCAAGCGACAATTTACCTGACTACATTATACTTGATAGCAAATTTTACTTAAGAATTTCTTGCCAAAAATGTATTATCATCTTATTTGGAACATACCTTGAACGTTGCACACAGAGTGAATGAGGAATAATAAATACATTGCAGATTAAGACTGAATTGCAACAAATCTTTTATATCACACACATTCATATATTACACTGGTGTAAGAGTTACTGCCTAATAAGGAGATGTCTATTAATAATCCCTATGTAAGAGTAAACTGCCCAGAATGTGGTAGTGCATATCTATAATCCCAATGCTTAGCAGATAGATGCAGGGGTTTTACAAGTTGAAGGCCATCCTGGGCTATGTAAGGAAACCCTACCCAAGTGAGGAAGCAGATTAAAAACTATAATAATTCCCTCAAAGGAAAAAAAATTATGAGCTACAGGAAAGGGAAAGAGTGGACTGATGTGTGCTTGTGAAGTCAGGGTGACTTCTTGGATGCAGAGATACTGAGTTATAGCTGATGTTAATTAAGCAGGAGTTACAATGGCCCAGAGAGTTCTGCAGGGGCCTGAGGATCCTACCTATCTGCCTACCCTCATTTTACCATCACCTCTGCTGTTCTTATTCCTGGCTCACTAGCTGTATCTAAGGTCATTGAATAAACAAGGCTCCTACTCTTCGTAGATTCCTTACCATGCTAATATCTCTTCGTGCTATTCATTTATCTAACTGTTATTTCATTTCCTTTTCCTCTCATTTCCAGGGATGCACGTTCAACGTATCAGTCAGGGTTCTGCAGAGAAACAGAACCAAAGGGATATGTTCTCCCCACCCCCGATTTATTTGAAGGAATTGGCTCAAGTGATGTGGAGGCTGGCAAGTCTGAGATCCGTAGGGCAGACTGGCAGGCTGGAAGCTTAGCAGGCATTGAGCCTGCAGTATTGGATGGAACTTCCCCGAGAAACCTCAGTTTTTGCTGAGAAAGCTGATTGGACAAGCCCATTCACACCATCAGGGTGACCTCCTTTCCTTCAAGTCAGATGACTGTAGTGGTTTTAACTACAAAATACCTTCACAACACCACTGAGATTCATGTTTGATGAAGTAACTGAGTTTTATAGCCCGGTATAAAAAAGTAACCACCGTAGACATTAATGTCTATGTGCAAACAGTTTATAGTAGCAATAATTTTACAGCTGTCAGTAATACTTTTGCCTTACCTTAGTCTTTACAGTCCAGATCGTCCCACTCACTTCCCTCATGGAGACCTTCTTCATATACTTTACATATGTTTTGTTCAATGATATTTTCTATCTTTGCATGTTAAAATAATTTTTGATATAGGAATCTGGCCTAAAATTCTCCAGTGTACAGATCTAGTTCTTCAGTCCATACTTGCCATAACTCCTAAGCTGACATTTTCACGTATCTAAATGGATAGCTTCGTTTGGATTCATTATTAGTTCATTGATTTAATCCCGAGTTCATCAACAATGATTTTCAGTACTAAAGATGTATAAATGCACTATCCTATATGTCTTGACACATATATAAGGTTGGCTAAGACATCTTTATATTCTTTTTATTCCCTACATTACTATTTAGCTGACCACAGAGAAACACATTTACTAGTCTTCTGCTCACTTTCAAAGCCCTTTAAATTTTCCTGCACTTTGTTCCCAGTGACTGGGTTTTTTACTACCAAAGAGACGGCAGCATTGTCTTCAGGCCTGTGGATTTCATCAGACACTCTCACTTGGGTCCTGTAGAAACGCACCCTGGAGCTGATCCTCGGGAACTTCAGTGCTGAAACTTGTCCCTCAAGAGAAGGGCTGGTTACTGCTCTTTCTAATTTGTGAGTTTCACATGATAAATAACTGTTCGTTCCAGTTCATTGTGGCTTCTAAAATAAACTCTCCATTAAAATATAACATACGTACAGAAAAGTTATTTTCCTTTTCCCTTTTCTTTTAAAAAATTGTTTGCAAAATTCATATATACATATAATGTTTTTAAAAATCAAACCTATCACACCTTTCCCCTCCCCCTTCTCATCTCTTCTCTCCAACTATTTTCTTTTTCTTTCTTTCTTTCTTTCTTTCTTTCTTTCTTTCTTTCTTTCTTTCTTTCTTTCTTTCTTTTTTTTTTTTTAAAGCCCATTGAGTGTCCTAGTGCATGGGTGTAGAGCCAGCAAATGGGTTATGAGGGGCTGCACCTTGAAGCAACTTCTTCGTTTTTTTTATGCTTTTTTGTTGTTGCTGTGCTTTGACTTAGCTTTTGGTTTAATTTATGGTTGTTGTAAAGAGTTATACTTCATCTACTGATTTCATTACATCTTCTTTTAAAATAATACTTTCTTTAGACAGGGTCTTGCTATTATTCCAGACTGACTTCAAACATCTAAACTTGCTGCCTCAATGCTACGATTTTCGGTATTCACCACTAAAAGTAGGAGGGAACGGGGAAGAGAGAGAGATAAAGATAGATACATAGATCGATAGAGAGAGAGAGAGAGAGAGAGAGAGAGAGAGAGAGAGAGAGAGAGAGAGGTGAATTATTTTTGGATCTGGGGATTGAACCCAGGGTCGTCCATTGCTAGACACATGTTCCACTGTGGCTCTACATCACCGGCCCCTGAAACAAATAGTTTAAGGTTATAAGTTTTCCTCTCATCCTTTCATTACCCTTGTTCCAAATTAATAATTGGCTTCAGCTCAGGATAATTTCTAATTTTATCATAATTTCTTTGACTATAAACATAGCGCACATTGTTTAATTTTACAATATTTGAGGTACTTTATTTTGTTTATTTATTGCTGCTGAATTTCTTCTGAAGTTGCCGCGATGTGTTTGGTAACTCTCCCTCCACCGCACCACACCCAGGACTCCATATGCCCATGTCTCTGTTCATGATTCCTGTATCTTTCATGGTTTTTCTCCTCCATACCACTGACTTCTCTTCCGATTAAGCAATATACTCATTATTGAGTCCAGTAAGTCTTTCAATCTACCTATTGACTCTTTATTTTAAATTATTCCATTTTTCTGGTTATAACTTACATTTTTTTTTGTTTAAGGTGAGAAATCTCTAGTTATATATATATAATCAGTTATTTAAGAATCTTTGAGTTATCCGTGTCTCTGTTCTTATCTTTCTCCCTCTATTTTTCTTTTTAATTTGCTTAGTTAGTATTTCTGCTAGAATGCTGGGAATTTTGCATGAAAAACTTTCAGCAACTGAGTGCTTCCTTTCTCTAGAGTAGATTTATGCAATGCTCTGGTAGACAGCAAAAGTCTGAGCCAGTTAGCTCATCATAATGCGAAACAGAGGCAATTATTGCTCCAGAAACTAGGCCTCCTTCTAGCGTGCAGCGTGAAAGCTCTGGGTCTTCAGCGGGCTTCTTTCTCATCACTGGGTGTTGACTTTCTCTTGGTTTCTGTACAATGCTAGGGATCTGAGAGCTCCACCATGCTCGTCAGCTGCTCTCTGGGAGGCTGCTTAGCTTTCCCATTTGATCACTGCACGTGCAGGAGGGTGGCGTTGGGCACAAAACAGAGCGAGGTGCTGGGCTTACAGTGTGCTTCTCACCATGGGATCTTGTCACTGCTTCTCTAGCTGGGAGAGGCTGGCATGGCTCTGCGGGCTTCTCTGCCGCCAGAGTGGAACTTCTAATTCTACTCACCTTCTCTCAGGGCCAATGGTTGGCAAACTTTTAGGGAGAAAAGCGACATGTTTTTGTTTTTTAAATCGATACGTGAGAATTTCTCCTTTCTACCTCACGTGTTGGTGGTCTCACGGAGATATCTGATATTAGCTACAGTGCAAAGTCTTTTATTTATATACTGTTTGCTCTTGAATATTGAAAAATATCCAGAAAGATCATGGATACTGTATTAAAATAATGCTAGCTTTAATGTTTGTTTATTTTTGTAACATTTAAGGAAAGTTGTCGAGATGCATTCTAAATTGGGATAGACTCTTGCCACATAGCTAAATTTAAAGTTAGCTGGAGACTTTTCTATCTTGATTGGGAACTCTCACTACATTTTAAAAAAATATGGAAGCAGAAGGATTGCTCCAAGTTTGAGGTCAGCTTGGTCTATGCGGAGCGTTTTAGATCATCCAGTGCTACATAGTGAGACCCTGCCTTGAAAACCTAACAGAAAAAAGTATTTTGAACTTTTTTTAAAAAAGCGTCTCTGTTCTTAGACACAAATTCAGAGTCCAATGACAGATAGTCACCTGGGAAGTGTTGGTCCTCAGTCACCATCAGCATCATTGCCTATAAAAAAGAACACAGAGCATACTTAATCCGCCCCCCACAGTCTCTCTCTCTATCTCTCTCTCTCTCTGTATGTATGTAACCTGAAGACATTGTGGGCACAAATATAACACAAAACCACAGGGAGCTGAGTCAGTTCCTTTGACTTAGGTATTTTGTTTCAAGTAGTTTCAGAGCTCAACCCTGGACCAGAACATTGTTATCAGCCACATCTGAGGTTACTGCTTCCTAAATTGTCAAGGGCAAACCCAAAGCTCGTCCACAACCAAACTGCACTGTGAAATCCATGCTAAACAAAGCTTCAGTCTGCAGCTTCCCCTGATAGGGGAATCCTGGTGCCTGCGATCATGAGGTTACTGTGTGTCTCTGCTAGCGGATTAATGGGGTTAAAATACCTAGGCTTCTTTGGAACACAGTTAAGACACTATTCTTGGCTCCAGCTAAAACACTCATCTCTATGGTCCGATGAAACCTTCCTCTGCCGTTCTCATCTGACAAACACAAACAGAACAGGTAAAGCCCCTCGGCACTTCTGTCACCCACTCTGTTTTCCTTTTCTTCCTGTCTAAGCAGGACCTTGCTTATTCAAGGCTAACTACCCCCACCCCCTGCTCCTTAGATGGTTTTGGCCTGCTTTCAACCCTCATTCTTTCTGTGACTCTGGGAGTAGTTAGTCATTTGTGCTTCAGTGAGAAGAGGGATTTAGTGACTAGGAAGACCACAGACTTTCCTCTTTGGCCCGTCCTTCCTTGACAAAGTAAATCCCACTGAAAACCAGCATTAATAGAGCGTGACGGTTTGAAGAATAGAGGCCTAACTGTTGACATGTCTGTTGTCAAGCTATGCATTATGCTCTGATAAAGAAAAGACACATTTCTTTAAAAGACAATCTCCATGGCATTAGGTTTATTGGTGCAGTATCAGTGTCATTGTCCTCGGCTCCCAATCACTTAAGGGCTTATCAATATTTCCATTAAAAAATCCCATTTGCTGTCACTTAAAAGTACCCTGCCTATGTCAGATCACTTAAACTGAAATTATAGATCAATTATTTTTAGGTTTATCATTGAACATCAAGGATGGTTAAATTTACTGAGTTGGTAGGGGTTGAATGGTTTCAGTTCTAGAAGAAGATGGCCAGTATAAAGGCAGGATATTATGCAGGTCCCGTGGAACAGATGAAACATGTAACTCATGATAACGCAGATCACTGTTAGTTATCCATGTGTATCAATGGAAGAACAGGCTTATTTCTTCAAGATTGCATCAGGAATGACCCCAAATAACCTTAGTTTTCCATCGAGAGATGTGAGGCCTAAGTGCTGAATAGATACATTAAAAAGCATCAGTACTCTCTGGCCTCCAGAGAGAACTGATGCTTACAGAGTCCTCACTCTGGGCCATGCTGTGTTGGGTAATGAGGATAATATTCCAACACACTAGGCCTGTATGACTTTATAGGCAAGAAAACTAAGATCTACAGACTTTGAAGCTTTTCCAAGTCATGCAGCTTATGTAGCCCTTTTTTAAAAAAGACCTTGAACCCCAGAGCCAACAATTTTCTCATGTACACGTAGTAGTAGTGCTCTGCTTTAGCGACTCACCAAAGAAGACACGGAGGCTTTTTCATATGTACAAGCCCCAACAGATCTCGGCAGAAGGGGCCTCCATCATGGCCAATGCCATAATGGATAGTGGAACCCTGAGCATTTGAGCTCAGGTGTTTCTATTGATACTGAACTTCTCAGGTGTTCTACTGATGGCATGTGCAGATTATGAGGAATCAAACATCCCCCACATAAATCCAACACCTGCAGACAATACAAAATGCCAAGACCTAGGCAGCTTCTTACCCAACAGTGCACAAAACAATTATTTTATACATAACTAAAAATAAACTGCACAATAGGCACACCCACAGAGACACACAAGGTGACCTGGCAGTGTACTGTCTGGCCTGTTAGGTGAATGTGTAAGGCTGTCCACACTGAAAGCTTCTTCCTGCTTTTGCTTGAAATGTCCAGAACTAGATCGACCACAGCTCATCTTTTAAAAAGAGTCATGGTTGGATCTAGGCTTTCAAAGCTAGCTGGCCAAGGCTATCTTTTATCATTTTTATTCATTAATTTGGTTAAAATGCCTTATCTTCTCCCAATGGCACTCTATGTGAGGGCCACTTTCCCCAGGTCTGACCTATAATAGATGGGATCATTTCTTAGCATTTTACTAGTCTAGTTCTCTTATGTTGGTGTCTCTTGTTAGAACATTAACCTACTGACTATGAAGTCTAGTACCATTTCAGATCACTTAGATGGTAATAGTGAGTCATCTATTCATACCCACTAGTTTATGTTGTCTCTGAGACAGTTGTCTGTTTTATTTTACTGGTGTTTTAATTTACAAAGGGGTATTGAAGATAGATTAGGATCATGGGAAATATATCGACTAAAGTATGACATGCTGTCCCTAGATTATACTATACGGGGGGGAGTAGCAAGTCTCAGGTAAAAATATTGTGGAAATCTCTGTGTATCTTTCTCTAACATGTTCTTAAGAAGTGGGATTCTTAGCAGTGGTGTTTTAAAGACACAAGAGGAGCTTGGTTCAGCTTCTCCTCCATGATTTTCCAAGGTGCTGTGGTCAGGGGTGAACAGCAACTCTGTCCTGAGCATCAGCTGGTAGATTATTGATTGGTTGATTGAATGGTACCCATTCAAGTCTATGATGTCATTTGCTGCTGTACTTCCCAGTGAAGTCAACTGAATGGAATTCAAATCAGTATTTCTCCCACTCAAAAGCCTATCTTTCTTCATGCGAGCTTATTTTCCTGTTAAGTTAGATGTTTTACCTTTGAGTTATTGAAGTTTGTTTTTAATATCATAAATAATAGAAAATTCTTTTATTTTTCAGCATTGAAATAAAATTTATGCTCGTTTTTAGGAATAGCATCTTCAAACTGAGTTTGAAGCAAATAGGGTTGATTTCAAAAACTATTACTGAAGATGAATGGTTTTACCCATATGAGTGTAATTCCAAGTCTGCTAGCATTCTGCTGCAAGCCTCGTGGCAAAATTACTCTATATTCTTCACACATGATGTGACACTGAGGATCTACAGAACGCTCTGATTTTTCCAGTTCTTGTTTTAGGTTAAAATGTGTTTTGATTTATCTACGTGGGCTTTGTAGTTTCTCAGAAAATAAAGATTAGGCCTTGGCTTTTCCTTTCTGTTGGATCATTTGAGCTCTGTTTCCATATCATGGATTCTCATCATCTCTAAGTGTGATATCTTGAGGTTGTCAGGTGGATTGTCTTATTAGCTCCTGTGTGGGTTATAGTCAGTCTCTGTCTCTGTCAGGCTTTGGAGAGGTCAAGCCACTTGCCAAATCAGTGTAACATAGCCTGCGTTAGAACTCTGGGTAGTTGTTATTCCCTTACAGCATTCAATTGGGGCAATTACTATTGCAAACAATGGTGGACTTAAATTCTCATTGAGTTATTTTCTTGACAACTTTGTTAACAATTTGATGGTTGGCCCTGCTGACCAACAAATGCCCTGGCTGTGCCCAGGTAGGCGGTCACTACCCAAAGGCAGCAGTTTCTCAGGAACTCTTCGGTGGACTTTCTCTTCCTATTTCCACTTTAGTTTGACTTTGATACTGGTCAGGAGGTGGGGAGATGGCTTACTTGGTAAAGTGCTAACAATGCAAGCACAAGGGGGCCGAGTGGAGAAACCACATAAAATGATTAAGTGCCCGTATTTAATATGTCTGCAGTTCCACTACTGGGAAGGCAGAGACAGTTAGACCCCCAAACTCATTGGCAAGTTAGTCTAGAAAATCTGCAAGCTTCAGTTTCCCTGAGAAACTCTGCCATAAAGCATATGGTGGAGCGCAATTGAAAAAGACATTGAACATTGACTTCTGGCTTCTGCATGCATGTTGTCATCAGCAGCACAAATGGTCAACTGGTGAATGGCACACACCCTTGACTGGGAAAAGGTATCGATTCTAGGAATTGACTTAATAGAATCATGGGGCAAGCTAAGGAAAGAAAAGCCCAGATGAGGAGTGGAAGAAATCGATACCTACATGCATATATATGTACACTACACACACACACACACACACACACACACACACGCACACACACCACACACACTTCCCCCATAAAGATTGCCTGATGTCTGACTCTTCCTTTGATCTTCCATTTCCGCCTGATCAGTGAGTCCTCCTCTGAACCTCCCACTCCCACTCTGTGCTTTTATTTCCTTAACTTGCCCCATGATTCTATACGGTTATATTCCTAGAATAGATCCCAGTCAGGATTCCCTGACATGTATGACATTCACCAGTTGATCATTTGTGTTGTTAATGATATTTCCCGCTCCTTAATGTATTGTGTGGGACTTACAGGCTGATATTACGAAGAAAAGATGTTCAATGTATCAAGTGATTTTTTTCATAGCTACTAAGAAGGTGATATGATAATGTAGTAAGTTAAACTGATTTTGTAATTAGAGAGATACCATATATTCCTTGAGTGAATTTAACTTAGGTACTGTGCATCCCTGTCATCCATTGTTATGATCAACTAGATCCTACTTACTTTGGATTTTGGTGTGTGTGCACATAGACTTGTGTGCTGTATGTGCCTGTTCGTTTGGATATACATGCAAGTGAGGATGCACCATGTGTGCATGTGCATGTGCATTCCAGAGACTGTCATCATGTATCTTCCCCTGTGGCTTTTGAACTTAAGGTAGGATCTTGCTCTCATTGAACCAGAAGCTCACATTATGCCTTGGCCGGCTGGTCAATGTGCTTCTGGGATGTGCCGGTCTCCCTACACCAACAGGGCTGGGTTATGGGCACACACCTGGCTTTCACATGTGCTGGGGATATAAACTCAGGTGTTCATTCTTAAATGAAAAGCACTTTACTGACTGTCTCCCCAGCGCCTATTTTGGAGTTTTTAATCTCCATTCAGGACTCAGGGTGGTGGGGGGAGGGATTAGGTTTTCCTTTCTTGCATCAGATTTGGGTGTCAGGATTATGCTAATATTAAAATGGGCAGAAAGTAGCTCTTTTTATTGAAAATAAATTTTTTATATATTCTGCTCATAGTTTTCCTTCTATTTCCTCCCGGATCCTTCCCACCTCCCCACTTGTCCAACTCCATATCTTCTTTCTCTAGAGAGTGGTTCTTGTTCACTTATTCTCTGAAATAGTTTTTGTGTGTTTAGAATTATTATCTTTTTTTCTGTGAATCTTGGTATATCTCTGTGATGTCTTTTTGGGTTGAAGTTCTATTTGCAAGGCGTGATTTTTACGTGATCATTTTTTTTCCAGTATGAGATAGGGTGATATTTTAAATCACGTTGTTAATCATGCAATAGTGAATAGGGATATGTCACCTGGAGTGAACATTTGATTAGGCAAATGGCCACCATCTACAAATGAGTGACTCTGCTGAGACTAGAGGATGGGCATCTGTTCTACTCATCAGACACTCATTCGAAGTGTTAGGAATGTATGTTTTCCTAGGTGTTTGCCCTTTCTTTAAACTTTCAGTTGGTTGGCATAAATTATGCTTCTCCATGATTATTTTTATTATCATTTCTACTGTAAGGTCCGGCAAATACTGAACATGTGCCATAAGCATGCATTGGTCTTGACCATGCCACCACGTAAAAGCATGGCACTGAAAAGCTCACGGTGAAAGCACATGAGAACTGTTGGTAGCATTTGTGAAAGTTGGTTACACTTTAGAATCCCTTCTCTGTGGAAACTTCCATGAGTTGTATGCCCCTCCTCACGCTTCTTTGAGTCACTGTGTGTCTCATGCATCCAACACATCACACTGTTTCTCTGTTTTCTCTTTCCTTTGTGGCCTTCTGCGCTGCCGTGGCATCCTCTGAGATGTAGGTGTAGTTACTAAAAGCCCCCATGAGGCATCAGCTGCTCCCTAAGCCAGCACTGTGTCATTCTCAGACATGACCTGGACATCCCTACATGTCCTCAGCAGGCTTTCAGGGAACCCTAAAGGTCACCATTGTTTGTATTTTACACTTTTACTATCTCACGTGTTTGCAGTGTAATTGTTTTTTTAGTGATGTTTTGATATTACAACAGATGAAATCCAGAAGTAGAGAGGAAAAGTCAATTTTTTAATAAAGGAAAATATTGATACTATTTGTAAAAATGAATAAAAATTTTCTCACTTTTTTGGAAGAGATATTTTCTATTAAAATTTTAGGTTGTCAGGTAAGGCATTTATTATCATTTAAATGAACCAATAAAGACATGCTTCAAACATTTCTCAGTTTAATTTTAATGTGACAAATATGGATATACACAACCTTGTAAACCAAAGCTCTTTGTAGGGTTCAGTAACACTGTGTGTGTGTGTGTGTGTGTGCACGTATGTGTAGGCATCTGTGCCTATGCATGTACATGAGGAGGACAGAGGTCAACATTGGGTATCATCTTCTACTAGTCTCCAGTTCATATTTTGAGAGTCACTTACTGGACCTGGAGCTCACCAGCTGTCTAGACTCATAGGCCAGCAAGCCGCAGGGACCCTCCTGTCAGTGCCTCCAAGTGCTGGGATACAGGTGTGCTCTTTCATTCTTGGCTTTTTACCTGTGTGCTGGGATCCACACTCAGATCCATGTGCTTCTGTAGCAAACCCTTCTTCCAGCCCTCTCTGTATCAGCCGCAGTCACATTTCAGGAATTATTAAGTAACGTCAATAACCTTTAAGAGTAGAGAGGGATTCTGACACCCAGAAGTCCCATAGCTACTTGCTTATAGAGGAGAGTCCTCCCTCCCTCCCTCCCTCCCTCCCTCCCTCCCTCCCTCCCTCTCTCTCTTCCTTCCTTCCTTCCTTCCTTCCTTCATTCATTCCCTTTCTTCCTCCCTCCATCGCTCCATGCCTCCCTCCATTCTATTTGGTTTTCAGAGAGAGTCTGGCTAGTCCAGAACTTTCTATGTTGCTCAGACTGGCTTTAAATTCATGATGCCCCTGCCTCTGCTTCTCAGGTGGTGATAGAATATGCATGAGCTACCACACTTGGCTAAAGGTTATATTCTTTAAGAAGGGAGTCAAGCTCTTGCATGGTGTGGTTCTGTTCACCACCCATCACTAATCCCTCCAGTAAATGTTGTACAGAAACACTTGTAGTTTCTCTGTGCCTTGCTAGTTCCTAACTGGATTCCCTTCCCTGTCTTCCTTATAGACTCCTTTGTACCCCTCCTCTTTCCTTATGTAACTCGTTTCTTATGCACACCTCTGTGGAGTAGCACAGCACACTGGAATCTTAAGCACACCATGTATTATGTGAGTTGGCTGAAAGTGACTTTGGAATCCCAAGTGTGTTCTATTTAGACTTTCCGTTAATCTGTGTGTGCTACAGTTTGGAACTGAGAGGTTGGCATGGATACTCATTATTCTTTTATCACCACATGGCACTCAATTTCTAGGGCTCTGGATTCCCACTGTTTTGTGTTTACCCTGTTGCAAAAATCTTGTATGGGTATTTTAGCTTTGTATAAAGACATGAAATAAGTCTTCTACTGCTGGGGAGTAGAGTAGATAGGAGAGTGTGTATGTGTTCAATTCATCTTCTGTGAGCGGCTGGATAGGCACATACACCAAGGAATAAGCATGAGATAAACTTTACAGACACCAGCAGAAGACATTCATTCTTAAAATCTGAAATATAGCCAGGTGTTTTGATCCTAGCACTCAAGAGGTAGAGGCAGGTGGATTTCTGTGAGTTCAAAGCACCATGGTCTGTTTAGTGAGTTCCAGGCCAGCCAGGGTCTGCATCATAAAACTGTGATGCAAAACTGAAAAAAGCAAAGCAAAACAAAACAATGAAGCAGAAACATGCATCAAATAAACAGTAGCCAGAGAGAGTGTCATTCACAAGGCATAGGCACTCAAGATACACATAGTTCTCAAAAGGCTTGGGGGAAAATCTGGAACTCAAATACCTCTGGAGTAGATTTTGTTTAAATGGTTTTGTTGTTGCTGCTGTTTTTTTTTTTTTTAAACCATGTCATTTATGAAAGTAGAATTACTTTTTCAAAAAATATTATGATATTTACGGAATGTTACTCTCATTCTTTGATGCAATGCTGACTTAAGGAAATTTTATTCAAACCTCCCATGGAGATGACTCCATGGGAGTCATTAGTCCAAGCATTAGCTTCGAATATCCTCAAGTGACAAGGATAGTCAAAGGGATCAGGAAATACTGATACTGTGTTCTTCTGAAAAGTTATTTAAAATAGTTATTCAAGCCAGGCAGTGGTGGTGCATGCCTGAAATCCCAGCACTTGGGAGGCAGATTTTATTTATAAAAATAAAAAATAAAAATAAAATAAAATAGTTGTTCACATGGATTGCTATATTTGTCTGTTTTTTTGTTTTGTTTGTTTTTGAGACAGGGTTTCTCTGTTGTAACCCTGGCTGTCCTGGAACTCACTCTGTAGACCAGGCTGGCCTCAAACTCACAGAGATCTGCCTGCCTCTGCTTCCCAAGTGTTGGGATTAAAAAAGTACACCATCACCACCTGGAAGATTGCTAGAATTTTAAAGAAAAAGAGATATCTGGAAGCCAGAGAGATGGCTCAGTATTGCTGTGCAAGTGTGAGGACCTAAGTTCAGGCCCCTAGAACCCATGCAACAGCGCAGTAGGCATGTCTGCAACCCATGCAACAGCACAGTAGGCATGTTTGTAACTCATGCAACAGTATGATAGGCATGTCTGTAACCCATGTAACAGCATGATAGGCATGTCTGCAACCCATGCAACAGCACAATAGGCATGTCTATAGCCTATGCAACAGCATGATAGGCATGTCTATAACCCATTACTGTGGGGCAGAGATGGGTGGGTCTATGGACCCAGCTAGTCTAGCTGTATCAGTGAGCAAAACTGTCTCAAAAACCAAGGTAGAGAGTAGTCAAGGAAGACACGGATATCCACCATTTGTCTCCACATGCATGCAAACACATGTGCATGTGCACCAGCATGCACAAGTACATACGGATACTTGAATACATATACTATTATACATAGAAAAATAAAAGAAGTATTAACGCTCAGAGCCTCTCATCTCACCATCTAAAAATGGCCCATTGCAAATAAAAGCATCTCTCTGGCTGCCCTTCAATTCTTTACCTGTTTGGAAGGCTTTGTTTATTCGAATCCTCATTAAATACGTTCTCGATGCACAATTTCAGTACTTCCTTACTCAATTATGGCCAAGACTCCTGGGGACAACATGTAGATTTGGGAAAGTGACAATACTTTTTGACACTGAGACATCCCATTGGTCTACTTTGGTGACTCTCACTGCTGTGGAAGAAGGAGCATGAAGACAACCTGCTGAAAAATGCAGACTGGTGTGAAATACCTCAGTGCAGAATGCCTGTGAGAGCTTCCACTAACCAGACCCTTTGTCCTCAAGTCCAGTCTACCAGATAATCCTTCGTCAAAGTCTCTTTGACATATAAATGGAATGACATATTTGAATTCCACCTAGTTCTTTCTCTAAAACCTAATTAAAATCAATTCCCTGGCATTTTGCTACTGTTAGAAAAAGATGATGCTGTTAGCTGTTGCAGTCAGCAGCAATGTGTTCGCGGGATTAAAAACAAATTTCTGAATAATATTGTAATGATTAGTGGATCTATGATAATCTAAGCAATTATTAAGGAACAATGCCTACCCTGATTTGGTATCTTGATTATTTGTTGATGACATCTGAAAATGGAGATGTCACAAGGCAACATCGTATTGTTTAACTATGTTAATTTATTTTATTTATGTAAATTTAATGCTTCTCAGTATTTCACAAATTTGAGTACTGGTTAATTGTCTAACCAGTGAAGACAGAAAATTGGGAATTAAAAGTAAATGACAATATAAACACATTAAAGGTTTTCTTTAAAACCTCAGCTCCCTAGGCTAGTAAGTCTCTGTTAATTTTAATTAGACTTATTTTGATTTCTAAAATGAGAATAATTGTTAAATGTTTCTAGGAGGTTGGCTGGGGTTGGGGGTTAATGATTGTTCACAAGGAAAGCACCTTTAAGACACCAAATGTGAGTCATGGTATTAAAAAAAATACTATGGCTCAAACTTTCTTATTGAACATGGAAAATGTCTTTGTATCTGAGACGGCTGGCTTTTTACAATGACAGTCTCTCTACCCTCCACCCCTTCCTCTACATTTCTGTTTGTGTGCAAAGGTGTATGCGCACATGTGTGAGTATGTATCTGGGGACCGGTGATGAGACTTGAGTGTTGTTTCTTAAACACTGTTCACCTCTTTTTCTTCCCTCATTTGAAATAGGGTCTCTCATTGACCCAGAACTCACCAATTAGACTCTGCTGGTAGGTCAGCAAGCTCCAGGGATCCCTTACTCCCAACTCTCCAGTGTTGGGATTAAGAGAATATATATGGGTCTGGGAATCCTCACAATTACGTGACACTTTGCTCCCTGGGCTATCTTCCTGCCATGATTTTTTGTTGTTTTGTTTTTACTTGCTTGTTTTGGTATTTTCTTTCAGGTTTTCCCCTGGTTGTTTTATAAGGTTTGGTAGAGTATGAGGAAATGAATGTACACTATTAGCTTCTAAGCGACTATCCTTTAAGCTATGGATGGAAACGGAAGTGATTGCTCAATCTACTTATCACTAAGTTGTGTAGGTTAACAGGGTTTAGTCAAGTTTTGTGCTGTAAATTTAACAGATTGTTAGATTCTGAAATTGCATCCCTACAGTGAAGTATAGAGGCTTAAGACACACTTGGATTAGCAGACATTTCCACCTCTAAAATTTGTAAGAAACAACTCTAGATGAGTGTCTTATATGTTTTATGACAAGTTAGCTTTCCTGAAAAAAATCTGACTGTGGGCTGGGACAGCAGCTATGGAGAAGCCTGGAGTTAGGGATGGATGGAAGAAATTGAGTTTGGTTCTGGGTCCCTCCTCCAAGGTACCATTGTTCAAAGTTTAGAAAGGAGCTGGCAATCCCTTGTCAATGTCTTCAGCCTGTGGATAGGGATGAAGTAAACTAGAAAATCTCCGGAAAGAGAAGATAGGAAGATGGGGGCATCACCACCGCTGTTCTAGGTAGTCTGAGCAGAGAGGCTCATGGTCCTGGTTTGTGTGTTGCCAGAATTTCCAGAGATCCACTTAGAAGATCTAGGAAGAATGTCAGGGTTTTAGTTCATCTTAAGCTTGACACTCAAGTCTTCTTCTGGACTTAGGATACGAGGTAGAAGTCAGGGCATGAGGGTCAGGTAAAGACACCTGGCTAGGAGAGAGCTGAGGCATGGCATACTCATTCCGAGTATGATTCCGACGCTGGTGCGGAGATAATGCTGGTGGATCTTCCCACTGCTTTGAAGGTGAGAAGTAGGGAGGACAAAATTCTAGATTTTCTTTCCAATTGTCAAGTCTTAAAGCTTTATTTGTTTTAATATGGTCTACTATTTGAGATAGCTGATTTCGTTTTGCCTAATATTTCTCACAGCATTATTCATTAATATAGCCCGTGTTGTCAAGTCATCATTTATTGTCCTTTCCCCCCCTTTCCCAAATCATACCACAGAATTTACGTAATTCATAAGTGAGCTTTCTAGACTCTGAGTTACGTACCTCTATAAAAGTGTTTTGGGACCATCCATCCTTCAGTTATGCTTTGTTCTTGTTCATCAACAGTGTCTTGTTTCCATTGCATTAGTTAGACGAATGTCACCTTTAGACAGCATCTACACTGCAGTTTGTTGAGGAGACAGAAAGCAGCATTTGTAGTGGAGCACTCAAGTTTTTGTTAGTTTGGTTTCTGTAAAAACGCAAAATAGCGTGTGGATTAGGTTTCTGTTCCCACCCCAGGTGTGGTAGTTGTTTACAAGTTGGATTTGGAATGCTTGATGCAGGTTGGGTGCTTAATTTGATTGGGTGCAGTCGTTCTGGCACCCGTAGCTTGTTTTGGGGATTGTGTCCCGCAAGGGGTTATGGGAACTTTTGGCTTAGGGTATAAAAAGTCTGAAGCCCTGAGAGTCCAGGTGGGCATTGGTTGGTGCTTCGTTGGTTGGGTTGCTGTCATTAGTTAGTGTGATAATTCTAAAAGAACAAAGGTTGGAAAGATTGAGTTTATAGACCGTGAGCTGCGATGTTATTCTGACAACTGTCAGCTAGTCCTCTTTGAGTTTAGGACAGCCTAAAAAGAGGCTGTGAAGGTTTCTATCTTTCTCTCATTCTATATCAAGGCCATTTGTCAAAGCAGTGGAGATTTCTTTCTAGGCTTCCTGTCTCCTTCCCTAAACGGAGGGTAAAAGATTGTAGCGTACTGCTACAAGCCTTATTTTGGGTGAATTGATTAGACAGGATGGTGGCATGCAGGGGATCATGTTCCTCAGCCTGGCAGGTACCCAGGACTTAGCACCACAGAAAACTCGTTTGACTGTTCTTCTCTGTTCAGTATGGGCTGACCTCCATCTTTGTTATCTCTTAACACAGTTGAAAGTGTACCTCCTTGGTGACGTTTCCCTTCTACATGTAGACAGCCTTGTTCACCCACTGTGGGTGCTCACATAGCCTTGCTGTAGTGCGCTATTATTATCTTTATAGGTGTGTGTCTGGCACTAGACAGGTAGGTGGAGGGTTAGGGGCTGATCTTCACCTTCCCAGGCAGAGCACAGGATCTGTGCAGAATGATGGAGACAATCTGAAACAAGAAATGGGCCTTGGTCCATTCATGCTGTTATAACAAACACACATGGAGTTAGAAACAATAGAAACTAATGTCTCATCCTTCTGAAGGCTGAGTAATTTGCAACCCAGGTGCTGATATTGACTGCCCAGTGACTGATCAGGAGCCACTTCCTGGTTCACAGATGGCACCGGCTTAGCCGTGTTCTTACGTGGTAATAGGGGTGAAGGATTTTTTTCAAGGATTCTTTTATAAGAGCACTAATTGTTTTCACAAGAGCTCCTCTACTCTCATGATTCAATCACCTCAAAGTCAACACATACTGGAGATTAGGACGGCAACCTGTGAATCTGGGAGGAAGTAAACATTGAGAATGTAGCAGAATGGCAAGAACGTTTGCGACCACCATTCATGTAAAGTCCACCACTGTCTCACAAATGTCTCAGATTCGTGGCAAAAATGGAGTTTATTCTCATTATTTGAACTAGTTCAGGAATTGGAGTTTGTTAGCACTGGATGGAGCTGAAAATACCCTCAACTCTGCAATGACACATGCTTTTGAGCAGGGAATTGGTCCTAACATTGGCACCACCAACCTGATCTCCTGAGGCAGAGAGTCTATTGCATTTGGAAAAATTACCTGATTTTTAAAAATTGTTGTTGCTGTTTTGAAATCCCGGGAATTTGAAAGAAAAAAACATGTTTGGTAGAAATGGTGAAATCACATTATGCTCAGTCTCTTTTTATGAACCACAAAAGAACAAATAAGAATAAATATTTTTCAGTACTTGTAGCAATGTAATACTGTGTATAATATGGAACTATACAAAGAGCATTTTACTAAGGTCTTAGTTTTGTTTTCTGAAGATGATTTGGAAGGCTGAATGGGCAGAGTGTATGCTGTCTTCTTTAAGCTCATACAGATCCCATCTATTAAATATCCAGATTTCCATTAGCAGTTGCTATGTATCTTATATGACTAATGTACCAGCATCTCAAAACAGGCCTCGCTACTGCGCTGTGTTGCTGACCTATGACCTTTAAAAGTTACAACAGTCACTTACTGTACTTTGTCTCCTCCAAACCTCCCACTCCCACACAATCATACAGATCACACGAGGGAAGCAATAAGGTCACAGTTCCTTGTGTTCATGTTTGACTGAAGTATATGCATGTCAGCGTATGAGTGGAGAGCATGTGTGACTGTTAAGGTTGGGATATAATACCATTGCTGTGAACTCAGCACAAATGCAGAACTATGCGCAATGGTATTTTAGGAGATTTGTGCACTAAAAACCCTCGTATTCTTCTTGGCCGTCTCGCTTGATCACTTTTGTGCCTGGGGTTTCACATAGCAGATTTACCGTAAGCTCACTGTTTGCCTTAGGCTGATATAGAAGTTAAATAAGCTATAGTTATAGGATAACACACTCGTCTTAGGAAAACAAATCCTGTTTGAGGTACCTTTAATAGACTTGGTAGCTTATATAATTCTAACATGTTCTTTCTTTAGTCTATGGGTTAGCAAATCAGAGCTCATGGGCCAAATTCCACCTGCTGTGTCTTTGCATAGGGTCTGGAAACAAAGAATATTGTTTGATTATTTAAAGGTAGGTTGATAAATAGTAGTCTGTGAAATGAGGAAATTAGGTGAATTTCCAGTGTCCATCAAGTTGTATGTAAACACAGGCACATTAATTTATTTATTGTCTGAGCAATGGATGTTTATATGTTATGACGGCAGTCTTGATTGTTTGCAGCAGAAACCATAGGGCCTTGAAAGCTGAAAAATATTTATTATCTGTCCTTTTACAGAACATTTCACAAACCTGAAGTCTAGGCAGTAAAGCAGTGCTTATGGGAGGGTCTGTGGCGGGTGAAGCGTATGGAATCTGCCCACCAGATATCTATCTGAGCTCCGCTGTAGGATGCAGGAGAATCACTCTTCAGATGTTGTGCCCAAAACTGGGAGGAAAGGGAAGTAGCTGAAAAAAGAAAATGTGTAAGATTTAAAGTGCCATCCTATATCCAGACAGTCTGGAAGCAGAGAGAAGGGAAACAGATTTCAATCAGTCTGGCTTACATATGGACTCTGTAGTCTCGGTATAAATAACACTAAGCAAAGACTCCTCTAGCTGTTGTCCTGCCCTCCTACCACTGCGAGAGCCACTGACTACCTGAACACTGACTCGGAAGGGCTTTTTCATTTCTCTCCTGATTTTCATTAGATTTGCATGCCTGAGAAAATACCAAATCAACATCTCCTTTGTCACTTGCTTTGTAACAGCCCGCGCACAAGCTAAACCCTCCGGATTGAGGCAAAGACTTGACTTCTAGATCCGGGCACCCGGTGTTTTTCTTTACCTCTAAAGAAACAGCCTCTGTGCAAGAGGCATTCTGGTCAAGAGCCTGCCACCAGTGCATTGTCCGATTGCTGAGTGGCAATTCCCACCCACCGGTCATTATGGAAATACACTTGGCTGCTAATTTCCTGGAAGACTCAAGTGCTCCTGCTTCAAGGTCATCTCAGAGGAGAGTTTAAAGAGCATGCGCTCCCCCTCCCTTCACTTGTAAAATATGTATATTTACAAGAACATGCATAAATGGTCACCAGGGAAGATAAGCTATCAGAGAGTTGGGAGATGTCTTTCCTCACACAGTTCACACATCACTGAAGCAGATAAAATTGGTTTTGTACCTAGCCTCCGAATACACTGTTAAGGACTCTGTCCTGAAAATTGATCTATACCACTATGATAAAATTCAGTGCATCTCTTTCATAAATATCTAACAGCAGCATCAACGGCTGTCTGGCTCCCAGGGACTGTGCTCCAGCCAGCAGGGCAGCTCAGAGCTCAGAGCCTCCTTGTGCACATGGCTGTCATCAGTAGCTGCATCAAAACTTAATTAAAGCATTCGGTTGAGTGCAGAACAATGTCAGCTAAGCCTCAGTTTACAGTATTAAACTCAGTGCTCTGACTGCCCGTGCAATATCAGATTAAATCTGTTTAATTTTAATGATGGTAAAAATGGCCTCTGAGACCTGCAACTTGTCGTTTCCTACACATCCCGTTTAGTTTTCTCTTGCTGCTTCCCATGGCTCTGAGTGCCACATGTGTACTGTCAGGCTTTGTAAGTCTCTGAAAGCCAGCAGGACCGCAGGACTTTCTTTGTTCTGTCATACAGTGCTAATGTCATTTGAAAAGTCACTGCATCCTTGTATCTGAAGTTTCCCATAAAGACCTCGCTTGGAAGCCATATGTAGACCACATGGGGGAGAACAAGCAAGCCTAAGGTCAGCTCTTAAACACTGTCTCCGAATGGCTGTTGGGTGCATTTGATTGAATCACTTCCGGGATGATGATGTCCCAGGGAACAAAGATGTAAGCCAGTCTCTATGTGATGATAGATGACCACAGAATTGAATTAGGGGCTTGGCACATAGCGGGTATTTAGTAAGATTTTATAGTGAGTGAAATGACGGACAATGAGCAATGGCCTCGAGCCTGATGACCACATAGGCAGGAGACTGCTCTAAGGCTCACCACATCCACACACCTGTCAGTCACGTTTGACTCGTACTTAAGAAAGGACTGAAAGAGAGGAAAACCAACCCCCCCCCCAATTCTAGACAGGCTTGATTTTATAAGCAACATGAAAGTATGTAAACTTGCATGCTCCTTAAGAAATGGCTAGCTATGCATTGATACCTTCATCGAGAGACGTATCCGTGGTACTACAACACAAAACAGAAATCATTGATGATTAAATATATTTGAAGGAAGCCAGGTAACATTTTTATAAAGCGTACTAATGATATAATTTTGTTAAAATAATTAAGGAAGACTAAAATCTTCCAAAATTGTTAAAATGATTTGACAATTCCTGAACCATGTGGGTTTTTTGGTAAGTTTCTCTTTTGGTCAGGAGCTGGGCTGACTAATTTCAAAGTCTTTCCCAAGTCTCTGACTCAGTCACACAAACTCAAGTGACCGGAGAGAACTTCAGATTCTCAGTGCTTGACTCTACACCCACGCGTTTCTGTATACCTCAGTGGTACATTGTTCCTGTGTAGAATATCAACTCTCTGCTTACAGCGCTCCTAAGCGGGAGCTACTGAATGGGGCCAGAAGAAAAGGCACACTAACAAAACATGAAAGGAGACACTGGGTTTTGTAGAGCCTGTTATTTTGCAGAATTCGATTTTTAAGCACACTGGAAGCTTCTAAGAGAGTGGAACACCTTTCCCCTGTGTTCTTCTTTCTGTTTGTATGGTTGGGAGATTTTTACAGATAAGAAGTAGTATCCAGCCTTGAGGGTTTCAGCTATGTGAGGAAATGGGCACTGATTTCTTAGGGCACACACAGATAGCTCACTGTGCGTCACAGCACACAGAGATTTTATTCACCCTTTCAGCACTGGAGGGCTTGAAAAGAGTTGATTAACAGGTGTTAAAATCCTGACTTCTGCCAAAGGCAGTGACGTCAGCATCTTCTAGATGGAAGGAGCTGGAACCCCAGCCTTGAAGGAAGGCTTGTGGTGGCACCAATAAACCTGTCGCTGCTGCTTCTCATCTCTTCTGTAGAACACTGTTTATATAGTTTGATTGCAGCCACCCAGAATTTGTAATTTGAAATTATTCCCTTTCAATTGTCTGAGAGATCTCCCTACTAGTGAGGAAGATGGAGCTTGCCATACGGACTGACCATAAAGGACTGATTACTTATCGCATACATTTAGAGAAGCACAACTGATCTGAGAGATAATTACATATCTAAAAATCTCATATAATAGAATAAATATTTGAAAAGGGGGAGGTCTGTAGCCACAGCTCAGTGGTTAAGAACAGTGACACTATTGCAGAGCACCTGAGTTCAATTTCTAGCATCTGTGTTGGGTGGTTCACTCAGAGCCTCTGATGCTCTCTCTGGACTCTGTGGGCACCACATGTATGTACACAGACCCACACACAGACACACAGTGAAAAATAAATCCTAAAAACACCCTCACAGTGAAGGCTCTCCTCTCTGGCTACTGCCATTACGGTTCACAAGGATGACTGGGACATCACAGGTGTTGATACCTCCTCTGTAACATTCTTGTTTCCAGGGCCTTCTCCCTCCACAGTAATTTGAATGGTTTAGCTTTTTTCTTGAAGGGGGTTAAAAGTAAAACAAACAGTGCTGCTCCAATGAGAAAAAACAAAACCCCAAATGAAAACCATCTCGTGTCACTTAGGGTTCTGTCTGAGGTCTCTTTCATCTAGGATTCGCTTATGCTAACCCGAAGCCTGTGGTCTTATTTAGTATCAGCTGGTAATAAAGAGCCCTTCAGCTAAACACGGCCATATCCCTCTATTAACTGCAGCTCTTGAAGTAGTCATCCAGGGAAGGGGAGTCGGAACCCTTCAATGTCAAGGCGTTTAGAGGCACTCTAGCTTCAATCAAGATGCATGGCGCTAAGTGGCTGCTTTCATTTACATGAAATATTCATATGGCATTCCGTTTTGCTTTTCTCTCTCCTAATCATCACTTTTCGGAAGAAGCTACAATCATCTCAGTTAGGGGAGGGTGTTATGGGATGGGCTGTACCTTTCAAAGTCAGGCTTCCTGCAGATAGCTCGTTCTGTAATGAGGCAGCAGACTGCATGGACCGCCAAAGGTCTCCCTCACAGAGGCTGGCCTTGTTATCATGTACTATTCATCTTCAAGTATACAACTTAGTGCAAATGAAAGTAATTAATTAGCCATAACAAACCTGTCAAAAAGCCATTTGGGATTTTGACAGAAAAAAAAATTTAACATTTGCTTTCAGTGGAAAACAAAAATCATGAACCTTAGAAAACTCAAAAGCAGTTGCATTCCCATGAGCTTTGCCATCACTGCTGTCCTTTAATTACATGATAAGTAGCATTTAAATTAATTTTCAGGTCTTTTGACTTATGTTCATTGTACGATGCTTTGTAGAGTTGTTACAAGTTTTAAAAAACACACCAGGGCGAGAAAAACGTGTCCTACACAAACCGTTCTTACTTCCCTGCCCCCTCCCTCTTTTCACCGGTCTCTCCCCTCATCTCCCTCTCCTTTGTTATTGCTTCTCTCCTTCCAAAATGGAGATTTACGTTGTACTTCCTTTAAATAGTCAACTGGACCGAGACGCGGCATCCGCATGGTTCAGCTCTTCGGAGTGGAGCACCAAGGGCATCCCTGCTTATTTTAATTTTAAGACGAGTCTCACTTGCATATGCTTCTGATCTGTGTAGGAAATAGTTAATCATTTGTAGAGGAATTCGGGTCCATTATTCCAGATATTCAAATGTCTTTTCAAAGCCTTTCCTGCACTTTATTTATCTCTCCTTCGCTATGCAGATTTGATTGTGACGTGAGGAGATAGAAGAGTTGGTCTTTGCTTGTGGGAATATCCTTTGCAAATGAATTTTTACATTAAATGAGAAATGTCAGGTTAATCATTAACGTCTAATGAAAGTCAGGGTAAATGCGCAGTGTTTTCTGCTTAGAGTGCTGCATTTTTAACAGAAGGCAGCTCATAACCGGTGCACACCAGAGAGGCGCTCATTTTTAAAGTTAGAAATGTTAATGGTCTCAAAACACTTTTTCCTGACCATTTAGCCCCTCAGCCTATATAAACTGAAATAGCAGCCCAATGGGCCGGAGTTGAGGTTGCCTGTCTCTTAGGTAGTTTTCTGGTTTGGAACACAATACCAAAATGGTAGCCAATGACCCAGATTAAGCGTAAACAACCCAATGGTAAAACCCTGAAAACGTTTCCAAATCTTACTTTTCTCTTTATGCATTTATGCTTTATCCCACCGCTTAATGCCTGTTTGGTTACTTTCCGAGCCACTTAGAACCGGGGCTGTCCTTTTAAACTGTAACCTTCTCTAAATAAGACAATATACTTTAAAGATCATGTGTTAAGAGGGAAAATTAAATTCTAAATTCTAAACTCAAGTGATTTGTGACCCTGTGGCTTGTTGTGGGTAAAATGCAGAAAGTGGAAGCACTTCAGGTCTATGATCTTTAGTTATTTAAATAAAATGACACCACATTTAGTTACAAAAAAAAGCACAATTGTGTTTTTTTTTCCTAAGCGAATAAAATACCATAGAGAAAACAGTAGGAGATGATAGCACGTTTACCAAGGTTTCTGTGAACGTGGTTCCAATGAGGGCCACGGGGAGAATATTCCTACATTTTCAGACTTGCATCTTGCTAAGTAATCAACACTGATCAATAAACAAGTGGAGTGAAAAGATGAGAGGGCTGGGTACCACAATCTGCACTGTCATTTTAGCTTCAGATGCTACTTTCTGGTTTCATATTTTTGCTTTCTCCAGATGAGAGCTCCCCCTTCTCTTTGATATTTAGAGTTGCTAACAACTTGAAGATATTTAATCTTTGTTTTTTTGTTTTTGCTTTGAAAATGCTTTTTTTTTGTAAAGAAAAGAAATCAGAGTAATAAATTTATTTCAAAGTACAACAGAGGCCAGCATAGGATGCAATCTGGAATAAAAGATACTGGAGCTTAGAATATCAAGAAAATATTGTGGGATTAAATATCCAAAATATTAAATCTGTGAATGCAAATAATAATTCTGGAGCAAGCTCTTTCTACACACTAAGAAGCTGCGGAGTGTGTCAGTATCACAGTTCTACCTATCCTGAATGCATTCCAAGGCTTCCAGAGCCCTGAAATTGTAGCTTTTTGTGAAGCACCAGAAATGGTATACTACATTGTCCTCTTCCCTACATGTACCTCTTAGGGCTAATCTGCTTTTGCTCTGGCTGGATAATTGTGTGCATACACTTACGAGTCCAACTAACTAACATGAAACAAGTTATTTTCCCATCTCCCAACCATTATAAAAAAATTCATAAGCTCAAGTTTCAAGATTTACTTTTAGAACCTGCTGAATCCAGAGTTTCTTGAGTCAGATGTAGCCATCCCACCTGTGGGGAATCTTTAATCCCTTCCCGTAGCAGGACTCCACGTACTTGGCTAGCTTTCGATCTAATGACAGTGGCTTTGATGCTAACTCTATGCAGACATAAGAGAATTGGTTCTTCCTTGTTCTGTTTCCTATAGGACTCCCAATAGGGAAGGCTGTTGGCTCGGAAGTTAGGTTAGGTTTCATGGAAGCAAATTTTCTTGCCAAAGAGAGGCAAGGGGTGACCATTTCTGTTACAGTCTCATGGCAAAACAGTCAGAAAATGGTGAAAAAAGAATGTTCAAAAAGAATACGCTTAGTTTATGTGAACGTCGTCCAGTTTTAGTTTGTACTAAGACCCAATTTCAAGACAGGGGTAGCTGTAGTTAAATAGGTGGCTTTCCATACAGCAACAGTCTTGAAGGCTGGCTAAAATGTAATGATTACTTTTATTGCAAATGGCCATCATTCTAGCTGTGCAGTTCGCTTAGGAAACCTTAATGATGTTGGTTTCTTGTAAGTCCCTCTTTATAAATTGTCCTCATATTTTGTCCCTAATTCTTATTTTTCCTTTTAAAAGAGACATCTTTTAGTATTTTTATTTCTCAAGAAATATGGTTTTATTGATTTATAATTCACGTGCCATAAAATTCAGCCATTTAAAACATACAATTCACTGAGAGTTAGTAACTTATGAAGTCGAGCACCTCTCATCACAATATAATCTTGAAGCATTTTCGTTACCTCTTTTACAAAAAAACCCTCAGAGCCACTTTGAATGAGTCCAACTCGCTGTCCTGTGTTCCAGGCAAGCACCATTCTTTGCTCCTCTATTGCTGAATCTGGACATTTCAAATAAGCAGTTGTAAAACATGTGTTCTTTGTGTTTACTTTTACGTCTAGAAAACATTTTGTATCAGCTAGTGATTTTTCCTCACTGAGGAGTCCTCCCTTGTACAGACATATCACATTTGCGTATCCATTCCCTGGTTGACAGGCATCGGGACTGTGTGTGCTTTTGGTGATTAGGAATAACAAGGTTACCCACATTCTTGCGAAGAGCAATAGTAGCTTTAAGTGCATAGCAAGCAAAGACAGACTTGGTTTCAGTAAATAGAACAGTGCTACTTCAAGCCTAGTTGCAAAGGCAGACAAGTAAACAACAGAAGTTTTTGTGTGCCATGAAAGATGGCTCTCATCCTAGGTGACTGTGCCATTTTCCCATTCTTCTTGAGAAATTTCCCAAAGAGCAATTACCAATGTTTTATGAGCAATGGCAGTCTCTTTACTACTTTATTATTTTATCTAAGGATAAAATCTTTTGTGTTCATTTTTAGAAATGAATCCTTCCACTGTTTGCTCTTGTTTTGAAGTATTTCATTCTTTCCACATTACAGTTCAAAGGACAAAGCTTAGCTTGTACTTGAATAGGAATTCTGAGTTATATCAAGTATAATCAAACAAATTAATGCTAAATTCCCCAAATTAAAAATGCAAAAATAAATAATAAACGCAAGGGGTTGTTCCTGGAGAGATGACCCAAGGTAAGAGAGTGCTTGCTTCAGAGTCATGAGAACCTGAGTTTGGATCACCAGTACTCACCTCAAAGCTAGGTGTGATATGCACTCTATGTGTCCAGGAGGAAGAAAGAAGTTCCCTGGCGATCCAGCTTATCCAGAAAAAAAGTGTTGAGCTCTGGGTTTAGTCAGAGAGATACCTTGTCTCAAGTGAATTAAGTAGAATATTAGAGCAGGATACCCAGTCTTCTTCTGCCCACCCAGACTCACACAGACCATTAACAGTATCTTTCATTCATCCTTTTACCATAAATTTGTGAGAAGCTGACTCTGATGCATACAGTCTCTAACATGGTGTGAACATGTGAATCTATGTTAGACTCAACGTGAGCGCACACACACAAAGCCAACCAATCTCCTTTCACATTACTTACTTGCTACTACTATTTATATGAAATTTCTAAAGCCTCTGGTATAATCAACCATTTCCTATCACTAATTGTTAACCACATACCATTGTTCCATGCTCTTTATTCAACCACCTAAAGTGAAGGAACCGATGGAAGACTGTGCATTTGTATTTCTGGCTTCTCCATAGAGATGAATCCTAAATCCACTCAGCCGCCTAAGAACTTCTGCACTTCCATTTGAAAAATCTGTAGTTCTCATTATCTAGAAGTTCCTCTGTCCCCTCTGTTAAATTACTTTATGCAGTGGCTTAAACGAACACGTCTTGCTTTCATCTAGCATTTCAAATAGGGCAAAGACTGCTGTACAATTTCCAAACACAACTGTGCTAACAGAGATGAATTACGAGAGTTTATATAATTTATATTAGGAATTCATAGACCTAGCAAAAAGGATTAGTACATTTTATTTCAGGGCAGGAGATGATCCTGTCATTAATGGTCGATACTTTCATCATCTTTTAAACCTGAGGAATTTCCTGGGTGACAAGCCTGTAAGGACATATCAGAGATTCACAGCTGTGGGCTTTATCTGGACATGTGCTGCTTTACACACAGTGTGTGGACTACGTTCCATCAAAACTGGATTAGGCTGTCAATCACGTCTTCCGATGTATATTGTATTATGATTTTTTGAAAATGTCACTGAGATCAGAGTAATTTCTTGGCTAATTGCATCATGTCTCTTCTTAATACCGTGCATTTAATGGTTTCATTACCTGATGTGACAATCACAAGTCTCTGGTCTGGCTCTAGGGTGCCTTATTTCTCTCCGTACACACACACACACACACACACACACACACACACACACACACACACACCACAGCCATTTCGTTAGTAAAAAAGGAAAATGTATATATATTTAAGGCATTTTATATTTTATAACATGAAATGAATATGGAGGATTTCTGTTTTCCCCATGGTCTAACATATACATAATAGCTAAAATTGCTTTTCTAATCCCCCAAGCACACCCAATGCAAAGACAGTATTTTCCCTTCCTGTTATAGAAATAGATTAAAGAAGATATTAACCTTTAAGAAACTGTCATTCATTGCTAATATTATCTGTGCCTTTCTCTGGAGAATCTGCTCCAAACACAAAATATTTGTGTTTCAGTGTGAGCTACTTTGCTGTGGGAGATTCATGTGAATGAACATGAGACTTCATCCCACTTTATCTCTGGTACATCAAGTCATACCTGGTGTGTGCAGCTCCTAGTACTATCTATCTGTTATTGGTGGGGAAAATGACCAGCAAGAGGTATTAAGTACCTATAATAATGAGCTTTTCTGAAACAGTGGTTTTTAAAAGCCTCCCTGGATGAACTCAGATTTAGATTTATGGGTACAGGAGATCCATGGATAAATTAACGAATACATTCATCTCTTACTAGTATGTACAAGTAAATTTATTTGTTAGGTGGAAAAAGGCATAACACAAACCTTTGCTATAGCATTGTTTGTTTTTGCATGTGTATGCATGCATGCATGCATGTTTGTATCTTGTGTGTGTGCATGTATATGGAATCCAGAGGCTTCCAGGTGGCCTCTGGAATAGCCCTTCCTTTTAGTTACTGATGCAGGGTCTCTCACTGAACACGGAGCTCTGAAATTCAGCTAGTCTAACTTGCCACTTTCCCCAAGGATCTCTTGTCTCTGCCTCTTAAACACTGGGTTTACAGGCAGACCAGTACATCTATGTGCTTTTTATATAGGTTCTGGGTATGTGAAGTCTGGTCTTCATGCTCCAGCAAGCACTTTGTCCACTGAACCATCTCTTCAGTCCTTTTTATTGTATTTTATAGCCCTAAAAGACTATCATGCCATACTGTGATACGGTGATCTTCCAGGTGAGTGAGAATTAGGGGTATGTAGCTGTAGTTCTGATGGGGAATATCCTTCAAACGAAGGTTCTAACCACATAAATGTAGCAATTCCATGTGGTTTCTATTGGTTGGATACATATTGCTACATAAAATAATGGCGGTGGTATTAGTGGAGAACAAGTATAACTTTGAGGGGACACAGATGCATTCCAGCGGTGGGTTTTCTTCAGATTGTGCTCCCGATAGCTCCTCTGTCCTATTAGCAGAGGAAGATGCCAAACTTCTGCTTTCCTTTGATTTTTCCTTTTCTGCCAAAAATACTAATTGTGAACAACAGGGCATGGGATGTGGATGAAAGATGGGCAGATTTTGCCTGGCATTCTTGGTAGGGGGTGGCAGCTGAAGGATGCACTTGTGTTTGGATCTGACAGCAGCTGTGGTATCCAATTCAAATTCACTGTGGCAGGAAGAAAGAGTGTGAATGCTAAAGAATCCAAGGTGTTTGTAAATACTCTGCTTTGCGAACCATTCAAATCTGGTCTGCATAGATTGCTGCCTTCGCCGGTATAAATGTAGAATGACATTTATAAAAAATTAATGTGCAACCGGTGATGAGTTTTCCTTCTAAATGTTTTTTAAAATAGTATCGCACAATCCATTGGTATTCAGATAAAATAGAGAAAGAGCGATGATTCAAAAGCAACTTCTGATTACTCTGTATTTCAGGGGAGAGAATTAATTGTGATTTCACCAGGCGCTTGCTGAAGATGTAGTCAAGAATCACCTATATTGTGGCTTCAGTAGGTTTCAACATTAATGAACTCTCCATTTGTCCTGCAAAAAGGCTGAGAATGCTCGTTACTCTGAGAGTGTGGTTGACTGCCAAAGAGCATCTAAACACTGTCAGATCAAGTAGTAGTCATGAGGTAGCCACTTAATTCATGTACATGAATCTCTAAGTGATATGCTCTATTCCCCTTTAAGTATTGGAATGTGAACTTGGTTCAGAGAGAGAGAGAGAGAGAGAGAGAGAGAGTGTGATTTACCTGCAAAGGCCATAGGAAGTGTCTGCTCCCTTGAAGCTGGTGTTCCAGGAAGCCTGTGAATCATCTGGCAAGACTATTGGGAACTGAAATCAGGTCTTCTGAGAAAGAGGCAAGTGATCGTCACTACAGAGCTATCACTCTAGCTCTAGCCTCTGCAGATTTGAATAAAAGCAGAGAGATGAGGCAGTTGTGGACACATGTATAGCTTCACCTGGACAGGACTCATTCACAGACCTGCACTTTGGCTTCATGCAAGCTGTAAATTTTGTTCACTCTCTACACATTGAGATGGATATGAGCTGAGCTTTGGTTGTGTTATGTGGCTTCTGGTACCTGTTTTATTTCATTTGAGCTCCTCTGTCCTTGTATAAGAAGGCTGCCAGCCCCACCAAAGGCAGCACAGACTATCAGCTTCCACTGTTGGATTGTGTTCCGTTTGCCTTTTCTTTTTTTCTCTGTCCATCTGGGATCACTCTTGTTTGCCTGGCTTATAAATGAAAAAGCAACTGCATTTTGGCCTGAAGAGTCCCAGGTGATAGATGGGTGAGTGATTCCCAACTGTTTTTCATACTGTCTTTTGAATGGATAAATGTGTCAGAATTAAAAGATAGTTTATGCTTTGACATTAGAGGGGGAAAATGAAACAAAGCTGTGTTGTCACCTGCCTGGTGGTGCACAAACACCAGAGATCGATGCACATGTCGCTTTGGAAAAGATCACCAGTGACACTGGTGCTTTACTTAGGAGACAACAAGAAATGCCTTGATTGAGAAGAATTACTTAGGCAATCCCTTGCTGTTATCCTTGGAATTATAGCTGACAACCCCAAATGCATCATGGATAGAACTTGAGCTGTGGACATAACTCAGGGCAGGCTCTTTTGAATTAAAGGATCTTTGATCAGGTTTTATATATGCTCCCAAACCCTCAGGATTGGGCTAAAACTCTGTGCAAAGTTGAATTTTTCTGTCATTGTGTGAGGACAGTCTTAAGGAATCTTAGGATTGAAAAATAGATCAGGAAAAAGAATGGCACTGAAATATGAAAACCCTTAAAAATAAAATGCACCACCAACAGTCAAGTTTTGTCCTATTCTATAGTCAGTACCAAAGTCATATTGCAGAAATTTATTTCCAGTTATGCTTAAAATGGTTGTTTTGTGCACTGTTGAGTGAGGGGCTGCCTAGGCCTTGGCATTTTGTATTATCTGCAGATACTGGCTTTGTATAAAAAATGTTTGATTGCTCATGATCTTCACATGGTATCAACAGGACACCTGAAGAGCTTAGGTATCAAAGCCCCTGAGATGAGAGGATCAGGGTTCCACTGTCAAGGATGGCTCTTGCCATCATGGTGGTTCCCTCTGCTGAGGTCTGGCAGGGTTTGAACCCATGAAACTGCCTCCTTGTCTTCCTTGCTGAGCTACATTATGGGTGTACAGCTACAATCAGGGAGCAAGGCCAAATTCACAGCGAATTGTAACCATTCATCAAACCAGTATGGCAAAAAGTACTGTATTAGACACCAACAAGCTTCCCTTTTAGAAAGGCCAAGCAGATGGTTTTGCTCCTCGTCACTTGAATCTTGGGTTGCTGGAGTCATGTTAGGACACAGTAGTGAAGACACCAGCACACTTAAATTGTTCACTCTCTCTTGATGGGCTGAGCCCATGCGGTTGAATTTGAATAGGATGAAGATGCTTGTATCTCTTTGCTTTATTTGTTGATCCCAATAATGTTTGAGGATGGATAGGCAAGAATATACTTATTCCCATTTTTTTTTCTTTTTTTTTGGTTGGAAAATTAAGGCCAAGAGAAGCTTGTTAATGTGTGTACCTTAGTTTTCAGATGTAAAAACATTACTTATTTAGAAAGGTCAATTGTATGATTTCGGCATTTTCATTTAGCACATGGCAAAAATGTAAAGTAGGGCTTATTCTCAACCTCCAATTTAAAGTTGTTTTTGTTGGAAGAAAAAAAAAGGTAATCAGAAAAGACTTTTGGTAAAGTTGCAAGTAGTGAAAATACTATAATTGCAATAGTGGTCATATTCACATACCTTTTCTTTAGCTGTGTTTATGCAATAATTCAGTTTTCAATTTCCCGTGTTTCTGAAATTCCACAAACCCTGACTATGACTTACTCTGCCTGCTCATCATGTCTGTCACTTCACTGGAGCTGTTATGAGTGCACTTTGGGATATAGATGTGAAGATCTTTGGACAAATCTATAAGTGTGGGACACTATTGTAAGTATGATATGATCAATGCTCTTGCTGTGGTTATTACTGCCAAGCAGACATGTTTAGTTATTGTTTACAAGTTATTGTTTCCCAGGAGTGACAAACACTGAAGACAGGTTGTATCATACTGACCTAGGAAGATTTTTCAGAACACAAAGCGTACCTTGGTTAATTTTAACTCATCTCTCATGTCTTTCCTCTCTTCAAGATAAATGGTAATCTCAGAGAGACTTGATTGCATTTTAAACAGTCAAACACATGACAAAAATAAGCTCCCAGGTAATTCTGGGTAATATCTTTTGGTTGATAACTAGGAATCTGTACTCCAGGGAGTGAATTCATTCATTTACTCACTCGCCCATCAAATGCTTTGAACATCTACTATGCGCTATCCATGCTGGGCTAGATGGTCAATTTATCTATGAACTCAGAAGATAAAGACTGGTTTTGTATCTCTTCATTTGCTCTTGTTATCAGAAATAAATGCTTAACTCTCTTTGTAGGTATTTAACGTTAGGTGTTGATAGACAAACACTTTTGGGAACTATTGTCTATATCAGGGACAGTGAATCTTAGGAACTGCTATTGTCTGTCATAGTTGTCTATGTGTGTTCATTTGGACATCTAGATAAAGAAGAAATGTGGGAATGAAGACACTGGGGAATGTTCAATTAAGTAAAGAATACTATGGATCTTTTGATCGTCCTTGTGGTATGAAAGGGAATGGCTTGCTATCATCTCCAGCTTCCTTGGTTGTTATGATAAAATACTTGACTCAAGGCAACATAGGGGAGAAAAAGGATTTATTTGGCTTAAACTTCAGGGTCACAGTTCAACAAGGAAAGTCAAGGCAGTAATCGGAAGGCAAAAGCCATGGAGAAACACTGCTCTCTGGTTCACTCAAAGGCTTATACTTAGTTAGCTTTCTTTTACAGCACAAGAGCACTCACCTAGCTATTGTGCTGTTCACAGAGGGTTAGTTGAGACAGTACCCCACAGACACGACCACAGGCCATTATGATCTAGGCAATTCCTCAATAGAGGCTTTCCTGTAAGAGAGAACAAAGACATTGTCATTATGTGTACTTTGCACTGGGATGAAAGATTTTTGTACTGAAAAGCAATACAATAGGAGTATAGATCCACAAAAAGGTGTTCTGTTCATGCAGTATGAGCAATATAGTTTCTTTGAATAAAGCATGAGCTGATAGACAAGGAAGCTGACTTGGTACCACTACGTGGCACCTCAAGTCATTTCTTTAATTTATATGTATAGTTGCTTAAATTCTCTTATTTTTCCCATGGCCTACTATGCATATCTCCTGCAAGTGTTGTACCCATCCCTGGAGCAGGACATCACATAACTCTATATTTCATATCTCTGTCACTGAACTCAGCTTCTTCCACTCCCCTGGTGTTTCTCCCTTGCTTCAGAGAAACTCAGAGCTGGGATCCTGATTCTTGATCTAATGTTTGTAATCACTTTATACTTTTAATTTTCTTGTTGCACACTCTAGTTTCTCTTAAAGTGGCTATCCCACCTTATAATATTCTTGGAAAATATCCCTGAACTTCAAGTACTTTAAGTACAAATTTAATTTTGATACCAATTTTCAGCTGCCGTTCTAATTTTCTCATTCTGCTTTTTTCCACCATATATTTCTGTGATTGTCAAATATATACTCCAGAGATAGTTTCCGAAAATATTTATTCTGGGGACCATTTGCTGGTTCTACTGAACTGAAATTTTCCAAGAGCCATTTCCTACAGTGACTAAAGTAGCTATGTATGTACTGTCCTATGTGGAAGTCACTGGTCGTGTGTGATAGTTTAAACTCAAACTTTTGATCATAGTGAAGAAGGGTTTAATAGTGTCTTGGGAACACTGTCAGCATAGAGCCATTTTGCACATCCCAAGAAATTCTCTGCTTTGCTCTTCATAGGTCTGAGAACCAGTGTGTTAGATGACTAGCAAACTCTCATTGATTTTATATCTCTCTATTGGTTAAAAAGAGGACCTGACTCATATCCTAATACTGGAAAGTATAAGTATAATCTAATAAAAATATGAATACGAACATAGCAAGGATGAAACAACATCTGTCCATGACTCAATATCTAAAAATGTAAGGAATAAAGACAAAAGTAAAAATGGGTATAAGAGGGCACTGTTGATGACTTAATGAAAGCAAAGCAAATATGTCTGATGTGTTCATCTGATAGCAAGTCTAAGTGTGTACAATTGTGAACATAAATACACACAGAGAGTTCACAGGTATTTCACTCATTTGTGAAAAATAGATACAGAAATGGTTTCTGTCTATTAATTAAGAGTGTCATGAATTGTATTAGGTCAACTGGATTGTATTACAATCAGGTTAGATGCCTCATGAAATGAAAGTCACATCTACCAGTGGTTCTGAGGTATGTGTTGTCAGTTCCTGACTTGCATCTGAAGGTGCTGGCAGAAGGAGTTGCGTGACCAAAGAATGAAAGGTACACTGAATAACAATGTTTCCATGGACCTTATGGATAATTTTTTATAGGTAGGCTCAATGTTAAATGTGATACTGTTGGTACACATGGAATCAGTTTTTACATGGTAAGATTTAGAACGAATTTATTTCTTCTTTAAACAGAGACATGTATTTGTGAAATGCATTTCATCCTTACCATGATGCAGGACCAACTACTGCTTACCCACCCCCTCCCTAGCCAACAAAGCATGACTTAAATAGTGATGGGAACAGCTTTATGTAACTAGAAAGCAAATAAACAAACTGGATTTCTACCACAGACAGAATTCCAGGAGCCCGTCAAGTTCCCAAAGAGAGACCCTCCAGAATAAAAAAGCATCTCTGATACAAAGTGGAACGCATTTGCCATATGGATTATCTCTGTCTGAGGCATGATATTTAGGTAATGTCTCCTCTTTTTCACTTGGTTCTGATGAGATCAACATAAGTACTAGTTCTGCAGATTGTAAACCTCACTAGGGGATAAAATTATCCGCATCACTTGTCAAGCAACATGGCAAGGAGACAGTTTTCAGATGTAAATGTTAACTTCCCTTTGCATCTGAGACATTTTCCCCCTATCTCCACCACACTGCATGGCAATCGCTTAAAATACAGGCGATGAGTCCCTTTGCAAAGCACGCAGGGCCACCATTTTGTTCAAAAGGAACAAATCAATGAGCACACTGAAGGTATTTTATTTGTTCAAATTCAGTAAAATATCCTTAAGACCTGTCGTAGATCAAAAAGACAGAATGATAGATTCTACATGACAAGTAGTCAAGTTAAAATTAAGACTGCACGTGGTTGCTAAAACTGCTTGAAGAGTGTATCATAAACTGCACGTTATTATAAGCTGCATTTGATGTCAATCATTACTTAAACAGGACCTTACTTCATCAACTTCTGAATATTTAAATTTATTTCTTTAAGTCTTGGCCTTGGAAGGGTTACATTTTTCCATGATAATAATTATGAAGATAGAATTTCTGGTCATGTCTTATGTATTTTAAATGAACCATCATCACCAACAGGGTGCAGACTCACCCATGGGCTGAGCATGGCACTGGATTAGCACGTTTGTGGATCTTATAAATTAACTTTATCTTCATTATATTTGAGAGATGTTAGGTCATGGGTAGAGATTATCTTATGGAAATAGGTGGGTTGGGACAGAATTCAAGGCTTATCATGTGCATCTGGGCAGGTTATCTAGCACCCCATTAGTCAGCAGCCATGTATCCAGAGGAAAAGACTAGCATATGTACTTCAGAATTTCGCTATGAGAAGTAAATTAAATTATGCATGGAAAACAGCACCGTGCCTAACATATACTACATGATGACTAAATATTCAAGTATTGTTTTTATTTTCATTGTTTTACTGAATTCATATTCCCAACTCCAGTGGACATAGGCTTTCTTTTTCTTAAGATACACTTAAAGTTTTTGAGGATATTGTTGATTTATACTGTAAACACATTTTAGTTGAAAGCATTTAAGTAGTAAAGGTATTTACTTTGAGATATTTCCTTTAAGTATGAAAGGTGAAAAGTCAAAGTCCTTTTCAAGTTCTGTATTAATTTTCCTGCATTATTTCCCCTTATAATTGACTTATTTGCTTGCTTATTCATTTCAACACACATAATAATTTGAATATGCATATACATATGAACACACACAGATACATATGTACATGCATACAGATTTCACACATATACATCTTATCAACCAAAACATGTGTTTAGATGCATGTAGAATGATTTTGCATTATTTATATAGTTAAAACTACATCCAATTTGTTTCTATAAATCACTATATTTGCTTTGCATTCAGACTATCACTTTGTATCAATTGAATAATATGCTTAAGCATTCTTCCAGTGAAATGCTGCCATACTACCCTCAATATTTGATATACGCTTCTTATTTTCCATACAGGGAGACTTGGGCTTTTCAGGAGTTAAAATAGAAATCATGGTTTTTCTGAGACTTTTGTTTTATTTTTCCAATTAATAAAGTGAAGGTCTGTCATATTGTTGAAGGGCTTTGGGGGGACCTACTTACAGACTTCTGAAAATTTCTATGACCTTCTCTTTCTGTGCGACATGAATTATTTAATTTTGGTCCTTGTGTGTATATGTTCCTGTGTGCATATACATATGTATACAGATGCACATATGTGTCAAAACCAGAGTTTGATTTTAGATGTCTTTATCTTTCTGCATCTTACTTTTTGAGACAGGTCCTCATACTGGAGCTGGAGCTAACTAATTTGGTTAGACTGACAGGCAAGCAAGCCCTGTGGATCTGTTTTCATTTCTTCCTCTACTCCTCTTGCCCCATCCCAGCGCTTATTACAGACATGTGCTGCTGTTCCTGGCTTTTATGTGGGTACTGGGGATCCAAACTCATGCCCCTGTGCTTACATGCAAGCACTTCACTGACTGAACTATCTCCCCAGCTTAGGACATAACTCATTAAATAGAATGTTCAAAAAATCCCTTTCTTCTGTCTATTGGTATCTCTTTGCACCTTTAAAAAACACACTAATTGCCATTTGTTGAGTGTCTCTATATAAGGTGCTTTCATTTTCATTTGTGATCATGTTAAAAGTCATGCAGAGTGTTTAACATCCAAATTGCAGAAGTGACAGTTCAGGCTAACTAAACGGCCAGAACCAAGTAGACCAGGTTCCATAGGTTATAGAAACACTAGATACTGTCTAACGCTTTACGCTACTGTGTGCTTAGGGGTAGAATCCAAGCCTCAAGATAAGTCTCAGTCTTCTGCAGTGTCCTGTCACACTGCTCTCTACTGCAGTGCCCTAGTGGCTTCCCTAGAACACTCAAAGCCAAGGCCAAGCACTGACGATGCTCTCCACTTCCTCTTTGATTTATCCACTTATTAGCTACTGGTTATTCTGGCCTTGTGGAACCTCAGCAGTTTGAGGAAGAACCCTCCTCTGTATTGTTTGTTTTGCCTGCAGCACACTGTTGCAGACTTGGGCAGGGCTTGCTCTGTCTTCTTGCAGTTCTCTGTCATTTCCACTTGAGGGTTCTTATCAAATCATCTCCACCCCACTGTTCATTCCACTCCCTCTACCTCTCCATCATGGGTACCAACCCTCGACTTCCACACTATAAACTCTTCTCACCCATTTATCTTCATCTGTTATTCTACATTCAAGGCCAATAGGATGGCGTAAAGGGTAAGGCATTTGCTACTAAAACTGAGGACCTGAGTTCAGTCACTGGGGCCCACTTGGTGGGAAAAAATGAATGGGCTCACGCAAGCTGTCCTCTGACTTCCACATAACTCGCGAACATATACACGTACAAAGTAAATGTAATAAGCATTTTTAAAGTATGTCCACATTCATTTCAATTTTCTGTTTAGAACTATTGTCCCTTATTTAGTGCCTGATCTGTAAGATCCTATAACATATTGTAGAGAGGAAGAGATCAAGTCTTTATTAATGCTTATTATTTTAAGAGTTTTACAAGAGTAAAACTACAAAGCTTCATATTAGTTTGCAACAATTGTGGGAAATGCAACCAGAGTTTAATCTGTGATTATGTGGGCTCAAAATACTTTGGAGAATAGAAACTTTATGTGTGTATCACTTCAAAGATAAACATTATTTAAGTAGAATATTGAGAAAAAATGAAACATATCAGTAATGGCAGTATATTTAGAAAAATATATATACCCCAACAATGCACTTCAAAGAGATGAAATGATCTGAAAAACCCAATTCATTTGCTCCCTGTAAGGAACAGGGCGGCAGGGGGTGTATAGGTGAACTATAATGAATTAATGTATTTCAAATACAGTAGGTAAATTTAAAGAGATTTTCGTGGAAATTACAGTGTTCAGGAGCATTCATTAGAGGGTTTAAAAAATTTTAAAAATGTGTTGCTGATTCATTCAGGATGGCTACTGTACAGATGGTATTAATACCATTATGTCCTCAAATGCTTTCAGTGAGCACCTTAATATTTTTACCAAGATCAATTATTTTAAGCCCAACATATGTTTTTTACACAAACCACTTGCTTTGTGAATTCACATTGTTGATGTCTTTAGCAGTGGGAGCTTCTGTTTTGAATACATGGATGTACTGTTTGAATGCCATGCATGGCGCTGTGGTGACAGGGAAACCTGTGTGGCTAATAACACCCTGTGTGTTTATCCTAAGGGTGGTAGCAGGGGCAGATGGTCTCAATTTTAGGTCACTTTCATTTTGAGGTGTACTCTTCATTTGTCCTTTGCAGTCAAGCAGCTGTCGGAGTCAATGAAAGCAAACCCACCAGGTGGAATGGCCAGTGTATTTCCACCACATGATTTAGAGGATGGAGCTTGAAGAGTGGTTGTTTCATGTGACTGAAAATGAGCAGGAAAGAATGTATGTAGTTCAAGGGTATCAGGATCCGTGGATACACATGTGGGTGTCTCCGCTATTTTGACTCAGTTGTACTGAGGTGGAGCTGAATAATTTGTGTTTCTGCTTCTAGCATATTCCACAGTGATACGAATGCTGCTGTTTCAGGGATCCCATTTCTGGAATCACCAATGGAACAGAAGATGAATGTGACTCAGAGACAAAGGGGTCAGAGGATGTTTTTCCCATGACCTTAGGGAGAGGTCCATGTGCAACTTCAGGAATGATGAGGAAAAAGTGTTTCCTGGACACTAGTCAACCAATGAGAGCACCATTCTTAGGTGGCATGGGCCCATGAACTGCTCTTTCCGCCTCATGATTCATATGGAATGAGGATGGGCTAGAGAGGTGGATGGGATGTAGTTTGGGGAAAAACTTGCCAAATGATTTCGATTAACTCCATTTCTGGATTTAAAATAAGCTAATGGACCTTACCCATTGTACGTGTCAGAACTAACTATCGTGAATTAACCACCACAAGTCCACCCCTTTTCAACTTGAAAACTCATTTCCTTAACATAACGACGTTTCCATTCAAGAGTTTCTAAAAGGCACATGTAGGGACGTAGAGAAAAAATGTATTCAGTTTACGAGTCCAAATAATCTGTAGTCCTAACTATTGTTCAAACTCTTCTAAGACTTACTGTAAACACTTATCTGAGAGTCACTGCTAAATGAAAAACAAATTCTATGCTTCCAACATACAATGACAAAAAGTGATATTCCTGTTTTGAAAAAATAGAAATTGGCTTTGGCCAATTCTAGAGACAAAACTGCAAAGCCTTACAGTAATTCTAAACAGGTGCAGACAATTTGGGCAGTAAAATGACAGTTGAATCCTTTTAAAAATGAGCTTGAGTTGGTGATCCTCACTCCTTGGCCTCTTCAATGTATCCCACCTGTGTGCAAAACTCAACAGGATGAACACTGAGCCCTGCATTTCTGTGTTTGTCATCTAGTGCACATGATGTCACGGTATAGGCTCCAAGGGGCTTCAGCAGCCCAGCCAGAGCCTTGCCACTTCCAACCCATGCATCCTCTTTCTGGACTGGATCCACCCTGTCACTTACAACTGTCCTTTACAGATGCCCTGTGTTCTGGGAACCCACAACATCCTGGGAGCTACAGTATAACTTTGGTTTTATGCCCCCTTCCAGCTTTACACACCATACTCTTAGGGTTCCCTACAGGAGATTTGTCTCTGCTGCACACCGTCTCACAGGCTTTCCTTTGGGATCTCACCAAAAGTGCCCATGACCTTGTAACTCTTGCAGTTTGTGTGCCAGCAGAACAAGCATCCAGTTGGTCTTCTGACAGCTATAACAGTGAAGGAGCTCTATAGGACCATGACTGCAGCAGCCTCTAAGAGCCTGGGATGCTGAAAGTGTGAAAGTGTGCCACAGATACTTCTATGTGAGCAGAATAATCCAGTGGCTCTCTCTTCTCAAGAGAAACTCAAGAATACAGTTGTACACCACAGAGACTATGATGCCAGTGCTTTGGCCGATTCCTAAGATGTCCTCAAGGTATCTTCTCTATTGTTCCAGTGTAAGGTACTTGTCTTCTGATTTATTTATTCATTTTTTTTTGAGATAGGATCTTGCTAGATAGTTCAGGTTGGCTGTAAACTCATAATCCTTCTGCCTCAGGTTCCTAAGTATTGAGATTCAAATATGACTGGCTTCCTAGCTTCTTTTTAAGGCTTCCAACCTCTTTAACAACTATATTCCTTGTTCATAACTTTAAGTTTGTCCTTTTTCTGTCCAGTCTGCATATTTTTCAAGTCCTTTTGCTCTGCTTTTTATTCTTAAATTCTCACTATAAATATATCTAAAATCAGTCAACAATAATCATGCCACAGCTGGAATATTATGCTCTTTTATTTCTACCAAATTAATTAGTCCATCACCTGTAAGCTCCCACCTACTACAAAGTTCCAGGAGATGGTCAAAATGTGGACAAGTTCTTCCTTCCTTCCTTCCTTCTTTCCTTCCTTCCTTCCTTCCTTCCTTCCTTCCTTCCTTCCTTTCTTCTTTCTTTTTTTCCCACAAATTAATGACCTCTTGTTCACATCTGAAGCCGCATGTACAGCTGTTATTATCTGCATTTATGTTGGCATTCTGATCTTCTTGGTTTCTACCAGACTCATGCTTAAAGCTCTGCTTACAACATGCTACTATTTTTCTAGGCATCATCTCACAAACTCTTCCTGTAGTCCAGTTCCAAAGGCTTAGAAACCAATGGTCAGATCAGTCACAAGAGTAACTGTACTTATCTGGTACCCACTTTCTGAATTAGTCAGGACTTTGTGTCCCTGTGAACAAATGACCAAGAAAGGAGTATTTATTTTGGCTCATGGTTTCAGAGGCTCAGTCCTTAGTTACTCAGCCCCATGTTTTAGTCTTGATATGAGTTAGAATATAATGGAGGATAGGAAGCAGAGAGAAGGGAGGAATACAAGAAGAGGTCAAGGCAAGAACCAGTTCTATGGTCATGATCCTGGTGACCTTGTCTTATAATCAGAAGGACATTCTACTCCCTTCTAATGATCTATTACAAATTCAAATCCTGTAATGAAACCTTGGTGCGGAAGGCTTTTTTTTTTATATATTTAAAATGGTTGTTTTGTGCACTGTTGGGAAAAGGGATGCCTAGGCCTTGGCATTTGTATTGTCTGTTGATGTTGGTTTTATGAAAAAGATGTTTAATTGCTCATGATCTGCATGTGCTATCAATTGAATACCTGAGGAACTCAGCTATCAATAAAAACCCCTGAGATGGGAAGCTCAGGGTTCCACTGTCCAGGATGGCTCTTGTCATGATAGTGGTTCCCTCTGCTGAGGTCTGGCAGGGTTTACATCTATGAAAATGCCTCCATATCTTCTTTGGTGAGCTGCCACAGCAGTGTGCTGCTATAAGTGACACACCAAGCAGGGCACAACAACACTAGCTATGTCCAATATAGAGACAAAAAAGAACAAGAAAGAAACTCCAGACCTCACAGAGTCCAGTAAGATACACTCAGGGCAGTTACCAGAGGACAGAAATTACAGATATGCAAAAAATAATAAGTAGAAGTCTCCAGAAGGAAGAGGAGAGTGAGGAAGGAATAAATCTCAATGAAGAGAGAAGGCTGTGAAAAATCAGTGAGAAAGAGGTCTCAAAAGTTAGAGCCCAGAGAGTGGCCTCTAGAGGAGAGGGAGCTATGTACAGATAAAGGATACTGGAAAAAATGAAAAGTCCTTCTGGTAAAGTATGAAAACCTTGGTAGGGGCCATCAAAGCATTAGAAAGCAAGGTTCCAACTGCCTTTCCTGATCATAGAGCCAATGCTCCCTTATGTTGCTGGCAGCCGCCAGGCCATGGAAATGGAAGACAGGGTATACTGGTCTACAAACTGAGTTTGCTGATAGCTTTTGTGTGTATGTGTGTGTGTGTGAAGCTTAAGATGTCTATGAAGAAGGCTGTATGTTTCCCCATAACATGGTGGAATAGTACTGCAAACTTTCAGAATGTTTCAACTGGAGATTCTTCCCACTATCCAACCCCCTCCTCCCCAACTGTGGAAGCTGTGGCTTAGAGCCAAAAAGTTGATAATTTAAACTGACCATTTTCCCCCCTGAAAACCTGACTACAAGCTGTCCAGGTACTGGTGAGGCAGTCATGACAAGACATATCTGCTATGGTGATGAGAACTCCACCCCATAAGGGAACCCTTCCTGAAAACAAGGAACACCTGCAATGATGCTAAGAAAAACACTTGCTAAAAGAATTAGGACTAATGGTTGCTGCTTTATGAAGAAGTCTTTGGAATGTTCTACTGAACATTGAACTCAAACATGAACTGACCAGATTTTTTTTTTCTGCAAACCAGACTCTATCTTAAAATCTGGAAAGTGTTTCCTCAGAGTCAGCACACAGGAGCTGTCTCCCAGAACTTGCTGAGGTTGTATCTTGTGCTGGCTGCCAGACTTGGTAATGTGTAAGAGCCACCCAGGTGGTGCTGGTTTTCAAGGCATAAATGGGTCATGGAAAGCAGCTGGGGCTTTGCACTATGAGAGCCCAGGAGAGGCCACTGATGAAAGTTCAGCCTCAGTGGCAGTTAAAGGCCTAGACTGAAGGGATCATGTAAAGAAGTTGAGGCTTGGCACCATGAAGAGTCCAGGAGTAGCTAATGAGGAAAGTACAGCCTAGTTGCAGGAGAAGACTCCAGTGTTCTGAAGATGCCAATGCCATGGGATGATCACCAAGAAGAGCAGCAGCAGTGGAGTGGAGTCAGACCGAACTTGGAGGACAAGCTGTGTGTGCTGCAGAGGTCAAAGCCAGAGAAGTGATCCAAGCCCTTTGGAGGAGCCCAGAAGTTCGTGAGTGAATTTCAGATAATTGGATATTGATAGTGTTTTTCTGCTGTCCAAAGACATTGTGAAAAGCTTGATAGATGTTTGCTTTCATTTGGTCCTATGCATCCTAGCAATTCTTGGGATAATTCCTCTTGTAAATAGTTTTGCTAGTACAGTGTTGAATTGTGTTGTAGAGATAAAGTAAGTTTTTGATTGTCTTATACAGAAAGGGGAGATGTTGCAGAAGTTTATTTTTAGTTATGTTTAAAATGGTAGTTTTGTGCACTGTTGGGAAAAGGACTCATAAGCCTTGGCATTTGTATTATCTGCAGGTGATGGCTTTATGAAAAAGATGTTTGATTGCTCATGATCTGCAGGTGCTATCAATACAACAACTGAGGAGCTGTGATATCAATAAAAACCCTGAGATGAGAAGCTCAGGAATACACTCTTCAGGATGGCACTTGCCATGGTAGTGGTTCACTCTCCTGAGGTCTGGTATGGCAGAGTTCGCATCTATGAAAATGCCTCTGTGTCCTCCTTGCTGAGTGACACAGTAGGTATACACAACAAACCCTTTCATTAATTCAGAGCCCTCATGACCAAATGATATCTGAAATCTCTTTTAAGGATACATCCAAGAGTGTATTTCACTGATCTCTCTAGCATCTTTTATAATGTCTATAGTTAAACTGACTTTTGCACTCATACCATCCCCCTAAAGATTTGTGTCATAAGATTGCTTGCTACTGGGGGAGATTCCATTTTGTAAGTCATCAGCAATCTTAGGTTAAGCTCGTCTACTTCAGGAATTTGCTTTCTATGGAAGGTGTGAGAGACCCTTAGTCCAAGGGGCTGTAGTGTATTGTGTAGGAAGACAGGAAGTCAGTGGAGAATAAGTGCTAGGAAGAGACGACCAGGAAATCTCTGGTACTAGTGTTTTATGACGGCTGATGAGTGCCATGGGCTACTCACAAATACCTCCCCTAAAGGGACAGGGAAGACCCCTGAATGGTCTCAAAGGAACTACAGAGATTTTATATGGAAAAATTCCTGCTTGTTTGAGACATGGTTTCTAATGAGAATCTGAATCCACTCTGAAGGCTTTCTCAGTGCAAAGGCAACTAAATGCATAGATGCAGTGTTTGCTTAGTCAGAATGTGGAAACACTGCTAAGAAGGATGTAAGACTGTATCATTTGGTGATGCAAAACCTTGAGTTATTATACATAAAAAATAAATACAAGATAGTCTTTATAAAATGGTAGTGTGGGGAGTTTTTAGATACCAATTGCCTAGGTCTACACCTGTTTAGACAAAGCCTTAAAATGTCCACTTGAGCCCTTCTTGGCCTCACAAGAATTTCTGCAGCTTCTAGCAAACAAGAGAAGGCCAACAGCAGAGTGGTATATAAATCCTGACAAGCGGTGGAGCTATCTAGAAAAAAAGAAGCTTGAGCAGATGACAGTTCTTCTAAAGTTCCAGGGACAGTCTGAACTTCCTTTCACTTTTCCGATTCACCAGAAGCTTCACCTGTAACACGTTCTGCTGTTTGTTCTGAGACCCTGGCCTTCCCCTTCTTGTGGGCTTTCTGTCTGTAGGACCATGGGGACTGTGGATTATGAGGGTGTATTAAACATGCCCTCTGTACAGCTGATGTTCATTTCTTCTTGCAGAAATTCAACCCACTACCAGGGTCAGCTCCAGAGCAAGAGCTAATGTTAACTGAATGGAAATTCAGCGCTCTTCCTTTCTAACTTGTAGCAAATATAAAAATTCAGAGACAAAAAGAACGTGGTGTTTTCACCCAGCCAATTTGCATTTTCTTTAGAAGCAATTGGGGACCAATTGAATGGGTTTTTTTTATTTGTTTTTTTAAAAAACAAAACAAAACAAAACAACAACAACAACAAAAACCCAAGGAATTCACTTAATAAGATCTGCATTTTCAAGGTCCACTCCATGGATTGTACTTCGCATGCATGAGCAGTAGGCAGAAGCTAAGTACTTAGCTGTCCTACATGAAATGTTTCATGGCAAATATTGCCTGGGAAAAGTTCCCACAAGTTGTTAAAATAAACCTTGAGTAAATTTAAGCAGTTAACTCTCATGTTTAAAATTCTTCATAAATTCCCCACGGTCTAGGAAACAGTTTTCAAACTATTTGCTCACTCTTGTTACCACACAAATGTTTGAGGACTCTGCTACTTCAATATACTCCTGTTTGTTTATTTGCTTGTAAATAACATGCACATATAAAATGTAAAATTTTAAAACATAAAATACTTAAAACAGACTAACAGAAAATTTTAGAGCACCAGCTAAAAGCAAGCATAAACAAGTGCGTTTTCTTTATTATCTCCAGAGAATGTTTGCACATCTCTTTGGAGACCTGTGCTCTAAGAACAGAGAAAATAACTCATCACCACAATTTGTAAGCCAAACAGTTTTGTGAACTTTCCACTCTGGGTTCCCTCCATTGTTGACCATCAGTGCCTCTGTGCTAATTACCTGCATTGACCTAATGGTTTCTCCTTTTTGGTTCTTTGTTTATGTAGATTTTTAAACATGTACTACAATCCTTTTATTGCTTCATTTCTTTTGATCTTACCTCTAAAGTGTCCCTTCTCATCCTACATGGACATTGTCTATATGTATAAAGTTCTTGTTGCTTCCCAGATACTGTGAGCTCCATGAAGGCAATCAGTAGGTCTGGGGTTGGCTGTGCTTCTACTGGTGTGAAAACACACCTGGAACATTCCCCGCTGTGGCTCTAATTAAATGGGAGTAGAAGATAGGACACGTGCAAGGGTAATTTGGGAATGATATGAAAGAGACTGTAGGGCCATTGAAGTGAAGAGGATAATAGAAGGCCATGAACATGGAAAGTTAATATTGGGACTGAAAGAGGGCAGACAAACCATATCTGAAGACTTTAAAACACATACAAGGCTGTGAGGCTTGGCTGTTGTGTAAGTTCCAGGTCAACAAAGTTGTGGCTGTATATGGAAATTTTCTGCAAGAAACTCAAGGAGGCTTCCTGATTATCCCCCTGACTGGCATTTCTGATTTGTTTACGGTCATCGCATGAATAAATAATGGCTGAATGGAGAGAAAAATTATCCAAAAATTGTCTTTATATCCTTCTTGCTACCATGTTGTAAGAATTTTCTCAGGGGGTATGTGTACTAGGCCACATCTACACACCTCATCACAAAGTCTCGCTGACAAATCAAAGTTGGGAGTCCATTGAAGTTCACTCTGGGGAACGAAAGAGTTGCTTGCAGACCAATGGGTGAGAGGTTACTGGCAGGAGCATGTGTGACTTTGAATCATCCATACTAGATAGTCTGCACTTAGCATGGGTAATGACTCCCCATGGCTTCCTTCATTCCCCAGCCTATGTACTTTAGTTTCTCTTCAAGACCCTAAGGCCATGCACAATTAGGGCAGAATTCCATGTAAGTGTCTGGGAAGCTTGGCTGAATGCTCAGGTAAGGATTTCATCACCGTTAATCCTCTCCTTCTGTGAGGGAAGGTCAACAGTCAGCAAGCACAGCTGTGATGGTCTTTTACAAGCAGGTCCAACTGAACCCCAGAAGACAGTGGCAGTTTGCCTCGGAGTCTAGTCCTGTATGGCATTTTAGTTGTAGACTGAGATGGAAGCTCTAGAACCTGAGGCTCAATGGAGGGTACCGGCCCGTGAACACATTCATGTTTTGAGAAGGCGATGTCTCTTGACTACAAACAGAGAAGGCACACAGTATTTAACACTTGCACAGGCTTTATCAACTGCCAGGTTCCCATTAATATTGATGACTAAACTCAAATTGTGAGTGTAGTGGGTTTCTGACTTCAGTTATTGTCTATATTTCTCAATAACCAGAACAAGGTCTTACTCTGTTGTAATCGTCCCAGCCTAGCATCTAGAAGGGCTCATTATTCACTCCTGGTGTTTACCTAGTGGAATTGTATGTATTATTCAGTATTTACACGTGTGACACACAGAGTTTAATTTTCCCAAAGCGTGACCTCACAGTTAAGACCCAATCCAAATCTCCATGAATACAAATATTGTCATCAAAATTACAAAGTTGATACCATTACCAGACTTTACACACCTGACTTTGAAGTGATTGAAAGGTAGTTATACCCACTGTGTGCTTTCTTCCTTGTGTGCATTTTCTCCTAGCATGTCTGCCACCATGCGGTATCATCTTTCAAAAGAAACTGAAGAAATACTGAACATGAATAAGGGTTAAGAATGCAATTTAGTTCCAGTTTTCTGGTCTGGATGTGGTCATTCAAGTTGGTCGGGACTGCTCAAGTACGTGGAACCCCGCATGCTCTTTTAGTAGAGGAGTGGATGTGTATGTGTGTAGCACAAACATCAGGCCTCATGGATCAATTCCTAATATGTGAGCAAGCTCCCTAGCAATGAGCATCACCCACAGGAGTGAGAACATTCTACTCTTTGTAGGACACTCAAAAAATTTTCACGAAATGGTAAAATTTGTTTGATTTTTTTTTCCAGAAGGTAAGGATCCTTCTAAAAGATTCTTGTTTGTGTAGATGTGTATGTGTATGTCTGTATGTATGTTTGTGAGTGTGGGCTCATGGACACCATGGTGTGTGTATGGAGATCAGAGGACAACCTTGTGTGTCGGTCCTTGCTCGCCACCTTGTTTGAGACAGAGTTTATTGATCACAGCTATATGGCAGGCTAGGTGACACATAGACTTCCAGGGATTCTGCCATCTCAGCCTCTCGTCTTTTCATAGGATGGGGTTACAGATGCATGCTACCACATCTAGCTTTATGTGGGTTCTGGGGATCTAAACTCAGGTCTTCAGGCTTTCATGGCTTATTGCTTGAGCTATCTCTGTAGTCTACAAAATATGGTCAATGAAACTCCAAGTCAGTAGTTTCTTTTTTGGGGGACAACAGTAGGGATTTAACCTAGGATGTCTTACATGCCAGGAAAGTGCTTTACAACTGAACTTCAGCCCTAACCCTTGTTTGGATTTTATTAATCTCCTTCTGGTCTTTCCTTGTCTTTCTTCCTTTTCTTCTGCTTCCTCTTGGGCCTGGTATCCTCTCCTTTTTATGGCTCTTTAGCTCTTCTTTTGCTTCCTTGTTGGCTTTCTGTGGTCTTCCGCTATGATCTTCACTCAGGGTATCCTCTCTCATGGTACCAGAAATGATGCTAATACCTGTTCTTATACACATGTGGTTTAATAGATGTGTAGGACATGCTGCACATTTGAAATTAACCTTGTTTCTTTGTCACAAGACCAGAAGAGACCAAGATCAGGACCATGCTTTCTATCTTGTAGATCCCTGACTGCATGGAAGGCTTTGGCCAGTGCAATTGCCTCACTGGGTAAATTCTCTACATTAAGTTTCCATATGGTCTGCCAACAACATAGAGTAAAAACAGCCCTTAGTAACCACATCTGTAAAGTCCGTTAGAGGTTAATAACGTGTTTGTGGATGGATGGTGTGTTTTGAGAATTATGAATTCTGTCTTCATAGGTATCATTCAAGAGGTTGTTTCACTGGGCACATGCCACAAAATTCTGATTGGCATCTTCTTTGTTGAAAAGGGAACCTGGTTTAGTTTGCGGCAGAGATGACCACAGGATGTAGGCTATGCAAATGTTGGTCTGAAATGCAGCTTTGTGGGGTTCAACCTTCAAGTTTGCATGAGATAGCATCAGTTTCAGGTCCGAGTGCTGTTCTTAAATGATCAGTATAGAATAGAGAAAAGGCATTGAAGTGACCTTGCTGAGGGTCTAAAACTGCACTGAAGTCTTCTCTATGATTAAGTGAGCCGAATCTTAGATTAGCTAAAAGCAGTGCAGAAACATAATGAGTTCACTTATTTTGGAGCATTTAATAACAGTTATAGACAGTTATGTGATCAGGCGGAGTTATGACTTATTCATTCTTTCATTGCTATTAAAATTACTGCATTTGAGGTTTTTAAAGTCATTGAAATAAAAAAAAGTCTGATTTATGTTAGGAGAATTTAGCTTGCCCTTTGGTCTCTCAGTTTTTAAATGATATAATTAGACTTTTTAAAGACCATTCTAAAAGCATTATTAGCATTTTGTATAGCAGAAAGTAAATGCATGTTTTGTGGATAGTTTAATTTTAAAAGGCATAATAATTCTTGAGTCAGACAGTGATATTCATAGATTATTAAGGAGAGATTTTTGTATGAAATTTCTCAAAAGGCAATTGTATAATTTTAAAAATAGACTATATAGAATATGTGTGGATTTTGCTCTGTGTACATACACATGCTCTCTTGCTAATGTACTCTCTAATTTCATTCTGAACGAACATTACAAAGGCACGGGAATAATACAACACAGCTTTCCTGCCATTTGGGAAGGCAAAGATGGGAAGAGAAAGTACCCAAGGATGTATTAACTCGTGACCTTTAGCATATTTCCCCAGAAATTACAGAGCCATCTATCAGCCTGGGGTTGGGGTGGGGGCTGTTTTAATCATAATACAGAGACTTCCAGGTGTCTCAAATTAGCAGCAGGTAGACAACAATCATTAATAAGTCCATTTGGAAGAATATGGAAATCCCATGGATGCATCAACATCTTGGTTGGATGCTATGCTTAAACCTTTCTTGTGCATTTCATTGTCTGTTGTTCAAATAAATATGGCTTCTACTTCTATGTAGTTTATGACACGATGCATAGGTAAATAATATCTTATCATAAAAGATATTAGACACTGCACTCAGATTTTGTATAAAATTAAGCTTATTGCAATTTGCTTAAATAAAGGCTACCCGTGCCACAGGTGTGTTCTGCACACAGTTTGTATGCTTTTTGAAGACTCAAGACCGTACACTATATGAGTGATGATGAAAGCAGAAAAGCACATTACTAAGGGATGAATGCAAGGATGCCTTTTAAATAACCAACAGAGAGATTTACCCACTACACGGATGGTCTGATTTGCACCTGCTAAGACACAACCATAAGCACTTTAAGATTGATGTGTGAGAATGGGCACAGGTGTATTTATACCCTTTCAATTCCTATAGATGTAGTTGCGTTCAGTTACTGAATTTTGTCTACTATATTAGTGATCAGCCTCTGGTGAGTCCTTAGTCTGGAAGAGCCAAGTCATCTATTTTGTGTGTCCTACTTTGTTAATTGATAGGAAGAGGTGTCATGCAGTTCACAGGTGTGGGAGGTTGGGTTACTCCAATGACAGCTGAGAGGTCAGGATTTGTGAGCATCAGCCTCCAGTGACCTCACAGCCCCAGTGCTATTTGAAGCTCTTTGGAAAACAGTCATGGCTTCCTGACAGTGACGTGAGTTTCCACCTGGGCTGTTGCCAAAGAGACAGGAAAGGCTGGGTACATGACATATATCAGCCCTACTGGCTGGACTGAGGGGTGCAGTGCAGGGCAGAGCTGCCAGGATCTCCAGTTCATGCAGTGCAGAGTTTTGTCCACTAGAGACTGATCTCCACCCGATAAACATGCTGCTTACAGGTCCACAGTTTAGACTTGAACTGTGGTCCAGAGGTGAGAGGCTAGCATTTTATCCACTAAGCCATTTAGCCTTTTCCTTTGAAGGAAGATTGATTTTAAAAAAGCTATTAACCTTCAATGATTTATCTCATTAGATCATCTTCATTTTTCCTCTGCTTATAATAAGACTATATCATATAGTTTTAGTCTTCAGTTAATTCAATGAGACTCTGAACGGAAATACATGGGCTACATGAAGAAGGGAGAGATAATAGAAAATGATCAGAGATGCTGAACTGAAAATGTTATTGGGAAAAACAAAAGAAAGAGTCAATGTTATAGCAGATATCAGAGGTGCAATCCTGTAAGACATCACAGTGCTCTGTAAACTGGCTTTACAGAGTTCCTTCCTCTGTGTTATATCAATTCCAGGGCCAGACACCGTGCTAAAGACACAGGCATTGCCTTCCCTTTTCTGATGTGAAGACAAAGAGGATAGGTTTCTTTCCTTTTTTTTTTCCTTGCAGTGACTAAAATATAAGCCAGGGAACCAGTGGTAATCAATTCATGCTGAGTATATATTCAGAGGTGCACAAGAAACAGCAATTGTCAAGGAAATTACATTAAAACACATTCTGTTCAGAGCCTGAAATTAGACATTTTATCTATTTTTACTGAAAACTGTGAAAAATGTGTTGAACTATCCTGTTCTTCTGTCTTATCCCAAATCCCTTTAAAGTAGCAATTCTCAACCTGTGTGTCATGACACCTTTGGGGGTCAAACGACCCTTTCACAGGGATCTCCTTAGACCATCTGCATATCAGATATTTATATTGGGATTCATAATAGTAGCGAAATTACAGTTATGAAGTAGCAGAGAAAAATTTTATGATGGGGGGTCATCACTACACGAGGAACTGTATTAAAGGGCCACAGAACTAAGAAGGTTGAGAACCACTGCTTCAAAGTGAACCAGACACCCGTTGGTAACTTCTGGGACTGAATGGTAGTTGATTTATTGTGTTCCATTGATTGAGTTTCCACTTTGGAACCAGTGTTACATTTTGTGAATAATGTGTTTGCATTAATGACTTTAGTTCATCCTCCACAGCTTTATGACAGACTAAAATTTACATTTCTTCTGGAAAACCTGATAGCAAAAGAATTTCTGGCATTTTAATTTCTCTCCATGCTTGTTCCAAGACTGAGCAGGAGAAGCAAATGTAAGCACCCGTATTAGCAGCATAATCTGTTTTAGGAGTGTGCGATCCCCCCTGGCTCACCTGTCCCACCCGAACACTCAGGTATGTACACTGAAAGCTAAATGAAAGGCTTACAATAACATGTGAGTGTTTGGTCAGCCTAAGCAGCCACATGCCTAATTCTCTGTCATTTTCAGGGCTTACTTAACACTCACGTTTGAAACGCCTTTTGTTGTAGGCACTGTTAGTTTATTTAAGTTGGTGTTTGGGCAGGTGAGCCTAGCTGAATAATGGCGAGTTCTGACAACTTATTTCTAAAGAAACCGAAGAGGCTTAGCTTGTCAGGCCTTTGTTCTCCATTTCCTGAACTGGTTAGCGGGACAACAAGTCAGACAGTTTTAAACTGGAGAAAGAAAAGATTAGAAAAATACGTGTGGCAATGTAGTCACATCTGTTGCTGTGTTTTGAGCAAATGGAAGTGACAATAAATGAACTCTTTGGTAGGTGAGTGTAAAATCTCTACATATATCACAGTCCGCGGCACCTAGAGTGAAAATTGGATTTGCTCTAGATTGCTTTAACTCCTCCCTCTTTTGTTAAATAAAAAGCTTCTTCAATTTCCTTTCATATCTGGAAGTGGATGGTGTTTGCAAAATGAATATTGACAGAGGGTTTGAAAATGAGCGATAGGGTTGAGGGTAAAGAACAAGTCAGCAGGGCAAGACTGTGAATCCCAATCCCAAATGTCTCTCAGCTCTGAGAACAGCAGGAGCAATGGTTTTGAGAAAGGTGGAGAGGGAGAGGGAGCCCGCTGTCTCTTACCTCCAGCCTCTCTATGGCTCAACTTAAGTGTTGGGGAGTGTCTTAGGGTTACTATTCCTTTGATGAAACAACACAATCAAAGCAACTTGGGTAGGAAAGGGTTTGTTTGACTTCTACTTCTACATCCTAGTCCATCATTGAAGGAAATCAGGACAGGAGCTCAAACGGGACAAGAACTTGGAGGCTGGAGGTGATGCAGAGGCCATTGAGGAGTACAGCTTTTTGGCTTACTCTTTATGGCTGGATTGCTAAGCCTGTTTTATTATATAACTCAGAAACAACACCCCAAGGATTGTACCATCCATAATGGGCTGGGTCCTTCCGTATCGATTACTCATTAAGAAAGATGCCCTACAGGCTTGTCTACTATCTTACTGAGGCATTTTCTCAATTGACGTTCTCTCCTCTCCAAAGGCTCTAGCTTGTGTCAAGTTAAACTAACCATAAATCTAGCAGCACAGGAAGGTTCTGGGTTCCATGAGTTCCACCTTCACTTTACTTTTTTTATCTTGAGTCCCCAGTGGGAAGAATAGTGTCCATTCTTCTCCCTTTACTTTCCCAACTTGAAACCTTCCAAATGCTCCATCCTATCAGATTTCCTCAAAGTGACGATTTCCACGACGGTAGTAGTAAAACCTCAGGATGTGTGCAGTTGTTGGTTATGTCTGCTATTCATATCTATTCAGAGAAAGGAGAAGTGAAGCTGAGGATCCCGAATAAGGAAGGAACAGTTGCTCTAGACCTATGAATTATAGAACTCACAAATAGCTTGAACATGATCAGTTCTTTGAATTTGGCAATTCATGATACTGTCCCATATTGAAAATTGTGGATCTAGCTTATACCATTTCCAGCATATTAAAAGATTCTTTGATAGAGATAACTGCCAACACATGCACACACACACACACACACACACACACACACACACAATGGATTATTAGTCAGCCATAAAGAAGAATGAAATATTATCATTAGCAGAAAAACAGGTGCAAGTGGAGATTATCATAAGCCTGTCTCAAAAAGACAAAAAGCATGTTTTCTGTAATATGTGGAATTTTTTTTTGGGGGGGTTACGTGAAAGTTCAATGGGAACTGTTTGAAATGATGAAGGGATAAAGGAGCAAGAGGATAGGAAAATGTCAGAGGCGGAGTGATGATAATGAGAGCACACAAAATACATGTATGCAAATGTCACAACAGAACTGCTTACATTATACGATTATATACATTAAAATACATTAAAAGAAAAGCTAGGCTCATAAATAATAAAATCTGAAAGTTATACTTTCTCCTAATTTTTAAATGGTTCTGTAACATTGAAATATTTATGAACATCGAAGTATTTATGAAATTGCTTTAGTAATATCCAATAAATAAACAGATTAACTGATCTTATATCCTAGGTATAAAATGATATGGCAATCAAAATATTAAGTTATATGAGGAACAAACAGAAAGATATACATGTCTCTTTTTTTGGAATATTAACCAAAGTCATGCAACTAATCTCTCTCTGCCTGCACTCATTAAAAGATTCTAGTAGATTTGAAAACAAGATGGCACTTCTCTGAGATACTAGTTATTTTAAACTCTAGTTAGAATCAGTAATAAAGACAGAATATTGACTCCCATTGACCCAAATCAAACATGTCCCCAAACCCGTGTTGTGTAATAAAACTTCTTCTGGGGAGATGCAACACACACAAGCCTGTTCACTCCACACAGGAAACCCTCTTCAGACTGAAGTATGGATAACACTGGAGCCCAATTTACTGAGCCAGAGAATTTTATTGGGGTTATTTACAGGAGCAGAAATGACTCAAAGACAGCTGTATCCCTAAGGCCCACCCCAGCATAGGTGACAGTTCACAAAGCTGGGAACCTGGAGCACACTGCACAGCCTGCAGGCAGCTCAACAGGAGAATATCCTTTCCAGGTGCTCAGTTGGTCTAAACCTATTCCAGCCTGTTCAGGTGGTTTTTGCTTCCTCCAGGCTACTGGTATGTGTGTAGTTGTTTGCTGATGTGGTGGCTCATCAAGGAAGACACAGTGGCATAACCATATGTACAAACTCTGCCAGATCTCAACAGAGGGAACCATTGTCCTGGGCAGCATCATATTGGACAGTGGAGCCCTGAGTGCCTAAGCTCAGGTGTTTTTATTGATTCAGAACTCCTCAGGTGCATAGCACATGCAAATAATTATCAATCAAACATTCTCCACATAAATCCAACTACCACAGACAATACAAAATGCCAAGACCTAGGCAGTCCCCTCATCCAACAGTACACAAAACAATTATTTTATACATAACTAGAAATAAACTTCCACAACATTGCGTATAAGACAAAAAAAGTGCTTTATCTTTATGACAAAATTTAACACTATACTAGCACTATTTACTATACTGTAACTATTTGCAAGAGGAACAATCATGAGAGTTGTTAATGCACAGGGCCAAATGAAACCAAACATCTATAAAGCTTTTTACAATGTCTTTGGACAGCAGAAAGACATTGGCTTTGCCCTTTGCAGCACACACAATTTGTCTTCCAGGTTCTGGCTGGCTCCACTCCATTGCTGTTGCTGTTCTTGGTGGTCATCCCATGGTACTGGCATCTCCAAAACTGCTGGGGTCTCTTGATTCAACTGGGTTTTACTTTCACCAATAGCCTCTCCTGGGCTCTTTTTATGGTGCCAAGTCTCATCTTCTTTATATGACGCCTTAATTTTAGACCTTTAACTGCTACTAAGGCTATACCTATACCAATGAACTCTCTGGACTTTCTTCATGGTGCCAAGCCTCAACATTTTTACAAGACCCCTTCAATCTGGGCTTTCAACTACTACTGAGGCTGTACCTTCACTAATGGCCTTTCCTGACTTCTCATAGTGCCAAGCTTCAGTTGCTTTCCATGCCTCCTTCATGCCTTCAAAACCAGCACCACCTGGGTGACTCTTACACTTCCAATTTCAGCTACCAGCACAAGATACAACCTCGACTAGCTCTGGAAGACAGCTTCTGTGTGCTGACCCTGAGGAAACACTTCCCAGATTTTAAGATAGAGTCTGGTTTGCAGGAAAACAAATAGTTCTTGTCTGCAGGAAGAATTCTCTCTCTGGAGTTTTCATCACCACCACCAGTATCTAGACTACTTGTAGACAGATTTGCAGAAAAAAAAATGTTCAGTTTAACTAAGCAGCTTTTTATATCTAAGCTTAGGCTTCTTCAATAGCAGTGGGTATTGGGCTGGCTGGAAGAATCTAGGGTTGGAACATTCTGGTGGTTTGACATTTTGTCTCACTACTGCTATGGGGAAACATATACCCTTCTTCATAGACCTCAAACACAAGACCCACTTGGGCTTCACACACACACACAAACATCAACAAACTCAATTTATAGAACAGTACACTCTGGTTTATTTTTCCTGTGCTCTGGCTACTGCCAGCAGCAGGAGGACGTGTCAGTTCCATGGTCAGGAAAAGCACTTAGACCCTTGTTTTTTTCCATGCTCCCAGCTGAATTATTGTTTTTTATCATGAAAATGTCTTTCTCTAAAGGCTTCTTTTCTGTGACTCTCAATTTTGAGCCCTCTTTCCACTTAATTTTCACAATATTTCTTCATAGAGGCTTATTTCCATTTGTCTCTCTCCTCTTCCTTCAGGAGCCTTCAATGAATACCTTAAACTCTCTCCTCTAGTAGCTTTCCTGAGCATACATTACCAGACACTGTAAGGTCTGGAGTTTCTTTCTCTTCTTCCTTGTCTCCATGTTAGATTAGCTGGCATGATATCCTGCCCCATGTTGGGCACTATTTGTAGTTGCATGCTGCTATGGCGGTTCATCAAGGAAGACAGGGTGACACAATCATGTGTGCAATCTCTGCCAGACCTCAGCAGAGGAAACCACCATTCTGGCCAGCGCCATACTGGACAGTGGAACCACGAGTGTCTGAGCTCAGGTGTTTTTATTGATTCAGAACTCCTCAGGTATTCTACTGATAGACTGTACAGGTCATTCGCAATCAAACATCTCCCACATAAATCCAACACTTGCAGACAATACAAAATGCCAAGACCTAGGCAGCCCCATCATCCAACAGTGCACAAAACAATTATTTTATACATAACTAGAAATAAACTTCCACAACACTGGTCTCAAATTCTTCTTTATAGCTTAGCTTCATTTTGTCTGAGAGGGATTTTAAACTTTTATTGTTAACTCTGGAAGGGTGGGACCCTAGAGAATCTGATCGGCTTCAGGGACTTCCTGAAGGTATTTTGAGTTGTTCACCTTCCTGCTTTAGGAGCTTCCTTGAATCTTTCAGTATTGAAGGGAAGTTACACAGAACCCTGCCACCATAATTTATTTGATGAAAAAGCAAGGGCATTTTATGAACGAAGACTCTATGTAAGACCTTTGTACAAAGTATTTTTCCTTTGTCTCATCACTACAGACTTCAGGTCCACTTGGAGTTTGGTATTGTTGGACTCACATTTTGTCCATTGTCCTATTCATTCCACCACTACCACCACTACCACCACCATTCCAATCCTAGCAGGTGATTATAATTCATGCTCTCTTACCACCCTCCAATGTTCTTTCAGGGTGTCTCACACTACTCGGTCATATTACTGCTTTACTTATCCATAGCTGCCATGTGTGTTTTTGCTTGATTTGTCACAGCTCTGACAAGACAGTCTCAATAAAAAAAAATACCTCTAACTGTGTAGCATTAGTGGTAGGAAGGAACTCATTCCTAAGAAAAATGAGCTAAAAATGCTTGTTAAATGAATTTGGATAAGTTCTTAGGTTAGATGTGTTAAGCAAGTGACCTCTCTGCCCTTTCACCACACCTTAACCAATTGGCAACAACTTTTATCTTCATCATGGAACTCCAGAGTTTAGAAGTATTCTAAGGGCCAATCATGAAGCTTTATTCACTATTCTAAGGGGAGACATTGCTAACATCTGACTCAATCAATGCTGTGGGCAAATAGTTATTAAAGCATGAATAGATGCCTAGCACCGCTAAAGAAGCCATCTTTGTCAACGACACCCATCATTGGAGAGGCAAACCATCTGACCTATTTATGATGCTCAACAAAGTTTGGTAGTCATTCTCATCTTCCTTTTGTTACAGATGAATGTTTTCCAGCCTCTTACAAAAATCCAGAACTAATGTCTTCAACACCTTTGCACTCTTAGGTATTTCTTTGAATTATTACAGTTTGGAATAAAGGTAGCTTTCTCCATATGAAACTTTCACTGGATTGCTAATGTAATTTCTGAGATTTTAATAAGTATCTTTAATCTCTGGGAGAGCATGATTTGCTCTCTGGGAAGCAGAATAAACAAGGAGAATATATACACAGAATAAGCAGTGTCTATATCAGGATGGGATGGGATGAAGCCATTTGGGGCAGAAAAGGTACCATGCTTAGACGTTCCCAGTCTAAGCCAGTAAGACTCAAAAACTCTGCTCCTAGTGAAACAACACAGACCAAGCTAGTTTACAGATGTGATTTCTCCTGGTCTGTGATAGCTGAGTTTAAGCCAAAGTAAATTGTTCTTCTATGTTGTATCCCAGAATATCAAGCTACTAGATAAAGTATGGTTCTCAGTTTTTTCCCAGTAGTGAAAACTAGCTGTATTTAAAATGAAAGGGTATTGATGGAAATTAAGAACAGCTTATGGCAGCACAGAAAACCATGCTCAAAGACAGGAGCAAACAAATGATGATTTAAGGGCCCAGTGAGCTGGACTGCTTACCCTAAGCAGTTCTGCAAATATTGCCAGCGGAAGTTTGTTTTGTTCCTGGCTTTTAGCTGCTCCTCTTCATCATGGGCATGGAAAGTGCACATTAGGAGAAGTATAAAAAGAGAACATGAAACTGTAAACTCAATTAATTGAAGGTTTGTCTTGGACTGTAATTGGCAGATGTGTTTGCCCAGGGTAATTTTGTCTCAGTTACAAAGGTATTAACACAATGTTATGCCCGAGTTTCAGCTTCCTCTCAGGTGGAGTGAATTTTTGAGTGTTAAGCGCATAAAGGGATGTGCAGTCCTCACTAAAGGTTTTAACCTGATATAAAACTAAGTGCGTCAAAAATAACCTGGTCAGAGTAGTTTTTCCTGTTAACACAAAAAAGCAGAAGACACTAATTATGTGGAAATAATGCTTAGGGCACCAGATTAAGCATAAATGCTTTTGATGAATTTCTGTCTTTTAAAAAAAAAGCAGTATAAAAATGAACACCTTGGATTATCATCTGTTAAATTTCTCATAATTTCCACATCCACATCCAGTTAGAAATCTAATTGCCCCCCCTTTCAATTTCCCATTCTTTGAGTCATTTAAGTTCTTCATAGAGTTTTCCAATTTCTGCTGGTCGGCCCCTGACTTCTAAGCAGTGATTGCCATGGCCACCCCTGCCTCAGCAACACACTCTTCCCCATCCAGGGCCACTGTGTGACCTCAGAGATCCCAGACACTGCTCGTCTTGACTTTGTTCAGCTCCTTTCCACAACATGTGTCAGCTCTTACCCCTGTTACTGAATGACCACTGCATAAGTCCTGTCATTTAAACAGCCATTTAAATAACTATTAAAATAGCTGTTCATAGCCTTTACACCCTCTATCTCCAGACCTAAATATTCAAAATCTTCTGGTTAGATGAACAATGCTACGTTGAGGACAGAACAGAAAGACTTTGAGAGCTCACACTTTGAGTTTCTTTTAGTATAACTGATTCTAAGGATGTAGTTAAATTTCCAAAAAATTATAAACACATAGCATAAAACGATTTCACTTATTGTAATACTTATTTATGAAAAACTATTTTTAGGGTCCTAAAATGTTAAAACACATACACTGTGGATTTCGGTTTTCTTGTCTATAAAGCAAAGATGGTGGAATGGACAGTAAGTTCCTGGAAACTCTTTGTTCTTGATACCTGTTTTTGTTCTTCATTCATGTTTTATTGGTGTTTTCAGCATGAAATGATACTTCTCACTAAGGTGTCAACCAATAGCAGTCCACTGGCTTGTGAAGTCCTGTGCCTAATAAATGGAATTCTGATTTTCCTTAACATTAAATTCCCTTTTAAACAAATATAGATATCGGTTCCAGAGATGACCTCTGACTTCTGACATGGAAGTGACTCTTAATTTCAAGGTAATAGGTCTCAGATGAGAGATTATTTCAATATGTCCCAGCAAATATCCAGATTGACAAGACTCCATGACAATTTATGGTGAACTATTTAGGGAAAAATGCAGTGTGCCCTTTGCTTTACTAGACATTAGGGAGAATGAGGTCTGCGAGATATTTGGTAATCACTCAGCTTTTGGTACTCACCTACAAATCTTAATGTGCCATTGTCATAAAAGGATTTTAAAAAAATCAAGATGTAAGGGAGAGAAGATTATAATATAGAAGGTCTGTTCAAAGTGTCCACCAGTTCCAGTGTGCTTTGCTCTGCCTGTAGACTCTGCTTTCCTCTTGGTTACTTTCAGTATTTTCGAAAGAAACTGAGGATCAGAACAGCAACAGGGACACAGCAACAACAAAACGTAGGAACCCAGAAAAGAAAACATGAGGGGTAAGCAGACAGAAGACAGGGCACTCTCCTGTCTGTCTGTTTGTCTGTCTGTCTCTCTCTGTCTGTTTCTCTCTCTTTGTCTCTCTCTCTCTGATATATACTGATTTATATGATTTGGGGAAAACAAGTTTTATACATCCTTGATCCTCATTTGACAGTATGCAAAACACAGTAAATAACAGCTTCACACCTACATAATGTTTAAACCTTGCAGATTTTTGCATTTTTCACTTAGACATAATTTTTTAATTTATATTTCTGACTTTTGTGAGGTAGCTGCATGGCTCACTCTCTCATTCTTTATTATTCTTCCAAGGTTATCTTTTTTTTTTTTTGTCAACAGTTTAAGCAAATTTAGTTGGGTGTGAAATTGAGGGAATTCTTTTGGATTTGATATGTGATTTGATATTTGATATGCACAGAGAAATATTTGCTTTAAAAAATGACACAACTATCCTAAGATGCCTCAATACCATTTCTGATCATGTGTTTGTAATTACCAATGCTTCCTTCTCATCTCCTATAGAAATCAAGGCTTGCTCTTCATTCCCATCTTATCTGTCAATAAATGAAAGGGGGTCTGAGGCAGTAAGAGGATGTAGGATGGAGAATCTAACCACACCTAAGGTTGACCTTAAAATTCTCTTGGCTTTGCCTGGCACCATGGCTATGTGAAAGTTCACAGTTTCAGTTCACAGAAATGTATGCAAATCATTAAAAAAAATCTTGGTCATGTGGGATCATGTACCTTAGGTGTTATCAGAAATTTTAGTTTATATTAGCTGAAATTCCAGAACTAAGTTAATCAAAAAATGTCAAGAGTACTAGAAAATTTTGTTTGCTTGTTTAGGTAACATATTACTTTTATTTGCTGAACAGTAGATCACTGGCCTCTTTCATAGCTGAACAGATAGATGATATCACACGTATGCATGTGCCCTTCTCTATAGAAGAAAATCCAGGCAATTCCTGATTGATACCTTTACCAGAGGTAATGAGCGATGTACTCATGACTTACTATTATCATGCTGCTGTGTCTGAAGGTGTATGTATGTAAAATAGGAAGGTTGCAAATATTTGACACTTTTCAGAGATGCTGTTATGGAATGATTTCCCAAAATTTTTTGATTCTAGGAGTTTTCTTTTCTACATCGTTGTAGAGAAGCTGTGTTGGAGACCAATGGGCCTAAACTGGTCTCTAAAACAAACTATGTCCACATTTTTACTCATACAATTTAGCTACCTGGCAATCAATAGACAACTTTGCTAACCAAGGTGATACATCGTCTGTCCAACTTTAACTTGGCTTCATAAATATTTTGATGTATTTTACAAAGAGCTCTAGCCGAGCATAGTGGTGCTTGCTTATAATCTATAACTACAAATATTCTTCCTTGACTGTAATCTTTCTCTTAAGGAGAACAATACGTACCTCAAAGAGTGGGTATTGCATGCTTGCTACTATTCTACATTTAAATGCTGTATTACATTTTATACTCTGTAAAACAATTTCTGAGTTCATAATTCTCACTGGCGTGCCCATAGGGCACAGGTTTATTGTAAGTAATATACGTGCAACCTAAGACAGCTGGGCAAAAATAAACCATGGGGAAATTAGTGCAAGTCTTAGTATGAAACCACATCACATAAAACACAACTTTATTTTCTCAGCTGATTCTATTGCCCTGGATCAATAAAAATGCAAAAATTACCTTTTGATTTTTTTTTTTTATGTTTTAGGCCAATGATTATTTCCCATGACTACCATATGTATGCTGTTTTAATATATGGAGAACCAAAGTGTCTAGAGTACAGGGACTTTTGCCTATTGTCAGTAAACATGGCTTTCTATTGGGCTTAAGAGAATAACAGATTCCATGTGCCAGTCAAACTGTGATCTTGAATGGAACCATGGATCAGTGGCTTGTCCTGTCCTTCTTTCATAGAGCTTAATCTAAATACTGATGTTTGTCTTACACTCCAGAGGATGTAAGCTGCAGCCAATCCTAAGACCCAGGTACATTCAGAGAAGCCCTTGAGCCAGCACATCCACTGTCCAGGCCAAGTTGTTGTTTCTAGCAGAGCTCATTTCCAACACATACAAATGTCCCCAGGGGACCTTAATGAATGAATTCTCTCCAGTACTTCTCATTATCACTTCGTATCACGGCCTCAGGTTAGGCACTGGTCTAGTGCCAGATGGGACAACCAAGCACATTTCACTACTGGGTTCAATCTTGGAAAATTCATCGAGTGAGAAGGAGTGACTCTTTGTTCCTAAGGAAAAACTGACTCTTTTCTGGCTTCCCTTTCTACTTTCAGAGAGAACTTCCATTTTGTTCACAGCAACCTTTCTATTCCCATCACACCCACAAGCCGAAAGCACAAAATCTCTAGTCTTCAGGACTGTTGCAATAGTTTCAAGCAACTCTCATTTCTTTCTCTATACCCACAGTTGCTCTTTAGACCTACAAAGTGAGTCATATTGCTCCCTGATTCTTTTCATGGCTTCTTTTAAAACATAAAGTTCAAACTCTGGTTGTAATAGAGAAGACCTGCCATAATCTCAATTGACTTCCAGCTTACACTAAAAAAATAAATAAAATAAAATAAAAACCTTGGCTCTGTAAAATCTTCTCTCAAGAGATTGTTCTCCATTTCCTGAATGCTCCATGACTGTAGCCTTTCCCACATAGCTCTTAGCAGTGTTTCTTGTTAATGGTTTGAGTTTGAAATATCACCACAAACTCAATAGCCAGTAGTGCTATTTTGAGACCATGGAGCCTGGCTGCCAGAGGTAGGTTGTTGGGTCCAAGGCCTCACAAGTGATAGCTGGGCCTATTTTGTATTTATTCTCTCTGTTGTTTTGGTATTCTAAGATGTGAGGAGCCTTTCTCACAGTCCCCATCTCTGTGAACTCCGCCATGCTTCCCCATTATGATGGACTGAAACCAAGAGCCAAAAAGTAATCTTCTGTCTCTTAAATTGTTTCTGTATTTTTGTTACAGTAATGAGAAAATATCAACACTTCCCTGGGTAATTCATTCCTTAGCCTTTTGTATCCACATTCACCTATATTTTAACTATAGGCGAGAGAGCTGTTTACACTTTGGGTTGCATGTACTTTATTCACAGAGGTGACATCCTTCCCTTTTGTATTTCCAGTCTGATATAGAGCAGGTAATGACTAGTGAGCCAACTAATTGATAAATAATTATTAATATCTCCATCTCAACCAAAGGAAAGACAGACCAGGTTTATTAGAGCCATAAATAGGATGCTGGATACACATGCTTGTCTTTATTACGTCTTATTCCAAAATAGATTTAGGGCATTTTCAAAATTACAGACATACTTACAGAACAATAAATAATTGTGGGCATTAAGACTAAGAGTAATTGTGGAATGACGTGCTGAGCTCTATGTTATCTTTATCTACAAGCAAATGCACCCTTTCATCACGCCATTGGGGAGATCCAGGAATAGACCAAACCAGACATCCTTTAAAGAGCAAAAGGTAGGATGTGGGGATAAAAAGAAGAGGGGAAAAGGAATGACAATATTTTAAATGGAAACACCCACCAGTGAGATACAGTATACTGCACATATGCAAGCATATATGTAATGCTAACTTGCTCTCATTTTCATAGTCCATATAGCTTCTAATAGCTGCACATCACTATTTAGGTCAAAGGCCTGAGAATCACACACATTATCATCAGATTATTAGGATAAGAACAGTTTTTGGTAATATGGATGTTTAAAATCTTGAAAGTTTATTCTGGAAGATTGAAGTCAAATATAGTGTTAAAGAGAAACTAGATACGTATAACTCAAGGAAATGGACTATTTTCTGTTAATGGAGAAAAATAACTAATTTGCTCTCCTTTGCAATACAATTCTAGTTATTATATCTGCTGCTTAATTTTTTAAATCTGTTTATCAGATGCTTGAGACTTCACAATTTTGAAAAATCACAAAAGCTGAGATAATATAAAGGAAATGTGGAATTTAAAGGGACACTAAAGCACAAAAGCCTAGAGACTATCATAAGCGCATGAATTATTGCATTTTACACTAAAACCATCATTAGTTATGATGACACCTATAAACAATAGGATTTATCTTGCCACCAAATCTAAATAATTATGTTCCACTCATTGGATAATGATTGAGCACCTGGATTTAATGTAGAAAACACGTATTAAAAATAAGATCTTTAAATGTTACACACAAGATGTAGTCACTCTCTAAACACTCAGAGAAGTCACAGTGAAGTCCAAGAGCACCGAGACAGCCAAAATCCATCATGGTTGGTGATTATCTGATTTGCATATACTCTTATTAAAAGGTCTATTAATATGATTGACTCCCAGGCAAAAGAAAGACACATATCATGCAGTATGATAGCTCCCTTCCAAAGAGGTGATTAACTGTATTTTATTCGGTTCTTGCAGTTTGGAAGGGAGGTATAAAATTAAGTGACACTTATGGAAAGTTCTTAGTATGCATAAAGTAAATATCTGATGTTTCAAGATCTCATGTCTGCTTGTATATGCTGCTGGATCAGATTCTTAGCAATTAGGTCTAGTCACCAGGCCATCTCTTCTTCCCCTTCCTTGCCTCTTTCTCCTCTTCCTCTTTCTCCTCTTTCTTACCCTTCTTTCTTTTGGTTTTGGAATAGGATCTTACTACATAATTGAGGGCTGGCCTTGAACTCACAATTCTATTGCCTCACCCTCCCAAGGGCAGTGATTCCAGGTGTGCGGCACCATGCTTGGCTGCAACAGTGATCTTTAAGTCCACATTCCAATTCCAACTCAGAAAGTGAACATTCTTGATGAGACAATCATCAGAGTGTTCGTCTCTCAAAGAAACTATGCCTTCTGTGACCCCATTTCCAATCAATCCAGCTTTAGTACTTCCTCAGCAGGGAAGAAAGACAATGGGAAACATACGACCAATTATATCCAGTGAATTAAACAAAAAGGTTTTAATCCTGAATTTTCAAAGAGACTCCACCTATAAAATTTCTTCAATAGACTGTAGAGCTGAGACTCTCCTAGTGAGCTCTAACAGGCAATCAATTGTAAGGCAGAGGCACAACCCATCTTGATTTTCCAAATTCTTCACTGTGCTTGAGGAGCAGGCTTGAGTTTGGTGGTGGCAGGTTCTCGGAAATAAAAAAAATGAAGTCAATCCCAAACTTAATTCTTCAGGGTGATTTTTGAGCCCAATTGGGTGCTAAAAGCAGGTGGCAATGTTTCCATTTGATAGAGAACTTGTAACTGCTCTCAAATGCTGTCATCAGAGCAACCAAGCTTATAATGGCTGAGGAAAATACCCTCGTGTGTGTGTGTGTGTGTGTGTGTGTGTTACTCCATAGTTTGCAGTGAATGCGGTACTTTGTGGTGAATCCAGAGCAATATGCTAGCCAGAGTCATTGGCTTTCTAATGTTACATAGTGATGCTACATTGGAGGCTTTAGAACTAATAATACATGCATGTCAGCAGGAGCAGAGCTAAACTCTGAGTGATGGAGTTAGCGCAGTTGGGTAACTAGAGCTTACAGGAAGTACTAGGAGACAGTATTGTGGTTACTGTTAGGAATGCCTGTGAAATACCTGGGCACGAGGTTTTACATGGCAGAGATTGGGGATTCAGTCTTTTTGTAAATACGCATTTGTGCTGTATGTTATATATGGACACATTTACATGTATTATGTGCTTAGTTATATACAGCAAAGTCAGATCATGAACTTGAAATCCTCCTGTTTCTGCCTCCTAAGTGCTAAGACAATATGTATGTGTCACTACACCCAGCTCAGGTCTTTTACTGTGTGCCCTGATGAATCTGGCCTGATCATTCCTCTGAACTACAAGTTGTAGAAGTGTTGTTTTCTTTCTGATTGAGATATTATTAGATATTTAATACAGATAAAAAGGTCTGTGTGTGTGTGTGTGTGTGTGTGTGTGTGTGTGTGTGTGTGTGTGTGTATGTACATTGTCAATTTATGTTAGCTGCAGATTCTGTATTTGCAAATTTGCCTACACTAAGATTTAGTTCTAACCTCAAAATCAATATTTGTGGTGCTTTGCTGGTTGCTAACAGACATTTGAGTGAGTTGGTGTGCGCTACCAGCTGAGGTTCAACAAGATAACATTGCACTGTCTTATTTAGAAATGTAGACAATTGCCCTTTTCATGATCTATTTGGTGTCATCCCTTTTGCATGGTGTACTTTTGTTTGTGATTTCCTTGTCTAAAACAACTGCTAGAAAGAACAGGCTGGCATGCTGTCTTATCTTCCTAAGCATGAGGATTCTGTGGTGTGAGTTACAAAGAATTAAGGCTTCAAATTGGGTTTGTGCAGGAATGAATTGTCACACCGCTGCTCACAAGTTCAATGTTAATGACACTAATGATGTCTGCATACATCAAAATAAAAGTAAGACTGTGTATGGATTGGTAGATGAAAATGTGTGATGGGTGTCTTACATGAAGTTCACTCTATATCCCTGAGGAGAATGGTGGTAGCTCTATTAGCCAATAAAGCATTGGCAGTCACTTTATAGGATGTATGTATCAGGAACAATGATGCTCCCCCCATATGTGTATGTGTGTGTGTGTGTGTGTGTGTGTGCAACCCTATGTAAAAGATATATAGTCTAACATCAATGCATATACCCATCTTAAGAAATAGACTGCCACCAGCACCCTTCAGTCTTCTATGTTGCTTGTAAAACAATCTCTCCCTAAATGTTTTCTGTTTTCCGGAATAACCACCAATTGAGTATGAAAACCAGTCATTGCATTTTTGTTGTTCAGTGTTGCATGCAAATTTTCTTAAACAACATATTGTTTAGTGCTGTCTTTTTGCTCTATATATCTTTTACTAAACAGCGTGTATATTCTGTAGTATATGTGTATGTCAGTATGTACATGTATGTAACATCTCAGGTATTGTGTAAACTAGAAAAAATTTTCCTTTTTCTGTTTTGAAGCAAATTATAGAGACTAGGTATTTTTCATTGACTCCACCCCAGTCAACTGGAGACAAACGTCTCTGAGAACCACACGGTCTCAGGGGAAGGGGTCTTGAGACACATCCTAAAAGCTGCTGGTGGCCACGTTCTGCTGTTGTGGTGAGTTTCACTTCCAAAGAGATCTGAGCAGTATTTCTGTGTCTTTTGTGCCAGGGAAACAAAACAAAGTAACTGTAGGCATTGTGAATGTATTTTAACCCTCTGGCATCGACGAGATGACTGACAAAGAGTAAATTAAGATGTTTGGAAAAGAAAAAAAAACTAGACTAAAGTTTTTGTCTTGAGATTTTACAAGGAAAATCAAAAGCTTGAGAATGACTAGGCTACATTATGCCACGGTAACTGGGTTTCCTTTGGCAAAGGACTCATAACAAACACAGACATCTAACTCACAAGTGCTCTGCGCTGTTGTCAACAAGTACTTCTTTTAGCATAGGTGAGATTTTAGTTCAACATAAAGGAAACCTCTCCATTCTGGTACTCATGTTTGTTGTCTTGAATCACTTCTCTCTGTTTATCCAGTTGCCCTATAAAAATGATTATTTCCTTGAACCATGGATTTAATTCTGATTAAAATCTCCCTGTGTCTTAGTTGAAAGTTTATTGAAGTTCACGTGCTAACTTAATTTGAAGATTGTCTGTGCTTATAAACTTTTGTTTCTCTTAGTACACTCTGCCAGTGCTACAACCAACATCTTCTGAGAATATGAATGTCTATCTTTGTAATATTTTACCTTGTTATCTTATTATTTGTCGATTTCTTTAACTCTGTTTCTGTTATCTGTTATCTAAGATTCTATGCTTTGAGTCTAAAATCTTTATTGATCTCTACTTCACTTTGTGTGTGTATGTATTTGTGTTTTGTGCACATGAATGTTTGTATTTGTGTGCTGCTGGGGTTCTGTCTGGAGGCTGAAGCATGCTAGACACTTGCTTTACCACTAGGCTACATTTCTCCCCTTTGTTTTACTTAGGAAAGACAACATACAAACAAATTTAAGTTGGAATGGAGTTTTCCGATCTAAAGACATCGACTATCTTACAGCCTTTGTTTAAAACTGTTAAATAACTTTTGTGGCCACAAATATGAAGAGCTTTATAATTCCATTTCAAAGTCACCGTCATTCTATGTAAGATCTATAAAGCAGATAGTTTTCTGGTTATTTGACCAAGTTAAAGGTGCTAGCCTAGAGAACAGTCCTCAAGGTTTGAAGTAGCTTCTGAGGCAAGTGCTCAATCTCCCTTCCTTCCACTGCGCAAGCCCAACCCTGAAGCTACCTGCTCACTACTCTTTGACTGAGAGGGCTACCAAATGTAGTACCTTCTGAGCTGAAGACAAGCAAGGCAGTACTCTGCCCACCTGAGGATGATGGCCGAAGCAGTTCAGATAGTCTCTCCTGGGAGAATAGCAAGTCCCTGCTATCAAGTGAGGGTTCTCCAGAACTGAGATTCCTATGTTTCTTGCAAACTACCAATCAAACGTTAGAAAAACAAGGGCCTCAGGATCAGCAAGAAGCATGGCAAGTGGGTGGTTTCTAATTACAGTTCTATCATTGCCTTGCCCCGGGTGCCCAGAATAAAAATAACATTTGTTCAACAAGCACAGAAAAAAATATCAGCTTTGTCTTATAGCGAGCTACTGATCTCTCTTTCTTAATTTATAAAAGATTGCTGTGTTATAAGAGCCACAAATTTTTTATACCATTGCATAACTTTCTGGGGTTTTCATATATTTGCAGAGAATGGTACTGATCTTTTCTGACATTTGGTTGGTGACATGTGACCCTTAATTTATACCTTGACACAACAGTGACATCAACAAGCACCTGATCCAAGTTCATCTCTATCTCTTCCTGCTCAGTCTCTTTTTTTTTTTTCTTGTTCTTTGTTACATTGTAGCCTCTATGTGGGCTCCCTTACTCTCCTTGGAGTCCTTTGTTTTGAATTTGCTTTGGCCTGTGAGTGACATGTGTTGACATGCATGTAAAATAGAACATAGCTCATGGACTAAAAGGTATTCCTAGTTTATTATTTATTTTATTAGTGAAGCCTTATCACCAATAGAGAATATATTTTAAAAGTTCTCTAACTAATTATTTTACTTTATTTATTTTTGAAATAGGCTCTCCTGTAGCCAAGGCTGGCTTTGAATTATCTATGTAGTGTAGGGGGATGACCTTGTATTCTCCTTGGATCCTCTTCCCTCTACCTCTCAGGTATAGAGACGGGCATCATCATACCTGGGTTTATATAGTACTGGAGATGGAACTCAAGGTTTCTTCTGTGTCGGGGAAACATTCTACCATCTGAGCTATATCCCAAGACCAGCAAAGAATCTAAAGTGATGAATCTTTTAGCGTTGGTAGAAATATCAAAACTCAAATCCTCAAGCCACTTTACCTTTAACATTTCTGTGCATTCTCCCCAAAGTGCATACCTACTGGTCACAGATGGTTGAGAGAATATGTAAGATGCTGTTAACGATTGTATTACATAGGAATGAAAAATACAGGAGGACACTTGAATTGTTTTTCAACAGAATTTCACACATTTTTATCATGTTACTTTCTAGGCCCCAAATCTTCCTCTGGCACCAAGAGGAGACGTGGGTTGCTTGGGATTTTCTCCAGTCTGTCATGTCACTTAGCTGCCACAGTAGAAAAGCACACTCTGCTTAGTCACAGCAGACCTGTGGGGCCATATTTTCAGTTCCTATCTCCTTAAATGCACCAACATACAGCTACTGCTACCAAGACTGGCCTTCCTGACCCGAGAACGGGGACAGCAGTGGCTCTGCTTTGTGAAAGTTGAAAAGCATAAAAATGTTTTGCTTCTCTTCCTCCTCCTCTTCTTTATTATTATTGTTATTATTATTATTATTATTATCATATCATCATCATCTCTGTTTTGGGGTATTCTGATAACATTGGGCCTCTCAGAGTCTGTGAAAATGATTTATGAGTAGTTAATAAAAATCCTATCAATAAGGTCTTCTGTGTTTTCTGGATACCTGGGATATTCAGGGTTATAATTTTGTAGCTGGAACACATTAAGTTACCATCCAGTCATTTAGATTTGTCTCAGTGTAAAATTTTCCCTAACAGAAGGTACATAAAGGAGGCAATTTCTTCATGTACATTTTAGAATGGTCCCCAGAAGGTGCTTTGGGGCCCTTGTTTATAGCAGCAAGAGCAGTAGTATTGTCTGCTTAGAAGATGATGTGGGATGGTCGTTCATACTCTACATTCATAGCTTCCTCGTTGTCTAACTTAGGAAAGGGAATTTTTTTTTAAATGTTGATTTCTAAAGATGTTGTAATCACAGAATAAAATATAGAGGAAGACTGTGTAGATGGGCCCTGAGAAAGAGTTACTGGAGGAAGTTCAGTATCGATTTTTTTTTTAACTGGAGAAGGTTTTTTTTTTTTTTTATATTAGTCCTCAACATCAGCTCTTGCTTGAACACAAGATAAAAGCAACTGTTAAGGTGTCAAAGGTTACTGTGCCTGCACCTAGGAGGCAGAGATAGACAGAACTCTGTGAGTTCAAGTCCAGCCTAGTCTCCACAGGGAGTTCCAGGCCAGCCAGGGATACGTAGTGAGACCCTGTCTCAAAACAACAAGAAAACATAAAAGCAAACAAAAAAGCAAAAATATATCCCCCCCCCAAAAAAAAACTCAGTCACCTTGACTTAGGTCCCTTATAAAGACTCCACGTGTGTTTGCCAGGCAAGCAGAGTGGTATTAATATATTCACCCGCATAATAACCACTGCCCTTTCCTCTACTTTCTTCCCAGATGCCATCAACATCGTGGGTGAAGAATTAGATCAAATCTGTAAAAATGCTTTGAGCTTTGAGGAAAAGGCTCTCTGAAAATACAAGTTGTCATTATACTTGTCTCTTATAAACATGTTCGACCACAGATGTCTCCATCTTAGCTCAGGCCCATCAATTTGTGATATTTAGACTTTGGAAACAGTGGGAGCTATCTCATGACTTCTAAAGAGCCACAGATCTGCAGATCCTAGTGGGAGACAGAGCAGCAGGATCACATGCTCAGAAAACCGCATGTGTATTCTTTATCATCTGGTCACCCTCTCTCTTCTCACCTATACTCCAGCCCCTCTTCACATGGTCCCGAAGCCTTGATGTCCCCTGTAAAATTTATTAAAGGGGTCATTTTCATTAGAAGGGGTACTGACATTAAAAGAGGACACTGATAGCTCATTGTCATCACCTCAGTCTATCTCTCTCATTTAGAAGTTGGCAGGAAGGGTTTGATGTACAGAACAATATCATCCGCTCTAATGATCTGTGCACCAGAACAGGAGCTCAAAGGCTCCAGCCTTTCTGCCTCATACTGTGCAAGGGGAAGCAGTTGGTTCTCATGTTTGACTGGAAGGATGGGAACAAAGGCTGTTAAGAGGACTATGCAAGGGCCACGGGAGTCATAACAAGCTTGGTGAAATTGTTTCAACTCCTTTCCTCAACCTTAGCTGTTGTGACAAATGTGTCAAAGCTTTAGACAGGGAATACTGGATGCTGATGGAGCCCGGGTAGATGGAGGGAAGGACTGTGGCTGCAAGTCAAGGTACCAAAATTGAAAAGAAAGAAAGGCTTTGTAGAAGGATATGGTTACTGACATTTATTCCTAAACTAGCTTAAGATTACTACGTTGAGGAAAAAAAAATTATTTCTGGTCTGGCCATCCTCTTTATCATCTGCATTCCAATTGCTTTGTATTCATGTCAATGCCATCAAGATTTGTTGACTATCGACTTAAAAATTAAAAGTAACAGAATCCTCACAAAATCATATACATCTCAAAGCATGTGAGTAGTTTGCTCCCAGGGTGACAGGATTTTCTGACTCTGCCTAGGCTAGTTGTCATCATGCTGAAGATTTCATTTAAATTGTCTGTGAACGGGTATGTGTGGATAGTGAATTCTCCACAAGGAAATAAGATGCATGTGAAAGTGTACTTGGCTTCCCTCTGGGACCTGAGTCTGGGGCTGAGCTCAAGGTGATGCCTGAAAGTTGCTCTGAGGAAGTTGCCAGTGTTTGTTCTGCCTCCTGTACGGGAAGGTTCCAGTTCTCCAATGTGTGAATGACTAGTTAGGACCATAGAGAGATGTTAACTACTGAATGCTGCAGATGGCACCTTATTTTCTCTTTATTGGAAGTGTCACACAAGGAAAGAACACCACTGGCTTTTACCAGAGGCAGCAAAGGCCCTCACATATGGAAATTTCATTAGCTTACACTCCATGGTACTTCTAAATCAGCACCCATCTTTTAACGGAAATAAAGAAAAAATGTTTTTAAAATGGGTTTTTAATTGAAATAGAATTACATCACTTTCCTCCCCACTTTCCTTCTTCAAACCCTGCCTTGGTAGCCTCTCTTTTTTTTATGATGTGTCTGTATGCATGCATATATATATATATATATATATATATATATATATATACGCACACACACAAACAACCTGCTCAGTCCAGTTTTGGTGGTGGTGTATATATGATTTCAAGGCTCACTATTCTTCAGTAGACAATCAATAAAGGGGGCTTATCCCTGGGAGAGGCTAATTCTCCTCCCAGTAGTCAATAGTTTTCTGTAATTCTTTGCTTAGGAGTGGGATTCCACAAAAATTTCTCCCTTTCACTTCAACATGTCTACTGGTATAGCTGTTTTTCCAGTCTTGTTTATTGAGATATTCCTAGGAAAGACTGTTGAATAGTTGACCTCCTGGTATTCTGGCTCTTACAATGTTTTTTCTTTATTTTTTGCCATATTCCCTTAGCCATAGATGGAGGAGCTGTGATGTATGTTGTAAGTAATTAATCCATCAAGGATTTAATAAAAACAAGAAGACATTTTCATAGATATAAGCCTTTCAGAGCTCAGCAGTGGGAATGGCAGGCACATCATATAAGAGCCATCTTAGATTGCTGACCATGGCCACTTCACCCTCAACACACTTACTCCATCGATTCTCCTTCGTTATCACTTTAAAGGTACAAGGGTACACATACAATGATCAGCAAATACATTATTTGGAGACATTTTCAAATGTTTTCCACAGATGTATCAATTGACACTTGGCTACCCACCATCTGTTGATCTTTGTACTGTGTCCAGTTATGGTTTTCTGTGATTTGCTGTAAAGAGAAAGTTTCTTTGATGAGGGATGACAGTTACAGTTACCTGTGGGTATAAGAAAAAGCTTAGAATGTAGTAAGGAATTACACTAGTCTAGTAAAATGGTAGTAGTAGATTCTTTCATAAGGTCCATGACCTCTCTAGCTCTAGGAAGTTGACTAGGTTTCCCAAGACCAGCCTGATTTCTCTCCTGTTGACTGGGCCTTAAGTCAAATTAGACAGCTATTGCTTGCCACTGTCTTATGGGTACCACTTATTGAAACTTATGGTTATCTTGCTATGCTGGTAAATGTCCTGGTTCATAGATCTTGCACTTAGGTAGGACTATTTAGGTGCTTTCCTTCCTTGGCAGCTTGCATAGTATTTTCTGGAACCATGGAAGCTAGATCGCAGGAATGAGGCTTTCAAGTTAAATCCATCTCCAGTCATCAAAATCCTGTGTCTTAACTATGCAGTGTTTTCAGCAAAGGGGACCCTGAGAGACAACCAAGAGGCACACTGATAATATATATTGTTTGGGAAGTCACTTATACTATGCTAATCAACCATTCAAAAGGATGTTCCTCGTGTCCAGTACTGGGGTTTTGTTAGTTTATGGTTCATGTGGGAACACTGTCAGCCCAAATAACTTAACTTCCATATATGTGTGTGTGTGTGTGTGTGTGTGTGTGTGTGTGTGTGTGTGTGTGTCTATGTGTCTGTGTGTACACATACAGAGTATTGTATATAATTTTAGGTAAATAATATAATATAATATAATATAATATAATATAATATAATATAATATAATATAATATGATTTTGATGCTAGCAGCTAGACTTTGGCTGGAAAAAATGCCCAGATTAGAGTTTTGTTTCTGGTTTTCAAAGGTTGCCTCATCGCCAAGAAAATAAAACAAATAAAGCAGGCATTCCAAAGAATGAGCTTATTACTCTCTCTTCTTATACACAGCCTGAAAGAAAATTTTGCTTATATTTTATTGTTTAAAATTTGCATCTACAGAATGGTGAAGAATGACACTTATTGACCTCCTGAGAATAGTATAAAGCAGGTAGTTAATGTCTTTAAAGTCTAGGGTAAGTAGCTGTTCAATCAAGAGGTCTTGTAATATTATTATTATACCAATCACAGAGTGAGGTCACACCAAATAATTGTTTTCTTCCTTGTCTAATGATACATTCTTAAGCTTCTTGGGGAGCCACTTTCATCACAGAGTTAACTGGAGTCCTGTTGATTACTCTTTGAAATTGAATGCAAAAAGATTGCTAATATCCAGTGGGGAAACAGGTATTCTCAGACACAGTTGGTGGGAGTATAAATTGGAACAGCCATTTTGGATGGTAATTTGGCAAATTCTATAAAAATTTAAAGTGCTCAAAGCCCTCAACCAAGCAATTTCATTGGTGAGTTTCTGTCTTAGAGACAAACATGCTCATGTACACAAAGAAGAATGCACAGGGACGTGTTTTCCAAAAAACATGAAATATTTTTTGGTGTGGTGGTAAGTATTGGAAACTCTTACATGTCTGACAGAAATCATGTGATGGCTCAGCCACACAGTGATGCCCTCTTTATACAGCAGTGAAAACTAATAAAGAGATCCCTTTGTACCGATGGAAGGCTCTTTAGATGTATACCTGAAAGAAGAAAAACCCTACTGTGCCTTTTTGCCACATAAAATATGTTTTATAAGCATGTGGGTAAAAAGATATAGAATGTTCGGAAAGTCTTGGAATCTATATGACAAATTAATGGCATCTGGGAAGGAGAATTGGAAAAGTGAACTTAGGGCCACTGACTCTTACTTTTCTCCTATTTCTACATCCTTTAGGCTTTTTAAAATATAAAGAATGACCATTGGTAGTTTTACACTGAATAATAGTTTGCAGATATAAGTCAATTTTCATTACAAATTATCAGAAGAGATTTCAAATCTCTTACTCTATGTCACTAGGAATAGTGGAAGAAGAATAAAAGTTGTTAGGGGACAGTGAAGCTTTAGCTGCATTGTCTTGGTTGACCTCAGTTTCCTTGATCACTATGTTTCCCTTTTTTGTCACAAGACACCAGAAGGCTTGGGCATAAGGAGAACATAGGGTGTCATCTTTGAAAGTATAGTTTATAGAATATTTACCTCAGGCTTAGCTAGGAAGTCTGTCATTCAAAACACAAACCATAGGACTCTGCTTTCCTGTTTTTTTTTCCCCCCTTGTTTTCTTGTTTTGCTAAGATTGGGCTTACTACCTATTCTAGTTTCTGTTGCTGTGACACATACCATGACAAAATACAGCATAGGGAAGGGAGGGTTATTTGGTTCACTATTTCAAATTACAGTCCATCATTTCCGGGATGCTGAGACAAGCATTCACACAGCTAGTCACATTACACTCATTGTCAAGATCAAAGAGAGAATAAATATATCCTCGCTTGCTTTCAGCTAGCTTTATTTTCTCTAATCCTGCTCAGGAACCCCTGCCTAGGGAATAATGCCACCCACAGTGGACTGGGTCTTCCTGTATCAATTAATAATCAAGACAACTCCCCATATCTGCTCACAGGCCTGCTTGCTCTATGTAATTCTTCATTAAGACTCATCCCTGGTTATTCTAGTTTGTGACAAGTTGACAGTTGAAACTAATCAGTACACTCTCCCTTCAGAGATAGGCCTGAATGGCCTACACCAATCTACCTTATATGCTCAGAGACCAAAAAGAAGTGCAAAGCAATATGCTCAAAGTATTTCTTCATCTGTAGTGAGTGGTTCAAGTCAAGCATCAGCTTAATCAGAATCTATTACAGTTTATCAAATGTTGAGGGGAAACTGCTTTGTCTTATCTTTAGAGGCAAATGAAGGAGGTACCTGGAAAGAGTAGCAAAAGGAAGCCAGAGTGAGGATGAAACCCAATCAGAAGAAGGGGTGAATGAACACAGGGACAGGAAATAGGCCTGATGTCTGATACTGGGAATACCTCCATTTGCAAATGAGAGCATAACATTAGGAGAGGTCAAAAAGTGTAGGATTAGAACCAGACTTGATTTAAAGTACCAGGATTTGAATCCCACTACCATTTAGTAGCTGGCTAATCTTAGAAAAATAATATAAAGTAAGTATGCTGCCTACCTCACAACAATGTTAGGGTTGAATGACATAATACATGTAAAAGGCTTGAAACATAATAGTACGGAATGAGTTATCAGTGCAGCAATACTGCTGTAGAAAAAAAAACAGAAAGAGAGTTGATTTATAGACAGGTTTCCAGACTGTGAGCCTGACACAGTAAACATGGTTTCTCTACTGCAGTGCTCTTTGAAGGCTCTAATATGTTCATATGCATTGAGAACTCCCAAGGCTGACATGTTTCACGTAGAAGTGTCCTGAGTTTTTTATCCACAAGAAGCGTTTTTCTTTTAAAATGAGAAATATAATGAGTGACTGGTTAATCTAGAGAGCTGCTGTACTGACTTCGAGGGAACATTAACTAAAGTGGGGTTCAGGGTGTGAGATGAACAAGGGGTTTGTTTTTCTCCTTTACAACAATTGCTTCTTTTTGCAGCTGTAAGAGAGAAACCGGGGGTATTTTGTCCTGTTCTTAGCTGCAAGGCGGGCAGGCACTTCTGTCTAATACTTTGTCTAGCTCGGAAACCTTGTTTTCATGCACAAAGTAATTAGGAACTCCATGCAAAGGGCTTGCAATAGCAATAGCTGCCATTTGAGGAGTGGCGATAATGCACTAAGCATTTGGCTAACCTTTGCATATTCATTATCTCGTGTAATTAGCTCACCAATCATAAGCCATAGGTAGGATGATTTCTCTTTTATGCAGACACGTTAAAAGAAACTGAGGGAGGGAGGAAGAGAGAGAGAGAAAGAGAGAGAGAGAGAGAGAGAGAGAGAGGACAAATGCAAGGTCATTAGATAGCTAGTGGCAAGGTAGGAGTTTGCAAAGGACTCTGCCGACTTATGGTAGGAACCAACATGTTAATCTGATATAAGAAAAACCTCCATTCAAAATTACTGTGCAGCAAACATCTAGATATAGTTGCAAACTAGAGACCCAATAAAATCCTTAAACAGTTTGTGCATGAACAGGTGAGCGTACCCATACTCCCACGAGACTAACTAAAGTGCTTCTTTTTCTTTGTGTCTCATGCGGATTTAAAGCCGCCAGTATCAAAGCAGAGATGCTATGAAACCAACAACATGGCTTCTCTATGGAGGGGCGCTTGTTTCTCACGGCAGTCAGATTGCCTTTCAGGCTTTTCCTGCGTACTTGGTAATTCAGAAACATTCCCCTGTACAGTAATTAAAGATGAGTTTCCTAGTCCTGTTGAAAAAACTCCTCAATTTAGCTCTGACAGGTTAGATTTTATAATGAGGTGAAAGGGTACCACTGCTGCCAAAAAAAAAAAAAAAATCCACGGACTCCGACTCCGCTGCTCACAAAAGGCTGTCAGATACTATCTGCTTCAGCGTAGCGGCTCACAGGGCAACGGAGGCTGCTGTTGGGTTTTTAGGTTTTCCTTACTCTGTGTTCTCAAAACAAACAACTGCGAAGAAGTGGAAAAGCTCTTTATGGAATCAAACTCCCAGTGACCGACTGGGCTCTTTTCTCTTGAAGCAGATGAAAATGCTAAGGCATGTCCTGCTCATGGCCTCTCCACCGCCCACACTAAAGAGCCCTCATTGCAGCCTGGATCTGCTCAGTAGATGCAGGGCTGGAGGGTGGAAAAGTTCACATAGGCTTGTCCAGTCTTTCTGTGAGCCTGACATGTTTATGTGAACAAGTATTTTGGGGATTTTAGTCGGCCCCTGTCACTACCCACTGTTTCTTTGTTTGAATGTTTTGCAAAATTGTTGTGATTGTCATCTTTGCCCTGATGAAAAGGTGACGATCAACTTGTTTTATTTCCTGGTTAAATTTAGACTATAATATTCATAGAGTTCATATCACATGCATTGGCTGTGTGTGTGCGTGTATTGTTTTTTGGGCACACATACACACAGAGACAGATCCACTCAAAGACAAACAGCTGGAGCAAGGCCAGTGCTCTGCTTTGGTGTGCCATGCAGATGAGACGTCTGAGTCCCTAGGGATTGAAGCCATTTGTCCTTTGGAAGCGACTAACAGGTTGGATGCGAGTTTGTTTCCTGTGGCTCATTTAGTCACAGGCAGCTGTGCGAGGACGGGAACTTGCTGTCTTCCGCATTGCTCTAGTGAGCGTTTCAGAGAGTTCCTGAATGGGACTCAGTTATTTCCTTGTATTTCCTTGCCAAGCTGAGAATATTTTTTAGTGGGGAAGTATAATATGCATATTTATTTAGCATGTATATGTATTTAGTGCTGTGATTCCATAAGAGATATAATTAACATGATAACACAATTACATGCAGTATTGATATATCACATTGTAACATACACAATTAATATAATTACACTGCCATATGAACACAATTGTAATTTTTGAGGTCATCTGGGAAGTTCATCGCTGTGGCAAGTGACAGATCAAATACCAGTCAGGAAGTAAAGCATCTCCGAACACCTAGTATTTTTTTGTTTAGCTTTGTGACACCAGGAACTCCAATGTCTAAACAAAACCAAAAGGGAGAATTAAATTTGTCAGTGAGAAAATTTTCCTTAAAGCGTAGTCACAGTTACAGAAAATATTACAGATCACGGGACGCCATGTAGCTTTTATTTATCCACCTTTTCATCGCCATGGAGCACATGGTAACCTTGAGAACACCTTTAAAAAAAATTCTCAAGTCCTAAGTCACTGATTTCCTATTTACTTTCAATAATAATTCAGGTTTTGTGTCAAAATACTAATAAATATTGCCAACAAGACAAATTATTTCTGGACTTTGTTTCTTCGGAGGGTGATATCATATTAAAACTTGGCAGAAAATGTGTTTGTTAAATATTAACTTCAATAACTTGAAAGGAAAATTATTGGGAACCAAAATACGTTGGACAAATAGCATTATATCTTAGCGGATCTGGAGGGAGTCTAGTCATAAAGTAGGATCTTTCCTGATTTATGTCCCGCTGGGACAGGACGGTTTCAGTATATTTTGTTTGTTTGTTGCACGGTCCTCTGCATCACTCTGCTGTTTATTGCATTTTGCCATATATTTAATCTTTATTGCTTTTCCTCTAAATTGTTAGATTTATAAGTTTAGGGTCCACAGAGGACTGTCCATCCCAACCGGTAGCAGTGCCATCTAGGGGAGAATGATGGCTTTTACTCCTTAAATTTGTACTGGGTAACAGATGATGAGGATGAGCCAGGAATGAGAATAGGCGCCATTTTGTAAAGCTCCTTGGTGTCTAAAATGAACAGAAAGTAAAAAAACTCTACTTTGTGTCTGGTTCTTTTTTTTTTTTTTTTTTTTTTGACAGGGTTTCTCCGTTGTAACTCTGGCTGTCCTGGAACTCACTCTGTAGACCAGGCTGGCCTCAAACTCACAGAGATCTGCCTGCCTCTGCCTCCCAAGTGCTGGGATTAAAGGTGTGCACCACCACCACCAGGCTAAAAAACTCTACTTATGTAATATTTTTATTTACTTCCTGTACCTCTTTTACAAATGGAGGCTGTTAGTAAGAGGATGATAACCAATGTCTGTTCCATCCACTCAGTTTCCTTTTGAAAATGTATCCAGCATTTTGCTTTTCCTGTCTACAGGCAACATCTCCATGATTTCTCAGGTTGTTGATAATATTCCTGTATTCTAGCGTTTTACATCTTTATTATCACTTCCCAACTCGGTTTTCTTTCCCCCATTAGTTCCTCCAAACTTTCTCAAGATGTTTTAAATGTCAGGATGAAAATCCTTACTTACATTTAGTATCAAGTAGCTGCAAGTGTTATTGTTTAGGAAATTCCTTAAATATTGTGATATATATGCACAAGTATACACATATATATGTATGTATACACACACACACACACACACACACACATACACACATATGTAGTGATGCATTTTGAAGGAGTTTTGCAATCTTGGTTTCTCTAAAAAACACAGAATGGTTTGGGAATATATTTTTGTGTCCATCCCAGGGGTAGTGGATGAGAGTGAGTTTGATTTAGACTATTGGTTACTGGTGGCTATGATTTGTTTACATGCTGCTATAAAAAAAGTAATTTTGCTGTTTGCAGATTTGCTATATGCTGCACTTGTGATTGTGTGCAGCTTAGACTTCTGGGAACTTTGCTCAGAGTGTATATTGGTTGAGGCCAGAGAGTCAAGGAGGGATATTGTGTTGAAACATCAGTCCAGCTCACTATCAGCTCCTGCTCTCCCAGGTTCAGGCCGCCAATAAGGGTAGTAAATATTTCTTTCTTTCTTCCTATCTTTCTGTTTTCTTTTCTGAGCTAGAGGGTAAACAAGCACAGTAGCAAACCTGCCCACACATATTTGTATATGATTTTATATGTATGAGTGTTTTGCTCGCATGAGCATTTGTGCATCATGTGGTTGCCTGGTACCCACAAAACGGTGTGGTGAATCACTATGTGGGTCCTGGAATTAGAGCTGAATTCTCCGGAAGAGCATCCAGTGTTCTTTACTTCTGAGCCATCTCTTCAGCCCTGTGTGTTGTATTTAATTCTACCTCCCTAATTTCTTTGGGGTTTTTCTCACTCCTTGGTAATGAAATTGTTTTGTTACCTTGGATTTGCAGATTCTTTGTACGTGTGCCCAGTGAATTAGATTCTATTTTATTTGTTCCAAATTTGCCAGTATGACCTTACAAGTGTCAAACTGGAGTCCTGGCACTTAGCTCATTTGGGTGAGTTACTGACGCTTTACCTCATTTTGGTCTTCACATGTATAGAATCTTTGAACTAAGGAACTTAGTACCATACACCTATTGCATAGCCATGGGTAAAATGATCAACTTCTAAAACTGTTTAGTCATCTGTAAAATCATCTGTAAAATACAGAATACTATTTAAAGATAAGATTTCACATTATTATCTATCATGCAGTGACCAGTAAGGTCTCTTTCTGTTGAATGGGCTGTTGGATGGTCTCCTCCTTAACTGGTCTCAACTTTCCATGAATAGTTATTTCTCCTGCTGTGAGGAGATTCCTACCAGAACAAAGTTCTGCATGTTATAGAGACAAAGCCATATTCTTTAAACACAAGAAACCCCTTCCATGGACAGTCCCATACCTTAGTAAGCTCCCATCTCATCATCTTCAAATTCAGTCTGCTCTGCTTCCCTGACAGGTAGCTCATTTTCCAAGGCTCCAGTATGAATCAGAGTGAGTTCCCTTGAATTACAGATGATTAAGTCTTTGTCTTGTTTTGTCTTTTTTACCTCTTCTCCCTTTAACATGGCTTTATCATCTGATGATCATGGAATTACAAACTATTAGGAAGGTGACATCTGCACAGAGTTTACTGCATTAAATGATCTTATCCCTGATCTCCAGCAGGAATGCAAGTAGAAATGAGATGTTTGGAGAGAGTTCTGCCTAAGCAAGGCCTTGTAACTACAGTACAAGTTCTTGTGGGATTCTCTCTTATTTCTTTTTGTAGTAATCATACACCTTCATTTTTAGCATCTGAAGAGGAATGCTTTATTGAAAATTCCTTGAGAGCAGCAACCATGGCTTATTCATCTCTGTAGTCCCCACTGGGCTTAGCACAAAGCTCCATGCATCATAGATGCTTCATAAATATTGGCTGAAAGAAGAGACTCCTTCTCCCAAATGGCCCTTCCAGAAATACCACTTCAGGAAGTAAAGGCCCCTCTGTTTCATGGTCAGTAGACAGGCTCCAGATAGTTTGAAGTCAAATCTTGTCATTAGAGTTATTGGAAGTTCTCCCTACCAACCCCTCCTCCAATACTTTGCTAGAGATTCAAACTATGTATAAGTTGATTTTGATTTAGAGAGTGGAGAAACAAATGCTACTGTTTGTTTTAGATATAAGAACCCAATGAACAAATCCATATTTTTTGAGAAAGGTAAGTATAGCTTTTAAAATAATACGTAACTCTAATGTTTTTAATTATTCTTCCAAGGGGCAGGAAACAGGCTATATGCTTTATTTCTTATCCTCACAATTCCTCTGCTTGGAAAACTTCAACTCTTTCATAGATAAACTTGGGACACTCTTAAGGCAAAGAATAATTTTTTGACAAATGTAAACAGTGCTGTATACAGTGTTTCTTCCTAGTTGAGTTATCTGTATGTGTCAGGATCAGTGTGTGTTCATTAATGCTTTTGCATACTAACTCATCTGTTGACTCATTTACTAAACACTTAATGAGTGGGCCTGAAGTTGGAGATATGCAGAGATTTTTAAGGAGCCTGGAAGGAATTGGGTTTTATGAGATTTGCAGCAGGTTTCACAATAGGATCAGAGGGACTGATATTCAAGCTTAGTCTTGAGGAGTAACTAGAAGTTTAGCAAGTGAATAAAAGTAATAAATTAGAAATACCAATACTATTATACAAGCAGGTTCTGAGAATATTATTCAACTTTTGATATTTTACTTCTTATGTAAGGCAAGAGATATCTTTTGTGTTTAACTTTGTTGTTAACTTTGTTATTTGCTTTTTACTTAAAAAAAAAAACAAATTATTACTTTTTTCCATAAAGTCTGCAGTAAACATGGAGCAGATGGTTAAGTATACCCAGAGATAGTATTTATGTTAGAAAGATAATTAGAGTCACATCACATACTGAATTTGGTGAATATTCAAAAATAATCTGTGCACCTTCATTCTTTTGAACCGAGTACTTTAGGTAGGTTTTTGTCTAAGGGGAGGAAAACTAGGCAAAGTCACACGCTGCATGATTCCAACCTAAAGTTGAAACTAATGTTGTGTGCCCAAGGCTGAACATTTAAAAAGCCAAAACCAAAAAAAACAAAACAAAACAAAACAAAAAAAAACAACCCAGAATTCTCCGTTGTTCACACCACTAGGACAATCTCAAAGCCAAAGGTAAACAAAAAAGACTGGTGGTAGGTGTGACAATCTAGGGACTGAGAGATCATCTCTGAGTAACTAAACCAAGTGTCAGTTCTAAAGACCATGGAACGTGCACAGCCTGGGGCTGCTGTATTAGTCTTTAGAGGTTAGAGATACAGAAAGATTTCTAAGACTCAGGGGCCTTTCCCCTTAAGATCCCTGTTATCTCCTATTCAATTCATTTTATCTTTCTTGGTTCATAGTCATTAGTGTGCTAGCCCGCATTGGCTTTTATTTCAAGATGTTAAGCACCCCCAGAATGTGTGCATATGTGTGCAGGCATGCATGCTTGTGCAGGTGTGTGTGTCTGTGTGTGTGTGTGTGTTACAAGGTTACAGCATATTCTGTACTTCATTTCCTAGGGCCACTGATACATGACAACACTTAATTGGGCTTCTTTATATAGATTACGTTCTCCTTTTCACTGCGCCTGACTATATGGAAGCTGCATCACATATTTTGTTTTAGCTAACAGCGAGAAGTATGAAGAATTTCCTTTCTTTTCCTAGTTTTCACAGTGACTTCTCTTGAGCTATGCCTTGAATCTGAAGAGCTGTGTGTGCTGGACATGGTAGAGGCCAGAAAGTGGAAAGTCTAGAGAAATAAGAAAGATCCTTACCATTGATAACCATCTGAACACCAACAGCCATTTGTGGAAAAACAGTCCACCCCTCATAGAGATGAAGTGTAACCAGCTGTAAAATATACAATTATTTTATTGCCATTTTATCTTCTCTTTTAAGAGCAGCATGCTTGGGGTTGAGCGATGGGTCAGCAGTGAAGAACACTCGCTGCTCTTCCAGAGGCCCCAGGTTTAATTCCCAGCATCCTTCCTTTTCATTTCCCCCTTTGGAATGGTAATGTTTGCCATGTGTTGTTCATATTGGAAGTGCATAGCGTACTTTTCAGTTTTTACATGGACTCCCATAAGAGTTTGCTCTGAATCAGAGCAGATTTGGACTCAGATTCTGAACACTGCAATAACTACTGAAGCTTTGACACACTTGAAGAGGAAATAATTGTATTTGGCATTGTGAGGTGATCATGGCCATGAGTCTTTGGGGTTCAGGTGTTACAGCTTGGATAGGAATTAACAACCTCAAAGACTCATGTTGAAGGTTAAGTCCAAAATTGAGAGTTGATGGAGCTATGAAGTTTCTATGTTAACTAATCAATTAATTCACTTATGGATTTATAACTTCTTAGCATTCTTATGGGGTGTAGCTTGGTTGGAGGAAGTTCATTGGGAGGCCCATCTGTCAAAAATGTACACTGACCTTAGCCACTTATTTCGGTTCCTTCAGCTTCCTGACCAATGTGAGACCAGCAGCTTGGCTCTGTCATGCCTTTCTGCCATGATGTGCTGCTTCAGCAAGGGTTCAGAAACAGAACCAAATGCCAATGGATTGAAACCTGTGAAAGAATGAGCTAGAATAAGTCCCCCTTTAATTCGCTTTTCTTAGGCCTTTTGTCACAGTGATATGAAGCTAGCCAACAACCCCCCAGTATTCACCCTGTTTGCCTAGGTGACAGACCCTCCGTTCTTCTGAGATCATTAGGAACCAGGGCAATGGTAGTCTCAGATTGTTTTCCTACCTCAATTCTTCCACCTTTCTATCCTAGCCATCGTACAGCTAACTGATTGGATTTTTTAATGTTCTTGTGTCATTTTATGCTAAAAATCTTTAATGGCTCCCCAGTCTGATTAATAAACTTCAAACTCCTTGGCTTTGCACTTTTGTGCTAAGCGTCCCTATGGTCTGGCTGTCTGCCAGTCTTCTTGGCTTTATCTCCTTTATCTCTGCTCACTTTTATATTCTTCACCTGTGGTTCAGTCCAGGCCTTTCCCTGTCTGTGCACCTTCCCAATTTCTCATTGGCTTGCTTTATCCATCAGCTTGGATCTCTCTCTTCCTCTCCCTACACCCTCCTCATCTCCTTGACCCTTATTCCTCCACAGTTCAAAGGTCTAGTGGTGGTCTAGCTCAAATTTGATCTTCCCAAAGCTCTCCCTCCTGGAAATGCTCTATTTTCATCTCTACTGGCCTTTTGTGAAGGAGAGATTGTATTCTTCCAGCATCTGTGTTACAGTAAATAGTTAGAAGGAAGAATAATTTGATATAGCATTTGTTTCATTTTGCACTATGTTATCTTTAATTATATAAATACTATATTTCCCGCTCTATAGAAAAATGTGTAAATTTATTTATGTATTTTGCATCCCATAATACTTATCCTTAGTACACATTTGAAAATATGAAAAAAATACTTACACATTTATTGAGTGATGGAATAAATAAATAGATTAGTATCTCCAGAAGAAAGAACTAGTGATGGAAGTAAAGATCGTGTCCCAGCCTCATTTAGGTGTGAATAAATTAAAACCATTACCCCTGCACACCAGTTCTTCCAGATAGTTTGTGATTGCTCTTATCATGTAAAGCATCTCGAGGTAATTGGGCACAAGGTGTTTATGAGCTGTAAGATATATTACTGGTCCAGACTGAGATCTGATTCAATCTAGATTAGTAATACTGCTTCCTAATGACCTCTGCATCTCACAGCAGAAATCATTAAGGAATTTCTCAGAACTAGAAATCAATCCTCTCTTCATTTTTACCTAAATACAGAAAATATTATCTCCAAAACACATACTGTTCTGTGGCTTTAAAAAAAAAATCTCAAATTTAAAATATAAATATATTGTGTAACTTTATCCTAATCTGACTTATAAAACTACGCACCTTAAAATTATTTTGAGCATCAGCTGCAACCTTATCAACATGGCTAAATATTCTGCAGCTTAGAGCTCTCAGAAAGGGGCTGGTTGTCTCTGTGTCTCATGCTAGAAGTCCTATTTATGTGGGCTTTCCTTCTGCAAGGATTTGCCAATAAGCTTCACCCATTCCCTACCACTGAAACAGAGAGGTTCCCCCTTTAGCTGGAGAGCAGCTCCCATTTAACAGTGCATTACAACAGAACCAGGCATGTCAAGCTCTGACAGCTTGAATGAGGGGGGATTTCAAACAATTATGAATGGGATTTGAGATTCCTCACCTGAAATACACTGCAGAAGGAATGTACTTTGGAAACCGCCTGAAAATTCATCCAAGAAGAACTTAAGAGAATCTCAGCAGGTGCTCATGACACAACAGCTGAGAACAAGTAATGGAGTGGTATGCTGAAGGGAGCTGGAGGCCGGGACAGAATCAGCACAGGAGTGAGGCCAGGACCCAGGAGAGCCATCCCTACCCTTTGTTTTCAAACCTTGGGGACTGCAAATGTTGAAATCCTGTGTTGTCTCAAGTCAGGAAGTGTTGCTGTTATTCATTTTTGTTCCTTTCTTCCTTTCTTTCTTTTCTCTTTTTTTTTCCTGAGACAGGGTGGTCTGACCCCCTGGAACTCACTCTGTAGACCAGGCTGGCCTTGAATTCACAGAGATCTGCCTGCCTCTGTCTCCCGAGAGCTGGGACTAAAGGTGTGCACCACCATCACCCAGCTTAGGTTTTCTGTTTGGTTTTTTTTTTTTTTACATGTATTTTCTAGTTTATTAAAGCCCATTTTGGACTGGAAAGGAAGGGATAATACCATTACATCAGTGTTTAAAGACACTTATTAGTCCTTAACATCATTCTGATTGGAAAATCCAAGATTGTGCTTGCTTCAAGTGAAAAAATACATACAGATCCTGTTCTGGTCAACCTCGAGGTGGGGTGTATTTTCACAAGTACTCTCTTTTCCCCTCTCCAGACAGTCATATTACTCTGTTCTAATAGATGGCCAGCTATAAGAGCTTATAATTTGGGGATACATTGCCCAACAATTCATTTAGAGCATATTTGAATTGCTTTCATTACAGTAGCTCACATAAACAACTGTCTTCCTCCTTGCTATTAAAACTCATCTTAATTCCATTTGAGGTGAAGAACGTGGCCACTGACACAAGTGCAACTCAAGCCATGACCACTACTTGCTTGACTGACACTTAAATATTTTAGATTCCTGAAGAAGGAAGAGACCGATTTGCTAATGGCCACATCCTGCCCCAACTTTCCATATCTAAAATATTTGTGATTGAATGTGTTTGAGATTCCCAAGTTTAAGATTCTAGGAGCTGAATAGAGCACATACTGTGCTCACACCTTAAGTTGTAGCTAGGCAGGTCCCTGTAAACCTTATATTAATGGTTCTGTAGGAAAATGTAGCCATCATTTCAGAAATATTTATTTTGCCACTGAATTAGAATCCAGACTCTTAGTTTTCAAGTATTTTCAAGATTACAAATAGCAAACGAGGGACAAATTAATTTTCTTTTCTTTTAGTGTGTGTGTGTGTATGTGTGTGTGTGTGTGTGTGTGTCCCCACATATGGAGGCAGAGGTCTTTTTCTAGTATCTTCCTCTATTTCATTCCACCTTATTTTTTGAGACAAGGTCTCTCACTGAATCTGCATCCACCATCTCTGCCACCTTACAGTGCTGGGTTTATAGATTTGTACCACCATGCCCAGCATATAGCCTGACTCTGGTGATCCAGATTCAATTCCTTATGCCTGTACAGCAAGCATTTCATTCACTGAGCCATCTCCCCACTTCTGCTTTCTTAATTTTCTTCATTCTTTAAAATAGGAAAGCTTAGAGAGGCACCAACCATTCTTTCTATTAGTGAGTAGCTTGAGCTTCCAATCACAGTCACACAAGTAGGTAAGGACAGCACCAGGGGCTGTCACTGTCCTCTCTGCATTATACCCACTCAGTTTGCTGACAGTTTTTTGCCCCTGTGTCTATTACTGTGACATCTATGGATCCACGGACGTTTTGGATTTGCTTATTTTATAGTGCTGGTTTTGATGTAATAGAAAAAAGTTAACCTTAAAAGGTCCTAATATCCTCTGCAGGTAGGAGCGTTCCAATCTGATCTCCAGAAAGGAGCTGGAGATCAGCAGAACACCTTTTCCTCGTGGAAGTGTCGTTAGAGCAACGAGCACAGATGAAAATGGACGGGTGTGGATGAGGACATGAAAATCTGGGCATTTTCTCAAAATTCGCCAAGTATTTCCAGAGATAGTCAAAAGCAGAAAAAATAAAAGGAACAGCGTGGGATTTTCTGGTTTTGTTTTTAATTTTTCCATATCAGAGGAAAAGTTACATGGTTTCAGAGAGATGTGAAGGATGCCTGGGAAGCATATACAGTGGCTCAGCCAATAAAGTGCATGCTATTCAAGTGTGGGGATTTATGTTTGACCCTCAAGACTCACGAAAACTAAACCCAACCAACCAACCAATCAACCAACCAACCAACCAACACACTGAATGTAGTACTCTATGCTTAAAATTCCAAGGCTGGGAGGCAGAGACAGGCTTGGTGGCCAGCTAATCTAGCTAGTCTACATAGTGAAACTCTAGTTTACTGAAATACCTGTCTCAGAAATAAATAAATAAATGAATAAATAAATAAATAAATAAATAAATAAATAAATAAGCATGTAGCTCCTCAGAAACAAACAAACCTCCCTTCCCCCATGGTTTTGGATACCAGGTTGACTCTGTATATGTTCTTAGCATACAGGAAAAAATTCTTAAAAGCCTATTGCTTTCCCTGTTGCAATCTTTAAAGAGTTCTTGATGAAACATGATCATCCCCTAGCTTGAGGTGTGGTTGATGGAGCAATCAAGACAGAAGATATCCAAAAGCAGGCTCTTCACCAGCCCAGTCACCTGGTGATAACCACGTTGGCAGGAGATTTCCCTTTCAGTGTGAACAGAACCCTTGTTGCTGTATTCAACTTGATGCTTAGGTGTAATAAATGCCATCTATATTCATAAAAGATAATAAATTCTTTAATAATTAAGCTAGGTTTGTCTAACTTCATGATTCTACATGTTATATTAGTTTAGCTTGGTCCAAAAGCCAAATCACATCAGTGTGTAAGTTTCTAAATGTCACATTCTCTTTAATTTTTTTTCAGGACCCCCAAAGACCTATTTTCATATATGAAAACTATAAATATAAGTATATTTCTGGGTACACTGATCTGCCTTCTCTAAAGTCAAAATCGATTTGATAATGAAAAACAACCTGGCCTCTCAGGAATGAATGTAAAACAATCATCCTTAATAATTTATATTTTGTGCTTCATGTCTATCAGTGTTCTTGGATAGGCTAAATACATTATTTCAGTCATCTAATTAAAATGTATAACTTGGCTCAGAGCCTTTGGATACAAGAAACAGACTGTAGGGAAAAAAAATCACCACGCAAAATTATATTTTAGAATTTAGACAACACTTTCAAGAGTCAAATTATGTGAATACAACATTTTAGTTTAAAAAAAAAAGAAAAAGAAAAAAACCCACACAAAACCATTTTAAATTCAGAGTTTCTGTTACAGCAAGAAAAAAAATCTTTGTAATACAATTATTCAAAAAGATCTTTTTTTATCCTTTCATGATGGATCTGGAATCTTCTCATATCAAAAGGGAATTGTTTTTGTGCAATTAAAATCGTACGACACCTCAGTTAGCTGCAACATTGTTCTTCATCAGGTCAGTACCATCACCAATTCAATTAATCCTCTCTCGTACTCTCTCCATTGCTCAAAAGCTGTTGCTGTCAGGGCACCTGATGTGTGGTGCTGGGGCGGGGGAGAAGCTGCGTGATGTCCTGGCGGGTGCTGTTCACTGTTTTTCCCTCTTATCAAAAGATTAGCTGGAAGACACTTGGAGTCTGTCTTTCAAAAGTCTCCCAATTTTCTTTCAATTCTGCTTGCTTTTGTAAGCAGTTAATATTGATATTTTGTAATAGTTAATATCGAGTAATGGTACCCTACTTTTCAATATCTCCTTTTTCTACTTTTCTGCCTAGTGATAGATACTCTGATCTTTCAGAATATATATATATATATATACATATATATCCATATTAATTCTGTGATTTGTATTTGTCTGCAATCTCTGAATGACTAGCAATAATATTAAAATAAAAGTCCATAGATGACTTCTTTTATCCCATAAATCTTCCTAAGGTCTAGTAGCTTCCCCTTAGAATGTGCTGGGTCACCTCTAGGAACATTTGCTTTCAGCTAATGTGTCAGAGGCTTCTGCTTTACCAAAAAGAAATGTATTTTGAGAAACACAATAACTGAGTGTGTCTGACTATATTTTAGGGCTTTTTTTCATAATATATAAAGTACTAGTTTTGCGTTAACACCTGTTCTAAAAGTGCTTGTTAATTGTTAAGAAACCTTTGCTGAAATGTGTGGTTTAAGCTGGAGGGACAGGGAGACTCTGGAGAGTGTCCAGACAGAGCAGTTAACCAGTAAGCTTATATGCAAATACACCCAGGGAAAGTGGGGATGCTCGCCAAGGTTTTAGTCAACCTGCCAAGGACCATGTTTTACAAAATGGAGCACTGATGCTCTTCACACCATGAATTCTGATGGAGAACTCCTACTGATTGTAAAAGAGACTGGTCCAGAGAAATGACTTTGGAGTTCATACATGAGTTACAAGCTAAATTTGATGTGATTTAAAACTTTCCTTTTAAAATTGGGCTTCGTAGGCATCTAATTTTTATTATTCTGTGTTATGGAAATGAATATAAAGGGCAGAAAAAATGTAGAAAAATGTTCTTTGTCCTAGGTACTGATCATAGAATCTGTTCCATTAATGGATCCGCCTTCAGTTTGCTAGAAGAACAATTAGAGACAGAAGACTTCCTGAGCTAGCAAGGTTGCATTTGGTGTGAGACTCATTTCCTGAATTTCCTTCTTGGTCTTTTAGTAAGAATATCTTTTCTTGAGAGGGACAGGTATAAGAATGTTTCAGCCAGTTGTTCTTGGCAGAAAATAGATGGCCAGACCTTTGACTTGGCTGCCAGTGATGTACCATGTGCTAGCTCTGTAACATGTAGTACTTTGATAAGTAAAGATGGTCACTGCTATGTCACTCATAAGATTCTTCATGACGATCAAAGGGGTTAAAGATATTAAGCAATTGGCTTATAATGGGTACTTGGTCAATATAAGCAGACATGCTATGGACCAATTTAGCTAGATCTAGTCATATTTAGGGGAACTAATTTTTCAAGCAAGCATTCAGAGAAACATATCTAATTGCTAAAATTGAGAAACTGAGGGAAGGAATCATTTTGATATTGTATAACTAGATACACTTGAAATTTTTAAAGTAATAGTTGAATAAATAAAAAACACTTAAAAATTTTTGAGTGCATGATGTGTGTGTGTTTGTGTGTGTGTGTTTGCTCTTATGTGAGTGTAGACACATGCCACAGTGTACATACAGAAGTCATAGGACAACCTTCACTGTCAGTCTATGCCTCTGCCTCATCTAACACAGGGTCTCCTATTGTTTGCCACTCCATGTACCAGGCTAGCTGGCTGAGAACTTCTGAAGATGCTTTTGTCTCCTATCATCAGCATCTCACCACAGGAGCACCTGGATTACAGATGAGCACTACTGTATTTAGTTTTACACAGATGCGAAGGATCTGAACCCTGGTCCTCATACTTGCATGGCAAATACTTAACCACAAAACCACCTCCCTAACTCAAAAGGCAATACTCTTATTGCATCTGCCTGTCTGAGTTCTTGATTAGCCAAGCTAATTAAAAAATTGAAGCTTTCCTTTAGAAGTGTATCTCTGAATGTAAAAGGCTGCATTGGTACCTTACTGGGTGAAGTACATGGATGTAACTGGTAACCATCGCCTAAACCACAGAAGCAGGTGGGTTCACAGATTTACTTTGACTTTTCAAGCTAGACATTTAAATCAATATTTAGAATTGTCAGGTAAAAATGTAAGGTGGCCAGTTAAATTTGAATTTCAGAAAACAATAAATAATATTATTTAATACATATTGTATGTTAAATATATAGTATAATATATTATAAGTCACTTAACACTAATAATTATTTGGTATTTAGCTGAAATTCAATTCTAACTATTCTTTAGTTTTATCTGTGAAATCTGGCAACTCATTTCATATTCAAGATTCTCCTTTATACGTTTTGTAGATTATCAGTTACTTTTCTATAAACCAAAGCCTTTGCTGACAACCTACCTTTCCCCTTTCATACATATCCTTTTTGGGTTATTTCTCGAGTCTCCTTATATAGAGAATGAATAGTGAAGCTCAGATTCTAGACGCTCTCTGAGGCTAACTAGTGTATGAGAAACAACTTCTGTGAGTTGCGTAAAGAGTATCAAGTGGACTTCATTCTGCACTATTTTAATAGGTAGCAGCAGAAGCTCTCTGAAGGCAGAAGACAGATGAGGTGATGTTGTCCAATTCTACTACCTGGAATGACAAAGCACCGAGGAGGGGCAGTCAGTTCAGAGGCTTGGGTGGCTGCACATACAGTGTGGGAAGGCAACCCTATATGTAGCAGTATAATGACTCTGTCAAAGGAAGAGATTACACTTTTCGTTTTACGGAAACGAATATTTATATTATACCAATATTATTAATTAATTTATGCTTTGACAGTATTCATATTATATTAATATTAATTTTGAATTAGATTTTTGGTGAAAAACCCTTTAATACCAACAGAACAACAGCTTTGTCATTCAGGGTTAGAGATAAGAAAAGCTGGGGAAGGGTTTGAAGCCTAAAATAAGTACACAGAAAAGTTGCTCCCACTCGTGCCTTAGGCATTAATAGGAACCCCTAACTTTTGAGACCTGCAACTGCTAGCCGACACTGAACTTGTGGGAGAGGGGGGAGATTAGAGCAAAAGAGGAGGTTTTCCCTGGACCGGATCAGAAAATAATGTCGAAGCAAATAGAACACTTTCGAGACTTCTGACAGTTCAAATGATTCATAAATACACGGGCTGACAAGGGCTGGTTTGTCCCTGCAGTTCACTTCGCTCAACTCTGCATGGTTCTGTAGGACAATGGAATTCAATGCACTTAGAATTTTCCAAAAAAAAAAAAAGTGAGCTCAGAGCTCAGATTCTTTTAAAAGCATTTCTATGAGAAAACGGATCATTTACATGCCAAAAGCACTTTTAATGTGACATATTTAGCACATGTATTATTTAGAAGGAAAGCTGCTTGAACTTGGTGAATTTTAAAGTCTGTAAAACGGCACCCCGCTGAGCAGAAAGGTGGCTGCACTCGGTTATGTGATTATTTGGTATAATAGAATCGTACATAACTTTTGACGAAATTAAAGGTATGACATTTACTTTCGTTTAGCCCCATAAATTGCACTTTAAAACATAAAGAATGGGGTGGTGTATGAATTTGTTGTTCCTTCGAGCTATTTTTTAAAAGAATAGTTTGGGGGGGGGTTTATCGATTGAGTAAGATCAAATAGGTATCTTGGGAGGTTTAATGAAGCTTGTGTATCACTTAACTCTTCTGAGAAAATTTCAGGGACCTTGAAAAGGAAGCAGGTAGATGATGGCCAGGCCCATTTTGTTTGTTTCTCCTGTGGAGATCTTAACCCAAATATGAGGATGCCAGATCGTTTTCTGTGGTGTTAGCGTCAATGGACTGTGACTTCATATCAGCTGTGGTGACACTATATGGTGAGGTCATAGTCAGACTCTAAATATGAACTGCAAATCAGACAAGATTTTGTACATATTATCCTCATGTCTAGTATCCCAAGAAGCCCCTTTCATATGAGAGCACTGCCATGTGCACTGACAGTATGGAGAAAAATGTGTTTTTAAACATAGGTGTAGATAAATAACCACATCTTACAAGAGAAATCACCATCTGATGAAGAAAATGGGAAGACCCACCTTCCCTAATTGCTGATAATTTTGCCTTAAATGACAAGATAGTGATAAGGCTCTCACATGCGCGAGCCCAAACACACACACGTGAATTAGAAACAGACAAAGCTCCCTGCATGGGTGGTCTGAAAGTCATTCTTAAGTTGGACTCCTAGGAAATGGCTAATGGCATAGACTATCTATGTGTTCACCCGACAGGGTCCAGCATCACCTGGCCTCTCTGAATTTAAGGAAGTGAATGTCTTGTGAGGCAGTTATTAGGGTGGGGGTGTTACACAGGGCTCCCAAGGTTGTTTCCAGAGATTTTTTTTCATTTCTAAATGTCTTTTTTGCCCACCCTTTACTCCTCCCCAACTAGAGATTTTAACAATAGTGTTTACATTTGCTAGAGGCTTGAAGCTTGACACTCATGTATTCAGATTTGCACCCTTGAGTGATTCATCTGAGTTTCCTTTAAAGACAGAGACGCTTCCTTAGAAAACAAAGCGTCCTGGTAGGCTACACCTATGCTGCAGCTCTGAAGACTGCATGGAGTTTTTCCATATAAGGAAATTGTGTATCAGTCAATCTGCAGGAAGTTATTTTCCAGTACTTTTGATTTTCTAACTTAGAATAACCAAGAATCTGAGTATAAGAAATTAGTTGAGTGAAAAGGAATTTTTATTTTACGTTTTTACTATTTGTACGCCCTCATCTCTATTGCTGTCGCAAGAGCTTTGTTTGGGGAGAGATGGAACGAAAGTGGGTCTAGAGCCCAAAAGGTGCAATTATGGTCATTTAAACCCATAACATAATTGTGCATGTAGCATATATATTTATCAGACATGTGCAGCCATTTTGAACTCTTTATGTATTATCACAACCACTTTGCAGCTTTCTTGAAACAATTTTCAACATCATTTAAGCAAAAAAATCACTGAGAAGGTTAAATGCTAAAAATATATTTCATAAATTACATTGAGGTTATGGCATAAAGCCTCGAAAAATCAAAGACCCTTCTTTAAAAAAAAAATGTCTTACCCTCTTGCTCTATTTCCTTGAGATTAATTAGCAGCAGACATTTAATTAATTATTATCCTCATCTGAAATTCTGTATCTTTATTTTGAGAAATGGGGTTGGAGAAGATGTTTTCCCAGAAGGACTACAATGGGAGCTGTTTGAAACTCCTCAGAATCTGTTTGCTCCTTCAGTTGGGCATAACATGAAATTTCCATTCTCAGAATAAACATCACCCCACCTGGGATTATGAGAAGTTTTCATCTTTAAGCCCAAAATTTAGCATTGTCTGGAGTCTAGTTTATTTCTCGCCTTTGTGGGGCTTGCTTTAACTTCAGCAGGTAGAATCCCTCATCACCCCTTCCTGCGGCAATCCAGCAGTTACTAATACTCACATGCGTGTACTGCTGAAAGCCGGTCTGCTCTTAGCACACATGAGGCAGTTTTAATTTGTAGCTGATAATTTGCTATTGGAAGCGTCCCCTGATTAGTCCTCTGACCACACCAGCAGTTTGTGAGGTGGTGTGAATTACCTGCTGGGTATGTTTTTACCACTCACTCAGGGATGAAAATGAATTACAACCTAGCCCTCAATTAAAGCTCGACATAAGAAAGCCTCAAACTTCTTTTATGTCCTCACTTCTAAAGAACAGAATTAGTTGCTTCTGATATCACTGGAATTGTAATTCACACTCTTCGAAACCCTGCAATGGATCTTTCGGCCCCATTCAAACAAGCACGCGTCAGCTGTTACCCAACTCCGTTGCCTCTGCTCTAAGTCAAATCATTGTCCAACAGCTGAGAATTGAAACAAACTCCATTTGTGAAAATGAGCCATGATTTATTGATAATGCAGACTGTTTGTAAGTGTCAATTCTCCCATCACACAGAACTTATTATGTTGGTTTTGGTCCCATTAATTGTGAAATCTGAAGAATGGAGTGGTGGACTTTGATTTAATTTGTCATGGACACACTGTCTAATTTTCAGTAGCGCTGCAGAGAAGCACATTAATGAAAACTTGGAAGAAATATTTTTGACACATTGTTTTTAGGTCTTTTGAGAAAGTGTCCATCACTTCTAATCAGTTTGTTTAAAGTCCACAAGTGCTGGCATTGTGCTTGACGGATAGATAATATTGACATCTCAAAAGGGAACACAGGCGGTCGAGTCGCCTGTGTGTTTATTCACCAGTCTGTGTTCTCACTAGCTGCCTATTATGTGTTGTATTTGCTCATGCCACATGCAACAGAGAGCTCATGAGTCCCAGAGTGCTTTCATTCCACGCAGGAGTACTTGCCCCATGCGTTTTGGAAGAAAGTGTCTCATGTTAGAAAGGTGCAAATGAGGAGTCCCATCTAACCAGTGTGCTGCTGCTCTAAAATCTGTTGATTCCACTGGGAAAAGAGGGGGTGTCTCTGCGTCGTGACACATGAAGGGCAGAATTACTGTAAATGGCAGGATGAAGCAAGCAGATCCTTTCTTGGTGGTGAGGCCTTTTGCTGTTCTGGTTAGGGAGGCTGTTAAAGGTGTCCATCTCCTCGCTCTACTAAAAACAGCTGCTTTTCCTTTTCATTAGGACTATTAACACATTGATTGTGCAAACTAATGCATTTCAATATGAAATTTCCATATGTATATTTTGGGGATGAGGTTGAGGAAATTGGATACTATATCTGCATTCTGAAAGAGGGAAGCTGACCCAGAGAAGGCCCTCAACTAGAGTCACATGTAGTGCCACGTGTCGGAAGGAAAACAGTAGACAGTAGACAAAGCCTGTCATTTACAGACTATAAACTCCTTGTGATGGAGTTCATTTTAGCATTTTTGTGTGTTTCCTATAAGATGTAGTTTAGGATTATATTCAAAGTTGGCATAAGCTCTTGTTTTTGATGAAAACCCATACTTTAGATGCATCAATTTTCAGCAGAGTTAACTTTGCTTTTGATACAGCACAATTACATCCAATTTGCCAATGAATTTTCATTGTATCTGTCTCTACTTTAAACACAAAGCTTTACTGTCCACAATTCTGCCCAGAAACATCCCAGGAAACATGACAGGGTCAGCCCAGCTTGCTCACCATCCTATAAACAAGAAAATCATCATTCGTTAAGTTCTTCCTTCATTCTCTGGTATCAAATATAATGAAATGATTAGAACTCAATAGTATGCAATGTTCTTAGACTTCTTTCTCCTTAATACCAGAGAAGGGACTTAAATAAATTCCAAATGTTAACTTAGCATTCTTTCTGCTGGATTTAGTCTCTCTGGAGTTGGTATACTGTTAGTTGATCAAACCTTTATATGTTGCATTCATGTAGAGAAAACTGTAACATTGATTTTGTTTTGGCCCAGTATAATTAGAAGGGTCTTAAAAAGTGTATCTTTTAAGACATAAGAATTATGTTTTTATCAGGCATGGAGGTCACACATTTAATCATAGCACGTGAAGAGGCAGAGGCAGGTGTATCTTTATGAGTTAGAGGCAAGCCTATTTTACATAGTGAGTAGTTGTGGCAGTCAGGGTTATATAATGAGACCCTGTCTCAAAAAAAACATGTCTTTATTTATATGGAGACAATAACTAAGTGAATATCCAGGGTTAGTGTGAATTGACCTTGGGCCACTGAGTGTTGAGTAAGAGTTAAAACTGAACTCTGCATGACTGTCTAGTACAAAGAAGATAGGCAGGCCTCCTGATTTCACTGTCTGTGTAAGGCTAGCCAACCAAGAAGAGCCTCTCCTCTGGGCAGAAATAGAAGCGTGGTAAAGATAGAACACAAGCTCAATTTTTTCTGGCAATATCAAGTGAGGGCTTTGTTGACTCACATTTCTATATCTCTTTTTAATTCCTTCATCTCCTATTCTCCCCACTTTTCTTCTTTCTAGAAAATTCCCTGCCATCAACTGTGTATTATTATAGATTATTTTTCTCTTATCTAGTGATTGAGTAAAATAAAAATTTGTTATACATTTTAAACCTTAAATATGCACCAACATTAAGGATGCTGGAAGAAATGTATTGGGAACGTGTATACGAAAATCACTTTTATTCTTTAAAGACAGCTGAGTGTCGCTTACCTTTGACCTTCTGCAACAAGAGGATCTCTTCATGTGGTTCACTGAGGCTTAACACTCCCTGGACCCGCACAGACCGTTCGGCTGTCTTATTTTGAGGCAGTTTTTATTCATCTTCTTCCTTCCCTCACTCCCGCCTCACATGCAAACTCACATAAAGAATTATTCTTGTAGGCTTAAAATTGGTGAGTTTATCAATTACATAGAAATTAGAAGTCATGAAATTTGATCTTGATATATTGAGTTGCCATTTTTTTTTTTTTTACAGCCAGCTGTGTCCTGTAAAACAGAAGTGAGTTATTCTAAGGCTGATTGTTTTTTTGCACATGCCAGATAAAAATCTCAGGCACTCCAAAGCAAATAATGCTGTTTGTTGAGACTCAAACACTGAGAGGAAGTTTTAACTGTGAATATTTCAAAGTTTTTCTTTGGAAAAAATGTGGAACTCTGAATGATTCTGATTTGTGTAACACTTAAGTGCATTTTCTTCCTTTACAGTCAATTTATTCCATTTAACATGAGATAGCATATATTATCATAAATTAAGATGATTTTAAAAGATGGAAGTCTAGTTCAAAAAAGGAATCTTTTAAGACTTCATATGTAATTCTAGAGTACCTTGAGAGAGGACTTCAGAGATTTAAAAAGAAGAAACTTTTTGTTGATAGTGGGTGTAAGTCTAACCCCATTCCTAGACAAATCAATTAAAATACATTTACAAAAATGCAGTTCTGATAGATATCACAGCATGAAATTTGTTTTTTAAAAGAATCTGGCTTGTTGGTTAGTTAAAAATAGGCATTGAAATAAATGTACCAGCTAATTCTACTAGGTTTTCTGAATTATTGAGTATGGAATAGAAATAGAATGTTCATCAGGTTGGTGGTGAATGGATTAAGAAAATGTGACCCATCTACCTGTCATTTGTGAGAACATGTATGGAACCACATATCATTCTATTAAGTGATATAAGCCAGGTACAGAAAGAGATGCCCCACATGACCCCGCTGAGACATGAGACCTGATAAAGTTGGTCTCTTAGAAGTTAAGAACATTAAGAAGTTAAGAATGATGGTTACCACAATAGATACAGCAGAAGAAGAAGGGATGGAGTAAATTTATCAATTGTCTTTATGTTTCAATGAGATAGAAGTAAGAATTCTGAAGTGCTACTATATATTTGATTGACGATAGGTAATATACTGAACATTTCAACAAGCTTGAAGAAAAGATTTTGAAAATGAATAAATGATAAATGTTTGCATAAATAGCTTCATTTAGCATGATTTAAGCTGTTGGTTGCCTCTTGGAGGTTAAGGTCTGTATATTACCTACTGCTGAAGATACTGCATGCATATGCAGTACTTGGATTATTCAAGCTAAATCTAACCTGAAACCCCCCTCCCTGTGGTCTAGTTTCCATGGTACCAGAATTTGCCAGCTACCAAGGTAGGGGTGCAATTAGTCATCCTACTCAGTTACAACACCTTTGAACTACAACATTGACCAGCCTGGTAAGGTATCTGTAAATGTACAATAAGTGACAATAGCATGTTGGTGGCAAATAACAGCTGTGAAACTGGACTAAAGGTCCACTCAACAGGAAGGAAATCATGCCTTGTACTGGAAACCTAGCTAATTTCCCAGGGCTAGGACCTTAGGAAATATTCTACTATGGACAGACCAGCATAATTCTTTACCACATCCAAAATCTTATCCTTCCACCCACGGATAAGTGTAGTTACTACTCCTTATTAAAGAAGCTTCTCTTTATAGCAAAAGGAGAGCATCACAGGATACCACAACTGGATGCAATGCAGAGATCAAAGGATTGTGGGGAGCCCAGCCCTAGTGGGTACATATTCTTCACAGCTCCTGCATCTATGGTCCAGGGAATATCATGGAAGAGGGAATGAAAAGATGATGTGCCAGAATACCAGGATGCCTTATATGAAACAGTCTCTCCTAGAAATGGCTACATAAAAAGACCTGAACAATGTCAATACTAAAGGACATGCTAACATGAAATGGAGAAAGCTCCAATGGGGTTCCCCCTTCGATCAAGAGAACTAGGCAAACAATGACTGCTGGGAAAAGCCAATTTTAGTCTCTCCCAGAGATTGTTCATCCTAGGTTGTTTATCCAATACAAAGTGGCCAGCTGTAAAATCATACACAAACAACAAAAATGGACTTAACAGGTTGTGTTTATGCACTCACACATAAATGCATTTAACAAGAATAATAAAAGGGGGCTGCAATGTGAGAGCGGGGGGAACGCGAGAGAGGCTAAGGTAGGAGACTCGTGAGGGGCGGGAGGGAGGAAGGGAAGCGGCAAAACTGATGCAATCTATTTTACTTAAAATGTATTTAAAAGTAAAAGTAGAAAATACTTTTAAAACAGAGAGTCACGGTATATTTATGTACAACGTGTGCAGTTTTTATGGATTCCTGTACCAAGGGAAAATAAACTTCACTATAAAAAAAAGATGATACTTGAAAAGATTTTTGGGCTGCTTTTCAATGAATAAGAAAATTATATTCCTTCTCAACTGCACACAGACACAAGGATCTAATAATGGAAATATGGGAAGACCATTATGTGTTGAGTTTAATTTGTACATGACAAGGAGTCTTCAAAAGAAGTAATACAGATACGTTAAGATACTGGGGAGGATGCTGTGTTTTAAAAGGATCCCTAACTCTGAGAGCTGGAGGCGTGGTCTCAATTTCTCTGCTACTTCCTAGCTGAATGTTCTTGGGTTCACCTTACAAACTCACTTTTCTCTTCCAAGATTGCGTAGTAGTGCTCGTCCTGTCTCCTTATTTTAAGGGATAAAATAAGACACATAGGGGAATGTTATGAGGCACAAGAATTTCGAATAGGAAGCAATCTTGTCTTCTGATCAGGTGGAAAGGATTAAGCTAGCTGATGCTCAGGTGAGTTACCGGATGCTTTTGCTTATTTTGCTCTCTCTCTTTTTAAATCATCAACATGGATTCTTTAGGAATCATCGGATTTTTTTTCGCATAAGACTAAACACATGAGTTTTTCTACTGTAATGTTGTTAAATAAGTTCATCCAACAATCTGACTCTTCAATATACTTTTCTTGGTGTTTATTTCCACATGAACCCTGTCTTCAGTTGGTAAAAAAATGAGTCCAACATGTCTGTATGTAGAGAATATTAAAGTAGTTTGGTGGAAGATCTAAAACCTGTTGATGGAAGATATGAGGATGAGTTTTTACCCTACTTAAGTCTGATGGATGCTATAACGAAATGAAGGGATTTTGAGTCAGGAGTCTATCCTTCAAGTCTATGGAAGTACCCTTGGTACTTGTTATGGGTCATCTCAGTTACCCAGCCTCAGGGGTGACGAAGCATGAAGGAGGGCTCTTGTATGCATAGATGGTTTTTATTGTAGCTGAGGAACATTGAGCTTGTGAGGTGAACTGTTTGAAAATGTAAATAATAAGGAAACCTGTTCCCTGTCTTGTTTCAACAGGCCTGAGAAAGGGAGCCAAGGTGATGTGTTCACAGCGTGATCGGATAAATGTACCCAGAGCACAGAGTCTACAGAGGCGCATCTTCTGGCACCCAAACAGGAACAGGTGACAAGATATGCGGCTCCTCAGCAGTTTAGGGGAATTCAGTTCTATTCCGTCTCAGACACAGAATCAACTGTTTTATCTTTGATTATTGTCTTCTTGTTAAATAATGTTTTGCACCCCTGGTGCTGTTTTTCACGATACATCATCACAATGCTAAAAATATGTAATCCCACGAAGTACTCGATGAAGTTTCTCCTTAGTCCATAAAATAACTCAGAAAGATTTGTTACCTGTCCTTTGCCTTGTTTCTTTAAAAAAGACTTTCTGTAGGTTTTTAAGTTGTACTGTAGCAAACTACTTTTTATCAACCCTTTTTAGTATAAGATTCCACTGTTAAGGTATTTGGGCTTTTCCATGGTTTAATGAGTGGAAGAGTCATCATCAATTGGTAGGTCCATCATCCCTTGCTAGGACCTCCGTAGGTTGAAAGAAATACCATGGGGGTAGATGCTCCTTGTGGCCCAGTAGAGATTCAGTTGGAAGTCTGTCCTCAGAGCCTAGGACTTCCCATTGCACTCTGGGAACAAGAAGATAGGAGAGGTGGGAAGAAGAGTACCCTTTTGGGGGCCAACCATAAAACCTTTATTTGTATTCAACAATAACAGCAGCAATAGCAAAAGCTACATTTTACATTTCTAAAATTTAACACACCCAGAACTTTTCTTGAAAGCGTTTTCCCACCAAAGGAGTCCTCAAATAAGTGTGAGTTAATGGCTAAGAAAAGTTTATTTTCGCACTTAGAGAGGGTTCTTCCCTTTCAGTTGTCTGTTATCTTATTGAAGACAATACCTTGAACCAGGGGACAAGAATGGAGAGAAGTGAGAGAGAAACAAAGAGAAATCTGCTAGTAAGTTAAAGTATCGAGTACCACATAGGGAAACCTTCCTTCTGAGACAAGATCCCTTCTTCAGAAGAAAAGCAAGTTTGTCTTGGCAGAGGAACTTAGAATTCTACTTTGCAATTTAAATCTTTGCTAAAAATTGCGTTTTTGAGGCAGGTGCTTGCCTTGCACAGGTGGCCCGCGCAGCGATGACTGTATCGACAGAGACGTGTTACGATGAGGTAGAATGACAGCAACCTAATGAAGCAAAGGAAAAGGAGCAAATCTCACCTTTCTCTTCGTTCCTCCTTTGGGTACGCTTCCAAGTAATTGTAATTTAACGTTCTGTTCAGGAGAATATATTTATAAAAGGGCAGTTCAATATTAATCTTAAAGTCAGAAAAAAAATAACTTGTCATTTATTCAACCCCAGTTTGATAAGAGGTTGGATCTGCTACTGAAAATCTGTTACAAATAGCTGGGACATTCTAAGGTCACCAAATGATGGCTGTCATTTTTGTATTCACTCCAATGATAAAAGAGCTTTTAAATGTTTGGACATTCAATCTATGTAGTGCCACGACCTGGACATACCCTTTTACTAAACACTAGCCCACTAAATCCTCTTAGAATGTTGTTTACCTCCAGATAAATCAAAGCTGACAACGTGGGTTAACTTCACTGATTCATTTTTCAGCCACAAATGATTAATAATTTTTCCAGAATGAAAGCTACAGACTTCTTATTATACGGTGGGACTACGGGGACTGATAACTCTTGGATGTCATGTGAAACGCGTAGCCATTTCTCTGGGCCCGACACTTGCAGTTTCTCCACTAAGCTGTCGCTACCTTCCCTCCACCGGAGGCTCATCCAGCAAGGATGACCTTATCAGCGAGCTGGAAATCAGCATCTTTCCCCAGGGGGACTGAGCAAGTCATTTTCTGCAATTTGTACCCGGTAGCCCAAGAATATATCTTGAATCCTTTTCCACACCTAAGTGTATACACGCTGTAGCCATGGAAGATCCGCTGCCACAGTAGTAAGGACACAGACTCTGCCACGAGAGCCGCAGTGGGCTGACCAGAACCTCTCGCGATGGAGACTGGCTATGTAGGAGGAAAATGAACAGAGAGAGGACAAATGATTCCCTCTTGCTTGGATGCAAAGTGCTTTATCCCAAAAAGATTAGGAGGCACATTTTTCCATCATTTACTTCATTCCTGTTCATTTGGATACCCGGTCCCACGGTATTCTCTTCCTATACAAATACCTTTGGTGTCCCTAAAGACAGATCATTAAAGTCAGCACACAGTTCTACTACCGGTGTCTTGCAGTCACCTGCCTGGCACACGAAGCTTCCATAGCCCCTTGGTCATTTCGTGTCCCTCTATTCCTTCAAGACTTTGTTAACAGCATTTCCCATGATGCCACGTTTCCAGAAGAGCTGAGCTGGTGAATGGGTTTATTTCTGTGACTCCATTTTGCCATTTTTAGAGTGAACCACAGCGATAAGACTTTCCACACTTAGAATTGCTTTCTGTAACCCGGAAGGCAGAGTTGCTACTGAGAACACAGCACACATAACTTCTCGTGACACCAAGGGCATAGAAAGAGCTGATAAAACAGATGATTGATTACCGACTCTGAGCTCAGTGTGAGATTTTCCATTAGGTTTGGTAACTTTCATTAGCTTCAACACCTGGAAAATTTAGGCGTTTGTCCTCAATATCTTCATCTGCTGGCATGGTCTCAGATACTCTCATTTTGGCAGTTGAAGTTGGAAAGAATAAAGGGACAAAGAAGATTTAGCTTAAGTATGTTTTAAAAATAATGATAGTAACTCACTTGGATTTGTTTCCTGTCCAAGCTTAAGTGTGAAATTAGTTCTAATTTTATTTCTGTTCCTTTGTTTTAACCCTGTGTGAAAACGAACATTTCATTCTACCATGATAACATGATGCTTCCTGGAAAGGCCAGAGCCCATCCTTCCTGAGGATGCAGATGAGGCAGGCGTTGTACAGTAGCATGGAGTGGCTCCTCTTCAGCTGTTCGTCTCTACTGTGTAATTACATGATTAGGACAGAGACTAATCCATCATACAATTCTTTCTGTAATTCCATGGGAAAAGCTACTGAATCTGGACAACAGACGATTCTGAAACCTCAGTATCACAGATGTTTTACATTCTTTTTCCTAAATCCCCCAAGGGGCCAGGCTATGTTACAGGACCCTTCTATGCCAAATTTTCTTTTGAAAAATTGAAACCACTTTGGTATTATGAAAGAGAGAGAGAGAGAGAGAGAGAGAGAGAGAGAGGACATTAAAGTATGCAGAGAGAGGACATTAAAGTATGCACAATGCCTATCCATGTTGTTTTTCAGCAAACACTTCTGTTTCATTAAAGGGCAGTTCCAATCTGTAATCTTTTTTGTATCTTTTCTGTCTTTTTTTTATCTTTTCTCTCTTCAATCTTTGTGTTTTCCGTTTAACTCTCCTTTCCCTGCTCAATTCAGTACCCACTCTATTATTGTCTAACCCATATGCAAATGACATTTTTAAAAATAGGCTTAGATTCCCTATGCAGGATCCTACCCAAGACATCCTAATACACCTGCTACCTCTCTTACATCAGTTCTCCTCCTCCTAGTAGAACAAAAGAGAGAGAGAGAGATTTTAATGAATTTGTTTTTATTGTGAGTTTTTTTCTGGCAATGCATCTTATTGTAGAGCAAAGGATGATGGGTATAGTGAATAAATTGAAAAGGAGGCATTTAAAATGACTCTTAAGCAGAGGTATATAGCTCGGCTGTACAATACCTGCTTAATATGTGGGAGATCTGGGTTCAACCCCAGGCAACAATAAAAAGCCAGCAAATGAACAAATAAATAAGTAAATTGAGGCTCAATATGTATGAATTCAAATACAAAGAAAGAGGAATTGAGTTGAAGACGTGGAGGGAATACGAGCAGAAGAACAGATACAAGGAAGTTCAGAGAAAATTTAGAGAATATTTAGGGATAGAGGGGTTTAGAGTGCAGAGGGATGAAGTTAGAAAGCTTGTGTTCGCATTTACAGAAATACTCTAAGCCAAATATCTTTTGTTCTTTTCTATACTTCCATATTCCGTACTCTATCTTCAAACTTTAAAAGCTCTTAGTCTCTACTAAACATCTTTACAATCTGTGTACAATGGCATCTGGAATCTTTACATATTAGATTCTGTTACCTAACCTTCCTGATTCATCCTGGACACAGTGATTCATTGTGTCTTTTCAGCTTTCTCATTATGAGTGCATTCTCCTTGGATCTATAACCATGGAGGTCTTTGAGGCTTGGATTGAGGAAGGTTATTTGAACTTGCTTCTACTTCTGAAAGTTGTCTCTTGGTAGCAACAGGAACTCATCTGATGGCTTTTCAGCAGTACATTTGGAGTTCACATCTACAATAATCAGAGAAGAACCCCCACCCCCCACTGTGTTTCTCCAATTCTGTCTTCTTCCACATCAGCACCAAGATCAGTGCATTATAGATAAGATTCCTCTCTCTTTGTGTGTGAGAAGTTGGTTCCTTGTTAACTCGACATTAGTGTGATGCCCTTCCAAATTCACTATGTGGAAGCTCCCCTTCCCATCTGGGTAAACACTATGTTATCTACTGCCTCTCACTTGTGGTGACCACTACAGTGGAGTGCAAGTGCATCAGGAACAGGAGAGTGCTCTGGGATGCCTGGTTACTCTTTGCCAGCCACGTCTCCCTCTCTTCTGTTTTGGTTCTGATATAGCCTTTCATGACAGACCAGTAATTATTTTCAAAACATTACTTTTATACTTCAGTGAGCATGTGGATATATTTTGTATAGGAAGTTCATTCACGTATTTAGACTTCTTTATCCTGCCACCAGAAATTAAAACAATAAAGGTTAAATTTAGAGTCAACATTAAGACTTTTATTTTTGTCTAAAAGTTTGGATACTTCTGTGAGTGCATGTGTGTGTATATAGCTTTTTGTTTGTTTGTTTGTTGTTTTATTTTTGAGACAGTATCTCATGTATCCCAGGCTGTTCTGAAGTTGCTGTGCAGCTTACGATGACCCTGGACTCTTTATCCTATTGATCTCACTTTCTAAGTGCTGGGCTTACAGGTGGGTGTCACCTCACATGATTTCAGATTGCATTTTACAGTTAATTCAAACTCACTGACTTTTTTGTTTTGCAAGGAAGGAGGTGAGGTGTTTAGAGCTGTTATTTGAAAGGTGAATCAAACAGGGGAACATCAGAGCCTGAAAAGAGTTCATTAGATGGTTATCATGGAGTAGGTGGGATGTGAGAAGCCTGCTGGGGGAAGGGTACAGAGAATGGATGGAAGAGAGGCTTAGACTACTGTGAATATGTATTAGAAAATGACACTGCTTTTCATTGGTAAAACCAGCTTCTTCAAATATAGACTAAAAAGATGTTAACCATATAGTGGCCTTGGATGCTGTATCTGTAAGTTGAACTGAAATATTAATGAAGCATTGTAAGGAAGCATTCCTTTCTCTGTGGTCCATAGTCGAGCTTATCTGGATTGGAGAGCCTTAACCTACCATAAAGTATAATAAAATTCCTAGGAAGCACCACTTACTTTTTGTAACTCAGGGAAGCCACTGATTAAATAATTATCCCTGGTAGCTGAAAGTGGATTGCAAATTCGAGTTTAATCTAGTCTCCAAATTGCAATCTTCCTGAAATACAACAATCTGAAAAGAAATGCACTTTTTCTGGGATACAGTATGCTGAAGAATTTAAGGCCACAGAGACAACAGAGATGAATAAGATAGACTAAATATGCCATACCTTATCAGCGTACTTAAAACATTATGGAGGTACAGGTTTATAATGCTGTCTTTATATTTGCTGCAGACATGCCATTTACCTGTCAGCTTCAGATTTCAAGTGCTTTCTATGGGGCATTCACAATTAAATTCTATGCCTCTGAAGCAATGGGCTGAGGATTAGCCACAGACTTGAGAGAGATTTTCCCATTGAGAGGTGTGGACTTAAGAGGGGCAGTGGTACAAATCAAGAGTCATAAGTGAGACATATCTTCAATTTCTGCCTGTGCCTTTTTTTAAACCTAAGCATATAATATTAGGGAAATGGCTTTTCTCTATCAACTTTAGCTCATTTGTGAAAACGGGAATAACAGCACTGATTTCACAGGACTGTGGCAAGGCTTAAGAGGTATTTGTGCAAGCACATAGCACGGTATCTAGCAGCTTATAGGTGCTGAACAGACAATAATTATAGTTACTGCTTCATCCATGTAGTTTTTCTTTGAATATTCCCGATGATGTAGAAGCTCCATGAAACAGAATGCTATATTTGGTTGTAAATTCTCATGTAAGAATTTAATTTCCTGAGGCTTTCAATTCTTGATCACTGGTCTGCTGTTTTGTGCTCTGAAAGGACAAGTGCATTTGTTCTTCTGGAGGGCAAAACTTCAACTACTTGATGAGGGCCATCACAACTCCGTCTAGTTTTCCTAGTTAGCCTAAAAGGATGTTTGGAGGATGTATTTCCTAGTTAGAAGACCAGAATAAGTATTCTATGGAATTGGAAGTACTGAGTTATGAGATATCTGAATAGGCAGTGTCTGTTTCTTGTCTCTGAATCAGGTTAGCCATTTTTTAATGTACATTTATGGTTCTTTTATGTTGGCGTGAGTTTTATTATTTGGTTATGATTTTAATTCTTCTACAATCATTAATTTTACTCTAACATTCCCTGTTTGATCAGGAAGGGCCCTGAAGTAGTTGTTAGAGATAAAAGATACTAGATATTTCATTTTTTTATATTTGACTTTATCAAGTGATCCATGGGGAATTTATACAACTTAATCTGAAGGAAATTTACCTGAGCTTTAACTGAGTTCATTTTCTCAGGATCTTCTTTATATTTAGTATACATGCGATTATTCATAAATCAGATGTTTAGTGAGTGTCTTTCATTTGTTCAGGGTGAGGGCTGGAGGTTTGACATGATTTGCATTGTGAAGGATTTTGTTGTCCAGTCCAGTCCAAATGTCTAAAGAGCTTTATTAATGATAACAGAGGGAGCAGAGCACACGGAACTATCTCAGAGAAGGCATATAAGTTCAGGCTCAGAATTACACAAAAGACTGGAGAATAAATAATTTCTATAAAGCAGGGAGAATTAGTGAGAGACACTAGGTAAGAGAGAAATGAAGAACCTGTCAGATAGGGGGAAAGGGGCACAGGCCTGGAAAGAAAGCAAACATGGTGCATACGAGGAACTGTCTGACAGTGTTCAATATGGCTGATGCATAGCACAGACGATTGAAGGGCAGGAAAGTATCAGGGCAGGATCCCGAGAGGACATGTATCACGTGTTAAGGGGACTGAACTTTATCTAAATCAGTGATGGGCCTTTTCAAGGCTTTCCATGTAGTAATAGTGAGGTTTTCAATACAGAACCCATTGTATTTGAAATTTAACAGTAGGTAAGCCTAGTTCTGCAAATCAAATGGATGACTTTGATTTTTTTCTGTTTGTTAGAAACTGATTATAGAAGAAGTCACTTTAGATGGACTGAGAAGACAGGAAGGGCGAAGGAATGATGAATTTCATTTGAAGCATGTTGAGTTTGATGTATCTTTGCTACTTCCCATTGAACATGCTTAGTAAGTTAAATACATAGGTCTGCAGTTAAAGACGCAATGTGGATTGGATTGTATAGTTGTCAATCATCAGGTGAGAAAGGTATTAAAGCCATAAGAATAGATTCAAAACAAGAAAAATGTTCTGTGTTGAGTAGTATTCCTCCTTTCTAAAATTCACGTTTTACTTGGCACCTCAGAAAATGATATTATTTGGAAATAAAAATCTTTGAAGATTTAATTAGTTAGTGTTATGTTGATAATGAAGTGGGCCGTAACTCAATGGTTGACATTCCTATGAGAAGAGAAAAAAAAACCAAAAACCGCAGAGGCATTCATAGCAGGAGTATATCCTATGGTGATGATGGGGCAGAGGGAAGAATTCTGTATTTAGAATTTTTGCCAACCATCACCACCAACTGTCAGGGCTGAAACGGGGTAAAGGATTCAGTTTCTAAAGCCATTTGTGTCATGGTATCTTGTCATAGTGGCGTCAGGAAGGAAATACCAATATGAAACTGAGAAGCATCACAGTCAGAGAATTAAAGGGAGACCGTAAAGAATTTGTCAGAATGGAAGAAGGAAGAGGAGGAGGAAGAGGAAGAGGAGGAGGAGGAGGAAGAAGAGGAGGAGGAGGAGGAGGAGGAAGAAGAGGAGGAGGAGGAGAAAAGGAGAAAAGGAGAAAAGGAGAAAAGGAGAAAAGGAGAAGGAGAGAGGGACAATGTCACAAAAGTTAAAGAGATTCCATTAAGGATAAAACATACTCACCAGAGCCATGGGCAGCATGGGTCAAGTCAGATATGAACCAAAATGTCCAGCCAATTAATTGGAAGGTAGTCAGGGAACTTGGAAAGCTCCAGTGACATGGCCATGTTAGGAATAAATGTGTATAGGAAGTAGAAATGGTACAGTAATAATTGTAGAGAATAATAGCTGTAGAAGAGTATGAGATAGCCACAGGGAAATGTGAGACTGGAATGGTGGCTTTTAAGGTTAGAAATCCTTGTTCAGCACAATGGCTGGAAGAAGCCCAGGGAGGTGGAGGAGATGTCTTTAGAATTGATGGAGGATCCTCAATTGAACCATATCTCTGAGCAGATTGAAAGTGGGTGTACTAGGAGAAAAAAAGGAAAGTGGCTGGAGAAGTGTAGACACATTTTAGGTTCACTGAAAAGGTATCAACTTTCTCTTTTTCTGTTCGGGGAAGCTCCTGGCTGACTGAATGGCTCTGTGGTCCCATTAGAGGGTGGGAAAGCTTTATAATAATTTCTTTGCAGAATGGAAAGAACAGTTGACACAGGATTGTTGGGCAGCATCAAGAGTTCAGCTGAAGATAAAGACCTGTTGTAAACGGGATGCATTTGTGTGTGTCCAATAATCCCCACAGAGGCCAGGGTATTTGAGTTGATTCTGATCTCAAAGTTCTAGGAAAAGCAGAAAGTGTCTTCAGTGTGACAGGGTATCTGAGGGAAATAGTGAGGAGGTGACTGCGGAGTTAGCCCTGAGCTCTAGTTCAAAGGGAATAGAACATAAGGTTGAGGGTGCTGAGAGCCAGGGAGAGAAAGGGGACACAGGTGCTTAACGTCCACTGGAGGAAAAAGAGGATATCCCTTTGCTAAACCTGTTTTGCTCCCAGCTCTGTACTTGACTAGCGGACAGTTAGGAAATAAGCTGGGATGGGAGAAAAACTCAACTACTATTAGGTAAACATACATGGGTCATGACGAATGCTCATGGTATCAGTCTCTTCACCAATTCTGTAGAACTCAGGGGGCAGAGCCTGATGAAAAGCTGCATTGACTGTGTCTCCTCTTCCATGTTCTCAAAATGATTCCATTTATGAGTCACCTTTTCTCCTCCTATTAGCCAAGCTGACTTTCAGTGAGTGCATTCTTCTTATTTTATTCTTAGCTGTACATTTATCTTTTAAAATGACCCTCACATTCACTTTTCTGCAGACACCTACCAACTTAAAGCAGAAATGTGGTAGCTTCACAATGCATCTCTCTAATTTTGCACCACTTGAAACAAATACACGTGCTGGGAGGTGCTTACCCACAGGGCTCTGTGGTTGGTGGTGGGTCTGAGAAGTTGGCTCCTCAGGGGTAATGGCTACACAAGCAGATAATGTCTCAAATTGAAATTTGTTATGTATACTCTTGACACAAAATTACGTTCTGTTATTTTAAAAATGTTATGTGCCGTAGTTAAAATTAACTCTGTTTCAAGTCATTTAAATCCAGAGGATATATATAAGGGTTGGAACCCTATCTATCACTGGTTTTCTTCTCTGTCTCTACTAGAGTACAGGAAAAGATGAAGTAATTTTGAAGATAGTTACTTCATGAATAGAGCAGTGTGGTGATTAGGGATCAAATTCAATGCATTTTCTCTGAACAAGAGGAAATGCTCCTCCTCAATAAGAATCAGGGAGGTCTGTGAAGTAGCCATTGTCTGCTGTGATAAAACAATTTCTCCTGACGGTTTGTTCAGCTGAAGACCATGCCATTTAGGGAAGAAGTGATTTCTAATTGAATTAATTAATTCATTTAAAATGTCATAAAACAAATTAGAACCAAGTGCTCCTTTTGTGCAGGGTGAGTTTCTTCAGAGGCCCGTCTCTGTGACCTGAAATGACAATCTGCTTGTCCCTGCATATGGTCCTTGCTCACTACGTGAGCATCTAAAGTTCCTTGTGTAGTGACACAGGTCACAAATGGATTAGGACTCGCCCTCAATTCTGCATCTTTCCTTGAAAAAGACCTCACATCCAAATAGCGTTGTGTTCTGAGGCAGGAGGAGTCAGGACTTGAGCACACAAGTTATGAAGAAATAATTCAGGTCACTATAGTGAGCCAAGCATATCAAATTCATCCCTCTCAGAATCCACACTCCTCTCCACTCTGAAGGCCAGAAGAAAAGGTAAGACAGTGAATATTTTTGGCTTTGAAAGCAACATGGACTCTTCATTGCATATTCCTGATTTGTCTCCTGGGTCTGCTCTAGAGTAACGCAAGTTACTGGAAGTGTGATGACACGTCACACGCCAATGAGGGCCATGGACACGTGTGGATCCAGATAAGTAGCGTGCTGTTGGAGATTCAGTAGTGGATAAGGAACATAACATTTGCAATGTCCTCTCTTGAAATGAAGACTAAAGTGAGAGTCTTCTTGCCTGAATGAAACGAGGAATAAATAATTCAGAAAGAAACAATGGCCCGTGTAAGGTGCTGGGTTAGGAATCTGCAGGCGCTGCTGCAAGGTAATAAGAGAACTTTCAGGCTGGAATGCAACTGAATTGTATATAGATTCTCTAATCTAGTTTAGATTCTAGATAGTTTAGATTCTGTAACTGGCATTTGGGTATATTTCCCCCAAGATGATCCATACAGTATTCTTTTAATGTTGCTTTATTTCTCTGTAGAATATTTTATTTTTATTTTATTATCATAGCTTTTGAGTGTTTATGAAGCCCAGGCTGGCCTTGAACTTGTAGCAATCTTCCTATCTCAGCTTGCTACATGCTGGAATTACAAATATTGGCTTTCATAGCCTCTTGAGACTAGTCTTGTTCTTTTAAAATTCAGGGGTGTATTTACGTCTGTGCTGTAACTCTAATAATTTCACTAATTTGGATCTAATTGGGACAACATTTTTTAAGGCATTTAGTGTGGTGGCATATGACCATGGTTACACAAGAAAATTTAGAAAGAAGCAAAGCCTTCTTAAATGCTTGTTGAGACTTTAACTCAGAATTTCCGGAAAATCGTTTGACCACAGTGCATTTCTTTAACCCCACCACTCCAAGGATGCTAGTGCTGTATTGGAAGCAACCTGTGAGAAGGCTGGTGTAAGTCTTGCTGAATGTGTGCTTGTTCATCCCAGGGCTTATCACATAGTACATGATCTTGGTCGGTTCAGTCTGCTACCACTCTCTCTGCTGTGCCTTTCTTCTCAAGTCCTGTCTAGTGTGTGCATTTCTGTTTACAACCATCCATTCTTTTAGGGATTTAAATTTTTTTTTTATTATTTTTATTTTAATCCCTCTCTCTCTCTCTCTCTCTCTCTCTCTCTCTCTCTCTCTCTCTCTCTGTGTTGTCTTTCTCTGTGTGGTATGTCTCTGTGTGAGTATGTACACAGAAGCCAGAGGAGGGTTTGGATGTCCTGGAGGAAGTGTTGCTGGTGGTTGTGAACTGTCTGAAGCCTGGTCCTCTGAACCAGCAGTAAGTGCACACTTTTAACTATAGAGCCATCCCTCTGGGCCCACCTGTAGGGATTCTAATCACACATATATTAAGCTGCTCAAAGCTGTCTCGCAGCTTTCTTTGGATTCTCCTTTTTGCCATTCTCTGTGCTTTGTTTTACATTGATATGCTTTCAAACTTACTATTATTATTTTGCTATAAGTAGTCCATGAAATTCCATTAACTGGAATTAACTGGAATATCTAAAAAAATTATATATTGTTTGATTTTGGTGTCCTCTCATGCATCTCTTTTAAACGATCACCCTGTTCTTTGTGTTTGTAACAGAAGAATATAGTTATACAAATGAATTTAATGTTCTTGTCTCGTGTTTTTGACACCTGTGCCAGTTCTGGGTTGGTTTTGATTAGTTGATTACAGCTTTTTTTTTTTTTTTTTGTTTCTTTGATGCTTTGTAAAGTTTGATTAAATGCCGGACACCAAGAATTTTGCATTGTCGGGTGCAGGATATCCTTGTATTCTTATCAAGAGTCACATGCTTTGCCATGGGATGCATTTTTCGTGTCTCATTTTTATACTCTGCAAGGCCTAACCAGGAAAGCATTTTTTTATCTGGGGCTGTTTGTCTACGAACTGAGCAAGTGCTTTTCTGGGTACTCTTTCTGATACTCGTGATTGGCAAGGCTTTTGTTAACTTCCTAGTAGGAACATCAATGGTTACTGGTCTGTGTTAGACCCTAGGCATTGCTCCTTCAGTCCTGCTTGGGTACATTCTTTCTTATCATGCCCTAATGGTCACCGGGATGAAGAGCTGACTGAGACACTCTGCAGATTTAAAGTATTTTCTGTGAAACTCTCTAGATTTTGAGATTGCCCATGAGCAGTTTAGCTACCTTGGACACTCCCATACCCAGGCTTGCCTCTTTAACTCATCACTATAGGTGGAGCTCTGCATAGTTCTGATTGTTCACTACAGCAGGCAGACATTTTCTCTAAGCATTTTGCTGGGGAAATTTTAGTACTTATCTCGCTTATTTGTTCATTCACCCTGTGTTTTCCAATTTCCAATTTTTCAGAGAAAAATAATTTATACTTTTAAAAGTTGGCTTTATTATTTCCAGTAAGGGGGCAAGCATAGTCCTTGTCATTCTGTTACCCCATTTTGTTTGAGTTTCAAGTTTTCCAGGCTAATTATAAAAATAAAGTGAGTGATAGATCATTGGGTTTCTATGAGAAATTCTGGAGGAGGCTTTTGACTCCAGGAGAGCAAGGACTGAGAGAGGAGGTATCACCTCAGCTGTACAGGATGGGTGTACAGCTGACCTTTGTTCCTAGGGGGTTTTCAAACCTAAGAACGGGTGAAAAGAAAAGGAATGTGGCTCATGGCATTCTGTCCCAAGAACTCAAGAGAACCCATTACACATTATCGTGCTGGTTCTTAGAGTAATCTCCAGTCAGATTAAATGACACCTGATTTTCAAAAGTGTGACTTCTCAATCTTCCATGGGCTCTCTCATGCTCTTGCTCTCTCTCCCTCACACACACACACACACACACACACACACACACACACACACACACACACAAAGAGAGAAATATATATAGAGAGAGAAGCACACATGCATGCACACACAGAGATAGATAGATAGATAGATAGATAGATAGATAGATAGATAGATAGATAGGTGCTAGGTGCTAGAGAGAGAGAGGGAGAGAGGGCAGGGAAGAGAGAGAAGCACGCATGCATGCACACACAGAATAAGGCTGGGAAGCTGCACATTGGTGGAGTGCTTCTGCAACATGTACAAGCCTTGCACTGATCCCTAGGAGAACAAGGCTAAAGGAAAACAGTAGAAGAAAATGATTTATAAATTCTTTCAAAATAGCAGGAGTAGCTAGCTGGCTATGTAGGGGGTGTGCAAAGCAAAATTACACATAATTTCTATGTGGCGTAAATTTTGGGAATTGTTCACAAACAACTTAGACCTTGAATGCTAAGTATAAAAATGTCACGTTTCTCCATCATTCTGTGTTTGCCTTTCTTTTGTTTCGCTGTATATCTTAAGACATGAGGTTTGGGAAGGGGAATAAAGAGAAAGAAGCAAAAATAAAAATAAAAAAGCCACAAAAATTTTAGAACCGGTTATTTGAGTTTACACAAGGCTAAGCTGGTTGATTACTCTGAAAAGCCAAATCCATAGCTGGAATGTGACAATGACACCAAAGTGTTTGTGTCCCCTGAAAGGCCTGGCAGGGCCTGCCATCGGGTACTTTCCATAGTAAAGTCAGCTCATCCTCTCTTTATAACCTCTTTAATTCTTAGATGTAAGTGTTACTAGTCCTGGAAAAAGGCCCCACAAATCACCTTTAGTGCTTGGCCACCTGGTTCATTGGCATAAGCTTCTTAAAGATTGGACTTTAAAAGAGCTTCACATTCAGGTAGAGCAAGGGGCAATGTTGTTGAAGACACATGCATTGGTTGTGAATGAAAGTAAGAAGCGACAGTAGTTGGCTGACTAAGAGATCCATTTAGATTTCATGCCAGAGAAAGTGATGAAATAGAATTTAGATTTGGGGGTTCTGCATAGTTTCTGGATATTAGATTCCCACTTTCCATGAAATTGGGACTGTTTAGCCCTTGCTTACGAGTTGAGCTTATCCACTGTCCAGGAGTAAGATTCTCAATAATCAACGCCTCCCCCCCCAACCCCTGTCCCTACACATGCAATTTAGATTATTCCCATAGAGTTGTCTATGTTGTACCCAAGATATAACAAACACTGGGCATTGGTGACTTTTAGGCTTCAGAGTTTGAGTCGATTTCCTTAAGCCTTAGATTAATTCGGGGTTAGACTGTAATTAGAAACTCTGGCAAGAAACTGGGGTAACCTCGCTAATTATTTATATTTATAAGCTACTTTTATTGATATGAATGTCCAGGGAAGTTTCTTTCTTCCTGAGCTAACTTTTTTTGAGCTTTAATTAAAATTGAAGAGTCCCTTTCCTTTCTGGTTTACCTCCTACATGGCAAAAGCTTTTTGTTTCTGTTCTTCCCCAGCACTCAGGCAGTTTCTTTAAGCCCAGCTGCTCTAAGCAGATAGTTACTAAGCTGAATCTCTGCATGGGAGAACAAAGGCCAGCTGTACACCCACCCTGTACAGCCAGAAGCCAAAGTAATCACCTTCAGTGGCAACTAGAAGCAATGGGTTATCCAATGACCAGGTGTCACTCTGGACGAAGAAGTATGAGGGACACCGTTTTCATCAGAAATTTGAGGACAGTAGAATTTTTAAAGTTAAAATCAAAGGAATGAGAAGAATAGAGGTGGATATTATTCACCTACTAGAGAAACAAAGTCAAGGAGTCAGAAGAAAATATGTAATAAGTATGACATTCATTTGTATAGTTTTTCAATATTTTAGCTACATACATGCTAAAACATGTGTATTCATTGTTTTAGAACCCTGCCAAAAACATTGTTCATCCTATATTCCAGAAACAGACTCCAATTGGTGCAGTTGCTAGCCACAGGCTAGTCACAGCATTCAGGACGTTAGCATGCTTTGGTTTTGTTCTGAAAATCTCCTTCCGGATCCTGAAGATAGAATGATGCATCGCCTCATGGGAAGTATATGCTGGGACTGCAGGCCATAACCTACATCAAAGCACTACGCCAGGAGCTGTGTTAGCACCTCATTTACACTCCCCACACTAGAATCCAAGGTATGGAAAGTATCATGTCATGTGTTTTCCTTACACTTATGTATCACCTATACCTCACCCTGAGTTAAATGAGTCCCTGTTTCCTTTAGAATTACGCGTTTGGGAACGAGAGGAAAGTAAGAGGGAGGATAAAAAGAGGAGTAGAAGGATAATCTAATTTGCATTTTATTTACCAATTCTAAATCTACACTGGAACGTTGTTTTTAAATGCCTAGTATGGATTTCTGTTATACTTTTCAAAAGGGGGAGCAAAGAATTAAATGTCTAGTCTGTTGGTGGCTGAATTTAAGGAAACTACAGGCATAAGAGCAATTGTTTTTAAGACCTTACCAATTTCTTTCCCTTTTCTTGAAATGCTGCTTAGATGTACTGGATAAATAGTGATTATGGATGGAGATTTACACTAACAGATGATTCGGTTTATAACCCCTGCACCTCAGACCATCCTGCTGACTTTTACAGAAAGCTATATAAACTGTGCATTGGCATCTAACAGCATCCAAACAGCGTGTCCAAATCACAAGTATTCAAACACAAATGAAATCGAGAGGTTAGAGTTGATGCAGTGAACAAGTCTAATAAAACTTCAAATTGGCCGAGAAACCCAGCCCCACTTCCAATGCATGTTGATTTTTTTCTACTTTATATTCAACAAAATTAATCTATGGGAGGGGATCCTGATGGGTAGGGGGTGGCAAGGGGAGGAGTGAGTTATTGACCTACATGGATGAGATCTTTTTTTTTTTTTCCCAGAGGCAGGTCCACCAAGATATCTATGAAAATGCAAAACTATAAAATGAGATTTTTTTTTCCTTATTGATTGGTCAGTTGGTAAAAGGTGGGACAATAAGAGGAATGTACAACCCCCTAACCCCACGCATACATTCTAGACTGTGAGGTTGCAGTAGAGGGGTTATCCATATCATTTGAACTGACAGGAATTTGAAATGTTATAAATAGGTTTCCTGAGCCCTACCATTATTTACTGTTTGACTGTAATGTCGGTGTCTTTCTCCTTCTTCAATATTGTTTGCACTTTACCTTTGTGAAAAGTCCTTGATTGAACCATACGAGGGGAGATATTTCTATCTCTCTGTGGAATCAATGAAGATGTGTTTACAGGTCCCTGGCACAGTGTACACACCACAATAATGGATCTTAGTCAGTGTTGATAGAAAGCTCTTTTTCTTCGTTACTTGTCAATCTTTGTATCTGTTACTTGATTGCATCATAAAAGGCTATTTGGCCAAGCACTGAAACAACAACTCTATCAGTCAAGCTGAAGGGGTAACTAAATCTATTCAGCTTTACCAAACAAGCCGCTTTCAACTTGAAAGCTAGCTTCATTTGCCTCTCCATTTCATATATGTTACACATGCTTACATTTTTAAATGCTTTCTTTCCACCCACAGTGGTTGAAATTAAAGTGTAATTGTGAAGGAATAGCAGTGCTATCTCAGTTGAAGCTGAGAATTGTGTATATGATAAAGGGATTCATTAATTCATGGAAAGGAGACTTAAGTTCCTAGAAAAAAGAAAAATTTCTAGACACACATCGAGGTCTCTTCTTCCAGTTAACAGAACCAGTTTGAGAGTTTAGGAAAAAAAGACAAGCCTATCAGCTATCCATACTCCACATTTACATAGGAGAACTTAGCAAATCATGCACTGAGACTGGAGATGAGAATTTTCCCCTTCTGGTCATTTCACTGACAGCTTCATTATACTAAATTGGAGATCCGTCCCTTCATCATTTGACCTCTAGAGCTATTAAAGGTTGAATCTTACTGCCAGCCACCTTGAGGCTGGCCCAGGATATCTGGGTCAGTACTGATTCTATGCCCTTGGGCTCAAATTATAATTATTTTTAGACTAAAACAAGAGTTAAATTGGCACATATGATGGAGATGATCAGATATGGGAACACTTTTTCAGGGAAACTATTTATCACTGTCACTATTTTTCTCCCAAAATTTGCCAGAATCACTTATCTGGAAAACCATGGCCACAGAGCTTAATAGAAGATGGGAAGTAGATCCATCACTAACATCACTGCAAGTTCCTAACTATGAGGTAGTGGGGATACATTTTACCACTGTACACATCTCATTACTGTAACAGACAGTGGATAATAAATGTGCAAAATAAATTTTAGAGAGCAGAATTAGGTTTTGAGATATAGGGAACTCAGCATTGAGGAAAATTAGTACTAAATTCAGTTTTAATATAAAGAATCTGTTTTTAAATGTACAACTGTCTGTTCACTAATTTTTGTTATTTAAAAAATGTTTATTGCTTTTATTTTATACGTATGGATACTCTGCCTTTATGTACATGGACTATGTGCCCTCAAAGGCCGGAAGATGGTGTCAGACCCCCTGGAATTCTAGTTAAGGACAACTTTAAGCTGCCATGTGGATGCTGGGAACAGAACCCAGGCCCTTCTGCAAAGACAGCAAGTACTCTTCAATGCTAAGCCATCTCTTCAGCTTCCAGATGACTTCTCTTTACAACTAGTCCCTGTGTAACAAAGCGATAGCATATATCAATACTCTCTTGGAAATCTATGCCACTGTTTACCCTGCAGAGGTTTGTGTTCTTTGAGAATTTCTTACAGTGTATTTTGATCATATTTATCTATCTCCCACTCCTCCCAGGTCTATCCTCCTTTTCTACCCACCCAACTTTGTGTCTTTTTGTTTTTAACTCATCAAGTACAGTTGTTGCTGCTTATGTACTCTTGGGGCCGGCCTTCCTTTAATTGGAGCATTGACAATTCACCACAATGAAGATTATTTTTTAAGTGGGATTGGACACTTTCTGACATAGAAGCTGAGACCTGGAAATATTAGATGATACGCTGAAGTTCTTATTATTCGCAGCTGGGGAAGAGGGTTTTTGAACTGCTACCTCTGGATGCCCTGTCTGATCCTCATTCATGTTCACCACTAAGGTGGTGAGATTGTCTAAATAATCAAAGATCAGTGGTGAAATCCACATTGTAGTGTAAAACATGGCCTTGAGTTGGCACCATGGCTCAGTGGGTAAAGTCCCTTGCCTCCATTCCTGAATCCTGAGTTTCTTTCATTCACAGGACCCACATGGTGGAAGAAGAGAACTGCCTCTGGAAAGTTGTCCTCTGACCGCCACATGTATGGCATGACATGTATGTATTTACAAATAAATGTAATAAAGATGGTGTGTGTGTTTTTCCACCAGGACTGTGGAAGTCCATTAATTTATTTATCTCCACAAACATGTGTATATACATATATATATATGTATATACACACACACATACATATTAATCCCTTGATTAGTTACAAATTAGTCCCATTACAGTTAGCATTTGAAAATCTTTTGGCATCATCTTGTATTTATAATCAACAAAATTTGGCTTTTGAGAACACGGCTTCTTCCTCTGTAAGCCAACTCTAAGATTAGATTTGAATACAGGAGGAATAGTTGGGAAGCAATTCAGGAGACATCATTAGGAAGTGGACAAATGAGTCAAAAACTGAAGAAAACTTCTAAAGGAGAGAAGTGTGGTGTTATTAAGCCAATTGCAGTGTGTCATTTCAACCAGACAAGTATGGAACTCAACAAAAGATGTATTAACATTTTAAAAAAAAAAAAACAGAGGAGGTGCAAGAGTAGACAACTAACCAGCACTTGAACTGTGCTGCTTGAAGCTGCCCATGGGAAGCACTTCTTCGGCACTTGTGAGACTCTAGTGTTCCATGTCTATGTGAGCTCCTGCATCATCAAACGAGCTCAGGCACACAGTTTCAGGTGCAGCCTTCAGGAATCAAACACCACAGCTTCCTGGAGAGCCTCTGGTGTTCAGCCCACGGTCCAAGACAGAAGAAACTGGAATCTGATGTCAGCAGAGAATGATGTATCTTCGTCATCGTTGTCGTCATCAATAGCAGAAATAGCCACCCGGGAAGAGCACAGCCCCACTACGTTTTCCTACATACTGCAGATGGGAAGGAGAGTCCTTTTCTCTCAGTTAATCCTTTTATTGTCAGCTCTTGAACACACCTAGAGGCATGTCCAGAGATCAGGCCAAGTTGACGTTTAAGACCAACCATCATAGACAGCCATTTTTATTTCTTCATAGCTACTCTCTATGCCATAATTGCTCATTTTCTTTTTTGCAAAATGTTCAGAAATCTTTCAGGGTTTACCTATGAGATACTTTGGTCCTCTTTCTGTTCATTGCTTGCCCTTAACTACACAAGCCTAAGTGATGTGGGGGCAGTGGAGAGGAACTCCTCCAAGGGCAGAAGAGAACAGACAGCCCAAGTAAACACTGAGAAATATTTCTAACAGGCAGGGAAGGAAAAAGAAGAAAAAAGAAAAAAGTTTGAAACATTCATACATTGTTTTACTTCACCTACTTTGTAATGAAGTGAGAAATAACTTTTATTTTTTATTCTTTATTATTTCAGCAGTAAATAAACACACTATAGCTTAATACTTACAGTTTGAGCTCAGAACTTAATATAGAACCTGTTTCTTCTAATGAAGATTCTTACTCTCACTCTCTGTCTGTCTTTCTTCCTCCCCTCCCCTCTTTCTCCTCCTCCTCCTTCTTTTCCTCTCTCCTTCTCCCTCTCTCCCTTCATCTCAATCTGTCATCTACCTATCTTCTATCTATCTATCTACTATCTATCTATCTATCTATCTATCTATCTATCTATCTATCATCTATCTGTCTATCTATCTATCTATCTATCTATCTATCTATCTATCTATCTATCTATCTCTCCCTCTCCTTGATATGTGCATATGCATATGTGCCTTTGTGTGTTTAAGTGGCAGTGTGTGCAAAATGGCATGTAAAGATAATATGTACCAAATAGTGTTGCTTAGAGTATTGGACTGATACTAGCTTCTAGTATTTCAGAAATGTTAGCCACCATTATCATCATTATTGTCATTGCATCAGCTTAGTGGGGAGAATGTACATGGAAATATAACTCATTTTGAGGTGTGTGTGTGTGTGTGTGTGTGTGTGTGTGTGTGTGTGTGTGTGTGTTTGTGTGTACACATGCACATGCTTTAAATTGGAGAAAATAAGATATAATAATGAAGGTTAGAATCCTGGAGATAATTAATAAATTTTCTCCGAAAAAGGAACTGACTACATTAGCTTACTTAGCTGACTCTCTAAATCACCATCTCTCGGGTAGAATTTTGAACAATTTCCTATTAACTAACATAGTTGATTTGCAATTGAAAATTCAGAGTTGAATGAAGGAAATAGACGTAGGAACTATGAGTCTTAAGAGGCCTAGTTTACTTAAAACTGATTAACATTTCAGATTATAAGTCTCTTTGTTTACTGGAAAAATGTGTTGATAAATAAATGTGTCACCACAGGACCTTCAGTGTCACACTAAGGCACATACGATTTGACCTTCTAGTAAGATATTGTGACTAGTTACTAAGCCCTGTGCCACTTCATCAGTAGAAGTCTGTATGTGGCACTGTAGTTTCTGTGCAATAGCTCAAACAATACTAACTGAATAATTGTCATTTGTATCCCCATATTTATATGAGTCAGGAATTGACTAGTGTGGTACCCAGTCAAGGAAGAAGTAGTGCCTGGATGCTGCATGTCTGAAATGCTCAGCATCATGAGCAATCAGACCTGATACAGCATCCCTTCACCCACTAACCATTGAGAAAACTAGGAAATTTTTTATTTATGCTTATTAGAATACTATGTATGCATTAAAGTAACAGAGTTAGAATTAACACATACGTTTTAAAAGTGAAACATCATTTTTCCAAGAATCGTCTACTATTACTGGGTCATTTTGATTTATGCCTCCAATTATTCCTTCTTCTACTTGGTAGTTTACTAGGGACTCCATAAATAACATGGCATTTAAGCTGATGCTTGGGGGAGAAGTATGTGAATATAAGATTCTGTTAATCTCCCGTAAGTCTTGGTCTGACTGAGTTTTAAGTCAACATTAAGATCTTAGAGATAAGTTCTCCTGGCAGAGAAGTGGGTGTATATTAATTCTTGAAGATGAGAACTTGCCTCAGACATCTGGTTAACTTATTTTCTTTAGTCTTTATTTGGACCAAGAAGGAAGGAACAATGTGTTTTGTGACAACAATTTAAAAATCTAAAAATATGACAAGCAACAGTTTGGGGAAAGTAGTACGAGGCGAGTATGAGAACTCAGCAGTTTAGAAACCTAATGGCCAGCACAGACAAAACATAAGCAAGTGGGGTACAGACATCACAGCTGATTGAAATGACCTTGTTCCTACCCTAGCGCCGAAAGATTTGTTCTGAGCTGTGAGCTCATGCTTCCAGCAACTTCTTCCCTGTGTGTCTCTAAACATGGAGTAGCAAATCACAGTGTCATTTGTGGTGCCTCGTGGAATGCTCACATGGTTGGGTAGAGGGTGCTTGCAAGCTAGCTCATCCCGGAAGACTGGCAGAAGTTTGGCCCCTCCACTTTGCACTGACAGATCACAAGTCACACCAAAAACTGCCTGCTTTCAAAGGTGGGCTGTGATTGGCAGGATTGCTTACCTAAATGAGTTTCCCAGAACTCCTGTCTTAACCAATGGCATTGACCCCTGAGTACCAAAAGATCCTCCCCCGCCTGAAATACCCATAAAATACCAAATTACCAAATTTAATGCAAAATACCTTGCATTAAGCTAGAGAGAGAATGTTCCACTGACAATGTTCTCCTGGAATTCTTTGCTTTCTGTCAACTCTTAGTCTCCCCCCGCCACAACACATACCTGGGACCCACCTGGATGCGTTGACCCACATTCTGTGATTTCCTTCTTGGGGAATAGGCCAATTGACCATAAAGCCTAGTCATATGCCAAGAAGGGAAGCAGGACCCCTCAGGAACAGAAGGAGAGAAACAACCCACAGTCATTAAATTAAATTAAATATAAAGACACTCAATCATAAATTTAGAATCTGATGTACTCTAAGACACAGGGTTTTGATGGTGACTATATATTATTTGACTGAGTTGTGATAAAGGGTAGCAGAATTTAAACAAAGCATTTTAGAGCTGTGTTTTGAATTTCTGAGTAATACATCAAAGATGTTGAATGAGAATGTTTCAAGCCTGGCCCAATTTTAATTTAGAATTACAGAAGATCACTTATATTTTTATATTGCCTGACATGAGTTAAAAAGATAACAGGTGATCAGTTTGTGAGGATTTTGCTGAACTCTTACACTGCATATATGGGATACAACCACAAGCAAGTGTTTTCGTGGGGGGTTTTCTGGACAGGAAATGTTCTGTGTATAGAGTCTCCATTTATTCTACAAAACATGGTCTTCAAAATGGCCTTTCTACCAGGCTGAGAAATGAAAGCAGAGCCTGTTTCATTGGGTGGCAGAAGGTTGGCATCGGGAAGATGGTAGACATGTTATACATTGTTAAACAAGAAAACAATTCAGGCCACTAAAGTGAGTGCCACAATGATGGTAACTAACATTAGATGTCATAACTAGCTACATAGATATATTGATGTTATAAAAATCAACTCTAAACTTTATCTTTTTGTACATTTTAAAACAAAGAACGTAATGTTAACATTAGTAGGATTTACTTACCTTCTTACAAAGGTTTAATTTACTGATTTGTATTTTACGTGTATCTATGCATATGTGTATTGTAGAATCATTTGGAATAACTGATCTCCATGTGGTTCCAAAGATACTAAGTTAAACTGCAAAATCTAGTCCCTATATGCCTGCTACATCAGGCTAGGAAGGTTACTACAGAGTTTCTAGGTATCTTCTCTGTGATGTCTAACTACCTTTTTCTGGTGATGACATTGCAATCTCCTGACTATGAGGTGGATCAGTACTCAGTGGCTTTCTCCAAAAGGTATGATCACCCAAGGCTTTAGAACTTGCAATGAACAAGCTTAATCACAAACTGCCTGAATCTCATGAGGGGTCAGATTCTTTTAACTACTGAAACATTTTGTCCAGCAAGTCTGTTGACATCTTCCTTATGCATTATAAGAATTGGTCATACATTATTTTATTTATTTTGAATTAAATCATTATTTTATGTATGGATGTTTTGCCTGCACATATGTCTGTGTACCACATGCGTGCCTGGTAACTGTGGATACCTAAAAGGGCATTGGATCCCCTAGAACTAGACTTAAAGATGGTTATGAGCCTCCATATGTATTCTGGGAACAGAACCTGGGTCCTTTGGAAGAGCATCCAAAGGGCTGAGCTGTCTCTCCAGCCCCAATAAATTCTTCTATACATTGGGGACATATAGTTTTAATATTTTTAGCAATTACAGCTTTTAAATTCTATTTCATTTTTATTTGCCCAATCTGTGTTGAGAAGGGACTTGGGTCCTCTACTGGGAGAACATTTTGTCTAATTCTGTATCTTTAAGGAATGGATATATATATATATATATTCCATCATTTTAAATAATTATTCATTTCATTTTTGTATATAAAAGAAAATTATTTCTACCATAGTAAAATGTGACTCAATGGATGAAGTGCTTGCCAACAAGTCTAACAACCTGAGTTCGATCCCTGTGACCCACATCTTGGAAGGAGAGAACCTTCTGCAAGTTGTGCAAGTTGTGCACCATGGTGCACGTGCATGCACATTTGTGTGTGTGTGTGCATGCGTGTGCTCACACCCACACAAACACAAACAAAGTGAATTTTAAAATGTAAAAAAAATATGAATCTGTAATAGGTGCTCGTCTACGATTTCTTTGCCTCTATGTAAAAGGCACATGTCTTCCCATAGGTTCATTGTTTTACTAGTTTTAGTACATCGATTTAAAAAATGACAGCCTCTATTTTCTTTTCTGGCTCAATTCATATCAGGCTTGATATCAAGGTTTTGTAAATGTGTTTGTGGTTATCTGGTTTTATTTTTCTATTCTTGGAGGATTTTTCCTAAACTTTGTGTTATTTGCTGCTAGGAAGTTTGGCCCTGGAGTTTATATTGTGAAAAATTATTTTATAAATTCTGAAAAATATAAACATTATAGCATTGATTAAAAGATAAGAGAAGATAAAGCAATACAGAGTTTGCTGTGATAGAGACTATTCCAACCCTTGAAGGGTGCTCTTACATTTAAATGAGGTAACTCTACGAAAGTACTGAACACGGATCTTTGAAAGACGTACATGAACATGGAAATCACATAAAGTGTGTGGTTAACTTATCTAGCAGTCTCTGTAAGGTTGAATGGTACCTTCTGTGGACATTGCATTTTCCTTTGTTATTCTGGAATCACAGAGGAACAATGAAGGCACCAACAGTTCTCTCTGCTCCCTCACAGGCCCTACCTTTCTGTTCCCCACAGTGTCAAGGCTTTAGCAAATCGTCATACCTCTTGCTGGAGAACCAGGATCTTTGGTCTAACTCAGAAGTCATTGTTTCTCACTGTGAAGCATCAGGCTTCAGGGTGAATTGCATTCATCACCCTTTGTATGAGTCCTGCATGATTCCAAATTCCTTTTAACATGAAAAATCAGTTCTAGTGAGGATGAAATCAGAGAGGGATTTTCATAGCTTGATTTCTTTCCATTACTGATATTCTGATGTTGGACAGCACACCTGGCCTCTGTCAGCCCAGCTGTCCCTGTGTGGGCTAATATGGCATGGGAGTTCTGCAAAATTGTATGCAGACCTAGGCTGCTTGGTTGGTGTGACTACTTCCAGGCTCTGATGTGATACTGCTTTGGCAGCTGGAACTGACTCTAGCTTTTCCTTTCGGCCATGTGAAGTTAGCTTTTGAGCTGTCTGGCTCTGTAACTGTATCGTTTCACCTCAGGGGTGCTCTGTTGTAGTCCTACCACCTCTACACAGGCTGACTGTGGAGTGAGCCTGGCAGAAAGCAGTGAGTGGCTTAGTTGCTGTCATCAACAAATTTCATCTTCTTTCTCTAAACACCACTGTAGTTTTCTTTCTGACTGGCTCAGTAATAAAATGAAAGAGAGAGAGAGAGAGAGAGAGAGAGCGAGACAGAGAGACAGAGAGAGAGAGAGAGAGAGAGGAGGGGGCAGAGAGAGAGAGATTGAGAGAGAGGTAGGTAGGTATTTCCTTATGAGAGAGAAAAACCACTGGGATGATAGGGACAGTCTTGCATTTCCATGACCTTCAGAAGTGCCTTCAATATGACAGCATCATTTCTTTCCTATTTATAGTAAAAATATTGAAGCCTTTTATTTCCATTATTTTTGCAATGCTGCAACCTGGGCCTTAAGTATGATAGACCAAGGCTCTAATTCTGAGTTATACATCTGGGCCTAAGAATGTGGGATTTAGTGACCTATAAACTCATTTATGATGAGTGATATCTAACAAAGAGTAAAATATTTATCGTCTCTCAACAAATCAATATTTTTTTGTTTCAGTAAAGAATCTAACTCTTGGGTTTATGGTGTTTATAATAAACTCTACAGAAAGTCAGTGGCTGAGGAGAAGTCTCTGAAGTATACCATGTTGGGCAAGAAAGACATAGTTTTCTAGATTTATGACTCACAGGTATTATTTTCTTGGTCCTTTTGTAGATTATTCTCAATAATCCATAATTATTATCATGTCTCCTATTCCGTTGACTTTAGTTGGGGAGGTATTGGAGGAGTTAGGGAGGTAAAAAGACAGGTAAAATGATGTAGATATAAAGTATGTCTATATGAAGTTCTCAAAAATTAAAATAAAAAATAAAATAAAATAAAAAAATAAAATTAAATTAAATTAAATTAAATTAAAAAATAAAATAAAATAATTTATTTGAGAGGAACATTATTTCTTTAATGCTGAAAAGGTATATGATATTTTCAAAACCTCTATGAGTTTGAGTTCAATTTTCACTTTGTACTTACTGGATTTGTGCGTGCGGGTGCACATGTAGGCATGAGGCTAGTGTTGTGTAGCAATCAATTCATTAATTTACTCCTGAGTCGGGAATAACTCTTTGGAAATTATAATATGCATACTTTCAAATCCTGTTTGGACACAGAGTAAGTGCCAGGCATTCACATGACAGTCATAAATAGAACCAGAAGACATGAGGGTTTGAGAGTGAAATAATCAGCTCCCTTAGAGGATACAGTCAAAGGGAGCTAATAATACCTGTTGGATGTTAGAAAGAATAGAGAAGTTGCTCCACGTTGTAAAGTGAGAATAATGTAAAGTGAGAATAAGAATAATTGTCTTCTTCTATTTTTGGTCTATGAAATCATCTGACCAAAACAGAGGACTTCAGGGAGCTTTGGAAAATTTTTTCAGATGACCTTACAAGGAATTTTGCACAGTATTTACTGATGTTTGGAAAATAAGAGAAAATGCTAAGAGTGGCATTTACCCAATACATTCTTCAAGATGGACTATGGAGTGGGTGATTTTAGCTTCCTTTTACAAATTAGTATTTAATTTCATAAAAGTTATAGGTAGACATAATTTACAGAGCCAAATAATTTATAGGCCTTAGAAAACACGGTAACTTCCAGCCCTCTTCTGCTTCCTGGCACACCTGTAACTTCAGATATTTTGTTTGTTTGCTCACCTCTAAACCACACACTTACACTGATAAGTACTCACATTTCAGAGAGCCACTTTTTGTTCCATCATGAATCAGGGCAGCGATTTGAAGTTATTTTTTCCTAAGTTTTGCTGTGTTGAGTTTTCTGAGATGAGACCTGTGAATCTATTTTCATACAGCGTGCTGGACACAGGGCACCTGTTGCTGGCACCACAGGCACCTATTCTAGGGAAACATGGGGCAAATATGTAGTGGGTAAAATTTCAGTCTGTTTTCTTTCTTTTTGAATTCGTTGTTATTTGGAGCGCTTCTCCAATGTTTTTTAACTTCCACAAGTTTCACATTTTCTTCTAAGAAAGTCCCATGGCTTGCTTTCATCTTTTGCTCCTGGTAGTGCTTTCATCTCCCAGTTTTGCTTGAGCTTGCAACTTCTGAGATATTTTCTTCTTTTACCTCATATTTAGATTGATTCATTCTATTTATATGTATATAACTATAGTATACTGTCTTATCTACCAAAGGTATTGATTGTTTTGAAGGTTTGTTTTCCATTCATAGTTTTGTTCTACTTGGCTTCTCGCTTTCCTGGTTGAACCATTTCCTAAATATTTTAGTAGGTGAAATAGATTGAAAGAGGAGAAATACAGACTGTCAGTGGCAGGTCTGAGCTCATGGGCAGCGCTTGTCTGCTGTGGTTTTTCTTTAAGATCCTTGGCTGAGAATAACGTCATCTGAACTTCCGTCAGATGCAGAAAAGATGTCCCATGTTGCAAGTCCGCTGATTCAGAAATCAGGATATGCAATATCTTTTCTTTTTTTCTTTTTTTTTTTTTTGAGACAGGGCTTCTCCGTTGTAACTCTGGCTGTCCTGGAACTCACTCTGTAGACCAGGCTGGCCTCAAACTCACATAACTCACAGAGATCCACCTGCCTCTGCCTCCCGAGTTGGGGGATTAAAGGCGTGTTCCACTTCCAGGCTGATATGCAATTTCTTAATCATCTCAGTTTCATTGTGGCATACCAGACACTCCCAGTAAATGATAGCCCGCTAATTGTGTCCAGTTAAATCTATAGCTTTTCCCCAGGAATAGGGAGCATGGTGGCCCAGCTCCACAGAGTACAGGAGAGATATACATTGTGATTTTTCTCAATCACATTTTAAATCCATCTTTCCATCTTGATGCCACCTCTGGCCCCCTTTCTGAGGAACACAGCACTTTGGAATGTATAATTTTTCAGTTCTGCATTGTGAAATAGTCTGGTTGTAGGCTCTCTACTTCTGCAAACAAAATTATCTGTTACTTTCTATGCCATTTATCACTTCTCTCTTTTCTTCCTAGTTTTCAACATTTAGTTACTTCGCAAATTTGATCTAGTATCTTTTCCCCTGAGATTTATGGGTTTTTAAAGAAAATATTTATTTATTTTTATTTGATGTGTATGGGTGTGTTGCCCATATGTATGGCTGTACATCATGTGTGTGTGGTACTCCAGAAGCCAGAAGAGGGAATCAGATCTTCTGGAACTGGAGTTACTATTGGTTGTCAATAGCCATGTGGGTGCTGGTTACAGAGCCGTAGTCCTCTGCATGAGCAATAAATGCTTATAACCACTGAGCCATAGTTCCAGCCCTGGGACTTATGTCTTGAAGATACTTTTACTGTAATGTTTTTAGACAGTGAAGAGAAATTTCAACAAATTCTAAATTTTCTGTTTTAAAGAAGTTACCATAAGCTGTTGTCTTATTGGTGTGGGAATATTGGAGACAAAATAACCAGTTAGGAGGTGATAATGAGAATCATCTGTGAAATAAAGAAGGTTTGGAGGAGAAGTAGGATTAGTAGATAATTTCAGAGGAAAATTCAGCAGGACCTGTTGATTAATTTGGGTGGAAGGAAGGAAGAGGTGTGACGCCAGACTGTCAGGGCGAGCTAAAGAGAATGATGGTGGCTCTATGATTGGGAGTTATTACAGAAAGAGTCAGACTCAGATTTGATAGAAGATTACTCCCCAAGCTATGTGTTTTTGTCTTCTTCTAATTGAAAGTCAGGTTTCAATGGGGTTTAGCTGCAACATTGGAAACCTACTGTAGTTAGAGTAAGTGAAAGTAAATTATATGGGGAATTAGTTTCTATAAAATTACTGGAAGTAGTGAAGAGTAGACTGTATGAAGGGTCCAGGAATAACTTCCAGAATAAGACTAATAAGATGGCATGTCAGGAAAGCCCATGCTTCAGCAACCATTGATGTGGAAAATTGAGAAGTAAGCATGGTATTTGAGTTCAGGAGCCCATGAGCATAACTGTAGTCCAAGTGATAAGTATGATGTTGTCACCACATGTGTGTCTTAACACTCATGAGAAACCAGGCATCAGATAGTTTCTTTAGATGGAGCTAGCATTTCATAAGCTTGTTTCAGAGGAGCAACAATTAAAGTGGTGCAAATGGTTCTAACCTCCTACCTTTCTAGTATGCTGCGAGGACAGAGCACTAATGGAACTTAATTTCTCATTCATAACCCAGCTGCAGGGGAGGTATGGAGGAATAGTTTTTGCCTTTCCAATTTCATGTGTAGAAAAAGTTGTACTAGAAGGATGATGTTAAACTACACCGAAGCATGACTTCACAGCGTTAAACAAAACCATCTCCCTTGGTAACAGTATATACCACTGTGGAGAATCAACAATCCCATGAAACAATAAAACCAAGCAACACATTGCACACATTGCATTTATCCACTGTACAAATGAAGCACACACTAACTAGGGAGACGGCTCAATGGATAAAAGTTCCTGCTGTGCAGGTGTGAGGGTCTGAGTGTGAATCCTTAGGACTCGTGTAAAAAAACTGAGTAATGCTACAGGCATCTGTGACCCTGGTCTTTGGGAAGGTGGAAGAGACAGGAGGATCAGCTGAGATTGCTGGCCACCAGCTAGCCTCTGTGGAAGCTTTAGGTTAAGTGAAATACTCTGTCTCAAAGGAATACAGTGGGGAGTGGTAGAGCAGTACACCATACCTTGACCTCTGCAAGCATGCATGTGGGCACACACACACAGACACATATGCATGAGGGTACATCACACACACACACTCTGAAAATTATCTAGTTTTCATACCGGATTTATGAATGCAGTATCTATAGTCACAGAAAAAAAAAAAACATAGCCAGGTGCTGGTGGTGGTGCACGCCTTTAATCTCAGCACTTGGGAGGCAGAGGCAGGTGGATCTTTGTGAGTAAGAGGCCAGCCTGGAGAGTTCCTGGCTGAATCAGAGTTACAGAGGAATTTCAACAAATTCTAAATTTTACAGAGTTACAACAGAGAAACCCTGTCTCGAAAAAAGAAAAAAAAAAGAAAAGAAATAAAGAAAAGAAAAACATATTGAGCTTGTTTTTTTCTTTGTTGAGGGAATAGACACTAAGGATAGACTCTTGCTGAGCATAAAAGCCTAAAATCAATCTTTCCCTTTACGTCCATTCTACAGACTATGACTGTAAAGTTGGCGTAAGCGAAGGGTTAATGACTTAAAGGCCTCAAGTGGGCTGAGAAACTCTGGAGAGGCACTTTGACTTTACTGACAACACCTGTGGATTAAGGAAACTTCTGCTGGGAAAGTCAGCTTGTCGACTTCTCTTACTACCAAGCATTTTGGGAACGAAGAAGAACTAACCTGCAGATGGAATCTTCCATCCCTGGAATTCCCCTTTTTAGTCCGATGGAACCCCCCCCTCCCCAGCCCCCTGTGCCATGTGTGAAGAGTGTCTTTGGTTGTTCTGATTAAAGGAACAGTTCTGCTTCTGGAAGTACCTGTCTTCTTCCTTTTATTTCCATGTGTTTCCACTGAAGGGGTGATGTTTGGTCTGAGTATTGGTGAGCAGGAACTAGCTGGTCAGGTAGAAAAGCAGAGGGCTTTCTGGACAAAGTGCTCATCTAACTCCTTGACAAAGGAGCCTGTTTCTTGGCTTTCCATTGTCTATACGTCTGATGGCCATCAGATGATAGATGACATAGAAATTACTCTAATGTTTGTACACTAATCCAGAGCTGGTATCCAGGGACAGGGACAACATGATCCTGTACATTCTCTTCTGGGGTCAAGAGATGTTCCTAGTGGTACATAAGATGTTTCTTCTCTTTAAGTCACCTTGTTCTAAGGCCAGCAGAACATGCAAAGCCAGTTTGTGAAATCTCTTAAATATGTTTGTTTTGGGATTTTGAATAAAAATAAAGAGTTTAATGGAGCTTTCTACTCATTCTTAAAAACAAACAAACAAACAAACAAACAAAAAAAAACAAGGGATGGTAATTCCAAAGCTTTACAAAAGCACATTTTACAAAATATTAAAAAATGGTAAGTAAAGCACAATTTTGATAAACTAAGAATAAAGAAATCCAAAAGATGTATGTAGATATTTTTTAAACTAAAGATGGACCCAACAACATGTATACAAAATGACAGGTAGCACGATTTGCTTGAGGCTGTATAGAATCCAGGTTTAAAACAGAGATTTTCATCAGTCAACAGACTTCACTATAGCCAAAGCAAATAGGAATCACTATCTTCACTGATCACCCCTTGCCTGTAAGAGACTGTATTTTCAGCAACTATCAGAAGATGCACAGATATGTTTGCTGGATACATCAAGGTTTGAAAAATGCAAAAAAAAAAAGGCTATTTATGGCTTCTGCACTTATATTTATGCTGTCAAAAGAAATATGCAAACTTGCAAATCCCACATCTAAACTCGATTCGTAGTGATTATGTCTTTATATAATAGCATGGTAGCTATGGCTTTAGTAGAAAAGTCAAATGTTTCAATAGACTTCACTTTCACCAGCCTGAGACATTTGATGTACGTCAGTGAGATTTAGAAGCAATAATATCTCAATGCCTTAAAAGCTGTTCTCAGAGCATTCGCTGAGACACTGTGATCTTGCTTTAAAAACATGTCATAAAGCAATTAGTATAAATTTTCCTCATAAGGAATGTAGATCTTTGGGATGTTTGGCACAAAATGGAAAGCAAAACAAAGGTCAAGATTTCTGCAGTCTGATGTGTACTATATTTTCCTGGCTCCGAAGGGAAATATTAGAGGATTAAGAAAAATCTTTATAAAAAACATATGGTCCAGTTGTGAGAATTTGTCCTAGGGAACTAGGAAGAGATGGAGGGAATTATTTCTATGTAACTTTTGTAATTTTATTTATATTAACAGTGATTTAATATTCTTTCCCGATTAGAGACCGATCATAGCCTGATCTCATAAAGAACTAATTGCTCACACAATTGGTTCTTCTCAATGTCTGGACACCTCACATCCCAGCTAATGATGCCAAGATGGAATAATCATGTTGACGCCAACCCCTCCCCTCTGCCCGAACACTGTTCCCCCTGGATCTCCTGGCTCCGGTCAGTCAGTTGTCAGGTCTTCCTTCTCCATGCCAAGTCTCTCCGACGCATCCCAGTGCAATCAACCTCACTACCCCATCCTTTCCCTACTTTTTACAATGGGATCCTAACTTGTGCCACTGCCTTGGATCCAAGATCTTCTTGGACTCTTACCTACCTCAACCTGAGCCCTCTTTGACACATGACCACAAGTTTTTAGATCCTATCATTAAACTATATTCCCTGAACCTAAAAGGCCAACTCCAAACTCCTCAGCAATGAGGCAGTAGAATAAGAAACTCCACAATTTCTGCCAGACCTCCATACGGACCAAAGCCATTCCTATCTTTTCAGTTCTGTCCTGTCCTCAATCTCCACCCATTGAATATGTAGTACACTCCATCTCCACTCCCATAGGTCACCTTAAAGACCCACCGTTTTCTTTTCCCTATTGTCTCTTATGCAATCCTGCCAACTATTTCATAATGGAATCAGAGTGATTTATTTTCCTAGAGTAGAGCTGGCTGCTTGCTCATATATGTCTGCTTTCCTTAGTAGATCATAAGCTCATTGAAATATAGTTTTCATCTTGACCTTCCTCTCACCCACACAATAAGATTAGTGCTCTGCATATAATAATTCTAGAATATATTCATCACATTGCTAAGCTATTTTATAAAATAATATGTAATTTGGTGCAAACTAAAGGATTCAGATTGAATATTCACCAAAGAAGTCAGTGGAAGGATATTATGTTCAGGAAGTTGTCATGTTGATTAGGAGAACATCAGATGCCAGAAACCAACTTATTAGGTTGATTCAGCCTCTGTTTATAGGTAGATATCCTGTGTCTGCAGCATGCAGGCTCTGTATTAAGACTTGGGAAAGAAAGTCAAATATGACATGGCTATACTAAAGAATGAGCACAGTTCCCAAAAAGGCACTAAACATGTTGCGTTTAATGCCATGCAAGAAGAACATAGGGCACCTGAGACCCAGAGGAGAGGTTCAGTGTTCGGAGTAATTCTTTCAGAGGAACAGCATCAAGAGAAGACACTCATGTTTGGGTTCCAGATGTGGGTAAAAATGGCTTGATGACAGGGTGTGAGGAGTGTGCTGTTGAAAGCTGTGGGAATTGAGTTGTAAAAGGTAAGGAAGAGAAACCTAGGCTGAGCCATGGGACTCCTGGTTTTGGTCTGAGAAGTTGATTTTTTGTCCAGGAGAGAATAGGGTGGCAGGTAAATGACATGATGAAAATATTTGAGAAGTGAGTTCCAGGACTCTTACCCCAATAATCTCATTTAATACTTTCCTTGTCATTTAACTCTGTTAAAATGAGCCATGCCTTATTTTTTCTCCCCTTTGGGGGAAATAGAATGAGGATTGCTAGAAGGAAAGAAAGGATAGGATTTTAGATAAAACAGGGTAGGCTTCATTAGTATATTTAATATATTGGGATATTTAAAAAAATGGAGGCCAGCTACATGGGTAAAGGAATCTGCTGGCAAGGAAGCCTGCTTGAGTTTGATCTCTAGAACCCTTGTAGTGGAAGGAAAGAAGCTATTTCTGTAAATTATTCCCTAATTTCCATATGCGAACCATGGAAGGCAGAGGCACACATGGACATACATACAAATAAATACATAAATAATATACAATTAATAACTTTAAAAATGGAGTTCCTTTTCTTCTGGAGAACCGAAGGTTTATTTTGTTTTTACAAATGGTGAGAAAATTAACCACAAAGTTATTTTAAGGGAGAACATTCTAGCCAGTGCTTTCAGTGCTAAGGCCCTGAAGCAGGATCAAGCTATGGCTTGTTTGAAGCACAGCACAGAGAGTAGAGCTTCTGTATATCCCACCTTCCTGTAGCGAACAGAGTACTTCCACAGAATGCAACTGTAATGAAGCTTCTTGAATGGATACGGAGGAACACACAAAAGTTTTCAGCTGGCTTGACCAAACCCCTGCTCGTTCCAGTATACTACCCTCATTCTGGAAGATGAACCCTTACACAGCTGAGATCAGCCCAACAATATTGAAGTAGACTCTTTAAATGACTGTCCATTAAGGCTTCTTCACCAAGCTGCTTCAATTGTTTACATCTCTGTGGACAAATATCCTTCCATGGGCCTTTACAAGAAACAATGGTGACACACAGTGGCTGGTGCAGAGAAATCGGTCACGTTCTCTCTGCAGATAGCCCAGGAGGTATGGCAGGTACTTCTAGGAGTTTCTTTCTTTGCAAAGTTGGTTGCCTTGTTAATTCAGGCAGGTATTAACTATCCAATATATTCAGCATGTCCCTCATTGTAAGCTGTCAGCCTGTGACACAACATCACATAATGTGACGTTACATGATACATAATGACCGAGTTAAAAAAAAATCCCAGAGACACATCTTTCAGCAAAATAGTAGGTAGGTAATCTGAATATTTGGGGTAATTGGCTCTAGGAAGAGAGAGGCATCATTATCTCAGGCTCCCTAGTGAGCGTTAATTAGCCATATTGCTTCATTGTGTGACAAAGAGAGGCCTCTGGTAGTGCTAAATCTATAATGACACCCTGGCCTTAGGAGACCAGGTATTTAAACTACCTTGACTGACTGACACGCATGGTTGGAAATGCCTATCCTCGGAGGGGCAGGAGTTTGTGGCTGTGACTCAGAGAGGTTCCTTTCCTTGTCTTTCCCCTCCTCCAGGTAGCCCTCCACCTGGGGAAATCATCAATGTTCATGCAGTGGGGCTGTGGTCTACCTGCGCTGTGAGAACACTGCCTGTATTTTTGATGCATTAGGTTCTGCAGATAGAGATTCAACAGTCCTTAGCATATGTGCCTGAGCTATGGCATCTCATAAGGGCTTATTGTATTCTTTGCTTGCTCATATAGCAAGAAAGATATTTTCATGGTGGAAGCTTTCCTAACGGTGTATCAGAAATCACCATTAGCAGCTTTAGTTCAGACACAGGCTGGTAGCAGTGGACAAGGCTCCAGCACAGAAGTTTGGCTGTCTCATCCAAGATAAGATGTCATGACCTTCACATTGGAAAGGTGATGCTACTTCTGAAGATGAAGACATGCTCCATGATTCTAATTTTAGCTCCACCGGAACTGTGGTTTTCTATATACCTTCATGCCCTTCTGCTAGTGTCTCTGGATACCAAATTTGAAGCCTAGAAAGAGAGATGGCCGAGACTATAGGACATGAAGCCAAGGAAAGCGCATGGATGGGCTTATACATGAAAATAGAGTCTCAGAAAGACACCAGGATCTGGAGGGATTCAAGATCTGTGCTTTCTGACAGGTTTAGCTGAAAATGTCTCTTATTTCCAGCTGCTGAAAGAGTATGCCTCCCAGTGATTCACTGACCTTAATTAAAAGTGGAGTGAGTTCTGAGTCTATGATCCAAAGACTGAGTTATATAGCCGAGGCCAACATTAGGTGGGTGTCAGTATAAAGCCGAAAGAAGGGAAGGTAAAGGAATTCAAAAGAAAGCAAGTTACAATATCAAATGAAAGCAGAAGACTCAAAAGAGTTTACCGCTAATGCTGAATGCCTTTTCTTGTTATAGCATTTGATTGTTTTAATTATTTTTTTTTACAAACTTCCATTGTAAGGAAAAATGCTGGAAAACCAATATATTCCAGCAAGACTTTGCTACCTTCTGTCTCTGTCCCCTTATACAAGGTATAGGAGTTTCCCATTATCAATCACCATAGGCTCACACACCTCTGTGACCCTGACATTGGGTTTATACTTCTTGGTCTTTGGCCTCATCAGTTTTTTCAGGTCCCCAATCATGAGGTTAATTCTTAGCCTTGCTTTATGTTTATGATTTATCTAGCTTTAGCTCCCAAAGATGACCAGAAATAGATTCACATTTAAGGATAAGAAGATGATTCTCCTGAAATAATTTTGTTATTGAGTACTTTTAAATTGGGGAATTTTAAAAATTAGCAGCTCAGATCGGAGTAGAGATTGAAAACTTGAAAGTAAATGTAAATGAGAAAGGGGCAGAATCTGAAGTAGGTTGTGGGAATCTTTGTATTGTCAAATCTGAAGCTGTTCCTGCTCTGATAGGGCTAAGAAAGCTGTTAAATAGACCAGTGAACTTTCCTTATACAACAGTCAGTAGTGGGTAAAGTCATTCACTAGCATAGTGTCATTTGAATTTCACAACAGCTACTCAGAAAAGAAATAAGTAGTTTATCAAAGGGAAGATTCATGTATGCATAGTGGCTTCCCCACATGAACATAGGCTCTTCGTTCTGAGCCTACCACCCAGCTTCACAGTTGTATCCAGAAGTCAGTCGGTTGGACATTTGTGGTCACTGTAGCAGAAGTCATTGGCTTGGTTCCTATGTCTCTTGGTTGCTGTTAAGAATGAAAAGCACATGTGCACAGCCAATCATATTTTATTACATACTTGTATGAAATTCCTAAGAATAAGAAAAAATTAAAAAATAATGAAAACCATGACTGAATTCTCATCTGTTTCAAAGACATTTGGGGTACCCATGTACCAATGCAAGATTGTCGACTCTGCTAAGCAAGGATGTGTGATCTCCATTCGACCATTGTAGTTCTAAACCATGTTTGTGTATATACTGGACAATACAGTTTTAATGTCAACTCTTGGTGCGGTTACTACTGCTTCAAGATTTGATTTGCAGAGTCATCACTCTAGGGCTGTTACCCACAATGTAAGTCCCTCCTGCCAGGGAAATGGAACAATTTTGAAATGTGGTTACAGAACAGATATCACTCAAATCATAAGGATTTAGATTTTCTATAATAAAAGATTTTTCTTAGTTCCCATGGATGTTAGATATTATCAGGATAATGACCTGTATAAGACTCTTTCTTGATATGAATATTTTAGACATCTAAATATAACAAAACCCTCACCTAGAACTGCTGGGGTAAAAGCAACATTGTGATCTCTAAGAAAAGGCCATTTCCCTAGCATTGTGCCCAGGAATCATCTGCTTTCCTTAGTTATTTCAAAAGAGAATTTGAGAGAGAAGGGGAGAAACAAAGTCTCATTTGGTTACAGCATACCCTTCCTGGGGGAACACATATTTACATTTTGCTGGATTACTCAACAACACAGGGGTTATTATGGTTAAGATGCATTAATATTGAGCTGTAGGCAACCACATGTTGATAACGAGCCTATTGTGTCTTGTCTTGTGGTGAGGAAAGGGAAACTGCCTTGTTCTCTGTTATTTTTCCTTCTGACAGTCCTGATGCACTGCCGCAGGCAGCCTAAAAATAATAACACAAGGTTAACTGACAATTGCAGGTATATTTACACTGATATTCTAATATTAGCAGGCTGCTTAACAGAACAACTGGAGTCGATGCAGTACGCACACGAGGAACATTTTTTTCGTCAGAGATGAACAAGTGTAAGTGAAAACAAAGATGCTTCTTACCCATAATTGATAGAGATATCTGTGGCCATGTTAGTGATTTGACACCCAGAACTGATTCTTTCCAAACTTTTCTATTTGGATTGACAATAATAGTCCAAAAAATGTATCACAGAACATACATACCCCCTATGTTTTTGTGCAAACATATTTGGACACATGTACACTGTTTCTGTACTTAATACTCATATGCATCCATGCATATACACATATGTACACATCCCATTTATGTATGCTACACCCACGTGCAAACACCTGTATGTATGCACCCTACAACTATGGATATGTACCCACCCTTCATGCACCCCTCACTCTTGTGCACTCACCTCAGTATTTTCTACACTCATGTGTACATATTCACCCCTTTCTGTGTGCCCTATACTAATGTGCACAAACACATCACTGAGTGTGTACCCACGTACACACAAACCCAACATTTTATGCCTGCTGATTAGAAATCTCTCAATTTGGAAGTCTGGACAGAAACCTTTGTCTCTGTGTCTCTGCAATTATTTACGTCATTCACGGCTGCTTTTCTGAGCCATCATTTGGTTTTGCCTCTGGATTTTAGTTGCTTGGAAGTGATATTGTTTTGTTCAAAATGCTTCTCTATCCACTTTCTGGCCCATCATTTTTGCATTATCCTAATTGTGGACTCTCTTGTTTTCTCCTGGAGTCAACCAATGGGAGTTCTCAGCATGGAACCTGAGTGACTGTGCAGTGTACATTTTCCCCAGCCACCTCACCTCACAGGACTCGAGTCCTCTAGTGCACTAAGTGGCCCCCTCTCAAAGCTGAAGTTCTCAAGGAAGACTAGATCTCTCATCTCTGCACCCATTGGCCCAGAGCAGGAAATGGTTTCCCATTGTTAGTAGTCCATGGTCTTCTCTGTTTCCTGTTGTTTTTGTAACTTTCCTGCTAGCCTTGTAAATCATTCTTTATTGAACCCTCTTTTGTTATGTGTGTAGGTGTGATTTTGGTTTCTTGAGTTGATGAATATGCTATCCTTAAGCATATGGTGGTCTTTGGTTATGAAAGTTAAAAAATCCCAGTCCTTCCTTCAAGGAGTTGAGAACATTACACATAGATTCAGGGAGAAGCTTTGACAAAGGGTACCTACATAAAACTGAGAGTGTACCAAAGAAAGACTTTTGGAAGTCATGGTGCTTGATATGAAACTTTTTATTATTGAAAAACACAGATCTGTAAAAATAGAAAGTACGTAAGAGGCTATAAATGACCATCACTTTGTTTCAACAGTAACTCCACCAACTCAAAGCAATTCCCCCTCACCTCCTTTCATACTTCTCCCCATGGGTTCATCTGAAATTTTGTCTAGATAACATAATATCGCCAATATTAAGAACATAAACACCCTTTCTTCCCAGGCAGCAATGAGTGGTCTTCAATATGGGTTCAAAATTATACATTTGTGCAATAAAGACTCCATATCCAGCCTCTTTTTTGAGCTTCTATTAAGTGTGACCCATATATTTAATATGTGGATAATTTCTTCTACTCTATAGTTTCTTTCCTTGTGTGTATTGTTCCCTTTAAATTTCTTTGTGTGGGAAAACCATCTTTTTTTAAGCCTACAGAATTCCCTTGATTTTCTTGATTAAATTTTTGTTTTTCTCCATTTCCTGTAACATGATGGTTAGACTAGAGTCTAACGTAACTCAGCTCACTTTTGGTTTTGGTGAAGGGCAGGATGACTTCAGAGGATTTTGGTATGCACATCTGTCAGAAGAAATTGAAGTCTGGCTGAGGCTCCCTTCCTGATGTCAGGAGCCATTGACAATCATTGCCCAATGGTTTCTGAACTTCAGTGTTCATCAGTGTCATTGAGGGCGTGTTAGACCCAGTACTGATGTGCTGACCTCAGCATTTCTGATCAGCATGTCTGAGACATGAGTGGAAACTTGCTTTCTTCATGAGCATCCAGGTGCTGTGGGTGCTTCTGAGTCACAGACTCCTATTCAAACTATGAGAACTACTCAGCCGAACTCACTACTTTATTAAAAGATAGCTTAAACATTTTCCATCCAAAACTCAGCCTTGGAATCAGAGGTTTTCCCAAGGGTCCTCAGGATCCATAATTTCCTTAGGAAATCTTGATTTTTGATGGTGACATATCCAATTTAGAGTCCACATTCTCAGGCATAGAGGCATTCATTATATCTGCTAGACACTCATTGTTTCTAGACATTTTGGAAGATAGGGTTAGAAAACATTTGCAAAAAGAAAAATAGTTGTGGGGCCATGCTGATGGTCTAATACAAATTCAAAGACGCAACTCAGGACTACCTACTTGATATTTTACACCTCAGATTTTACTGACACCAACGTAATTCTTACTAGCTTGTCTCACAGCAGTGACAAAGCAATGCCAGAATAACAATACTAACACATTCAGTAACAGTGTCATTTCCCACACTAGTGTAATTTACATTCTATTTTTATCTCACTCTTGTTATCCTGGAGATAAACAATCAAATTATGATTTTACCACGAGGACCTGAGTTTGAATCCTTACCACCCAAGTAAAATGCTTGGTATGATTGTAGTTGTGATCCCAATACTGGGAAGAGGAGATGGGTGGATCCAGAGAGCTTGCTAGCTAGGTATCATTGCCAAAATAATGGATTTCCAGGTGAGTGAGAGACCTCATCTCAAGACAATAATGCAGAGAGATATAGAGAGAGACATCTTACATTCTGCTTTGGCCTCCACAGACACTTGCACACTCACATGCATATATTTTGCATGTATACTACCCTCTACCCCGTCTACACATGGATAATTTAAGACTGGTTCATAATTATGTGAAATCTCTGTATGCTTTAAAAATAATTTTTCTAACAGGGCCTCCCTAGGTAGCCTAGACTGGCCTTGATCTTGCAATGTTCCTACCTCAGCATCTGTGAGTGCAGGAGTTATAGAAACCTGCCTGATTTTTTTGAGGTAGGGTATAACCAAGGAATAGCTATTTTCTTAGATTACTCATCTCTAATTGTTTTTTTACTCCTAAAAATATCCAAACGTTTAGACATTCTTAATGGCATTCAAAAAGGTTGCAATTTTAGTTTAATGATGACCTCTACATGGATTTTTTTGTCTACATTTTCTCCCTCTCTTCCTTTTTGGCTGTCTATATGAGCACTAACACAATACATCATGACTTCTCTAGTCTCCTTTACTTATTCTCTTCCAGTATTGTTTGTTACATCCTTATAGATTCAATGAGTCCCCGCTAAATATGCTATTATATTGCTCTGTTTTTGATGCTTGTACTATGTCTGTGTCTTTTATAGTACATAGCCCTTTTATTCTTACAACCATCAGCCTCGGTACTACAAAAAGCATCAAATTCTCCTGTTAGTTCGTATTTTAAAGGCTGTCATTCAGTTTTGTTATATAAAATTGGATCTCTGATAGATTATTTAGGAGAGGTCTTTAGGAAAGGTCTTCCTCTTTAGGAGAGGAATAGGATTCACCAAGTACTTGTATATTCATGATAGCATTTAGCTTGTATACATAGAATTTATCTATTTGCTCATGTTTTCCCTTATTAGGTAACTTGTATATAAAACATTGTTATGTTCAGCAGATTTATTGCTAAAATGCCTGATCATAATCAAGTTTCCTATCCATTTTTGGGGAATATGGATGTCTAATATCTATCCATCTATCTATCGTCATCTTAACTATCTTCTATTAACTACTTATCATTTATCATCCATCTTTTATCTGTTGCAGAGATTTTTTTTTATGTTGTTTAACACTGTCATTGTGGATTGACCTCACAGTTCTGTGATATGTTCTTTTGATATTTAATTGTAAGTCCTAATATAGAAAATTTTCCTTGAAATATTTTGAATCTATTCTGTTTATTGCTTTTGTTTTTTCTTCAGAGGCTGCTATTTTACATGTGCTAGATCTTTACATGTCATCTATATTCATCACTCCATCCCAAATATATTTAAGCCATTTTTATTGTTTCTGTTATCTATAAAAGTTTCTTTTTTCTGTATTTCACTTAAGATATCTGTTGTGCTTGTTTGCTTTCACATTTCTTCTTAGCGTTTGAAAAATAGATTTTCCTTTTGCTTTAAATTATTTTCAAAATTTTAATCTTTACTTTCAAACAGTTCTTTTCTTAAATTACTTAGCACTGACTTTGAAATGCTAACATGTTGAGTTATGAGCTCTATAGTTTTCTTAATTTTAAGGTAATTTCACAGTACTTGTTCTTCAGTCTCATAGACAACCCTTCTTGGTGTGGCCCCATTATACAGTGGATATGGTTGATTTTGTATTGTTGTTTTAGCATCAGTTTTACTTGGGATTACCTACTGATCCTTTGCTGGTATTCATTAGAAGAAAAATAGCTTTCCCTGCACTTCCATAAGGGAATGTAACAGAGTATAGCAGTTCTTTTCCTAATTATGAAGATGGCTGGTCTTAGACTCTACTCAATGCCACTCTTCTGCTAGTCTTCTCAATTTTGTGTGTGTTTGAGACAGGTTTCTCTGTGTAGCCTTAGTTGTCCTGGAATTCACTCTGTACACCAGGCTGGCCTCAAACTACTCAGAAATCCCCCCACCTCTGCCTTCTGAGCGCTAGGATTAAAGGAGTGCACCACTATGCCCAGATTGGTCTCGTCAATTTTATCTTGTCCCTGTCTTCTGTGCTTGGAATGGTCTTTAACCTATTATCTCCTCCTTAGTTCTAATTTTTGTTACATAAGAATTCACTTTATAGGTCCTAGCTCCTCAAACTTTCTAGGAACAATGAGTTACACTTTCAACTTCTTGCAATAATCCCAATTATCCTTTCCTAGGACTCCAGGAAATGGCTTAGTGTTTTTAGCTAGCAGATGGTGTCACTAGTCTCTGTGTCTTCCTTCAGAGTTTTTCCATACGGTGCTTTACACCACATACGCTTTGTTATGTTCTGTAATTTAACCCACCTATTTATATTTTGAAGTCTGTGGATACACTAACTACTTTTCTTGTTGATGTGACACAATGCCTGACAAAAGTCACTTAAAGAAGGAAGGTTTTTATTCTGGCCTGCCATTTGAGCAATGGGTGGCATTCACATTTAGGGAAGATCTTCCCTTCTCATTTGGAATTCTCTGGAAATGTTGTCATCGATATGTCCAGAGTTTATAATGCAGATGATTCTAGGTACCATCGAGGTGACAATTAAGGCTAACCACCACAGAGGATATGTTTGGAACCTATGTTTCTCTGGAGTTAGTCTGTAAAGCCTTGTTTTTCCTACTGTAGTTCCTCTGACTATCCCAGTGGAAGGATTCATGGACCTGCTAGGTCTTCTAGGATACTTCTGGAACTGTTGGTTGGCAAACTGATGAGGTGCATTGGAAAGAAATCTCAGAAGGAGTGGGTAGAAGAGAAAGGAGAGGGCTTCCAATTAAAACAAGCATAAGGGAAGGTACGAAAGTGTGAAACACCTTGACACAATAGCAGGGCTGTATTCTGTTCAGCATGCTCTAGGAAGAGGTGAGTGTGAGGTAATGGAAGGAATGAATGTCTGAAACAGATGGGGCTTGATCACAATGAGTCATGTGTGCTAACCTGGCAGGTATGAACATTAAGTTATAGGGGGCCATTGAGGATGTAAAGTGAGGAAGTGACATAGATGAATAATTCAGAAAAACTTTCTATGTGAGCAGGTGTTGAGAACCATCTTGAAGTTGTCCGGAGGATGGACAGGGCCCACCCCCTCTTTCTATTAGGCAACTAGACTGAAGTGAAAGTAGTGAGGGAGTGAACCAAGCTAATAGCTAACAGAACAGTGATGCTGCTTTCTTGGTGAGAGACGAGGGTAAAGAGATGCATTTGGATGAACCAGGAAGCCTGGGATGGGTATTAGGTTCTTGGATACTATCTGTTTCTACAATAACAACAGCTTTACTTTTGGCCGTTCTTCTTGTTGGATTGTTGTGATGCTTCTCAAACTGGCATTGGTGATTATTTCCCCGACAGTAGTGCAGTTGGTAATACTATGACTAAGACTTCAAGACTTTTATCGAAATGGCCCATAAAACGTAATGGAATGATGGTATTTTTCAATTATATATATCTGAACTGGCTATCTCCTTCCAGCTTTGACTATGAATAGATTATGTTATATAGATATACAAGGGTATACTACTACAGAAATGTTAACATTTCCAGTTTCTTCTTTAACACTAGAGAAAAATAAGACAGAAGCAGAAAGAGGCAGAAGGTTGCTATGGGTGTGCTGGATTAAATTGCAGCCTTGTAGAAATTTAGGTGCGGAAAGAAATGCATAAACACAAAGTATACTCCTATCCCTGTCTATCTCAGGTAAAATTCCATTGACAAGCTGATCAAAAGGTGAATAGCAGCCGCCACACACCCTTGCTCTGGAGCTTGGTAGAAGTAGAGGCTCTTTGGTCCTACCACGGGCACCTGGCTATGTATCTGCATTTTATAAAAGACTCAGATATGAGTCCTCTGAACACTAAGGCAGATGAGGATCTCTGCTCTTTATGGAGTCAGTTTACTTAGACCAACGTTTAGCTTTACTACTAGTTCTTTATGGGACTGTGGGCGAGATGCTTAAACTTTCCACAGGACGGTGTATTCATCTGTAAGAGTAAATTAGGAGTTCTTACCTCAGAAGCCTGTTGTATGCACAGGAAACAGCCTGTTCCTTATGCACAGGAAACATAAATATTAGCTATTTCATAAAGCACATAAGATGACTCTCACAACTTGTGTGCATTTAATGCCTTGTAAGAAAGAACATCAAGTCGTTCTTCTCAAATGGACAATGCTGCTGTTTCAGATGGCATTGTGCAAGCATCTGGAGATAATTCTCAGAGGAAGATGCACTTTTGAGTTGGTGTTATTTTCAAAAATGCAGCTTACATTATTACTTAAACATTTTATCCAAGAATCCTTTAATAAAAATGAAATTCTCATACTTCTCATAGATACTTTACTTTCTTGGTGAATTATCCAGAAAAGAACATTCTCTGCTCTCTTAGAAAAATCTGAAATTTCAAAACTAGAGTCTTTTTTTTACTTGTCTCTGTCCATTCTGCTTTACACTGTTTGGTGTCTGTGTCCTGGTAAATCTTGGAGACATGTTACTGTAAGCATTGTGAGCCATGACTGGCCTAGTCATGGCTTATGCATCTTGAAACTCTCTGAGACAAGCGTGCCAGCAAACAGCAGTGACTGTATTGAACATTACCCTTGCACACAAACAAACACAAACAAAACACATGCTCCAAACTCCTCCAATTTTATAAGCTTTAGGAACCTGTCTGATTTACTCTACTATTGCCCACACATTTTAAAAGCCATGCATTATTCCCTGGCAAGCATTTGAAACTAGAGAGGACTGCACTAGGGAGGGAGGAATGAGGCTGGAGAAATTGGCTCCAGATTGTATTTATTTCTTATTACAGAGCTCAGCATCTCTATGTTCCCTCATCAACAAAAAGACTCCCCCCCTCCACACTCTTGGTGCTCTCTGTTTATGTTCACCTGCTACTCAATTAACACCCCATCAAAACGCACACTTGCTGGGGGTTTATTGTCGGGCCACTGCATTGCAGCCTTTAACCCCATCTCTCACCTACATTACGCATGGAGTTAGAAACAGTCCCCTGACTGTGCTTAGAAAACAAGGCTTTTCATTTGGTGTTTGTGTAAGGTTTTCCTTGAGCATATTACCCTGGGTGTTCATAATGCTGTAACTGAATCTACGTGTGTCTGACATTTATTACCTTCTATAGGATTGTAAAACTCACTTTTCTCTTTTAACTGTGACTGTTGACATGCTACATAAAATAAACTTTAAATGTTACCTATAAATTAATTACCATTTTTCCTGTATTAGCAAAAGCCAGTGAAGGCTTAGCAGCATTGACCTGGTATATTCAGAACGCTTAATTGGATTGAATGCTAATGACAAAGGGATTATTCTTATTCAGTTTTGTTTTTCATTAACTATGTTTATCTTAACCAACTAAAAGATACTCATTTATAGAAAGTTAAGGAACTATAATAAATTCCAGGAAGAAAACTTACAATTCCCACTTCGAAATTATTTTATTGATCCCATAGTTCCAATTATTTTGATTTTTCTTAAATATGCAAATTACTGTTAACTCTGTGTGTGTGTGTGTGTGTGTGTGTGCATGCACGTGCAGTGTGGTTCTGGGACTGAACTCACACATGCCAGAAAAACTGCTGCATGCCACACACCCCGTCCTCATTAATGCTAATACATAAATAATATTATCTATATTATATAAATGTTTATAAGTATTGTGCTTTTGTATATAAAGTAATGATTTTGTGGACATACTACTTTACATACATCATGCATTTTTATACAAAATGTGGTGTCACGTTTATATTTTTACACATTTTGTATCCTGTCTTCAGTATGTATATCCTATGTTTCATGTCAACTAAAAACAAGTGAGAACTATCTTGAAAGAGGGAACCTCATGAGACAATGCCTTTACCAGATTGAGCTGTGGGTAAGTCTGTGACTCTTTTCTTCCTTCCTCCCTCCCTCCATTCCACCCTCCCTCCCTCCCTTCCTCCCTCCCTATCTCCTTCCCTTCCTTCCTTCCTTTCTTTCTGCCTTCCTTCCTTCCTTCCTTCCTTCTTCCTTCCTTCCTTCCTTCCTTCCTTCCTTCTTTCCTTCCTTCCTTCCCTCCCTCCCTCTCTGCCTCTCGCTTTTCTTTCTTTCTTTCTTTCTTTCTTTTTTTCTTTCTTTCTTTCTTTCTTTCTTTCTTTCTTTCTTTCTTTCTTTCTTTCTTTCTTTCTTTCTTTCTTTCTTCCTTCCTTCCTTCCTTCCTTCCTTCCTTCCTTCCTTCCTTCCTTCCTTCCTTCCTTTCTCTCTCTCTCTTTCTGTCATTCATTCTTTCTTTTTTCTTTTTCTTCCTATAGTGGTTTGAATAAGAATGGCCCATAGGTTCATAAATGTGATTGCTTGGTCACCAGGGATTGGTACTAACTGAAGATATTAGAAGGATTAGGTGGTGTGGCCTTGCTGTTGGGAGTATGTCACTGCAGGTGGGCTTTGGGGTTTCAAAAGACCATACCAAGCCCAAAGGCTCTCTCTCTGTCTATGGATCAAGATGTAACTCTCAGATACTGCTCTAGTACTTGTCTGCATGCCAACATGTTCCACATAATAATGATAATGGACAACCTCTGAAACTGTCAACAAGCCCTCAATTAAATGTTTTCTCTTATCATAGTTGCCTTGATCACGGTATCTTTTCACAAAAACAAAACAGTGACTAAGATAGTTTGTTTTTTTCCTTCAGGTTTGTCAGCATACACAATCTACATTTTTATTTTACTTTTTTGAGATTATAATAGAATTTTCTTGATTGATGAATAATGTGCAAGGCCGCAGTTCACTCTGGGTGGTGCCAGCTCTGGGCAGGCGGTTCTGGGTACTGAGCAAGCTATGGAGAGTAAGCAAGTAAACAACACTTCTCCATGGTGTCTGCATCAGCTCTTGCCTCTAGGTTTCTGGCTTGAGTTCATGCCCTGACTTCAGTGGTGGACTGTGATTTGGAATAGAAACCCCAATAGAATAGAATAGAAACCAGCAGTAGAAACCCCAACTAAGGTATCTTGTAATTAGATGAATTTAGTTCATATAGTGACTTCATCACTCACTTAGGGAAAGCTAAGATTCATGTCTAAAGCTGTTTCCTCAAATGCAGATAGTAACAGTGGTGTCTGTTTCATATAGTTTATGTTAAGGTTAAGAAAGATATGTTTGGTACCTGTCATGGTGTGTTAATCAGCTTCCCAACACTATCACAGATAGATAGATAATTAACTTATAAGGAAAATAAACATGTCTTTGTTTCAGTGTATTAGATGTTCTAATTCTTGATCAATATTCCTCTTATTTTTTGCTTTTACTGTGGTTGCTGAATGACATTAGCCAGGAGTATGTGGCAGAGAGAAATTGATCACTTCCTGTCTGGAATCAATGGAGAGGAAGAGGAAGGAGTAGGATCTTACAATTCCTCTGAAGACATGCTGAACGTCTTGAAGACTCACTGCCTCCAACAGCAATTCACTCCTGTGTTGCTTAGTTATTCTTGTAGCCCCTGCCTTTACTTTGTTTCAGCTTCTTAATCCCTCCACACAGTCTCTACCAGTGACATGTACTTTGTATGCTGTCAGAGTTCTTAGAAGCAGCATTTCAAGTTTGTTCTCATTCCTGCTCTTAATTCAGGGGTTAGTTTAAGAATTTTCTTTGGAGGTAGAACAGAAAGATAGACTGATTCTGCAGCTAAGAGCACAGTTCACAGTAACATGTCTGCTATCATTTCATGGCGTGATCTTTTTGGATTACTGCAGAAAGACACAATTGGTTTATTTCTCTTAGTCCTCAATTCATTGACTAAGACCTTTCCTCTCTTCTCTTCTGGTTCTAAACTACTTTGTTAAAAAAAAAAAGACTTATTTAATTTTTATTTGTGTGTGTGTGTGCGCGCACGCACATACACCTGCATATGCCTGTGTACACGAATGCAGGTGTCAGTAGAAGCCAGAGGTGTGTACTGAATCTTCTGGAACTGCAGTTAAAGGTGGTAGTGAACTGTCCACTGTGTGTATGGAAACTGACTCTCATTGTCTGTAAGAACAGAATGCTGTCTTTACTGTTGAGTGATCTCTTCAGCTCCCTAAGCTTTAGCTTACTCTCACAGAGCATTGTTACAAAGCCAGTACTTCACATATATACATTTACATATATATGTTTGAATGAAAATAGGAAGATTGATCTGTTAAACTACTCAGCAATTTTTTTTTCCCACTTCCTCTGGAAGTTGGGGTTTGGACTGAGTAGATAAAAACACACCTGGTCTATCAAATTATCAACACAGATTCATTTAAGGAAAAGACTCAGTAATTTTCATCGTTGCTAATTATAAGGGCCAGAAGGGAGTGAGCAAGGACATTTTCTCTTTTCTTTGTGTGTGTGTGTGTTGGGAAAACTTTTCTTCTTTGTCCATCTTAGTGTTAGGAGGAATTCCTTCAGGTCTAACAATAACTTTCCTTTTGTGATTTGGTTTGGGTGTTGGTCTGCAGTACTCTATCTCATTTTATTTTTACAGGGGGGAAGTTAAAGATCTTTTTAAAGGAAACATGAACTTGGAAAAGTATTATTTACATTTTTATTTTTGTCAAGCACTGATTTCTTTAAAATAATGAGACATAAAACATTAAGGCTTATCTGTCTTAAATATAGTTTCACTAATAGTCTCCTCTCCATATTTGAAACACATTTGGCTCACTAATTTTACAGAAGACAGAACAAGCCATTTAAAATAATCTCCCTCTACTAGACAGTATTTTGACACTTTTAATTTCACATGACTTGTTGCTCAACAGAATATTATCAGGAGTTTCTCTAAGGTTCCGCCAAGGCCCTTGTTTCTCTGTGTCTTTCCCCCTGTGTGTATTGGGGGAGTTGTGTATGCATGTATGTGTTCATGCAGATGTATGTAGCAGTGGATGTAGGTGTGCATACAACTTTATGGAGGTTAGATGCCAATATTTGGGTTCTTCCTCAACCACTTCCCACCTTATCAGGTGAGGTGCATTTGCTTTTATGTGTCTGCTAGGAATCTAAACTCAGGTCCTATCTCTTTCTCATCCTTATCAGTACACACTAATCCTTACCAGTCTCTCCCCTGGATTGTGAATTTTTGTTTTGTTTTGTAATCCATCTAGTTTAGCCAGGGTCATCTGTGTGAGCACTGGATTGGAACAATCCACTGGAACATGGTGGGTTCACAAGTGAGTACACAACTGAATGAATGAATGACACCCACCGATCTATCAGAAGCATATAGTTCAGCAATGAGGAGTGGACCCTGTGAGCCCTTTTTTATTCATGCTTGACTATTGCAAGGCCCATTGTCATGAAATCTCAGTGCGGATGTCCTCGGTTGCTGTGAGTTTATTATAGCAATGGCTGTCTTGCCCAGATGATGGCTTTTGCAGCACTTTTCTCTATCTTTTGCCTTTTAAATTCGGAGTGTTTCCTGAGCCTGGGGTGGTATACGTGTCTTCCTAGAACTAGGCATTCATTTTTTACGTATTCTCAGGATTTTGTGCAGTAATGAGTCTCTGCATTCACCACCATTCACTGGAAAGCAAAGCTAATCAGATTAAGGCTGAGAGTAGCATTTGTTTGTGGATATAAATATAACATTTAGAAAAAATTTGAAGCTATATCAATTTAACCAAATGATGGACTTTTGACCGTTCCTCCTATGGAATTGACCTAGAATGAAATCATAGAGTGATTGGTTCCTCATAGTAGGGCCATTATTGCACAAGTAGGCATATCTTACCTAGCATATTTTTCTTGAATACAGTTCACAGTTGGAGGAACTCAGTTAATGTCTTTTCTCCACTACCATCCCGTATACCATTTTCTGGGTCTAGGAAGGCCAGCCAGCAGGAAGGGAGCTTCTAGTTCAGTCCCAACTTGCCTAATACATAGATGGTAAATTTCATTGGAATATGTATTAGGCTCCACCAGGCATGCTTAAGCTACTATCTTTAATGAAATCTATTAACCTAAATAGGTGTCATTGACCCATGACTTTGTTTCCCTTTTTGCAAAGTAGAACTGAAGATAAATGTAGTTCAAAGATATTGAACAATTTGACATGATCATTTCATGAAGTAGAAATCATGATTGAGCTTCTGAGTCATTACAAATATTGCAGTGAGAACATGACAAACGGAGGATTGAAATATTCAATTCCTTTCTGTGGATAAAGTTCGCATTCTTTACATTAAAATTACTCACTGTCTAAAAGAACTGTGTTCAGTGGTGTGCTCTGAGGTAAGAACAGATTCATATAACAGACTCTGGGCAATCAGAAGAGGAACAAATAAAGTGTGCCATTTCTTTTTATTGTACATCTGTTCTTTCATCTCTGTGTTCTTTAAAAATAAACTGCTCTTTCAGTAAAAACCACCTTATGATGAAGTTTACTATGTTTCCATAATATTATGATGCAAATATTTCTTTACAGCCAGATTGGAGAAAGCAGAGGCAAAATCCACAGTAGAGTTTTCTTTTGCATTTTCTCTACTTTTGAACTTTTCAAATGCAGGTGGGAGTCGTTCTGGATCTATACAACTCAAGGCAGCACGTGTGGACTCATCATGTTTACCCACCTTTTAAAAAGTTTTCATTATTATTTTTAGTGCCTGAGAGGTAGGAAAGCATACACAGATCATTATTCTCAGCTGAGAGTCATTTGTTTGGAGTCGATTCCATGATGTGATCATTTTAAAACTTTGTTTAATAAATAAATCAAAGAGGCCATGCCTTTTATGACGTTACGACTAATTTTACATGCACACACATGATTATATAGGTGTATTCGTAAATGCTAAAGTTATTAATTTTAATGAGTTTAACAATCTAGCACTATAATCCATATCTTATGTGCTAGTCGCTTGTTTGTTTTTGGATGGGATGACAACAGGAGCTGATACGGACAGTGGACTCCTGAGTGGTCTCTTTCTTCTGGCTAGGATTGTCCTGTGGTGTATCTCTGCAAGTTAGAAAGTTTTAATCAGAGGGAGCAGCTACAGGGAAATAATATTATTCCTCAATTGCTTTTTTAAAATTACATTGCACTGGGTGTGAAGGCAGCAGATTAAAAATGACCAATTTAGCGAGCAAGTAGAAAAGATCGAGAAGAGTAAGGCAGTCCTGTGGAAGGCAAAGGTAGCAGATATTCTCATTATAAAGAGTGTGGTTAACATGGTATCTCAGTTAAATGGAAGTTGTAATTCTTAATAGATAGATAATGGGCAATGAGGAGCCTTAAATTTAATTAACATTGAAGCATTTGCTTCTACATCTGATATTGATATGCTATTAATGAACATGAAAATAATGAAATACTTAATGATAGGTATGGCGATATACATATATACATACAGGCTGATTTCTTCAATGGAATAAGAATAGAAATGGTAATTACTTTGATCTTTTGCAGATCTTGATTAGCCAGTCTTAGGGTACTTAATTTTGGTGATAACATTTTAAATGTTTCTGAAGTTTTAATTACACCAATATGAAGATCCTTAATTAAATTCACCAAGAAAAAATAATTATTTGCATCACCTATAATGTCCAGTACTATTTAATTGTTGGCATGTGAATCAATAGAACAAGATGCGTGATTATCTAAAGGTGATCATTAATTACTTAGTATTGACAATTATGCTCAATCCTGGTTTGAAGAGCATATATTGTAGAATTTATGTACGGTCTCTGAATAGAGCTTAGAATGTTGTTTGGCATGGCTTCTGTGTACATGATGGTGATTCTACTGAAATGTATAGGATGCTTTGATTATCCTTCAAGTGATAAGGACAAATGAGTGATATCTATCAAGGCCATGTTGAGAAAGCAGACCCTGTACAATTTAGCTACTCTTTCTGAAACTCTAGGTGTCCTCAACTCTATTGGCTTCACTCTAATATGTTTTCAACTTCTGGACTATTTGTTACTCTATAGACTGAGTCATAATCTCTATTAAGTGTCCACACATCAACATGTACTTAAAATATAAAAGTACACATTAATATGGCATTCATATCCTTACTTAATTCTCTTCTGTTGGCTCAACCATCAAGCTAAAACATTGTAACAAAACCTTGGGGTGTGAGAAGTGAATTCATGGAATCTACTCAATCATAAATGGGAAGCCTTCATCAAACGCCTTCCCTCAAGACTCAGGGAGCTATGAAGAAGAGGAGACAGGAAAATTATAAGACCCAGAGAGGTTAGATTACAGACACAGCAGGACTGAAACACGAATGAACTCACAGCGAGTGTGGCAGCATGCAACTTGTACTTCCATCTGAAGGCCTGGTAATGCAGATGTTGAAAACTATTGTTGTAAACTAGAGTACAAGCCAATGCTACAGCACTTGCATACTGTGTGAGAGCTCCTAGCTTGATTTTAAGTCATGAGAAAGATATCGTTGAATAAATAAGTAGTCATAAAAATTTCCAGATATAGTCTTTTCAATGGAAAGAAAAACTTTAAGTCTGAATTGGAAGTTTATCTTAAAATACATAAGTTTGTATTCAAAGTCAGTAATTAACTGAAAATAATTAAAGGTATGTATTTGGCTGGTTTTATAAGAATTAAGAATATGTGTATTTCAAATATTATAGTTTTTCTCAGTTTAATGGTATTAAAATTAGTGGAACTGGTTTCTCAGTACAAATCTTCAGATGATAAAATTAGTTTTTTTAAGTCAGCAAAGTGACATATGCAACTGTATGGTCTCACCTTTGCATTCATGGATTTATAAATTATTTCTGTTTCTTGTATATTTATGCTAGCCATTGAAAAATTCTTTACATTCTAACTTGATTACTCTAATGGAGTACAAGAGATCATGGTCACCAAAACCTTATATATGAAGAGAAGACTGTAATGCACGATAAGACATTTTCTCATTGAGCAGGTGTATGATCTCTTTGACTTCCTCCTTATAATTGATCTCAAACATGCAAGTTTGGTTTTCACCTTGACTTCAGTAGGGATGCATGCTTCACTACCGAGAAGACAAAATAGAGAATAGAAAGAACTTGACTCTGGAGTTAGAAGAATCTGGGCTTATATTCTGACTACTTTACATTGGAAACTTACTAAAGCTCTTAATTGTCTGCCCCTCAGATCATTTATACAGTAGTATATTCAATGGTGTGCGTTATACTTTTCTGTAAAAATAGAGGCAATTCAAAAGTGTATATGATGTTCTTGATGCAACATGAAAGAATACAAGGTATGGTATACTTTGGACCACTGCAATACTTTTTTTTAACATTCTGAAATTGCTTTACTTTGCTATGTGGCCATTTGTGGGGGATGGGTATTACACAAAGCAGATGAAGAGAAGTAAACTGCTTCATTTGACTTAAGGCCCTCTAACCATTTTAGACAAATGACTTTCCAGAAATTTATCATTGTTTTAGAAAAATTCTGGGATGGCAAGATGATTCAGTGAATAAAATAACTGCTATATAATCCTGGTGACCTGGTTGCACAAACTTGTCCTCTGACCTCCACACATGCACTGTTGCATGTGTGCACACACATCACACATTACTACTGCTACTATTACTACTAATGAATAATAATCATAATAATAGTAAATTTAGAAAATCTAATGAGGAGAAAAACACAAATTTGGTCTTAGTTCATATTGCGTTGAATCTAAAATTGAAAGAAGTGAATGAAAACAAGGGGTAATTACCCATACGTATGAGGCTGCCATAATGAAACCCACTACTATTATGCTAGCCTTAAAAATTAAATTAAAATCTGAAAAAAATATCAAGAATATGTTAGTCTTAACTTTGCTGACTTGTTCTCAAATTTAAATCCTCTCTGATTTTTGTTATAGTTTGAATTCATCCCTTGGACTTTATCTGTTGGAAATTTAATTCCTGATGCGATAGTGTTGGGAGAAAAAACCTAGTGAAAGTTCTCTTTTTCTCATGAGAATTTATGGATGAACTCACTTTGTTATAGGTGTGCGTGTGTGTGTGTGTGTGTGTGTGTGTTTACAAAAGTGAGTTATTGGGCTTGCTCACTCCTGTCCTGCTTCTTTCCACTATGGCATGATGTAGTATGAAAGTCCTTACCAGATGTGCAATGCTCTTGGATTTCTCAGACTGAAGACTTACAAGTAATAAACTTTATTTTGTTATTAACTTTCTAGTATGTGATATTGTGTTATAAAAGTGGAAAGCCAATTAAAAGAACTGCAATCTACTTAGTGTGGTTAATAGTTTAGGTTTCTTTTAATCAACACTAGGAAATTTAGTTCTATCACAAATGAATTTTGAGTGATGATAATTAGAAAAAAAAAAGAGCAGAAATCTGGGGAAAATCAGAGGGAACTAAATTGAAGAATGGTTGTTATGGAGAAGGAACCATGACAATCCCCTAAGAACCATAAAAGGTCCTGTTCGGGGACCTGGGAAATAGGACTCAGATGCAACCAAGCACAGAAGTTGGGGGCTGAGCTACTTAATTACTGGAATGCATCCCAGACAAAAGGACTCAGCAGCAAGTAGAGGCAGTGAGCCTGCAAGAGAGACCCTAGATGCCAATCCTTTTATAATTTTTTCTTTTATTAAACTTTTAAAAATTAGAATAAAATTACATCATGTCCCACTTCTCTGTCCTCCCTTCAAGACCTCTCTTCCCCTCCCTCTAAAATGTTGACCCGATCTAAAGCTACAAGGCATGAGCTATCAAGGTCACTCCAGCAACTTTTGTTGGGAAGAGTGAGTGGTTGGAAACTTTGTAGTACAAGCAGTATAGAAGAGGAGGGGGTATTAAGGTGGACAGAGAGCATTAATTTGGGGCATAAAATAATGGTGTAAGCTTTATTTGTTCAGTCACTGTAATGCACGAGGCATTAGAGTCTTAATGTGCTTAGAATCTTAATTTCAATCTGAAATAAATGTCCTGTCTACCGAGGGGAAAGATGTGACTGCAGGCAACTAAGTGGGATGTTTGAGACTCACACAAGGGACATCTACAGAAAACTGATTTAAAAAAAAAAAAAAGAGATCTGAAAATGATTACTCTGTCAAGCCTTCTAGTGAGAATGCATTTGATATGTTACGTGTAAACCAATTACCAATGAAAAAGTCTGGTAAAAAATATGAGCGCTTTTATGTGTGTTGACAACTTTGGTTGACAGTATGCAGATTTCTGCGTACTGTTCATCTTTATAGTAGAGCGAACACCTGTGCGTGGTACATAGGAAGAGGCGTCGTTCAGTGGAAACTGCTCGCTTTTGTGACCTTTAGCATTCCCTTTGCATTTATCCTCGACTAAATTTTAACCTATTTATTGAAACCACAATAGTAAATAACACATCATCTAGCAATTTAAAGTTGGATACCACCATCTAAATTTGGCTGTAAAATTTGGTCTTTTTAATTAGGCAGTTAATGTGTGGCTTTTATGAATTAAAAAACATTCACAATATCTCTAAAAAGGTAAAACTATCATTTATATATGGCATATATTTTAAACACTAATCTCTACTTTCAGAAGCCCCAAAAATTTAAATTATTTTCATTAACTCAAGTCCATTTAGCAATACAGTAAATCATATTTTTTTGACAGCTGGAGTAGAAAAAAAAGAAATTTATATTTTACATCATTAATCTGCTTTAATGGATATATAATTTCAGTGGGCTTTTCATTGTTAGTAAAGCCAGACTTTCTGTGTAACTCATTTAAAATATTTGTATAGCTTAAAGTTGAAAGCTTCTTAAATTTGTTTTTGTATTCCAAGCTTTCTATATAAATGTATGTGCTACTAATTTTGAAGGAAGAACAAAGCCCCTGTGAGTTATATTGTCGACGTTAATGACATTGTTAAAATGATGACAGATTGCTTTAATGGTGAATATGTAGTTAATTGGAGGAAGTCTAACAAAATGTGCCATTTCATATTACTTTAAAAAGTCAGTCAAGAGCCATCTCCCACTTATAGTCGTCTCTTAACCCAAATCATAAAGCATGTATAATATTAAAACTGATAGAAATCACAAGACACATGTATTCATGTACTGTACATTCATCTAGACAACCCATTAAATACTGTTTGTTAACCTTTAATTCAGATGTCTGCAATGAGATAATATAATGTAAAACACAAGTCACTGGAGGGTCGTAAAACTGTTTCTGCAACAGCTTTTATTAGCCTGCTATTTGATGTGGGGTAGAGTTGCACCCTGAAGCAAGTCTCATGTACAAGTGTACTGTCTGTATATTATGATACAAATTTAAGCTATTAACTATGTCACTAGTGTTGTGTTTATTGCCATGAATATAAAGACATTGTTGTTGACAAATGTCACCATACCCTACTGTGTATCATGGGCTTGCCCTTGCTATTCAGAGGAACTGTGGGGCTCTTAGCTGTGCCCTGCAACTTACATTTCCATAAATACCAGTGTTTCAGCTACCCAGAAGTTTAAATTTAATGTCTAGAGTATTTTAAAAGGTGTGTAAGTAAACATAGGTATGTTTTACATAGATAAATGAGAAGAATGTTCTACTAAAGTAGGTATATTTGCCTCATTCTGTCCTTTTTTCTATAATAAACAAAGATTCTCTTGCACTAAAGTATTTTATATAAAGTTTTTTTTTATCTAATAAAAATAGTAATGATGATTCCAGTTCTGATCTGCTCATGCTCACAAAAGCTATCTTTTTGTGATAAAAGAAATTAGATACAACATTAACCTTCATTCCATCTGCTGAACTAACCATCTGTGTTATTTGTTTAACGTTGAGAGAAAGTATTTTCTCCTGTTCCTCCAAGTACAGAAGTTCACAGTGTAGATGAATGCATAAGTAGTCAATGTCCAGGGATGTATACTGCCTCCAACACAGCAGAGATGCCACCCACAATCAAACTTCCAGTAAATCTAGAAAACCTAGTTCATTTACTCTTTGTTTGACATCTCATTTCCCCAAAAGTTGATGAGCATTCTGGAAAATGTAGCCTTTAATTAAGAATAAGTGGAGCTGGGAGAGCTGGCTTACCTATTTAGAGCACTTACTACTTTTGCCGAGGACTAGGGTTCAGATTCCCAAAAGCAGCATTAGGCAACTCACAATTGCTTGTAACTCCAGTTCCAGGGGAGTCAATACTCTCTCTGGCCTCCACAATCACCTGCCCATAGGTGGTCTACATAAACTCATGCAGCTTCACATACAAAAGTATAAAAACATTAAGAATGAGTTATCATAGGCAGGAGACTACAAAACATAGCCTCTCCATCAAGTTTAGGGAAGACTACAAATCAAAGTTCATTCTGAAACTTTCCATTCATATGAATACTCACACACTCAGACATGCTTATATTTATACACACATACACACATACCTGTTCAGTTTTAAGCTTGTGAGTCATCAACGGCCACATATATATATCTTTAGTCACATTTCTTCAGATCTAAAGGCCCAGGATATTTCATTAAATCAACATCTATCACCACATCTTTCTCTGTGTGGTGACTTTCAGATACAAGGCCACTATCTCCCAATATTTGTGATGACCTCATTCCTACAAAGGAATATTTCTATATCTGTTCCACTTATTTCATGTAAACATGTACAGGCTCCAAATAAGAGCTTATTATGGTAATTCTCAAGCTCATTTTCCTCTTTCTTAAAGTTGTGACTCTTAACAGGGAGATTTTTATGCTTTAGGGCATATTTGGAACACATAAATGTCTGGGGACTTATTCTCAAATAAGTCATAGAATGTTGAAACTATTAATCAAATGTAACGATTTACAGTGAAATCTATTATTAACCCTCCCAGGGTTCCTTATCATTTATAATTACTTCTCTAAGATCATTTACAGTATTTATGCTGGTAAACAGTCATTTCTTCCAATTAAAATGGCTGTTTCCTGATGCCTGCACCACTTTCATAGGATAATGGTCAAGTTGTTATATCTTTAATTAAGATCCAATCTAATTTGGGCTGGCTTTCTTATTGGAAAAGGAAAAATGCTCCCCAAAGTGGTAGAAAGTAATGTTGCTTCTCCTTCTTCATCAAAATATACTTTCTAGCCTCTAAACTTCATTCTAATAACCAAATGCTTGAAAACTTTGAGCAGGCCCAATGACTTGGCCACTGAAGCCATTTATTCCAGTCATCTTCTCCAGTGCTGACAGAATCACCCACTGAACTACTGTATAAATAGCCCTGCACAGTAGGGAAAAATGAAACAGTCTGTGTCCGTTTCCGCTATAATTTAGCACATTACCACAATGGTCACAAGTTCAGTCACATCTTCCTTACCTCAGTTTCCATGTCAGGAGTCTTCCAGACTGAGGAGACAGTAAGCAGAATTTAACAGATCACCTTTTAAGCTTGCCTAACTTTGGGTAGTTGTAGGATTGAGCTTCTTTCTCCTGCTACCCATAGGCCGGAAGCTTTCAGGTCCTGTAAATCACCTTAGTCCCTCCCAGGTGATCCTTCTTCACCTACTCATAGAACTGAAGTTGCTTTCCCAGCAAGAACATCATTCAGTCCTCAGGAGACTTATGTAAAGTCTTGAGTTGATGACAGGAGACCAAGTTAACATCCTTTCTGATCCTCTCATCTGAATCTTTCATCGTTTCCACAAAAGCTCTTCTCTGTTCCCAAATAAAGGAACTGAATCATGGGGTCAGCACAATAGCTCGAGGCCACAGGGTACTGCAAAGATTCTGCCCATAACAAATTTCTACTTCAGGTATTTTCAGGACTGAAAATTCAGAGAAATTTAAAATCAGTAGAACTGTCAGACATCTTTTTTTTTTTTTATCATCACACAGAAATTATATTCTATGGTTTAACCTGTTTTTATTTTACTTTTCATGACATATGGGTAGACTAATTTCAGGATTCTTTTGTATTGTGAAATGTAAAACTGTGGCATGAGTTGCCATTGGTACAAAGCTATTATTTATAATTAAAAGCAGTGGATCCAGACATGATAGCATAACCTTGCAATGCTAGCATTTGGGATGTAGAGGTTGGTAAGTTTGGGGCCAGCCTGTGCTACCTAGAACTGTCTGAAAAATGTTGAGTGAATGAATGAGTGACTAGAACATATTGAATATCTATTATGTTAGCACATAAACATTTTTAATTCTTAAAAACTCTACGAATTAACAGGCATGGTGGCTTCCACGTGTCCTCTCAACACAAGGGAGGCTGAGGTAGAGGGATCCCTGTGAACTGGGAGTCTACCTGACCTACATGGTAAGACCCTGCCTCAAGAAACAATGCAAACAGAAGTCTGTACAAAGAGTTGTCATTACTATTTTCTAAATATAAAAATCCAAAGATTTTAAAGTGTATATTTTCTGGGTGTCACAGTGATTGGTGGGATAGAGGAATAAACGTGCTTTAAGTGTTTCTTGTTCTGAAACCCATGACCTTTATTTATTCCTTCCAAAAAAATCACATGGCCAGACTAAGTTGGCAAAGACTGCCAGAAAAGCTTCAGAGCAATAGATGATCATTATATACTCAACTCTCACTCTCCACACGTCCCTTAGAGCTGTGGGAATAGGTGTGTAAAAGGATGTAAAACTATAGCCAGAAAAAGAAAAACGTGCCATTGAATACATGGGTCTCACTGTGCGATGACTGTATTGGAATGGAAACAGGTTTCTCCACACCCAAAGATGTCATGCAAGATCGGTGGAAAAGAGTTAACATACCTGTGTGTGCTTTATTACACATTAGTATGATTTTTTTTCATTACTCCACAAGAACCAAATACTTCTAGAATATTCCCTAAAGTCTACCACCTTGTTAATGAACAATGAATTTGAAAGATGGAATGTCTGTAAAGAAAACTCAGTCTGCTAGGGCACGAGAATTACAGTTCACACCCATTCTCCTCTCCCTTTTCCAATATTAATCTTTTAAGAACTGTAGTTCAGTTCCTTAGGCATTGCTCACATGAGGGAAAAGCTGTTTTATAAGAGTCACTCTGTGCACTGACCATACTTTTTAGGTGATTTTACCATATGCTTGGCTAAGAATTATTGAATACTTAGCACGCATTGTTGCGTGGAAGATTCATGAGCGGTGTGGAATCATGACAAAAACTTTCCAAAGCTTTTATGACAATTCACCCACAGTGGATCACCAAAACAGACTTTGTCCAACAATTCCTAAGAGGCTGTGACTATTGAAAGTTTTATCAGCCTCACTGCCTGGGATTTTAAAGGGATGGGGGCTTATAGATTACTGCGAACATGCTTATATGCAAAGATTCTTTTGGGGTCTGCATTGAACTACCCAGCACTATTGAAAATACATGGCAGCTACCATTTTTCCATGATTCTCTTCCTTTTGAAGTCTTTCCTTAGTTATCTATCTGGTCAACTTTTTCTAATAAAAAGTTATTAAAAGTTGTTAAAAGTTATGCTCTGTAGATAAGGTCATGCATAAGGCAGACAAGCAGTATTTTGCTAAAACCCTAATTTATCAAGGATCAAGGCAGCATGACCCCATAGAACAGGCTATTTGTTTAGATTGCACAGGTTCTTTAATGTAACTATAGCTTAGAAGTAAAATGTTGTTTCTGGCTTGTAGAGTCAGAGCATGCAAATTTACCTGTGGTTAAGATCTCTTAAATATCAATTCAATACATACGACACAGTACTTACAACATAGCATAAGGCAAAGTAGAAACTAATTTTATGCCATGATGACTCTCAGCTTTGTCTATAGCACGATGAAAAGACGTGTCAGTGTTTGTGGCAGGCACTCTTCATGCTTGCCTTTCTTACTCATCATAATACCATGAGCAGGATGTGATTTCCCTCTTGTTGGCAAGAATGAACATGAGCTTGTTTTCATAAGTCTAGAAGGTTCTCCAGGGCAAAGTATGATTTCTGACATAAGTTCTGAAGAAACCTGTTGAATTCAACTTTCTGTGTGCTGAAGTAGCAACAGCCATCTTTGTATTCTGAAAGGATCATCCACATGTTGATTATGAGACTCCAACTAGCTTTCTAATTCCGCCGACCAATTTTCCCAAAGAGGAATTAGCCATGTGAAGTCATTGAGTACATTTGTTTCATTGACCCACATTTTTTTAAAAGACTTTTTTTGAAGTTTGTTTTCTTCTTGGGATAGAGATATTGTAATCTGAAAATTTATCCTTCATTTTTCTGTTCAAAATTACATAGTGCTATTATACTATAGTGCTGTTTAACATGCAAATTGTATTGTTGTACATAAATAAAATGAAGTACATTTTAAGAAATAAGTATTAAAAAATGGAGAAATTTGTTCAGACTGAACGCCCCGTCTCCTGAATTGCTGCTGTTCAACCTGCTTTTGCTCTGTGTGCATTATGTAATGGAACACATGAAAGAAGTTTTTGGGGTTTTTTTTTTTTTGGTTTCTTTAAAAATGTAAAATGGCATTTGGACTAGGTTTATGTTCCCACCCCAGGTGTGGTAGATATTTATGAGTTGGATTTGGAATGCTTGGTGCAGTTGGCTATAATTTGGTTATGTGCACTCGCTCTGGCATGTGTAGCTTGTTCTTGGGATTCTGTGCCACTTGGATTTATGGGAACTATTGCTTAGGGTATAAAAGCTCTGAAGCCCTGAGAGCCAGGATGGGTGTTGGGTGGTGGTCTGTTGGTTGGTTTGTCCATAGTTATTGTGTTGATTCTTACTTAAAAGAACAAAGGTTAGAGAGATTTGAGTTTACAGACAGTGAGCTGAAACGCTAGTCTGACTCATTGTCAGCTAGTTCTCTTCATGCTTAGGAAAGCCTAAAAAAGGCTGTGAAGATTTCTACCTCATTTTTTATCATTCTTTATCTGGGCCACCTGCAAAAGCAGTGAAAATTTCTTTTTATTCTTCCTTTCTTTTTCCCTAAATTGAGGGTAAAAGATTGTAGTTAACAGCTACAGACTTATAAAGTGATCACACTGTTATCTTTCAGGTCTCATTATCCATTTTTAGAATCAAGTGTAAATCTCAGATATCCTGTATGTCATGTCGCTTACTATTTGATGCCCAAGTGTATCTGGTAATGATGCAGGATGCAGTGTCACTTCCCTCTCATAGAGAGCTCTCACAGATTCCTCTCCTCTCCATTCTGATGATTATTGCTATAGTTCAGACCAACGCCTTTGTTTTTGGGGACTCCTGGGCTAAATTCTTATAACTGTGGTTCTGGTTTTGAAATCCCCTGCTCCATCTGCCACATTACATTGTTTTGTTCTGGAATAAAATTCTAACTTTATTATTTATGAATTTAAAAATCATTCAACAGTTTTGCCTTAGACAATTAGGATTAATACCTTGAATGGAGCAAATAACAACAAAATACTCCACAATTCAGCCCTTGGTTATAAACATTTGTATTTCATTCCATCCTTCTAGCATTTCCCAGAATCTTTCATTACCAGCCTTTCTTGTCTTTGCTGTAGATTTAGCCTCTTTCACTTGAAAAGAACAGTGAGTACTTAAATATAAAAACAATTTACAAGAACACCAATATAGACAGCTATAAGACATATTTAGGGGATCCTGCAGGTTCTGTGTCTGTCCCGTTAGTCTCTGTGTGCCCCTAAGAGTACTAGTCAGTTGACATTGTGGGGCTTGTTTTCCAGATGCCCTTGACCCATCTGGTATCTGCCTTCCCTCCTCTCCTTGTTCTTCAGGGTTCCTAGATCTCGGTACAATGTTTGGCTTTGGGCCTCCATATGCTTCTCTCATACGCTGGAGGGGTCTTCTCTGGTGAGGACTGGGCTAGGTACTGATATACGAGCAAAGCATGATACCATTAGAAATCCTTTCTGGGTTGTCCAGTCTCTAGAAATGGCCTACGCTGCCATTTCAGGCAGGGGTAACCTCCTTTGCCATGGGGTTCTGCCCTTCCATTATCAAAAAGGATCTTGCAGGGAGGATGAGCTATAGGTCAGAGATTTTGTGGTTGGGATGGTGTCCCAGTCTCACCACTGGAAGCCTTTCCTAGCCACAGGAGATGGCCTATTCAGGCTCCCTATCCCTGATTATTAGATATCCTTGCAGTATCTCCCTCATAGATTCCATTGAGGATTAATACCTTGAATGGGGCAATTCCACTACACTGGGTCTTCCAATTGCCCCTAATTTTCATCTCTCCATATATTTTCTCCCTCAGTCCCTCTCCCTCACCTTGTGCCCTCTACTCCCATTCCTGTCCTCCTCCAACCCACCTGCACCCTCTGTTCTATTTCCACATTACCAAGGAGATTCTTGTGTTCAGACTGGGCCCCTCCTTGTTGTGTAGTTTCTCTATATCTATGGATACTAGTACCTTTCTCCTTTGCTTATCAGTTAATATTCACATATAATTGAGTACATATCCTGTTTGTCTTTCTGGGACTAGGTTACCTCACTCAGGATGACTTTTTCTAGTTCCATCCATTTGCCTGCAAAGTTCATAATGTCATCTTTAATAGCTGAGTAATACTCCATTGTGTAAATGTACCACAATATCTTTATCCATTCTTCAGTTAAGGGACATCTAGGTTTTTTTCAATTTTTGGCTATTATGAATAAAGCTGCTATGAACATAATTGAGCAAGTGGCCTTGTGACAGAGTGTGTGCCCAGGAGTGTTATCACTGGGTCTTAAGGTAGGTCGATTTCCAATTTCCTGAGGAATCCTCATATTGATTTCCATAGTGACTGTACAAATTTGCACTCCCATCAGCAATGAAGGAGTGTTCCCCTTGCTCCACATCCTCACCAGCATGAGCTGTCCTTTGTGTTATTGGTCTTAGTCATTCTGATGGGTGTAAGATGGACTCTCAAAGTGGTTTTGCCTTGCATTTCCCTGATGGCCAAGGGTGTTGAACATTTTTTTATGTGTTTCTCAGTCATCTGAGATTCCTGTTTTGAGACTTCTTTGTTTAGATCTATACCCCATTTTTAAAATTGGATTATTTGTTTTGTTGATATCTAGTTTCTTGAGTTCTCTATACACTTTGAATATTAGCCCTCTATCGGAAGTGGAGTTGGTGAAGATCTTTTCCATTCCATAGGCTGCCGTTTTGTCTTATTGACAGTGTCCTTGTCTTACAGAAAGAAGCTTTTCAGCTTCACGAGGTCCCACTTATTAATTGTTGATTTTAGTGCCAGAGCTATTAGTGTTATGTTCAGAAAGTTGTCTCCTGTGTCAATGTTTTCAAGGCTTCTCCCTAATTTCTCTTCTATCAGGTTCAGTGTATTTGTTTTTATGTTGAGGTCTTTGATCTACTTGGACTTGAGTTTTGTGTATGATGATAAATGTGGATCAATTTGCATTCTTCTACATGTAGAAATCCAATTAGACCAGCACCATCTGTTAAAGATGCTTTCTTTGTTCCATTGTATATTTGTGGCTTCTTTAGTAAAGAATAGGTGTCCATAATTGTGTGGGTTTATGATTGGGTCTTCAATTCAGTTCCATTAATCAACATGTTAGTTTTTATGCCAGTACCATGTGGTTTTTATTACTACAGCTCTGCAGTAGAGTTTGAGATTGGGAATAGTGATTCCTCCAGAAGATCTTTTATTTTCCAGGATAATTTTAGCTATCCTGTTTTTTTTCCCCCCATATGAAGTTGGAATTGTCCTTTCAAGTTCTATAAAGAATTATATTTGAATTTTGATTAAGATTACGTCAAATCTGTAGATTGCTTTTGGTAGGATGGCCGTTTTCACTATGTTAATCCTACCGATCCAGGAACATGGGAGATCTTTACATCTTCTGAGGTCTTCAATTCTTTCTTCAAAGACTTGAAGTCTTTGTCATATAAGTCTTTCACTTGCTTGGTTAGAGTCACCCTAAGATATTCTATGCTATGTATGGCTATTGGGAAGGGATCTGTTTCCATGATGTCTTTCTCAGTCCATTTACTGAATTTTTTGAGTTGACCTTATAGCATGCCACTGTGCTGAAGTTGTAGGAGTTCTCTGGTAGAATTTTTGGGGTCACTTATACAGACTATCATATATGCAGATAAGGATACTTTGACTTCTTCATTTCAAATTTGTATCCCCTTGATCTCCTTCTGTTGTCTTATTGCTCTAGTTAAGACCTCAAGTATTTTTTTAAAGATATGGGGAGAGGAGGCAACCTTATTCTGTTCCTGATGTTAATGAAATTGCTTTGAGCTTCTCTCCATTTAATTTGATGTTGGCTGTGGGCTTGCTGTAAATTCTCTTTATTATGTTGAGATATGTACCTTGTATCCCTAATCTCTCCAAGATTTTTATCGTGAAGGGGTGTTGGAGTGTGTCAAAGGCTTTTTTGCCATCTAGTGAGATAATCATGTGTTTTTTTTTTTCTTTCAGTTTGTTTATATGGTGAATTATGTTGGCTGATTTTCGTATGTCGATCCATCCCTGCATCTCTGGGATAAAGCCTACTTGATCATGATGGATGATCTTTTTAATGTGTTCTTGGATTCTGTTTGTGAGTATTTTTTGAGTATTTTGCATTAATGTTTATGAGGGAAATTGGTCTATAATTCTCTTTCTTTGAGGAATCTTTGTGTGGTTTGGGTGTTAAGGTGACTGTGGCCTTGTAGAATGAATTTGGCAGCATTCCTTCTGTTTCTATTTCGTGTAATACTTTGAGAAGTATTGGTGTTAACTCTTCTTTAATGTCTAATAGAATTCTGCACTAAAAACCATCTGGCTTTTTTTTTTTTTTTTGGTGTGGAGACTTTCAATGACTGCTTCTATTTCCTTATGGTTTTATAGGTCTGTTTAGATTTTTTATCTGATCTTGATTTAACTTTGATAGGTGCTATCTATTGAGAAAATTGTTCATTTCTTTTAGATTTTCCAATTTTATGGAGTACAGGTTTTTAGGTATGACCTAATGATTTTTTGGATTTCCTTGGTGTCTGTGGTTATATTCCCATTTTTGTTTCTGATTTTATTGATTTGAATATTTTCTATCTTTTAATTAATTTGGATATGGGATTGTCTATCTTGTTGATTTTCTCAAAGAACTAACTCTGTTTCCTTGATTCTTTGTATTGTTCTCTTCATTTCTATTTTATTGATTTCAGCTCTCAACTTGATTATTTCTTGCTGCCTATTCCTCTTGGGTGTGCTTACTTCTTTTTGTTCTATGCCTTTCGAATGTGCTATTAATTTGCTAGTATGTGATCTCTCCACTCTTTTTTGGTAGGCACTTTCTGCTATGAATTTTCCTCTTAGCATTGCTTTGATTGTGTCCCATAGGTTTGAGTGTGTTGTGGATTCATTTTCACTGAATTCTAGAAAGTCTTTAATTCCTTTCTTTTTTTTCTGTCTTGACTCAGTCATCATTCAGTAGAGAGCTTTTCCATTTCCATGAATTTGTAGACCTTCTGTTGTTTCTGTTGTTGTTGAAATCCACATTTAATCTGTGGTAGTCTATAGAATACAGGGGGTTATCTCAACTTTTTTGTATCTATTGAGACTTGCTTTGTGACTGAGTATGTGGTCAGTTTTAGAAAAGGTATCATAAGGTGGTGAAGTGGTATATGTGAGTGAAATATTCTGTTATATATTTATATCTGTTAGGACCATTTGGTTTATAACAACTATTAGCTCCATTGTTTCTGGGTTTAGTTTTTGTCTGGATGACCTGTCCATTGGTGAGAATGAGTTGTTGAGGTCTCCCATTATCAGTGTGTGCAGGTCAATGTGTGTTTTAAGCTTTAGCAATGTTTCTTTTACAAATGTGGCGACCATTGTGTTGGGGGCATAGATGTTTAGAATTAAAATGTCATGCTGGTGGATTTTTCCTTTGATGAGTATGAATTGTCCTTCCCCACCTCTTTGGATTAATTTTGGTTTGAAGTCTATTTTATTAGGTATTACAATGGCTAAACTGGCTTGCTTCTTGGTTTCATTTGCTTGGAAAATCTTTTACTAACGCTTTTCTCTGAGGTGATGTTTATCTTTGATGTTAAGGACTGTTTCTTGTATGGAGCAGGAGAATGGATCCTGTTTTCCCATCCATTCTGTTATTCTCTGTGTTTTTATTAGAGAATTGACACCATTGATGTTGACAGATATCAATGACCAGTGATTTTTAGAACCTGTTTTTTTTGGTGTGGCTGTTGTTGGTTTTGTGTGTGTGTGTGTTTGTGTGTGTGTGTGTGTCTCTGTGTGTATCTGTGTGAGTGTTCATGTCTCCCTTATTTTGATTCTGATGGGGTGAGGTTATTTATTTCCTGTATTTTCAGGGGTGTAGTTAGCCCTTTCAGGTTGAAGTTTTCCTTCTACTACCTTTTGTAGGGCTGGGTTTGTAGATAGACACTGTTTGAATTTGGATTTTTCATTGAATGTTTTGTTTTCTCCATCTATGGTAATTGAGAGTTTGCTGAATATAGTAGTTTAGGCTGGCACCTGTGATCTCTTAGAGTCTGTAGCACATCTGTCCAGGCTTTTATGGCTTTTAGGGTCCCCATAGAGAAGTCCGGTGTAATTCTAATAGGTTTGCCTTTGTATGTTACTTGCTCTATTTCTCTTGAAGCTTTTAATATTCTTTCTTTGTTCTGTATACTCAGTGTTTTGATTATTATGTGGTAAGGGGACTTTCCTTTCTGGTCCAGTCTTTTTGATGTTTTGTATGCTGCTTGTAACTTCATGGGGATCTCGTTCTTTAGGTTTGGAAATTTTTCTTCTATGATTTTGTTGAAAATATTTTCTGGGCCTTTGAGGTGGGCTTCTTCTCCTTCCTCTATTCCTATTATTCTTACGTTTTGTCTTTTCATAGTGTCCCAGATTTCCTGGAAGTTTTGTGTTAGGAATTTTTGGATTTAACATTTTCTTTTACCAATGTTTGTGTTTCTTATATTGTACCGTCAACTCTTGAAGTTCTTTCCTCCGTCTTTTGTATTCTGTAGCTATAGCTTGCCTCTGTAATTTCTGATCACTTTTCTAGGATTTTCATTTCCAAAATTCCCCCTGTAAATGTTTTTTTTTTTTTTTTTTTAGTGGCTCCTATTTCTATTTTCAGGTTTTGAACAGTTTTGTTCATTTCCTTTAATTGCTTGTCTTTTCTTAACTTTCTTTAAGGGATTTATCCATTTCTTCTAATTGTTTGTTTGTGTTTTCCTGAGTTCCTTTGACGAATTTACTCATTTCTCCCATTTTCTGTTTGCCTTTCCACGTATTGTTTTGAGTGATTTACTAATTTCCTCTTTATTGGCCTCTATTATCATCATAAAGTTGGCTTTGAGATCTTTTTTCTCGTGCTTTGGCTGTGTTGGGGTGTTCAGGACTTGTAGCAGGGTAGTTGGGCTTTGATGGTGACAAATTGCCCTGGGTGGTGTTGATTGTGTCCTTATGCTGTCATTTAGACATCCGGTGTGTCCACTGGATGGAGTTGTAAGGATACTGGGTTCTTTTTGCAGGTCTTGGGGGCTGGGGAGGCAGGGCTGGGGGAATATAGGGAGAGGCTATGGAGGGCTGGATTGTGGGAGCAGAACAAAGTGTTCTGTAGGTGGGCTATCTACCTGTTCTGTTCACTCAAATATTAGCCTTCTTAATAACAGCTTAACCATATTGTGACAGATTCAGTTATCACAACATAATCCTCATATATTTACAATATATTGACTCAGCTTAAAGGACGCTATCTTCCTGTCAAATTTCAATATCATGATCTGACTGTAACTACAATTTAATGAAGGAAATTTTTAGCTTATCAAATCCTTCACATTTTCTAACAGTAGCACAATGCAATTCCAGAATGCCTAGACTGCAACTGAAATTTTCATTATTTTCTTCAGGGAGTAATCACTCAGAGTCATCTTATCTTAAAAACAAGAATAGACAAATTGCATCCTGGACTCCCAGATGAATTTTTTGATAATTGAAAAACATGAGTGTGCTGAACTCACAAAAATGTTGGCATCTGTTGGTGCCAACTGGGAAAATGGTAAGACTAATAAAGTCCTCTTTAAAGAAAACCCAGCCCATAATGAGAGGGCTATAAAATTAAAATGTAACCCTATTACCCTCATGAATGTACATTTTGTTGGAGATGATGGGTTTATCTCAGATGAATTTGAGTAGGAGACACTTCGGTTTATAGGAACATGTGATATCTTAGTAGTAAAAAAAAATTTCCTGTCTCTTGAAGACTTAGTCACCTTGTCATAACTATATTCTGAAGAGATTATTAGTCATTATTTATAAACAGTTGGAAATAAGTCAGTATTGGAAATAAATAAGAGAACCACAGGCCTATATTGGTTACATTTTTTTTTAATGAGATAGAGTTCTGTTTGTCCAGGGGTAGCATTAAACTCACTAGGTAGCCGAGGAGGGCCTTGACAAAAGGAAAACAAAGAGACAGAAATCTAACAAATATTGATTTTAAAACTGGAGATAGGGGAACTCTTATGCTTGGTTATGGCAAATTAATATATTCATATTAATACATCTAAATTAATACATTGACTATGTAAAATAGAGTAAAGATCCTTTCAAGAAATAAAATTTAACCATCACATTATTCACTATCCCCAAAATAAGAACATAGTCAAGGGAAATCAAAGCACTTGACAAAGAGATAGCTGCACTTTCATGTTTACTATAACATTCTACACAATAGCCAGATATGAAACCAGACAGAGTTCTCAGCTACTGGTGAATTGGTAGAGAAAATGAATACACACATACACACACACATACATATGCATATATGTGTATAAAATTATCTCATTTGCCATTGAATCTTCTCCATACCCTGTTGTCAATACCAGTTACATTAGATTTTGACTCATTGGTCTCATTGGTGATGTGATGGATTGATGTCCTGGTCTTCCATTTGATGATACTGAGTTTTAGGAGAGGTCATTTTAGAGTAAAAGAAACCAGACTCATGTTCTCATCATTTTGTGGACATGGAAATGTCCATTTCACAGAAAGATGAATAAAACAGTAGTGACTACAGACAAAGAAGGGAATAAGAAACAGTTAATAGATGTCACCAACACAAGTAGAGAAGGAATTCATTCTGGTTTTTGGCAGACCGACTGAGTGACTGCCGAGGATAACAGTCTACAGTATATAACATAACAAGGAAAAGAGTGAGAAAGATCCCAGCACAAAGATGTGATTGATGCTTCAGGAGATATGTATGCTCATTACCCTGACCTGGTCACTATACATCAAAACATTGTATCACAATTCATAGGCATGAGCATAAGTCTCCATTAAAAACAAGGATAGCAATTGTAAGTCCTATGATAATTTATGGCTTGTGAGGCAGGGAAACATTGTGCCACAGGAAAATGACACATAATGTAATTTTGGTAAATAAATAAAAACCACACTTGGAAATAATAGAAAAAAAAGTGGGGACAATAAAGTAATATATCCTGTATTTTTTTGTTATATCCATTCTATAAACAGCCACTCTTTGAGTGTCCCCAAATCCACTCAACCAAAATAACATCGTAGGCTAATACGGAGAATAACTGAGCATGCACACATATGCACTTGAGCTGCGCGTGCACGCGCGCGCGCGCGCGCACACACACACACACACACACACACACACACACACGGTTCCGCCCCAGCCTCTTATTCTATCACTGTCTCACTTTCCTTGAGGAGGGAGTTTCACTTATTTAACAGCCTGTTCCTTTGGGAGAAAAACATCTGGTGTTAGTTCTGTGTCTTCATAAAAGCGCTGATAAAAACATGGACTTAAAACATCTATTCTCTCTTCACTGTAGAGCTTGACATCGGAACAGGTGACTGAGAACCACCTGGTCACTCTTTCCACGAAATGGCTTTGTGGTGCTTGGAAAACACGAAGCACATCTCTGCATATCAGTGGCTCCACCAGCTGCCCCACCTTGTGAATCAGGAGTTTTAGAAACCATGGGACACGTGTGTTTTCCTCTGGCTTTTCAGTGGATGGCCAAATGTAGGAGAATGAAATTAGATCCATATCCAAATCGACTTTAAATGGTTCAGATACCTCAAGCTAAAACCTGAAATTCTGAAACCGCTGGAAGAAAACACAAGCAGCAATCTATAGGATATAAGTGTAGGAAAGGATTTTCTGAATAGGACTTCACTTTCTTAGGATTTAAAGCTAACAATTGACACATGGGATCTCATAAAAACAAACGGCTTCTGTACAGCAGAGGAAACAGTCAATGAAGGAAAAAGAAGTCCACAGAGTAGGAGAAAAAAATGTTAGCTATATATCTGATAGAGGATTAGCGTGCAGACTAAGCAAAGAACTCAAAAAACAAAATTAAGAAAACAAAGGATCAATCAAAGAAAAAAATAATAAATGGGATATGTATCTGAACAGACTTTGTTTGGAATTTTTGATACTACATCTAGTACTTTTAATTTGCATTTTCCTGGTATTAGTGAAGTAATTTTCTTCATGTATTTGTTGGTGATTTGTATTTCTATTTTTAAAGGGAGTATCTACTTAAATCTTCAGTCTTTCTTCCCCCAGCCCCCTTTTTATTTTTCAAAACATGTTTTCTCTGTTGTAATTCTGGCTGTTCTGGAACTCACTCTGTAGACCAGGCTGGCCTTGAATTCACAGAGATCAATCTGCCTCTGCCTCTTGAGTGCTGGGATTAAAGGCATGTGTCACTATCGCCCGGCTTCAGTCTTCCTTTTAAAGACTTGGAATAATTGTTGTTGAGTATTTGAGCTTCTTATGTATTCTAAATATCAATCTCTTGTTAGAAGAAATGTTTACAAATATTTTCTCCATTCTTTAAAAAATATTTTATATAAGACTTTGAGAATTTCATACATTGTATTATTTTTATTTTTCTTCTCTCATAAAACTTATACAATATTGACCCCCCTTCTCCCTTCCCTCCTCTCCCCCAGCTTCTGTTATCTCCCCTCTGCCCCAAATATACTCACTCATCACCACCCACAAACACACACACACACACACACACACACACACACAGACACACACACACACATACACGCACACTTGCTTCTTCCCAGAAAAGAACAGTCCCCGTAGGGTTACCCCTCATACAGGGCATGACATAGCAAGATGGAACAACGCCAGGTGGATCACATTCACCTCCCATCCACAACTCCTTAGACTCATCCCCCATTCCATACCTACTCAATTTTGTGGTGTTCGGGTTAAAAAAAATTCAAGTTCATTTCGTACTCCCTAGATACTCTCAGGTGTGGGGCTATGCACTGGAACATAGTTGACTACCAGGGCCACACCCTAAAAACTAACTCTCCATCTCCCCATGGCTATCAATTGCCAAAAGCTGCTTAAATGCATGGACCATCATACCAACCCCCCGCTTCATTCTGGGGTTCTTTGCTCTTTAGGTTGTCTCTCAACACTGGTTGTTTTCTTGTTGTAAAGAAACTTATTGGTTTGATAGAGTTGCATTTGATTTTTAACTGTTTTCATTTTTTACCAGAAAGGGAAAATCCAGTGTAAGTCTTTTTTTTAAAAGTTCGTGGTCAATTGTCTTAGTAGTTACTCAAAAATATCTTACTGTACATTTTTTCCTTTTATAAATGTTTTGTGTTATAGAACATAAATATGTGTTATTTTTATTTCATTGATCTGCATAGATATACAATTCTGGGTATTTCATCCCATACTGTTTTAATTACTGTAATATAATGCATTGTTTTAATGTTGAGGAGAATTAGCAATTTGATATTGCCATTTGTCATAATTATTTTTATGTATTTTATGACACTTTTGCTTCCATATTTTATTACATAATAATTAGGTCTGTTTCTGAGTTTCAGAGCACCATTAGTATTTTTATTGATGACATAGAAAATTTCTAACTTAGTATGGGAAGAATTTGATCATTATAAAACTCGATATTTATCTTCTTCATTACAGAGTATTATCAGATCTCTTAATATATTTTTAAAATATATACTGTGCATAATTTTGCACGTAAGTCACCAAGATATATCTTATTAAGATTGTTCCAGAATTGGCAGCACATTGCAGAATCAGCCAGAGCATTGCACAGTCGGACAAATATAGAGTCTTCTCTATCAGTTACAGGATAATGGATTCTTCTGCCATCAAATCAGAATAATGAATTCTATTACTTTTTCAGTTAATTCCTATAGACTTTCTAATTATACAATAAGATTTTATAAATAGTTATTTTTTCTTCATTATCAAGATTTATATCACCCATTTGTACTTGCACTGGCTAGAGCTGACGACATGATAATAATTAAAGGCAGCAATTAAAGATGTTTCTCCTTGGATCCCAGCTTTCCTAAGAATAGCTCTAGTAATTCATTCTGAGTTAAAATAGATATCTTTATCCAATTAAGATGTATGATTTTATGTGTTTGTGGAGATATGTAATTATTAATCAAATCATCATTTTTGTTTGTGTTTTGTTTTCTTTATTTGGTGTATAAACATTCTGTTTTAAGTAGGTTAATGATAAGATTTGAAATCAGAGAGCCTGCCTTTTTCTCTAGAATTCAAGCTTTGGATCAGGCAGAAGAGTGTGAGTCATCAGGCTGGGCCATTGTGGGAGCTACGCCAGCAGCCTTAACACTGGTGGAGAGTTGTTGCAGGTGTGACAGGCTCTAGCAGAGAAAGAAGCTGGACACAAAGAGAGAAAGCAGAACAAAACAGAACTGACAGGCACAAACAGGACCTGCCTCTGGCTTTCTTTGCTTCCAACTTGGATGCTGTAAAAGGCATCAGCGCCTTCATTGTAAAGCGCATGTGTTTGGCTAGGACTTTCTGCTTTCAAACGGGGAGATGCATTGTGAGCAGAAGGTGATTTAGCAGGTGACCTGGGCCCTGGCCATTGTGGCAACTGGTGGTCTATACAGCTCCAGGTATTGCATTCCACTCTGGTTCTTTCTTCCTTGGGCCTAAGCCTGGCCAAGCAGTGCAACTGGAGTCCACTGAGACCATCAGGGTGAAATGCACAATGGTTTCCAGGCAAGGCAGCAACAGCACCATAGGATAAGGAAGCAGGGTGTCTCATAGAAAGTGACTGTGGATTAGTGGAAGCTGAAAAGGTGCTGTCTTTCATTTATGGCATTGTACTCATATTACCTTTAACAAATTATTATTTATTTTTGTTTGAGTGATGGGGGATTGGGGGGTGAGGGGAGGGGAGTCAACAACTTGCAGGAGTCGTTCTTTTCTTCCAGCCTATGTGGTCCTGAGGATCAAACTTGGGTTGTTAGACCTGACAGAAAGTGCCTTTTACTTCTGAGCTATCTCTCAGGTCCTAACATTGCTATTTTGACAAAACAGTTGATACAATTGATAAGATCTTTTCATGCTGTATTGGAGATTGCTAATATTTCTTTTTTGGTATCCCTACTCAACCCTTAAATATTTTTCAGGTTTGTAAAAACAGCTCAGAAGGTACTAGTGACAGCAGTTAAATAATTGGCACAAAGGTACCTTGTATAAATGCAAAAGAACACTCCCAGAAACCATAAAGTTGTAAGATGAAAATCTCAATGTCAATGTCAGAGGTGTACTACTCCCTATAAAGCCTTGGTTAAAGAGGTCCCTGAGGACACACAAATCATAAATCTTTGTCCACTCCTGTTAGTTGCATCCTGGAACAATATGGAAAGACACTATGAAGATACTGTGTGCTTTGGTTGTAGGATGTGGATAAATCATGCTGAGACTGAGCTGAAAGCTCCCATCATGCCAGAAAGTTCTAGAAAGTGCTAGAAAGTTCTATACTGTTCAGTGGGAAAAGCGTCACTAACAGTATTGCTAGGGTATGGGACCTCTGTGCTGTATTGTCAACATGTCAGGCAAGATGTGTCCATTGATACATTAGTGGTCAGACTGTTGTATGTACAACCAATTGCTTTTCTGATTGCTGCTAAGTCTAAGCTCTATGACACTATGATTGGTACTATTGTACAATAATCTATGGCTGATATAATAGATCTGAGAGGAAGAGAGTTGCTTATGTTTTAATAAACATGTGTTATGCCTGACAAGTTGCCTTCTGCACATTTATGTTTATTACCACTGTTTTCTGCTATCAGTATTAGTGATGGAGAAAATCTTATTTTTCATAATGGACAGTGGTGAGAATAAATGACTGTAGCTGTGGTATAATTGTCAATGCCCAGCCGCAGAAGGAAGAAAATAATGAGATCTCTATCTTATCCTCTCCTAGATTCAGAGTTGGAAAGAAGTTAAGAATTGGAGGAAAGAGTTAAATTATGAAGCTGCTCCCTTTAAACTGAAATATTCACTCCTGAAGGGAATATGAAGACTTATAAGTTTCATGAAATAGATGAAACTTAAGCTCACACAGTTCCTAAAATTTACAGGATTCACAACACCTCCTCCACTCGATGTTTTTAAAATCAGTAAACAATTGCTTGAAAAAGAGAATTCTCAGTTAGACAAGTTTTCTGGAAGTCAAGCAGACAGCTCTAAAGGATTCAGCTTTTGTGATTTGTTATCAATTCCAGAGTAGACATTTTGCTGATGTACCTGCCTTTGGATCATCCATACTCCCATCAGTAACTTTTCATCTATACTCCTGTATATAAGCTCAATAAACTCACTGGTTGACTAACCTATATTTTAATCATTATTTGCATGTAATATGTACCTTACTTGATATAAATAGATAAGCATACAACAATACTTACTTTCCCTTGGCCATGGTTCATCTGGAACCAGAAGGGAAGGGAATTCTGAAAATTTTATTTATAATTTAGCTAAATCAAAGTAGGAAACCAGCAGTTATTTACTATATGACAAAATAATGATATTCAACAATAATAATTTCATGAATATTTCAGTTAGACGATGTGATGCCTATATGGTCTGTTAATGGTGGTTATTTCTATCATTGTTATGGCTCATACCAATAGGCTTCTAATTCTTGCTGTGTAGATTGCCACTATTTTTATTACTACTATGGATATACCAATAAGCTTCTAATGCTGGCTGTGTAGATTTCTGCTATTGTTTACTTTTGCTAGAGAATCACACTATGCTAACTGCCTTTGAAATTTGCCTTACATACTATTAGTACATAACAACTACATAATTTCTTGAGTAAATTCTTCCTGCTGGGCATTCTTTGCCTCATATTCCTCCCTGTGATATAACAATATTTTCATTTTGATAGGAAAAAGGTTGGCAGGCCAAGATATTATACAAATACCAAGCCAAATACAAAGTCTACTTTGTGACTAATACTTCGTGAACTAACACTTTGCTTAAATTATCATTATACGAGTTTAAGTTTGGAGTCAGCATCGTAAGATAGACACAATTCTTTCCATACTTCACACAATATGTGATATCAGTTTTATAGTTTGTAGATTATGTGACGGGATTTTTGATTTGTTGTTTTGTTAATTGAACTACATGCACTGTAGTAAATTTGTGGACTTTATTGTGAAAGTTTCATGCATGGATGTGTCACATATTTATAAACTCTTCAGCATGTAAGATGTTTCCTTATAGGTGATAATAATGAAACTATAGCATTACTAACTTCATACACTATCAATTAAGGCTTAAAATTACAGTTTTTCTTGATTGCTAAAAACTCTTAGAACTGATGTGCATTCACGGAAGTTAATGATGCAACTCCTTTCAGTTTCCTTAGAGTCATCAAGAAAGCATTTGGGCGTGCACAAACTTACTAGGAAAAGGAAACTATATCTGATGGGTGTTTTTTAAATTTTTTGCTCTGTCCTGTCAATGACATTCTCTCTTCTCTTAGTCTTTGTCTTCAGAGGAAGCTTGCAGAATCATATTGCCTGATTAGTGAGCAGGGTGAGTCATTTCATGCCTCTGTTCTGTAGACGCTGGATGACTTTTTCATTAATGCTATTTCTTAGCATATTTGTGGTGGTCGTGATGAAGATAACTGCTTGAGCCTCACGCTGTGCTGCAGGATAATCCACTTTTTAATTCTGAGAAATTGCCCAAATGACATAGATTATTTCTTCTTTGAATCCTGACGACCATTTGCCATGGAAAAAGATATCAAAAGTTACTCCCCTACAATTTGTCAGCGATGTTATCTCATGCCTACTGTGCGCATAGCAGTGAAGTAATGATATACAATGTCCACTGGATTCTTTCTTCTCATTCATTTTGTGCTGAGCACAACATAACTCCTGGTTCCCAAGGGCACTCGGGAAAGGGTAAATGAAGTGATAGCACAAGGTTTACTTTAACAACTGAAAAAATGTGTCAGATGTATTAATGTCAACAACTGGAATCTTACCTCATTAGGCAACTTCTGGATCTGAGGCTCTGATTATTATTCTAGGCAGAAAAAATATGCTAATTATTCACGCCAAACGTAGAAGGGGGGAAGGTGTAAAATCTCCCGTTAGCCGCGTGACCACATACTAATTGCGTGTCATGTGTCAAAATAATGCAGCTCACTGTGCCCAAAGCAATTAGACACACAGAACTCCATTAATGAAGCACTGTCTGTCACCAAAAGTGTTTTCTGTGCTATAGTTGAAGATTAAAATATTAACTTCTCAAATATTTATGATAGTTACTGACAGCATTTCAAAATGTTGCCTTTTAACAAAAGCTTTCTATTAAGAATTAGTTTTTAATTTGGATTTTATAGTCAAAGAATATATTAACATATGGGAGGAAGATGGGATTTCTTGATGTCTGAAGAGAGTTTTTTTTTTTTTTTAATAAGAGGTAGATTACTTTTAGATAACTTTACGACTGCTGTATGTTTTTAATGCTTTTCCTCAGAAAGGTGTTTTCTAGGCTTTGACCTATGCATCTTTTCTCCTCATTGAAGAATCCACTGGAAAGTTTTGTGCATGTCTAGGCTTCATATAAACTGTTTCTCTGTTTTGCTCAGCTGAATCAGTTCTGAACCCTTACAATAAGCAAGGCATTATGTTCAAATATTTTATAATTTATGTATTGTCTGATGGTGCGAGAAGTGCCCAGAAGAGAGAATGCTGAGAACCTTAGCCATTGTCTTCAGATGAAACTGCCCCAGTGGCATGCCTGCCCACACTGGGTCCATTTACTATCAATTGCTCTCCAGGTACCGTGCTTAAAATTCAACATTTTTTTTTTTATTCTCGTGTTGAACTCCTTTTGTGTTTTCTTACTCTTTTACACCATCTGATTCTGAACTAATTAATGCAGCAGATAGTTGCCTCCACTGTGGTTTGTGCCTCAATTTATTTTGGGTGTTATGTATAATGTGTGATGCGTGTATATGTTTGCATGTTCACATGTTTAGGTATACATTGTAGAAGATCTATCTGCACTTGTGTGCATGTATAGGCCCAAGGGTGAGATCAGGCATCTTTCTAAATCACTCTTCACCTTATGCACTGATGGAGTGTCTCTCACTGAACCCAGAACTGGTCGTGTTGCCACTCTAGTTAGCCATCTTGCTCGGGGACCCTATGTCATCACTTCACATCACTGGGATTACAGACCACACTCCACCGACCTGACCAGTAAGTTGATTCTGGTCGTGTGAACTCTGATCTTCATGCTTAGGAAGCAAATGCTGTACCTACTGAGCAACCATCTCATCCTCCATTCTTATAGTTTGGTCAAATTAGAGCCTTCTTTTATATATTTTAACACTGTTTCTTCATGAATGTTTTATTTCACCAGTTATATGCACAAAAACTGCATTCTTTCTTGTTGAGAATCCCTTGGTTCCAGTTTATCTAAAATATTTTGTAAAATGTTTAAATTCATACCTACACAGTGTCATTCTTATTATTTCAGATTTTGAAGGATAGCTGGTTTTAAGTTTAGCAATATTACAGAAGAGAGTGACTACTACTCTTAAGTTTTTACATTGATGGTGTAAGAATCAATTGAAAATTTTGTCCTAGGCACTATTTCTTTATTCCCCATATTCTTTTTTTTTTTTTAATGTACTTAGACAGCCTTGCTACTGAAAACCATTGCTTTGTATTATAAATTGGGAGGAGCCCATTTTGAGGCTGCTTCAGTAATTTTTTTCTGCCTGGTCAGCAAGTTCTCGACAGTTATTAGTTGAGTCCTTACTCATTAACACCTGGAGCACAGTGATGCCAGATTCTCTACTGTGAGGTAGTATACAGTGAGCACTAACAAGTGTTGGCGGCTGGGGGCTGACATGGAGTTCCTGAAGGAACTGACAGAAGCAGGATGTTTATAACCATGCTAAGCTGGTCCATATAAGCCTGCACTGAGACTGGAAGGATGCCTATTTCAAACCTTTAGTGCATGAACTTAGAATATCAATGGGAAAAATCAATTGATTTTCACATATCATTAAAACTTGCATAGAAAATAATGTCTTTAAATATCTGAAATGGTAATTTGCTCAGTATGTCTCTCAAATCAAGCTCTTTGGTCCTCTCCAAAGCTCTCTCTTTTTCTTGAATGGAGAAGTGTAATAAGGTGAAAATGTTGGAGAGATGTGACTCTTCGAGATGACTGTTGTCATTTAAGATAACTATCTGAGGGTAAAGTCTTAACAGTCATTATTAATGTATTTTCTAGTTTTCTCCTAGTCCTTAACTTTCTTCCTCTGCCTCTCACAGTCTTCCTTTGTGGTTAATTAGCCTACTCTGGTAGCATGTGTCATTGCCTTGCTTAGTATTATTCTTTGTTCCAGATTGTCCACACGTTTTAAATATCTTATGATTTAAAATAGAAAGTATTGACTCATTTTTGTTTCCCATTTAGGTAACTGTGTAAGGGTATATACATTTTGCAAGTTTTATTTCATAATTCAGCTCAACTGAGGATTATAGAATGCATACTCTATGAATACAGGGATATTTTTCTCTTATTTAACACTGGAGCTTGGTATAGTTTAGTCCACGGTATGTTTAATAGTTCATGGCATTAGCAATGTTTACTAAGTATTTGCTAAATGAGTAGGTATCTTATGTTTTTCAAACTTCTTTCATTTAATATATTATTATATATAGTGTTATAACAATATAAGAATACAACACTAAAATTTTATTATATATTTTATATACTTAAATTTTGTATTCTGTTTAAATGTTACCAATAAAGTATTAGGATCTAGTTGGATTTGTAAGCTCAGTACTTGCTTCAAGAATTAGGACATTTCCAATGGGTCACACACTATCCCTTCTTCTCCTGTCATATTTTCGGGATTCATTTCTTGGGGGATCCGTCATTTAAACATTTTTATTATTCCATTCCTAGCTTTCAAATGTGGAGATGTGATGGAATTACTGGGTGCTTAGAATGAGGTCATTCAGATTTCACTTAGGGGGCTCTATGGTAGTGGCCAAATATTATATGCTACCATCTTGAGTTTGCCTTCTTAACCCAACATTAATGCTTTTGGTATTGACCCCTCTTGTTATGGTTACCATGCACTCCTTTACTGCTATTTAACACTCCATCTGGTAGATATGCTATCTTGATGGGAAATTTTTATTCTTCCCCATGTTGTACTCTTATGAAGAATGTTGCTATTCATGCTCATGAATATCTCTTGATATGTGTGCATAAAGACTACTATGGGAAATTTGTAGGTTGTTGGATTCCTGACAAAGAATGTTGAATTCTCTGCCAAGGTAAACTGGAAGTTGAAGTTAGCATCTTCCCTTTTGAGCAGTACTATGTGAGAGTTCCCACTGTCCTGTACCTTTCCCAGCAATGTTATAATCAGAATTCCCAGTTTGTGTCAGTTTGGGAATTTTTGTTGGTTTTTATTTCTATTTTATTTATTGTTTGATCACAGTAGGATCCTTAGAAGGTAGCTCTCCTCTGAGTCCAAAATTTATCAAGGTATATTTCGTTGAGCTCCTTTTTTCTGTAGAGAAAGGGTCCACTTCATCAGAATTGAATCTTCTTTGCTCATTTACTACTTGACATATTACCCAACAGTTGATAGATACAAGTTCAATATACAAAAACCCAATTATGTGGGGCTGGAAAGGCGGCTCTGTATTAATAACCAGCACTGCCCTTGTAGACGACCTGTGTTGAATACCCAACACACATGTCAGGTGGCTCACAACTGTGTCTAATTCAGTTCCAGAGGTATCTAATACCTCTAGCCTATGCAGGCACCTGAAGTTATGTGTACATACCTATATAAAGACACATATATACATAAATGAAAATAATTTTTAAAAAATCAGTTGCAGTTTTATATAGTACCAAGAGCCACAGACTGTAATATTTAAGAAATATTCTTTGAATTAGTAACCATAGATATAAGTCAACAAAAGATGTGCTAACGTGTGGTACGTGTACCATGGTAAATGTGTGGAGGTCAAAGGACAGTTTTTAGAAGTTGATTCTCATTCCACCATGTGAATCTCAGTGGTTAAACTCAGGTCAATAGGCATGATGACAGCACCTTTACCTGTTGAAAAATCCTGCTGGCTCTGCCCAGACACATCTAAATCATAAACACCAGGTAGGAAGATTAGTGCTATTAGATATCAAGACCCATGAAGCTAATTATTACAATGTAGCGATACTTGTGTTGAGACAAAACCAGATGAATAGAAAAATTTATTGAGCAAGGAAACCCATAAATATTTTGAAAATATCCATTAATGGTCATAGCTTTTCTTATATCAATGAGGAAAAGAAAATATGTTCAATAAATACTGCTGGGGCTGATTATTATATCAAATATTTTTATTATGTCATATCATGTACACAAATAAACCAGTAGAACTTAAAGAGAAGCATTTTAATGTTTTGTAACCAAATACACTCAGAATAGGGAATAATATCTTAAAAAGTAAAAACTATAAAGAAAAAATTAATAAGTTCAGCAATATTAAAGTTAAGAAATTTAGTTACATAATCAAGGTATATATTCTTGCGAGGACAAATAAAAGAATGTAAAAGATAATATTGCAAATTGAAAAAAAGACCAAAAAGGAACAACATGCTAAAGAAAATGGAATATTACATAGCAGTTTAAATGAGTGAATTAGGGTCGTAAAATAGACTTCATCCACAACCCTAACAAGTGCAGTGCTAGTGAGGAAGCATGGAGACATATCTTCATCTTTGGACTGTGTCAAAACATTTCCGAACATACAAAAGACACATGAGGGCTTTAACTAGCCTTGACAGCCATTGCTCAGGATGTGAAGGGAGAGAGAGAGTTGGGTGCCTGTGGTCAAAGGGGAGAGTCTGCTCTAAGCATGACTACTCATTATATTTGCTGTAGCTTTTGGCTGTCTGGTACATTCTGAAATGTTTCCACATTTCATGTTTTATTTTTATTAATTTTACACTAATTGGAATATGCCCTGATTGGTCTGAGTTTTCCCAAGTTTCTCATTGGCATTTTATACAAATCAAGGTTAAAAATTGTTCTCTGTGGGCCACTGTACCATCTGATAGAAAGGAAGACATTTTTAATGGATCGAATCTTTTCCCTTGAGAAATCCATAACTCAATGATGATTATAATTACTGTATAAAATGGGGCATGGAAGATGGAAGAAACAAAAAACTGGATCTTGAAGACTAAACAACAATTTCAGGCGTCCAAGATAAACTGAATTTTATATCTAAAGATGACATTGTAGACAAAGAATAAAGTATTTCAGTTCGATATCATTTTTTTCTTTATTTCTTTTTGTTTGATTGGTTTCAGTTGTTGTTTGTGATTGTTTGAGAGAGGGTTTCTCTGTGTAGCCTCAGCTGTCCTGGAACTTGCTCTGTAGACCAAGCTGGCCTCAAACTCAGAGATTCACCTGCCTCTGCTTGCCAAGTGTTGGGATAAAAGGCATGCGCCACCACTGCCCGGCATTGATTTCTTTGCTCTAAAGACTGGAGATACTGACTCTGTTTTGAGAAGGCTGATATTCTGTGACTTCAGTAGACTTAGCTATTCTCATTCTGTCTATTGCCTGAGTGCAACACAGTTTTCACAGCTAGTCTGATGGACGCATTTGCTACTTACTGCTCTGTTTGTTTTAATTATGGAGATGAGGTTCATTCTTGTTTTCCTCCAGAATTAATAATTAGCTACTCAGTGAATAATGTTTCCAACTGTACACAAATAAATATGTACTAAACAGTACTATTGTGCTGTAAATCTTACTCATCTCTTTTACAGCTCTGACATTTGGGAATCATTAAACTTGTTTCTATGTTGGGGGAAAATGAACTTGTCATTGAGAGAAATGGGAATATGGAGATTCATGCAGTGAATGCTTGAGTAACTTAGTGTTGTGTCCAGTAGGACAAAATCAGACAGTGTGATCATTGCTTTAATAGAACCTATTTTACTGGGAGAGTAAAGATAGTCAGATGAGTATCTGACTGAATACAACAAGAACCTCATTCCATTGCACCATTGATGGGGAAGCCTCAGACAGGTGGTTACATTGGATTTCGATCTTTGTAAATGGGGAAATTTGATGTAGGCAGAAAGTAAAGCTAAATTTTTAAGTAGATTGAACCCATCACACACATGAATGACACAGTGACTGGAGATTGTTTGAAAATTAAAAGTTAAGACTGCAGATAAGACTTTTGGGGTGCTGGATTTAATCTTAATTAATCAGTTGACAACACTATCAAGAGTCTACCATGAGCAAATTACAGTATTCAAGAAACAACCTATAAAGCTATTCAACAATTCATAGGATGAAATAAACACATGCAAAAATAAACCTAAACCAAAAGGCAGTACATGTTAATATTAAGAATGAGCACCAGTTTCTAGATTTTCAGAGAACTGAATTTTGTTTTAGTGCCAAATGCACACAGTTCTTCTTTCTAGAAGAATCCTGTCAACAAAAACCTCATTACCTTTCCTTTCTTGTGCATTCTCCCTGTGGTCTTGGGAATAGTTATGATGTGAACTACAAAATGCCCCATTGTCTTTCTCAATATGTGGTTATAAGAACATGGAAAGAGTAAGCAAGAATTGGTGTGCAAACTATTATAATAACACACATATTGAAGAGACTCTTCCAACGTTAGAAAAACTTCATTTGGATCAATCAAAACACTTAGAATTGTACACCCATTGATCCAGATTCTGGGATCCCCTTCTGTCTCTTTGGTTTTCTGCAGGATCCATCTATGCTGAAAGATCTGCCAGTATCCTAGCTAGTACCTTTGACTCTTTCTTAGTTAGCATGTGGTGAAATGGTCAGCATTCAGACTTCGTAGAAGAAAGAACAGCTGAGCTCTTCCAAGACAGTGACATCTTTTTAACCCCTGCCCCTGCTTTCTGATACTGTCATTTTAATCTACTTTATGCAGAAAAGGTAACCTCTTAGGCATTAGACTGCTTTATCTTATATAGTTTCCTTATTCATTCTTAGCTGCATTGTCTGCTATAGTAAGTGAAAAATTTAAATCAAGGAGTCCTTATTTTAAAAACAACAAAAGAAGGCTTCTCCTTTCTTGCATGGTCACTCTCAAACCTGTATACTGTTGCTTGTTATGGAATTCACACATTCAAAAGAGCACAGCACCCTACACTAGAATGTTGGACACATAGAGTGTGTACATTATCTACAAATTGAAACATTCCCTCTTGGAGGGGAGGGGAAGGTACATAAAACTATATATAGGAAACTATATATGGCAAAGTGGTCCAGTGCCTAAGAGGTTACCTTTTCTGCATACAATAAAAATATTAAAATGCCAGCATCAAAAAGCAGGGCAGAGGAGACAAAGCCATTTTTGTCTTACGACATCACCAAGACATCATCAGAAATGATGGATGGACTACGTTTGCTGGTCTTAACCAGTCCAAGAAACAGTTGAAGAATGGAGGTGTCAGAAGGTGAGACTTCACAAAAGTTGAGTTTCCAAGTCCCGGTACAGCCTCTGTTACCCTGTCAGACACCATTCACAAGACACAAAATCACAGACAGGTGCTAGTAAAATCAAACAACTGACAATTTGAGAACAATGTCTGCCCAGGGGTGGTGAAGGAAGCTTCTGAATGTGAAATCCAGTGTGTACATGCTGGTCACAAGCCTGTGGTATATTCCTTGATGCATTATTATTGTAAAACTTCTCTTGACAATTCCTATGGAACCAAAATGTTGACAGAGGGAGAAGGGCTCCATATGTACTTTCATAAAATGGAGGGCTGTGTGGAAGAGCAGGTTACTCTCCTAAAGGTGAGAAGCGTTAACATATTGCCAGAAATGTAAGTAAATGCCTGTGGTTTCCCTTGAACTCTGTTGGTATTGAATTCTCTTAATGAAATTTTATGTTGACTTTGGAGGTAATAACTTCTCCCTCATCAGGTGCTGAGACATCATTGAATAATTTTATGTGCTTCTTTTTCTAAAAGAAACATGCAATTTAGACTTAATACAAGTGTAGCATCTCATTAAATCGAACCACTTCTGACCTACAAAAACAGCAGTTTCAACTAATATGACCAGCTCTCCTTTCTCCTTTATCAAGTACACTCAAATACTGTGTCTGAAATTCGATTTCCCTTATCCAACTTCAGTTGGTTGAGGAGTTTGCAACATTGTATCACAGTGAGGATACCACAGACTTCTTTTGTGAACGTGCCATTTTTTTGTGGAGTTTAAGGAGATAATATAGGGAGCAAGTACAGTCCTGAGTGAATGTGTATTGTTTGACATGTGTATGACCATGTCAAGGACACCAATACCTCCACCTCATGGAAGTGACAAAGCCTTTCTCCAGTGAGGCTTGGCAGGATGGCAAAGCATTCTTCCTCTGGCCCTAGTGCAGAGATCCATAAAGTGTACAGAAAATGTTTACTATAGCTTTTTCCCCACCCGGAATGTTTATAGCCTGAAGACTGCTCTCCTATAAAGACTTTCTATTGAGGTCACCTAAAAGTGCCTCTTTGTTCAGCTCTATGTAATAATCCTGACTCCCTGTTTCTCTGTGCATAAAAACCTTTTTGTTAGGAATTATGAAATAAGCTGGTCTCCCTGCCCAACTGTATGTAATAAACTTTCTGAGCTTCTAGCATGTTGAAGTTTTGAGATCTGAGAACTCAGATTATCAAATCCTAGTCCTTTTGTGCCTCTCTCTCTCTTTCCCTCTCCCCCTCTTTCCTTTCTCTGTGTCTCTCTGTCTCTATCTCTCTGTCTCTCTCTGTCTGTCTCTGTCTCTGTGTCTGTCTCTGTCTGTCTCTGTCTCTCTCCTCTCTTTCTCTCTCTCTTCATTACCTTGTTTTTCTAGTCAGGGTTTCAGGACCCAAACCATGTAAAGATACAGTAGGATGGTTTTTAACACCATAAAACATGGATCTGCATGATTAAATAGATCATTAATTTGCCTTGATTATGGAAACAAGAAAATATCAAGTTTACTCATCAGAAATGTGTTTTTTAAAAATCAAGTCAAGGAGTTGGAGAGATAGATCAGTGGTTAAGAACACTGCTATCCTTGCAGGGGACCTAGGTTTGATTCCCAGAATGCACAGTCCCAGCTTAGAACTGCTTGTAACTCAGTTTCAAGGGATCTGATGCTCTTTGCTGGCCTCTATGGTAGTTTGTATACATGTGGTGCACATATATATACTCAGGTGCACATACATACACATAAAATCGTAAGTCTATGGGGGCTTAAATATTTGTTTTGCTTCCTTTTGTTTCTCTTTCTGGGTTTAGTTTATTGCAGATTTGAAAGTACATTAATATGTATTTGCTTTTGTAAGCACAACTTTCCCCTTCAACTGATAAAATGCAGAAGAAATGAAGAAGTGTTAAATCAATTGATTCTTCCAATCATATTATTGTTTTCATTCAGCCTGGTATACAAGCCAGGATCAGCAATAGACACAGAGATACCAGCAAAGGCATTGGGTAGAAGACAGTACTCTACTGACCAGATGGTTAAACCTATATACTTAACAAAAATTATATTTGTACACTGTCTTTGATCTCAATCTCTAAACTAGTTGGACTTTAAAGTTTTCTTATTATTTAGAAATTTATGAAATAAATGGCTTAGTTACAGTTATCTCTGTTTGGGAAAACAAGCAGTAGTTTTGAGAGCTCTGGAACCTTAACCACTAGACCACCAGGGAAGTGGTAACAAAAGGCTGGTTTTGAAATTGGTAACTTGAGAGCATAATAAAAGTGTTAGAGGATTTTGATACAGTGCTTCCTGAGTCATAATTATGACAAGAAAAAAATTGGTTAGAAGAATTTTCAACATATATTAAAAAGTAGAGTTTCATGTGGGGCTTTCTTTCTGAAAGAAGCTTACATGATCAAAAAAAACAGGGGAAATTTAAACTTCATTTGATCAGGAATGGTCAGCCCAATTTTATATGCCACAGAAATATGAAATTATGTAGACCTGAATAATTAACACTGTGTGACTTATAAGCCTTACTGGTCAATGTTTTCTCCTGAAATGAATGGAATTTGACCTGGAACACCTCTGGCCCATGTTATGGCATCAGTTGTCAAACTCTCCCCACCCCACCCACCCCTCTTATTTTCTTTTTAAACACGAATTAGTATTCCTGTTGTTGACTGCAGACTCTGCCTTGGGTTACAGCTATTAACATCTATCAGGATCAACTGTACATAGTTGAACTAAAAAAAATTTACTTGACAACTCTAACGGCTGTGAAAAAGCCATTTATAAAGAAGCGAGAAAAGAGGCCAAAGCAGAGCAAAGAACCAGAGAAGGAGTTTTCTCATTCTCTCTTAGGATTCTAAATATCTTCCTTAGTTTAGACCCAATTCTACACCTCTGTTTTCTTGTCCATTTTTACACAATCAAATGCACTGAAAGCATGCTTACATGCTGTGGGCTGGGCTCTTGAACTGGGGCCCCAGAGAACACAGTTTGAGGCAGCTGAAGGGGCCAGAATATGTCTAAGGAACAAGACTTTTCTTTAAAAGGTGTAGCCGAGAGCACAAGGACATCTGATTCTGATGGACACTGTTTGCTAGGTCACCTGAGCAGCACCGCCTTGGACTGAGCTTTGTCCAGAAGCTTGCTGAATAGCCAAGGGAGGAATGCTGTCAGTGAGCAGACTCATTTCCTAGAGAAACGCCACTCAACAGATCCCTCCCCAACCCGTGTCATACTCACAGTTGGTACAACTGGAAAAAAGTACCCGTAGATGCTGGTCAAATCACTTGCTAATTAGCAACGTGGAAAATTTGATTAAACTTCTGGTAAATACCAGAAGAAAAGGCACCTAATTCATATTGTCCTCTGATGCTTCTTGGCCATCTTCCCAAAGACATTAAGAATTTATTTATCTTTTTCCCTTCTGATCCTGTCTTCTGGTGTATGTATTATATTATAAAGCAGCAAGATTTTGAAAATGCACATCCCCCAAAGGTGACGACTGTAGTAAAGAAAGGGCCATTCAAGAATGACGAGGTCGATTAAGAAATCCGATGACTTGTTCATGAATATAATTGTACAACTTCAGCATCTATTTAGAATACAGTCAAAATCTTCCCAGGGAGAGGAAGCGTATCAAAAAAGAAAACAAAAAGAGGGAAGAAAGGAAAAACAAAACAGAGAATGGAAACAGAGATTTTACTTTTAGCTCATCGGATTTGCAAGGGACAATAAGCGAGATTCATTAGGCCATTTGTTCCTGTCATCTGCCATGATTCAAAATGAAATACTAAATGTTTCATGGACTCAGAAAAAGAGTAAAATTTGTCTTTGTGTAGGCTGTGCAGAGACGGTGTGGCTTAAAGCCCCGTACAAGGGGCCTGACGGATGAAAGGGGGAAGGGTGGCGCCATCTGAATGATGATGGGCTAATATCATCACCCTCTTGTCAGCTGTAATAGGCTTTCCCTCAAAGAAATAATTCATAAAACCGCTACATTATATTCTATCCCTGACAGGCCCTATCTATCCTCCAACCCAGCAGGCTCACAACTAATAAGAAAATATGTGGTTCAGGAACCTTGAAAAATTAAACAGGTAGTTTATGAACAATTTGTTTCATGGGGATGTTTATTATGTTTATTAAATATTGAGCCTTTAATGTTTTCCCAGTGCAGATGATATCATAAAAATGCTGACTTAAGCCTCGGATGTATTCTTAGAAAATGACATTTTACAGCACCGGTAGTACATAGTAAATAACTAAATTATAGCAGCTTCTCCCTGCGTATAGAGACAGTATGTAGAAACTGTAATTTATAATGTATCTTTATGGACGTGTGTATGCGGGATGTATCCGTGCCTGCCATGCTGAAGCTCCCCTGGTAGGCTGAGGTTTAAAACTAAGCTGGGGAGTAGCATTCTGTTAGTGCTTGTCTTGGGGAAAGTCAGCTTGGAATTTGTTTTTATTGCTTGTAGTAAAGGAGACACTTTGAGTTCAGAGTTTCCCACGTCTAAAGTACACAGGCTCTGGACACTAAAAATAAATGTAATCAGAAGTGTTACTTTGTAAGTGTCATTTTTATATAAATCCTTTTCTTGGGATCTCTCTGGAGACCAATGTGTGTGAGAATATGAAGGCAAAATGGCTTCTTGGAACGTGATGTTCTTTATTCAAAAAGTATCAAATTAGTCGTGGAAACTCTTCTATGGAGAGCTGGAGAGCAGTGAGAGAATCCATGAAGCATGGCCTTCCCGTGTACATACCTTGTGCATTACTGGCGGGGCTGTCATAATATATTTAATCAGTATGACAGCAAATGATCTTCTGCTGTAGACAAGCAAGTGGAAGATTATCAGCTTCTTACAGGGTTAATGGCCCTTCCATAATAAACAATGCCCACAGTATGAGAATAAGCCAATAATTCACGCACATATTTCAGAAAGCACATGCCCAAAGTGATTTACAAAGGAAGTTGGATCAAACCTGTGGTTAAATGCTATAGCATTCCAGGGCACAGCTTTACTGAACTCAGAAGGACATCTTAATTTACTGTGTATACCCACAGAGAAACACATGCACAGGCATTGGTAATGAATACACTTTCACAGGGTTTTCCTGAGGGTAGAGGTACATATAATATGAAAATCCCAGTAACTTATAAACTACCGACATGAAGAAAACAAACCCAGCATCTGCTTGAAATATAGCTGTCAGAGCATCAGCTTCAAACCTGGGGAGTTATTTAGAGGCCATGCATAGACCTTTGCTGTCTAATACCTTTATCTAAAATGGTGCAAGAGAGACAATCGGCACAGAGCTTGAGGAGGATGCTGGCAGCTACCATCCACATGAAGACTGAATTTTGTAAATCGTGAGGTTTGTTCAGAGAGAAACAAAAACTAAACTTAACCACATGAAACTGGAGAGCCCAAACTTTGGAGAACAGAAATAGTTGTGACTTTTTAATAATCAAATAGGATGACTACCTAAAAATCGAGAAAGATGTTGTATTATTGAAATGGTATGAGAACGGATGTTGTGTTTACAGTATTCGGCTTCTGAGTAGCTCTCAGGCTACCCATTGTAAGTTGAGAGCACTGGAGAGAGGGTGGGCAGAAGTTGAGAGATGACATCATGGAGCTTCTGGACAAGAAGCCTGAGTAAGAGTGACCTCCTGAGTAACACTGACCTCCGAATGTGATCTCTTTTAGGTCCTGGGAATCAAATGTATTCTCTTTCCCACAGTAGACTAGCCATTGGGATGAATGTAAATTAATATGCTTTTATTTATTTTACTTGTGTGTGTGTGTGTGTGTGTGTGTGTGTGTGTGTCGTGTACCTGTTTGTGGAGGTCAGAATACAACCTCAGTGTAATTCCTTGGGTGCCTTCTACATTTTGAGACAGGGTCTGTCATCGGCTGGTCAAATGGCCAGGGATGCTCCTGTCTCTGTTCCCTATCTCCTCACCACTGGGAATACAGACAAAAGCTTCAATGGCCCACTTCTTGCACGGGTTCCAGGTACCAAACTGTGGTCCTCACATTTGCAAGGCAAAGAGTTGACTGGCTGAGCCATCTCTCAGTCCTCAAGCATATTTTCAAATACACACAGCTAAGGGTTAGAAATCTGTCTCGGTGGATAAGAGTGCTTGGTCAACTTGTAAAGGACTCCTGTTCTATTCACAGCAGCTGCATAGGTCAGCTCACAAGCACTTGTAATTCCAGCCCCAGGGGTCAGAACACTCCTCTGTTCTTCTTGGGTACCTATACAGTGTGCATACTCACAGGCATACAGATATTTAGATATATATATACACACACAATTAAAAATAAAAATAAAATGGTTCCCAAACAAAAGGGGTAATCAAATAAAAGAGTAGGCAATAATAAGGCACATCCTGTGGCTGAGATCAAAATGAAACAAAACAAAAGCTACATTTGATTTCCCTTTGAGAGGAAGCACTTAGAAGCAGGCTGTCCTTAGAAGGATATGTATATATATATATATATATATATATATATATATATATATATATATATATATATATATAATGATTATGGTTTCCCTTCCCTGAACTAACTCCAAGATTCCCCACCCCACCCCACACCTTCCCTCCCATTGGAATCAACACCTGTTTTTTGTCCCTGGTTAGAAAGCAAACAGGTATCTAAAGAATAATAATAAAATAAGATAAAACAAAACCAAACAAACCAGAATATGATAAAACAAATAACAAACAAGAATAAGCACCAAAGAAAAAGCACGAGCTGTGCGTGTAGATGCAGAGACATGCATGTGCATACACACACGAATCCCCTAAAAACCACAAAGCCTGAAGCTGTCATGTATGTGGATACTGCACAGCCTTGTCAAAGCCTTACAAGACACAGCTCCACCACAGATGCCACTGAGTTCCTTTTGTGGTGACCATCTACTACTGGGCATGGCACCTGACCTTAAGGATGGTTTCTATCCCCCAGTGAGACTCTACTGGGGAGAACTGATTTTTTCTTTTATTTGCAAGTGGTTATCATTGCACATAGCTTCTGAGTTAGATAGGGGTGGAGGTTTTTATCCATTTCTCCTGTCAATGCTGGGACTCCATCTGGCCCAGACCTACACGGGTTCTGTGAATGCTGTGTAGTTGGTCCTGCTGTGTTTAGAGGGCTTTGTTTCCTTAGTTTCCTCCATCTCCTCTCACTCTCGCATCCTTTCAACTATCTCTTCTGCAGGATACCCTGCAGGTCCCGGAGGGGAGGGATTTGATGGAGACATCCCATTTTGGACTGAGTATTCCAAGGTCTCTGAGGCTTCCTTTAAGTTTAGTTTCACATAATAAAAACTACAGTTCTCCATCCCAAATAATTCTCCAGATAGTTTTCTAGTCAAGTTGAAACTTACTCATTTGAGCTTGGACCAATTTAAAATCCTTTGTCCTGGCATGAACTTTCTGAGGTCCCCTGGCACTGCGGGTGTTGGAGCTCACTGAAAGGCAGCAGTTCGTCCTTGCGGTTAAGAAAAATCCTTCTCATATTTGTCCATTGTTTCTATGCACTTCAAACATATGTATGAAACCAACAAGACATGATAGACAAATAGACCATATCTGTCTCTATGTAAGAGACAGACAAAATGGACAGCAGTCTGTAGAAAGGAAAAAGACATCCATGCCTTGTCATTAAAGAATCATGCACATTGCAAACAGCATTAGGCTCTGTTTGGCCTCAGGTTACATGTTGTGCACCAATTTCAGACATTCCTCTCTTTAAAAGGAGGCAGTTGGTGACAATTAATTACCCCTGGATAGCATGTACAGCTGCAGCCTATGTATGGAAACAGAAGAGAAATTAGATTTAATTGGCCTTAGCACAATCAAGAATGTGGCATTTATTTAATTATGACTTGTTGGGGAGGAGACCTTGATTAGTGTGGTATTACATTTTTAATATTAATAATATAATTAATAACACATACAGCACATAAAAATGAAATAAGTTTCCTACATATTACATCAAGGAACTGGCTGTTATTTTCATAGCTACATGAAGTGTTCTTTTAACAATCAAAAAATTCTCAATTATATACAGAATGGTCTGTTGGCCTTGTGTGTTCATCATGTTGACTATTTCAGTTCTCCTTCGTCAAGCTGATGCCTGGTGTGTTCATTCTAAGCAGAGATTCTGTTATTTGATGAACTGATTCATTGAACCTCAATTTATTTTCTGCTTTGGTCTACTTTGGAACTTTGAAATTAGCACATTTGTCATTGAGTGCCCTTGCATCTTTTACTTGGCAATAACTAGAATTTTTTTTTAAAGGAAAATGTAGAGTTCACCCTAAAGGCACACAATAAACAAATAAACACTGTATGTGGAGACTTCTAATTGTCATAATTCTCAAACATTGCATTATGTTTATAGTAATGTTTGTCTAGGCAGTATCTTGCATCTTTGCATCAGTTAATGCCTGTACACATATTCTGATCATTTTATTGTGTTTTCCTGGTTTGTCTGCCTCCAATGAGTCCCTGAAGTCTTTATCTCTTTTCCCCCTTCTCTCTCATAGCTTTGCAGGCTGAGCATTTATTCCAACTTAAGGGGCCACACTGTATTATAGCTGCATTTAGGCAGGGTCTTGCTGATGGGGAGGTCCCCCAAATGCTACCAGACTAAACAAAATAAACACTTTTGACTGCTGTGTTGTACCTTAACAAATCTGTCTTCTATCCCCCATATACCAGGCAATCTTTCTGAATAGTTCAACATAAAAGGAGCAGGATTAGACATATTCTATGACCACAGTAGGTATTTTAAACATAGGAAGAGCAGTACCCCATGGCCTTCAGGTTTTATTGATGGAGTGGTTTTGCATCCTAGACAGTGAGCAATAAGTGAAAAGTGTCTGAGTCTTGCTGTATGATGTCTGTCACTGGGACTAGCTGTACTATCTAAGAACATTGTTCTTATCTTCTTTACTTCTGCAAATTAACACTGACATGTTATACCCCTGAGTCCAATGGAAAGGAAGTATTGGGCAGTCATACAAGTTTGGAGGGTTAGCAAGAAACAAGAAGGGCCAGACATTAATTAGAGAAGTCAAGGCTAAGAAAGAGGGCTATTTTATAGAGCTTTTTCTTTTCTTAACTTCTCTTAGTTGTTTTTGTTTGTTTTGCTTGTTTATTTTTATTCTGGGCTTGTGTTTGGCTTATAGAGAAGAAAATAAACTCATTGAGTATGTTGACATATGTTTATATTCACTCCATCAAACATTTCTTGTCTCCTCAAGATAAATATATCAACACTAAAGACGGCGAATTTTTAAGCATCACAACAGACAAGAGAATCAAAGCAACACCACGTCTTTTCCATGAGGGTCCCCAAAACCACATTGAAGGAAATGTCTCCCGGCTTCTGAGTCAGGAGGCCTAGCTGTCTTTCCTCACTATTTTTCAGGAAATGACTGTGTGAGCTTGGGCTCATCATGTCTTCTCCCCAGCTCATTGATGTTTAAAGTGAGAGAGTAGAGCTCCGGGGATGGTCTCAACATCTCTCTGTACCTAACAGGTTATTATTTTTACAGGCTCCAGGGGCAAGTGCTGGGACCTTACCAGAGAAGTAAAGTCCTCTAACTCAACGTGTTTTATTCAGATGTGTCAAATAATGAATCCACACAACAGAACAAGGTCATCTTGCCAAAACTGACTGAAAGACCTAACAAGAAAGTAGGAAACAAGAAAGTAGGTGGTATGATTATGCGCTTTCTTTAAAAAGAATTGTTTTTTTCAAAATAAACAAACAAAATTTTTGTTTTTGAGAGGGGGAGAAAATGAAGTTGGGTGGGTAGGGAGCCGGGGAGGAGCTGGGAGAGAGGAAGAACATGATCAAAATATTGTATGAAAAAAAATATTTTTTATTTAATATCAGTATGTACACATAAAGTGTTCAGATAAAATTCAACCCCATTCCTTCCCCACAACTCCTTCTCTATTCCCTCACCACTCTCCCCGAACCAACTTGGTGTGATCTTTTGGGAAAAAAAAATATTCTCTGAGTCCACTGGGACCATCTATTGGAAGATCTAAGGTGACCTCTCAGGACCTGATTCCCTGAAGAAAACCGACTGTCCCATCTCAGCGGCCATTAATTTCCAATAGCTCCTCAGATAGGAGTGGGACTTCGTGAGCCCCTCCCCTTCCACACTGGGTTCTTGGCTGGCTTTATTTTTGTTTTCTTTCTTTTTCCAAGAGCAGGGAGGCGTGCCATAAACTGAAGGGAAACCCAGCAGGTGTTGGTGCTTTTTGTCTCCTGCAGAGTGAGCTCCACCTGACCTTGATGAGGTGCAAGAACCCTTCACTCTCTTGGAGAGGAAAGACCCAAGCTGCCCCCAGATCCACCCTTCGAGTTTAGGAGGAAGCAGCATGCTGAGTGAGTGAAATCATACCTCTGGATTACAGCAGGGCTTGGCACTTGACGCTGAGCGTCATAAATGACAGCTAAATGTTAAGGTGGACACACACATTCATGTGTCTGCAGACAACCCCAGGCTGGCTGCTGACTTCTCTGTGAGATTGAGTTAGTGTTCCTATTTGATTAGTTGTAAGGCTGTTTTTAAGATCTGCCAGGTGGAAACTTTACATTTTGTAAAGTTAAATGAACTTGGGCTAGAAAAAAAAAAGTAGCCCATTTTATATATATATTTTATATAAACATTTTGGTGCTGAATTGCTTTTTATTTAAAGCTGATGACAAGTATCATTATCCAAAGCATGGTTGGTTCAGTGCCATGGCTGTGTGCACTCCTAAAGGCTTTCTTTACTTTTCTCCGGGAAAACCCCTCAGAAAAGGTGTGTGATAACAGCATGAACCTGTCTGTCAACAGAAAAAGTCCAGGAGAGAAAACCACTTCTGAGGCAGCTGCCAGAAACAGGCAGCAGACAGCCCATGCTCAACACAACCACCCGACCCATGCAGGCTTAAAAGCTAGCCGTAAGGCAGCAGTCTATTGAGGACTGAGATTTTCTTTCTTACTCTTCCCATACCCCTACCTACCTCATCAAATTTTTGCCCAGAATACATAACTACAACAAAGACATCCATTGAAAACCAGGCATCAGACATTCCTGGATTAATTATATTCAAACAAAGATAGTGAAAACACAAAAAAATCAGAGTCAGTGGGCAAGATGATTAAGTGTGTGAAGGTACTTACCGTGAAAACTTGGTGGACCTGACTGAACAAAGTTATCCTGTGATTTCCCTGAATACACACATCATGCACACACTCACAACAATGATGCGTCATCAAAATAATAAATTTTAAAACACAAAATCAAGAAAACCAGGCCAGGCAACCATGAGTAGGTATCCCATAGTACAATGATGTATCTTAAACGTCATTATTAAAATACGATATGGCACATCCTTTACACTGCATGCCATTCCATTGATAGGAAAGTCTTCCCAGGTATTGGGAATGAAATGGCTGCCTGCAGCATGGATGGAATTCTCTGACAAGGACAGGTTCACAGTCTCACCGTGCAAGCTGCTGCTTGAACAAAGCAATGCACCTGAACAAGGCTTTCTTTTATTCTGAAAAGATGTGGAGATGTATATTTAACAAAAACGTTCTACATGTTAGGGAAACACTGCTGTGTCAGTAAGGTGTCTGTTACAGAACCTCGACACCATGCTGCGCAAGTGTGGAGCGGAGTGGATCAGGAGACTGAGATGTGAGCACAGTTTTGTGGGTGGCGGCAGGTTAGAAAAACTTGTATTCATTCAAGGTCGATTTTAGGACACAGGTTGAGTTTGTAGATTTGTATTTGGGAGAATTATGGACAGGGGAAATGGGTGGCTTTTATATACTTTTGCCTATAGCGTACAATGCGCTAGCCTCCTCTGGCTGGAAACCTCTCCTGTGTGTGAGGAGATTCTGCCTCTTAAGACTGACTTCCACTATCCTACTTAGGATCCCAGAGATGCTTATCATTATGTATTTTGCTTATTGATTAATATCTGTGACTTAAGTCTTAAAATCTGTAAGCTAAGCAGTGACTTGATTAAATGTGTAGAAAGGCTATGATAGAAAAGACGTCTTTCAGCTGATAGAAACTACCTCCTGGGATCTTGTGGCTGATCAAAGATGCTGCCTGGAGTCCAACTTCTTGTCCTCTCTGCCTGGCTCCAGATGTTCATCTCAGAGACAGCTTTTCTTTATCTATGAGCTTATTCCCCCTCCTCTCTCCCTCTCTCTGTCTCTGTCTCTGTCTCTCTCTCTTTGTGTCACTCTCTGTCTCTGTCTCTCTCTCTCTGTGTATATGTGTGTGTTCATGTGTGTACACGTGTATGTAGAGGCCAAAGGACAACCTTAGATGTCAGGACTCATTCTGCAGGTACCATCCATGTTTTAAATGTTATAAGAATTGTGTTTATTTTTGAGATAGGGTCACTGGCCCAGAAGTCACCAAGTAGGCTATGCTTTCTGGTCAGGGAGTCCCATAGATCTGCCTCCCTCCACCTCTACGAATCACATAGTATACTATGCCCAACTTCTGTTTTGATTTTTTTATTTTGGATTTGTTTTTATTATGCAGTTACAAAAGATGGTTTTCATGCATGTATACATTTTACTTTTTGAGAATTTCCCCATCATATCCAACTACCTCTTCTCAGCAAAATTTCCTCTATAGGATTGATGAGAAACAAGGGCCTTTACCCAGATTTTTAAAAACTGGATTCTAGAAGTGAAACACAGGACCTTGTTGTTGAAAGGCAAACACTTAATTGACAGGCTCTCACAGCCTAGTTTTCTCACTTCTTGGTAAGCTATTTTAGGTTGTCTCCAGCTGTTCAATAAAATAATCGCCCTAAAAATAATCATAATATTTTTAATTTTTTGAGATTATAATTATGTAATTTCTCCCTTTTCTTCCCCCCTTCCAAGCCTTCCAATGTACCCCCTCCTTGCTCTTTCAAATTAATGGCCTCTTTATTTTTAATTGTTGTTACACATGTGTGTATTAAAAAAATAAACAAAACAACCAAAGAAACAGCCTCCCATCCCTGACCCTAAAGAGGAAATGTAAACAGCTTTTAAAATGAAACAAATGTCTTCATGTCAAGGTTTTAAATTTTAGGTGATCGGAGACAGTTGTATATATATCGTGTATTGCAAACACCTGGCAACAACAGGTCACACAGAAATCACGGAAGGAAAAAAAAATCAAACTTTTGCCTCAGGGAAGAAAAAGCAGAAAAGACTTTTATGATTTCCATGTGTTGTTTTGAATATATTATTCTGAAGAGCACTTAGCACCTTCACAGTGTTAAGTTAATTTTAAATGATAATATTTTCTCTTCCTTTCTAAGATCTCTCCTGTGGGAGGATGCAGGAGGTAGACAGCAGAGCTGGGGGCTTTGATCTTGCCTGTAAAGTATTTCAAGTCCAAGTCTTTAGGTGACAGTTTCACAAGCCCAGTTTGTTGCCTGGAAACAAACCGTGGAGGTAGAATGCGGGTCTATTTCATCGGTTTATAAAAACTGTACTTTCAAAGGGCTGCCCCTGCTTTTTCGAGCATTTCATAAGCTTCAGATCTTTCTCAGCCCTACATCTTCCCTAAAGGCTGGTTGGACACGAAATTCCTAGACATGTCTCAGTGACTTCACCCAACTGGGAAGCATCTCCCTCGGCAGGTGCCGAGCACTGCTGCTTCCATGTCCTTCACAGCAGAACAAAGGTGGGTGCCAGCCTCCCCGAAACACACGGCAAATGGCTTCTCTCGGAGTGGCAGGGAGACTGGGACCTGTGACTCCAATAGGATAGGAAGTTCTTCAAGAGAGATTTAACAAAGTGTCACTGGCTCTTGTAGAGGTACTTCGTCATAAAGGATGGAGAACTTGTCATTATCCTTCTATCGTTTGTTCTTAATTGGTCTCTGTTTTGAAATGGCAGAACCAGTGCCATCTTGAAGAGTAAAATCTATTTTAAAACAGGGACAGAGTTCAGGTTACTAGGAAAATGAAAAAAGACACTAGCCTACCAGTTTTAGAGCCAAAACAAAATGATTGTCCGATATTGGTTTTGGGAACTGAGATGTGTCATTTCTGGGTTATGTTCACCCTGACTATGATTGTTAGTGAGTTTCTGATTGGTTAAAAATGATAAACTAACTTTTGTTTATGTTGACACAAATGCTTATGGTTTGCAAGCTTAAATAGTTTGTAAAAATTTGATTTGTAGTTGTAGCTCTGAACTTTCATTTCAGACTATGTCCCTGGCCTGACCAGCTTTCTTTCTTTTCCCTTCCTTCCTTCCTTCCTTCCTTCCTTCCTTCCTTCCTTCCTTCCTTCCTTCCTTTCTTTTTCTTTTTCTTTTTTTTTCTTCTTGCTTGAACTCAATAAAATTTTCTTTTCTTTCAACACATTCGTTGTATATTGGTATAATTGGATCACTAGGGCCCCATAACAGTTTTAATTTCTGTGTGTCTGATTTTTGTTTTCTTCAATTAAGAATGCTGCGTCTCATAAAAGTAACACTAGTGGTGGCTCAGCAGCTAAGAGAACTTGCTGCTTTGCCAAGGATCCAGGTTCAGTTCCTCACACCTGAATCAGGAAGCTCACACCTGCCTGTAACTCCAGTTCCAGGGGGTCTGATGTGCTGTGGCCTCCCCAGGGGTCATGTATGCACATGGTGCACATAAACTCATGTGGGCACACATGGATACAAATAAGTAAAAATAATAAATAAATCATTTTAAAAAAGAAAACAGAAGACTCCCTCCCAGGAGTGGAGCTATTACAGGGTCCCCTCACTTGTATTGCACGGTGATGTCCTGAGTCTTCCTTTCCTTCCATTGCTCTGCGTGTTCTCTTCTTCCTTTCAAAGGACAGTAACAAATTAAGAGCATTCTCTGACATTCCAAGAATTTGAGGTTGGGTGTCACCTAGTCCCACCTACCTCTGGTCCACAAACTCACTCATGGGCTGGCCAACACGGGTTAATTTCCTGTTACAATCAATGACATGGAAAGACCAATTGAAAAAAGTACACTTGGGTAAGAAAGAGAAACAGGAACTGAAGAGTGGAAACTTGGGAACCAAAATAAAAATACTAGGGCTACCATGTAGGAGAGAATGTGAGGAAAAAGAAAAATAGGAAGAAGGTGGAAATGAGAGGAACAGAGGGACCTAGGGAGAGAAGGAAGAAAAATAAAAGGAAGTAGATGGTAAGGAAACAAAGGAGGGAAGAAGAGAAGAATGGGAAGTGGAAAGACAAGAAAAGAGAAGACAAATAAAGGAACAGTTAAACAATAAAGTAGAAAAAATAAGGTACATTTCTAGAGACAAACGCCAGTATTCAGGAAGTCCCACATGAGGACCTCTATGTGAAGAGTCAGAAACAAAGTTTCAAATAAAATTAATGTGATGTTTACTATGACAAAGTAGCCAAAGGTAGATTTTCTTCCTAGATTTGATGAAGGTGCAGATACAGATTACTAATGGACATCTCAATTACCTGTTAAAATAAAAAGCAGACAAGTTCAGATAATTTAAACTAAGAACATCTCCGGTATTGATTTTATGCCTCGTTGTGCAAGTAGGAAATCTGGATGGAAAGCAGTTAAAAGTTTAGGAATAGGTGCTTCGAGGATGCCTTGGGAATAGAACTTTGATTTCATTCTTTTCAAAAAAAAATTCTGTGGCAGTTCATAAATGAGTCATGGTACCTGTTGGTATTTACATAGTAACTATAAAAGTTGAAATACAATAGCTAGACTGTATTAGGTGGCTTAGAATTCAAATGTAAAGCTGGGTGAGCTGAATGGAGGAATATTAGGCATCGATTCCCAAAGCTTTCATGTCAGGAGTGTGCACATGTGTGTGCAACACACAAGTAAAATGCTTTTCTCATTGCACATATAAATCAAAAGCCATTGCAAAATACTGACGTATGTGCAATTAAAAATTCAGAGAATTTGGAAATGCTAAATTCTTTGCAAAGTTTTACCAACTTCTCCATTATGAGGAAGGGTGGTTTATTTCACACTGGACTTAGTCTCTTCTTCAACCCATCCTATTTCCAGAGTTAAATTTTCATTCCAAGTTATCATTTAATTAATGAATATATAAGGGACACTGTGGCCCCACACCCATGCCATTAAGGAATTGCAAATTAAAACAACACGATACCACTACACTATTAGAATCATCAAAATCCAAAACAGTGAGAGCATCAAAAGCTGTTGAGTGATGAAGCAATTGAGACTCTTAGTCATTGCTGGTGGAAATGGAAAATGGTCACGGCACTTTGGAAGACAATTTGGCAATTCTCTACCAAACTAAAAGTGTTCCTAATCGTGCTGCTTGGTATTTACTAAAAAAATGTAGAAAACTACTGCTCATGCAAAGAGTTACACAAAGATGCTTGTCACAGCTTTATTCTTCATTGTTAAAATACAGAAGTGATGAAGATGTTCTTCAGGGTGAGGATTATAAACTGGGAACATGCAGACAATGGGATATTACTCAGTACTAAAAGGAAATGAGTTATCAAGCTACGAAAAAGACCCAGGTGATGTAAACTATTGCTAAATGAGTCAAGCCAGTCTGAAAAGGCTACCCATGATGATATCCCAACCACATGGCATTCTGGGAAAGACAAATGAGAACAATAAAAGAACCAGTGTTTTCTAGGAATTACAGGGTATGAAAAGATGATTAGGTAAAGCACAGAATATTTTCAGGACTGTTTTTTATGATACTACAGTAACGAAGGCATAATACTTGTCTTGGTTAGGGTTTCTATCGCTGTGAAGAGACATCATGACCACAGCAAGTCTTATAAAGGAAAACATTCAATTGGGTTTGGCTTACAGTTCAATGGTTTAGTTCATTATCATCATGGTAGGAAGCATGGCAGCATACAGGCATGCAGGGTGCTGGAGAGGTAGCTGAGAGTTCTATATTGGATTGGCAGGCAGCGAGGGGTTGGGGTGGAGAGAGAAAGGGCCTGACTTGAGCATTTGATACATCAAAGCCTACCTCCAGTGACACCCTTCCTTCAGGAAGACCACACCTACTCCAGCAAGTCCACACACATCCTAGTAGTGCCACTCCCTAGTAACCAAGCATTCAAATATATGAGCCTATGCAGGGGGGAGGGGGGGCGGAGCGGTTGAGAGGGGTGTGTGGCAGGGGCCATTCCTATTCAATGCTATGCATCTACTACATCTTGCAGACTGCAAAATACCTGGGATCCTAATGCAAACTGTTGACTTTTGGTGATGATTATGCTATTACAATTATATTGATGTTAATGTGTAGCATATTCTGTTGCAGAAGTTTATTTTCAGTTACATTTCAAACGGTGGTTTTTTTTTTGTGCACTGTTGGGTGAAGGGCTGCCTAGGTCTTGGCATTTTGTATTATCTGCAGGTGTTAGCTTTATGTAAATTCCTCATGATATGTGAGTGCTGTCAACAGACCACCTGAGGAATTTCGGTATCAATAAAAAACTCTGAAATGAGAAGCTTGGGGTTCCACTGTCCAGGATGATGTTTACCATGATAGAGGCTCTGTTTGCGAGGTCTGGCAGGGTTTACGTCTACAAAAGTACCTTAGTGTCTTCCTTGCTGAGCCTCCTCGGTAGGGATACTACAACATTCTGCTGTGGGATAGGAAAGCTGAAGAGGTTGTGAATGTGTGGATTACCTGAGAGCACTCCGTGCTCTGCTCAGTTTGACAGAGAATTTAAAAAATACTCCAAAAGTGAAACTTATAAATGCAAGGAAATATCTGTAACATTAGTCTTTTTTTTTTTTTGCCAAATGGTCCTCCAAAAAGTTATACCTGTTTATTATCCCATCATTGTATGTGTTATTTCCTCCATACCTACTCAAATCTATAGACTATTTTACATATTTGCTATCTCTATATGTTAAATATCAACATACTGCTTTTAAAATATACACACCTTTATGTTTAAAGCTAAAAACTTTTTCCAATGTTTATAAGCTGTTTAGATTTCACAGTCATTTTCTGTTCGTGTGCCTCAAAAAGTACATTTTTATAGTAGGTCCTGATTTTAAATGATCTTAATTAGTCACATTTCATCTATCAAACATGACACCTTCCATCGTGGGCCCATTCTCACCTGGGCATGTTAGGGTGTCTTCTGGATCCTGTTTTTGAGACTCAGTGTTTCTGATACTTGCTTACCATGACCCAACATTACTGAGACATTTGGGCTGGGATGAAGGATATAAGTTCCTTGACACCATTGTCTGTGAATGTCGTGGACTCATCTGCTAGAGCTTTTGACTGACTGTCAGGAGTGTCCCATCCCCCCACTGCAGCTCCAATATCTGTAGTCTCTCCATCATGCCATTTGCATGCTTTTATTATATAGTCTAGTTTCCCTACCTTCACAGCAGCGATGTGTCAGGAAGCACCCGATTTGTGACTACAGTTAAAATTGTCCTCAACAAATAGGCACTGCCATCAGCTCAGAGCTGGGCTAATAATGCCATCCTGTCAGGGTCCATGCTTTTGATAAACATTCCTTCTGAGCAAAGGATGTGGGAAAGTTATGTAATCATTTGGAAATATGTCAACATAGCTGTAGGATTGGGGCAATTAAGCCTGCTCTTCCTTATGTAAATGCAGAATGGGGTCAGAAAAGTGGTACTTATACCCAATTTAGTGATGGTGTAGGGAGCCAATTGGTTTGCTTAATGTTTCCTTGTTTGTGTATGGTGGGGATTTATTCAGGAATAGGTGCAGGAGATGGAAGAGAGAAAATGGTTGGTATTGAACAGCTTCACAGAAGAGCAAAATGAAATGAGTGCCTCCAATTTTTTGAACTTAAAATAGCTCCAGCTTTCTTGCTGCCCTCTGATCAGGGACCTTGACATGATGCAGGGGCTTCTTGTACAGGCAGTGGACACATCTCTGTAGGTGGGAGGGCAGTTACTGACATGTGAAGCAATCCATGGATGAATTGCCTGGCTGGAGTCCTGACATTTGTCTGTGATGAACAGTGACAAGAATTCTGTCTCTTTTAGTGCCAAATTTCATACAGTCTGGGCCTGAGACTCCCAGGGTTTCTGCTCAACTAGGTGCACCTTACAGACGCCTCCTCCTTCCTTGACCCACATCCTCATGGTATTAGGTTTTATGTATTTAATTTGGTTCATATTTTTTAAAGCTCACTTTCTCTGGCCATTGTTTGCTTATACGTTTGGGTACAACCTTTATTTGAATATAAGGCTAAGTAGACATTTCTAAATCTTATCAGGCCAAGGACTGATCTAAGCGTGTTAGAAATTCATGAGAAGGTGCCCCATACTTGGGCTGATGGGCCATCTATCCTTGCCATAGACCTGGGATCCTAAGCCCATCTCACCCTGTCACTGAGGGCCATGTATTCAGATGAGCCCTGGTGTCTGTGGTACAGGAAGCTTAGTTTGGCTTCCCACGTGGTATCTTTGTATCATTCTTTGAGGTCCAGGCATGTTGAAGTCATGCCTTCTTTGTTACTTCACCCAATGTAGCTGTTTCTGCCATGGGTAGTTTGAGGGGAGGGAAGCTTCCTGCAGCACATATGGTGTCTATGCCTGCATCTGCGTGATTAAGATCATTGTGACTCTGCGCCAAGTGTCAGCCTTGAAGGAAGCTGGCCTGAGACGCCTTGGCTCCACATTTTCTCTGAGAATGGCTGGAGATAGAGAGGTGGGAAGAGGGAGGAGTCGAGATGAAAGTGAATTCTGACCTGAACCAGATGGGGAAGCTTCAGAGAGCCTGGGCTGGGAGGCAGCAGCGTTCTAGTGTGGATGTCTCCCTTCCTTCCTCTGCTTACTCCTTTCTTCCTCCACGCTTCTTTCTGATCTCTGGACTCCCCTGGTCCTCCTAACTATTATAAACGACCATACTAATGCCTGCCAGGTGTTTCCTTTTGAAATATTAGGTATAATAGGATGGGTAGGAGAGGAAACAGTGAGGAATCACATATCTAAGCTTTTGACTCAAAAATGGGATCTGATGAAACAGGAATCTCTAAGCATCAGTAACTACGATGATACAGAAGAGCACTCTGCCTCCAGACACTCTAGCCCCCTGTACTGAAAAAAATAGGGACCTGTCTGAAATTGCACAGCCACAATACCTTACAGGTAATCCGATAGTCAACTGAGAACCATTTTTACAAGCTCTGTCAATGCAGTTGCAGAGATTAATTAGTAAGCAAGACACTGCCGAGAAGTGCATGGCAAGGACAGCAATCTTTGCCACTGAGTCACAAAGGCCAAAGGGAACTCAAAGGGTGTTTGTTTCAAGAAACAAATGAGTCCCAATTTAGCAGCTGTGGGGATCATGGAAAGATGAGTATTTGGTATTGGGTGGAAAACTGCAAAGCATGGAGTAGCAGAATAAACTTGCTTGATGGCATTAGTAGACTGATTTTAGAGTCCTGGTGAGTTTATTGATGGCATCCTGGTATGTCACAGCTCCTTGGAACAGCTTTGCTTTCTGAGTCAAAAGATAAGGATGTGGTATTATAAGACACATCATTTAGAAGCATGATATGCTTGTATGTGTTCATATATGTGAGCATGTACATTTGTTTGCTTACAGAAATAGAAAGGAATAAAGCTTCCCTTGCACGGATATCTGAATCAGGTAGACACTCCTGAGGACTGTTACTTGTTCTTCTTTAGCAATAAAGAAGAAAGTCCAGGATTCTGCCACTTTGAGACTGACATTACATCAAAGAGGGCCCACATTTTAAAAAAGCAATCTGTGTCGATAGCTTAGGGAACTACTTCTTTACGTCACTGAAATTGCTAGAAACATCTGGCTGCCATACATTCACTCTGAGAGAATATCTTTTGTCAGAGAGATCACTGCATCCCTTAGCCCTCACCACGGACTCCTTGCCTTGGTGTTTTCCTAGGGTGCTGTTTTCCCTGGATATGGGGTGACCCTGTGACCAAAGGTGCTTCCTACCAATGAGATGTGCTCTGTGTTTCATCCTGATTGGATCATCCAGGTTAAAAATAATTCAGACTAGCATAACAAGTTTTAAAAGACTGTCTTCTTCTTAGTGAAAAGTGTCATTTCATGAGCCTTTCAGTTCACCATGATGCACAAATCAGAACTCAGGTTCTTGAATATATTAGTCTTTATCATTACCGTCTACACAGATTAAAAAAATAAAAAGGTGAAACTAGAATAAAATTGCCAGAATCTAAGTTCCCCATTTTTTTTCCTGTATTGTGCTATTTAGATGGAAAAATTAGCAAATTTGTGCATTTGAACATCAAGGTATCCAGGTTGTATTGTGTATTCAAAGTCTAATTGGTGACATCTCTACTGTGTGGCTTGCTTCTGTGCAAGGATTGATGTTTATAGTAATGCCGACTTTGAGACACTACATCATCCTTAGGTAAGTGTCCTAAATCCTCTATTCTAGCCGAATGCTTCTATTCTAATTCCACAAACACACCTGTGGACTAGTTGGTTCTGTCCAATGCCAGGCAGAGCTCAAGATCTCATACTGTGGATCCACTCCCTCAGCCAGTGTGCTGACACTGTTTCTCACATAGTGAGCCTGCGTTTGCCATGAGCTACTTGTGCTTGCTCCCAACTCTGATTATATCAGTTGTGCTTGTTTAGTAATTGCATAGTTTAATTAAATATTACGTAAGCTGATAATCCAATGCTTTAGATACTCAATCAAATAATTCACTGAAGTAACACCTGAGGTTTTACTGAGGCACCCTGAAGTCAAAATACCTGAAGACAAAACAACTGTAAAAGACTGAGAGATATAAAATCAGTTTCCAACCTGAATTCCAAAATTAACTTGCATTTCTCAATGAGTTCTTAATTTGGTTCACACTTGCAGTACCGGAGGCTCCATTGTATTTGTGAAGCTCCAGTTGGACATTTCTACAACCAAAAAATCAATAATTTCAATGTTATAGGATATAAGAGGCCTTTATTATATCTGGCATGATGCCTTTAAGGTAGTGGGGGAATTTTGTATGTGATTCCATCACTTATTGATACAACAAACACATGTTGAACACATGTAATCTCATAGGCACTATTCTGTCAATTGAGATTTGACTTTCAAGAATGTTAGGCTTGGGTTCTAGAACAACGAATTAAATTATTCCAAAAATAATTTTATGTCTAAGGGAGGCACATAATTCAAGCTTACTGCCTCGGAGACGTAATGAAGATGGTGTAACGCCTAGTGAAGGTGTGATGCCTAGTGAAGACACATAAACAGATGATAACAACCTATATTTTCAGAACAAATAAGACTTGGCCAGATGAACAAGATAGGGGAAAGGCTATTTATTAACACTGGAAGTAGGAAATAGCATGCTAGTTCAGGGAATAACTTGATGTAACAAACCTTGATGATAAGAAGCCTAGCGTAAGTATGTGGGAATAGTTTTATGTGATGAACCTTGCAACCTCACCTTATCCTAAGGGCCCTGAAGAGCTTGGCTGGTTTTTACAATCAGAGTGACAAGAGAAAGCTATATTTTTAGTAATCACTCTGGCACTACTTTAGGCATTAGATTACAGGTGCTAAAAGTTAAAGACCAAAGACCAGTGCAGAGACCGCTGTCCAGTCAAAAAACAATGTGAATCTGAGCATCTTCACTAATGCATCTTTACCATGAACTTGCACGTGGAGAGAGTGAGAAGGGTAGCAGAGAAGAGAGGCAGAAAATGCACCTGTTTCTGAGATATCATCTTCCTGGGATTCATACCAGCCGGTTTAATACTCCTTTTATTTTTTCAAATATGCAGTTGAAGGTTGGGGATGAACCGTGGCAATAGAAGATTTGTCTGACATGTTGTGGTGTGTTCCCCAGTGCTTTGAAAAAAAAAAAGAACTAAAATCCGAAGTGAATATCTGACTTTCAAGCATGTCAGGCTTGGGCTCTAAAATGTCATAATGAAGAACAATGGATCAAATTATTCCAATAATATTTTTATCACTAGATTAAATATTATACATAGGTTATGTATCATTATGTACTATGTGATGAGTGTGTGTGTGTGTGTGTGTGTGTGTGTGTTATAGCAATAATGCTTCCAACTTAGCAGAGAAGTTGATGCTGTAAAGCCTACCTCTCTTAAACCTACACTTATGAGTAAAGCAGACAGAATCTCTTTTAGAGGATTTTGACCTTTATGTTCTTTGGGAGTATCCAGATACGAATTTAGGTATACTGACTTAGATGTGGGCTGGGCCACTGCGCCTTGTGGTGTCCAGTCATGGCACTGCTTACCAATAGAATGAGTTCCTATGTACTGAAAGCCCCACTTGGAATTTATTAGAAAAGACCAAAACCTGGAATTGGTAAAGAAATATATAGAAGGTTCAGAACTGAGATCATCCTTCTCAGAGGAGGAGATCTATAAATAGGGCAAATCCCAGACAGAAACACAAACAACTATCATTTTATAAACTTCCAAACACAATTTACTATAAATATTCATATGTACTCACTTGGGCGAAATTGCCTAACATCTCCTCCTGCAATAGAGAAACCAGGTTATGTGGAAAACCTCATCATCAGTAGCTACTTTAAAACCAAGTGCAGAATGAGATTGTTATATATGGAAACATCTCTGCTTTAAAGCTTAGTATTTAAATTTCCTTGGAAACATCACATGACCGAGGCCTGCAATCTGAGAGCTTACTACAGATGTAAATGCCCATCTCCTCAAAGAAACCCAGTCTAGACACGGAACCCGGACACCATTCCCTTCTCACTCTGTTGCGTAGTTACGGCCTGGCCTCTACACCTGGCTTTGTCTCACCGTGCACAGTGAACTCTTCATTAGTCAATGCTTAAAAAAAAAAAAAAAAAAAAAACCAAAAAACTTCATGATTTTTCAGCTCGAAAGACAAGATTGTCACAAATCCAGCAAGATAAGATCACAATTAAATCATTCATAAGCAAAACAATTTGGAAATGGGCAGCAAAAATATTTCAGACTCCATGCATTTTCCTCTTTATTCAGGGCACTGTGCTGCAAGTAATTCAAGGTGGCAACACTCTATTTATTTTACAATTATGTCATGATATTTTCCTATTGCCACAAAGCTTCCAGGAAGCTTGCTCTGTGTATACCCTAAGAGTTTGCCTTGTGTGAGTATTTGCATTAAATAAATGAAAATTCACCTCTTTGCACAGATAGCATGCAGAGACACAGAAGTGTTCCCTGCTATTAGAAATGGGCTCGTACAGGCTATAAACATTGTAAATGAATTTTTGGTTGATTTGTTCCATTTATATAAAATAGATTGAACATGCAGCTTTATGAAAATGTGTTTATTTAACCAGAAACCACAAATATTTTTAAGAATGCACTTTCCCATTTAACTTTTAATTTTAGGAGTTCTTTTTATGAATGTTCATAGTGATTTTACTGAACTGTAAGCTAAAACAAATGTACCAGAGGGGTTTTGCAGTGTGTTTTTGCCCCGAACAAAATGTTTATGTGAGATAGAACACAAGTTTAGAGCTATGATTGATAGACGGTTAAAATAAAATGCTTGCCATGGGGAGTATAAATTCAGGGCCACTTCACTGTGAATATGTAATCATCCAAGAAAGTACAAACACTAATGGACAATAGAAAGCATCCACAGTAATTGTATCTTTTTATTGTGATTAAAAATTCCCACATGGCCTTGACTGTCTTTACCTGCAACTGTAGCAAGGGAAAGAGCTGAGTTGTATTTATAATAGTCATTTTATCAGTATTTTGAAATTCCAGAAGACCAAATCAAAATAGCATTGTCCACTGTGAATGTTGGTGATTGCACTGTCTTTTGCAAAAGGCATGTGGATGTGCATACATATGCACAAATGCATGAAATATATATATCTATATATACATATATGTGTGTGTATATATATCTCTCTATATATATTTATAGCTTTGAAATAGAAATTAAATAACAGAAGAAGAGAAATTACATCCAGAGAAATGAAGTTGGAGGACAAATCTATTTTGGTTATCCTGTCGGTAATTCATGCCAGATAATCATGAGCCCAGCAGTTAATGACCTCTCCTCTGATACATTAAGTCCAACCAAAGATAATGGTGTCCTGGGTAAATTAACAAACCCAGTGGTAAACTTGCTTCCAGTTCAGCAGGAGACAGTGTGCAAATTAGCATCTGTTCTTAATAAGATCAGTGTCCTGCAAGCCAGTTCTTCAGTGTTCACAATGCTGTCTCTTTCCAGGTGCAAATTTTTCTCCTGAGAAGCCTTGTACAATCCATTCTCTTGACAGAGATTGCTTTCATCCTAATCAGTTCTCCACCTTAAAACTTTCTCCGTTTCTTCCCACTGTCCTGCTGAGAAAGCCGCTGTGAGTTGTTGAGAATGATTATTCATTTGTGAGCTTCTTTAATAACATTTTCATTAAACGTTGAGGTTCCCAGCTGCGTGAACCAAGAGTTTGATTTTATAATTATAACCGTGCTACAGAAGTTATGGTCAATGTATGGGCAATCTTGGTGGGCTTTGCTAATCGCTACTTTGTGTCTTTTTCAAACAGCATTTATATTTTGTTAAATAATTGGAACAACTAAGGACAAACAGGTGCTGAGTTATCTTGTAGATGCTAGGTGTTCTGGGTGGTGCACCCTTTCAAAGGGTCCAAACCTGCAGTGAGTGAGAGACAAAAGCTATTTTAAAGGAGATTTACCCATGGCGTTTAGAAAATTAGATGTTTTAAAAGCAATGATTTACCAAAAACTTTATGATTCGTGGAATATTGATGCACACCCGCTATTTTATTTGAATTAAACATCTTTGACTTCTTCCTACTTGCTAGAAGAAAAAAAAACACAATGTATGAGCCTTAGTGATTCAAAGAAATGCAATTTAAGTGTCTAAACAAATAAATTGTCTGCACAATTGTGTACATGTTTGTGCATGCATGTGTGTGTGGGTACACAACCACTTAACCATCCTTAGTCTTGAAGTGAATGAAGAATATTCATTCTATACAGGCATATTTCAAAGAATTTGGGGTGTTTTGGTTACAAGTTCTCATACATTATCTGTCAAAAGTTTTGTAAGTTAAAAAATAAGTTCAATCCATGGATCTTGTCTGAGGAATACTCTCACTGTAAAATGTTTACCTTTTGTGACACATACTATTATTTCATGATTATATTAAAATACTCTTAAGGAGTTTTACATGTTAACCAGCTACTAAGAATGCCTTAATAGAATACTAATTTTTGTTAGAGGTGTCTCGACAATTTGAATTTTATATGCATGCATTATGTTTTCTTAAAATGGGAAAATTATGCATCTGAAGGAATCTGTCTAGAATAATGGGGTTCTATAGAGGTTACTTTAATCACGTTCTCCTGCAGTTATAGCTGTTTTACATCTTATTTGCAACAAAAGGGAACTCTAATTATCTTCAAAAAGAGCATAAAATGGTGTGTCTTGCTGCTGATGTAATGTTGATTCCTGAATGCTGCTGATAGGAACTGACAACTAAATGCATGTCACACTCTTCAAAAATCAGCCACACTGACAGGATAACCACCTTTTGTGACCTAGGAGCCCCAAAAAGGAGTATATATTTGCCTGTTAAGTAGAAACAATTTGCAGTCTTTCTATTTTAAAAAATAAAAATACTCTTGTCCTTAGGTTAGAAGTAATTTATTTACTAATGTTAAAAACTTGCTTATGTGATTTAAATTTTTTAGAAGCCACCTACTGTAAATTATCCTCAGTGTACTGAATTTCAGTACACACCTTGGGAGAAGAGCAGCCTGAATCTCTGACCTACATCACTCCATTTCTTTTCTTTTTTCCCCCCTTTTCCTTTTGACTCTGCGAAATAGGTAGGTATATATTTATGTCTAGTGCTGGAGTCCTGCATACATAATTAACATGTGCTCCAGGTTTATTCTAAGTCACACGAATCTTATTTCTAAATACAAATGAGATGCATATAGCCTATTATAAAATATTAAAATTAGAATTGAAAAGAAGATTGCATGTTTGTGTCTGGCTATAGGAGTCATGTTAGAGAGTGTTTGTAGGATTGAACTGGCCAACTCTGAGCCTCAAATATGAAATTAATCAATGCAGGTTTGTAATATACTGCAAATAACCGTCCTGCACCACAACACTTGATTTAAGGTTCACATTAAGCGATGGTGAACTGCTATAGACAGGAAGTCACACTCGTGCATACATGGCATGCTCAGATAGAGTGAACTCTACCTCAAAACCAAGTTTGAACTTGTGTAGGTAATAAAACTTAGAGTTTATACCAGGGCAGGATTTTATGTACAGCATGGGACATGGCATGGGATCCTATGGCTTATATTTGTCTTTATTCCCCCCCTGACTACAGTGGAAGACTTGACAGGGACAGTACATAACGGTAAATACTGAAAAAGACATTTACCTGTACTAAACAGACAAAGTATGTCTTTATTGCGACTGTTTAGACGAGAGTAATAAGTACTAAATTCTGAATATATAAAATGCATTGATGTCTCTCGTTCTTTACACAGTGGGTTAATCTACTTTGGAATTAAATTCGCATTCTGTTTTCCCCTTTGCCCAGCCGGCTTTCAGTTGTGGGTAATACAACTGAATATGGAATAATAATGGACAGAGAGGCGGAGAGTTTGATTAAAATATAAATAAGTTCAAATAATTTTATGCATTTTATGACTATGTGCACCCTCCATTTCAAAGACAATAAATCAAAGGTGACTATAAATAAAACTCTATATCTGAGATGACAACATAATTCAAATACATTCCTTTGTTTACCTAAGAAAAATTGGCTCACTTTCTCTTGAGGTCACGAACAGAGTAAAAAGGGGGAATAAAGTGAGTCAAAGAGGCGGTGAAGTGTTTGGGGAGAAAATATACAAGAAGTGATGGATATAGTTACAGTAAGGTAAAGGTTGCCGTCATCGGAATGCTGAAGAGCTGGCCTTGAGTAAATGACCACAGATTTAAGTAGAAATAACAGCAGAACCTGAGGACAGGGGGACAAGAGAAGCCTCTGTTTCTATTGATGACAATTTTAGGTACATTAAGAAGCAAGTGAGTGGGATTAAGTCAGTTGTACTCAGTTGGTCAAAAGAAGGGTGCTACACTTCATTGCTCCTGGCTTCTTAGCCCGAGGGGAGGGACAGTGTCATAGACATTTTGAAACGACAATTGAATAAGTGCTCTTATGACATACTTAGTGCTCTAAGACAACAGTGAGTCCCCCGTGATGATAAAGTGCTCTGAGACAATAGAGTGAGTCCTCTGTGACGACAGAATGAATGTTCTATGAAGACAGAGTGAGTTTTGTGATGAAGACAGAGGAGTCCTCTATGATGATAACAGAGTGAGTGCTCTCTGACTACAGGGTGAGTGCTCTATAATGACTGTGAAGTGACAGTTCAATGACAAAAGAATGAATGCTCTGTCATGACAGAGTTAGTGATTTTTGATGACATAAAAGTGAATTATTCACGAGTAGAGTGTGAGTGCTCTGTGATGACACAGTGAGTGCTCTGTGATGATGAGTGAGTGCTCTCTGATACAGTGAGTGCTCTGTGATACAGTGAGTGCTGAGTGCTCTGTGATGATGAGTGAGTGCTCTGTGGTACAGTGAGTGCTCTGTGATGACACAGTGAGTGCTCTGTGATAGTAAGTCCTCTGATACAGAGAGTGCTCTCTGATAGTGAGTGCTCTGATACAGAGAGTGCTCTGTGATAGTGAGTGCTCTGATACAGAGAGTGCTCTGTGATACAGTGAGTGCTCTGTGATATAGTGAGTGCTCTGTGATGACACAGCGAGTGCTCTGTGATGACACAGCGAGTGCTCTGTGATACAGTGAGTGCTCTGTGATGATGAGTGAGTGCTCTGTGATACAGTGAGTGCTCTGTGATGATGAGTGAGTGCTCTGTGATACAGTGAGGGCTCTGTGATGACACAGCGAGTGCTCTATGGTGACACTGCTTTTACACAGTGAGTTCTCTATGACATGTTGAGTGCTCTGTGCTCTGTAACAATACAGTGAGTGCTCTGTAATGATGACAGCATGAGTTCTCTGTTCTGACAGTCTTTGTGATGATTATTTGCTCTTTGTTGATAGATGAAGTGCTCTACCATGACGGAGTGACATCTATCATGTCAGAGGAAGTGTTTACTGATGACAAGGAGGTGAGTGCTCTGTGCCGAGCGAGTACTCTATGACGACAGCGGGTACTCATGATGACGAGGTGAGTCCTCTATGATGACAGAGCACTTTGAGATGATGACAGTGACCACAGAGTGACAGCACTGTGACGACGGAGTGAGTGCTCTCTGAAGGCAGCAGAGAGTGCTCTGTGATGATGGCAAAGTAAGCGCTCTGTGCTGACAGAGTTAACGCTCTCCAATGACAGAGCGAATTGTTTGTGGTTGATAACAAAATTGTCCACTGTTGTGACACAGTGAGCTCTCGGTGATGAGAGCGTGAGTGTTCTATGCTGACTGAATTCTCTGAAAGAGCAAGATCTTTGTGATGACAGGGTGCGTGCTCTTGGATGACAGTGGGTGCTCTGTGGTAACAAAGTGAGTATTTTGTGATGACAACGATGCGAGTGCTCTGTGATTACAGTGGCTTCACAGTCATGACTGGGAGTGTTCTTTGATGACATGCTGGTTACCAGGTGATGACAGTGAGTGCTCTATAATGACATGGTGAGTGCTCTGTGATGACATGGTGAGTGCTCTGTGATGATGACATGGCGAGTGCTCTGTGATGATGACATGGTGAGTGCTCTGTGATGATGACAGGGTGAGTGCTCTGTGATGATGACATGGTGAGTGCTCTGTGATGATGACAGAGCGAGATGCTCTGTGATGATGACATGGTGAGTGCTCTGTGATGATGACATGGTGAGTGCTCTGTGATGACATGGTGAGTGCTCTGTGATGATGACATGGTGAGTGCTCTGTGATGATGACATGGTGAGTGCTCTGTGATGATGACATGGTGAGTGCTCTGTGATGATGACAGGTGCTCTGTGATGATGACAGGTGAGTGCTCTGTGATGACAGGTGAGTGCTCTGTGATGATGACAGGTGAGTGCTCTGTGATGATGACAGGTGAGTGCTCTGTGATGACATGTGAGTGCTCTGTGATGATGACAGGTGAGTGCTCTGTGATGCCATGGTGAGTGCTCTGTGATGATGACAGAGCGAGTGCTCTGTGATGATGACAGGTGAGTGCTCTGTGATGATGACAGGTGAGTGCTCTGTGATGATGACAGAGCGAGTGCTCTGTGATGATGACAGGTGAGTGCTCTGTGATGATGACAGGGTGAGTGCTCTGTGATGATGACAGGTGAGTGCTCTGTGATGATGACATGGTGAGTGCTCTGTGATGATGACATGGTGAGTGCTCTGTGATGATGACAGAGCGAGTGCTCTGTGATGATGACAGGTGAGTGCTCTGTGATGATGACAGGTGAGTGCTCTGTGATGATGACAGGTGAGTGCTCTGTGATGATGACAGAGCGAGTGCTCTGTGATGACAGGTGAGTGCTCTGTGATGATGACATGGTGAGTGCTCTGTGATGATGACAGGTGAGTGCTCTGTGATGATGACAGGTGAGTGCTCTGTGATGATGACAGGTGAGTGCTCTGTGATGATGACATGGTGAGTGCTCTGTGATGATGACATGGTGAGTGCTCTGTGATGATGACAGGTGAGTGCTCTGTGATGACATGGTGAGTGCTCTGTGATGATGACAGGTGAGTGCTCTGTGATGACATGGTGAGTGCTCTGTGATGATGACAGAGCGAGTGCTCTGTGATGATGACAGGTGAGTGCTCTGTGATGATGACAGGTGAGTGCTCTGTGATGATGACAGGTGAGTGCTCTGTGATGATGACAGAGCGAGTGCTCTGTGATGATGACAGGTGAGTGCTCTGTGATGATGACAGAGCGAGTGCTCTGTGATGATGACAGGTGAGTGCTCTGTGATGATGACAGGGTGAGTGCTCTGTGATGATGACATGGTGAGTGCTCTGTGATGATGACAGGTGAGTGCTCTGTGATGATGACAGGGTGAGTGCTCTGTGATGATGACAGGGTGAGTGCTCTGTGATGATGACAGGTGAGTGCTCTGTGATGATGACAGGGTGAGTGCTCTGTGATGATGACAGGTGAGTGCTCTGTGATGACAGGTGAGTGCTCTGTGATGATGACAGGTGAGTGCTCTGTGATGATGACATGGTGAGTGCTCTGTGATGACATGGTGAGTGCTCTGTGATGATGACAGGGTGAGTGCTCTGTGATGATGACAGGGTGAGTGCTCTGTGATGATGACAGGGTGAGTGCTCTGTGATGATGACAGGTGAGTGCTCTGTGATGATGACAGGGTGAGTGCTCTGTGATGATGACAGGGTGAGTGCTCTGTGATGATGACAGGAGTGCTCTGTGATGATGACAGGGTGAGTGCTCTGTGATGACAGGTGAGTGCTCTGTGATGATGACAGAGCGAGTGCTCTGTGATGATGACAGGGTGAGTGCTCTGTGATGACATGGTGAGTGCTCTGTGATGATGACAGGTGAGTGCTCTGTGATGATGACATGGTGAGTGCTCTGTGATGATGACATGGTGAGTGCTCTGTGATGACAGGTGAGTGCTCTGTGATGATGACAGGGTGAGTGCTCTGTGATGATGACAGGTGAGTGCTCTGTGATGATGACAGGTGAGTGCTCTGTGATGATGACATGATGACAGGAGGTGAGTGCTCTGTGATGATGACAGGTGAGTGCTCTGTGATGATGACATGGTGAGTGCTCTGTGATGATGACAGGTGAGTGCTCTGTGATGATGACATGGTGAGTGCTCTGTGATGATGACAGGTGAGTGCTCTGTGATGACAGGTGAGTGCTCTGTGATGATGACAGGTCTGAGTGAGTGCTCTGTGATGATGACAGGTGAGTGCTCTGTGATGATGACAGGGTGAGTGCTCTGTGATGATGACATGGTGAGTGCTCTGTGATGATGACAGGTGAGTGCTCTGTGATGATGACATGGTGAGTGCTCTGAGATGATGATGACATGGTGAGTGCTCTGTGATGATGACATGGTGAGTGCTCTGTGATGATGACAGGGTGAGTGCTCTGTGATGATCACAGGTGAGTGCTCTGTGATGACAGGTGAGTGCTCTGTGATGATGACAGGTGAGTGCTCTGTGATGACAGGTGAGTGCTCTGTGATGATGACAGGTGAGTGCTCTGTGATGATGACAGGTGAGTGCTCTGTGATGATGACAGGGTGAGTGCTCTGTGATGATGACAGGTGAGTGCTCTGTGATGACAGGTGAGTGCTCTGTGATGATGACAGGGTGAGTGCTCTGTGATGATGACAGGTGAGTGCTCTGTGATGATGACAGGGTGAGTGCTGTGTGAGGTCAGAAAGAACTCTGTGTGCATGTGTGTGTGCGTGTGCTTGTGTGTGTGTGCATGTGTGTGTGCGTGTGTGTGTTTGTGCATGTGTGTGTGCATGTGTGTGTGCGTTTGTGCATGTGTGTGTGTGTTTGTGCATGTGTGTGTGTGCATATGTATGTGTGTGTGGTGTGTGTGTGTCTGTGCATGGGCATGTGTGTGTGTGTGTGTGTGCATGTGTGTGTACGTTTGTGCATGTGTGTGTGTGTGTGCATGTGTGTGTGTGTGTACATGTGTGTGTGGTTTTTATGGGAAACAAGGGAAGCAGAGATGTATTAAGGAGTGAGAGATAGAGACAAAAAGAGACAGAGCTCATAGCTAGAATACCATAGGTGCTTTGAAATGCATACCCCTTGCAAAGTAGATTTAATAAAAAATGTTTTGTGTGGGTTATACGGGGATAAAAGAGAATAATGAAAGCAAAGAATTATATATGTCACTAAGAGTGACTCCCAGGATGTGTTATGCATAAAAATCTTTAATGCTAGAATCATTTATTCAGTCCTTACTCTCAAGGCTATACCATTAAGTAAAATGTCTTTTTCTGGACCTTGAGTTTAAACCTTTTTCAAACCAACTGCCTTTGTTGTATCTTCATTTCTGCAGTATTTTCTGCAGAAATTTTCTGCAGATTTCATTGGGATTAAACTAAGTTTATTCTATGAGATAGTAGTACATACTATACGTCAAAAAGGAATAAAAAACTTTGTGTTTAATAAATTGCAAAACCTCTGCATAAATACAGACAAATGATTCTCAGGAAATTTTCATTAAGCTGTTGTAGACTGCTTATCAGTCACCCCAGCTCCAGCACAGCCACAGAAGGGTCACAGCCTGGAGTTTCCCAAGTGTTCCTGACATATCCAAGCATGTGGAAAGTGCTCTACCTTGCTTCTCTTAGAGACTAATAAGGTCTCTCTCATTTTCCTTCTTTCTCACATAGGCTCACACATTTGTCTTGTGAGAAAAATAGTTATTAAAGGTTGAAAGAATCCCAAGCCAGTGTAGTTGGCATAATGATAGAAATACAGATCAATGAAAGAGAATTGAGAATCAGAAAAACGAAATCCCCCATTTGTGATCAATTAGCTTTTGACAGGAGTACCTAGATAATTCAGTGAGAGAAGAAATAACCTTTTAGACAAATGGTACTAGAACACTGGGATGCACTTGTGTCAAAGGCCAAAAATTAGACCCGTTCCTTATACCATACACTAAAGTTAGCATTGATGGTAATAGGCTTGAAATTATGAAGTCTTTATAATTAAATGAAGTGCTAGTCTTTGTGATTATGAATTAGGCAATGACTTCTTAGTTATAACAACAAAATAAAAGCAATAGAAGAAAAAAAACAGATAAATTAAGTCTCATAAAAATTAAATCTTCTTGAGGTGCAAACAATACCAAAAAGAAAATGAAAGCTAGCACAAAACATCAGACAGAGAAGATATCCATACATTATATATTTGATAAAATACTTTAATCCACAACACACAGAGAACTCTTACTAGTAAACAATAAAAATGTAAGTAATTCAATTCTAAAACAGACAAAGGAAGTCTTCTAGAAGCTTCCCCACTGAAACTTGGAAAGAGAAAATGGTCAACGTAACACACAATTATTTCTTTCTTTGCAAGAGACAAGGCCTGTCAATTAATTGGTTAAGTCAGGGAGATCTCCTCAGGAAGGCAAGGGGAAGCACTGAGAATTGGTGCTCTGGTACAAGCCCTCTGAAAACCATGCCATTCTGTCTGGATCAAGCTGCCTGGGGAGAGCAATGGCCACTGCATGAGAAGTGCTTCTGCTTGCATGCACTGGACTTTCAGGACAGAAAAGGGCAACAATATGCTGATAGATGCAGAAAGGGAATTTTACAAAATCAGACAATGCTTCATGATAAATGTCTTGAAGGAAGTCAGAATTGAAAACACACATCTCAACATAATAATTATATTAAGTGGAGGAAAATACAAAGCATTGCCACCAAAACTGAAGAGAAGACAAAAGTGTCCACTTTTTCTACTCTTACTCAGTGTAGTGCTTAAAGTAGTAGCTATAGCAAGAAGACAAGATAAGCAAATAAAAAGGATATGGATAGGAAAGGAAGAAGCGAATGTATCCTGGTTTGTATAGAGCATATAGAGATGAATCTATACACAAGACCTTAAGATTCCACTAGAAGACTCTTGGAATTGACAAAAATTTTCATTGAACTGAAAAAGTACAAAATTAACATACAAAAATCAGTAGTTTTTCTATACACCAATGACAAACATACTTTGATAAATAAATCAGAGAGACGATTCTACTCACAATAGAAAACATAACAATAAACCCTAAAATAGCTTGATATAAATCTAACCAGGAATGAAAGACGTCTATCAGAAAAACTTTGTATCACTGAAGGAAGTTGTTGCAGTACGCTACAGTCTTTTACCCTAAATTTAGGGAAGGAGAAAGGAAAGATAGAAATCTTCACCACGGCAGCCTTAGTACAGAAGGGGAGAAAGGTAGAAATCTTCACAGCCTCTTTTTAGGCTGTCCTAAGCTTGAATCTCTCCAACCTTTGTTCTCTAAGGAATTATCTCATTAATGACAGCAACCCAACCAATGAACCACCACCCACCCATCCTCTCAGGGCTTCTGACCTTTTATGCCCTAAGCCAAAAGTTCCCATAAACCCACGGGGCTAGGCTCACAATCCCAAAGACAAGCTACAGGTGCCAGAAGGACTACACCCAACCTAATTATAGTCACCTACTCAGGCATTCCAATTCCAACTCGAAAACAACTATACCACAGCTGGGATGGGAACGCGAACCTCCAGTGACTAGTTAGTTAAACCAAAAAGCTTCTTAACATAAAATTCCAAGTGTTCCTCTACAGAAAATAATTGAGAAAGAACACTAGAAGACAGAAAGACTTTCCATGTTCATGGTAAGAAGACTTAGTATTGTGGAAATGGCCATCCTACCAAAAGTAATCTGTTGGAGTATAATTGGACATATATCTAAATATTATATTCGCTAATTTCTGTGTGCACCCCAGCGTTTTTGTAAGATAATCATTGTATGGGAAGCCTGCAGCCAGGCCAAAGGCAGCATTACATATGTCTTGATCTATACTATTGTCCTGTGGCAATCCCATTATAAATGTAAACATATCTCGGACAGATGTGGCCTGGCCCCTTTTGTGTTGGAAGGCACATCCTGGTGGCCAGTGGTTATGGAGGAGTTATATCTCTTTGATCATGTAAACAGACTTCTAAGAGAGAACAAGGAGAAGTTTTTAAGGTAAGAGTAAACTGTGGGTACCAAGGAGGAGCTGGAATTGGGCTCTCTGCTGAGGTCCTTTAGATTTAAATGCAAGGATGTCTCATGTGTCTTTATTAATAAACACCAGATTAAATAAACTTTTACAGTAACCTGTAATTTCAATGGAATCCCAGTTAAAACTGCAGTGGGATTATTGTAACTCTATGAAAGAGAAAAAAATAAAAAACCTCAAATAGTCAAAGCAATCCTGAGCAAAGGAGTAGCGCTAAATGAAACCCCCAGGCCTGTTAGTATCATCTTGATGTCTTGTATTTAATAACTCAAGTGAATGGCTTCTTCATCAGTAGGGTCCAACCATCAAGTACTGAAGGGCAACCATGAGCACTGACAAGAGCCTAAAATGTTTGTAGTGGGTATTTGAACGCTCACTAGCCAACAACTCCAAAATGCGTAACCTATTCCTGGCACTGAGATGCTCATTTGTTAGTCTGAGGTGTCTAGTAAGGAGATTGTCACCATACTATAGGGTCACTCTATATATATATAGTATATATATATATGAATATGAATACATGAAGCTTTACAGTAGTAGATTTATATATGACTTTCCCAATAGATTCTCAGTATTATCCTTTCCTTTATTCACTCCTCTGTTCCGTGTTATTATCACCTATCCCATCTAATTCTTCCTATTCCATTATTCCTATTTGCTTTCTAGTACTGCCTTCTGTCTACAATCTAGCTTTCACAGTGATGGCAAGTGTTATGCACACTACGAAAAAGAGAAGAGAAGTTATTGGTCTTATCCAGCTATGAATCTTATAGCTATAACAGTGACCAGCCAGGTAGGCATGCCTACTGGTTCACTTAGTGGAAGGAATAACATGGAAGTAACCAACCCTTTCCTGGTGAGATCTAAGGCCTGTTGCATGAGATGGAACACAGGTCTGACATTGGTAATGGGGTCAAGAACCTGTGACTAAATAAGCCAGAGGTTCTAGGGGAGAACCTAGTACTATTACTTGCTGCTATACTTAAAGGTCAGTGTACCTCTCAACCCTCACTAGAGAAGCTTCTTCTTAAAATAATTGACCATTAACATATAGAGCCACAATTAGCCAATTTACAGAGAACAAGAGATGGTAGAATGATCAGCCCTAAATCGGATGTCTATATATCACATCCCTCCCCTCAAGGCTCAGGGTTCAATATGGAGAAGGTAGGGAGATCAGATCCTAACATCCAGAGATATGAATTATTTCAAAGAAACATTTTATTTCTAAACACATGGCAGTTACAAATATAAACTTAGAGTGATTGTGACAGCCTGCACAAGACCTGCATAAGTTACAGCCAAACATACCACGACACGGAAGGAAGGAGGTAGACAAGAAATATCACTAATAGGTGAGGAACTATTGGCATTTGATATCTCTTGGAGGAGAAGGAGTCAGTTTTCTTTAACAATGTCACCCAAGGTAGGCCTACCACATGCCAGAGCAGGCCCCACCCCCAAGAGCAGTTGGGCAATACAATTGGACCGGATGGATTTATAAAAAAGAAAAATCAAAGGTAGGCAGGCACAGTGGTAAGAATGGAGAGGGTGGATCTGAGAGGATTTATGGGACACAGGTAAATGTAATTGGAATTCACTGAATGTAGTTCTAAAATAATTAATATAATATTAATGGAAAGAAAAGGAAAAATAGAAATGTGTCGTTTGTGAGGAATATAATAGAAATCGGGATTCAAGAAAAAGAAAACTCAAAAAAACAATGCGTACTCCATAAAGAGAGAGATAAAATTATAAATTTACAAGTAGGTATTATGCTACAGTAAGTGTGTCTTTGCTTCATAACTTTCCTTGCTGATGACCTGAACTGCAAGGAACAAGAAACAACTGATAGACTTCATTATTTATATTATCTTAAATGAAATGGAAGAAATGATGATGAAAAAATGGAATAGTGACTTCTCATTCATTCTCCTGTTCAATTATAAAATTGTTTGACTCATTAATAGTCAAGATTTTGCCCAGAAATTCAATTCAGTCATAGAAATATGCTTACTTTCATAAGAAATAATTCTGACGCAAGTGGTGGCGGCACACACCTTTAATCCTAGCCCTTGGGAGGCAGAGGCAGGTGGATCTTTGTGAGTTCAAGGCCAGCCTGGTCTACAGAGTGAGTTTCAGGGCAGCCAGGGTTGCAGTAGGGACCCCCTCCAAAAAAACTCTGTTACAATTGGCCTATTATGTGCTATGTAATTCACGCTCTTCACTTTAGGATCATACAATAGAAGGCACAGAACGCAATGGACACAATAGATCAAACCATTCATGGTCTATCAACACTGACTTTTTTGATAACTATAAGCAGCTCTGATAATTTCTGTACATCTGCTTTAATCTCAATATTCACTTCTGATATTTCTGAAATCAAGAGACTGGGTATAGCCATACCCGGTTTGAATTTTGTGTAAAATGTAGGAATTGGAGGACTGTTTTGCCATTTTCAATCTTACTGCTTCTTGGAATGGTTGCAGCAATTGTGAACAGATAAAATTTAGATGAACTTTTTAAAAGCTTGGCTTGACTTTTTTGAAGATGGTTGATTTCACATTGGAATTGAGTGAAAGGTTAAGCCAGCTCTTCCATGTACATGATTGCCTTTTGGTGAATCACATGGTGTTTGGAGTTTGACAAGTTGTGATGTTTTCCTCAACATGTAACACTAGAAGATATGACACCCAAAAACCAACTTGCAAGATGCATTTTTCTTAAAACATATTACAAATGATGAAATACTCCATTTCAGCATGATTTAAAAACCTGTGTTTAGGAAGCATCAGTTTTTAATTAATGCCAACTATGGAGTATGAGGCTCTGCCATAGCTCTGACTGTTGATTTATTTTTCTATTACTCCTAAACTTTTGTTCATGACCCTGGACATTAGCACATCATTTGGAAAGGAAGTTTTGTTCTTTAAAGTTGAAATCTCAAAGTACATTATTATACTATTTTCTGTTATTTCTGTCTAATTTTCAAGAAGGGATGATACAGTATGTAGAGCAAATTGCTAATTTTTAACCATAAGTGTTTTATCATGCCTCTTAGGTGGCTTAGAATCAGTAGACGTGAACTGAACCACTGTACACCATGTGGTATTAAAGTATCTTTTTTATTGTACTTAGTAATGGCAATAAAATTAATGATTAAGAGCAGTACTAACTAACTCATGGGCAATTAGGTTCTGAAATTTTTAGAAATAACATATTAAAAGCATAGCATACGTCTTACAGATCACAGGCCTGGTCTTTTACGAAAAAATTTGAGCTACTACACAACCTATAATGTGCACTATGCAGAAAATAATTTAAGGCTAAAATTTATCTGTGTGCTATGTTTGGGTATGTGGGCATGTGTAGGTTGGTATCTATATGTACATATATGTGTGTCTACATATATGTGTTTGGCATTACTTTCCTAATCAGGAAAATAGTATATTTATAGTTCTTTTTAATTTTTGACATTTTCATACATGCATACACTGTTTTGTGATTATATTTATTCCATTCATCCTCCGATATTCCTTTCCTTTCCCTTTAAACCTATACTTCTTCTCAGCCAGTTCCCTTGTGTTAACTCCATAGAAGAAAATGTACAGCAATTATTAACGACCATTAATTCCTCAGTAAGGAGTGAGGCTTCATGGGTACCTCCTGTTTCCATGATATAATGTTAGAGTCCAGTTTTGTGCAGGTATCCATTGCTGCTCTGTGTTCCTCACTGCAGTATCATGCTGTATCTGGATCACATGTCCTGGCACTCCTCTGTACCCTCAGTGAGGGCATCCTTTTAGCCCTCACTTCGACAATGTTCCAGAAGCTATTGCATGTGGAGTATCAGCTTCATTTATTAATCAGTCCTTGTTTCAACTCTAGACTCCCTTGGACTGAAAATCATGTTTCTCCATTTGTGTGGATGTTCCAAACTCCAGAACTCAGTAACCAGGGTGCATGCCAGACAGACATCCCTCCCGGTGAAGCTCTGGAATCACATGTAGGATTCCAAGTCAGCCATTTCTTTAGCTTTGTTTCTCCTTTCCTACCATTAAGGCTTCTGTTACCCTCATTTTCAAGTAATTTCTTTTTTTTTTTAGTTTTTCACTAAATTTCATTGTTTTATATTTTCTTTTAATTTACTTGTTAGTTCTATATCTCTTCCTATGCTTCAGTCCGTATCTTAGAAATTACAAAATGTATTTTGACATATTAGCACCTAATACAAATATTACTCTGAAAACATTCTTAGTGAAGAATCCTAGTTTAGAATTTACAGTTCCCAGCCTGACTTCTTACATTGTTGTCATGAGTTTTGGTTCTCTCTAGATTTTAATATCCAACACATATTATTGTTAATATTTCATATGGTAAATATTTGGATGTTTATCCAGGCTTTCTACTTTTCAGTGTTTTATTTCCTCCTGCATGTCAATTATTCCCTTTGTGATCATTTTCCTTCATCATAAAAAATGGACTTTAATTTTTATTATTATAATTTTATTTTAAGGCAATATTAATACAAAATTGTCAAAAAACAGTTCCCTTAGTTTTCCTTTATCAGGAAGCCTGATTTTACCTTTACCATTGGAAGGTTTTAGTGTTATTTAACGTAGAATTTTAGGCCTACAACTAATTTTCTTTAAGCATTGGGGATTTTTTTCTTTCCACTATCTTTTGGAAGATAATATTTCTACTGAGAAGTCAGCTGTCAATCAAATGCTGTACTTCTAGAGGTGGCATCATTTTTCATCTGCTTCCCTGTAATTTGTCTTAGGTATCTAGAAAATAGACTGTTTTGTGCTTGGTTTGTGTCTTTTTGTATTGATCTTGATTGTTCAAGTTCTATGTCTATATTAATTCATGTCTTCCATAAATTCTGGAAAATTCCTCTTTTTTTCTTCTTTTTGTATAGTGCTTTATCCTCATTTCTTCTAGTCTTGTGCTTCAGAAATTACCCTTTCACATTCATTACAAAATGTTATTTATTTCTTAATCCCATCTTCCTCTCCTTTCTATCCTTCTGATTTCAGTATTTTCTATTGCTTCTACTTTCAGTTAATGGGATTTGTCTTTTCTTATGTGTTGCCTTCTGTCAAGCCTTTGAATGAGTACTTGATTCAGATTTCATAATTATAGAATACAGATTTAATTCTTTAATATAAATTTCAGCTTTTTGGTAATTTTATTCTTTTGTCTTTAGTTTGCCAACCTTTTCTCCTATTTTATTAAAAATGCTACTATTGATGTGTGGTTTTGCTACTTTAGAATGTATTATATAGATTACATTCACAATTGCTTCTATAATCTGCCACGTCTATCGCATGCCATAATTTATATTCAAAACACACACATAGACCAGATCATTTTATTTTCTGCCAGAAAGAATTGAACATTTCCTCTTCTTAAGAAAGAAACTAGGCACGGTGGGATAGCCTAGAGGTTTAGCACGTACAACACAGTCAGGCATCGATGTTGGGGCTGTCTGCTAATTCTGTAAGGACTCAGTTTTCACTGGGTTCTCCTGATTCCAAAGGCACAGCCATCGGAGATTGCAAGGGAGAGCCTGAATTTGCCTACTTAGCCCTGAAAAGCTGTAAGAATTACTTTGTTAGTTTAGATTGTCAATTTTGTCTTAACAGGGGAGGCTACTCTAGTACTTCGTGCTTTCAGTTTTCCATGTTTGACATCCTATCCCCCAAATACAAAAGAAAACGTTGTTTTCTTAATATCTCAGCAGATATGACGAGCTGAGACCCTCAACTTTTAGCCTGTACTGGAATCAACAGCTGCGGCAGGGAAATGCTAGCTACCACCTCACTTCATATCTGGTCGCTTCCATCCCTCTGACAACTTGGTCTCTCTAGCTCTCATCACTTCCACAGTTTTCTGATATGTTGTTAATTATGATATTTTTGGTAAAATTATAGGTTTTTCTATTTTTATGAATATAATTATTATCCTGTTATCTCTGTCCTGGAACCAGACTCAAATCTGCTTCACCTGTATCATACATACTAGTTTGTGAGAATGGAAAATTCTGTTCAAACTCATCATTATATTCATTTCTAGCATTACTTCTACCAAATAATTATGTTGCAGTTTTAAGCTAAGTGTTTCACTGTGAGTGCTTAATGCAATATAATTCATTTAACTCATATGAAAACTATAAGGGGAAAACCTTAAAATCATTTTCTCAATAGAAAAGTTGAGACACACAGGCTAACTCCCCTTTGTTCAAACAATTGTTGGTGCAGTTAGGATTCTTAGTTTAGACTACCAACGGGCTACTAGGTCCTGTGCTACTAGTTTAGTATGTGGAAGGTTAGTCTTGCTTCCTGATATTTTATAACCATTTTGTGCAATGGATTTTTTTCTCCCCCAAACAGGATAAATTTCTAAACTATATGTATCAAATTTAGTACTGAATTAATACTACTCTTGTTTTTGGTTCTTGAAAATATATTGGATTTCTATTTTGATAACATATACAATCAAAGTGTATGTGTAACAAAATTCCTAATGAAAATTCACTGAGCATTTAGAAAATGGACACAACATGTGGCCTTGCCTACTGGGTTTCTGCTCAAGCTGGTTTCTGATGGTTTGTGGAATATTGTGTTAGTTTTTTAGGGCTAATGAGTTTGGGTTAATTTCTTTACCCCTTTCAGCCAAGTCTTTCCACAAAGTGGATTCTCCCATGGGGTCCTTGCTAATAAATACTTTAATTGAACTGCTTTATTAAAATGAGCATCTATATGATCATCTAGACACCCCACAGATGTGAGGAGAGATTATGAGTTCAAATGAGATGGGGGGTAGGCAGGTTTGATCCTGATTCTACAATGCCACAAAACCTAATAACAAAGGAATCCAAGTTAATACAAAATTAGTAAATGGAATGAGGTGAAACTTTAAGTACTTATGAAGTTTACTTTTAGGAAATTATTAGTACTTATTAAACATTGAAGAAAAGAATTATTTCCAAGCACAGAAAGTAGAAAGCCATTGGCCTTCTATTGTGTTCACTAGCTCTTCAACTTCATCTTCCACTGATTTTGTACACCAAGATAGATGATGATTTAGCTTGTCATTCCTATAAATCAATCTTCCAACCACCACACAAACAAATTAAACACAGTACAATTAAAATCTCCATATCTGTATAAAATATAGTGTTCCCTACAAGCAAAAACAATTAGTTATAATTCGTTCACTTTTGCATAAATTTTATACTTTTAAAAGTTACTTATTTTATTTTTGAGATTATAATATAATTACATAATTTTCTCCTTCCCTTTCCTCTGTCCAAACCCTCCCAAATACTTCTTTTTATTCCTTTCTAGTTTATGGCCTCTTTTTCCATTAATTATTGTTACGTGTATATGTGTGTGTGTGTGTGTGTGTGTGTGTGTGTGTGTGTATTTGTGTGTGTGCATTACAGCCTGCTGAGTTTTTATAATGTAGCTCCTGATGTTTTCAGGAGACAAATCACATAAAAAACTCCCTGATCCTCTAGCTTTTACAATCTTTCTTTCTCTGCTTCTGTAATATTTTCAGGAGCAAAGTTGTTATGTAGATGTATCCATTGAGACTGGGCTCCACAACTCTGCATTATGATGAATTATACATTCAATTTGATTTAAATCTACGTTATCACCAATCATGGTCTAACAGTAAAGTTACAAAATAACAAGTATCCTATGTCATTTCTCATGACTGATTCTCTACTCCACTTCTCCCAGTCTCTTTGGTCCTAGTCCCCACCGAACCCTTCCTCTTATTCGATTTTTATATCACATGTGTTTTACAACCTTTCACACTTTTCTTTCTTAAAGGCTTTTTTATTCACACTTCATGGAACCATGTCTCATTTCCTATAAGGTTCCATTCATAATTTTGGGGTGGCATTCAAAAGCATTGATACTGGTTCAGTAATAACTCCTTTTCTCCTGAATTTTTGCATCTTTTTCTGCCATTTGAAAACATTTGGGAATATTTTAGCTCATCCTAGAATTTAATTTACAAAATAGGGTGAGCCAGACATACTTCCCTACCTGAAATTTCTTTGGAATCCAGGGGAAAGCTCTCATTCATTCCTTCTTAAGTGACCTTTGTGTAGGAGAGCATTGTAGAGGACCAGGGGCTCTTTCTCCTTGTTCATGTGTAATAGTGGCCTGTTGATTGACATATTTGTGCCTGCATTGCTACATAATCCTTTCTAAAATTAAGGAACATCTGCCTGGTAGTGATTTTCTGTCGCTATAGATATGTGGCTAGCCATGATTAAATGGTAAATTTCTTTCAGTAATAAATACATACACACATCTCTTCCACATGTTCTACTGCCCCCAATGTTTACAAATCAATACATATTTATTGTAATCATACTCTGTGATAGTAATTTTCTTGTATCCCTATCAGAGTGTTGAAGACAGCTCAAGGTGGTCTATACTCAAGAAACTTGCAATAGAGGTATAAATGTTGGCTGGGGAGCAGACACTTTCTACTCTCATTACCACTTTAACAATGCTGTTTGTTTTCTCTGTGATTCCAAATGACAGTCAGGGGACTTTGCTACTGGGCTACTTCAGACCTATAGACATCATCTTACCAAAATGACACATGCATCTACAATCAACTTTATCTTCTCTCCTTCCTCTTCAGTATCAAACAATAAAGTGCTGGATACAAACACTGCCTCTATTGAATAAAATACTTGGCAAACAGAGAGAAAACACATTGGGAAGACCTTCTCAAAGAAGGAAACCTAAGTTTAACATCTGAAACACCAAGTAACATGACAGGAAATATGTTCCATCCAAAGCCAATAGGCACGAATCTGAACTCAACTTTGACATAAAGCAAAAGTGATCCATGGCTCATGGGATCAGCCCCTTGTTTGTGATACATGAGATACCTCTTATCTGAAAAACTTCCAGACAAAATTATAAATTTTTCATACCACTGACAACTATAAAAATTGCAGTTATAATTTAGATTTCCTGTAGTAAATGGGACATTTTAGAGTCAAGTCTAGTGAAGGAAACAGAAATCTAGTAGGGCAATCTTCCAGAATCTCTTTCTTGAGTTTGGTTACATCAATGCAGATGATGCTGAGGGAGTTTGTTTCTAAAATGTCTTTGCAAGAATATGCAACAAGAGTGCTGCTGCTTGCTTCATGCTTTTCTGCCAAAGCCTCTAATGTAATATATTTGAGTAGTTTTTTTAAATCATATTTACCCTGGAGCAATTTTAATTGTTGTGTACTTTAAGAAAAGACTGTCTCATAGAAATGCTTTAAAGAATGTGCTGTTGATCTTAGCAGTATCTAGTACTCAGGAGGAATGTGTGGATTTTTTTTAAATGTGACTATATATTTTCCCTAGAGGTGAAATGTAAATGAATAAGAGTAAATGCTTATGCATTCTAATTTGGATGCTTTTTTTTTTTTAATAATTTCAAAAGTTGCTTTGGGTCAGAGAGGATAGTTTAAATGATAGAATGATTGTCATACAATCATGAGGACCTGAGTTTGTCTCCACAGCATCCATTTCAAAAAGCTGACACAAAAGCATGCACCTGAAATCCTAATGTTGGGATGGGAATGGAGACAGGAGGATTCCGGAAGCTCACATGCCAAATGGGTTAGAAAAGCTGTGACTTCCAGCTCTGATGAGAGACCTTGTCTCAAAGAAATAAGACATAGAGTGATTGAGGAAGAAACCTGATGTAGACCTCTGGCCTATAGACACCACAAACATTCATTCAAGTTCTGACACATACACTCACACACCAAAACATAAGTAGGATTGGGTGTCATTCCTCAGGCACAGTCCACCTTTTTACTTGAGATAGTATCTCTTACCAGGCTCGAAAGTCCCCTTCCAAGTTGTATGGAGTGACTGACTGTTGAGTCTGAGGCATCGTCCTGCATCTCTCTCTGGTGCTTGGATTACAAGAGCACACCACTATCCCTGGGCTGTTTTATGCATGTTCTGGGAACTGACATCATGTCTTTGTGCTTCCAAGGCAAGACATAGAAGTAGATATTTTCTTTACAGCTGAATTCTGTAATTTGTATTTACTCTCTCTCCCCAGAGTCAAATGAGAAGAAGAAGAAGGGGGGGAAAAGGAGGGGGAAATGAGAATAAGAGGAAGAAGAGGAAGAGGAAGAAGAAAGACAAGGAGAAGGAGACAGAGAAAAAATTCTTGTATTGGTACCAGTGCCATCTGAAAATGTATAGATACATAAAGATACATAAATGCTCCATATAACCAAGAATACAAATAGTGGCCAACAAAGACTACCAGCTTGTTATTTTAAATGTATGTACTTTTAGTTTTTCATTAAATGTAGTATCACCAGTCATGGCAGTCATCTTGGAATGGGTTGAGGAAGAGAACTGCCTTAATCTATCTGTGAAGAAATTTTTTCAAAGCAAGTCATCATAGAAAATATATTTTACCCATAGATAAGTGTAGTCCTCAAACCTCATCAAGGAAACTTATCTTTGCTAACAGATAGAGGCTATTACAAGAAACCAAAACTGACCAAAATAAAGAGTTGTGGAACCCAGTCCCAACTGATAGATTGCAACACAAATCCAGCTTCTAAGACTCAGGTTGTATTTAGGTATTTAGGAATATATATGTAAAACAACAATTAAATAAAAGAAGCTATGAATTTGAGTGAGAGCACGGAGAGGAATATGAGAGTAGTCAGAAGAAAGGGAGGGTATAAATGATGTATGTATTATATCAAAAAGTAGAAAAATTATAATTTAAGAAATGTATTTCTACAGAAAACTATTTTTCCCATTTAGGAAATGTGATCAGGTACTTTAAAAACCACCCAGTGTTATTTTATCTACAGATAATCAATATGAACATTATAAGTAACATCTCTATTTAGCTTACCCTCCTCTCCTCTTCTAGTCTCCAGGGAGTGAAATCTTTATATACATGAAGTCATGTAAGAATGCCTGCCCGAGTCCTACACTCTAGTCAGTGACTGTGATATGACTTTGATTTTCCTGTTCACATCCACTTTATTACAACCTAAAACCTGTCTTTCTTCCAAAGATTTCCATGTGTTTTGTTCACATTACTGCTCCTTAAAGATTAGATTGTTATCTAACTATGTAGGGCAAATAAAAGCAAACTCTTAACGGGAAGCATAATCCAATTCATTTGTCCTAACTGGAGATATCACCCAGTGGTAGAGTGCGTGACAAGCCTGTGAGAGACTCTGGGTTTAATCCTAAGTACCACAAACCAATAAAGAAAAACCTGATGACAACAACAAAAATATTTGTATTAGGTCCAGGCTGAGAGTTTTGAGATAACAATGGTAAACAGCCACTGAGCACATAAGGGAAGCCTTGTAGGTCTGTAGAAGCCCATGTGTGATCCACTGTGTATCAATATCCTTTGCTTTGAAAGAGGTGAAAGCAAGGGGTGGTAAAGTTGAGTAACATCTTTAAAATCCCAGGAGAGTCAGACCTAGGTCACTCAGTAAGCAAATAATGTGGGGCTCAGACACCATGCCTCCTGCAGCCCTCTCAATCAGTAGTATTCTTCCACACAATTTTTATTTTTCATGCCTGAGAGATATTTAACGTGTTGTTCAGGAAGTTTTAAGCTTTAGTGTCCCTGTGAGTGCTGGTTGTTGCTGACAGCCCCAGGAGGACATAGAAAGCTTGCTAGGAGCACACAAACTGTCTGGGTATGCATTTCTGGAAAATGGCCCAAAAGAGATCAGTAGAAAGAGGCCTAAACTTACAAGGATCTAGGGACTTATTATTGTTATTTGTTTGTTCTATGAAAATATTCCCTTTCATATTTAACTTTGTATTTATAATTTAATTGTTTCTTCTTTAAGTGAAGCACACAACATTATAACACAAGATATAATGTCATTACAATGCCAACAGCATATGTAAAACTGGGATATTTCTATAAGCCAACTTTGGACAGACTATACCTGAGGGTGGCTTTAAACTTCTGATTCTCCTTTCTTCACCTTCACTGGGCTGGCATTACAGGAATGCACCACCACTACATTCAATGTATACTGCACTGAGAATCAAACCCAGTGCCTCTGCATGCTAGGCAAATGCTCTGCCAACTGAGCCACATCCACATCCCTGTTTTGCTCAAACAAAAAATGCAGCATGCATTTTATAGCTCAAAGGATATTGAGTGTGCAGTACCAGTGGCAAGAACCACTGGTTGTGTATCTAGGATCAGACTGCCTTGAAGATGCGGTGGTTAATGTTGATTGCCAACTTGACAGGCTTAGAATCACCTGGGAGACAAATCTCTATGCACAACTGTTAGAGATTACCTAGAACAGGTTAAATGAAGAGGAAGAAAGACTCACTCCAAAGGTAGACAGTACCATTCCATGCATTGGGGTCCCAGACTATATAGGAAGAACAAAACAAAACAAAACAAAACAAAGACAAAACAAAACAAAACAAAAAACCCAAGACTAGCAGCACCCTTTCACCTCCCTCTATTTGTTGACAATGGATGAAATGTAAGCCTTACACCTTACACATTAGCTCCCGTGCCTTCCATACCATGGTGGACTTTCTTTCTAACTGAAAGTCAAAATAAATCCTTGCTTTCTTAGTTTCCTTTGGTCAGATACTTGTTTGCAGCAACTAGCAAAGTAACCAAAATAGAATGTAAGTTTTAGTTCATGACATATTGTAGGTCTCTATGAAATACAAGACAAGAAATAGAATACGAACTGTGTTGAGATATCTCTTAATAATCCAAAAGGATGGAAATTTGCCTAGTCGATATTTTAATTGCCTAGAAATATTTTAAAGATCATTTTAATCCAATGTATAAATAAATCAACACTCAAATATGTTAATGCTACCTACGTCGTTCCATGATAGCTACTTATCATGATCTGTTAAACAGACTTCCCTATTTAGTAAGAGGTGATAGAGTTTGATTTGGAAACATCTCAAGAGAAGAGTGGGTCCCTCAAATGATTCTTTTCCATAAGCAAAGACTTGGAATGTGTGTGAGAGTCACTACTCCTTGTCCAGTTACTTTGTACTAAAAATTGGACCATCTGCTTCAAATGGAAACTAAACCCTGGGCAGTCATGTGAAATCAGTCATTCAAACACCAAAGACATTGTCATTGGTTTGTTAGTTCATTTATTAATTGGGAGTAAGCCATTCTGTGGCTTTTACTGCCTGTTTTACACAGGTGCCTCACACTGGTTCATTGGCTACATTGTCTAATCATCCACAGGAGGCTAATTTAAATGGCTATGCTATTTGTGATTAAACCTTCCTATCAGCTGAAGGAACTCATGGCTGCTAGTTTAAATTTCCCTTTCCAAAGGTTTGTTCCAAGTATTTACATACAGAGAGATGCTCAAGATATGATGAATACACTTGATACATGGGATAAAGAGTGATATTCTTCAACTGAATACAATTATGGAGAATGATCAGCCTGTATTAATTAAATTGCACATTTTGTCACAAACAATGTAGAGTTGTATGAATGCTCAGAGTCTGCTGGAACAACAGACTTATAGGTTTTTTGTTTACATCTTGCATCTTTGCAAAAATAGAATTAATTCATCAATAACTTCACATTCGGTCACCTTTACAGCATGAATCCATGGATCAAAGTTGACTCACCATTTAAAGTTAATTGGTTTCTAATCACGGCACTCTAATGTAGACATTAATTAGCAAAACAGAGTTACAGATATGCTTTAACTCTCAAGTTAGTAGATGAGCTTCTTTTTACCAGTAAAACTGATCATGGGAATTCATCAAACATCAGCCACCTGTGGGAATGTGAGGTCATTAGTCTCAGACTGATGTGAAGATCGAAGTCTGAGAACTCTTGTTCTCTTCTGGAACTACTTTCTAATGTGTTTGCCACATCTATTGCAACCATTATAACCATTTCGGACAAACAGCTGATAAGCAGTCATTCTGTGGAAGACTTGATCAATGACCCTCCCAGGATATTTTCTCTGCAAAAGGAATGTTCTGTCCATTCACGCCTGCATTACATAAAATATCTATGCTCACTGATCTTGGTGTCGTTTTTAATGAATGTGTGTGCATGAGAATGTGGATACAAAAGAAAAATGGTCATAAAATTCCCTCCATGCTATGTTGGCTAATCTTTCTACTATCACAGTCATCTGCTTCCCAGCGCATTATGGTCCAACAATTTTATCCTGGACTGAATACTGAATAGACCAGGTTAATGCTGGAACTGTCTTCTCTGTACCTGTGAATTGCTTATCCAATTACCCTGAAGGAAGCCTTCCAAATATGCAGCCATTAGGTGTTAGTTCCATTTGTTCATTCCATCTACTCTGAGCAAGGCAAGGTATCATTCCTATAGGAAGGATGAAAAAACAAAGAGATCTAAGTAAGTAAAGGATTGATAGTGTCTTTGTCGAAGGCACTATGCTGGATTTTGTTTAGGCAGAATCTCAGTTTTACCTTGAGTTTTTCATAATGCTATTTCACTATGATGTTACATACAAGTGGTCTAAGGCAATCAAATTCACACTCCTTTCATATATAGAACCAAGTGTGTTGTCATCAAAGGAAAAAAAAAACTTGTCTTAGCCAGGCCTAGTGTCTCATTACCACTGCCACCTACTTCCTCCAGATCAGAACTCAGACAGAAGGGCTTTGCCATGTGAAAAGAGAGGTTGGGTTATCAACAGTGTGTGTCCATGTGAAAGAGGAGACACATTTTAATCGACATGACAGGCTCTGTCACAGAGCACAGCTCCATGTTCCTGATATTTTTCATGTTTTATGGTTGTGTGTCTGAGGTCACAGTTATGGAGAGTACAAACAGTACCTAGCACTATATATACAGACTTTGCCCTCCTCATCATATGCATTAACTTCACTCCACACTCTGGCCTCTTTGGAACCATGCAAGTATAGGTTTGACTCTCATTGCAGATGTCACCTCTCTCCTCTAGGAGCAGAAAATTGAGACAAAGCCCCTGGAGCTCATCCTTGAGGGTCATGGAGTCACTCAAGAGTTTATTGTCAAGACTTGTTAAACTTACCTGCTGTACCTTGGTTCTCCAGCATAAGATTATCCTAAATTTATAATCCTCCAAATATTTCAACTTTCATGCCTGCTCCTCCCTTCTCTTGATGGTGGCATTGATTCTCTGCTCTGCAGTTAGCATTGCTTTCTAGGTCAGATGGATACCAATAGAAACTAACATTCTCAAAGCCAGCTCAAGTCAGTGTCCAGCTACCCAGTGCATTCAAGAAATAGTCTCAGAGCTTAAGATGATTGCATAAATAGATATATACTCTATTGGAGTAGAAAGACAAGTACCCAATTAAGTCTAGTGTAGATTGCATTTGTGCCTTGGTAGAGGTGATAAAAGAAGTTTCTTCTTACTAGGTGATTAGCAAAGCAATGCCTCATCAAACAGGAAACATTTGGAAGATAAAGCTTATTTCAAAAGTCAGAGAAAAGCCTTGATGGTAGGGAATAGAAACATAAAAAGAGAATTACAGACATGGAAGGCTTCAGGAGGAAACTTTTATATTTGTTAGGGTTTCAATTGCTGTGATAAAATGCAATGACCAAAAGCAATTTGAGGGAGAAATAGTCTTTCGTTTAACACTTCCAGGTAATAGTCCATCACTTAGGAAGTCAGGGCAGGAACCTGGAGGCAGGAACTGAAGCAGAAGCTGTGGAGGAGTGCCACTTACCGGCTTGTTCTCCATGGCTAGCTCAGTTTACTTTCTTATACAATACCCAGGTTTGGTACCACACACAGTGAGCCAGATCTACCATCAATCAGAAAAATGCACCACAGGCTTGCTCACTGGCCAATCAGGTGGAGGCATTTTCTCAATTGAGATCCCCCTCTTCCAAAATGACTCTAGCTTGGGTTGAGCTAACATAAAACTAACCAACACATGTATGATGGCAAAAATCTATAAAGGTAGAACCACGCCTAGAGATGAGTGGGAAGGTGATTGAGTTCAGTAGACAAACAGATCTGGGAATTTTTGTGAAGCACGACTGCCAAACAAGGTTAATCAGTTTTTGCTTTATTTTTGTAGGAAACAGAAATCCATTATTATAAGTTGGTGAGTAGAGAAAGGAAGTTTCTTTACTAAATATGGTGATCCCAGAGTGAGAGATGTCTGATTGGCCTATGGAACAGAAAGAGAATCTCCCCACTTTAAGATAATACTGAAGTGTTCATACAGGTTGCACACAGATTCCTACAGCAACAGCCATTTACATCTTGGTTGTTACTATTTCAACTCACTACTTAAAATACAATCCAACATTATTTGAACTACATCCTCAATTATAAAAAAAAATACATGAGAAGGTGTTGAAATACTGGGGAGAATGTTAGCATGATGATACACTCTCCTTCACATGCATAGGAGGGCAGAATAAGGAATCTCAGCCACGCTGTTTTGAAATCATGATTTCTTAACATGATTCTAAGCATTCCTTGAGAAGCATAGTTCTCAAAACAGTACATGACCAGGTGCAGAAACTTTCTTATCTTTCTCAGTTATAGGTGCTACAGGGCATAAGATGGCATCCGAGGCTTTGCTTCGCTTATTTTAAAGAGCCCATCTAAAGGCACAGCCTTTCAAAAAGAAGAGAACATAAATCAGAATGACTGCGGGGACGTGAAATCATCCACATTAATCCTATTACTTCTTTGAGAGGTAAACAAGTTGAACGTGTAGGTTCCTTTAATCCAGTATTGACCCCATCACGTTAATGTTTCTCAATATTGCTATTCTAGGAATGTACCGAAGTTTCTATTTCTATACCACTTTGTACAGTAATATGGAAGTGTGTTCATTTACATTTTCACAGAGCATGTTTTCAATCCTTGTCTTTTTCATTTATTTGTGACTTAATTCATCTTAGTTCTTTGTTAGTGCTTTAAGTGCCTTAAATGTGAATAACACCAACCAGGGTGACAGTCACCCTTTGAAGGAACGTGAAACATGTGCAACCCACAATTACTAGGTTGTTCTTAGCCTGCCATCTTGAGGGCTTTTACAAGATTTGTGCTCTCTCTGAGTGCTCACCAACAGGGCACGTTAGACTTGGATATTTTTAAGTATGGATTGAGCCCACGTTTTATTATTCAGTTTTTCCCAGTCTCTTGCTTTTCCACATCCTTAATGTATCCACTAGACATTTTAAAATAAATGTTCTCATGCAAATGATCAAATATGAAATAGGACTTCCAACAATGGAATGATCTGAAAGTGAATCAAGAATTGATTTCATTTTTGTTTCAAAGAAGATCAATTATATATTGATGGTCTCTATTCTAATGAATCAGGAGCTACACCATTATCCAAAAGTTGCCAAACCTGCATATTTGTAGACAACTCTGTGAGCACGGATATTATAGATATTTTGATCCAGATGCTTTGTAGAAATTCACTAATTCTCCTCTCAGCTTAGCTAAAAGATGGCAGTGATTCACAGGAAAGGGAAGCTTAATTAAAATTTAGAGAGTTTATTTTTTGGGTCATTGTTCATAGAGAGCTACAAGAAATTTCTCAGTTGCTGATTCCAAGCTCAATCTGTGGATGATAAATGTGGTTTCTATTATTTGCGAATAGTCACTTTAATGTAATAATATGCAAAACTTTCCACCACGTTTCACCTATTCTTTTATTTGTAGCCATCTCTGGATATTCTTCATATGCAATGGTGCCTCTGCCATCAGGCTGGGACCTATTCAGACAAGTTCTCTAAGCCACACATCTACACTAGTCCATGAACTAAATTTCTGTTTGTGTTTTCTTTATATTAGCAATCACTACCAGATGTTTTCCTAGGTTTCTATACAGTCACGTGCTGTCTCTCTCGACTCTGGAATGAAAGCCCCATGAAGTAAGTCATGGATTGTTTTATGCCTACCACGGTTTTCCCAGTTCCCAGCTCTCTGTAGAAAGATATGTAAATTCACTTATCACCAAGGTACAATTTCCATGCTGTTGGGAGTTACTGCTCATAGAATTTAGAAAAAAAGCTTATTGCTAGAATATGAATTTTGGAATTCCTAGACTTGAAAATATTCATGTCAAAACATTAAGAACAAGAAAATATTGGTGTAGCCAATTTGCATCTGTTTTTCTAACTGTACTTCCAGGGACATAATTGTGTCCCTCTGACCCCCAAACTCATAGAGTGAAATTATGATTCTCAAAATGAGCATATTTGGAAACAGACCCTTTGAAAAGTAACTAAGGTTTAATGATGGTGTACAGGCAAAACCTTGATTCAATAAGAATAGACTGCATTTAATACAAAAAGAAATAACTATACCCTATAAGAATACCCCAAGAAGTTGGCTGTCTCCAGCTAGGAAGCATTCACTGGATGCTGAATTTGTCTGTGCTTTGACCTGAGATGCCTCCATCTACAGAACGATGAAAAAATTCAGTTCTGCTCTTTCACTTAGTCAATGGTGTTGTTTGTTATGGCAGCCTAAGATTATATGCATGCAGCTTAATTATTACAGAATTATTAAATGACATTTTCTCATATCCATATTCTTTTTCCAGGGCTAGCTATGCTTCTATCATTGATAACAGTATTTGAAAGCCTATGTTGGTAAAGTTAATGAGGCATCAAGAAAAAAGTTCCCTCAGATCAAAGCTGAAATTCCCACAATATTCAGTTTTTCTTTTTGCAGCTTTTATTTATTATGTGCTGTCCCCCAAACTGAATAAACAGGGACAAGAATTTGGTTATTGTGTTATTTCTGTCTCAATTTTAGGTTGATCAGGAGATATTCTGGAAGATGTTATGTCTTTGATTGACATAATATTATGTGACATCATAAAATGTGGAGAGGTGTACATTTGAGGCACTCTCTGGGCCTTATAAAAACCATGCAAGATCAAACTTATGAGCATCAAACAATATCCACACTGTGCCATGATAGTTTTTGGAGGCGGCTATAGTTCTTCTTAATCAAAAGTCAACAAACGTGCTCAACTGAATAACTAACTTAGCAGTGCCCCAAACATTTGGTGATCTAAGTTTTCCCTTATTCTGTTTTCAGGAAGTAAAAGCTACAGGTGTCGATGACAATGTAGAAACTGTAGCCAAAGGTTCATCCAAATAATGATTTTCAAAATGATATGGGTCACTTTGACCCGCTTGATGTACTAATGATTTAAGTTAATGGATCAAGAGGGTGCATACTTTGTTTTAATTACAACAGCTGTGTTATAGAAACATCTATGAATGAGCTTATTATGGCACCATCTATTAAACACATGTTGCCAGTGGGTTTTATAATCACACTGTAAAAAGTTATTAGAGAATACAACTACATCTTTGAACCGTTTAATAAATATTAATAAAGCAGCTATGATTTGACTGTAATTTAAAATGCTGTTATCATTGAAGCAGGTGTCAGGCAACAGTTACCCATGAACCAGAATAGCACAGCAGTGTAGCAGCTTCCCACTGCTTTGTGTTAAATACTGTCCCCTGGCATTATTTTGGAAGTCGCCATTTCCTAAATCATAGCTCCTGAGTCCACTTCTGTGTTACACAGTTCTCAGAAGGAACAGAATATTTTATCTGAATCCTACATCTGAGTTTTAAACTGCAACTTGGTGCCACTCATATATTATCTACTGCTTGTGGTTGAAATTTCCAGGCCATACAGAAGCACGGTTTGGGGAATTTTGTTTTAATCACATTGTTTATATCACCAATATATTTGTTGAAACAGTACACTTATCTGAAAGTCTAGGAGATCCCAGTGTCTGTGAATTCAAGGCTTAGCAGCTTGTAAGTTTTAGAGCTGAGGGAATGGTCAAACCCAGGCCCATCTCTTTCAATTATTTGTTTTACTAAATGTAAGTTAGTGAATGACAGTAAGGAATCCTTCCTGAATTATGTGTGCTGAGGATATATTCGAGATCTTTAAAATCATTGACTTTTGGACAAATCATGGAAAGTGGAAAGTGGAAAGTCATGAAAGGTATTCTTATTAAAACATAGAAAATATGACATTCCTTTACAAACTACAGTCGTGAAAGTAAACTGTAAAATCAAATTAAAATTATAGTTATGTCATTCCTTCTTATGTGCTATCAATTAAAAATAATGAAGAACTTGCAAATTGCTTTAATTCTTTTACTTTCCTGAAAAGGAGTCTTAGAATATGATTACCTCTTCCTCTGTTTGAAACAAACCCATCCATCATGAGGTTGGCATTGTAAAGCCAAATAAATATGAACTATTAATACCTCTCTCATTATCCATAAACAAATCGGTTAAAATCTCTAATGTTCTCAGTCTCACTAATGTATTAATTACTCTTTCTATTACTGTGACAAAATATCTGACAAAAAGAGCTTAAGACAGGAAGGGTTTATTTTTGCCTCTTGGTTCCCAGGTATGGTCCATCATGGTGGGGAAGTCAAGACAGCAGGAGCTTAAGGAGGCTAGTCACACTGTGATCAGAGTCAAGAAGCAGAAAAAGATAGAGAGCAATGAAGGCTGGATCTCTGGTTACTTTATCTTTTATATTCAGCCCAGGACCACAGCTCACGGCAGATGCCACCTGTATTTAGGATCAGGCTTTCCTATTTCAGTTACTTCATATACACACACACACACAGAGGGTTCTAGACTCTGTCAAGTGGACAGCCAACTATCACAGCCAGACTCATTATTCCCAGCTTAATCACTTTGGTTTTAAATTAAAACAGAGATTTATTTCAGGGTTTTTTTTTTTTTCAGTGCAGTACTTATACATTTATTTCCATGTCTCATCGTAACCAAACAAAAAAGGACAGCCATGTTTTCTAGCACAGATTCTGTTCTTACAGCTTTCTAAATCCTTGAAAACCCAGATTGAATATTGGGATTTGTTTAGTATATAGCTACTCAGATAAGGTTTGTGTTGAGGAAGGAGATAGAGAAAGTGACTTTTTGAAAGAAGATGATGGAGTCAGTGAAAGACAAAACAATCAGAATTTCCAAGCGCAAAGGTGGTCACGGTTTTATATCTGTGCATATATACCTTACAGATTTAAGGGGCTTCTACATGCCCTCTGGTCTTTTGATGTCACTTAGAAGTACTTTAAGATTAATAATACAATTTTGAATTCTTCTATTTATGTTGAATATACTTAGACTTGAATGGGCAATTTTCACAGTTCCCAGTGAGAATGTTATTCTAAATTGTTAATGATTTTAAGAACAATAACACTATAAGAATAATAATCCTTTGTTTTCTTGGTTTATCTCACTATCATTGCTCATGATTCATATTAGTTCTAGGAGCAGATGGAATGGTATGGTAGTGAAGAGTCAAGAGTCATGACCTCTCCCACAAACTCTGTGCTTTCATTTTTTTCCTTTTAGTTGACTGAGATAAATTTGACAGATAAAAATTGTATGTTAGGAGATGGTGAGATGGCTCAGTTAGGGAAATACTTGTCTTCCAAGAATATGGACCTGATTTTGATTCCTACAACTCCACAGGGTGTTATTGGAATCCCAGCACCAAGGAGGCCTACACAGGTGGATCCTTGGAGCTTGGTGGCCAGAAAGTTGAGCCTACACGGAGAGCTCCAGGTCTGTGAGAGAGTCTGTCTTAAAATCAGCCATAGGACACCTCATGAGTGACTGCTGAGGTCTTTCTTTGATCCCTACACGTGGTATATATACATACAAATAAAAAATAAAAATAAACCATGGGATGGTGTGATGACACAGCAGGTAAAAGACCTGCACAAGCCTGGAGAGCTGAGTTCAATCCCAAGACTCACATGTTGGTGAATGGAAAGAGCTGATTCTACAAAATTATCTGTCGACTTTCACACATGGTGCCTTGGCAGCCATGTATCAACATTGACAGACATTCCATATAAACACATCTATATACATATTAATAATGAATTAATAATTTAAAACCATCATATAATTGGTAACATTTTATAACAATTTATAACATGCAATGAGCTGTTTTTGCCTATGGATATATTATGAGGTCTTTTACAACATAATTATAATACTCAAGACCACACATAGTTATTTTATGCTTAAAAGGGGTTGAAGATACTTAAGACTGACTCTTAGGAAATATCATGTGTATGATCCAGTATAATTAGCCACAGGCATTATCATTATGCTATATAGTGAATCTCCAGAACTTAATGTCCTACAGAACTGACTCTGTACTCTTTGATCAACATACCTCCTCTATAAAAACTGTGTGCTTTCTCAAAATCTTTGTCTTCTTGTTTGCAAAGTAACTAAAGTATATTTGTCTCCTATTTCAGAGACACATTGAGGATCAAATATAAAAACTTACAAATATAAAAAAAGGCAAATCTGCCTTTCCATTCTAACATGCCATTTGGTACTTTTCCTGGGACTTTTCACAGTAAAGACACCAGATATTTACGTGTCAAGTTGAATCTAACATGGAAGAATTTTGAAAAGTTACACAAATAATCAGTAATAGCACTTGATTGTTTTTATCTTGGTGTGATTTCAAAGCATTACACACTTAGATGACATTACTAGTCCGAGAAAATTCTTTGCAAAAATACAAATGAATGGAATTATGGAGCGGAAATCTTCTACACTCTAAAATTTGAAGGAAACTGCTCATAAATGAGTTCTTGTTTCCAGACTGAATTTATCACTTAGCTGACATCTGTGCAAATTATAATTCATTTTAAGAAAATCTAGGCAAAGGTGAATTTTCAAAACCTAGGAAATTTTATAACACTGGGTGGTTTTCTGAAAACTAATAAATCCTAAAGCAAGCATATTTTTAATCCAAGAAAATCATCATGTATGATTGTTCTATAATTTTCCAATTTCATGTTTTGCTTTTGATGGGTACACAACGTGTAACTTTCAAAGTTACAAAGTTCTGAAGATGTTCACACATGAGTATTATCTCATAGGAATCATCAATGGCATTGCTCACACAAACCGGTCACTTGTCGGGTCACATTCTGTTGTGTGCACTTTATATAAGTGAATCATCTGATTGCTCCATCAGCCTTACAAGATAGACTCTACAACGGTCTCAGGTCTCCGCTTTCCAGGTAGAGAAGCAGACACTGACTGTTAAGTGCTAAGAGCTAATAGCTGGGATGCAGAATAATCAGGACTTGGATCCAAGACGGAGACAGAGGCAGTATGCTCTGAGCCCTCAGCCATGAGGAAGTTCAAGCCCATTTGTTACAGCCGGTACTGAAGACTCACACAACACAGCCAAAAGTCCGGCTTCACATTCATCCTCCCCAGGCTTCGGTGGGCACTACAGTTCCCTTGCTGTAAATCTTACCCTCTGATTTCAGGGTGGTTTCATAGCTGATCTCATTTCTTTGGGTGTTCACTGTTCCCTGCCAGACAGCTCTATTATTGTTGTAAACAAATCCAAATAGCTAGTGTCGCACTTACGCTTATCATCACCGAATCTGCAAACACTGTAACTCCCCTCTTCCGGATGTGCTTGAGCAAGGGTTTCTCTTCCAGACAAGATGATATAGGGAGTAACCATATTCAGCCCCAGGCATCAACTCTGGCTGGCCCTTCTCAGCTGAGCTGACACATCTCCTTTCTTAATCGCTCCTACTTAGTGGCTTCCATTTCTTATCTAACAGCTTCGACAGAACCCATCCACAAGCAACGCCAACTCGCCATTCCATGCCTCCCCTGAACAGAAAACTGCTCTTCGTGCCCTCTCTACTTCATAATGCCCTGCTTGCATCTTGATTCTAACCTAGACATCTGGTCTTCAGCTTTTTATTACTCAAAATTACCTAATGTGTTGCAATTTGTTGCTAGCTGCCAGAGAATCTGCGTTAGTCAGATGTTGTCAACTTGAAGCTAGAATCATCTGGGAAGGGGGACCTGAGGCACAGCCTCGGTCAGACTAGTCTGTGGGCATGACTGTGGGGCATTCTCTGGATTAATGATTTATGAGGGTAAGTCCCACCCACTATGGTCAGTGCACTCCTGTGCATGTGGACCTGGGTTGTGTATGAAATAAAACTAATCAAGTCCTCTCTCATTCTGCCTGGGTCAAGAAATGGCATCGTTGTCCAAGTGCCCAGGTTGGAAATTAAATGCTTCCCTTGACTCCTGACTCTTTCTCTTTCTGAATGACCTCCATTTGTAAGCTATCAGTATGCTTTGTTACATGTGGGAGGTCTCGGGCACACTGGATTAGACTAACTCTGACATTCTCGCAACCTTTGTCCCATGCATGCTTTACACAATATTTCAGTTTGTAATTATATAATAAAAAACCACGAACAATATAAAAATTAGGATGGTGTCGGCAATCCTCTCCCAAACCCTTTCCTTTTCATTCCATTTGCCAGGCAGCCCTGCTTCTCCTGGATCGTAGCTCTGCGATTTTCATGCTTTCCTTTTTATAAATATGGTTTTGCATCTGTACTCATTCCTAGAAGTACTTCTCCTTTAGCTTAATTATTTTAATTTCCTTTAAAGTGATATCGTGTTGTTAAGGCTTGGACTTACTTTTAATTTATATTTCTAAGTCTTAAGCATATTCATGTTGCCATGGGTGATGTGTTTTGGCTACTGTATCATTTTCTAGTGTATAAGTGACTGCACTACAGTAACTCATTTGCATCTATGTGTTGTTTCTATCTTTTTCTTTTGTGACTAATACAGCCATAGTCACTCTTGAGCATAACCACTGTTACATGTTCATGAGTTTGGGGAAGTATATTGTGCCAAAATTGCTGAGCCATTTTCTAGTCATTTCTGTTTCTTACATGGACCTCTTCACTCTGTGCGCATCCCTGTCACAGTATCTAACGCATCAGCCTTGGCTCCTAAATCCTTATACAACATATTTTACGACTTTTCCCTCGGAGTTCAGACAATGCACTGTAGCCAGTATCATATTCTTTATAAAGAATACACGGCTGGTTTCTCTCTAACTTAAAACATGTCACAAGTTTGTTATCATTTGCAACAAAATCTGGACTTTTAGTAAGGTGAGGGAGAGCTTAGCCCTTCCTGCTTGCAGTCTAGCCTGCCGACACCCTCTCTCCCCTCACTCATCACATTCCAGCCACACTGACATCCTTTCTGCTGACCAAAGTCCTGTGCTCTGCTCTACTTCAGTGCTCTTGCGCATGTGCTTTATGATGCACAAAGGGATGGACCATCCCTCCTGTTTCTCTCATGTTCAACACTTTATTTCATTCCAGTCTTAACATAAAGCTTATTTTCTTTAAGATAAATGTGGTTGATTACACTTTCCATGGTTGAATTCCTGTTTTTTCTCTCTTCCAAAATTCTTCCACTCCTTTATAATAGGTGTCAAATGTTGTACTATTTATTTCTTTTTCTTCTCTAGACAATAAAGACTCAAAGTTCAAGGACTGGTTTTTATCTTGGTCTAATGGCTTGGCAAACTGCCTGCAGTGCACACAAGGAGCTGCCAGGAAACATTAATATTTTGTTTCTTTTCATCATAAAAAAATACATATTATAGGACAATCTGTTAAACCAAGAATATTTGTCATCCAATGAAGATTTCTTAACCCTCTGCCTGAATGAATAAATGGACGGATATACACACGGTAGGGAAAGGTCTTTGGTACACTCTCCTGTAACAACTCTAGGAGAAATTGTCTTATACATTCAAAATGCTATTACACCTCCTCTCAACACTCCGCACAAGGATAATCAAGTTCGAGACAACTTGGTAAAGTATCAGCTTTCCCTCTTATTACCTGCTCTGACACCTTAGCTCCTGTGGACACTTATCCCAATTAACAAGTCCAACCAGTCTCCTGGAACAATGGAAACCAGGTCTGTAATTCCTCATCCATCATAACTTCCTTCCCTACTCTGTTGCCCTCATTAATTATAACACCGCCTTGGGTCTTTTTCTACCTCAAATAGGCTTGAAAGGCCACACAATTCTTCAAACTTAGTTCTGCTATGGCTGCAGTACACCCCAAGTCCTCCCCTGTGTTCTTCAATACCAACGTTTTCCTTGGGACTTATATCCATCCTTAGCCACTGGATTTTTTTATGATTTGACTTGAACAACGGTTTCTTTATAAGAACAGCTTGCTCGGAGGGATCTAGAATTACACTGCTTACTCATGAACTGTTGTCTACCATGCTGTTAATGCAGTGGCATTCACTTTTACACATGAGCTCTGGATCAGACCCATCTTGAAAACATTATTTCTGACCTCTTCGGACTGAAAATCAGCACTTGGATGGCTGTTACCCCTTTTCCCTTCTCAGAATGTGTCCCCTCACTTGTGGCAGAGTGATAAGCGCTTCCTGATTCTCATACCCATTTAAAATCAGATGTTTGCTGCAGGACACAGTGTAATACAATTTCCATACAGAATACAGTGTACAGGATATTTTTTGTCTGTAAAATATGTGTTTAAGAGGGCAACCCATCATTGCAACTGACCCATTTTAAAACTTGGCCATAATATACAAATAACACAATCATAGCACTATGTGTGGTTTATGAATCACGAGCCATCCGGACTTACATTAACTTTTAACATCATTAAAATAATGACTAGAACTTGGAAACTAAACGTCAAAGTGAACTTCAGTTATTACTAAAATGCAAAACCCCTAGAGGCTTGCATTTTCAATGTCTCCTTGAGGGCTCATCTCGCCAATCTCCTTATATTTGAGTCTGAAGAGGCGTTTAAACACCTTGAAGAAGCATCTATCATGTAACACAAGTGTATTTCCTTGGATCATACGCTTGTACCCCCAACCCCCATCCTTTGCTAGTGGCCAGATTCCTCTTGAGCCCAAAACTAATTCCATTCATGCTCTGAGCCAAGAGCTAATTTGCATAATATAGTTTGCCTTGACTGGATGCCAAACGTAGGTAGATTAATAATCTGATGTGAGGAATGATGAACAATATTTGAGAAAGTTTGAATGTTTACGGCTTTGGGGTGCTGGAATTACATATGTAATAGTAACTAGTGTGTTGATCCAAATCCAAACATGTTTGGGCCACAACAATCAACACCATAGAAATATCAATCTTTGCATTTGAAATGTGATGATAGTGTCCAACATTTACTGCATCTTGACAGGTCGTACAGGGGATATACAGATTTATTCATGATCACATTAAAGCTTTTAACTGCTATTGTTAGGACCAACCCCATAGTGCCATAGGAGGGCTTCTGGAAATATCTTTGAGTTTCTGAATGGAACTCATACTCAGGGTGCGGGGCGAGCGATGCAGAATGGGATCCAAAGTGGGCTGAAATTATTTTTGGCTCCCTGTCTATTATCTTCACACCTCACAATCCTTAGGTTCACAAAGCACATTCTTATGAAATGCATAATTATTTGGTTCAAGTAAGTGATATGTGAAAGCTGCTTCTGTGTTATCAAAAAGAGAGTTGGAATGTCAATTATTTTTCAGTTCTAAGAATCCATACCCATTCCCACAGCATCTAGCACTAACACTGAGCAAGAAATGGATCTCAATAAGGTTTTCACTCATAAATTGTCTTTTGGCAAGGACCAGAAGACCACAATAAAGTGACTAGAAATCCCTTAGGAAGAAAATGTTTGAGTGTGGAGGGTTTATGAAAAATGACACTTTGTTGCAGTTTTTCCAAGCAAATTTAACTGCCTGTCATGCAGACAAGGGTTGCCATGGTAAGCAGTTTTTTGAATAGGTAAACCAAATAAGAGTGAGACAGAGCATGTGTGAAGCTCCTGGGAAAGGGAAGTTCAGGTTGCCTGGAGCAAGAATAACTTCAGTATTTAAAATCAGGAAGAGCGCAACACCCTCCTCCCCAACGTGGCGCTGGCAAATGTCTATTTTTCTCTGTCAGGCAGTTTCCTTCCAAAATGATTAGCATAGCAATCACTAAGGGTTAGCTAAAGAAAAGATTGTATGATTGCTGGTCACCAGTTAGGGTGCAGTTTTGTGTGTGGGGTGGGGTGTGAACGCGCGCGTGTGTGTCTGTGCAGGGGCATCGCATGTGCGTGCATGGAGGCTAACGGGTGACATCTGTTGTCTTCCTCTGTCGCTATCCGCCTTATGTTTTAAGACAAGGTCTCTCTTTGCTTAGCCTGGAGCGTGCAGACTGAATGGCCAGCGAGCCTTCAATGTGGGCCTGGTTCTGCCTCCCTGTGCACATCGGGACCACCTTGGACAATTTTTATGTGGGCCTGGGATTCTGCACTCTGGTCATTATGCTTATGCTGAAAGAGTAAACCATCTTCCACTAAACCAGCTTCCAGTCCCCATGTTGTAATAATAATAATAATAATGGTAATGATAATAATAAAGCAACAATAACAAATCACTCTCTTCAACATGCATTATTTTAATTCCAGATTGGAACATGATTTCAAGTCTATGGGATAAGTAAGCCCTCAAACACACCCAAAAGATAAGGTATATAAACCCCATAATTCTGACAATGCTGGCATAATTACTTAATAGGACATAGTCGCTCCTCTATCTCAAAAGCTTTTGATGTCTATTACCATTCCACTTAATGTTATTTTGCAAAATGGAGGTATTAGGACATATATAATTACTGAACACTTCTAGAGAAGCCCCTCTTTCTCCAGTGCATGGTCACATAGGGTCTTGTCTACTGAACAGCTTTTTATATGTCCTGCACACTGCTGGCTTCTGTGTCTGATCACGAAAAACTCCTCTTCAGAGTCTTCTGCTTCCATTCCCTGCCTTGGGCAAACAAATTCCTACTAACATCTCTCATTGCATGTCTGAACACCCCCCCACCCCCTGCTCAATATTGTGTGCTCAGTATGAGCTAAATTGGCCCTTTGTACGTAAAATCTTTTAAATGACAGATATTGGCAGGAAACAAATGAATTCATGTTCAGAAATTAAAAAATAAGAAAAGAGAATACACAAATAGGAAGCTCTTCAAGATCCCCAGGGATACCAAGCAGAAAAGGTTGGGACTGATAAATGCTAGGAGCACAAGGTGGTAGTTGAGAAAAAATAATGAGAATGTGGATTAGGCTCTCTGAGCCAAATCGGCCAAGTGAATCAGCAGTTGAGAGGGGGTTTCTGTCTTCTCTGACTGCTCTTTACAAGGAGAGGCAGGAGTGTAAGTATGTACCTGGATCAGAGAACTATGGTCATATCACCATAGAGGAGTGAAACAGGCAGCAGCAATACCCAGAAGACTTGTTACCCAGCTTCAGCACCAGAAGCCTGTCCCACTCTCCCACAACTGTCTGAGAACTAGTTAGAGCACTCTCTCAGCAGGCTCTACCATCCTCCCTTTCAGACCTGGGGCTCCAAAAGATACTACATGATAGGGAACCCCAGTTACAAGGATGGAAAAACCACTCTCCACACAGGCGGTTAATTTTTTTCACCTTTTTAGAGTCTTTCCCCAAATGCTGCATTACCCACCTTTATCTGTCACAACACCTTGTTTATTTGTTGCATATGGCCTATCACGTACACAGTTTATTTTTATTTTATTTTTGCTACTTTATTGATTGTCTTTCCTCTAGGTTGTAAATTGAGGAAAATGATCTAATTGCATTATCACGTTCCTTCACCTTAAATGGGTCACTCTGCTCTTGTCAGCTTGCATGCTCTTATTGAGAAGAGCCTATGAGTTACACCAGAAATATCTCAAACCATGCTATGAGCTCATGCATTCCTTTGTAGACATTTATACATGATCTGATCATTTGTTAGATAGAGCAGGTGCATAGGAGAAAATGCTGAATGAGATTACAGGTGGGGTTCACAGGGCCCTTGCAATACATGCTCCAGAGATAAGATGTCTCTAAGGCCTGCCAGGCTGAGGCTGAGGGATAAGACTCCATATATCATTTGGCAGGAAAATGTATATAGTGCTTAAAGCATTTTTCTCCACAGTTCTCCTGGAAGAGCCACGTTCATGAGGAAGGTTTCCTTCATGATTCAGAAAGTGGTAAGTAGCAAGACTCAAGGGAGTTGGCCCTCACGGATGGCCGAAGGAGTCAGCAACACGACATGGCCGCCTGGGGGCAGCACCACTCCTGAAGGCGTGTCAAGAGTCATGGGCTGGGCAAAATGGCCTAAATTATAGCTGAAAATGTCTGCTTCCTTCCTACACAGACCCACAAAGCCACTCCATACCTAAGTCTTTAAGGGAATTGTGTTATTCCTTAAAAGCTACAAGTTCATGGGGACAATCACCTATGCTATTGATTGGGTTCTAAAAATGTCTGGAGCAAAAAAAAAAAATTCTCAGAGACATCAAGATGCCCTATGGGTCTAGGCTGTGGGTTCTTAGAAAGTGTGGACGTGGAAATTCCCAGAACCGAGCCTGATCCAATGATACAGACATATAAACTTCCCTGCTTATGGGAACGTGAGAAAATTAGAATGAAATGGTAGCAATGAGAAAAGGAATTTGTTAATTCTGCTGTGTCAGGCCATTCACTCTGCACACTTGATCCACTCAAGCCTTTCATGACCGTATGAGATAAGCACAATTATTGCCAATTTTCAGATGGGATAAATGAAGCTTGTAATGATAATAGAACATATCTAAATTTATAAAGAGCAAGCAGTTGAATCTGGATGGTTCAGAGGTCAACTGGTTAACCACGGTGCTCACTGACTTCCTAATAGTTTTGTGAGGAGCAAGTCTATTCAACATGGTAGTCACAAGGCAGCCTGTAGATAACCTTGAGTCAGACTCAAACAAACCTGCAGCTTCCTATTGAGTTCCTAGGGTCAGACTATGACTGCAGCACATAAGGACATCCAGGCTACCCCACTCTGAGAAGTGGAGGGGGAAGCAGCCCTTACAGGGCTTCAGGTTTACTGGAAAAGGAGAAGTAAGGAAGTTTAACAGGAGCTATATTTACCTGAGAGACTCAAGGATCTATCTTCTCCGGGCCAACATCATTTGAGTCGATTTGCACCATGAATGTAACCTAAGCAGACCACTGTCACGTGACTTCAAGGAAGCACCAGAACTCTAGAACATGAGATCCAATTCTAGAACATGGGTAAATAGATGGAGGTCCATATTCTGAAAGTTAGGGTCCCAGAACTGGAAAACTGACTATATTAGGATAGATAATCAGTGAGTAGTATTTTATTGTCAAGTTGACATAAACTTGAATCATATAAGAAGAGGGAACCTCAGTTGAGGAATTGCCCCACAGATTTGTCTACAGACAATCTGAGAGATGATTGATGTGGGAGGGCCCAGCCCACCATAGGTATAACTAATGCTTAGCAGGCTGCTCTGGGATGTATAAGAAAGATAGCTGAGCAAACCAGAGGAAGCAGGCTAGCAAGCACAATTCCTCATGGTCTCTGCCCTGACTTCCCTTCATACGCATAAGCTAAATAAACCCTTTCCTCCTCAAGATAGTCATGATATACTATCACAGCAATAGAAACCTGACTAGGACAGTAAGATATGGTAGGATTTAGTGAGATGAGGCAGTAGTAACAGGCAAAAATCTAAAGAAAATGAATAAAGCAAAATGAAACAAGGTCAGAGCGGCATCAACTAGTAAGCTGGCTTGAAAGTAACGTCTTGAAACTTGACCTGAGCTTTATGTCTCCTATAAACAAATGGCAACAAAGGAAAGCAGAGCCATCCTTCAGTCTCTGCTAGCAGAATTCACACCCGAGATGAAACCGGTATGAAGCCATTATCAATACCCTGTAGCCTGGAGCTTTTAGGGCTCACCTACAATTTGTCTTTCTTGGGTCCCAGATGCAATCACAGCCCTACACTGTTTGACAGGTAAAGGCTGTTTGTTGTTTTAAATTAGGCACTATGGTTGCAGCATTCTGCAGCAATGGGTGTCTCTTCCTTTATCTGTAGTTGGAGGGAACATTCTGCTTGCCTGGGTTTGGATAGTCCCCTCAAGTGGGCATTTTTTGTCAATGAACCATTAAAAATGCTGAGATGTCAGTTTTACCATCAGTAAAATGAGGATAATAATACTTTATTGGGGAAAACACCCTCAAATGTTTACTTCTTTCTTGGTATATCCATTTTAAATTCAGTTTGCTTTACAAATACATTTTTAAATATGTTTGCTTTTTTTAAAAAAGATAAATAGTATTGTAACTCCCATTGTTTAAAGATCATGTCCTTTAAAGCTCTTATTCCCCACTGCATTTCTAAAAATAGGCGGAACTCAGGACATTGTAGATTCTTGATTAATAATTCTTGGTGCTCAGCATGAATTAGAGGATCAGAAGATATGGCCACTCTTTCTGGTATAATAGTTAAGCTCAGTAATATTTTCCTAACAAGAATATTCTCAAGAAAATTAACCCATTTATATAATAGAATTTGTAAGGTAACAAATGTATAGGACCTGGTGCCCAGCACTTCATAATGAATTTTTTTTTTCTTGATGAACTGAAGATGAAGGAAACGCTAAGACATTAACTGTGCGTGCTTCTACCTGGTGTGTCATTGAAATAACATAATATGAAGGCTGCATATCTACCTCCAAAACCTGGATATGGCCTCTCTCAGGTTTCCTTTCAATACATGTTTTAGAAAGTTTTCTTTTACCTGATTTTAATTTGGTAATACATTTTCCTAATTCATGACATTTTTAATTCAAGAAATTGGTAGAGTCAGCGGAATGTTCTTTAATGGAGCATGCTTTTCCCAAAGCCAGTCTTCAATCGCAAAGCCCACTAAATGTGTAAACGTGGTTAACTTCAGAGTGTACTGTGCTGATGGGCCATTTGTGGTGTGTGCCTCCAGACCTAGCTTCTCTTTCAGGTTTGCCTTCTTAAGAGGACTTCGTCTCTTCTATTTGAAGGAAAACATAGGGCTTTCTCAGAGAACTGCAACTTGTTTGTATCATCAAAACTCATGTAACACTGCACAGAGAGGACAGAAATTCCCAGGGAAGGACTATGGCTGTGCTTTGTTTGTGAAGTGACTGAAGTGTGAACTAAAGTGGCAGAGTCTGTCTGTCTTTCCAGTGTGTGTGTTAACGTGCCCAAAGGCTAGTAAGCATCGAGTGCATTTAATATGCAAGAGAAATAAAAGCATGAAGCCATCCATTTGGGCTTCCTTAAAAGACATTTGTTTTTTTCCAAAAATGAAGCCTTCTTGTTAATTAAAAAATGAAGAAGCATATTCTGAGCCTGAAGTGCTTTGAGTGACAGAATAACCCAAACTGTACAGGGTCAAGACACGCAAGCTGTCTATTGGGCAGCTGTGTGTCACCCTCCGTGTGTGTCACAGGCCCTCTTGATGCTAAAATCAAGAGAATAGGGAGAGAAACAAAAACTTCTGGATACCAAAAACACTTCAAAATCCGTGTAGTTACTAAGCCTAAATCCCACATGAATAATAAATAATAAAAACAGTAACAATAGTAATAATAGCAATAACAATAATAAATATAATGAATAATATATGACATTTATTATATTAATATGCACTAATCTGTTATTAATAGGTTATATAGTAATATGAGTGCATGTTAACGTATAATTATATATTAACATAATATATTAATATAATACATAATGTACAATATAATATATTATTAATGTTACTATATTGATAACTAATTATAATATTATATGCATATTGTGTAGTATATATTATAATTACATATAATAGTCTATTTTGTATATTATAAAATATATATCATATAGTATTAGAATATTATATATGTTAATATATGATGTATGATATATATTATAATATATATATATAAATATAATTTTTTTATATATAGCTTTATATCTATTGTAACAGAGAGGTATAGCTGGGGAATTCGACTGCGAGAGTCCTGGTAACTTAAAAAATGAATGTCATTCTTATTTGTGATGGCTAAATGTTTGTAGCTGGATGGAAAATTATGTATATCTACAAAATGAATACAGATATAAGTTCTTATAAATGTCCCTGCAGAGGTGGGAGCTTCTACAAATTCCTTGTAAGTTTCTACTACGTTGGGGGTAAATATCCTATCATTCAATCACAAACCGTTTGGAGCCATTGTTATGATTTTTGTACTTCATTTCCATAAGTGACCTTTTAATTAAACCTACAGGTTTTATTTTCTCTTATAACCCCTTTGTGTCTGATGACAAGGTTTTCCTGTCCATCTTCTAGAGAATGATATGTGTTAGGGGTAGAGTGCAATGCTTAGCCAACTTTTAAATGTTAGTTTGTTTTTTTTTAAATTGTGTTCTGAAATCCTAATAATGAAAACTGGAAAATGGTAAGGACCTCCAGTTAGATTCTAGAGGATAATCAGACAGGTCTGGTTCATTCCAGTTCCACAATTTGGAGTTTTCAGTCACCTTCTAAAGGACACTAACAGATTCTTGCAAATTACTAAGTTCTGTAGTTAATTTGCCCAACATGACAATGTGACCGGTTTCAGCATGGATAAGGAGGCCGGTCAACCAGAAGTGTGTGACTGGGGACTTGGAGAGCTCCCAGGAATTCTTCTTTCCCTCCCCCAACCCCTCTTGAGGACCCTAATGACAGCTTAGATCTAATTAGACCAGCTCGGTGAATAGAATTCCTATCAGAATCCTCCCACAATCAAAAATTCTCCGATATCCCCATAGTTAACTGCTACCTAGAACAGTGACCACATACATTTTTAAGTCTAAATAAGCCTTTGTGATAGAAATATGGTTATGAGCTATGCATGCACTGCATTAAGTGTGCTAAAAGTTACAGCTACAAAATATGAAAACATTAAATCAATCAAGAATCAGGTATCTTCTAGTCAATACAAAGCATTGTATCACATTGTATAATGTGATATTTTAGCATTTTCTGAGTGTCTTCAGAATTGGTGTCTATTTTGTATCTATACCATGCAATCGGGAAGCTTCCCAGGCTTAGTAGACATATGTGTTTAATGACTACCAGACCCCTAGTTCTTTCCTTGATAAGTCCATTCTATAACATTTACTGATAGGTACAGGGATCCTTTCTTTTACTACTATTTTCAGACCATGCAGGTTTTTGACATGCATTTAATTTCATAAAATGGACTATAAATGGTATTGATGAAAAGTGCCAAGTTTTATTATATGGAAATGTTCATAAATAGAAAGTGCTTTGTGGTTTCTATCAAAACATAAATAATTCCTGCATGGAAATGTGGGACCCAGATTCTCCAAAGAAAGATTGGCAAGAGGGTAAAAGAAGAAATGACATATGCGTTTCGTGGATGTAGAGATGTGCTTTTCCACATTTACATGGAAAAAATGGTGATTTTTTTTATTATAAGAAATGTCATAGAATAAAACAGTCCTTAGCTGCATTGTTGCCCGAAAGGTACCTATTAAGTGCTTGCCTCCAGTCAGTCAGGACTGAACAACTTACCAGTAAAGGTTGATCCTGGCTAAGTAAGTGTAAAGAAGCAATAACAACAGAAATAACAGATTTTGGAGGTTTCTAACATACTTTCCTTTTGACCTGGAAGCCTCTTTCTGTGGTTTAGCTTTCATATTAGCAGAAAGTACTATGCAAGTTGCAAGCAGGGAGGGAAGTGATCAATAATCCTGTCCAGCTTTGATGCCAATGACCTATTAATAATGATCAGCATGGCAAGATTTCCCTAAAGATACATTAGTGGCACTCATATATTAGCAGTAATCAACAGATGTCTAATTGGACTCAAGATCCACTTAGCAGAAAGAAAATTATGCCCGGTGCTGGAAACCTAGCAAACTGCCCAGGGTTAGTCAGGTCATGAATCTTAGAAAAGACGCTATTTTCATCACTTTACTAAACCAGCCTAATTCCTAACTGCATTCTAAATACTTACCCTTATACTCACAGATAAGTGTAGCTCTCACCTCCCATCAAAGAGAAGCTTTTCTTTGCAGCAGAGATCACTACAGAAAACCAAAACTGATAATATGTATCTAACAGGATGTATGGATCCCAGGTCCAGTGATATACCTACAGCACAATTCTTGCACCTAAGGATCAGAGAACATTACAGAAGAGGGGGCAGAAAGATTGTAGGAGTCAGGAGACCAGAAAGTCTACTGTGAGATTTTACCTCCTGCAAACGACAAAGAAGCCACATCTATGATGCTTCAATAACATGGCTGCCTGGGCAAGACCACCGATTACAATATTAATAGACATGCTGACTAGTAAGGGGAAAACTCACGGGGGTCGCAAAATCAAAAACTACAGGCAGGGGGTTCATTAGCCTCTCACAGAGATGAGCCCCTTAATTGGTTATCCAATATCAAATAGTCAACTCTGAAATCATATACACAAAAGCAACACTAAACTAAATGAATTCAGTTAAGTTGTACTTATATGTTTACGTATTTATACATATGAAACAATAATAAACAAAGAAAAAAGGCCATCGACTTGAGAGAGAGTAGGAGGCATGGGAGGGATTTGAAGAGGGCCTCGGATAAGGAGGAAAAAAGGGGAAAGTGACATAATTGTATTTTGGTTTCAAAAGACTTTGATAATAATAGTAATCTTTTGAAATACAAAATAAAATGTTCTCCTACTGTAGTGTCCTCAAAATGTTTTTCTTTCTTAGTTTTATTATCTTTCCTTTTGCTTTTGTTGACCTACCTTGACACAATCTTAAAGTAAGAGGAAAATGAGACTAGAGGCCAGATGCCCAGAAATCTTCTCAGGACCTTAAGGGAAAAATGTATCTTTAATATTTCTTTTAGACCTCCATTGTTCATACATCTAATGCTATACAGCTTCAGTGAGTATGGCACATGGGTACAAACGCAAACAGTGTCCTAAGCAGTGGTGACAAGCCTGAGGTCATACCAAAGCTGGGGCCCAGGGATTCTTTAGCTGATGTCATACAAACATGTGAGCATCTTGTTTATCTTCTTCATGATACTCAGGAGGCCGTGTCTGCTTATGGAATGGACTGGGTTGTACCTCTTGTATTTTAAATTCTCATACACTTAAATACTATAATTAGATATTTATCGTAGCAATACTGTTAGCACAGTTACCCAAAACATATTTTATCCATATATTTTACCAATAGTCAAAGGAAACAGGAATACATAAATGCACATTTAAAACCTGCATATGAGTTACTATTAGAGCTTTATTCATAATTGTCAAAATTTGGAAGTAGCTGAGATACCCCTCACTGGGTATGGAGATAAACTGTGGTATGTCTAAATAACAGAATATGATTCAGCACTATTAAGAAAAGAGCTATCACGTTTTGAGAAGATGTAGAAATACATTAAATAAACCCAAAAGGTCTACTCATCATGATTCTAAGTGCAGGTCAATCTGGAAAAGGCAAAAGTGTGGAGACAGTTAGTAACATAGGTCTGTGGTTGCCAGGGGTCAGAGGGCAGGGAAGAATGTATGGAACACAGGATTTAGAAAGCAATGAATATACTCAGGTACAAACTACTACAAAATTGTCCACACATATAGAATGCACATACAGAGGAGCCTAATGTAAAGCATGGTGGCTGTCATGTTTTAGTGTGAGCGCATCAGACATAACCAACCTGCCACTGTCCTGGCTAGTGCCTGTTTCTATGCAGGGGCGCCAGTGGGCAGTCTCTGTACAGCCTCATATTCCCATGCATATCCCTATTGACCAAAAATTGCTCCTTCATAACCACTGTCCTTTTGTAAAGTGATGATAGATTAAAGTAATTCACTCTTGCTTGAAAACAATGGTTCGCTTATTCATTACAAACTGATTCCACGAGTTGATCCACTGTGGTTTGTTCAGTTTCATATGTAAAGGTGTTATGCAAGCTGCATGATGTGGGCTCACATATAATGCTTCACTCTTAAAGATGGATTCGGAGGGTGTGACATGAAAGTCAGAGATCCTAAACTCTCAGCCTTCTTGGATGAATTTCAGGAGCACAGATAAGGAGATGTAACTTCATCTGGACTGATGTCTGTAGGAGTCCTGCACACAGACAGGGCTGTATGCTTTGCTGCGTTTGCAGATGGATTAATTATTGCCAGCAATGCAGATGAGCTTAAGGTCATATCGGTTAATAAGCGTTAGATCCTTATGCGGGCAGGTTTTGATTAAATGGTGCTTTTAATATTTTAACATACTGCACTGCCTAACCAAGCATTCAGCACCTTAAGAATCAATGAATAATTTGCCTTTTAGAAACAGCAATGAAAATGTTTAATATAAGGAAGTCATGGTCATTTGTCCTTAAACATTTGGATTTTTAAAAATTGCAACTGTGAAAAGTGAAAATAAATACAGATAATTTCATTAATTTGCTAGCTCCATCCAGGGAGCCTGTTTTATATTAGTTAGAATATTCCCTGATTTCTGTTACTAAGGAAACATTCTTATTATCGCAAGTGAAAACGGTCCATTTAAAAATAGCAACATTTTTTCCCCTCAGAATTATTGTATAGTAATAGCCACACAGTAGGCTTATCAGATCAGCTCCACCAACATGGAACTTTCAGTATGTACACTACAAGAGAATTGACAGCAGGATCTGACAATTTTTCTGTATTCTAATGAGCAGAAAACTATGTGAGAATCAGGAATGTGGCCTGTGTCCAAACCTCATGGTCAACACTGGCTGTTCCTTCTGTTGTTTCAAAATTCAAGTCATCAAGTTGCCGAGGAACAACTACCATACGCTCACAATGAAAGCAAGAAGCACAGTGATAGGATATTGACACCCAGATCAGACATCCTCTCATGTTGTATGTTGGAAATTATAATCCTACTGTTCTAATAAAATGGAACGGAAAGTAGAAGACTTGTGTTTCAGATATAGTGTCTGACAACTCAAAACCATCATATGGAAAATATAATGTTTATTTTAATGTGAGTAGGTAATGATGTTTATGTTAATACGGTCAAAAGATGACAGAAGAGAGCCCTCCCATTTCTTAAGGAATTTAGAGTGAAGCATCCATCATCTCTAGTGTCTGAACCTGTCTCTAAGAATGGACCGTAAGTTCCATCAGTGTCTTGCCCTACAGTTACCATCAACATTGCTCATAGGAGCACAGCTTCTATTTCCTCATGAGTAAAGGGTTAATGAGAAAACAGGAATTATGGACAATAAGATTCCGTAGTGACCAGAGGTTGAAGATACAGAAAATCTTACGCTGAAAAGATTACAAATTCATTTCCTAAATAACAAATTGAGTTATATTTCTGTTTACAAAAAAAATTGAATGCAATGACTTTAAATAGGAACATCAAAGGAAGAGAAAACAAACAAACAGAGCCTGTATTGTACAACAAGGAAATAACTTCTACTAATATTTCATTTTATTTTTCTAAGTACTTCGTACAATTCAGATACAGATTTTACATAACAAACTTCAAACCAAATTATATTTTTATATCACTTATTTGGTGCACTTTTTCTTCTTTTTTGCTATTATATAGTATGCCAGAGAAATACTGTAATTTATCTGAAGATTTCTTTAATTTCGGCACTTAGGCTTCTAAGTTCACTGTTGAAAATCACACTGTAATAATTACCTCCGTATGTGAATTATTATCCACATTTGTATGTGCAAACATCACATGCTGAAAGTATCATTTCTAAGATACATGTCACAGATGTATTTTTTATACAATAAAATGCGTTCCCATGCAATACAGTCTCCGTGGGTCTTCACAGTAGATGTGCCAATTTACACTTGCATGCCACTTTTAAAGATCTGTTCTCCTCACGCCTCCAGAGAATGGCTGAATTTCAATGCCTTTCCATGAGAGTACCCTATACTGGTAGTTTTTAAAAGCAGCAATTAAATGAGGTCAAAAGGAAGAGCCTGACTTAATCTGTGAAAAATATGACTTTACTGTTAATTAACTGACCCTAAAGCTTAGTGGTATTTTTCCTGATTAGCTCTTAGAGTCTAAACCTTTCCTGGTGCTTATTCAAGTCGGTCTAATAAGGGACATGTACAGCAATCATTAATTGCATCAGAGATCCCAAATCAGGCACAGAGTCATTGACCGTGTCCCTTCTTTGGAGTTTAAAACTTGCAGTTTCCTGGAGACTGACTCTTTGCCCCTGTCATATTTCACAAGAGACATTTGCCCAAGATAAACTGGGTCAAGGAGCATCTTTCTGTGGAAGGCCAAGGTTTAGCCAATGGTTCATAACAAATAACTCTCAACTAATAGTTGATAACATCGTGGTGGTGACAGCAGGCTGAGTATTTGTTGAAAACCCAGTGTGAACTTCTTGACAGCCCTCTTTCTTGCTGGTTTTTCCTTAGAATATGAAACAAGGTAAAAAACAAAAACAAAAAACAAACTCTAAAGAAAAGATGCTGAGTGTGACCCCACCCTGTGGATCCAAAGTACAGAACCAAAGGTTCTGGATTCCTGAGATTAGTCAAATTTCACATTCTCAGCAGTACTAGTGTCCCTCAGGTAGTCGTCTTGGTCTTAACCAGATTTTTGGGTGTTGGCAGTATTGTTTTGACATCCCTATAGGACTTTGTCCATTGTGTTTACGGGACTTGAGCAGTTTTTAAATGAAGTTGAGAAAGCAGCACTGGTAGATTTGTCCCGTTTCTGAAGGTTCTTAACAGTCATCATACGAGGTACAACACTGCAGGCTTGTATGTCCAGCCATCCACGTGACGGAAACATGCCCGACCTTCCAATCTCAGGCAATGTGTCATCCGCCTCCTTTTCTTACTCCTTGTCCCAAGAAAACATGGCAACTGAATCCTCCCAAATTTTAGGTGGGCCTCATCAGTTATCCTTTACTCCTCTCTTCCTCTAGGACCCTGTGCTGGATAGTTTTCTCTCAATTTGACACGTGTACCACAAAGTCATGTAATGTCCATTTGGAAAGTACTCTGGTTGCCCGTCTTTCAAGTATTGAACATAGTCATCTAGTTTCCCACTCTTAAAATATTAGTTTACAGATTCTATATTGTGATTCTCTTGTACTTCCTTCCCATCTTAAGCCTCCTGGAGTGAGTCCATCTCCTCTTCTTGGATTGTACAAATTGGGAAGCCTCATGCCTCTGTCCTAAGCAATCCTTGTTTCATTTAATCACTCTTTCTACTCCTGCAATTAAGTTGTTGTTGCTATTGTGTTTCCAGCCTGGGCATGAGAGCTGCATTTGCATGCACACGCATCTTCATGAGGCAGCTTTAGGTGCTACTTTAAAATTGGAAGGACTATATTCTTCCCTTCCTCCCATTTCAAAGTCTACCTCCTCGTTTGAGGAAATGCCTCCACTATCCATGTACTCAAGCAAATATCTTGAATGTTATCTTGAGTCTACTCTTTTATCTTGCTTCAATATCAGGGATATAAACCTGAAAGATTTATCTCAAGCATTCCTACAATCCAAGTGGTTGTCACCAACTGCACCCTTCTTCATGCTGCTGAGCTTCAAGACTTTTCCAGAGTTGCTCACTTGCTGCCCTTGCTTTTGTTTTGTTTCACAAAGCAAGCACCTGTTGTAGACGTTTATTTTTGGTTATGTTCAAATAATTGTTTTATGCACTGTTTGGTGAGGGGATGCCTAGGTCTTGGCGTTTTGTATTGTCTGCAGGTGTTGGATTTATGTGTGTGTGTGGGTGTTTGATTGCACATGATCTGCGCATGCTATCAATAAAACACCCCAGGAGTTCTGAATCAATAAAAACACCTGAGCTTAGGGTTCCACTGTCTAGGATGGCATAGTCCATGACAGTGGTTCCCTCTGCTGAGCTCTGGCAGAGACTGTATGTCATACGTACATACATACTAACGTATTTGTAATATGTCTCTGTGTCTTCCTTGGTGAGCTGCCACAGTAGGTGTACAACTATAAGCACCAAAGAAGACCATGAATGGAGCTTCAGAGATGACTGAGAGCACTTGCTGCTCTTGGAGAGGCCTTGGGTTTGTTTCTCAACATTCACACTGCCACTCATGATTAAAACTCCAGTTCAGGGGATACAACACTCTCTCCTGGCCTCTGCCAACACTGCAAATACATAAATGTCATCAAAACACTTATACCTATAAAATAAAAAGAACTAAATAATTCTTCTTTTTAAAAGTTATGACGCTCAGGTTCACTGTCCAACCATACTCTGTACTACATAGGATGATTCTGAAGTCTTTATTAACTGGAGAAATATAGTGAGAAGAGGGATAAAAAGTACTGAATGTAAGAGCACATGGATACATGATGTTTATCACATAACAAAACTACTCATTTTATAATATTCAAACATTCAGACATTTTTTTCTTTGATCTATAAGCTGTACATGAAGGGTCTCTTCCTGTCTCTGAGCCTCGTCTCCTACCAGGTTCCAGCTCACTCGCCATTCCAGCTACATCAGCCTTCTGTGTGGTTCCTATCACTGTTGTTTCTGCTGGCTCTCTGAACAGACTCAGGAGATGATTGGGGCTCCTCTGTCTGGCCACTCTATTCTGTACCTTGCCAGCAAAGTACTGGCCCCTGGAAGGTGGCTACCCTGAATACGTTCTATAAGGAGACTGCAATCACAATCCCATCATCCTCCTAAATTTTCCCCGCCTCTCAGAACCCAACTAGAAGACTAGTTGTATAAGAACCCAACTTCTTTTATTCAATGTCACATCTACAGTGTTGCATCCAATTACTAGCATTTAGATGATAGTTATGAACAGATAAATATATAAAAGAATTACTGAATTAACTGTTTATAATGGAAGACTTTTTTGATTGCATTGCGTTGGCTCAAAGCTCACCCAACAAAGCACTTTCATACATATGCCCTTCTTGGGCACATAATCTGAGACGCTGGCCAAATTATATATTTCTATGGGAACTGGAGATGTCCGGATTTAGTTTTGTTTGCACAGATAGATAAACTGAGGTACAGAGTGATTGTCCTGTGATTTTAGCAATCTCCAGGCTCCATTACACCTCTCATTGGAATTGCTGTTTAAACCTCTAGCGCACCTCCAAATCCTGGCTCTCATGTCCTCATCACAATCAATTTGCTGCTGAAGAGAACAAAGCAAGGAGCTAGGGACTCCATTTTCTTACCTGTTTTCTTCATTCCTCAAACTGTCTGGCCTTTTGTTATCTTGCTACAAGAGAACTTTATGCTAATGTTCATTGGATTTTTTTGGGAACTACAATGTGGAAATTTTAAAAAAGAAAATGAAGAAGCAGGCTGTCATTTGGGTGGAGCTTTACCATTCTGTTTTTTAATAGAGATCTAGACAGACTGATACCATTTATCACAATAAAACAGTTTTTTCCTCCATAAGTGTTAAACTCAATCATAACACTAGTGTTTAAATCAAACATTTTTTTTAATGAGGCTCTTGAAGGTTGTGTTCACTCAATCAGTGAGGACTCCTCCTCAGACCCCATCAGAATTATGACAGTGTCTTACCTGGATTCTTCTTTACTCTCTGTAAAAGGAGGAACAATTAAAATAATCAATGAAAGACTTGCCAGAACCCTTCAAGGATGATCAGAGAGCCTATCTGTATCAGATAAAAGAACGTGGCTACTGTTACCAGGAGTGGAGATGAAAAGAAACATTAGTGAGACAGAAAATTTGCCACCTAAATGATTGAATAGACACATGAAAGAAAAGATATGGGGCATCTGAGTCTAGACCTAATTGCAAAAAGGAACCTTTCCATGAAATGCAATTAGACTTATAGAGAGATCAAAGCATTCTCTACCAGGAGGTGTGAGGGCAAAGAAATGTTCTTCCTGCAAGTAAGAAACATTATCAAGATTTAGGGGAAAATCCAGAATATCTCCCAAGGACTTTGTGGGAAAAATGAAATGTATAGGAAAGGCTGTTAGTTATGATGGCACACACACAAAACATAAATAAAAGCAATTAGCCCAAGATACTCTAGCTAGTAAAATAAATTATGTTGTGCTGTAATTAAATGTCATTGGAAAGCATCTTTATAACAATAGCTACTTCGTTATAAAATATTTTTGAAAATTAAATTTACAACATTCAGTAGAAATGATTCGTAATTCTCTATTGTGCCAAAACACAGACACTGTGCTCCCAGAACTCTGTGCGTGTGTAATACTGTGTGTTCCTTAGAATTTTCAGAAGCACTTGAAAAAACATGTACTAATCTTTACTATGTCAAGCAAGAAATGGAGAATTATATGAGTGTGTGCGTGTGCACGTGCGTGTGTGTATATGAGTGTGTATTGTTTCTCCCACTGAGAGCTTTTCTTTCCCTCAAATCCTAGTTACGCTAGAGTTAATTTTTGTTTCTAGTTTTTTTTTCTAATAGGAAAAAATAGATGATACCTGCAAGAATGTTTCATTATTGCTGAAAGATATCTGCTAAACTGTGTCATGCTTGCTGAAATAAAAAATCCTGAAGGACTCTAAGCAATTGTAGAATTTGTGCTGACCCAGTGAGCCCTTGAGCCAGGGCATAGTAAATTTTGATATCCAAGTCAGAAAAACATGGGAGACTTCAAGGATGCAGATTCTCTTACATTTCTAGCAAGACCCGTACAAGGATAATACCAGTTGAAATGCTAACATGGAAGGAAGAAAGCTTGCAAATTCCCAACCCTAAACAGATAACTATGGACAACTAAGGAATGCTGAGAGTAGGAAAGATAGTATTCCCCAGAAAAGAGCCCCCCAAATTGGTTATTCAGTACTAAGGGGTCAGCCCTGAAATCACATACATAGAAGTAAGATTTTACAGACTGAGTATATTGTATTTATATATTTAGGAAAAAAAACACACACACATAATAATTAAAGAAAAATGATTTAGAGTTAGAACAAGAGCTTCAGGACATGTAAATGGAAGAGGTTGGAGGAAGGAAAAGGAAGGAGGAATGATGTAATTATTATTTCAAATAATAAAATAAGAAAAAAAGCACTGGAAATCAAATAAAAACAAGTCTCTGGCATGTTTTATTTCCTACGAGACATTTTAAGGTATTTTGTTTTAAAGCATAGGAAGAATATTCGGCAAGTGTTTACAGAAAACTCTGAGATTCCAAACGAAAATCAACAGTGCAGTTCAATGTTATAACCAAATAAATATACTGATGTTCACATCGTGTATTTTCCATCTTATTCAAAGATAAGAACTTTACATGATTAACCTTTTTAAGAAAAAAATGGAACTATTAGTAAAAACTACCTTCCAAATCTAACAAAGCCAAGTTTCCAAACTCTAAAATCCCTTTCTTTTTTCTTACAAAAATTCTCAGTTGACAAATTTAGAAGATTTTTGTTCTTTCTAGGCTGTTATTTTTGAAAGAAAGGGGCTATCAAAAGTAGAGTTTGAATTCCAGATTTTATTTCCAGCAGCACCCAGCAAGGGTTTAGTTGGAGATTTCTAGAACTTTTTCCACACCATTGTTGACTTTGAGGTTCTAGTTCTTTTGGAAGCTTTTCACAAATTTGGGGACTCATGCTGACACATTTTTGGAGGTACATGGTGGACCACAGAGCACAGGACAGCATTACATAGAGCCTAGGGCAGGCTGGAGCATCCAGAACCAGACATTTTCCTCAGTTCACAGTCCAGGTAGAAAATGCACTTTCCTCTCGAAGGTTTAGCATTAAATGTAAAAAGGAAATCTGAGGAGCTTGTGATGTCTTTTCTATTAAAGGTCAGGGATTAAGAATATGTTGCTAATAATTTTTATATGCATAAAAGCCTAGAGATATTCTAATAGTGAGCAGCATGGAGCCACAGAAAATACATGCACAGGGGATCTCTGGCTCTGAGGAGCCTTTCTAAGGTTCTCAGTCCAGTCTCCCAACACAGTGGTAGGATGCAGACCAGTACACACACGGAGGAGTCGCAACAGTTCTGGAAGGATTCTTGAAACCAAGTAACACTTGGCGAGTCAAGTCAACCATGTGTGGAGTCACTGAATGAAAGTATGTTTTGAGTCTGAAGAAAAAAAAAAACAGCAACAGTTCTCTCTTCAGACTTCAGGTGAATTGCTTTAAAAATAATTCCAAATTGTTTAAATGTAATGTAATTAGCCATGTAAGGTAGCGGGGAAGGAATTGTCCTTGAAAACTGACAGGAATAATTAACAACCATAGCTTCCTACTCTCATGAGAGGGTGGGAAAGAAAGCAAAGAGAAAGACTTTAGTAAGGGTTGCTGGCATTTCCTAGGATGCCAGGGGATGTCGTTATGGCAAACTAGAGAAATTTTTGGCTTTCGTGGTGGAAACTTCCTGGTGATGCAGAGAGGAAAAAGTCCCTTAAAGGTTCACGGTGACTCACTCGCGCTCCAAGCTGAGGTAAGACCGTTTCAAAAAGTACTTTTTAATGTTTGAGAGATAACTTTATGTTTCAGTATTGAACAAGATCACCAAGAATGCATCCTACAAAGGAAGAAAAGACCCTAGACACAGACTGTTTTTCTGGGAAAAGGGATAGAGATTGCTACTAGCATTCAGGTTGAAAGGCTCGAAGCAGAGAGTGTCCACACACTGGAGATTTTAAGGCAGCTCAGTCAAGTTATCAAGTAAAATGTCCCTGTGCTTGATTTGTGAGGGTCCTTCTGGGGTCCTCCTGGAACCTTCTGGAGTCCTTCTGCTGTCTCCAAGAGAGCTCAATCCAGTCCTTAGTTATGAAATTTACTTTCAGAGGCAGCCTGGCTCTTTGTTCTCTTAATGTCTGGGAAGAGGGAAGGATCGCATAAACTCCTGGGCATTCTCCTAAAATGACAGGTACATGCTATCAGTTTAGCTTTTACATGGGTGCTCGAGACCCCAATTCTGGTATGCCAAGCTTCTTACTCACTGATCTATCTCCTCACTGAAGATGTTTCTGGAAGGCTAGCGTGTGCTGGACTGAGAACATCAGGAGAATTTCTCAGAGCCGAGAGTTTTGCCCACTCTCCTCCTGTAGCTCCACATTATTTTCTGTCGTGACCATTCCTCATCTTCGGCTATGTAGTGAGGAAGGCATCTCACTATAGAGTGAAATGGGACGTGAGGGTTTGGGGATGCTCAGGAGAATGGAACCTTATCAATGGAAAGTCTCAGTTCCTTAGAGCACTTAGATAAGACTCTGTGTGTAGGGGGGTTGGGGGTAGGCTTGAAATTTTCTTTAAGTTTGGAAAGTTTTCATCCATGTTTTCAATTGTTCTTTGTGTTTCTCTTTGTGACCTAAAGTTCCATCTATGTGAAAGTGCTTTAAGTCGTGCCGAATCCTAGTGATGTGATCTTTACATTACAAATGCTTCCTTTTCATTTTGATTTATTATGAACAATGTCTATTGTTATGTTATGTCTTCAGGTCTACTAGCTTTGTATATCTGTGGGATCTAATTGATCCAAATTAAGTCCTGTGTATGCTGGTGTGTGTGTGTGTGTGTGTGTGTGTGTGTGTGTGTGTGTGTGTATTGCATCTTCTTTTACTAACACTTCATTGAGATAGAGTTGGCAATGGTTAGATTTACTTATTTAAATTTATAAGTCAATACTTTTCAGTAGGTCTTTGTGTTTTCATGCATTAGATACCTAGTAGTGGGGTTGCTTGGTTGTATATCTGTGTTAACAAGTCTTCTTTATTTTTACTTTAAAAATTTTTCTTCTCTTACACAACTTATACAATACATCCCAATCCCCTCCTCCCCCCTCCATTTTTTAAACGTTACATTATTTTTCTAAATGGCTGCATCACTCTACACTTCTAGAAAGAATGCTCGCTTCATGGACTTACACACATCCATGATTGGCTATCATTTCCATCGCAGCTATTCTTGTAGATGTGAGATCAGAGCTTATGGGTTTGCTTTATCTTTCTCTAGAGACTTTGAACACCATTCATGTATTTATTGGCCTTTTGTTTATATTCTTTGCTGTAATAGCCATTGTTTTCAGCTGTGTAGTTTAACTTGGATTAAGATCCTCTTTTTTTCTGTTGTATAAGTATATTCTGCATATGAACCCTTATTCACTATATGAATTGAAATCTTTTCTTTACGTGTCTTGCTTTTTTTCCCCATTTTTGTGATTCTGTGTTTTGAAGGGTCAAGATTTCAATTTTTAATGAGGTCTAAGTTGTCACTTGTTTCCTGATGGTTTCTGTTTTCAATGTATTATATTTTAAGTATTGCCTGTTGATGCCTGTGAAGACTACTCTTTGTCTCCTAATTCTTCTAGGATCTAGGCTTTTACATTTATACCTATGTCCATTTTGAAACTTTGGAATTTTTTTCTGCTTAGTCTTTGGAATACCAGACTACAGTTGGAATTGTTTAAGTGTCTTATTTGAAAAGCTACTACCTGTGTAAGTTCTAAGACCTTCAGTTAGCTGGCTTTCTTCCTTATGAGCCACATGCTCTTACCTGTTTTGCATGTGTGGCAGGCTCTGATTGGGTGCTGGGTCAGAGGAATTTTACTATGCTGCATGGTAGATTTTTGCATTCTATTTATATTTATGATCTTTGTTCTAATACATAGTTAAATTACTTGGAAACAGCCTGATCCTTTTAAGCCTTGCTTTTAAGATTTGTTAGGTGGTCCCAGAATAACATTTAGTCCAGGGCTAATTATCCCCCATACTGAGTCAAGACTTTCCTATGTATTCTATCTAATTCAGAGCGAATTACAAGGTTTTTCCACCTGGCTGGGAACAACAGGCATTATTTCTGGCCAGTATAAGTGCCAGCTACTGTTCATGCCTGTTCGATTTAAATGTGAAATGTCGCCCACAGGCTCCTGTATTTGGACATTTGATTCTTAGCTGATAGTGCCGTTCTGAGAGGTTGTAGAGCCTTTTGAGTGTCGGCTATGCATGGCAAAAGTGTAGGTGAGGAGGAGGCAAGACTTTGAGGTTTATAACTCAGCCCTATTCTTGTCCCAGGTAGTGAGATCTGGCTGTGCTTTCCCACTAGGAAATCCACCAGGTCTTCCACATGATGGACAGATTCTGATACCCAGGAGTCAACATATAGTTGCTGTCATCAGGTATTTGTTATTGTGGTGAGAAAAATTCAGAACATACTGCTGATTAGTCTCCTCACATACATGTAAGGATATTAATCCACTAGATGCTTAAGAGGGGCCCTCTTCAAATCTCCAGTGTTTTCTCTTGGGCAGATGCGTCCTCTCAGAGTGCTGAGAACTTTAGCTGACTTGGTCTCACAGAACTCTTAGGACTCCAGATGTGTTGGCTTTGGCTGGATTGCTTTTTCTTTTTCTTCCTGAAGTTCCCTGCCAGCGCTTCACAGGCCACTCCCTGTATGTCTCTCAGTGTTTTAATATTGGTCCCTGTTAGTCCATGCGTGGTCAAATAGAAAGTCTGTCAAATGGCAGTTTTAAAATGCTGAAAGCAAATAAGTTCCCATGTAGAACTTCACCTAGCCAAAAACAAAAAAACCAAAAAACAACAAAAAAAGAACATCCAAACAATGAATGAAGAATAAAAGCTTTCCCAGATAAATAACACTGGAAGGAGTTGTCAAAAGCAATCATACATTAGAGGAAAGAGAAAAGACAAAAGACAATTTGGAAAATGATTTTGGAAGGTGTCACATTTCAGAAAGGAGAGATGAACAATTGAAGGCTTAAATGGTAAATGGTGGAAACACAAACTAAAATGTGTACAAAGCAATGTGGTACACAAAATAAACCTCTGCATACAAAACTCTCTAGGCATAGAGTAAGGTATAAAGGAGGAATAAAGACTAAAGTTTTTTAAAGGTCCCAGAACTCTCCATGACATTGTACTTCCTTCCTAAATCTGAGAAGTCAAAGGGCCGAGGAGATGGCACAGGCACCAAGGGGCTGGCCATAGAACCACGAGAACCAGAGTTTATATTCCCAGCACCTACTTAAAACGCACGCTGCTGTGTGTATCTGTGCTCCAATACTGGGAAATGGTACAGAGACAGGAAAATCCAGAGGGCTCCCTGCCCAGCAGGTCTAACTGAATTAGGAAGGACTAGATTCAGTGAGAGAATATCTCTAAAAAATTAAGTTGGAGAAGTAGCTGAAGAATTCCTCCAGTGTCACCCTCCACATGTACCTTCACACATATGCACATGCGCGTGTGCACATACGCATCACAAAAAAGTTAAAAAAAAAAAGACACAATTCAAAGCTTCACTATTGAAAGGATTCATAGAGTAGTATAGGGGTGGAAAGTTAAATTATTTTCTTGTTTTATAATCAACATGAAATGCATTTTAAGTCTTTATATCACTAGCTTCCTAACACAAAGAAGTGGTAGGGGCAAATTTAAATAAAACTAATTTGAAGCTATTTTCTCCTGATGTGAAAAACCAAGGAACAAAATAATATGCATGCCATCTCTCCCTTGTTCTAACACTCATAAATTCTTCCATTATAATTTCTCTGAAGACATATAGTAATCAATAACTTATCATAGCTTCAGTGATAGCACTTTCTATCTCTCTCTGAATGGTGCATCAACGTATCTGTAAATGCTATAACTTATAATTGACTGAACGTAACTATAATGATTTACTATGGATGCCTGCTTTACATATTAATAGGAGATATGTATGTATGTATTTATTTATTTATTCTTTGACAGCTTCATACATGTACATAATGAGTTTAGATCCTTCTCTCATTTCTCTCCCTCCCTTACTGATACCCCTTTTCTCATTGCATTCCCTTCCTGCTTTGATACCTTTTGTATAACCCACTGGATTTAATTAGAGTTGCTTGCATGAGCATGGACTGGAGGATATGGGATATACTAGGGGAAAAAATGATAACCCTCTCCCAGTAAACATTAACTTACAATGTTCCCCAGGGAGGCATGGAACCTCCTGGGCTCCTCCCCAATCCATGACAGAAATGTAGATGGGTTGAGTCTTGTGTAGGTGACCTCAGCTGAAGCAGTGTCATGATTGCAAGAAAGACTATGTCCTGTCCGGAAGTCTCCTTTGTAGCACACGTCCCTATCCTTTGGCTTTGATGTTCTTTCTGCCCCTTCTTCCATAAGGCTCTCAGAGCCATAGAGGGGGTGAAATAGATAGGTACTATTCAGATATCAAAAAGTAAGCCTTAGGCAGTTTCTGAATAACAAGACACGGGAATTGGGGACTGAAACAAATCTTTAAGGGCATCTATTTCTCTTATGACACAAGATATTAGAGTGGCCACTTGTGTTGGTGCCTTACTTTGTCAAGGAACACCCCCCCCATTCAATGCCAACTTGTTACTCAGACACAAATCACCTAATCTGCTAAAAGTCTTATCAAACCATGGATGCCTTTGATATAAAAGGAAGTGAGTTTTGACATGTTGCTGGACATGAAATAAAAGAAATTGAATATATGGGAATACAAAGGTCAAGAATTCAGCACAGGCAGGAGCATGTAACCTGAAATAGTCATAGGGGCTTAGATTTTTTGAAAATTTCTGAAATCTGGAAAGACTCATTTGTTATACTTAACCAATTTTATTTCAGCTTCAAAGAACAGACTAACATCACCAGATACCTAGATAGAATTTTTTATATATAATTCATTTCTTGCATTCAGGTTGCTATGAAAGCTGTTTTAGAACATTGAGAACAAAAAGCAATTTGTTGTAGTATGCTGCTGTGTGGGTTCAGCAAGGATGACAAGGAGGCATTTTCATACATGCAAACTCTGCCCAACCTCAGAAGAGGGAACCACCATCACAGCCAGCACCAGACTCCATAGTGGAACCCCGAGCAACTCAGCTCAGGTGTTTTTATTCTTTCAGAACATCTCAGGTATTTTACTGATAGCACATGCAGATCATTAGCAATTAAACAACCTCCCCTGAAATCCAACACCTGTAAACAATTCAGAATGCCCTAGACTTAGGATAGCCCCTCACCCAACAGTGCATGAAATTATTTCAAACACAACTAAAAATAAACTTCCCCAACATTTCCCCTTTTTTGCCAATCAAAAAATTGCTTTTTATCTTTACAACACAATTTCAAACTACACCAGCAAAACTATTTACAAGAGGAACAATCATGATTGCTTCTAATGCACAGTACCAAATGAAACCAAACATCTATCATAATGTCTTTGGACAAAAAAAAAAAAAAAAAAAAAAAAAAAACATTATCAATGTCCAATTATCTGGAATTCACTCACAATCTTCTGGGGTCCTCCAAAGAGCTTGGATTACTTCTCTGGCTCTGCCCTCTGCAGCACATAAAGCTTGTCCTCCAAACTCTGGTTGGCTCTACTCCATTGCTGCTGCTGTTCTTGGTGCTCATCCCATGGTACTAGCATCTCAAAAATTGCTGGGATCCCTTGCTGCAACTGGGTTGCACTTTTACCAATAGCCTCTCCTAGGCTCTTTTCATGATGCCAAGCCTCAGCTTCTTTACACGACCCCTTCATTCTGGGCCTTCAACTACTAATGAGGCTAAACTTTTAAAAATGGCCTTGCCTGGCCTCTCATAGTGCCAAGCCTCTGCTGCTCTCCATGACCCCTTCATACCTTTAAAACCAGACCAACTGGATGACTCTTATAGTACCAAGTTCAGCTGCCAGCATGAGATAAAACCTCCTCCAGTTCTAGAAGACAGCTTCTGTGTGCAGACCCTGTGTGCTGACATTATGAAAACACTTTCCAGGTTTTAATATAGAGTCTGGTTTGCAGGAAAAACAACTGATTATTTTGTCTGCAGTAAACATTCCCTCATGGGATGGAGTTCTCATCACCATCATCAGTATTTGGACAGTTTGTCTTTCTTTTAGTCAGATTTGCAAATCACTCGACCATCAATCCATAATAGAAAGAAGTTTCATACATTTTATTTAATTATAAATTTGAATGCAAAGTAACATGAATAAGAAGACTCAAAAAGGAGAATAATACTATAGCAGCATTCTAAGTATCAGTGTTATGCACACTGAGACAATATAATATTATTATCTCAGTCAGTTTCACAGCAGAGTAGGACAAGACTATGAAACATTAGTATTCTCATAGACAAGAGGCATTTTATGTTAATTTTTAGATGTTTCATATTTATTTTTTGGGTTTTTTTTAGAAATTCATACAAGTCACTTTATATAAGTCATATTCACCCTCCTTACCCTCCTCATTCCTCCCATGCCTCACCACCTATTTTTGACCTAATGTCTTCTTCTATAATTATTATTGCTATATATACATACATATACATATATATGACCAACAACTCAAAAGAAAGATTCCCTTACCTATGTTTTTTGTTGGATAGTCTATGGTTCTTAGGGGGAGCATTTTCCCCCTGTTAAGTGGTAAGTACATTTTATATATAAATTTATATATACATTTACATATATATATATATATATAGTATTATACATACACACATATATCATATGCAAACATATATGCAATATGTATTTTAAGTAAGCTTATAAAATAATAAAGTTCTCTATGGCTTTTCTCAACATCATTATATTTACTTATCTCAACTCTCTCTTCTTCTGTTTTATCTTCTAAATACCTTCCCCAGCTAAGTAACGTCTTTCACGTTCCCCCTTCATAGTACTTGTTCCTACTATCCCATACTCTATAGCACTTCCTCCTCCTCCTCCTCCTCGTCCTCCTCTTCTTCCTCCTCCTCTTCCTCCTCCTCTTCCTCTTCCGTGTAATTGTCCCATTCTACTTTCCCGGCTTCTAACTTTCCACATTACATATTCAAATCTAAAGATTCAAAGCTAAGATCCAAAAATAAAGTGTACATGTGATGCAGTGTTTTTCTTTCTGGGTCTGTGTTAACTAACTTAGTGTAATATTTCCCATTCCATACATTTAGCTGTAGATTTTTCTTTACATCTAAATAGAATTGCAGTGTGTGTGTGTGTGTGTGTGTGTGTGTGTGTGTGTGTGTGTGTGTGTGTGTGTGTGTGTGTGTGTTTATGAGAGAGAGAAAACTAAGTTTTACTACCTACTTACCAATTTGTAGGCATCTAAGCTCCTTTCACTTCCTGTCATGAATAGAGCAGCATTGAACGAGACAAAGCAAATACCTGAGGAGTCAGATGTCGAGTACTTTGGGTATATTTATGCTAATTTTCAAGAGATAGTAGATACGTCTGTTTTTCCACTGATGTCTAAAGTTAACATACAAAGCAATGGATTTCACTGTGTTATTTCCATACGTAGTTTGCTCTTTCTAGCAACCTTCTATTGCTGCTCCCACCCATCTCCCTCTTTCCCTTTTTCTCATCTACTTCCTGTTCTCATTCATTTCACTGGCCTCTTTTTTCACCTCTCCTCCATATGATTTCTTCTTCCCTTCCAATGATGCTTTCTTGTTTATGCCAAATTTTAAAACATTATTTCCAACCCTTATGTAACACTGTATAGAGTGTTGCGGTATCTTCTTTTACAACCAGAAAGCGGGTCTACATTTTATGCTTTAGAGTGTATAAGTGAGTAAGTTAAAATCTATGTTCCAATACATGATTATAAAGTTAAAATTGAATTCCTTCAATTATACTGCTGAGGTTCACTTTTTGAGCCAGTAATTTTCCTCCTGAGAATTGGCTTTAAAATAATGTAAAATTTTCAAAAGCTATAATTGTATAAACATAGCAACAGGATTTAGTAATAATGTTCTAAATAACTTACTGGGGTTTCAGTGGTGTTGTTATTTAGTAAGACTTGATCCATGCTCTTAGTGGAGGAGCAGCCAGTTGTCTGTACATAGAAGTATGATATGTAGATCTTAGGGATTAATAAGCAATAAGAGAGCTCAATATAGAGCTCTCTTTAAAAATATGGCGCAGGCTTATAAAAGTTAAAAAGAGAGTACTTATAATTATCATATTTTTACTTTACACACCAGAACATTGCTATTTTCCTCTATAGTCCACACTGATGTTATTTTATTACTTTTATTATTTAAAAAAAATCCATGTACAGTAGTTGATAAAAAGTCCCAGGGAGGACCATAAACAAGAGCCAGAGGCTTCAGCGGGGAAGCCGTGTAAAATTACTCAGGTATGAGTAGGGACAGAGTCATGGGTGACTTCAGTGTGGCTTCAGAAAGTGTACACAGTTTAGGTAGACAGAAGGTTATTTCCTCCAAATTCAGTCTGTGGAGTGGTTTCTAACATCATGCATCACTGAAAAAAGACAAGACAAGAAGGAGCAGGTGTTTAAGTACCAAATAATCCACATGGGATCTTTGCCCTCTCGCTATAGTGGAAACAGGGTTGGCCTGGGGGCTTTAGAGAAGAGAGTGGAGAAGGGAGGTTGTCTCGAGTTTTTGTTCTGAAAGATATAAATTTGACAACATGTCTCTTCTGTACTCCCTCTAGCGTTTCCTTCTTTTCTTCCCTCCTTAGGGAGGGGATGGCATATGGTAGTAAATGGTCACAAGAGGCTGGAGAGAAAAGGCTAGTAAAACATGCACAACTTCCAGCAATTTTTTGGTTCCATTAATCTCTACCATCAGTCTCAGAAGCAGATAGATATTCAAAGTCTGCTTAATATCTCTAGGCTCCACACAGTGTGAAAGTGAATTTATTGGAGTGCTGCACCTCAAAATGTTGTTCTATTCCCAGACTGACTTTGCCTGTAGGCATCTTAGGTCAGTGCCAAGAGTCAGAGCATGAATAAGCATAAGGAAGCATCCCTTTCTGAATCTATCGATTTGACCACAGTAAACAATTTATTTTGGGAGACTTTCCTGAGGGATTAAAGCATTACAGACCTTTTATTTATAAATAGAGTAAAAATCAATTAAACATTTGAGATCAGGGAAGGTGGGGTGAATTTCCATGAGTGCCCCAATTCCCATGATGATGAGACCTGGAAGTCACGTCATAATTCCTTCTCCCAAATCCTGACATACAATGAACAGCATACAACAGCAAAGCAAAAGGTGTTGCTAGTCTGTCAAGGAATAACATGAGATCAGCTCTGCTCATCGCTAAGGTAAGAAGTGGAAACACATTAGGGACATTCCAACTACTGGCCTCCGGGAGATAAGCTGAGCTTTCTCTCCATCCAAACTCCCCACTCACTGAATGAAATAATCATCACACAATGGCACTTTCCTTTTGCTTATATTTGGTTTTAAAGCAAAGCGTAACTTTCTGAATAATTATTCTCAGCTTGTAAATGGTGTCTCTCTCTACCCAACCAAGCATATAACAAGAAGATGGAGATGAGACTTACTTTCACTTCATTTCACTTCTTTGTAATTGACAAGCTCTCGCTGAGTGTCAACTTTAAAAGATGACAAATCCTAAATCTTAGAGGACCCAATTCAATAGTTCAGCTTTCTAAATTGTTTGCAAATTAATCTACATTTTCAAATGAGTCAGGCATGAAATATAAGATGACATCTATATTACAAAAATATTAATTTCCTTGTCTTTCTTTTTTTTTCCCAAAGACAAAAGATACATTTAAAATATCCATTCTGTTAAGATTTTACAAATGAACATACATTGTGCATTTTAGCGGCTTGGAATTTTCTAATTTATTTTACACTAATTCATTTACATCTACTTAATGCAGGTTATTCAGTTTGTAAATGCTCTGTGCACTGATGAGGGGAAAATTAAATTCATGAAGTATTTTTACTACATCACATTTTTAATGAAGGCTTATTTGCGTTCAGCAAATGAAATAACTTGAGTCCTGCTGGTTTATGGCCTAGTGTGAGCCCTCTCTTCAAGTAGACATGGCCTCAGTTTACCCATGTGTAAGTAAGTACTGTTGTGTTGTTTTCATGAAACTAATTGGTAGTTGGTGAGAACTCTGCGTATTTTTAATTTCTGATTGAGCTTGCCACCATACGGATCCTGATGATTTACTGAGAATATGCTACATAAGGAAGATAAATGTCTTACGGTTTTCCATTTCTCTAATGTGAAACTTCAGAAGATTTTAAACTCCACTGATTCACCATACATTCTGTGCCTAACAGTTAACTCCAATATCAATATCAAAAAATGATCTAAATTAATTAATGGTCATTAGAGGACAGTCAGGCATAGTTCCTGAAAGATAGAAACCACATTGCTATTCTATTTCCTGAATCCTTGAGTCCCTTCTAATAAAAAGGTAGGAAAACATCTTCATTTCAGGAAATGTAAGTGAAAGAATTTCCAAGTCATAATAGACATTGGATGGGTTCTAACCCAGTGTCACAGCTGTCATCATCAAATACTACTTTACATACAAGTTCAATACAGAGAATTCGTTTCTAAAACCAGCATAGTCCTTTACATGAACAGAATCCCTACCTCAGAGATAAAAAAAAAAACAAAACAAAAAAACAATGACCAGTAAAGCAGTCAGGTAAAGCACAAGTAAAGTCAAAAGATGTGTTTTAGTAATGTATATAAGCCGTGTGTTTGGAGAGTCAAGGGGGACTTTGTAGGCCACAAGATTCAATTTAATTATTTTATAGATAAATGGAGTCTGATAAATGACAAATCTAGAAGGACAGGTTATAACAAAAATAGGTGTATTGAGAAGAGGACTTTTAGATTTTGTGTGCATTGTATGATGTATATGAGTGAACCATAAAAATGACCTTTTATTTGTGAGCACATGTGAGCACATGGCTGAGTTACCACATATTGCCCTAACTCCTGTGGCCCCACACTAAGCCTGACAGAGAGATGGCACAGAAGCCCAGCTCCATGACTTGCTGATTCAGCTACTGCCATCAAGAAGGGAACAGAATTTTTATCTGATGTAGGTTAATGAAGGGAATATAATTTGATGCAAAACTCTGAGACTAAAGAATAGAGGAAGAAACCAGAGAGTCTAATTTGGGGTTCTGAAACAATTATGCATGAGCCCTTCTTTGATTTCAATGGTTCTAATATTACCGTTTCACTAATTAAAATGGAATCTCTTGACTGAATGTTCTTCATTGAACTATGCTGAATGTATTTCTAAAATGCTCTGTCCCACCCTGGCTACACTGTAAAAATAATTCTTACATCCTGCCCTTTGGACATGGTGTCTCAGATCCAGACAGTGTTAGTTACACATGTTGACGATGATGATTTGTTTCTTCTGCTTTTGTGCTTGTTGCCCTCAGAAATTCCAGTGTGAGAAAATGTTTTGTTCTAAATTAGTTATGTGTATAGATCTCTGTATTCCTTCTTAGATTGTGAATTTCTGGGAGCCTCAATGTCTGTTTTCTCTATATCTTTCTCTCAGTTTGGTCTTAAAGTTTTTGATTTTGTGTTTTTATGAAGTTCCTATGCATACAAACATGTGTGTCTCTGCGTCTCTATGTGTTTTTCATGCTTTTCCTTTGGCTCTTTTTCTTCTGTTTTGTTGCTGTTCTATTCTGGTTTTTATTTTTGTTTTATCTTATTTTATTTTATTGTTAATCTTTAGATTTTTATTTTCTAAGGAGAGACAGAAAGGTGTAGCTTCAAATAGAAGGGGAGAAGTGGGGGCTGGAGAGATGGCTCCACAGTTAAGAGCACTGGCTCCTCTTCCAGAGGACCTGGGTTCAATTCCGAGAACCCACATGGCAGCTCACAACTGTCTGTAACTCTGGTTCCAGGAGATCCAATACCCTCACACAGACATGCATGCAAGCAAAACACCAACGCATATGAAATAAAAATAAAATATAAAGTTAAGAAAGGGGTAGGTGCTAGAAATCTCAGGAGATGGGGAAGGAGAATCATAATCAGAATATGTCGTATATAAAAAATTAGTTTCAATAAAATAAAAATATGAAAAAGAAAGATTAATGAAAGGAAAAATTAGAAATATGCTTTATGTATTTAGCCACTTTTTCCTAAGACTCACAGTGGTGGGGCATAGTCTCTTACCTCTAAAATGTTAGTATACAGACTCAGCAGTCATTTCACATTGGCTGAATCTGATCCTTCCCTTTCTCAGAAAAAAAAAATTCTATCCTGACAAGAGTAGGCAGTGGGATGACATATAGAAACAAAGGCAAAGTCAGCTAATTACAAATGTTGAGGGTGTACACTGCAGCTTTCTGACATTGTTCTGGTAACTCTTGGATGCTTATGTTGTAATTACCTTCATATTTGGTTTTTGAAGATCATTAAAATGCCTACCCGGAAGGTCACTCATAGATTAGTGTCTCATAGAATGTGGCACATTTACAAAATTCGACACTTTAACATCTAAGAGAGGTGATTGGATTATGCATTTCTTTGTTGTTTCGTATCCTCATTCTATATTTTTTAATTGTGCTGTTACACGAAGAAATTATTCCTTAGCCCACATATTCCTGAGTCATTTGGAGCACAGGTTGCTGACAAACTTTTAGGAGCTCAATCAAAAAAATCCTTTTTTATTATTTTCAATCGTGTGTGTGTGTGTGTGAGAGAGAGAGAGAGAGAGAGAGAGAGAGAGAGAGAGAGAGAGAGAGAGAGAGACAGAGAGAGAGAGAGAGAGAGAGAGAGAGAGAGAGAGAGAGAGAGAGAGAGAGGAGCATGTGCTTGCAGGTGCCTCCAAGGACCAGGAGCATTGAACCTAATCCCAGGAGATGCTGCTCCAGGCTGTGGTCAGCTACCCAGTAAAGGATGCTAGGAATTGAACTCAGATTCTCTCTAAGAGCAGGATGAGCCCTTGACCACTGAGCCATCTCTCCAGTCCCCAGAGAAATCCTTTACATTCCCAAACCACTTTGCATACTGAACTATATTAGCCTTCTTTATCCTTAAATTTTTTTCATGGAAATATCATTTCAGTAGAAATCTGCACAGGTTTTGCTTCATGCTTCCATCACAGCACACTTAGAGAAAGCTTTTACGTTTGGAGAAAATGTTCCAACAGCTGATTCCATGGACACATAACCACAAGACTCACATCTGAGAGTTTGTCAAAGCACTTGAAGCCATAATAATAATAGTCTTCAATGCCAATATTCTTCTATCTGATGGATAAATAAAGACATGTTAAAAGGATAAATAAGTAGATAGATAGATAGATAGATAGATAGATAGATAGATAGATAGATAGATAGATAGATGATGATGATAGATATAGATAGATAGATAGATAGATAGATAGATAGATAGATAGATAGATAGATAGATAGATAGACAGACAGGCAGACAGAGACATAGATAAGGTCTTGTTATGTAGACTTGAACTCACCAGGTAGCTCAGGCTAGCCTTGATTTCCCAATCCTCCTGTTTCAACCTTCTGAGTTCTGGAATTGCAGGCATGATCTACCACACCAGGCCTATACTCATGTTTTAGCTTTGACCTTGGTTCTGTGAAAGGACTATTCAGTGAAAGATGTGAGAAATCATAGGCACATTTCATCATGATCCTATTTTATTTTCAGAGCTTCTTTGTGGATTTGAGATCCTCCACAGGCTGTGAAATAGACAATTCTGTGAAATAAACCTCTCCGGTTTAGGAATCATTGTGAGGGCCTTCCTCCTTTAGAGGGATAGATGTCAGAATGTTCAGTATTGAAGGCTGTGTGGTCTCCTTTGCAGCCATTCCATTTCTGCCACTGTAGTGAGAAAGTAACAGCAGATAGGCTATTAAAAAAAAGTGGGCACAGCTTCATTCCAATAAAACTTTATTTACACAACAGGTGGGAAGCTGAATCTTGGGTTATAGGTTCCCAACCCTAGGGCTTCTTTTCCTATTTAACTTCCAATTTTATTGCACTAGTTTTTCAAATTAGGGACAAATATCTAGATTTGATGTTAATTTGAAGCACTTAAAGTAGCTTAATCTTTTTAGTCACATGAATACACAGCATTAATTTTCTCATGAAGCAATGTGAATGTACCTTTCTACTTCTTTTGTGATGAAGAAATTAAAGTACATGAATTTTTTTTTTTTACTCTTTTGTGTGTAAAGCTAGTGTAGAACTGTTTTGATGATTGCTAAATCAATGAAATTGTTAGAATAAAAGTTCTTAGACTCCTGGTCTTAGAAATGAAAAGTTTAAATATAAGAAACATTACAATACTGCTGAAAATTTTTCAGACCATCTCAAGGTAAACACACCACATGATTAACTTACATTAAATGATACATCTAACTTCTTGGTATCGGTATTTTATCTATCTATAGTCACTGCATAAATCTTTACAATAAGCACAATCAACAACAATGGGTTTTATACTATATGTCATTTTTAATTGAGAAATAATTCAATCATTCAATAATGTCAACAATTTCGGCGAAATGACTGTTAGCGTCAATAGTTATAGAATTCTAATGGTATCTTTCCCATCTGCTCTAATCATATGTAAAGCAGATTTTGCCAGTTTCTTGATGGATTAGCTTTAATATACGAACTGTGCTCTTTAAAAAAAAATGCAGCAGCAGAGCCAGAAAGAAAATGGAACACACACTCACCGAGCTGTGAAATTCAAAGATCTATTTGAGTCCATTAGCTACAAAACATACATCATCCACTAACACACCGGACAGTGAATAGATGCCTCTGTGGAGCACGGCGTATCTAGATGAGGGAATGATGAGCGTTCTAGCAACAGTTGGGTGCTGCAGAGCCCAGCTTAGAGGTTTCCGGGAAGGTAGGCAGTGGTAGTGGGCAAACAATCCTTTCCAAATCTGTTTTCTCCATCTCCAGTAGCCAGTGTAGGGATTTTACAAGATTCTATAAGAAATTTCTCTGTGTTCTTTTTTTCTAACCACAGAGAAAAAGTAATTATTTGACATACTTTTCACTTAGGGGACTTTAATCCATGTGGCTTTTGAATACTTGATATGTATTAAACATATTGTAAATTTTATCTGAATAATGGAGGCAAATAGGAAAGGAAATAAGTAAGCTTCCATATTTAGCAAGAAGCTTAAAGTGGCATTTATGCTGCACAAATTTCAGTGCTTTTGAAGGGAAATGATTCATATCTGACTTCAGTTCTTAAATACCTCACCAATTATTGTCATTAGGTAGAAATGTTTAAGAGATATTTGCAAAGATTAAAAAAAAACTAATTTGAAAATTTCTCAAGGAGTCACACCCACCTGTGATAGGTGTAAGTTTTAAGCTTTCTCAGGAGAAAGCACTACACTACAATTATGATAATGAACAGCAAAGTCTCATCCACATAGCAAAGGGCAGTCAAGGGATGAGATGGGTAAGTGTCCTAATTCCATGTGGGATTTCTTCCATGACCCTCCAGACCCTACTACCACATAGGGAGTGTGTGTATAAAGTGAGACATTAATAGGCAGAACAATAAGTAATTCAAAGAATCCTAAGATAACATGTAATCACTAAAATAAGTTAGGAATCCTGAAGGACCAGATGCCTTCATCCCTTAGAATAACAGTGGTGACAGCTATAATAACCTGGCACCTCTTAGATGCTTGCTCCATGAACTATCTGTACAAAAATTAATCTTACATACTCAAAGTCAGTTCAAAATTTATCTTAGAACTGTGCATTTATACATGTGCTTTTAGACCTGTGCATTGCCTGGGCATGAGAGAACTTTCTATAGTAAGATGTGTGGCCATCCAGCTACTTGGAATTTATCTGTGAAGTTATTACTAGCTTTAAATTTAGGGAGAAACGAAGACTAATCAAAAATATACATGTGATATATACATCATTTAATTTGAAGGAAATTTCTCATTCTGAAATTATGGCCTAACCTGTAAATACTAGGAACCATTCAGTGTTTTATATGAGAAAGATGTTCACATCACAGTTTTTAGGTAAAGCCTAACAAGAAAAGAGTTTTAGAACTGTGCAGATGGCTTGGATAGTTGGTAAAGTACTTACTGTGCAATCATGAAGGCCCAACCTTGGTCCCCAGTACCCACCTACACAGCTGGATGTGGTTTCATGCAGCTCTGACCCTAGTGCTGCGGAAAGACAGGAGGATCCCCAAACTTGCTGGCCAGACTGTCCAGATAAGTCAGCGTGTTCCAGGGTCAGTGAGATTCCCAGTCTCTAAAAGTAAGGTGGTGCCTGATCGACAAACCAGAAAGCTACTCATGACCTACATTTGCACATGTGCACACGCATAACAACACTAATACAAAGTCATACATAACCACAGAGAGACATGCAGGCACACGCACACACACACACACACACACACACAAGCACACATACACACGCTCTATTTTTCACAGAACAACAAAAGAAACATTATTTTGTATAAAATTACAAGAGAAATGAAATTGTAAGCAGTAGATATTGTGAAATTTTTCTTCTTCCTCATTTTCCTATTTAAAAATTTCCCCTACAATAATTTGAGAGCAATTACACTCCAAGTTGAATCTGGGTGTTGTGAGGGAATAACTAGGACCTGTCCTTTCGTGCTTGGCCCATAAGCAGAGCATCGTCTGAGGAACGTGTTCTAAATTTAAAATTACTTACTGAAAGTAAGTTATTTCAAGTGGATGTAGCTAAGCGGACACGAAAAGCACAGACATACCCCATGCCCATTTGACCAGCACTTCCGGCCTGCCACCGCAGCACAGCTTTGAGATAAGAGTGAGTGGGATCCTCTTTCAACATCTGAGTGGAAAGTCATCCAGTTTGAATTCGATGGCTCTCTCCTTACCAGTTCTTTGAATTATGACTCCTATGCATTTCAATCAATCTTCTTAATGGCACCAATCATTTCTGTGGGGTCAGGGTTTTGCCATAACATAGATCAGCTTGGTGTAATACCTTTTCTTTGTTAGTATAGCATAACTAATCAACTACTTCCTTTTAATGTGTGATTGGATTTAGTAAAACCATAGTTCAAAAATGAAGGTCTATTGCTGACCTCCAAATGGGACCTGGGTCTAAGGAGACCCTTTAACACAGCAGCTGAATGAATTCTTTTCTTCACTTTTATGCTGTTTATGCTTTTATCAAGACATGAAATCATTCAAGCAGCGAGCCTATAGTAAAATCCTGAGTGTGTTTGTGGGACAGTGACTGACTTGTGTGCTTCCTAGATCTGCTCTAAAATATTAAAGGAAAACCAGGATGTTCTTTGTGCTGATTTTATATACATGTATGATTTATACAGGAATTTTCACTTTTCCATTTAAAACGTTGTTAAATCAGGACAACTGCTTGCTCCAATTCCATTTAGAATACTGTCACATTATTTCAGTGTTGTCATGAGAATAATAGGCAATCAAGAGTGAAAGTTTTTCAAAATCGTAGTCCTCTAGATGTTACAATTAAACTAATTATAAATCCCGAATAAACAGTTCTTAATCACATGAAACATTTCTGCCACATTATACACACTTTTTGTTAGATGTAAATTGAAAGCCAGTGGAATATGTTTTAAAAATAAATACAGCCACATGCTCCTAAAGCTCTTGCTTAGCCCCCATTAATAAACAGATGCACATCTTGGGGAAGATGTACCCCAAACATCTGCTTTTGATAAAATTGGCATCTTATTTTTCAATTTTGATGCTAACAGTTTGATAACCTAAATAATACTTACTTCTGATTTTTATATGAACAATGTACAGATAAACAATTCTTAAGTGCATTGTTAATGAGCAGAACAGCTTAACAAAATGAGCTGTTTAATCACATAGACAAGATTGGTCAGGGGACAACTAGACAAGGGGAATTATCCAAAGATCCAGATCCTGAAGCACTGGACTCGTGCATAGAATTAGACAGGGTTGATCTCAGGTACTATGGAAGATAGATTTGAGAGAGGCTGGTGAGTGGGATAAAATAAAGAAAATTGATTCTAACAATAGCTTCTAGAAAAAAAATTGGAGGGGGTTAGGGAGAGGGAGAGAGAGAGACAGAATTCTTATGAATGGCAAACTGAAAAATGGAGTCATTATTACCAGGCAAAAGAAATGAGGTTGTCCTTTAGTATGCTTGTGGTATAAAAAGAAGTCAAGCTGGAACTGGAGTCTAGGTTTTCTAAAGCTAGGGTGCAGACTCATGCTCATTATTGCTACCTTCAGGCAAAGAGCTGAAGACGAATGTCCCCTTGGCACCACGTGATATTCTTCAATCACAGAAAGTTTGTTGTATGCAAGATTGGCTTTGTAGCTGTTTCATGAGGCAATGAGCACTATCCCAATTTACCCCTACTTCAGTGACCCCAGTGTGAGAGGCCTAGGCAGCGGTTCTGATACGAACTTTAGTAAAAGAAGGACACCTGTAAACGGTGCTACATCACAGAATTTGGATCCTGTGGCTTCAGGAATCTCAGATGGAACATTCAGTTCTTGGGATTATGAGGAGGTCCTGCTAAGTGTATATCATCTTTCCAGAAAAATGCCTGGGAGGTGTTTCTAAACACCACACACAACCAAAGGAGTCCGGACTGCTAAGGAACAGGACACAGAGCAGGGGGGCATGAATGAAAGAGCAGTTGACAATAATACAAATCATATTTGAGGGTGAAAGACTTTCTCTGACCTATATAAAATATTTTCCTCAATAGTTATGCACTCCTCAAGCTACAAATAATAATCAGTTCCTGATACACATTTTGAATGTATCTCACTACTGGAATGAACTGGGTGACCGTCTTGTAATGATCTTGTCTGAATTCTTATCTTGACGGCCATGTCTACTCATTAAATATATTCGGCAAACGTACAGATGTCACCCCAGGCTCCAAGGGTGTGGGATCCCATTCCTACTGCTCTGTGTCCTGCTCCTTAGAAGTTCGAATCCTTTGGATGTTTGCTGCACTCAGGCAGCAGAGGGCTATCACAGAAACTCCTGTGCACTTAAGTGAACTCAAGCCACATACATACCTGAGCTTCTGCTTGGAGCTTTGGTAGAAAATTAATAAGGAGGTGAGCTGGGGCAAGGGATATTATAGAGTTGTTCCTGGGAGAGGAAACAGGTCTTACAACATCCTTTTCCATAAGGCTACTGCTTGGAGAGGATATCAAATATAAATTTTATCTCTTAATGTCTTCACTGCCATGTGCAAGGGAGGGTTTGTTCTTCCCATGAGGCTGTGCTAGGCAACTCTATCTCTTTTACCTTTCCCTGAGAATGACAAACACTGGAGCCCCATCTCCTCTTGCAGTCTGAGCTGTTATGGCTGCCTAAATGCTTAGTGTCCTCAGTTCTGCTTTTTGTGATTTCATGGACACTGAACAAAAAGACGACAGCCAGACTATTTTATGGGCCTTAAGACTGATACTGCTTCAGATAAAGATGTATTTCGATGTCTGTGAGTCAGTCTCAGTGACAGTATGCTTAGGCTGGGTATAGTGTTACTCAGCTCTAATCCTAGGTCTAGGCAAGCATGGACACGGGGTGACTAAGAATAGCCTGGGCTACATGGTGAACAGGAGACCAGTCTTTGCTACATGGAGTCATAGTGTATCTAAACAAAGTAAAATAAACATACAAATAACATACTAGTAATTTGATAATAGAAGAAGGGATAGAACTGATATGGGCAGGTTAATTATTTAGGGCCAAAGAATTTGTGAAGCATTCCATATTTTCCACAGTAACTGTTCAATAATCCAATAAGTTTCCAAACATATTTTTGATACTGGTAACAAATAAGAAACATGTAGAAAAGTCTGTGCTATTACATACATTCCGAAGCCACCTCAACTTTAATCCTAGGCTCTCAAAATTGTTATAGAGTGTTGGTTAGATGTTGGCATTAGAAAGAGGACTAGCAGGCTATAAAATCTCAAAAGCTCCATCTATACTCTAGACAATAGCCACTCTACATCTCTTTCCTCAAGTTGATTTTTACATGAAGAGTCAATTAGATTTACTATAATTTTTGTTTCTCATCCATTTATCTATGTGCTAGGAGAGTCATTTTATGACTTTTCCCAAACCATGTGTTTTGGAATGATTGTTCCACTTTGATTTTTGCAAAATGAATTTTTTATTTATTAAATGGTATATGTTAAAACAATGTATTCACACTTCTAGGTCAGTCCATCATTGCAGAGAAGTCAAGGTGGAAGGACCTGGAAGCGGCTAGTCTCATCACACCCAGTCAGGGAACAGTCCTGAGAAGAATCAGAAGCTTAATTATGGAACTAGCTATGGGATGGAAGAGAGCCCTGCTCCAGAAGAGAACTGCAAACTTTTGTAGCTGTGACTCCAAGGCTGTCAAATAGCTCAAGCTCACTCTAAGTACAATGAAAACACCCAATACCTGAAAGAAATAATCAAAAGTAGAAACCATAATCTACCAGGGGAAAATTGTGACATCTAGTAAGGAATTATTCCATAATGAAATAGAGAAGACATCAATGCTTCCAAGGGTATAATACCACTACCTGACACTGTACCCAGTGTCCATTTTCCCCTTTCAGTTACAGGACAGGGCTTCTGCCCAGGGCTTCTGCCCCATATCCCTCTGCTTTATCTTCCCTGTCTCTCTTTCTGTACCTTCATCCTAGTTGTCCCATTGATCTCGGGGATTTTGCCATGAGAAGCAAAGTGCATCCATGTTTTTATGGATCCATCTGGAACCTCAGTCGTCTTTTCCAAGGAGTCATGATAAGGAGTACAGCTGAGACAACCTAGGAGCAAAGAAGTGAAGTCTGTGCCTATTCAAATGTGGTTTCTTCTACTGACATCACTGTTTACTGGTAGAGAGCTTAGTTTGTTTGTTTTCTAAGAGAGTATAGTTGATTACAAATTAAAGATCATCCTGTGATGTAACATAGTCTTTAAAGTTTGGAACAAGAAAAATAGCAGCCTCTAAGTGAAAAAAAAAAATCCTATGTACAAGTATTTTTACAAAAAATAAGCAGTAAATGACAGTAGGATTTTGTTTTTGTTTTTGTTTATTTGTTTGTTTTTGCCCAAAACACCTGTGTGGTGGATGGAAAAGAAATGTAAACATATCTTTATTTAAAATATAAAGACAACTTTGTTTTTCTGGAATCAAAAGTTTAAAGTAAACCTCTCAAAGTTAATATTTATTTGTCTAGTCCATGGATAGTGGGCAAAGACAAATTATCAGCTAAACATTTCTCTCTTTAAAAGTGAGAATGATTTACAATCTAAAGCAAAAGTAAAATTCAAATCCAAACAGATGTGGAAATGATGGTAAACACACACACACACACACACACACACACACACACACACAGTTGGGGAGCCTGTTTAGTCTGAATCACTCTACAAACGTTCATAAGAACAGGTAGAATACGCAGAGTTCAAATATAACCCTCATACTGGAGTTCCATCATGTGACACCCATCATTCCTTCCCAAGACATTCCAAATCTAAAAGCCCCAAGATTACTAACCAAACTCGTTGTAAAGTAGTTCATCCCTTAAGGACTTAAATTCATAGATTTTTTTTTCCTTCTGATAAGTGATTTCTCAATAAATAGCTCTGGTCTGAAATGCTAATGAGAGAATGTGAATTGAACTATCAAATACATGTGATAGAAACTGCAACTCCCCGTAGCTCTAGAAAATACTACTTTATAGCTCCCAAGGGTTTCTGAACATGACAACTGACTTTCTCAAGATTGTCAACTCAAACTCCCACTGTAAGTTTGAGAGTGAGATGTCAATATTGTCACAGCTGATGGACTGCCTCTGAGAACACTGATCCTGGCTCCTGAGACATGAAGAATGCAGAGTCAAGAGGATCCATGCAAACACTAGGAAAACCTGAAGTACAGAAGCACAGTAGGGATTGCTTGATTTCTCCCAGATCAGAAGCTACTTCCCATCACTTGAACCTCTGTTGGTCTGTTTCCCTCAGAATATCTTCATAGGAATACTATGCACCTAGGTGACTGCAGACTCAAAGATACTGACAATGTTCTTCTGGTATTAGGAGCCTTGCTGTGTATCTGAGTCTGTCTGGAAGACATTATTTTCTGATTCTTATGCTTTTTCTCATCTAGGATGCTGAACACCTTCTAAATTCTAGGACTTGACTCAATACTTAATACTGTACTTTCCAGAGTAGTAAATTTAAAATAAGGGAAATAAATATATTCCCCAAAATATAAATGCTAAATAAAAGTAGTTTTATTATCATTTATTATTTTTTATTTTTTATTAAGAATAAAAAATTTGAACATACTAATGGCTATAAAGCATTTAAAAATCATCTCATTAGGTATATGATCAGATACAGTTCTGAGATATAATGCATAGAGGTTCGATGTTTCTCCTCAGTTTTGGTATCCAAAACCAAAAATATAACACACACATAGACACACACATTCATCCATGTACACATGCACACATGCAGAGCATGTGTGTGTGTGCATGTGTGTGTGTGTGTGTGTGTGTGTGTGTGTGTGCACGCACACACACGCACGCACGCACATGCACATGGAAACAAAACATTTGTTAGCAAACCGGAACTCACAAGCTTTGTGATATCCACTGTGAATATTCACACATTTTTCTGCTGAAATATTAATGTAATTGCAGAGTGCTCTGTCAGATGGATACAGCATCTAAAAGTAAAATGTTTAAATCGAGAACTCCCAACCCAAACCAAGGAATATGATTTAAGTGATCATTTCTACTAATTAGATTTAGTCTAGGATTGTAAGAATGGTTTAATAATAGAGCATCAATAAACATAAGTCATGTGAAAAGAAAAAAGTATTTGAATAGATGCTGTCAAGATGTTTGATATAATTCTGTTTTCTGCAAATGACTTAAAGCATTACAGTTAAACAAGAATTTACCAAAACATTGTGAGTTAAATAGTATTTACCAAAACCCAAGATAAAGCATTGTCAAATGAAGAAAAGTTGAAAGCTTTTTAATAGCTGAATATCTAACAAGAGATGTTTGTTCTGCCAGCACTGCATCTTGCTTCTTGGTTCTACCAATGCAGTATGTGACACATAGCAAGCAAACACTACAAAGGCAAAGATACAGCAGCACCACATAATCCCATTCCAGGAAATCCTTAGCCATAAAATAAATAAAAATTAAAATTGTTTTGAGATTCACCTCACCCTAGTCAGAACAGCTAATGTCATAAAAAAATTACAGCGCATGCCAGTGAGGATGTGGAGAAAAAGAAACCCTTATATCTTGCTGGTGGGAGATATATATATATCTTGCTGCAAACTTGTGCAGCCACAGTGGAACTCAGAATGGAGTTTCTTCAAAATATATTCATATGTCCCACCCTTACCACTTATACAAAAGGACTTGACATCCTCCCTTAGAAACACATTTGCACAACTCTGTTTATTGCAGCGCTGTTCACAATAACTAAGAAAGAGAACCAGCCTGGAGGTCCATCGATAGATGAATAAAGAAAATAGGGTACACATACCCAACAGAATTGTGTTTAACAATAAAGAAAAACAAAATCGCAGCATTTTGCAGGAAAATGAATGGAACAGGAAACCATTTCGTTACAAGTAAGTCAGGTTCAGAAAAACGACGGACATCTTCACTTGTGTATATCTAGGTATGTGTTTTTTGTGTCTGTGTGTTTAGATCATAAAACTAGAAAGGAGAGCATGAGAGAGAATAGCTTCTTGGAGAAGGAAGAAAAGAGGACAATGAAATACACGTGGGTGGAAGCAGAAAGGGAAAGTATTCTGGGGTGGAAAGGAACCAGCAAGAGTGAGGGAGAGGTGGAGGAGAGGCATCTGTTAGGCTGGAGTCTAATGGCACAAAGGTGTAAGGGTGCCATAACGAAATCCATTGTTTACGTTGTAACTAAGGAAGTAATTTAAAAGTATCAAGAACTACAAAACATCAATAAACACTCGTTTAAACTTTTAGAATATCATCTAATTCCAGTATAATTATCTTCACTAGCATCTATATTACAAAATAAATTATTTAACATGAATTCAATGAAATGTTTTATCTTCTAACCTAAGCTAAAATGAAATTTAGATAAAATCTAAATTCTGAAAAATACTTCAACATCTTTGCATTAACAAAACATCAAAAGCAAAACTAAAAATAGAAACAAACTGGTGACATAACCTTACAGTATTTGCCGCTGATGGGATGAATGAGCTAGGTACATGCAACCCTTTTTAGAGTTAGTATTATCGTGTAGGTTCCACTTCTTAGTTCTCTGGAGAATCAGTGTGATGGCACAGCTAACTGGGAGAGCATTTTGAAACGAATATCTACAGCCCAGCAGGAAAGGCACTTTAGAGACAAAATTTGTTCATGCCCTCTAGAGATGGAAAACTGCTCATTTTAAAATAGAAGTGCATGTATGATTTTATGCACACATGATTTTGTGTTTCACCAAATCAGTAGAAAGCTCAATTTTCTAAGGAGACAAAGGATCTCACGCAGTCCTCTACCCAGATTTCCTCGTCAAGGCAACTGTCCAATTCCAGGAATTTTCCACTATTTGACCAAGGGCTGATCAATTGGTTGATGTGAGTATACAAAATCAACTTGGGGTTTAAACTCTGAGGACTTTGTGAGAGCTCTGGCCTCGACTGCAGAATATCCTCTGCTTAATGTAGCTTTCTTCACTTCCTTAAGATGCATGTAAATTATATATGTATATTACAGGGTAACCCCAAGAGCTCACCACACTGAGCTTTCTACATGCAACAGAGGGTCTCAGGCGAACTAAATCTTAATGCATGTGTTTTGTAAATAAATACAGAAAAAAAATCCAAAAAAAAGATACAAAGTAAAGCTTTTTTAATAGATAATTAAGGGGATGAAAAATAAGATTAAAGAAAAGGATCCTGCTTTATTTACTCCCTTATTGTCCAAATGAAGAAATACAAAGACATTTTATCTTTTTTGAAATTTAAATCACCAAGAAAGTATTCTCACTGGTAGAAATGTAGCATTCCATCCTAACTTCCTGATACTTTCAGCTTTACAAAAAGAAAAAAAAAAAAAAGGCTATTTTTAAAGTTGCTTTTACCCAAGCATTCAGTCTTACCAGGAGGCTCTGGTCCCTGTGGGATTGAGGGGCCTGCAGGGTGCCAGAGTGCTTGCAGGATACCAGTAGCCTGATCAGTGTGCAAGGTTGGGCAGCTTCTTTCTGGAAGACCTCTGTCATACTTGTCTTGGGCTAGTAGGGCCAGGTTACTGTCCATAATAAGACAGACTTCTACCTCCAAAGGCCGTGGTGATGCCCGTGATCAGTGTTCCTACCACACAAGCTCATCTTGATTCCCTCCCTTCCTCCCTTCCTCCCTTCCTCCCTTCCTCCCTTCCTCCCTTCCTCCCTTCCTCCCTTCCTCCCTTCCTCCCTTCCTCCCTTCCTCCCTTCCTCCCTTCCTCCCTTCCTTCCTTCCTCCCTCCCTCCCCCCCTCTCTCTCTCTCTCTCTCTCTCTTTTTCTTTCGGGGGCAGTGCACAGGGATAGGAGAATGGAGCCAGAAGGAATGGGAGAGTGTCATCGAGATACATTGTTTGAAACTCAAATTGATAATAAAAGTATTATTAGAAAAATAAAGCTTTTAAACTCCTCGAAAAAGTAAATCACTGGGCTCTCTAAAATGGGCATATTCTGTACTTTTAACTTTTTTTTTTAACTGACAAAGAATGCGATTGGTGAATTATTGTTGCTTGCTCTTTCTAACATATTTTGACTCCTAAGGTTACTAGAATTTTTGCCCAGCATTATTTGACAGCTGAAATTGCACAAATCCTATTCCACTAGAGAGCTAATAGCTTTACCTTGTATGTCGTTAGCACCATCCATATAAGGAAATAGAAAATATGAGGTGTGGATTTTCAAAATATGATAAACCAAGAATACTGTTAGATGCAACACAAGGTGTGACTTCAGGCCACGCATATTCTTATTAGAATAAACATGCCTCTGTTTTATTTTTCCGAAATAATCAGCATTATGTGCTTTGAGTTGACATCTTTCAAATTATTTTATCAAGTTAGAAAATATAAACCTTAGTTGAAGTATGTTTTAACTATCATGCTATTATAATGAAATATATGACACAGAGACCATAATAGGCAGCTAAGCGTATTTATATTCAAGAATATTGTAGTTGGGGTTGAAAAATTATTTGTTTATATATATGGACCCTTAATACTTTAAAACATAATTTTTGATACTTACATAGATAGATACATCTCAAAGAACTATAAAGGCACATAAAATCACCCCTGAATATTTTAAAGTTAAAAATATTAGTGTATTCACTTAAATATAAATTATTTTAAGCACATGTTAGTTATGATCACAATACTTAGATTATAGTGAATAGCTTTGATCCCAGTAATGTTGGAAAGTGTCTTTCTCCTGCTTTGCATTCAGACAACTACTTTCATTTAAATATGCTCTAAATTTACCTTTCTTGTTTCTTTCTTCTTTCTTTCTTTCTTTCTTTCTTTCTTTCTTTCTTTCTTTCTTTCTTTCTTTCTTTCTTTCTTCTTAAAAAGGTGACAGGGAAACAATGTGTGTTTATTTAAATATATAGAGAGATGGTGCCAGGCTTTTTATTTTAATTTTATTTTTTATTTGTTTCCTTCCTACAAGTTTTGCTGATATATCATATCTTCCAGTTTTATGGGGTTTTTTTTTAATTTCCTTTCCCTTTTTTCCTTTTTATTGAAAATAGATTCTTTGCTTATACACTATATCCTGGTTACAGTTTCCCCTTCCTCTACTCCTCCCACTTCTTCCTCCCCTCCCTTCCCTCCCTCCCCTCCTTCCTCTCCCATCCAGATCCACTGCCTTTCTACCTCTCTTTAGAAAAGATGGTTTTTGGTTTATCTTATTATATTTTATTTGTTATGTTTTATTGTTAGCCCCTAAAAGTACCTTTCAGAGTACTAGGAAGATTGCATTGCCTACCTACAGCTAGAGAAAGACCAATAAGCTTCTATTCTTTTTTAAAACAGAGAATGGGTCCCCAGGATGTGTTGAGTACCAAAAGAGGCATAAATTTCTATGACAGTAGTAATTATTGAAACTCCATAAATTACTTAAATACATGAAATAATGAAGTTTAAGAATTGTTCTAAAATCTTAAAATGGTGACTGAGTGAATAGACATAAATTCCTTCCTATAAGAAGCAACAGCTATGTTTTCACGTGCGAATGGGGTGACATAAAACATCAGAACTGAAATGTGTAAGATTCTAGGATGGTTAGCCTGTTCCTTTACAGACATGGAGAGCACTGCTCTAAGGCACTGAAATTAGAATCTGTGAAGAGTGCACTGTGTGCACAGTTCCTGCATGAAAGTCTAAGGTGCTTCAAAGCCAGTACCTTCATTCAACATCAAAAGTAAATAAAATGATAAGTGACTGTTTTTGTGGTGTTAAATCAAGAGATCAGACGCATTGGTGCACGGAACTTTTCTGAGTGAGAGAGACTTTTCCCTTAACTGGCAAATTCCTAGTTCCATATGGCTTTCTTAAGGCTTCACTGTAGTCAAATGTTTGGGCAGTATCATCAGGCAACCTGGGTCTGAATACAAACACCGACATTCGGTACATATGGAGCTGTGGAGAGTTATTTATCTCTATGGATCTTGGATATTTTGTGTATTAAAAGAGAATAAAGGGTCACACCAACCTTAGGGTGCTGAGCAGCATCTGGATTGTGTGCTAGTAGTGACTACTCAGCAAATGGGAGCCATAGACTTTAGGTACAGAGAAGACTGAATCTGTACTCACTGCTCTCTACAGTTGGCAATTTCCCTCCCAACTCACTGTTAAATAACAGATAGATAGGTGATAGATAGACGGATACATAGATGATAGATAGATAAAGATAGAGGTAGATGATAGAGATAGGTGATGAATAGTAGGTAGATAGATCGATAGATAGATAGATAGGTAGATGGTAGCATGCATGTAAGAAGCAACTCAATTTACCTTTATTAGTATTAATATTAAAACCATGTAGTACCTTCATGCTTTCTAAATTAACTCCAGAAGTTGAGTGCAGTGTTAGGCACCTATAACTCCAGGACTCTGGAAAGAGAGCTGGGGGACAAAGAGTTCAAGACCAACTGGGGCATGTAGACTGACTCAAAAGATCCAAACCAAACAGAATAGGTTGAGAACATAAAATAAAACACTGCCGATACAAGTTTTAAAGTATTATGTGATAAAACTCCTAACATGCTCAAAATATCTATGATCAACGAATTTTTTTACATCAGCTTATGCATGTCTGTGTAAACATAACATAATATCTGTCAAATGCTATTTTATTATGACAATTTGTTCAAATAAAAGTTTTAAATTACATAATGGCAAAATCAAATCTTAAATCATCTTTTTTGGCTTAAAAGAAACTTTTGTACATGATTTATTCTCTTTTTTTAAACAATCCAAATGTTGGGCTCCATTGTCATCTATTAATGAATGACTTGTCTTAGAGAACAAGCTTCAGAAGGAGGAAGCCACACCTTGGGCACCCAGTGCTAATGATTAACAATACACAGTTATAAACTATGTGACGTAGTCTAACCACACTTGTTCTTACAGCCTTTGCAATTCCAATCCAGCTCCCAAGGCAAAGGAAGTGCTACTTCTATCGACATCAGTCAGGGGACAACTCTAGCACTCCTAATCTTCGATATGACTGCGGGGGACTTTTTATACATGTCTGCCCCAAGAAAAAACTGGAGTCCAGAATTCATTCCTTGGATTTGAAACTTAGCACTTTTATCATAAATTAATGTAAATGAATTAAGACTCCTGCAATTCCAAAACTGGAGTTTGGCACTGAGAAAATGAATGTCATCTCTCTTGTGTTTGGTAATGTAATTTCTTCTTAATAGTCTTTACTCAGTGTATGCCAAGGCAATTATTCTTGTTGTCACCACTCAGCTGCATATGACAAGAAAGCTGCAGTTCCTTATGTAGAACCAGATAATCCTAAATTTAGAAATAGAGGGTCTATGACCACCAAGACAATTATGTGTTTTCTAGATATCACTAGTTCTGACAACTAATTTATTGCTAAAGTACCACAAAAGGTTGTATTTATATATTTGTGCATATGTATATATATGCATATGGATAAATGTGTTTGTAACAGTAACAATTAAGTAAAAAGAAGCTATCAATTTGAGAGTGGGGGAAGATGGAAGGAGAGGACTTGAGAAGGCGGGAAGAAGGAAAGGGAAGGATGAAAGTGATGTAATTGAATTTTAATTAAAACTATATTTAAAGTGGAAAATATAAAAGGAAGAAGCCAGGTTTAAAAGTAAGAATCAAGTCGTAAGATTTGAGGAACAATACCACAAATATCTATGTTAACTTACCAAGAAGAAATTTTAATATTGTCACCAAAAAGGTAGAAATAAGAATTTCAGGTGGGCGCTGGTGGTGCACACCTTTAGTCCCAGCAATTGGGAGGCAGAGGCAGGCAAATCTCTGTAAGTTCAAGGCCAACCTGGTCTACAGAGTGAGTGCCAGAACAGCCAGAGTTACAACAGAGAGAGACCCTGTCTCCAAAAAAAAATCTATCTTCTAAAAAACTGTAAGTCAGTCACATAAAACTCAAAAGCAAAAACAAAACAAAATACTTTATAATATAGTTTCTGATCACATAGACTATTGTACAGTCTCTAGAGGGTACACTGCAAGGTTACTCAACTATTTTTGAAGTTCACTAGAAGTTATCAAAATGTACTTATGACTAAAAATATTTTTTCACAAACATTTTTTGGGGGGGGTTAAAATAGCAAAGTTTACCATGACTGGTATGAGTACTTTTTCAGATTGTGGTGTCAATTAGAGAATAGAAATATCAGCGATGCAGGCTCCTTTTCTCTGAAATTACACCAAACATTTCAAAAATATTATATTTTTATCATTCTTATTGTCTCTTCTTCAGGCAAGATAAGGAAGCTGGAGATACGTGGTAATGAAAAGTGACTTTCTCTAAGTAAACATCTAGGCTATTCAACCCAATGGATTTTCCTGGCCAAAATTAATAATGGTATCTGTAATAATGATCTTGGAAAATAGGCTACAACCTTTTTTCTCTACGAGCTCTATTAAGCTAGGGAAATAGGAAAACATCCACATCCATCATTTCTGATTACATTATTTGAAAGTCTATTTCAAAGAAAGAAATATATGTAGGAAAGGACTTGGTTGCTTATTATTACATTAGAAACACTGCAGATTAATCTTAAAGAGCTATGCTATAAAGATTTGAGTCAAAATGTTCACATTTTACAATTTTTATTATAATTTAAAAATGTGTCTCTGTTACGGTTGTTTGGGAATGGCTCAAACAGGCCATGTATTGGATGCTTATTTCACGGTTGGTGGAACTGTTTGGGAAGGATTAGAAGGTGTGGCATTGTTGGAGGAGGTGTGTCACTAGAGGTGGGCATTAAGATTTCAAAAGCCCACACCACTCCCAGTATCTGTTTATCTGTCTCTGACTGTCTGTCCATCTGTTTGTCCATCTGTTTATCTGTTTCTATCTTTAACTCTCTGACTCCTGCTTGCAGATCAGGTACAAGTTCTTAGCTACTTGTTGCTTGAAACCATCCACAGGACCCTAGAAGGGGAGGTGGGGGTGGGGGGGTGAACCAGGACACAGGCTCCCAGAGCCAGGTGAACGGCAAAAGGCAGAATCAGTTTATTGTAAGAAGGGGAAGCCTCTTATACCCTCCACCCTGCTCAGGGTCCCATTGGCTGCCAGACTGCAGCTGCTGCTCCCTGGGTGGGTTTGGGTAGGTCTGTCTCTGGGCATGCCCAGGCAGGTCTGTCTCTGAGTATGTCCACATGGGTCTCAGACCTTGCTCTCCTACAGCTACTGATACAGCATCATACCTGCCAGCTTTCCTGCTGTCACACTCCTTTCCAAAGTGCTCATGGACTTAGCCTCTGAAACTGTAAGCTATTTCTACGTTGCCTTGGTCATGGTGTCTCTTCACAGCAACAGAAAAGCAAGGCATTCATCAATGCCCTTTTTAAGTTACAATTGCTCCCTACTGTAGACTATACTTGGCAGTATTGATTGTAGGCCGCTACACCAATCATTAATGCCAAAAGGAGGTGGGTTAATTTACCTTTTTAAACTGACCATCTAGGGCATTGCGAGCTTTTCTAGGGGAAAAGTTTCCTTTCCGAAATGAAAATATTTGACATTCAAGAGAGTATTGTTGAGAAGTAAAGAGGAAAGCCCAGGGCAGAGAAAAGTAATAAAAGTATTTCAGCAGGGTCATAGCCACAATGTGATGATGGGACCAGGGAGGTTTCATCCATAGCTCACTGTTCAGAGAAATAACATAGCATCACTTCCTGTATGGACTTCCTTATTAAAAGACTGTGCTGTCATGGTCTTGAGTAGCAGCAGCTTACCAGGTTGTGCTGGCTGCAGCACCTCCGTGAGGTTACATATGTGCCTGTCACTGATTTGGAAGTCAGGCCATGTATGTTCACCTCAGTCACCTCTTACAGTTCAACAATGCTTGCTAGTTCTGAGTGGTATGTCTAGAGCAATTCTGTGTCCCTGCTTGTCCAGAGTAGTCCCAGTGTGTGGCAACATGCCATATGATTAACAACTCCCCCCTGGTATAGATAATAAAATGATCTTGTCTTTCTAATTGGAGTACACATTTACTTTTACGGTCAGTCTATAAATTCCACAAATCAGTCAGAAAAGTGATCATGGTATTTACTTAACTAATGAAAGAATTAAGGTCTGGAAGTCTCCAGTTTCTGAGTGAGTATAGAATCTGAACTCCAGCCACTAGCTCTGACCACCGTTTTTTCCTTTATTGAAAATATTTTTTTTCTCACATACTATATCCTGATTTTGATTTTCCCTCTCTCTACTCCTCTCAGTTCTTCCCCACCTCCCCTCTCATTCAGATCCACCTCCTTTCTTTCTCTCATTAGAAAACAAATAAGTTTCTAAGGGATAATAAAAAAAATTAAATTAAATTAAATTAAAGCTAACACATTGGAATTAGACAAAATAAACAGAAGGAAAAGAGCCCAATAAAAGGCACAAGAAACAGAAACCTATTCATTCACACAGCTCATGAGCACACATCCCCCCCCAATACTAAACTAAAAGCCATAATCTATACACAAAGGATTTGTAGGGTAAAAAAAGATAAGAAGAATACAAATAAAAATAAAAAATAAGATAATTTTAAAAAAATAGGTAAGTCTTGACATGACAGTATGAGACAAGGAATCTCCAAAGATGCTGTTGTATTCATTTCCTTTGGCCATCTACTGCTGGGCCTGCAGGCTACCCCTAAGAGTAATTAGTATCTCCAGTGAGATCCCCTTGGAGGAAACTAAATTTCCAATTGCAAGTGGTTATCATTAGAAATTGCTTCTGGATTAGGGATGCAGGCATATGTCCACTTCTTCTTTCAGCTCTAGGACCCATCTAGTGCAGACCCCTGCAGGCCCTGTGCATGCTGCCTCAGTCTCTGTGAGTTGTTATCATACATTTAATCTTGTTGATTAAGGGGCCTTGTTTTCTTGGAGTCCTTCATCCACTCTGATTCTTACACTCTGTCTGCCAATCCATCCATAACTATCTATTATATTCCCTTTCCCTTGTACTCCACTCACCCATTTCCCTTACCTATACCTAACCCTAACCTCGGTGGTTCTACAAATTGTAGCTTGGTTATAATTTACTTACTAGCTAATACCCACATGTAAGTGAATATGTACTATATTTTTTTCTGGGTCTGGATTACCTCCCTCAGGATGAGTTTTTTAGTTCTATCTACTTGTCTGTAAATTTCATGATGACATTTTTTAACAGCTAATTCATACTCCATTGTATAAATGTACCACATTTTCTTTATCTAGGTTGTATAATTTCTGATTACCATGAATAGTGCAGCAATGAACACGGTTGAGCAAATGTTCCTGTGGTAGGATGAAGCAGCCTTTGGGTGTATGCCCCAAGAGTGGTATAGCTGGATCTTGAGATAGATCAAGTTCCATCTTCCTGAGGAACTGCACTGCTGGCTCCTTTTTAAAAAATCTTTCCTCATAGCATACTGACTTCACAGAATAGGTCATAGAGTGTTTTAGGAACTACCTCTGGTTAAAAGCGTCATTCTTCTGTCATCCTATCCTATTCTTTCGTATGTTCACTATATATTGTGTTAATGCACATGGATTAGATTGTCCAGGGTTTGTATTGGTTGATTGCAAGGGATAAGAGGATGGGTGGTTGCATCTGGTGTGTCGTGTTGATTATTGATCATGTTATAATGGTCAGAAAAATTTCTAAAACTATCCACCTCTTTGCTCAGTCTTGGATGAGATAACCCTTCAAAAAGACTGTATCTAACTTCAGAATTTCACAGTGCTGTAAAGAAGACCCAAGGACTCACAGATCTCCAGGCTACTACGCTGGTTCTTGAGCCCCCCAGGTACCCGGTTTCTGGATATAGAAAGTAGGAAATGTACTAATCCTACCATCCTTGGTCCATTCCAATTATGACACAGATAGTAACACTGGACAATTTCAAATGCAGAATTAGCTCCCAAGTAGTTTCCCCAAATAATTTCTTACAAGGAACTAGAGTTAATTTTGTCCAGTTGATTAGATCTTGGGAGGACTAGAAAAATCAATGAAGTGTACCAGTAGGTATATGTGAGAGGTTACCAGAAACCAGTCAGTCATCAGACTCTGACCTAATGATCAAACAGTTGAATCCTCTGACAGACTTAAAATACCAATAGTACTGGAAGGTGATGGGACTTTCTTGTAGGTTAGAGGAAATAGGTCACTGGGGCATTGTTCTTGGGAGTTATAACCTGCATTAGCTTCTTCCTGTTACTTTTCCAGTCTCTACTTAATGTGCCTTAGCTGAAGAAGCTCACTGTCACACACACAATCATCATCACTATCTCTAACACTCCCATGATTTCTGACCAAGAGCATGAGGTCAAGAAACAAAGGGCTGGACTCAATCAAACTGTGAACAAATGTAAGTCATTCCTGTCTTCAGTTGCTTTGTGTGTGTGTGTTCATTTGGTCACAAAGACAATGAAGCTAACATATGTGGTGAGAATTGTCATAGGATCCTTATTTTTGTTTTGAGAGAGGGTTTCACTACATAACCCTGACTAGCCTGGACCTAATTATGTAGTTCAGGCTAGACAGACTCACGACTATCAGTCAGCCTCTGTCTCCCAAGTGCTGGGTTTAAAGGTTTGTGGCACCATGCTCTACTTGATCATAGGATCTTTCCTCCTCCCTATATTTTGTCTTTTCTCTTTCAGTAATAAAATTTGGAGTTCTTGCTATTATGGTTTAAAACAATTTGCAATAGAAAAGCAAATGTTAAACAATAATCCAATTACCATGAATTTGCCTAGGAGGAGATAATTTTTAAATTTACTGATATTTTACATTTGATATTATTTCACAATTTACAATAATTTCCAAAATAATAGCATAGCATAAAAGAAGAAAGAGTAATAAAATAATTTATTATGAAACAAGTAGATGCATTTGAAAAGGAAAAAGCATTTAATTACATCTTAGTGTATTTGCCATGATTCATGATGGCTATTTACACCAAATGATTTTTTAAATATTAAATATTAAATCCATTTAAATGCAATAAGTTGTGTGGAGAATTTTCATCTTTATTTCAGAGTCATGATACTTTAAAATTCATCATTAGAGCTAATAAGAAATTATATTGAAACCATTCTGTATATTTAAATGAAGCATAAATCAATTATTGAAGCAAGGAATTTTTTCATCATTATAATGATTATCAGAATAAATTTAGTTCTTCAATGCTGCCTAATGATGTCTTCAATAACAAATAATTTGCATAAACTTAATTTTTGCTAGGAACTCTTTAAATGTGCTTATAATGCCTTTTTTCCTCAACTATACCCTCTTAAAGAATTCTCCTGCAGCATCAGAATGCACTAGATGCCAGATCCCATTACTGTCCAAACCCTGAAAATGAAAAAATTAGATTCAGAATCAATACACTGTACTATCCATTTAACATCTGGTACAGCAAACACTAACAACGTTCATGAAAGAGTAACAGACTCACAAAGGTCACGCTGGTTAAAAAAAAAAAAGTCAATACAACAAAACAGATTTTGCATGTTATTACTCACTTTCTCTGTGTGATCCACTTTCTACTTCTGGAAGAAAAGCCTTCAGAATTCTTTTGGAATTTGCATGAAAACTCCTTCAATCAGATGTGAAGCACAGACTTTGGCGAGTGGTAACACACACTTTGAGCTCCTTGGTTCCTATAGAGAATAAACAAGGACAAAAATGGCAATGTAAAAGCCCCTGAATGTTTCAATGATTGCATCCTTCTGTAAGTTAGCGGAGCTGTGCAATCAGCACCATTTTAGTACCAGCAAGGTTAAGTACATATCGTGCACTGAAATTTCGTGAAGAACTTTTCACATGCTTTATCTCACTCAGTCTTCTACATAATCTTGCTCAGTTTTCTTCTAACACTGCATAAGTGTGTCATAGTTTCATCTGAAGATGCCTCTGGCTTCCTGAATTGACAAAAACAAAAAATGAAATGATTCTGGATTGTCATTACCCACCCACCATGTAAGCTGTTTAACCAATAGAAACATAATCTTAAAATGTTCTGAATTTTGTTGTACATGTAAAATTTTTCAAGACACCATAGTGATGAATATAACTGTATGTGTCTATGGCTTCTCAGTTCAGGCTTTCTAAAATAACACAAGGGCGTCTTATGTCAGAAGGTGATGTGATCAGCTTAGGGGCTAAAATCACTGCTGCCTGTGCAGGTGGCTTCATAGAATTTTGATGTTCAGAAAAAAAGTTGATGAGTTAAGCAATGAACTATTGTTATTAGCTAAAATACTGATGCCCATTTGATTGGTGGCCAGATAGGGTGATGAGTAGAGTTTAAATTATATTCTACTATTTCCATGGATATATATTTTCCTGAATGAATGACAGGGGAGAATCAACAAACCTTGGTAAATTTTCTTACTCAGAGCCCACCAACTGCACCAATGTCATACTAGGTATGACACTAGAACTTTTTTCTCTTGGACATTGAAAACCATACAATTCATTCAAAATCAAACTCAAGAACAAGACAATTAAATTGCAGCATAAATGTGGGACATGTGTGTGTGCTGGTGCCATATTGCTTAGAGTTGTTATGGTTTAGAATTATTGCTTTTATTGGCTTTCGTATGTAAAGACAAAAAAAAAACCTTTTCGAACATATAAAGAAGATTATACAACTCATATGCTCCCCAATGCAGTCTTTTAGTAAACATTAGGGAATAGAGGTGCATTTATATTGTTGGAGATAAACTGGGTTACCACCAAAGAGAATAGTACGTATTAAATAGAACTCTGTTAATCTCTGTTTTTTTTCTACTTTTGCTAACTGCTGGGAGGTTCATGGTTACACTGTCATAAAATTCTAGCGATTTGCTTAAATGTACTTAGTTATGTCTTAGATGCATTATAGTTCACTCAGGTAACAACATGTTATAAGGGTAAAGGTAAATTTCATAAGGAAGCTAAGTAGTCAGAGACACTCATCAGTTATTATTGGTTGCCATGTTCTTCTTTCTCTGATGTAGAGCTGACAAAGTTAACTCTAGCATTCTCAGAGTTTGGTGGTCTTACAGAGCAGTATGGGAATTCATATTTCCGTACTTCCATATTTTAAGCCCTTTAGAAGCTCACAACTTTTCCCTTGGTATTTCATATTTGCTTCCCTTTCAAGTCGTCAGCACTGGGAGGCCTATCTTTTATGTAGACCAACACTTGTCTAAGTTCCTGGGTCATCGTTTGTTCTCATGAAATATAACACAAACATGAGACTATCTTCTATTGTTTTCCTATAGGGTGTATCCTTGGTTTCTTTTTCTATGTGAATAGTGTGTTATCTCCCACAAAGACTCTTGTTGTCTTTAAAATGCCCTCCTCAAAGTGGGCACAATGTCCCATCCTTAGCCAAGAAGCTATTCGCAAGTGACAGCTTCTGGAAGAGGGAAAATCAGTTTTCTTCAATGGAATGACACTGAATATATCAACCACACTCCAGAGCAGGCTCCCTGGTTAGGAGTAGTTTGCCATCATAAAAGAGAATTCATGGTGTGTTTGTCTGTGTGTGTGTGTGTGTGTGTGTGTGTGTGTGTGTGTGTGTGTGTTTTAAAAGAGAGAAAGAATGTGAAGTTAGGTAGATTGGGAGGGAGGATGAGCTAGAGAGTGTTTGGAGAGAGGAAAAATATGATCAAAATATATTCTGTGCAATTCTCAAGGAGTAAATAAACACAATAACTAAGCTCTCCTTACCTTGAGCTTATTTGCTGCCTTACTTCAGCTCTCTACTCTCTGCTTTGTCTCCATGCCATTGTCAATCAGGAAGAGGGTGTTAGGAATTTATAAACTTACTTATCATATATATACAAAAGCCCATCCCGATGTGATGAAACCACTATTGATAATGGTTTCACAAAAGCTCCCAAGAGTTAATTCCCCTTCCCTCCTGAATGTGAGGAATGCCAGTTAGTCCTGACTTCAAAATTGATGACCCCATTGCTTGCTGACGAGCTATCAGTTTGGCAACTTACTGCAGTTCTAAGAGCTTAATGAGCTAATGTACCTGAAAGCGTGTGCATTAGTGTCTGACACATCACTGGTTCTCTTCTTTCTCAGCTGTAGAAACGCCACCTTTACCATTCTCTCAGAAACCTGTCAAAATTTATAATATCAGCTGGGAGTTGAATAGCAGAAAACTAACACCAAATGAAACCATGTGAAGACAATCTCTAAAATTTCCATGCAGAGTTGCTAAACATCTACTTTTTTAAAGATCAGGTAAGGATGAATGTTTTATTGCCATCTATTGATTATGACTTCACCCAGAAGCAAGTCTGTAGATCAGGCATTGCATTTAGCTTGTGGCACTGGACTTCAATACTATGCTATGGTGATTCAACAGAGATGTTGGCCTTAAAGACAGATTTTGTGATGTTCTGTAAATATTATTCACTGTCTAGCCAGACATTTTAAAAAGGCTTCTATTTTCCAAGGTTTTGATAACTGCTAGGAACCACATTGATAAAGTTTCCTATTTACCAAGCATCATAACATATATTTATCTGTTCTAAATTTCATCTTTTAAATTAGTACTTATATCATCAAAACCTTTCTTGTAGTTGTACTGTTTCAGGCATGCCTGTATTTCCCAAACCGATTATACTTTACACATCAACTCTGTTACCAGTGTTAGCCAGAACCTTCGGAAGTCTATCCCCATCAGGATATCAGTAAAAATAATAAAAATATAGCCAGTGTGGTTATTCTCTTCCAAATTCCCAACTCTCGGGAGGGTAAAGCAAGATCTTAAGTTATGAATGAGACTTGGCTGTGCACTGAGATTTGATATTTAAACAAAATAGCATAAGGGATAATAAGAAGACTTGGTTAATAAAATACCTGTCCCACAAGTATAAGGGAATGAGTTACAATCTCTAGAATCAAAGTGAAAAGACAGATAGGGCTGAGACATGAGGATCTCTGATCCTGATTAGACAGATTGTCTTGGACTATCTCAGTCTGTGAGCACTAGGTTCAGTGGATGACCGATTCTTGAAAAATGAGGTGGTAAGAAACAGAAAAATACTGCACACTGGCCTCTGATCTCCACATGTACACATACTATGCACAAGTCTGCATACACACGCACACACACACTCACACACACCCCACATCACATCACATCACATCACATATATTGAAGGAGTTTAAAATACGACAATCTAAATAGACAACAGTCTTCATACTTCCAACCCCACTGGCATTATGGCAAGTCTAGAATCTCACTTATATGAAGATTATGTAATTGATGTCCTTCAGTCAGTTGAAAAATGGAAATTGCTGGTAAGAATGAATTTTGTCTCCTGGCCAATTTCACTGTAAACCCAAGTATGATAGCGACTTGTTGTTTAAGATTATATAGAAAAAACAACAATATTTTGCTAGTAGTTGTACCAAAACTTGATCGTCTGTGTGTGATGAGAAGTCTCTTGAGTACACTGAGCAGAAAGCTAGACACACAATACAGACAGCAAACACACTCTGTCTTTCTCCTCATCCCCATACTTGTTACAATAAATGCATTTTTTTTTACCTCGTCATTCAACCTCTCTTTTACTTCTACTTATTCTCTGGGCTTAAATTAAGGTCTCCTCCATTAGCTGGATGGCTTACTCCTGATAACAGAGGTGTTCCATTAGCAACACTTTGTATCATTTGTTCCCATGGGGACACCGCTTACAAACAGAGTGAACTTCGACACCCAAGTTACCAAATAATCATCACAGTATATAATATAAATCAAAGAAAATATGAACTTCCCTTTCTGATAGACAACAGCAGAAGAAGGAAGAGATTAAAAGACAAGTGTGAAAGAAACCCACTCTTATTGTCATTTCTATGAGTTTAAATAGGGATGGTATTTATCCAAAGCATTTAGAAATCCTGATAAGATATCCTTTCAGTTACCATGTTCAAATAGAAGTGATTGCTGTCGTCCACAGCATACAATCATTCATTATCTTTGCAGTAACCAGAGATACAAATTTCCTTGAGCCCACTGCATAGAAGGGGAAAGTAAAACATTCAGAACTGCCCTGGGGCAGTCTCAGGTCCATTGTTACTTAGCGAAATTCACTATCACAGCTCTCTGGCTTATAAAATAAATGCTCAGGACAAGGCTTCTTTAGTGTAGCATATATCATATCACACTGTTTTGACAGAAGAGGAAACATATCTAAATTAAATCATCGCCACAGTCAAACCTAGCAGAAATGCTTTGTCAGCAATGACAAAGTTTTCGTATTTTAGTTATAAACTCAGAATTTTGAGCTGCAAAGAAACCTACAGATAATGAAGTTCACAGCCTCCTTTCTGACTGTCGGAAACCAATTCCAAAGCATTGATGCAAACTCCCCAGAGTGCCACTGATGATCCCTGCCCACACTGCGGGGGCCGAGCCAGGTCTCCCTACTTCAGATTTCTTGCTGATCTCCATCCCACTCATCTTATAGTCCTAAAAATGTTTACAGATAAAATTAAATTTAGGCCCTGGAAAGCCAAAAGTTACTTATGGCCATCACTAATCCACATGTAGTCTCTTTGATGGAACGTTCTCTTTCATTCTTTGAGCTTGAATGTGCCTCTTCTGAAGATGGCCACTCTTCCTTTCTGTCTCTCATCTGAACTCCTCACATGTCAGTTTTGGCATCAGTTTGTTATTTATTCTCCTTTCTCTGGTCCCTAACAGCAGTTGACAGTGTGGTCATTGACTGCACAGCTGTTTCCCCTACCAGAGAGAGGGTAAGTTTCGAGAATAAGCCAAAATTAGTTAAAACTCCCTAAACTACAAATAAAGGAAGAATATATGAATTATGCTCAGCAGAAAAGGCTTTGATTTGTCCTGTGTCCACAAGGTAGCCAGGAATATGGCCCATTCTCAGGAAGGGTCAAGTGCAAGACTGACGGGGACAGGGAACTCTGAAGCCCTGCTTTTCTCTCTTGTCTTCACTGCACTGTCTGCACCTGCTTTGCTTTTTGCTGTCACCATGGAGCAGCTGTCTCTATTTCTCAGTCCACAGAGTTGAAAATAGACACCATTGGTAACTCTCCAGTTGATGTAATCCCTACTCAAGAGAGTACACAAGCTAGAATTGAAATATCTTGGTCTTGAATGCAATCCCCAGGAGAGCTTGGCCAAGTCTGGGCAGATGTTCACTCCTCTGTCAATCAACTGTGACCAGGGGATGTTATTGTATTTAACATGGCTAATGTTAATGTAACTCTGAATAGCAGAAGCGCTCTCCCTAGAAACAAAAGCTAACAGACTAAGCAGAACAGTGCTCTGTTTTGACTAGGGTCATATTCATGGTTGAATTTGGTCTTCCTCTAAATGACAGGTACTAGCATTTTAATAAGCTGGTACTTGGGGCCATGCTAGACTACATTTTTTGTATTATTTTTTCCACACAATATATTTTGATGATGTTACCCCCTCCCCAAGCTCCTCCCAGATCTTCACTATCTCTCCATCCACCCAATTTTATGACCCCTCAAAAGAATGAAAATGCAAGCAAACAAAAAACTCAATAGCAGGTACACATGTGTGCGTGTGCGCACACGCACACACACACACACACACACACACACACACACACGTATATCATAATGAAACAAAAAGTCATTATACACAAAAAACAAAAAAACATGAAGTTCATTTTGTGTTGGCCAGCTACTCCTGGACATGGAGCCTGTTCTAGACTGTAGTTGATATAACCAGTGATACTCCATTGGAGAAAACTGGTTTTCCATCTGGCAGCAGGTTTTAATTGAAATGTTTTCTTGGTTAGGAATAGAAGCCCTTGTCTGCTTCCCCCCTCTCAGTGCTGGGATCCCGTCTGCTTTAAACCCAAGTAGAGATACTTGCTCACCCATGTTAATTTCTATTTTATTCATAATATTCCGAAATTGTAAACAGCTTAGATGTTCACCAACTGATGAATGGATAATGAAAGTGTGGTATATAAACACAATGGAAAATGACTCCGCTGTTAAGAAAAATAAATTATGAGACTTGAAGATCAGTGCCTGTTCAACCTTTATCCAAGAAACTTCAAGTAGATGGGAATTAACACAGAGACCCAGAGCAGTCTGGACATTGTGCAGAGTGAGAAACTGAAGTACTCAACAAAACTATGATTTCCTGTCAACCTTTCTTCAACCAATGAGCACAGTTCTTTCCATTTACTTGTCTACCATTCCATTGGTCCTTAAAGAGCCAGGTAGCAGTTTTTTTCTTATGTTGTCACCACAATAAATAATTGAAATTACACATTTATTTAAGGCCTGTGCTATTTCTATTGTTCTGAATTTTTCTCACGTGTTCTATACTGTGGTCGGTGACAAAGCGTGTGACAAAAATTTAACAAATTGGAAAAACAAATGTCTTTATGATTAATATATTGAATTTGCAAATGTGTGATACTCTGCATAGAAGAAAATAAATTATGGATATTAGAAATGGGCGTGATGTAAATGTATTCACTTTAACACATTTCATTAACATATTTAAGTGCAGGTTGCTCTGAGCTATTACCACACACATATATATAAAAGGGAGCTTATAAAAAGAATATTTCAGAAAGGCAGATCAATAACACATATAAGCACTTAATTCTTAAATGTTTATGTTTTAGACTAGTTATGAATCTGTGTGAATTTTCACATCAGTAAAACAAAACGTTCAAATGTGCACAAATACAATCTCATGTCTTAGGAATTGATAGTAATCAGGTAAGGTAGACCTGGGAGCTCCTGTAGTTTATGAACTGGTTATTTTTCATTATATATAGATGTGGATCATATAATTGCCTTTCCCACTTTTCACCTTATGTATCTTGGTATATTAGTTGGCTTCTCAACAATCTTCCTGTTTCTTCTCATTATCTAGACTTGTTTCGCAGTGCTGAAAATAGTGTTGAAAAGAGGACAAGCATTGTCAGCCAGTGATGTTAATTGCTGCCCACAGCCTGAGAAAGGAGGCAGAGATGGGTGCTTAGCATATGCTTAGTGTCCAGCCCTCTCTCTCTGTCTAAATGGGTTACGACATTCTTGCTAATGGTCTAACACCAAGCTTGGGAAGCCATCTAAGTCAAAACACATCTACTGCTTGCTATGCTTTGAAGGCAGAACTAGAACAAGGTATGTTGAACTCGGTGTTTTTTTTTTTCTTTTTCCAATTTCTTGAGTCACTAGTAGCTACATGGGAGTGTTACTACTCCACGAAAGTATCGGAAATGGATTTAGAATAATGAAAATCCTATATAAGCTTGGAAGTTAAACTAAAAGGAAAACTTTTAGATGACACTCTAAGAAGTCTGTGTATCAAAAGCTGTGCACTCCTGTCTTTGCTCTTTGTTGCAACACTACTACAGGAGCATTAAGATGCAATCAACCTATGTGTCCATTGGAGAATAAATGGGTAAAGACGAGACAGCACATATCCACAATGGGATGCTACCTGGTTATTTTTTTGAAAAACCCTGGCAACTGTGTTAGTAAATTAAGCCAGGCATACAATGATAAGCACTGAATTATTTCGTTCATATGTGAACCTAAAACAGCTAAACCCTAAGTAGATAGGAGAATAGTGGTTACCAGAGGGAATATTTGGGAGGCAGGTGTGGGGAGAGATTGGTTAGTGGTCAGATAGGAAGACTGAATTCTGATGTATTATTACATGAAAGGATGACTGTAGTCTTTTATCTTAAGATTCAGAATAACTAGAAAAGAGGATTGTGAATGTTCTCATGTTTGAGAAATGATGAATAAATTATATATGCTTCATTGATCAGTACAAAGTGCATAAATGCCCTGATATTCTACTACACACCAACAGAGAGATGTATAATAAGAGTCAGTTAAATAAGTTTTAGAAAATAGTTTCACTTAGAAGAAAAAGGGTTAAATTTTAGGTGCTGTAGATGAGATGGAACGAACCTTTAAAAAAATAGACTTCATGGGAAGATTGAAATCAGCAGAGGACCAGGGAGTTTTCTGTGAAACTGTACCTCCTAGTAACAACAGAAAGTCGCATGAACTCAGCATGACTGTCCAAATGTGAGCTGGACAACGATGACACCAATAAGCACATCAAAGTGGACAGAGAAAAGGCCACAGAGCCTCAGCCCTGTACAAAGAACCATAGACAACTGAGGAAAGCTGGGAATGAGAGAACTGGCCTTCCCCAGGGAAGAGCACACCAATTGGTTGTCCAGTGCCAAATGGTCAGCCCTAATAACTTACATACTGGTAGCATTATATGGACTAAACAGGTTAGATTTAGGAATATATGTGGTATGTACATATATACATATCTGCATGAACATGCAGTGGTACAACATGGGGAGGGCTTGGGAATTATTTTGGCTATTATATTTTTAGAGTGAAAATTGGCTGAGTAAGGGGAACAAAGAAGAATGGAGAAATAGAAGGGTAAAAATATGACTGGAGCAAGGCAGTGAGAAATGTTCAAGAATGGAGTAACAATGGAGAAACTGTTGTGTGATTGTTAAAAGCTTGGTGAGCGAATAAAAGAACAGAGTGATGATGTCACTCGTCACTTCCTCATGGGACTCTGTGCAGGCGAGCACAAGGCTGCTCTGTATTTTGAATTTGAGTATTCAAGTTTTTTGCTGAGGGCAGGTAAGAGGGAGGGAAGGAGAGACACAAAGAGAAAGAGGAAGATAGGGGGAGAGCAGACTACTGTGGCCAAAACTATAATGTTGTTATGCTAAAAACATTGCTTTCTGCTCTTGTGACCTTTCAATTGCCAGGAGTTGTATTACCCTAAACGGACATAACTATTTCTATTGTGTTTAAATAGGACACTTGCTGTGTTCTCAACTCATTTTCTTTTCTCCTGTCTTCACGAGACTCTCTGTCTATGAATTCCAAGGTCTAGTGAGTGTGTACTGCATTTTTTTTTAAAAACAAGAAACGAGCAAGGATGAATGCTCTAGGCATGCTTACTTGGCATTTTGTGTCAAATGTCCACATAAATTTCATATTTAGAGAAGCAAGGAACAAACTTAAAATCCCTTCTGTGCTTAATTATAAGGATTTATAATATCTAGAAATTGCTTTAACTTTATGCCATTTGTACACTCAAGCTATTTAAGGTTTTCCAGCATTTCTATGTCCATACCATGTTTTCTGTTCCAGTTGTAAACAACTCTAAAATCTAGTGACTTAAACAGTTATTTACTTAGCTCACAATCTGCAAAGAGGGCATGATATTAGGGGGATGGCCAGTGTTTAATGCACACAGATAGGTTGAGATGCTCATTCACCTGATTGGCAAGTTAGTGTTTTAATTTTTTTTTTCCAATGTGGATCTCCCATGAATTGCTCGAACTTGCTCCCAGTGTAGTGTGTGGCTTTGCAGAACCAGTACCCTGAGAGAACCAGAAAGAAGGTGAATCACTAATGTAAACTAGTCTTCAAAGTCAGAGCATCTTTCCTACCACATCCCAAATCCACTGGATTCGGGGGGAAGAAATCACCAATGGGAAGGATGTCAAGGTCACATGATGAGAACAGAGAGGTAGGATGAGAGATACTGTTTTAAAGACCTTCAGAAGATAAGACTGTTGCAAATTCAAATTGTGTCCAATTCTAAGTGAAGATGGTCTGCTGCTTTATTTTCTCTAGTGTCTGTAGCCAAACTACATTGCTGTGGAACCCCAAACTCCTCTCTGAGGTTGTTGGCTCCCCAGGGTCAGCCAAGGAGAAAAACCTATTGCCTTTGAGACCTACTAGGGCCATTTGTTGTCCCTGGAGTCCTACTGCTGTGAACTGTCAGCACATCACTCGGATAGCTGGTACCAATAAAAGTAATGACTCAATAACTTGATGTTAATTATAAGTCACATCCCCATTGCCTGCCCACCATGTTCAGCTTAGAGAATAGATTTAGAGAAAAACAAAGAACATGAGATTTGAAGACTTCATTTAAAGTGAAACAGTACACACTACCAAGGAACAGACTGCATGCCTTCTAATACATAAGCTTTGTGAGAGATGTGTTAAAAGAATATGTATAATAATTTTTTTAAAAAAAGAATGTGTGTATTCCAATGGGTAGAGTAAAGAAACCTTGCTGGAGAGATGGCTCAGCAGTTAAGAGCATTAACTTCTCTTCCAGAGGTCCTGAGTTCAATTCCCAGCAACCACCTGGTGGCTCACAATCATCTATAATGGTGTCTGATGCCCTTTTCTGATAGACAGGTATACATGTAGATACAGCACTCATATAAATAAATAAATATGACCTTTTTTAAAAAAATCCCTTAAAAAAAGGAAAAAAACTCATAATCTTGGTAGAATCTGTTTAGCTCAAAGGAGCCATGTATACAAGAGGACAAACTTGGGCAACCAAATAGATTAGTGCTCTAATGAATTCCTTCAAAACCATGTGACCTTAGGGAAGACACCTAACCCCTTGAGCCTCAGTTTTCTTATCAGTTAAATAGGAGCAACACAACCCATTTAATAGGGTTATATAAAGTTCAAAGAAGATAATGTGAATGAAAAGTCCTCCTGCCTAGTACATGAAGGACCTAAGTGAAGGCTTTGCTCCCTCTTTCCTCTGCTTTGGTTCACTGTACTACAGAGCAGTTAACTTTTCTGGGTCTCACTTACCCTTTAAGATGAACTGACCTCCGCCTCTCAAACAAATGAGCTGTCACCAATGGCAGTGAGGCTGTAAATATATTACAATGTGAGAGGCAACAAGGACTGTGAAGAAGTAGAGAATGCAAAGAGACAGTGAGACCCTGTCATGTTTTCTTAAATGAAAAGCAAAAGAGAAAAGAGGAAATGGGTAACTTTATAATTACAAGCAAATGTTAATAGGAAATCATTTCATATATGCAAATAAAGAATCTCAACAGAAGACCATAGATAATTTTTACTGGAAAATATGTTTATTTCTAAATTCTTCTAGACAAAATAATCACATTTTATATGAATTAACCTTCACATCTCAAGATATATCTTGAAATGTAGAGGTCTCTCTCTCTCTCTCTCTCTCTCTCTCTATATATATATATATATATATATCCACACATATATAATATATCCACATCTCAAGATATATATATCTTATATATATATAAAACCTTATATATAAAGATATATATAAAATCTTATATATAAAGATATATATGATAAAACATATCTTACATATACATAAAATGTATATACACATAAAATATATATAAATATACATATATATAAAATATCTTGAGATGTGGCTATATCTCAAGAGATAGAGAGAGAGATAATCTAGGTGAGTAAGGTATTATGGGTCAGGGGAAATATTTTCAATGTTCCATTTGCCTAAAAGCTTATGGAAAAACCTAATTAGATTCAACAATGCAATCACCAAGACATGACACAAAGCTTTTCAAATGTACCATTATTTTCCCTGGGCTTAGCCACACAGCCATTTTCTGCATCACTGCACCAGTACCCTTCATGATAGCACCAGTAAGCAGGAATGTTGGCAGCTTTCATACAAGCTCCATGCCCTGAGTCCAGTGCAGGGGGAGTGGTAAGATGGTAAGATTTGCCAAAACATCCTGGATAAAATTTTTGGGCTGAGTTTCAAGCCTTGGCACATAATAGAAGCTAATATCAGCTTTGGATGACAGCCCATTGCATCCAGTCTCTGTCTGACTATATCCCAGTTTGAGTCGTGTCCTGGCCCTTTAGTAACCTAGGAAAAATTTGATATCACTCAAGTGTCTGTCATTTGCTACCATTTATTTCTATGATCATGACAATATTTTAAATCCATCTCAGTATAGGTAAGCTTTCTAAGGCTTAGCAGACTAAGGGGGTCTTCTAGAACATTCTATTATTATTTTAGTTATTTTCTAGTTTAGTCATTTTAAATTGGCAGCTGTCCCAAAAAGCCATTACCAGCCTTATTAGAATCAATTAGTATTCTATTAACAGAAATTAAGTCCAGGCAAACAGAAAGGAGAGAGTCAATCTAATATGAAGAGGTTCAGTTTCCTATCTATGAGATGCATTTCCATTGCACAAAACTGATATAATGATCAGGTGTGAAAATATTTCTGAAAGCATGTCATAAGCTATCAAAGCAAAGAGAAAGGAAGCTGGTCAAAGTCATTATATTAGAAGTTCTGGAAAGTCTACATGGAGGTTAAGGACAGAAGCAGAAAGAGAAGCCCTCACAGAAGAACACTCCATCAGGAGAAACCAGTCCAAGCAAGATGACTGCCTAAAGGTCCCAGAGGTGCTGTGCTCCACCTACAAAGAAAACACTGCAATCATCTCATTGGAATGATTATGGGAGTGGGGCTGTGACAAAGACATGGCAGAGAATGAAGGTAGATGATGCTATTATAAGGAAGGTAAGTGACATTCACCATGGCATATTTTGAGAACAGCCTTGAACCAATAGAACCTTCATTTGATGAGGAAAGAATAGTCCATAAGCTCTCAGTAGTCAACATCCAAATGATAGGCACCCAATCCACATTGTTTGCTGCTGAAAAAGTTTACAGCCCTCCCAGGTTGGAAGCCCACATTGAGAATGGCTGAACAACACACTGCTGGCATTGCCCAGGCTAGGAGTATATTCCATCTTGTGACCTCTTCAGCTCCTGCTTCTGCAGTGCCATCCCGAGACCCCACTCACTGCTTTCTGCAGCTCAGCTTTTAGCCCCAACACTACCCTATCACTACAGGAAGCCTCTGGGTAAGTTAGTCCTGACAGAATTCACAGGAAATGCCAGGCAGCCCTTCTCACCAACCTGTGACCCCAGGAGGCAGAAGCAACTTATCCTAAGTGACCCATGACACCAAGATCTGAGAATTAACCAAGTGGTCTTGTTCACATATCAAGAAACATGGTATTGGGAAGCCCTGTGAACCTAGTCATGGCCCATGGAAGCAGCAGAGCAACCCGCTCAGCCTCTAAGAACCTCACAAGCAGACAATTTGCCCTGTCCAGTCACCTTCAGTCCTAGTAAGAAGTCAGCAGCCTGTTCTGAGTAAGTCGACCCTTAGAGGCCCCATCTGCTCAGCTCTCGTACTGATGGACTCCCTTCTAGACCTGTACTCAGTAGCCTCTCTTTGATGTCCACATACTGACGAGCACTGCTAACCTTTTTATCGTGGATGGGTGAAAAAGAGCAATGAAGCTTACTGGCCGGAAAGCAGGGGAGAGAGAAATGCCCTTCCAAGGCATACTCCCAATGTCCCATTTCTTCCAAAAATGTTCAACCTCCTAACAACCTTTCCAGCTATGAACTCACAAATGGATTAATCTGCAAAAAACATAGTATATTATAGTATAGTATAGTAGTTCCTTTAGTTTTTTAATATAGAAGTTCCTTCTAAAACTAAAAGTAGAGCTGCAGTGTGATCTAGAAATCTCACTCCATGCTTTATAGCCAAAGAAAATGAAATCAGACAAAGTTGACCATCTCCCTATATGTACAAATAAATAACAACATCCATTCATGATTCAAAACTCTCAAAAATTAAGTAAAGAAGAAACATTTCTTAACCAGTGGAACAGTATGAATGCTTAAAAAGAATCCATGCATTTAGAGCTAGTGAATTTTGTGTGTATTTTGTTTGTGTGTATTAACATCTGTGTGTGGTGGGGGTAGAATACATATACTCATGTGTGCATGTCATGTAGGCCAGAGGTTGGCAATATAGTCAAGTTTTCTTTCTTAGAACATCTCCTGGAATTTCCAGTTTCCTAACAGGTGCCTAGCAACCCATCAAGTTCCCCAGGAAGCAGTACCCACCAAGTTCCTCACAATACCATAAGAGAGTACCTTAATAATTTTTGACATCCATAGTGTCTTCATCAAGCAGTTAAAATGGACCTATATTATGCCCTTCTTTTGGACATCTAGTCTCTGAGTAACTGAACGTTGTCTCCTAGCACATAACAGTAATGGTCAATAATGGCTGGTATGTCATTTCTCCTAAATAGCAAGTCCACTGTCAGAGACTTTTAAAAGCTATCAGTCAAAACAGTGAGTACCTCATGGTATAGATAATGGAAGTAAAACATTGCCCATGTTTCTGAACAACTTTCAAATTACACCCACCAATGTGAGTACCACCTCTGGTTACTCACAAGATTCACAGGAAGAGCTAAGTAGATGGGTCAGTTCCAGCTTTGATGGTGATGGCGGTAAGACTGCTAACAGCAGTCATTCATTTGGAAACCAAGATGTGTGCAAAACATTGTGCATGTGGTGGGTGATATATAATCTACTGTTTTATGATTTTCCTAAACAATGCAGCTAATAGCCTGAAATGGTGCATGCAATTACCATAATATTAATTTTCTCGACAAATATTTATTGAGCATTTACCATGTGCTGGGCATAGTGCCAGGTCTGGAATATACAGTGAACAAGAAGATACTAAGTGCCCAAATAAGCAATTTGAAATATTGGCAGTGTTCTGAAAGAGGTTACAGGGTATTAGGAGAGATTATGACAGAGGCATGCAATTTGAGGTGTACCCTGAAAGATAAACAGAAAATAGGTAAAAAGAGAGAGGTAAGAAGATTCAACTACTAAGAGGCTAGTTTGGTCCATGATCTGAAGGTCAGTGTGTTATTTTGTATGTCTGATGTGTCCCCCATCCAGTTGTCACAGAGATTGTAATCTAGTGAGCCACGGAAAAGAAAACCTGAAAGGATAAACAGTGGTCAGATATGGGCTTCCAGTGAGCTTGCAAATAATTCTTGATGCTTCAATAAATACAGCAGAAAACCCAAGATGGTGCCGGATGGACAGTTATTAATTAGGAAAATCAAAATCATCTGGTAATTTAATGCTGATGGTATTTAAGTACCCTGCGGAGTTGAAATCACCAGTGGTAGGGGGAGGACCAGATAGGCAGGCAAGGAAGGTACCTGAAACAAAGTGATGATAAAAAAGAACAAGTTTAAGACAAATATGTTTTGTGATGTGCATACCTGTATGTATGTTCACATGCATAGGAACGCACTTGTCTACGTGTGAACCCACACATTCACATATGTGCCTGTGAGTGGAAGTCCCAGGTTGGTGCTGAGTATCTTCCTCGATGGCTCTCCATCAGATGTATGGAGGCAAAATCTCTCACTTGAGTCCAGAGATCAATTCGGCTAGTGTAGCTAGAGATCAATTCGGCTAGTGTAGCTAACCAGATTGCTCTAGAGATCCCCAGTCTCTGCTGCTTTTGTACTGTGATGACACATAGGCCATCTTGCCTATCCAGCATTTATGTGGATGTTGGGCAAGTAAACCACAATTCTCACACTCATATGTAAGCATTTTACCCACTTACCCATTTCCCTAGCCTTTAAGGTACATCTTCAAAGAGCTGTTTAAGAAAAAGCAACAATGAGTTGACTGGGGTAAGAGTTCTATGAAGCAAAAGGTTTGTCAGGAATCATGATAACATTTCAGATATGAGCACCAGGAAAATGAAGGCGGCATTAACAGAGACTGAATGTGCCCCCTACTGTAGTCCATGTGCTAGAAACGCCATGAGTAGTTCAACAGCTTTGGGAAGTGATTAGAGTTCAAGGGACCTGCTCTCATAAAGAGACTAGAACTATTATCACAGAAGTAGGCTAGGTATCGGAGGGTGAGTTGCTATAACAACAACTCCTCTCTCTTAGCTGTGCTTCATTGCCCTGCCATCATCTGCTTTGAGATGATGCTACATCTAGGACCTCACCTGATGCAGGTGTATGCTCCTGGATTCCCCAAAGCTAAGCACATAGATTTCTGTACTTTAGAACTGCCCATTCACTCACATTCTTATGGCAGCAGAAAGCAGACTCACACAGGTAGTAGTTCAATAAGTACATAATGTACACTATGGATGTGGCTTCACCTTCTAAAATTCAAAGAAAATTGCACTGCCTAAGTTGCTATTATCGTGTGTGTGTGTGTGTGTGTGTGTGTGTGTCTGTCTGTCTGTCTGTCTGTCTGTCTGTGGCTGTGTTTGTGCTTTGTAGAGACGGGGTGGGAGCTGGGAAAGGAAAATTGCAAACAAGTATATACCTAAGTAATGGAAAATGATCACTGACTCCTATAGATGCCACTGAAAGCCTTTCTGATGCAAATATATAAGTTAGCTCTGCTTCCACCTCCGGAACAAAAAAAAAATCAAAGTTAAAAAAAATGCAAGGTTTAGAAAGAAACACTGCCACCACAAGCTACAGATTCCATTGTTTCTAGAGAAAAATTCATTTACATCAAATATCTGAAGCTGTCAGTGCACACAAAGACTTTGAAAGCATTTGTTTGGAGCTAATACCATTCTTTCTATTTATATTCTAATAACTCGCCCACCCCCTTATGAGTCTTTGTGAACTCACTCAAGTTTTGACTCTACCATACTTTTCTCTCCCCCCACTCCCGACACACTTGCAATCTTTACAGACTTGTTCCAAGAGCAAAGAAGTGAGTATTAAAGAAAGATGTGTCATGCGATGATAATGCCTACTGCTCACTGAGAGGGAATCTGTTCCCACAGTCATATACAACTGGAAAGGTCCAATGCCACGAAGGTACAGATGATATGTGACCTGGGAAGATCACAGTGAGAAAACACAGGTCCTATCCACAGCCTTCAGAACAGATGAAATTCCAGAGCTGGATGCAGCCTGGTCTCCTCCACTGACTAATTATCTTCAGCAAGAGCAATTTTTGTGTGTGTCCTATTTATGGAATCATAAATAGTCTTTGAAAATAAAGTCAAATGTAGATGGCGGGCACAGAACTATCCTAATATAAAAACACGACTTTAGGAAAAATATATGACTAGGCAAAACCCAGTCTAAAATTATAGAGTTTGAATTGTCAAACTCATTGTCCTGCTGAAATTCTCATGATGAGAATCTGAAAGGGAAGCATAGAGAATGGAAAGATGGCTCAGTGGTTAAGAGCTCTGGCTGCTCTTTCAGAGAGCTCAGGTTCCATTCCAGCACCTAAATAGTGGCTCACAACCAATGACTCCAGTCCCAGGGGATCCTCTTCGGGTACTACATGGATGTGGTTCACAGACATATAGGAAGACAAAACACCCATAACACATTACATAAATATATAAATAAATACCTTTAAACAATAATCTAGGCCCACACAGAACAGAGAAATGAAACTGAAATTCCATCGAAAGACACTCTAGGACAAGGATTCTTAGGCTAGGAGAAAAAACTCAATTCAAAGCAGTAAAATAAAATTACCATTGATTTTTTTAGTCTTCTCTCTAGTCACAAAATTTTTGAAAGCTAACCTTGGAGATAACCCCAAATAGATTTTAAATTTTTTAATGGCTTGACTATTTGTTTGTTTTATTTTGAGTTGTTTAATTTTAGTTCTTTTAGCTACCTTGAAAAATTCTGCCATCATTCCGTATACTCTTTCTCTTACACATGCACGGCACACCCTGCTACCCACCTTCTCCTCTAGGAAAACACAATGGCCAGGGCTGATGAGCCCACACTAATGCATCGTTATCCCCGGGCTAGAGTTTCTGTTAGAGACACAGCGCTCGGTACCAATGGTTACAGTCCCGTGCAGCAGAATTCACTGCTCTAGAAAGTTGTTCTTATATTTTAGTTCTCTTTCTCTCACTCCTCTTCAGCCCTCAGCTATCACTGAACCTATATTATCCCCATAGATTTACCTTTTCCAGTGTGTCATGTAGTTGAGTTCATGTAACTCATAACCAGCATGCCTGGCTTCTTCCCTGGCTAGTATGGGTCTAAGCTTATAGCACATTGTTTCTTTAGGGGGTGTTAAATCCTATTCCACTATCTAGCTGTAGTTTATCTGTTCACCTGCTATTGAGCAAGGAAGAACATCTTATTTGATTCCACGTTTTGGCAAATCTTAATAAAGCTATTATAAATATGCCTGTATGTTTCTGTGTGAAGTTATATTAGTTTTGAGTTTGAACTACAATGCATCTCTGATCCAAAACCTACCAGACTTGAGCATTGACATAAAAGGGGTTTTAAACCACAAAACTATTGGCATTTGCTTGAAGCACAGATTTCTTCATGCAGGATATTTGCTCAACCTCAGAAATGAAGGGAAACCACAGAACCGTACTGAAGATGAACTTGAGTTTCTAATCCATGCTGTGTGCACATGAACAGATACACACACACAAACTCCAAAGGAAAGATAGAGCAAACTGATCTCCCATGAAGAAAATGACCCCTGGAAAATAGAATTATATAATTAGCGTATATTTTCTAAAATAGTGAAAATAGTAAGCACACACAGAAGTAGAGCATAAAAGAAAGCACTATCAATAGCAGGAAATTCAGAAAAAATACCATTAATAAAAATAAGTACAATCATTGAAAGTAAATCATTTAAGCAGAAACAAGACAAAAATGTGATCAATAAAGGTGAAAGTGCAGTAGAGCACTAGAAGAAAGGTGTACTGAAGTCTCTGAGCCTCAGCGAGGAATAAACAGATGGAAATTATGAAGAGGAGTGGAAGCACAGCAGCCACGGCAGTATCTACTCAGATGCCCGGAGAAAAAGTAGAATGTGGGAGAGGCAGCATCTGACACAAGGCTGGTGCTTTTCTATAAACGTAAGCAGGCATAAATGCCCAGAGTCTGGAAGCAGAGGACCTATATGTGAGTGGGAGGTGGGAACCGATCTGAGAAGTTTGATCAGAAAAACAAGAGACACTGTGTGGACATGTGGTACCCTGAAGACAAATCCAGACTGACCCTACTCTGGATGAAGTCATGGGTTGGCAACATGACTTTGCAGATGACATAACCTTCCTTAGCCTCAGTTTCTGTTTCTGAAAAGTTATATGAGGGCTGTGTAAGGCGAGGAATGTGACCAAAGCACAGAAAGCATGAACATAATAGGTGATCAACTAGCAAAAATGATGTGTTCTGATACTTTAACACCTGTACCTTACTGTAATAAAATCTATTATTTTTAAGTCTGAGTCTCCAGTAAGGTCAAGTTTGTTATCCCGTGCTTACCACACACCTGTCTTCACACCATTTGCTGGTAGGGCTAAGTGCCAAGATGGTCTATTCCTCTGGTTCTGATTCTCTTAGCCCTCTACTCCACATACCTAAGAGGTCCCATGATAGGATTTTCCTCTATTCTCATTGGTTTTTTTCTAAATTATTATTTTAACTACAAATAAATAACTGAATATGCATAACTGGATGCCTGTTTACATATACATGTACATTTATGGGCATGAAAATATATGTATGCACACTCATATATGATAGTGTATATTCACATTTATCATCCGACTTTAAGTCTGTCAAAATTGACTTCTTAAAGTCTTAATATAGGTGAACTTGATATATACAAATGGCTTGTTTTGAATGTGCATGGTGCTCTGGGTAATGATGATGCCTTTGACAGTTCATGCATAGCATAAACATTTTAGTTCATTCTGAATCCTAATTTTAGGACTAGAGAGGAGCTGTGACACCACAATCGTGAATCATCATTTTTGTTAGAAGTGAATAATCCCCGAGATACTCAGACACTTGTTCAAAATGAACAGCTTTGGATTCCTGTCCAGTTTTCTAGTATCTAAGTGATAGCAACCACATGTGTGTCTTCACTAAAGAAGGCAAGTAGTGTGTTCAAAGTCAGAGCAAGAAGACAGCTGAGTTGGGATACAAAGGTCTCTGTCCCCCCTTCATTTGTTAACAACATCTCCGTGACAATTGTTCCCTTACTCCTCCCAGTTTGACAGGAGAAGCCCATTTGCCGACAGTGATACCAGATCCTGGAGCACAGTGATTGACACGTAGTAATGTCTATGACTAAATCTAAGTTTAAGTGGTAGCAATGGATGACTACGTCATAAATGAGGGTCACGGACAAAGCCAAAATCAAAACTCAAGGATTCGTGAACATCTTACCCTAAGAATGATTCACCTGAAGAGTTAAATCTATAAGCTAATTATTGCAGAAAAATGAGATTCCATTCTTTATAAATCAGGTGCATCTGTGGCCCTGATTCCTCCCAGTCTCTTTCAGCCTTGAATTCCCATCAGCTTTGACTCAACCTGCTTCCTAATCTTATTCATTACCTGGGATCCCGCACTGTCTTCAAAGCAAGAATTAAGTCAGATGCCAGCTGGGATGAACTGCATCCTTTTCTTGCTTGTCACTATTTGTTTTTTTAACAACCTTTTGGCTTGCCTTCCTACTTTTACAATCATGTCTTGATAGTAATGGGGACGAAACATAATATTCCTTTGTTCCATTGTTTGCTATTTCAAATTCCATTGTTTTGCTATTATCTTAAAAGAGGTACATGATCTCTAAAGACTTGCAATGATAATGTTTGACATTGTAATTGAACATGGCAATGTGGTCTCAATAATCACTCAGCAACATTGTTTTACCACTGTCTTGACATTGTAAAATGGTCTCTCTAGAGTTACATTTTGCCATTGCCTTGACACTGTAATATGGTCTCTACAGATTTGCATTGAAATTTGTTTTGTCATTGTCTTGATATCATAATGTCCTCTCCATGGACTTCTCTTCACATACATCATCCTCTCCAAAGACTTGCATATCAGCCCCATTACAAGAGCAATGTGCACTGTTAACATCCCATCCCAGGGAACTAGGGATGATCTTTCATGGTTTCTACTTAACAGAAAGTATTGCATCTCATCAATAACTATTTTCAAACTCTTTTATCTCAACTCTTCCCAAATCTCATTCTTGATGCAGATTTTTTTTTTTTTAACCAAGAAGCAAAGTGGACAAATTCCCATTAGGTAAAGTATGCCTGCACATTTTTTCATTTTTAATATTAAACTCACTCACTTTAAAAGCATTAAAGTGGAGTCGATCATGAGGGAGTTTGCTTCTCCAGCCTATAATACAGAACTATTGCCTAGAGTTGTTCCAAGCTGGTACGAGAGCACAGCAAAGTACATTAGAAGAGAAAATCCTGCCACCCCCTCTATTCACAAAACACCTTTGTAAATTCCTTTCTCCCTGTTGAATTGCATCACTTCTAATGCTTACTGCCTTCGACAGTGCCTCTGCTTATGTCATTTTCCCCTAGTCTCACATGCTCTGAAAGCACTAAATGGATGTAATATCCATTTTCTCCTTTCTTCTCCTTACATGCATCAACCATATTCTTTTTCTTAGTCATAAAATGCATGCATAAACAAAAGTAAACCCTCTAGTGGCACTGTGAGGGTTTCTGTTTTTTTCAGAAAGAAGAAAAAAGGAATCCTTTCATTCGAAGATTGTAGCCAAAAAGCACAGGAATAAACAGGCCCATGAAGATCTGATAAAGTGCTAATTCTGCTGGTCAGGTGATGGCCCACTACCTTCGTTGGATCACCAGGAGCATGCTCCTAAGATTTAGTGGAGTTCAACATGGCACCAAGCTCTTGCCTTGTGCCTTGAGCGTATTATTTTAGCGATGTAAATCCAGAATTCTGTAAATTGCTAAAGGCATTCTTCTTTAGGTTGTCCAGAGCCAGAGTCACTGTACAAGGTCACAGTTAGTTTAGGCAAAAGCTATTCTCTTCTCATTTTCCAATGTTAGTGAGATTTGAACCCCACTCTCAGGGATCCCTGACTAGAGGGTCATGGTTTAGAGAGCATTTAAAAGGGAAACACAGAATCTCATCAGCTTCTTACTCTGCGGTATTCTCCTTTAGATGTGAATCCAGGCAATAAGTCATAATGATGCTAGTTGCATCTGAGATTTTGGAACCAAGACAACCCACACATATTCTCATATCATTTGGCAATCGCTGCAGATAACTAAGATAGTATCAATGGTTATTATTGCTTTAACATTTCCGATGTCAATGGGTCTACTTGAAATAGTTAACTAGTGTTTTACAGGAGTGTGTGTGATTTTTATCATGATGTAGTTTCTCTGGTATTTTGATTACTGTACTGCAAGTGTCCATCAATGTAATTGGCTTTCTTTCTGTGATTTCAGCATGTCCACACAATATCTGCAGTCTGTTTGCCTTACCTTTAAGAGCAGTGCATGTTTTATTGAATGATAATTTACAGAGGAAAAGCATCGTTCTTCCGCTACAAATAATCTTTAGGAATTAAAACACAGCAATTATCATTTTATGAGAAATTTGTAACTTATTTTCTACATTTTGAGGAATGATAATCCAAGACCCAAATGACAAGACCTGGCCCCATGCTGATAAGACTTTTCCTCTTTGCCTAAAGATCCTTCACTGCCAAGTAATCTGGAAGCTTCTCTGGCTGTTCTCTAATGACAAAGCAGCTTTCCATCCTTACTAGGGCTGGAGACTCTCTTACACTGAACTGCGTAGTCCTGGCTCAGTCTCAATCATGGGTGATCCCAGGACCCTAGGACATCTGTTTTCTCCCAGTCTTCTAGGATGCTTAGTCCTTCTCATTGCCACTTCTCCTCTCAGCATCTCTGTCTAGAAAGGTGGATATAGGCTCTCAGGTGGACAGGAAGACGGACATAATCAGGGATGCGTTACCCCTGTGTTTCATCTAACCGACAGACCCTGAGTAGCTCAGGATGGTGGAAAATGAACCCAACTCAGAAAAATCTAGATACCTTCACTGGCCTTGGTCCCATGATTGCTGTGAGAATTAAGCTGTCTTCTCCCTGTATTTAAATGATGTACATTAATCTCATGGAAAGGAACATCTAGGGTACTTGACAGACACTTACTTGCAAGAAGAAAATCCCAGACATCTAAGTGCCTCCCAACTTCTGAAGTTAGCCTGACATTTTCTCAGTGACACCATCGTCATCAAGAGCATCATTTGTCTTACTAGATTGTACAGCAAACTGTTTCAACAATTTCTTTTCCATATAATTTTGGACTGTCAGCCTCTCTACCTACTTTATGCTATTTTCTTCACGATCATCAGAATGTACTGAACATCTACCATATACCCCAGAGTGGTAATGATGATACTGCATAGAAAAACCTGACAAACAGCAACTTGTGTCAGAAACTATTCCTTGTATTTTATGTGTGTAGCATATTTAAAATCCATATCAGTTTTGTCATCTCTAATTTATAGAAGAATAAAGTAGTACAATAGAATTTCAATAACTTATTCAATGCCACATGGGATGGTAAGAGTTGGCAGAGCAAGGAACCAAACCCATGCAATCTCACCACACAGCCTTTGTTCCAATCACTATGGGCTATCTTACTAAGATAAACAAGATGCACATTGTCTTCCTCCTGGAGCTCTTGTTATATTAATGCATCCCAACAAGAAGAAAGCAACAATGATCTGCAGTTCCCTGTGTATTTTCCCAGTGGTGTTTCATCGTTTCCCTCAGTTTGCTCTGAAGACAGACAGGGAAGACATAGGCATCTCTATTACACCCATAATAAATGGTGATTTTATTTTAAAGTGCTGAAAAAGATAGTCAAACTTAAGAAAAAAATAATGTCTTAGTATTAAAACATCAATTCATGAAATTTCTCCTTTTCTGATTCTACACATTTTATTACCAAGAGCAAGTCATGAAAGAACTGCTTTGTAAATTTAAAAAAAAAAAAAAAACCCTCTGCATCACTTGTAACAAAAACCAGCCCTAACAGTGCAGGGCAGGGCCTCAGCACCATTCTCAGCACCATTGGAGATCTGACTCCCACACAGGACCTGTTTGATTTAATCTAATACCATAGAGCAGCAGTTCTCAATCTGTGGGTCCTGGCCTCTTTTGGGGTCAAAAGACCCTTCCACAGGGGTTGCATAAGACCATTTGCATATCAGATATTTATATTACGATTCTTAGCAGGATCAAAATTACAGTTACAAAGTAGCAAGAAAAATAATTTTATGGTTGGGGATCACCACAACATGAGGAACTGTATTAAAGGGTCGCAGCATTAGGAAGGTTGAGAACCACTGCCACAGAGACTTCAAACCCTGAAGATCTTGCCAAGAATTTGAACCCACAGACAACAACCATCTGACTGGAGCCATCTGCCAGCATGACACTGTTGAACATATAAGACCATCAGCATCTCTTCTTTAAGGATGGGAGTGAGGGTTATAATCCTTCAGAACCAATTGATAGTGGGAATTAATGAAGTTGTAAATGTCAAGGCTTAGTCTTTATCCAGGAAGACCAGCCAAGAGTAATAATATAGAAATACCTTTGGTTTGTTTACTGTTTGTTTGAGACAGGGTCTACTCATGTCCTATTTCAAACTCCAGATCTTCTGCACAGTCTCCAAGTAGTGGGATCAAAGGTATGCACTACCTTAGACTTTCACAATCTATCTCCATCCCTATGTTCATATCTATAATGCCATTCTCTCTGCACTTTTTCTGACACAGCATCCAGCTAATACCCATTTGATGACGATCTTTTGTGACACAGGGAATCCTCTGTTTCTTGATGATAAAGACATGATCAATTTGATGATTTTTAAAGACCAGAGGAACAAGTTAATAGTTTTGTTTAGCATACTACAACTGTATATTGCAATATTTTCTGGAGAGGTCTTGGTTCATAGAGTTCGAGATGGTGTTAACATGTATGGTAAGCACTAGGAATATTGTGGAAACTACACAGAATATGATGAGAATCTTCTTAAAGGTGTGTAGGGAGGACCTTACGTGTGTCTGCTGTTTTGTGAAGCATGAGCTCAGGTCTTAGAGCTTGGCAAGTCTCAGTACACTTTCACATTTGCAACACGGATGTGATGCAGTTGGACTCACAGACCTCAGTAAAGACATGATGAGATGAAACCCTTTAACATTTGCCCAGCATGCTGTAGACGTTCAACCCTTGCTGATTTCTCTATATATACCTCCAGCCCTGACTTTGCCACATTTGAAACAATCCCTCCGTGACTCAGGATTTGTCTTGCTATTTGTGCTAGAGTCAGTAAGAGTTTTCATTTAGTATTTTGCAGATAACCATGGTAAACAGGAATAATGGCAATCACTTATGAAATAAAAAACTCATTGATTTTAAGTAATATCACCAAATGTTTATCAACATGTAAATGTTGCACGACCAATAGATCACCTATCAGTTTTGAACAAAGATCACACATCCCTTGTTCTTCAGGTTGGTATATATTTCTTATCTTTCCTTTTTAAAGAAGATGTTCAAATTAGATGTCAGTGACAGAACTGTCATTAATTTGTAAGTCTGAGATCCAAAAGGAGGTCAATATTTAATGGGAGAAAAATAAAACCAATTATCCAATATCTATAATTAATCAATCAAGAAACTCAGGCATTTAAATAATAATTAGTCACATGGTATATGCAAAAGCAAAGGAAAAAGTCTTGAGTGGTAAGAATAGCTTCTAAATTTTTCATCTAAAAGAAAAAGGAGCTCCCTGCGTTGGAGCTACAGTTCAACATTTGGTTTTCATTCTGCTCTATTCGGTTTTACATGCATGGAATTCCCAGTAATATCTACAGAGCAAGAGCAAAGTATCAGTCAAAATCCACCAGGCAGATGTGAAAATTGAATTTTTCCAGTAAATTATAATGTAAAAGTGAATGCTGATATACTGTGGGGTTAGATACTGAAGGGGGAGCATTTCTGAAGATGTGGGTTGCAACTAAAGCAACGTAGCAAATTGTGATTACAAAAATCCGAGGAAGTACTACACTAATACGGACGAGCAAGGGCAAAGGGAATTTCCCTTAATAACTCAGCTGTTTAGGATCAAAATGCACGTAGCTGACAAGCTCATTTTCCCCCACCACACCAAGCAGATAACCATGTCCAAGCCCAAAAGCTGTGCAGTGACCGAGGAGCACCCTGTGCAGACCTCTCATCCACAGAACAGGAGCAGAATTGCTCTGAAAAGAAACACGTGAATCTTAGGGACTTAGCTTCTTTATTCAGCCAAAGAACAAATTTGATTGAAGACAAATGTGATCATGAAATGTCTCGCATTCTCATGTGTTATAAGACATGCCCACAAACGATCCTAACAGATTAGAGACTGTCCGTTGTGACAAGGAACATATCATGATGACTCTTATTTGCATAGCCATCGAGTACTGTACCTTTCTAGTTGTTTTCACATGTACCCTCTTATTAAATCACACTGCAATGCTGCAATGGGCAGATTGTCAATATAACCTCCAGTGCTACAGAGATGCTCAAAAAAACTGAGTTGCGGAAGTGTGCATAATCATACATTGGGTATGCAGTTTTAGATGCGAATACAGACTCTGTAGTTTTCATTTTACTTCTCATTTTATGTTTGTTCACTTGTTTATTTGTTTTCTGCTTTGTATCACAAGATCTTACCATGTAGCTAAACCTGGCCTTGAACATCTGACCCTCCTGCTTGGAATACAGTCACGTTCACCCCATACCCATCTCTTTCTGCTTCTGAAACTTCTGAATGTTGGTTCACACTGATGTGTATGAAGAGATTTTATAAAAAGCTGTTTCCTCTTTTTCTTATTGAAATCATGCAGACACCCCACAAAGTACATTACAACCATTTTACCTGTCTTTTTCTGCATGAAAACCTGGCACAGAGAAGTTTGTTTTAGTTGTTGGTGTTGTCTGTTTGTTTGTTTGCTGAAGTCTTGTAACTGCCAATAGGGGAATGTGGATTTGTTACACATCTTTGTTTGCACACTTCAGGGTAGGCCTTATGACCAGTAGTAGTTGGCCAGTACAAAACAAACTCAATGGTATTTCTGTAGCCTTTTTACCTCATGTTGTTCACGGGGGGCTTTATTTTTTACTTTTTATTTTCTTTTTGTCTTATAGGTCTTTTCAGAGTATATTTTGATTTCCATTTTGGGTTTTTTGAGGGGTGTGTGTGTGTGTGTGTGTGTGTGTGTGTCTGTGTGTGTCTGTGTTCTGTTTTTTTATGTTTGTGTTTAGAGGGGGCCTGGGTTGTTTGGTTGAGGAGTGGAGGATCTGGGAGGACTGAGTGTTAGGGGAGGAGAGAATGTAGTCAGAATATATTGCATGGGGAGGAATTGGGAGGAATAGAGGGAAGAGCAATCATAATTAGGATATATTATGTGAGAAAAGTCTATTTTCAATAAAAAGGGAAAAATAATAGCTTAAGTAGAGGGATTCTATCAGACAAAGAGCATGATAGATAGCCCAGTGAGCCAAAAGCATGGTATACATATGGACATAAAATACAATTAGTTTGGAATCACTGGGTGGGAAGCCTTAAGTGTCATTTTTAAGGAAGTTTCTACTTTATTGTTAGAACTGAGAAGCTACTGTAGATGGATAGTAATGTGCTTTTGTATTCTTCCTTTTTCTGTCTTGTCTTTGAACCTTTTCATTTCTTTCCTGTGTTTATAAAAGAAGATTGAAATGAGAGCAAAACGTTTGGAGATTCTTGCAATGGTGTGGAAAGGAAAAATGAATTAGGAATTGGCAATAGGGAATGGAATACTAAATCACTATCCCCATTTTTTTCAGATGAGAAGAGTTAAAAGATGCATTTGGATATGTGCTGTGTTTATAGTGGGCTATTATGACTGACAGGAGCTAAAGCACAGATGGTGTTCCATGCCAAATACATTAAGATCTTCTCAGTTTAGACACTCCCACAAGCTCATCTTCCTTGCCCCACATCTGAAGTTCCAGAAACTCCAAATGCCTCTGCATATCCCATGCATATGACCTCTGGGCCTTTCCACATACCCATCCCTCCTCCTTCAAGGAATCTTTCTCAAGAATACACACTCCATCTTATGAAACTCAGTTCATCTAAAGACCATCTCCAGTTGCCCCAGTGTGCAGCTAGCCTGCCAACTACCATGTGTGTATTCCACATTAGTTATGTCATGCTGGCTTTCATAACTCACTGCTCTGACTCCCAAGAAGCCTGCAGCTAGGCTGTCATCATCTTCACATCCCAGAGGCTTACACGTTTTAAGTACTCTGCAGAGTTTACCAGATGAACACATTGAGCACCATCATTACTGATTCTGGAATGGCCTACAGTGAGAACATGAAAAGCAAAGAAGCTATGGAGCTCAGTTATTTGCTAATCTCTAAAAAGTTATTAGTAAATTGCAATTTTGAGACTTTAAAGGCCTGTGTAAAATGGCATTAGGTGTTCTTATAGGTTCCATTATGCAAATAGCTTTCTTTTCTAAACCTCAGCTTCGTACTCACCTTGCTGGCCAACGCTTTGTCTGCCCACTATCCTGCCTTGATTCTTGCTCAGACTGATGACATTGCCACATCACCTAACACTCTTATTTCTCCATTCCCTAGGCAGTCCTATGACCTAATTGGGCAGCTGAGCAGAGTGCCATGGCTGTCTCTGCCTCACAGTGGGAGTCTTTGGGACTACCCTGCTTTCTGCCCTAGATGCAGACTAAGGGTGTTGACTAAAGATGTATATTTTTGTCAGCCTTATTAATATACCAAGGGGTGGGAGTGGGGAGGGGGACACTTCCTGGAAAGCCTTTCCCTCCCTGGTTCCTACATCACATCTACTCCCATCAGACCCAATACAGTCATGTGAGAATGAGGTGGGAAGTGAGTCCAGCATGTTTACAAACAGTGACCGGCAAAGTAGACCAAAAAAAATAGACTTAAGGAAGAATATATTCACTTCAAACCAGGTTTGACTTCTTTTTTTACAGCTTTCCTGGACCTCCTCAGCACATTCAGTATTCATATAGAAAATATCAGTGATGCACAGAGGGCACAGGTGCTGTGGTGTTGCCAGACACTGGGGTAGTTTTTGTACAATAGACAGTAAAGCACTTTATGTTTTCACTATGACAAGACATGGACCCATTATATATCATTCCTGGGCCTTTTAGAGAGATCTTCAGTAATATTTTAATATATTTTAAGGTAGGAAGTCCAAGTCAAGTATAAACTTTCTATGGTTGAATTTGTGCTAAGATCCCAAATTTGAAAATAGTATTAGTACACAGTCAAAAGGCAGACATGTTTATAAAGATTTATTTGTTTTTCTTTCATGTGTATAGTTGTTTTGCTTTGTTTTGTATCAGGGTACCATTTACATGCAGTGTCTTCAGAGGCCAAAAGAGAGTATCTGATTCCCCAGAATTGGAGTTTCAGATGGCTGCCATCATGTGGATGCTGAGGACTGAACTTGGGTCCTTTGTAAGAGCAACAAGTCCTCTTAACCACAGAGCCATCTCTCCAACCCCAAAATAGGGAAATTTGAGAAAGAAAAACTGGAGCCAGTTAGAATGACTGATAAAAACTTCAGACCCTTTGGCAGGGAGGATCATTTCCATAACGTGTCCAAGTTTACTGTCTAGTCTGACTTAGCAACTGTGATCACAAACGATAGTAGGGCTTAGTGAAAAATGTTCTGACGGTGGGAAAATTCCCTTACTTTCATGACCCCTATGTTTTATAGCAGTTTCTTCCTAGGTTAAAATCTTCCATCTTGGAGGGAAACTCTTTAAGACATAGGATGGAGACAAAATGGAGACAAAACAGGCTATTTTAAGAAGGATATTTATAAGGTGGTGAAGGACAGGATGGTCTGAGGGGAGGTGAAACACTCCATTCTGCCTGCACAATTACTAAGAGGTAAACAACTCAAAATAGCTTCAGGAAGTTCCTGAAACTGATAAAATTCACTAGGCATCTCCCTCCCTGACAGTATACAAGCAGTAAAGACTGATGCACAATAGCTCCCAAACAAACCGAGCACAGACAAACAGCTTGGAAGAATCACAGACCAACCAAGCTGCTTAACAGAGGCAGGGACCAGCTGATCTGAGAAGAACATTCTCACATCTGCTGAGCTGTCCGCAATCTGTTCAGTGAACTTTCACTCATGCTGGCCTGGGCTTTGATGATGTAACTGTCTTTGAGTCACACCTGCTCCTGTGAGTAACCTTCAACTATACTCCCATAAACACCTCCAATAAAGTTCATTTGTTCACCAAGTTGGACTTTGGTGCCATCTGTACTGTCTCCAGTCAGTTCTCTGTCTGGGGTGAGTAGTCATTTGGTCATGTCTCTCCAGGATATTATCTCACAGCATCCTAATAATGAAGATCATACAAATATCTTCTTTATTGATTTGTTAAGAGAATTGAATGACATAATAAATATGGGATATGTGAGTGACTTTATGATAAGAAGTAATGCATATGCACAGTCTATATTTTTGCTAATTTTTCTTAAGAAGTTTTACCTCTTTTAGAAATAACCATCAGAATGTAGCAGGTATTTCTATAAATTAGGCCTTAACATTAAGCATTTGCTACCTTCTGCATCTATTATAAATGTTTGATTATGTATAATTAACAGGTCAAAGAAACTTTATGTTCAAATAGCATGTTACCACATAGAAAGTTTTACTACCTACTGACCATTGTGGTTCCAAATATTGTGATTCTTCACATTATGATGTGAATTCTAAACTTTTTCTTCTTGAATGAGTTCTGGCCTTAGTTGTTCCCTATTAACAATAGAATGTGTTGGTAGACTATGATATGTCTACATCTGACTCCAGTACATGCAAAACCCTTCACCTCTGGGTCTCAATGCAGAAGACCACATATAGAAGAAGACACATAAAAATGGTAAAAGAAAGCCCAATGAGCCCAGGATTATTTTAGCCTCATAAATATTTGATCCCCTGGATCAACATATGAAGGAATGGGCTCTGGGTGTGCTCAATGAACAGTTATTTATGAGTAGACCAGAGAAAGCTGTTGTAACCTCTCAACCCAAATTTCAGGTTTGCGGATACAATAACTGTTGTTTTAATTGATTACATCATGGAGTGCTTTGTGATGTTTCAGTAATTGGTGTCCATGCGTATGAAAAATATTGTTCATCAGCAAGATTGGTTAATTAGATAGGTACCCAACTGGACCTAAGTTGAAGATATACCTGTGTTTTGATAATCTTTGGAAGAGCATTGCTAAATCTTTAGCACAATGGAGCATTTTCCTACAAGTAGCATCTTCTGATGTTTTGTGGCATTTAAATATAAGATAACCTGACATTTTTAAAAAGTGAAAACCAGACTTGTAGAGATTATGTTGTCCTTCCTATGTTTTGCAGAAAGATGACACCATGAGCTCCAGTAGGTGTTTGCGGGCCTGCTTTGATGTCCAACTCCTTCCTTCCCTCTCTCTCTCTGTCTCTTTCTCTATCTCTCCCTCTCTGTCTCTCTCTCTGCCTCTCCCCCTAAAGTACTTTCCTAGCAGTTTAGCATATGGTACTGGAAGTTTCATGACTGTTCCATCCCTTAAAGATCACACTTTTCTTGACTGCAAGCACTTTTCTGTTAATCTTTTTTTTATTTTTTATTTTTTTGGATACATAGAAACTGGCTTGCCCTCAGTTCATTAAATGTCTCTCAATTTTTTTTTCTAAGTTTATTATCAGGATCTTTTACTGCTAGATATAGGTGAGTGGTTCTCTAGACAGAGATATTGGTGTCAGGACCGCATTCCCAGAGACTAATTGAATTGCCCAGAGCTGAGGCTGTATCTCTGTCAGCTTGAAAATATCCCAAGCTAAGTCCTTTATAGTGCTGTTTTTATATGGAAATATGGATTGACTTTGAATGGTTAAGTGCAGATCATCCTTCCATGGTTAAGTGTGGACTTCCATAGTCAAGTCCAAATCTTCCTTCATGGATAAGTCCTGCCACTATATCACGCCCTAAATCACACCTACAAGAGGCCTACTTGGGGTGGGGGCAAGTTTATTTTTCTATCTCCACTTGTAACTCATTGTCTGATTGATATTGTCATTGGATGTTAGGGAGTGAGGTGAATACATGATAAAGCCAGTAGGCAATATGAAGAAACTCTTCTCCCCACAAGTATCCAGGTAGAGCTGAATTAACTTCCCAGGAGTTTCCTGTTTGACCGCCTATTCTCCCTACATCAACTTGAATGCCTGAAGGAGCAGCCTGGTTCTGGCAACAGCATATTAAAAATGTCCCTGGGGCTTTGTCTACCCTGAAATCTGGTACAGAAGAGAGAGAAATGGTTACTTTTGCTGTTTTTATCCTGACCATGAGATAAATGTCCCAAAGAGTCTCAGAAAGGATGCTTCCTATCTTGACATCCAGAGAACCCACAAGCCTGCCGTTTTTCTTTGTAAAAACCTCACAACCAATTTTTTTTTCATTCCTGTGCAATTTTATCTGCTTGTTCATTTTTTTTCCTTTGGCAAAATAAACAATTAGACCTCATTCATGTGGGTAAACAAATTAAGCCTCGTAAAAATAAAGTAAATAGCCTAACACAGGGCACTCTTTAAGCACAGGCATGCAATAGTTTCCGAACAGTAGAGTGGCTGAACCTGTGCTCACAGGGGCATCACGGATTCCTTACTGTCTGGGCAGCTTTAGTTAATTTACATCAACTCTCTTCACAGCTGCTTCTTTGTCTGCAAAATATCAACCTAATAGGTTTGTGATTAAAATCAAGTGAGGTGTCCGAATCTAATGAGAAAAACATCAGGAAAATTCCAGTGAAGGGACATGATACAAAATACCTGACCAATGCGTTCCTCAAAACTGTCAAGGTCATCAACGACAAGGAGAGACCGAGAAGCTGTCACAGCCGAGAGAAGCCTAAGGAAAAATGACAACTAAATGTAATGTGGTACCATGGATGTGACTCTTGAGCAGAAAACAGACATTGGGTTAAAAAAAGAAAAGAAAGTGGAATAAAGATAGAAACTTTAGTTAACAGTACCATATTGGCTTAATAATCATTACAAAGGTAATGCTAAAACATGATGTTAATTAATTCTAAGAATAATTGTGTTCAGGTTGTGTGGGAAATGGCCTTGATACGTTCTCAACTTTTCTGTGAATGTCAGTCTTTCACACAAGACGTGGTCATGTAAAGGCTCACCGTTGAAGCTCGATCCACGCACTATCCTCTCGAAGCAGCAAGCAAGTGCAAGTTGCTGTCACGGGATCTCCCATCATCCCTCCTCTCACCGAGGAGAAATGGAGAATTCTCTATGACCTCACTTACCAGTTCCTACGGGTGGCAAGAGTTGCAATTTTTTTAAGTGAGTCTAATTTTGTTGAAATTTGAAAACTAACATTTGAAGTTTCTGTTTTATGTAAATGATTTTTGGCATACCTCATGAGAGACCTTCTGACTCAGATTCCTGGAAAATATTAGAAATCTTTATACCCGTCTCACCACATCAGCAATGGTTAACTATCTAGACAAATTTATTTCCATTCCCTGCAAAAATATTTTTGGTCCATTAAAAATATTTTAAAATTAAGAACAAGACACATCAACGAATGTTTCTCGGATCTTTTTCCCAAATGAAATGGATAACCTGGTCATATGCCTCAAAGAAGCTTCCCCCCTCCCAGCTCATTGAAAAATGATTTATTTTCCTTTGTACAAAAAAACCTTATATTCCAAAGATAAAATAATCAAATGATTTGGATTTTTTTAAAGCACAAATTAAAATTTGAAAATTTTAAACCCAGATTATTTTCAAAATACACGAAAGATTTGGGCTTATGAATTATAGAGGCTTTCAAATTAATGACCCTAGACAGAATTGAAAGGATTGCCCATTATGTAGATACCTCTCCTTTTGTATGTATTCTTTTCATCTGTATGTTATATTTAAATTGCTATATTAAGGTGTGAGGTGTCTTTCCTAAATCAGGAAGGTCATCCCAGTTTCCTGGATACTCTCCTCCATCAGAAGAATCACACCTAAATTGTCAAGCATTTCATCTTGGAGTGGGCTGTGCTGAAATGCAAGTAGAGTTGTTTGTGGCTGGTCTACATTCCCACACTGTGGGAAGCTGGGGTTTGGTGTCTCACTGCTGAGGTCTTTGTCAGGCAGTGTGCCCCGTGAGGCTCAGCCCAGGGTTTAAGATTCCTTAGCTGCATTAACACATTTGAAAACATTAGTCTGATCGCTAGTCTCTAAGTGCTTTCATTCGCTCAAGTACAAAACAGACATAATTGAATATTTACTACATCTTAGAGAAGTGTGTGGCTTTCAGGACCCTGAAACATTTAAGAGGCTCAGGTGAAAGATTAAAGAATTAAGTGTACAAACCATCTTTCTTAATTTTGATCCAAATGCATAATACTCACTGAAATGTAGTACCCAGGTTACATCTTGTGATTTGGCGAATTGCACAGATATCTCCAAGTGCACCAGACAGATCTAATGGGAAGCACTTGCCTCCTCCTTTAACACGAAGAGCATCAGGGAAACAGTAGAGATGACACTTTAAAATTCTGCTTTTTTTTCCTTTAAAGCAAGCTTCTGTTTTGTTGATCGGACTGTTCGTGACCATCACTTAAGGGGATAATTTACTTAACCCTTGTTAAAAAAGAATAGGAGCAAGTGAGCATTATAAATGAAAAACAGAATTCCAATTCTTGAAGCTCTGAATTATCTGTGCCCAAATAATTTCTTCTACTGTCACCAAAACATTTTATATAAATAAGTGTATGCAAACATATCATATTCATGCATTTCTCAAAGGCATATTTCTGTTCCAAATATTTCTGTTCCACAGCAGTCTTCCATAGAATGGTTGTACTGCAGCTTTCAGGGTCACATTCATGTAAACCTCTTCCTTTAGTGGGGCTTAGTAATCCTTTGTGTCTAAATTTTAGTGACCATTGCATACAAATATTTTATATTCAGAATCACCTAGTGTTGCTGAAAAGAAAGACTGTTGAGTGAAAAATAAAGTTGTTATTTTGAAATGCTCAATAGGTTAGTTAGATCGATGGTGAAATTCTCAAAGAGGAAAAAGATAATCTGCTCTCTGATATTTTGTAGCCTTTGTTACTTCAACCATTCACATTTGTGAGCTGCTGTCAATAATTTCTTTAATGAGATTATTGTGTTTTTCTTTTAGAAATGTAACTGTCAAATGTTTTACATTTGTTCTTGCTAATAATTCCCCGGGCCTTTATTAAAGTGATTTATAGATTTCTTAAATCCAGAGTCCTGCATCACTCTGATACCAACTTCTAATAAAACAGGAAATTAGACTTTGTTCTTTGCTTTATCCATACAGTGAGTAAATTAAAAAAAAAAACAAACGATGTGTTTAGTGAATAGGCCGTTCAGAGCTAGAGTAAATCTTATGGTTCTGTTTCTAAGGATTTGGAGAGCATCGTCCTGGCAGTGAGTAAGGTGACCACTAGAAAAGTGTCATGTTTTGTAAGCAGCAGAATTTCATAATTAGGGAAGAAGTATTATGATTCTGGAGCTCTTAAAGAAAGGATTCAAATGACAGCCAATTAATTAAATATTTCCTCAACAGCCACTTTCTTGCTTTAGGTAGGCTTGCCTAAGAAAACACGCTAAATTGCAAAATGCTTTTTGCCAATTCCAACTCACTTATCCCTGTAGCTAAGTAGTTGAAGACATATGATTCAGATATATTTTCAAAACATCTTCCCCATAAATACAAAATAATAAGATGTTCATCATTTAAATGAAATGCTAAACTGTTTGAAAATATTCTCTAAAACCAGCAAAAAAATCACAAGGCAGATGACTTGGCTCTCGGTGTCTTCCCCTCTACCTGCGTTCTTCCCTCTTTCTCTCCATAATGCCATGTTGTAGTACATCCTTCTTAGCCTCCAATCAACATTTCAAGCACTGGGATCATGTTTGATATTGTCAGATGGCCTGGAAAATTAAAAACCCAATTAAAGGCTCAGCACGCGGGTCAGCTCTTCTGCATATCAAAAGGCCTCCTCTGGCTATTCTGCTCAAATTGTATCTGTTAACAGCTCACTTTGCAGAAAGTGAAATAGCAGAGCGTTTATGAGTAATAAGTACTTTCCAGCTGATACATTTCAAACATAAACCACTTTCATGGCCCCGGCAAAAAGTACAAGTCATAATCAAATTGTCAATTTTTTTCCTGTGAGATGCATGGATCTATTGTAACTGCGATTGTTAAAGAAGGAAATGCATTTTATTCACATGTTGGGGGAAAAAAAGATGCACATTTTCCCTACAATTAAAGATTTTTTGTCACTTTTTTACTGCCTTTCCTTTACATTTCTAAATAGTTACTATAATTGATTTTCGGGTTGCATTCATTTTTTTTTTTTTTGGTAGGAGAATCGTTTATAGTTTTTATGTAGTGGAAGAAATGGTTGGAGTGAATAGCATTTTTGTTTAGCTGGGGTATTAATGTTCACCCAAATGTTTATAATGTGAATGTGCAAAGCACTAAAAGCTTTTGAGCTAAATGCAAATTAGTTGAGCACTCAAATGACATTTTTAGAAGGGGTTTTCATCTGTCAATGTGGCATAATATTAAGTCAAACTAAAGTCACTACTTTAGCTACTGGCCATTTGGAAAAAAATTTCATAAGATACTGGGGTTGACAGAAAAGAAAACAAACTACATAAATATTTTTCAACATATTATATTAACCAAACAGCTGCTACAGGATTTCACAAGAAGTTAGCATATAATGTCTCCCCTTAGAATATACTGTGAGTGTACGCAATGTCAAAAATCAAAATCCGTGGGTTTTGCATAATGCATGAAGGTCCGTATCTAGACAAGAAAGATTTTTCAAAGAAATGTCATACAATGAAATAGCACAAACTTCCCTCGGTTTAGAAAAACATAAAAATAATAGATGTAATAATCCAAAACTGTGGCGAATTAGGAAAATGAGCACCCAGTGCAGTGTATTTATGGACCTCAGATTGTGCCTCTTGAAATAAACACCAGGGTTTCTGAGTGTTTCCTGTGTCTATTGGTTAATTATTTATAGCGAGCACTTAATCTCCATATTGTTCTCCAAACAAGCGCCTACTAGGACCTAAAGTAATTTTTCAAAATTATTGAGAGTCTATGGCTCATCACAGGAAAAGGAATTGACAGCCACAATGGAAGCCTCTGCTGAAGCCCACGTCCTGTGTACCTAGGTGGAGTCAGCCTTGAGTGTGGCAGTTGAGACTGGCTGTACAGGTGTCTTGGAGAGATGTTGCTATTAGCAGGACAGGCAGCTACACAGTGACACTTGTTTAATCTGCATTTAGTGGACTCCGTGAAGGTGTCCATTCTCTTGTGGGTCCACATGAATCCCTGAAGCTTTAATGTCCTTCCTCAGTATAAGTGATATTTTCTTTTTCATAGATTAAGAGCCTTTTTTTTTCAGGGAAAAATGTGGAGGATGAAAGTCTTGAATGATTACTTCTAATCCTCATTATTGACTCAATTTACGAGCCGTGGAATGGCTTTCCACCTAGTCTCCAACAAATTTTTAAATATTTTTTTTTTCCAAGCTTGGGACAGTTTTCTCAAAACACAGCAGCTGATCCCACCATGGCGCCTTTTGGTCCATAATAAAAGAAGCGACAGATCCTTAGCTGCAGAGGCGCGAGTGGGCACCCTGCTAATGACTCAAGCGCCTCTCTACACCTTATTCATATTAAAGGGCAACATATTGCATATTAATAGACAATTTAAAATAATTACAGGCTTTAATCTTCTCTAAAGAACAGTTTCTTGTCTCTTGAAAGTTTTGTACTTCTCGTATAGAAAAGAAAGTGAGTGCTTTTCCGGAGAAACAATGTATAATAATATGTCAGTAAAGATTGAGCAATTTTGCGTAGTGATGGGTGAAAAGGACATTATGTTCTTTTTTCTTGTCATGGTCGGTATTTTTCTGTCAGTCGGCAAAGGCTGCACTCAGCAAGAAGAAGCTAAAGACGGGCGTTGAGAGACGCGAGGGTGACAGCCACCCTGACAGGTCAGAAGATGACTGCAGAATTAGCCTTACTTTAATTCGCACTAAAATTCACAGCTCCTGACGAGGAAATGGGAAAAAGAAATTTCCTTACACATTTTCTTTTCATTTCGTGTGCAGATTATACATATTCGGCTTCCATTAACAAGAAGGAGATTGTACTTTATGCGGCTCTATATTTAAGGGCAGAAGACCAAGAAGATGACAGGAGTGACCTCTCTCTTGTCTTATGATCACTGCCAGTTTGACATGACACTAATTAGACCGCCTTAATCTAAACCCAGTTAGTTCTGCATGCTTGCTGCGGAACCATTGTACGCCCTAATGGAAATTGCCTTAGGCCTTTGTCTTCCTAAACCCTGCCTCTCTCCTCCACCCGCAGCCCCCATCTTTGCACACTCACATGTATACGTACGAAAAACCAGATCTTTAATAATACTACCCCGTTAATCTTAACAAATAGGCCCATGAATGTCCTCCTAATATCCCTCCTCTGTAAATGTCACCAATTTCCAGTAGGTAATGCTGTCTGGTGTGGCTTGCTGGACATGGTTGGATGTTTCCTTTCATTGCAAAAGCCCTGAAGAGAAATAAAGGTTGAAAAGGCCAAGGGGGATTTTTTTTTTTAACTTAAGTACATGACGATGTTAGAGCTGTGAAATATGTTTAAGTGTGAATTGAGTGCATTTCTTAGGGAAAAAAAAAAAAACATAATAAAGAAGAAACCATCCTGGCCAGCTGATTAAAAAGGGAATCAATTAATTCTAAAAGAGGTAACACAAAATCAGGAGAGGGCTGGAAGAACCAGTCAGTATTCTCTTAGAAACCCCAGGGAACTCTGTCCACTTACAGAATGTAAGAAAACAACACACCAAAATGTCCTGAGAAACATTATGTGTATATAGCCTCCCATGATCCATTGCAGCGAATCCAGCCAAATTGTTATTTATCATTTGTTAGTTATCTGTAAACGCATTCAGTAGGAGTTGGGGGATACCAGGTGTCTCCCCAAGAGAGGAAGCTATAGATAAATTTGCATATCTGGGCTCATGAGCACTTTCTGGTTCTGACCAAATCAAGTTTGACTTGCCATGATTAACAAATCTAATGGGTGCATTGGCTATACTGTATGGCATGCTTACTCCCCAAAGGAGTCTGTGGTTGGAGTTAAGGGCTCTTGGAGTAGTATCTCCAACCCCCTTTCCATGGTGTAAAATGTAAGTGACCTTTGCAGATGGATCTGGGAAATGGCATCTTCCTCTTAACTCCACGGAAACAGTGTGGAGTGACACAGTCTGACAGAAGGGTCACTCCTGTGGCAAAAGGGTAAAAAATGTCACCCATAGTGTTGACAACCTCAGTTCTATACACACTTTCAAACCTGTCCCCAAACCTTCTTTGTAACAATCTCACAGGGGCTTCATAATGCCCACCAATGACTGGATAAACGCCTGCTACTCTACACTGGAGCCAAGCTAGGGCTGTGTGTTTGTGGTCTCCTTTTAACCTGAACACAATACTGCAGCAAGTAAGTTATTTCCCCATTTTACAGAGAATGAAATTGAGGGTTAGAGAGAGCAAGTGGCTTGCTGAAGGCCAGATATCTCAGCGCAGGGAGTGTAGGGAGCAGATCCCACAGCCAGCTTGCAAAGTTGCTTCCCATAGGAAAAGGGTGTGGGAAAAGAGGGCTAGCATCACACTATTGAGAATGGGAGCATGCAGATTGCTGGCAGAATGCACGAACAGATCAATGGCTAAATTAAAAGAATCTACTAGCCAGTTGTGTCTACAGTCTGCAACCGTGGATGCGTCTGGCCTACATCTGCCTTAGGAGTTCCACAAACAACTACTCCCCAGATGTAGCTCATAACATAAGGGAGAGCAAGACGATTTTCACCCTGAACCGCCATGGAATGCCATGATGAGAGAGACAGGATTGTGCAGAGTTCAGTCCGCGTGGTCACCTTAGGTCAGCACCCAAGGCGACCTTCTGTGGTAGTTCTTGGGTGACTATGAACAGACAGCAGCAGCCTCAGGTGAATTTCAAGCAGTAATCCTTCCCTCTCTCCTGGTTTGTATGCGGATTTTCTCAGCTGACTGATGGAAAAGTCACCGCTACTGAATATTAAAAGCCTGTAATTTAGTCAAAAACAATGTTGTCCACACTTTTCCCCCTACGTCATTTTAGTTGTGTGTTTCCTTTTTTTTTTTTTTTTAAATCAAGCATAAATGGTAGATAATGTTCCCCTGAATGAGGCCCTTAGGCCTGCTCCGCTGAGGCTTGTTTAGCTTGCCAAGTTTAAATATTTTCTGAACTGATCCCAGAACTGAGAAGCCTTCATCACAGCACAGCATTAAACATGATGGATGTGATACATATTTAATACAATAAAATGGCCATTTATATGCCCATACCAGACACGAGGGAAATCCTCACAGGAAAGATTTCTAAAATCAAAAGGGGCCTATTCTCTAATCGATGTGAGGGGATTTGAGCGGATAACTCCCATTAATGCTAATGGGTGTTATGAGCTTATAGTCTCCATGCACCATTGGCAAGATACACTCCGTGTCACTCGGAAGGAGGCTGTCGCACTGATGAGATGCCATGTGAGACTTCCAGGGCAGGAAGAGTGGGGGAAGAAGCAAGACAGTTGTAGCCATAGTTTGCATCTAGAAGAACACCTTTCCCCTTGCAACAAGGCTGTATTCATAAGGACTGCTGCAAGGAATCTTGGGAGCCATCAGCAGAGTAGAGTATGTTTGCAACATTCATAGATTTGAACTCTTATCTAGCTCAGGTACATTTGGGCAAGGGAAGGATACTGGGAATGGTTGAATCAAGAAACAGTTCCTATTGCATCTGCTTCCTTTTTGACTCTTGAGATAAACTGTTGCCTGCTCCCAGTCTCAAGAAAAAATGAGATAATACTTGTAGTATTCTTAAGTAAAATGAGTTCAGAGCCATTGTCTCTCAAGCTATGTTACTCATTTTTAGTCTGTATGATGTAACCAGTTTAGATAATGGAGTTCTCTTGTCTAGATTCACGTGACCTAAGTGGACAAGTAAGAGTGACTCCCCAGCAGTTAGAGCTACATTCTCCTTGGATGGGTATATTGCAGCTACTGACAGGTCTGTTTGCTAGAAATACAACACCATAAATTAACACTTCCATGTAGAGAAACTGTTATTCAACACGATAACTCACATTGAAAGCAACTATCTTTCCCTAATGTTGACAGTAGAATGAAACTGAGCACCAAGAAACTGGAGCAAAAGCTATTCCTAGAATAAAGAGACTGCTAATTACCCAACTCTCCATTTATGTTTTCGACTTCCTTTCTGAACTCTCCGGTCCATTTGTGTTTTCCCTTGTGGCTTCTTACGGCACTCAGCACATATTATAAGCCACTATAATGATCTATGTGCTTGTCTCCAATTCCCTAACCCCTATGCTCTCGAGGTCTCTTTCCAATACACAACCACATTGTCACAGGCAGACTAGGTTCTCAAAAGATATCTGCAGGAGCAATAGAGGAATGCCTAAGCTCCATATGGGACCCATCCTGTCTTGAGTACTCCTTGTTTTGTCTCTGTGGCATTCTTTTTCAGAATATCTGTCAAGTCACTTACAGAACAAAAGCAGAAGTTTGGGGGGAGGTTGGGGATTCTGTGACTTCAGAAAAGAAGAAATGTCAGCGTCTGGGTTAGACTCAGACTGTTTGGAGGGTGTTTGGGGTCTTTGTCTCTCCTTGTCCATGTGGGCTTCATGCCTTTCCACTGCACTGTGCTTAACAGAGGTTCTATGTTTTTTGCCCCTTTTTCATTATTTGAGATTATAATTACAGTATCTGTCATGTCTGCTTCCCCTTCTAAGTCCATCCATCAACCCCACCTTGCTCTCTTTCAAATTCCTGCACTCTTTTTTCATTAATTGTTATTGTGATTGCATGCTCACATGTATATACATAGATAACCCTAAATACAACCTGTTCAGTCCATATAATGTTATGTTTTCAGGATTGATCATTTGCTATCTTCCCTGGAGAAGACTTTTTTTCTCCAACTCTCAGAATTCCTCGGTTGCTTTGTAGTTCCTTGTGTAAGGTTGAAGCCTTTGTGGACTTTCCCCCATACATTGTTTTGCTTTTGAATTTTTTAAATTAAAAATTTAATAATTTTGATTTTTTTCTGTATTGGTCTGTTTGTTCTTTCTTTGAGATAGGATCTCACTGTGTAGTTCAGGCTAACCCCAAACCTGCCATCCTCCTTCCTCAACCTTCCACTTGCTGTGAGTACAAGACTATACCACTATATCAAGCTGAGAACAGTCCTGGATCACCCTGGAACTCTTGATGCTTGAGGAGGAAAATCAATTAAAGAAGGCAAATGGAGTCAGGCCTTCCTCTGGTGTCTTTCTTTTATAAAATGTCCAGGTGACTGAGCTGAAAAGCCACCACTTCAGCTATATTGTCGAAAACAGTGTAACTGACATTGTACCTTTGTAATCATGACGCTTAAGGAAAATATGGAAATCCAACTGATGTCACCAGACCCAGCTCCGCTGTGTTTGGTAAGCTACTTGAAGGCAGAGACTTGCCTGTCCACTGTGGGGTTAGGAAATCCAGCACTGGGGTGAGAACTGCTGAGCACAAACTTTGTCCTAGCGATCATGAAAACAACTGGTGACTAAGTGGTTTCATAGATAAACACGAGCAAGTCCCACATCTGGGTGCCAAATAGAAACAAACTGGCTGATTAAATCCTCACATCTTTTCAATCCCTTCATTCTGAAACCTCGTAGTAACAAACAGTTCTGTTATGTTAACTCCCAAGTGAAAGATAAAAGCCCTTTAAAAGTCAAGTGATCCTCTTTGTGCTTATTTACACTGTTTTTACTTCAGCAATTGGATTATTTTAAAGAATATCCAATAATTACACAACTATCCAGAATACAGAAGAAAACGACAGTTTTACTTTAATTTCTGGACACATCCTTTTCTACAGAAGCCCTCCTCCAACCTCCTCCAACCCCAGCAATGGTTGTAAGTTTGGCCTGATGCGCAATCAATGGCATGCAGGAGAAACATAAAGTTAAAATGAAAATTAAGCATTTTATTGACAAGGAGAATTAATATCCCAACAAAAGATAAAATCCATATGTACTTTCTTGCTGCGGAAAAATAATGTGCAGACAACATTGACTATTGATTTGAACCGATGAAAGTTAAAGTGGAATATTTATTGGGCCTTAGGAGTATTTAAATGCCCTAAATTCCAGTTAGTACCACTAGCTGCTAGCTAGCTCTGCAGAATTCTGGAATTGCACCCTGCAGTTTGTACTAATTGGTGGGAAATGTAGGCCTGATGTCAAAGACAACTATAATTGTCTGATGAAAATAACTTGCTTTTGACACCAGTATATGTTGCACCCTGTGTATCACACCCCCCTTGCATAAGGAGGTGTTGTTTTACATAGTCAAGGTAATTATAATTGGCTTTAATGTATCTGAAATAACTATGTATAAAGGAGTGTTGTAAGAAAGACGAGGCTTACAGTGACCTAGTAGCGTTTATAATAAAACGGTTGCTCCAGGATTACAAAAAATAAAAAATAGAAATAAAAATAAAGCCCAGGGAAAAGCACAGGCTTAGATTATGCATGTTTTAGAACGTTAGAAAGCTGCGATTTAGAGCCGATCCACTTTTGACCATAATGCATTTTGTCATGTGAAGATAAAATGTAGGGGATGTTTACATTTCTCCAACCCACTGAGCTTCTACCTCGGGACTTTCCTTTTTTTTTTCTTCTCACATCAATAGACAATCTTTTAAAACATTATACTCATGTCTGTCTCTCTTGACAGCAAATAAAATTTAATAAATAAAATTCTGTATGATAAATATGTTAGATTTAAGGAGCAGTCCTGATAGAGTGTGGACATTTTCAAAGATGATTTGTGAAAAACAAATAAATTTAACAAGGCTAATGTGTTACCATCTCCAAATACATTATCGATGATGTGCAGAAGGATAATGACCCAAAAGAGCATTTGCACAGGTTTCACACTGCGTAAATTACTGCCAGAGAGAAAGCGTCCTCCAGAAGTTGGACCCACTGCCTCTGTAGATCAACATCTGACTGCAGCAAGATCTTGGCTTGTCACTAAATTTCAAATCATCAGCAGCCGCAGATAACTTATAACAAGGGAGGCTTTTCACAAGCATCAGAGCCCGTGGCAGATTTTTATAATATGCCATCTTTCCCCAAACTCCCTCCTCGAAAACTTCTGGCAGGTTTTGAGCCTCCTGATCTTCTGTCTGATTGGCCCAACTCTTCCTGTGCCCCCCGCCTTAACTCTTCCAGATATTTCCGAGGCCCCTGGGAAAGGAGGGAGTGACGGCTCCTCCTCATGTCTCTACCCTTTAACATTATACTTTACAAAGTGTTTTCCTCACCCTCTCCTCTCCCCGTGCACGACTGCGAGGCTAGCATTTACTCTGTATGCCGATAAGCCAAGCAATGTTCTCGATGATCTCCGTGTGTCGTGTCATAGACTCCTCACATCGATTCTGTGGAATGAGCAGGAATGAGGAGGCCGAGGGAGCCGGTGAGGACGCCTGTGTTCTTCACTAATAACAATGGCCTACCTTTATGTAATTATGTAATTTATGTAATTAGTTCCATCCAATCAGGTTCATCAGACTTATCTTACAAGAATGAACATCGTCTAGCCTTTGCCACATGAAGTCCACTCGTGACATGCTGCTGATAACTTTCAAAATCTCCCTATGTAATTTTAATTGCATCAGTGTTTAATAATTTTAAAAAATGTATTTGGAATACCAGGAAATTGCACTGGAAAAGCTATGTCAATACCAAAAGGATGTAAGTCTTAAATTCACAAAGTAAGGATTTACAAGCAAAATCATCTATCATGATTTAAAAAAAAAAAAAGATACAAGGAATGGGAAATCTTTTGAAAACTTAAAAGCAATTTCCTTTTGATGGCTATGTGTATAATATGTAAAACTTATAATCGCATTTTTGCAATCATGTGAACTGTAATGCAGTCATAAAATTTACATTTGTGTGGATCTTCCCATATATGTTGAAAAATAATCTGAAGGGCATTTAATGACATTATTTTGTTGGTTTCAGAGTAAGGAACTGCTATATTGTGAAACCATGTAATTTTTGGATGGAATTTTAAATAAAAGGATCATTTGATAATTGTTTTAAATTAGAATTAAGAAAATTAAGAATAATTGTTAGCTGCCTCTCAACAAATTCCACAGCAGAGCCTGCAAAAAAATGCAAATACAGTAATTTTCACTGTGAAGTTGTGTTTATTAAGGAAAATATATTTTTATGGGGCACTTGTTTTACCAACATCTTTTTACCAAATGGTACTCACATTTAGTATGGCCTACTCTGTATCAGACATTGTAGGGTATATAGATGGGTGTAATTAAAGATTCACAATAATAGTGGTACAAAAAGTAGCTAGAATGTTTGAAAATTCCATATTACACATGCTGTCTTCTAAGTTCTTCATTCATAAATTCCATATTTGTTAAGGCAAATCTGGTTCTGGACTGAAATTGGGGTAAAGAAATGAAAAAGCCAAGAGTGAGTAAAAGGTCAGTATTTTCATAGGGCTCTATTTTAAAAAATAAGAAAATTAAGCCTCCTACATATTCAGGAAACCTGTCAAACATCCTAAAAGCAAGGAGCTAATGAAGCTGAGTGTTAAATTCTACCTGCTCTGGAAACTGTGCTCTGGTTCCTAAAACATGTTTGTACTGCACTCAGTCTAGGCTTAGAACTACTTTGATCACACAGGACTTGGTACTCTATGAACAGGAGAAGCTGACGGCTAGTGCTTATGAAACTCAGTTCCTATATGCATTCCTATAAACTCTCAGCAGTTTTAGCATAAATTATAGTGTTAGTTCTTAAATCCAAGATAAAAATTCTTTTAAATGTATATGCTCATGGTAGTAAAATTTAGAGCCATTGTTCATTAATGATGGAAATCTTTAGTACACTTCCTTTCAGAGATTTTTATGAGAACCAGTCACAAAGGGGTTAGAATGAAGAATAGATATCTTAGTTTCCAGCTATGGATCTGATATGAACTTGCTATTTTAATTTTCTAGTGAAACTTAATGAGTGTCTATTAAACACCAGGCATTGAAATAAGTGCTGAGAACACAAAGGTAGAAATGAAATTGCCATGAAGTTAGGTAGCATACAATCTAATCAGAAAAATAGACATTATACAAATAGTCGGAAATTAGAATGGAGAAGAATAAGAACAGGGTATCACAGAAAAAAATTCTTACATGAGGTAGTGATTAGGGAAACCAAATTGAGACTGAGACTTTTGTAGAAAGTCACCTGCAGGAAGTTGATGTTCAGCTGAGGTCATAAAGATAGTGGAATATGGCATAGGTTGAGTGACAGGAAGAAACTTCTAGAAAAGAGAAAGGATCCCAATGACTCGGGACTGGGAAATGGTTATGCACATGCCAGAAACAGTAAGGTTGGGCTTGAGAGATGACTCAGCTGTTAATAATAAAAAATAGTAGCCAGTACAAGAATCCATAACTCCAGCTGTAAGGTATATGGCACCCTTTTCTGGCATCCACAGGCAACACACACACACACACACACACACACACACACACACACACACACACACAAACACGGCATTTACACTCAGGAATACACGTATAAATACAATAAAAAAATAAAGATCAACCTTAAAACAAAAAACCATACAAGGTCAAAGTTATCATAGTCATGGCAGGTTATGGAGCAGGAAGCAAAGTGGATGACATAGCAGAGACATAGAAAGAAGACTAAGGGCACATTGTGAAGGCTGCTTATCATGGTTAGCTGTTAGAAGCCTGAGCTTGAGGCCAGACATGAGGGTTTCTAATTCCCATCTCCAGCAAGGTGATGGTAAGACTGTTCAGATCATAGCATCCTGTGAGGCCACACCATTCTACTGAGTTTACTTCTCTTTTGAGAAACTCTCTTTTGTCCTAAGTCCTGAGCTGAGGCTAACAAGGAACCAAGCCCTAAAGCAGCAACTGTGAAGTATATTTCTAAGGTCCTAGAATCCAAAGAAAGAGTGATGAGGAGGGATAACAATAATGCCAGGCTATGCTTCTGAAGCATAGGGGAAATATGCTATGCTTCTGAAGATAGTAGAAGGAAGCCTTCTGTTAGATCATTTACTTCTAAGGAAAAAAAATATGTATATATAATTACATGCATGTTTTTCATATATTCTGAAAATTTGTGCCTTAGGATTTTACAGTATGCACATGGCTGGAGTGAGCAGCATCTCATGAAGTCCTCCATGAGTAATGTCAGTTTATCTTACGATTATCAGAGCTGTACATTGATGAGGTCATCTGCACCAAGAGAAGTGCTTGTCAAAATACACGAAAAGTCAGAGAGCAGGAAATGTCAATTTGGGGACGCACAAATAGATTTGATTGGTGAATTGACTCAAACCATTTGGAAGTAAATTTCTTGGAATGTTGATATGAAGGCATCTGAGACCTCCCAGCCAACTCAGCAGAAGAATACAAAGATCAATGTTCATGTGTGACATGGTCACGAGTACTCAGAAATTGCCAGTGTACTCAGAAATTAACCATGTAGTGTTTCTCTCCAAGGTCACAGGAAGCATATATTCCGTGAGTTGAGTATATATTCTATGAGTTGAAGGACTTAGCAGATTGAATTGGAATGTTAGGAAAAGCCCAGATCTCTACAGATGCTCTGGTGTAGGTCATGGGCAGCCAGAATTCTGCTAGTTACTGGTCAACAGGGATGAGGAAATGATAGATAGGAAACTCAGTGTCACACTGAGCCTTCTATATCACCATCTTCCGAGGCCACACAATGACTATTACCAGCTTGTGCCTTCTCTGGGAGATTATGGTAAGGACTTCTTGTTCTGTGCAGAAAGTTCGACTCTGATTTCTTCTACATCTTGTAGTGGGAAACACCCCAAAGCAGTCATGATTAGAATGTGAGCTTGAAGAAAAGGGGCCAAAGGAGTGGCAGCAGGATCCAGAATTGCATTACTGTTCTAGAAGTAAGCTGTTCGAGGAATAACTGAAGTGTTCTGACACTTTCCCCCGTTGCACATTCTAATTGTGTCTGTGATATTGTTGTGCACAAAATAATTGTGCTTGATTCATAACTTTTATGCCACATTTCAATTTAGATGGAAATGGTCCAATATCCACTTTGGAAGGAGAAAATGCTGAAAATGTATCTAAGGAAAACAGTCTCTGAGTTTTTAAGTAAATTTGTTTACAGATTACTACTACCTACTGCTCTAAGTACTATATTCTTATGTAGGTAAGTACTTTTTACCAAGTAGTTATATTTTACTACAGACTAAAGGAAGAATAACATAATGTAGTTCAGGCTGAGGAAAAATCCTTTTTCCAACATAGCTTTAAGCATAATTATGGATTTTTAAAAACCAAATATTATTCTCTGGGTGAAATAAATCTTCAGAAGTGACAGTATTAGTAAAGATAAGGCAAAAAGGATTGAAAAATAAGTCTGGCTCTACCTTCAGAACTGTTTGAAACTGCTTCATTTTGAAAAATAGTATGACTATTCTTCTCTGTATTTAATTATCTTTATTTGCTTAAACATTTCCTGAGGAAAATAACACTATGGCAACATGAACAGCTTTGTGCTTATCATGTTCACAGGATTACACTGTAAAATATTATTTTGTGTTCCATTGAAAATACAATTCATAACCACAAATGCATTTTAACAATTGACCTATAATGAATCACACAAGCACCACTTCCTCAACAATTCTTATGCAAATAGTTAAACACTAAAATGAACATAAGAATGGATACTTGGACAGACCAGCACTGTTAGAATTTATTGACAATGAGTGATCATTTCAAAGCAAAAGCAACAATGGAAGATAACTATATAAAACCAAACCCTACAGAGCATAAAAATGTAGGTGCTGGACAAACTATATACAGATACAGTGTACATATATTTAAATAAATGATGATGAAAAGTCCAATTGGAGGGGGAAAAGAAGAGGGAAATGTAATTAAATTATAATCTTAAAAATTATATATATATATATATATATATATATATATATATATATATATACTTTTATTGAAATCCGAAAAGAAAAAAAGCAGAAACCTATAGAATTCTACATGTGCTCAAAATGATAGGGAAATCCTAGCAAATACATAATCTTGCTACACACACTCTCCCCTGTGTGGAGTCTTTTCTCTTATTTGTTTGTTATGCTATTTTAGGGAACATATTTTATGTTGTATAAAGAAAATGCACTCATGTCTTATTCATCAGTTTCTCCATGGTTGGGGGGGGGTGTTGTGATGAGACTTTGTCTTTTTATTCAGTAGCCTACTCCATTGTAGGGCTTGTAAGATGGGTATGTTTGTGTGGCATCATTCATCTTTGGGTACTGTTACAGAAGTTTATTTTTAGCTATATATAAAATAATTGTTCCATGTACTGTTGGGTGAGGGGCTGTCTTGGGTGTTTTGTATTGTTTGCAGGGTGTTGGATTTCTGTAGGGGTTGTTTAATTGCTAATGATCTGCATATGCTATCAATAGAATACCTGGGGCGTTCTGAATGATTAAAAACACCTGAGCTGAGATGCTCAGTGTTCCACTGGCAGTATGGCACTGGCCGTGACAGTGATTCCCTCTGCTGAGGTCTGCAGAGTTTGCAACCATGAAAATGCTTCCTTGTCATCTTTGCTGAGCCACCTAGTAGGTGTACTACTACAAGTACAAAACATGTATTTATTCAAAGAGTCTATCATTTTACCAGTACTGCTCAGTGTAGGCTCCCTTAAAACAGTACCAGTTGGGTAGCTGACTTGTGGAAACCATTTTCTCTTTCGTATATTATCTTCATCTAATTTTAGTCAGTTTAAAGTGTGGTTCATTTGGAAGGAAACCTCACGGTGAGGGCATACACTGTGTTTAGAATAGAGTCTTTCAAATACTGAAAGCAAAGTACTGATATAACACACTGACAGGAGCATCCTGATTCTATGTTCTAGGAATCCAAAGTTTTTATTAGAAAGGCCAGTTTTTAAGTGGAAGGTGTAAAAAAAAAATAAAGCTTCAAAAAAGCATGTCTGATTTATCTAGAATATGAGATATTCTTGAAACAAATTTATACCTCGTCTAGATAAGGTGGAGTTTGGGCTTGGATAGTTTGCTTTTTGACAGCATACATGTTATCTTGGTATTCCATTGGGAGAAGAACCAGAATAAAGAATCAATGGAAGAAGGAAGCTAACAAAAGTGAAAGTTTGTCTCTGGATTTAGTCCTTTGTCTCGACCCTTCCCTTTACCATAAGAGGGGTCTCTCTGGAATCTACCTTTTAAAATGATGCTTCTCCTGCATTTTCAATTATGCCCATGGCATTTATACTCAGCTCTGCTATGTTTTATGTGAAGTTATAAGTGGCAAACAAGTAGGCAAAAGCTGTTTATAAAGAACCCAAAGAGCCTACAAGACACTATACCTAAAATTTCCATTTCACCTACAAGGAAATTAAGGCTCAGAAACAGTGAACCTGCCCAAGATCAATGTACTAGCTAATTGTAAAATCAAGATAAAATCCAACCTCTCTAAATTTCTAAACATGTTGCATGCCATTTAGGAAAGGCATTAGAAAGAGATGTCTTTGTGGCACTGTATTAAAGTCTCGTATTAAGGGCAATATTTGATTTACAAGTTAAGAACCAATTACAGTTTGGAAAACAATGTATGGTTAGCCCTCTGTGTCTATGGGTTTGGCATTCATCAATTTCAGACTGAAACTACCGAGGGAAAGAAAAAAATTCCTCTGGAGTCTACAGGCTAGAGAGATCACTAAGTTAGCAAAATGCCTACTACATAAACATGAGGGCATGAGATTTGTACTCTAGCCCTCATGTCAAAAAAAAAAAAGCACAGGAGGGATTCAGAGATCTGGAGAGCGCACTAGACAAGCAATGTAGCCAAAATGGGAAGCTCTCAGTCCCGTGAGACATGTCTCAAAAAATAATGTGGAGAGCTGGAGACTTGGCTCAGTGTTAGGAGTGCTTGTTCTTGCAAAGGGCCTGAGTTTGATTCCCAGCACCCACAAAGAGGTTCACCACCTCCTCAGATACCACCCACGTAGCGCACAGACCATACGTAGGCAAAGCACTCAGACACACAAAACAGTCAAATAAAATCTAGAAAAAAATCTAATAAAAGTATAATAAGATGGAAAGGCAATCAAGGGAGATAAGTCAATGTCAAAGTCAACGTCTGACTTCTACATGCTTACACATAAGGAAGCACACCTCCCACACATCTGTGCGCACACACACATACTCAGCATATAAAAATTCCTTTCTTGTCAATATTCCTTAAACAGTATATCATAACAAGTACTTACGTGAGGTTTATATTGTCTGATGTATTATGAGTAATTTACAAACAGCTCCAAGTCTGTGGGAGGATCACATAAGTGATATTCAAATGCCGTGCCATTTCATCTAGTCTTTAAGAACCTCTTAATCTTGGTTTATACATGTGTACTGCAGCCAAACCCCCTGCATGTACTGAGGAATTACTGTCCCAAGAGGAACATATTTACAAGGATTAATTGACAGGTTTTAGTTAAGTTTTTACCATTCACAGGAACAGGTGAATGACTATGGTAGAGTTTTCCTTCCTGAACTAAAGATGCTCTAGAACACCAGGAATAACCAGAAAGTCATCTACAAATTGAAAATCAAGACAAATAGTCATTACATAAATACTTTAAAATGAGATACAGTTCTGTATAAGAATATGCATATGTCTGGATATAATAATAATAATTAAAGAAGTCATTAATTTGAAAGGGAGTCAGGGATACGTAGGAAAAGATAGAGAGGAAGGGGGTGGAAATGATGTAAACACAATACTCATGTATAAAATTCTCAAAAAAATAATTTTTAATCTAAAAATGGGCTAAGAGCACTGACTACTCTTCCAGAGGGCTCAAGTTTGATTCCCAACACCAATATGGTGGCTCAAATTCCATAGGTTCCAACACCTTCTTCTGGCCTCCAGAGGCACCAGGTACACATATAGTGCACAGACATACATGCAAGCAAAACACCCATATATGTAAAATAAAAACAAATATCAAAAAATATAAAATAAAAACAAATTTTTTAAATCACATTCCACACCAGCTTGAAATACTTTTTTACCATTTTTACCACTGTAGAAACCAAACTTTTCATCCTTAAAAGAAACAAATGCTTCTCCTCGTTCTATTAAAATGTCAGGAAGAGGGGAAACCAGATAATGCCCCAGAAAAAGCTATGGAAACCCCATAGCTTGTGGTAGAAAAACTGAAGGTTTACTCTTTGTAATTATATCTGACTATAAGTCTTTAACACGAAGCCCTGATTTATGGCAATCCTACTTTCAGAGAGGTGATTGTGACTTATTTAATGAACATTGGACAGAACGATCCCAGAATATTGGTATAATACTAACCAAAGAGAAGTTTTGAATTTTGACCAAAAAAAGATATGTTCAAGGACATAAAATATATTTGACCTGCAAAACACATCTTTTAAACAAGAAACTATGAAGAGTAGAGAATTAGAAGTCTATCATTTATGTTTACATGTGACTAATTTCTAAGATAATCACCTAATTATCTAAAGTCCAAAATAACTAGACGTGGTCTTTGGAAGAAATTAGTCTACTTACCATTTGGACTATGAGGTCAGGGCAACCATTTTGTTTCTAGTACCAGTGGGTTACACTAAGTCACTTTACTGACAGTAAACCACATCCATTCAGATTTTCATCTTAGGACACGGCTTACCACACAAGCTTAGCCTGGCTATTTTTACTTACAGAACTCTAATGAACTGTAGAATAAATATATAAGTTTTTAAAGCACAACACATGCATTTTTAAAGTATTTTTGAAGAATAAAGAAAGAGGAAAAATATGTTTCTAATCCGTGTGTTTTGAAGCTGCTACTACTGAAATCTGAGTTGTCTTACAATTCATTCTCTCTGTTTCATAGTATTCAGAGACTAGTCATTTGGAGAAATATGAAGAACTCTTTGTCTGGCCTTTCTGAATCTATTTTTCACAGTTGCAAAGTACTGGTCAAACAAATTAAATTACTGCAGCAGTATGTAACTAATTTTATGTAAATTAAGGTGTTAATGTTCTGAATCGCATCCCTGAAACCGGTCTGTTTTCTCTTGCAGCTTTTCTTCATTAATGATGCTATGAACAGTCAAATCGAAAAGTTAATTCCTACAAGACTAATCAAGTAGATTGTTACCCTCTAGCCCTTTGAAGAATTAGAACTATATATAGTTTTATAGTCAATTCAATCTATAGTTATCAGTAGTCCAACAAATAAATCAACATTTTAAGCTTAATGTAACTAGGGCTGAGGTGATGTGAAATAAATTTAATTTGTTTGTATACAGGAGAGACCTTTGTGGGCTGATGGTCAGACTGAGATGCAGAACAAGTGTCAGATTGGACCCCTCAGAGGAAGTCTTTCATTCCCAGTATAAGGTACCAACTCACTCCAACGTTTATTCTTTATCTGAAAGTCCAAATCTTGGCTCCAGCAATGACCATATAAAGTTATAGACTGTCAGTGGAATAAAATATTTATAATGAAAAACACTGAAGAAAATTGCAGTTAGAAAAGAAAAATGCACACGTTCGTTATCTATTGAAATAGCTTCCAAAGCATATTAAAAAAAAGGCAGTTTTCTTATAACTTGATCAACACATATAACTCATTGATTGAAGTGAAATTATCTGATAGATATAAGCACATTGTTTTTTCTGTTGAGATTTATATATTGGAAAGGAGACACCGGTCTTCTTTCTAAAATGCAACAAAACAAACACACATATGTATGTATACATATATATGTATGTGTAATATATTATATGTTATATATATATATATGTATATATATACATATATATATATATATATATATATAATATATATATATATATAATGATATTGTATGGTATCGGGTTCCAGATTGAATTCTGCAAAAAATAGAATCTCTTCCATATAATTCATTATAGTTATGACCGAAATCAAACATTTTATATTATTTCCTTACAAAATGTTTTCAAGCAACATACTCATTGTTCTTGTTATATCTTCCAAGAGATTAATGACCTATAGATGACTCAAGCCTATTTAATTTCTCATTCAGATAGAATGAAAACTACTGTGTCATTTTCCATTTTCATTTTGATCCTTCAATCTATTTTTAAATGCACATGTCAAACAAATGGAATAACAAACAGGATAATCCCAGTATGAAAAATCTCTCAAAATTGAAATCTTGGATGTCTAAAAAAAAACAAAACTGGTTAGTCTAATAAATTGCAAACTGTGAACACACTCAGGCATCAATTGCTAAAATGTGTGCCATCAGAAGTAGCCATGTTGTCCCTTAGCAGATCAAATTCTAACAGATGTAACAGCACAAATTGGGTGACTTCTAAAAGGAAAACTACAGATGGGTGTACAAAATGGGTTTCTCGGGCAACATCACATTTAATAACCAGAATCCTTTTGTACCTGAAAGCAAGTAAGAAAGAAAGACAGCTACTAGCTTCGTTTTATCCAGAATTTTTCTCTGGCAGCATTGAAAGCAAGCCTGGGTGTCATCCGATTTAACGAGTAAGTGTGGAGCTGAGACAATCACAGCTCAGTGGTTGAGATGTCTAGCTATGTTTGCATGAGGACCTGAGTTCAAACCCTTAGCACCGAAATACAAACAGAGATGAATGAGTATACTTGTAACTCCGACATTAGAGAACAGAGAGGAGTAGATCTTGAGCACTCCCTGACCAGCCAGCCTAGACAAAATGGCAAGCTTTCAGTTCAGTGACAGAGACCCTGTCTCAAGGCAGTAAGGCAAAAAATAAATAAGACACAAAATGCCCACAAGTGTACCTACACATTCACATAGACTCGCTACTACATACAACATATATACATATATACATACACAGGAACACGTGCACATACACACAATTTTAAATAAAGTATAAAGAAAAGTACGTGGAGTTAAGATGGGTGGGCTATTATTCAAATGATCAATTCGCATCATTTTAATCACCTAACACCTTGTATTAATGCAGATGTACCACACACATTAGTCCAAATTCTTAAATTTTATCAACAAATATTATCTTTTAACATGAATAAACCACAGAAAATTCTACAATTTTATATTGCTTTCCTACAAGAATTATGGAATTGGTTTAATGTCAGGTAATCTGGGGCTGGAGGACCAACAGAGCAAATGACTTCCAAAACTACATAGTGAGGGGTTTTGGCTTCTTGAACAGGCCTACGTTCTCACTATAAACCTCCAAGCCATTTATGTACATGAAGTATAAAGCATGTGAAGCAGGCTGCTTTGAGACTCAGTTATTTAGCTGTATCTAATTCATATAAACTGCTATCTTCCTAGCACTCTACACAAAGTAATGTTAGGCCTTCCATGGCATTTTCCTATTCCACTCAAAATATATAAATTCACTTTAACCTCTACAAAGTGGGAACTATTGGATGTATTTCTGTATTCCTCATTACCTAACAGATTCCCTTAACTGGAAATACCTTTTTCCCTAGTCAAAGGGACACTGGACACAAAATTGAGAGAGCTGACAACAGGCTCTGGAACTAAGCCATATTGGTACAACACTGGGAAATCATTTAATCCTGTGATCCCACTTGCCCAACAAATTCCTCTGAGACTTGAAACACAGATTTGAAATCACTCTTCCCTCATAAGATTAAGTCACCTGTTAAGAAAATATGTCCCTACTAGTATGTGTCTGCCATATGCTAACTGTAGAGTTACCTCATAAATGAGCATTCTCCCCTCTCCCAATAAAGTTCATGGTCCAGCTGAGCAAGCATACCTATACAAAGTGATAGCATGCATGCTAATGATCATGAGGAATGGCCAATGTGTATGGGGTATGTACGGAAGTCACTGGGGTCAATAAGAAGAAATAAAGGATAAGGCTGAAGTCAACATAATGACATTTGACTTTTTGTAAGGGCATAAAACCACTCTTTTAAAAAATCCAAGATTTTAAATCCTTTGTTAATCTTGCAGACTGTTTTTAACTCTGTAGAGCATTTGATAAATGGATGGATCTAAGAAGACAGGTATTCATAGCATAGCTAATATTGAGGTAGATCATGTCCAAACCTTCTACATGCCTATTTCACACGTCTTTATGCATTCAGACATATGCATGTACCAGTGAAACCAAGGTACCAGATGCAGCCCTTTTCCTCCAAGAATTTCCCAAAGCAGTTTCATGTGTGTACGTATCTTGTGGTAAAAGCACCTAACACTTCAGAACCTTTTCTAACATACTAGAAAACCTATATGCATTGTTAACTGTATGTCCTGTGTGGTGCAGTAGACATCTAGAGATTATTCTTCTGATATAATTAAACCTTAAAGCCAGGAAGTGTGCGCATTTCTCCTCTCCCAATCACCTAGAAACCATTGTTTTATTATCTACTTCTTGGAATCTGGTCATTTTAGATACTTCATATTGGATCATTTGGTAGTGGTTGTTCTGTAATGGGTTCTCTTCACTGATCATAATTTCCTGAGTGCTCACTCATGTTGTCGTGAATGTTATTTATTCCCTTTTAAGACTGAATAATATTCTAAGTATCTAGCACACTTTTTGTATTCATTCATCCGCTGATGGATAGATTGTCCTCATGCCTTGGCTAATGTGACTAATGTTGTGATGAACATATGGTAGCATATGCATATATATGTATATGTATTGAGACAGGAGGATCATGAATTCAAGGCCAGCTTATGCTACATACTGAGTTCAGAACTACCCTGACACACACATACACACAAAGAAAAGAAAAAAAAAAACCAATAAAATAAAACAACCCTCAACTTAGCCTACAGTTTTCCTTGTGAGGTTTCACATTCTGTGTGGGAATGTATGTATTTTAGTCATCTCTACATAATGTTAGTTAAACTAACCTGTAAAATTAGATTAACATTTTATTAGCATATATAGATTGTGCAAAACAATAGATTTCATTATTGCATTTTCATCCACATGTGTGTATATTTCTTGCATCATATTTAACCCCATTATCCAAATAATCCCACTTCTGCTCCCATATCTTTTTTTATTATTATTATTCCTCACATGAGATAAAGCAAATAGAATTTGACCTTCCAAGTCTGGCTTATTTCACTTAACACAATGATCCATGCTTTTTCCTACACGTGACATGAAGTTTTACATAATTAAAGCCTACTGATAATCTTTTTAAAATTCATAATATTTCCTTTTACAGAAAAGCTGAGAAGACAGTGAAGAGATCCTTCTTATAGACATGCTGTTTGGAACATCTCACTTTCACATACCGCAGTTTTGCTGTAATCGCCGAACAACGTTAATGCATTTCCATTAAATGAAGTCAATACTTTATTCAGATCCCCTTACCTTTCTGTCTGATGCCTTCTGTCTGTTCTAGGATCTCACGGAGCATGATGTCTCACATTTGCTTGTCATGTCTCCTTAGGCCCCTCTTGGCTATGACAGTTTCTCAGATTTTCATTATTCGTGATGACCTTGACAGTCCTGAGGTTGACTGGCCAGGTATTTGATGCCCCACTATTGAAATCCCTCTGAGGTATTTCTCATGATTATAGGTTTGGGGAAGGAAGACCACAGAAGAAGAGTGCCATTTTCATCATGTCAGATCAAGGTTGCATACTATTAATATGACCTTGATCACCTAGCTGAGACACTCCGAACGGTTTTGACAGGATCAAGCCAAGCACTAGATGTGAAGGCCTACCCAGCACAGTGCCTGGAGCACCAGAGGGGTTCAATTATCCATGACTTTCTCTCTGCCTGTCTTTCATATCCATCTCAATACTCATAGTGAGCTGCTAGGATTATTTGTGTAATTAATATCATTTGACTTTGCTGCAAAATGCTGTAATACAGTGAAGGTTTCAGGATAATTTAAGCAATGCAGGATAAACTTTTAAAGAAAAATACTTACTGAAATACTAAGCAGATTCTTATTGAAGAACAGTCTTACTTCAAAGGCAGCCCATTTCAGGGATTCCTGGGAATTACAGCAGCATTCTAGAACAATATGATCAACCATCTGCTTTGAAAATAGATGCTGTTCATCAACCTGTTGAGAGGGCTATTTATAATTATCACAGACAGATGGAAACTCAAATGAAAGATAAACTCTGAAAAGGACATGAGGAAATGTAACCCTTCTGTACCATTGATGGGAATGTGGAATGGAGGGTCATTGTAGAAAACTCCATGAACAGTTTCAACTTGTTAAAAGAATTACTACACAAACAATCTTACTCTTGGGTAAATATTCCATGGAGTAAAGAGAAGGATCTTGGAAATATATGTGTGTGTATATATGTGTATATGCATATATTGCACAATTTATATATGCTAATGAAATGTTAATCTCATTTCATAGGATAAAGTAATGTTAGGTAGTTTAACTAACATTATATAGAGATGACTTAGATACACACAATCCCTCACAGAATGCACATTTGAAATCTCACCAGAAAAAGTACAGGCTAAATCAAGAGTGTTTTGTTTTATTTTATTGGGTTGTTTGTTTGTTTGTTTGTTTGCCTCAGGCTGGTCCTGAGCTCAGTATGTAGCACAAGCTGTCCTTGAGTTAATGACCCTCCTGTCTCAGCACCCCACCCCCAGAGTGCTGGGATTCCAGATGTGTACCACCACATCCAGCTCTAAGTTGTTTTACATTGCTAGTTCCTAAAAGTCCTTTTCCCTCAATTAACAAAGGAAACCTGAGGGAGTCACTTACCCACATTGTCCTCACTTTATATGTTTTGTATATAATCAGTAATCTCAAATCATATATAATATACACTATAGATAATATATAAGATCTTCTCTTACTTCTTATGAAAAATGGTTTGAAATTAATGAAAAGTTGCTGTGTGCATACAACAACCTTTCATTTAGTCATTCATTTCCCAAACCATCCGATAGTCTGAGATAAGCGTCAATATAAACACACTCATCATAAGTCATTAGGTCATTTAAGTGCTGTTCCAAGCCTAGATTTTGTACTGCAGGTGATATAACCTGCCCCAGAGGCATTCTAACAGTGGAGACAGTGAAAGCCAAACACCAAAATGGAAAATCTTTACAGAATCAGCCACTCGTCTTTAGGGCACTGATATATACTGACTTTGTAAAACTGTTAACAAACAGAAGTCACACCAGACAGCTTTAAAACTAAATGTTTCTGCTTCCTCCAAGCAGATAATGTGCCTTTTGTTTTAAACATACATGTATTGTTTACTTAAGGCTTCTGCATCTCACAGCTTATTTGCCTTCTCCACAAAAATATCAACTAATTTGAAAGACTCCATTGTAACAACATGGAATGTTGGTTGTGATGCTGGGTTTTTCAGAACGCAGATGATAATTCCTGTTAAGAGCCGAATATGGCCTAGGGAACTGATAACTTTGTCACTATTTTATTCTTTTCATTGTGATTATGAATAACAAATTGTTGACCGCAGAAACTTTCTAGTAACCAAAATCATCAATAATACAAGAATCAGAGAAAAACGAACTTTTACATTGCATTGGCTATGGTAAAGTGTATTACACCAGGTGATACGACCCGAATCTACCTCCCACCCCACTCTCTCAACAGGCAAGTGAAAGGGTAGTCATTCTGAGATTTACACCTGATTTGTGTTATAGTAATCTTTGAAATTAAGAAGTGTATCCTTGCATTTCATTAAATTCTGGCTAATGAGATAACTGTCTTCCCAAGGAGGGAATGATGAAGAGCTCAGGCCATAAAGCATAAATTAATACTGCAAGGTTAAACACTGGAACTAACTCATGTTTCAACAAAAGCCCCTACCAGCAGTTAAATTAACTGACATAAATACCATAAAATCTGTCTTTATTTTAGTTTCAGATGATGCCTCTTTTTACACCCCTGCTTTCAGTTTGTATAACTCATTTTTGCACATTATCGCATGCTCCATTTGCCATTTAAAGATTCGACTACGGCAGGGAGAAGAGTTAAGAAACCGAGCACTCAGAGAGGAGAGAGAAGCTGGAGGGTCCTTCGAGGATATCAGACTGCAGAATGTTAGTGCCGTTCCAAAACACTACAGTAGACAACAGGAGTTCAAAGAAACAGTTAATAATGAGACGACCAGCCTAAGGAAATCGACTTTATAAGCTTTTGATAGACGTTTTGGAAAAAAAAATGCTAAAGAAAACCTGTGGTGATAATAGGTTTGATATATATTCTGGTAAAAATGATATCACATTAATGAGGTGGCTTAAAGGGCTCATGCATCTTGTAGGAGGCATTTCAATGTATTAGTGTAATTAGCAGTGATGAGAAAACTGTTTGGAACTGAATTACCTCTCACGAGTTCATTTGAGCTATATGAAATTACACCATGCAAGAAGGAAAATTATGGAGCCATCTAGAGAGAGTTCATGCCTGATTTGATCATAGCCACTAATTGGATGATCATTTTCCTAAAGCTTTTCAAACGGTTGACAGTTTCTGCCTCTCATTTTTTTTAAATGGATGAGCTCTTTATTTCTTGTACTAAGCAACCAAACATAGGTTTGTTAGAGATTTGGGTGTTTCTACAGGAAACTTACAGGTGTAATTGTCACAATCTGAACAACCTTTGTCCCTTAATTAGCTGCTTTTGGGGAACCCCTAAGGAGAGTTGCTGTTCTTGTTAACAATCTTAGTGAACACCTGACGCGTGAATCTCTCCAAGCCTGATGCATGTCAGCAGTCACGGTGTGACAGCGGTTTAATGAAGTTAAAACTTGCCCCTTCTGGGATAGGTAGAAGAGTATTGGTGTTGTGTTGCTTTGGATTGCTCTGTGTGTGTGCCCACACATGGCTGTGTGTCTTTGAGTGTGTGTGCTTGATGTGAATTCTATGTTCAGATAAAGGACAATACAAGGGTGTGGAGGATAAAATAATGAAGATTTTTTTCAATTGTTTATGAGTCCTGAACACAAGACAACCAAGGAACTGATACCAAGCAATCAGCTGTTTGTAGAAACTGCGTGGTGTGAACTGTGTGATATAGCCACGTATGAAAATCAGGGACTGAGAAAATGCCACGCTTTTTCCTTGTCTGACTTCTTACTGGTCTCTAGACCTTATCAGGTCTCGTATCAGACATACAAGAAGATTCCCAAATGAGACTCAATCACGTGAGCTTAAGAACACTAGAAACTGCTCTTTTCTGGGGTTTGATGTGCTTCTCACTAAATCAGAAAGGAAAATCATTAGAAAACAGCCAATCAACTTCTTGCTGAAAGGGAAGATATAGCATTTAAATTGATGTTTTTTTATTTATATTTGTGTGTGCGTGTGTGTGTGTGTGTTAAAAGAAATTTTTCAGGATGGGTTCTCTCCTTCTACCATATGATCCAGTCCTTGGTATTGAACTCAGATCATCATGCTTGGCAGCATGGCAGCATAGCAGCGTGTGCCTTTACCTGTTAAGCCATTTTGCCAGCCCTAATCCAGTTAGCAAATCCCAGTTTTCTTAGGAATTAATTGAACTTCAGGATGTGTATACCTGGATGCATTCTGTATGTCTATGCTTGTACAAAAACAAATTCAAGTTGTCAAGAATCATTCCCAAGGTCGGACACTGCAAGCACCTCCCTCTCCATTCAAAAGTTTTTACTTTGCGACTAGTAAATATCACAGGACACTTATCCATAAGCATTGCTTTGGAAACACTTGCAGAAGATGTTGCAATTATAGATCAGAAGCTGAAATATTAATGCTATTGAAACTTTAACAAGTCCCCAGACTTTTACTGAATTTTCTGCACCTCTCTTTATTTTAGGTGTACAGAGAACTTGCTAGAGTTGTCATCCATAAACTTGAAATCAAAATTCTTTATATTAGGAATAAGAATCTTTGAAACATGCCCGCTGTATTACTGAAAGAGAATTTCAAGGCATCTGATATCATATTTCAAGGAATCAGAATTTAGAGGAGCTCTTGATTTTGAGATGTTAATTAAATTAATTCAGAGAGCGAACAAGTTCATTAGGAATAATTAAGTCACATTTTAACTTTTTTTTCAGTCCTTAAAGGAGTTGTGGTGATTGGTGACAAATTGATGGATTTATATATAAGCTATATTTGCAATTTGGTTCCCTTGTTTCACTCTGATGTTTGTTTATCCAGCTTATTAAGCTATAGAATAACCAGCAACTTTTTAAATGAGAAACACAAATGACCCTTTCAATCTGAAGCACTTTGGTCTCAATGTTGGCTTTTTCTGGAAATTCCTCTTCTTCAGCCATTCACTAAGTCCACTCCTCATGAAGAACTAATCAGTATGCTAGCTCATTATCATTGTTTACTCTTTTTTTAATGTAGAATCTGTTCTCCTCTGAGTTTCTGGGCTCAAAGCTCCTATTTTTCTTGCATGTCTTTCTTTCTTTTCATAATAGATGCCCATTTTCTAAGACTTTATCCTCGTATTTGATTGTCAGGTGAGTATGGAGCCAAGCATATGAATCATTTTCTTTCAGCACTTTGAATACAATATGGAGGTGTCTTCTACAATCCAATGTTATTGGCAAGAAATCTGAGGCTAATTTGTTCATATGCTTTTTAAATAATTGCATTTGTTTCCCTGTAATGACAACTTTAATATCTTAATATCTTAGGTGTTATTAATCTGTTTTGATTAACATTCAGTAAATAATTTTAGTGTACAAGTAAGTCATTCTTCGGAGCTAAAGTAATGACCTTGCCTTTAAGTTTTCTGTTTTTGTCTTTCCACGCTTGTAAAAATGCACGTGACTCCTTTCTATCTCTTCAATGCTTTCCTTCTATTTATCAATTCCTTTCCCTTCTTGTTTTATATTTTAGAAAATTCTCTAAAAACTTTTTTGTTTGACCTAGAATTTTTCACAATTTTTGTTGTTTAGTAATTATACATTCTGTCTTAGTTTTATAGAGGCACTACATTTTTCCATCTTTTGGATGAGGTGGGTGATATTTAATCGGATTTGTGTTGTGTATCTTGAATTTTCTGTGTTCAGTGACATTGGATCTCTCTCTCATCTTGCCTTTCATCTGTTGAACTAAACTGTCTGGTTGGACACACACACACACACACATAGAAAGAGAGAAGAAATATGTATATGACACACACACACATATATATATATATGTACATATATGGTATAAACATATGTGTAAGAAAAGAAATGATTCACTACTATAGAAAGCCACAGTGAGCTTCCCTGTTGCTATTAGATGTTACCCCTACAGGCTTCTCCCCTATGTGGGAGCAGTGATTTCTGACTCTAGGTAAATTGTCTTTTGTTTGTTTTTTTTTAAATCTGAATGATAGTGAGAAAAGATCAAGATGAACTTCAGGTAGCCTTTCTGCTTTCATAGGGCTGGGCCTCCTTGAGGGGATTCAGCACTACATAGAATCTGACTTAAACTCAGATGCCACCACCATGTTCTGCTTTCTTCATGCTGTCCCCAGTTCAGTTCTGATTCTTCCTAGACCTCCTCAGTGTGAGGCCACGTCCTAGAAGCTCTCCCAGTGTGTTCTCTGGGTGCTCCGGAGATGTGACTGTGCCAGGCCTTTCAGGCCCCTACCCAGGAATCCGTTGCAAACTCCCAGTTACTTACATTTTCACATCCAAGTGCACACATGGTCGACTACATTGGCTATGAAAGTTTCCCATTAGCTTTTATTTTGACTGTCTTATTGCCTATTTTTTAAGTGAGACTCTGAGAGATGGAGGAACACTTTCCTGCTATGGCCATCTCCCTTAAATACTACCAAGACATTTGTAGATAAATTTCTCCTGGTCAGCAACAGGTTAAATTTTGCTTTTAAAATCTTATATGAAGGGACTGGAGAGATGGTTCAGTGGTTAAGGAGACTTCTTTTTGCAAAGGACCCAGATTCAGTTTCCAGAACCAAGTTGACTGCTTACAACCATCTGCAACTCTAGTTCCAGAAGATCTGGTGCCCTCTTCATGTCTGTGTGGGCACTCAACATGTACATGGTAAACATTTATACACATTTTTAGAAATTTTAAATATTAAAAATAAAAACCTGTGCTAAAAATCCTTACCTGAGAATACTTGTCTTGTGAAAAATGTATTGAATTTATTTTCACATTTTCAATCTTCTAGTCAAGGGCTTGCTTCTGCAGTTTCCCCTCATCCTTTGGGCTTTGTATCTTTTCATGACAATTGGTTTTCTTTTCTGTTTTTGCTCCACTGTCCATGTTCTGTCTTTGTTTTCAATTTTTTTGAATCTATGCTTCATACTATAAATTTATTTCTTTAGAGGTATATTAAAACAGCATTAATCCATGAGTGGCCCGTGATCCATACTCCTGACCCGTACACTTTGTCAGATTCTACTTCCCAACACTGTTTCATTAGGCACGAAGTTTATAGCATGTAGATTTTGATGGACATACTGAAGCCATAATTGATACCACCGTTACTTAGTTCATATGTATTCAAGTGTCTTTTAGTTACTACAACAAAAAAAAAAATGGCTAGGCAGAATGTTTGAGCTACAGTTTCCACTCCACTACAGTTGTGTTTAATGTTGCAGAATAGAAGTTTGGTATGGGTCAGATGTGTAGTCTTTGGCATAGAATTTATTTATTCTGCCAGAACCCTGGAAGGTTTTGTTTCTTAATTTGTTGACTATTCCTCCTACGTTTTTGGAGAACATCGAAGGTTCTGTATTACCCATTGTTGAACTGAACTTCCCAGTACTACTTATATTCTGTCTCTATTAATGGTAGAACAGACTTAAACTGTGACATTGCATTTTTTTGTCTACTTAAAGACCCACTTGCTCTTTTCCCACTTCTTATTTTTTAAAGTTTCTCTTATTTTCATTCTAAAGATTTATTTTTTAATTATGTGCATGTGTGTGTATGCATGCACACACACATGTGGGGGTGGGGAGAGGAGCAGGTACCTACAGAAGCAGAAAGGGTAACAGAGTTTCTAGAGCCGGAGTTTGGGCCTTTGTGAGCTGCGCAGTGTGTGTGCTGGGAACCAAACGCTGGTCCTGCACAGAGCAGCAAGCGCTTTAACCCCTCAGCTTCTTGCTCTCTTTTTAAATGAGACTTTCCTTATGACTTTCTCATTCCATTTTGTAGGGATCAAGTTGAATGAAATTAAGACGTCAAAACTTTTAAAATATTTGACTTTGAAAAATGGTTTTCAAAATACTCAAGAAGTTTTCCTCTTTGTTGTTCTTCTCATATTCTTTAAGCAATGTTGCTCTATAAAATCATTTAGAAATGATCTTGGTTTGTCATTGTCACTTTTAAATATGAAACTATGCCCACATCTGTGTCCATTCTTTCTAAGTTGCTACAATTAACTAAGTGCTGTCCTCTCCAAGAAGTAAAAAGTGCTACATAGTCAATCTCCTGTCAGCTTCCCAGAAAGCTCTGCTCCTAGTAAGTTCCCATCCCAGAAGCCACATCCTCCCATGCTGGGACTTCAAGGCGTGGCTTTCCCAAGACCTTTACAGAGCATGGCTATCTCTACAGGTCTGCATCCCATCAACAGCCACTTGGTCATCATCTGCCTGAGGCTGGCTTCCATCCCACCACTCCATCAAAACTGCTCCCATTTGAGAGAGCAGCGACCTCCCTGATTCTAATTCTAGTGGTTACTCTCAATCCTCACCCCTCTCCTCAGCAAAATTTGAAAGAGGATTGGTGGCTCCTTCCTTCTGGAAACACACTTAGCCCTGCCAGGCAATTTCTACCCATGTTCTTCACCGTTCTATTTATTTAAGTTCTTGCTATTTACATTATTGATTTCTATATGGTTTAGACGCTAAAGATCTACGCGACAGGAGGCATTTTAGGAAGGAAATGAAGCAGTTCGCGTCAGTTACTGTGATTGTGGATACCTATCTGCTATACTCAGAAGGAAGATACTGAAGAAAATTTTTCAAGAAAATTGCAATTTTTCATTTCCAAATATATATTAATATAGATTTCACAGTCCCATAGATTAAATCAAATAAATTAGAGCACAGATATTAATTTTCAACAGTTTTGCTTTGGAAAATATATATAATATGTTCAGCAACTTGTCATTCTTGTAGACTGATTATTCCAGAAAATGCCCCTATTGTCACCTTACGCCTTGTTTAGAGAAAGGGAGATAGAGCAAATAATTAGTAAATGTAATACATTCATGGCGATTGTTAATAAATTCCTCTATAATTGTAATGAGTTACATTGTTCAGTTTTATGAAAGGTAATCAGTAAATAATGGAATAGTATGGAATATTTTCCAAAGAATGAATAGGGGAAATTAGTGTGTGGCAGATAATCATGTAAGAGCTACACATGACTTATGCTTTTCAACTTAGGACTAGTCTACAGAAGGCTATAAGAAGGAAGTATGAAGTCAGACTATTTTAGTCCTTATTCTGCAAAACCAGCATGTTTTCTGTCATATAAGATACTGTGAATCCTTTCTGATACAGGAAAGCTTCTTTTTACTACTTAATTACTTATTTTATGAGTGTTGTATATCCATGTATGTGGGAGCATGTTCATGTATGTATGTGAGGTATACAATTGCAGGTCATGAGATAGTATTGGGTTTTTTTTTTTGCTCCTGTTTACTGCTGCATGTACTCCAGGCTAGTCAGTTCATTTAGCGTCTGGGGTTTCTCCTGCCTCTGTCTCCCAGCTGGCTGTAGGAGCCCTAGGATTAAAGACATGTGCTATCATGTATGAATTCATGTAGGTTCTGTGGTTCAAAGTAAGTCCTCCTGCTTGCACATCAAACGCCTTACCCACTGAACCACGTCGTCATCCCCTTTTTACTATCTAACAGATAGAAAAATGTTGATATTTTCTGAAAAAAGTACGAACTTTAAATACAACAGCATTGAAAACAACTTTGGTTTTGTTTCTTTCTAATCATCTTACCTAATATCAGCAAATACTTCCAGACCTATAAAAGTTAGCAACATAATTATAATTAGTTGTTGTAAAATGAACAGGTTAATGTACATTATATACAGTATTTTTCATCACAATCTTTAAAATAATATTAGAATCTCTAACTTAGGACAAAAACTCCAGAAATGACATAACTCACATGGGGTATTCCCAACACTTGAAGTAACATCGACTGACTCCAAAGGCTATGGCCCCTTTGCTGTAGCATGCAGTAAAGAGACTCCACCCAAAGGAAGGTAGAAAGGTCAAAGTGTTTGGGGAGCAATTATTACTTGCCTGTTCTGTGCCCATTCTTTCTTCTGTAACAGAGACTAGAGATACAAAGCCAAAACACTGCATGACCATCTTCCTCCACTAGAGACATGCAGAAAAAGACCTGAGAGACCAACCAGAAAACTCGTGTATCTATATGCCCCTTCCTTTCTTCTTTCTTGGATCCTTAGGTGCTCCGGTAGCCAGCCATCTTGGTCTACAAGGTACACCAGTACATAAACCATGTTCTAAGGATAATGGGGAAAAAAGAGAGAGAGAGTCATTGTAGCACCTCTGCTCTATCTCTTCACTTCTGTGGTGTGAAGAATGAGTCTCTGAGTGTTTGGTTTCCATTGTGAGCTACTAAAGCAGTCCTGGTTGATGCAGATATATATTACATCATTAAGCGAGGAAAACACATTTACAGATTGTAGAGGAACAGCACGCCAGATAATGGACAAAATATTGCCTCAGGCTAATGTGCTGTGGAAGCAGGAAGCAGGGTTTGGGGTAACAAATTAATAGAACTTTGAGATGTTGCATTTATTTAGAAAGAACTGAATGCTTTTCGGCAATTAGTCAGCATAGGCAGAGGTTCCATGTGGCAGCGCTGCTGCTGGCAGAAAGCTGGTGGGTAGATTGACAGACGCAGAAGAGCTATCTAACAGGAAGGCTGCTGCTAGTGTAGAAATAGCCACAGACAGTTCGTGCTCCTGAGGACAAATGATTCTGCTTGGACAATGATGAGATCAGCAAAGGCATCCTAGGAAGGAGTGAAGCCATGGGGATGCTATTAAGAGTTGAGCAATTCTAGTTTGTGGAGGAATGTGGATTCTACTTACAAAAATAATAGCATATAGGAGAGGAAGAAAGAAGTCATTGTCATTGTTTTGAATTGCTCATGAGCTGTTCCATTGTGTCATGAATCTTAAGTCAAATTTCGTGTTATTAGTATTAATTTTATTAGTGTGGTGTGTATGTACTGCCACAATATTGCCTTAATGAAATAATGTATTGTGAGCTATGTTCCACGGATCTAACGTACTTGTGAAATGTGGTGGAAATGTGCACGATGGGAAAGGGAGGGGAGAATGGGAAGAGGAAGGAGAGAGCTAGATAGACAGAGAAGGGCAAAAAAACAGTTTTGTCCCATTAGTTCAAGTTTTTAGGCAATTCAATGACTTTCTTGATCCACAGCATATTTTGTATTGACATTCCTTGCTTATAGTCATTTTTAGCTTTCTATTTGCTCTCTAGCTTACCCACTCAGCCATGCATCTTTGCATGCAGTAGTTAGGGTGTTATTCCTTCCTCAGCAGACTAGACAGAGGAATCTTAGTCATCTGTATGACGAAGCACCTACACAATCCAAACATATATGTATCGATAACATGTACCTGAAAAGCCCTCTGAATACACATGTGGACATGCTTGCATGCAACAAATTATAAATGGCCTAACATCAGGGGGGTATGTCTGGGAGAAAGGAGAGATGAGGGTGCTCGGAGGAGGAGAAGGGAAGGGGGGGTCAGGTGTATTATATGAGGGAAGAAAAGTAAATTAATTTTAAAAAAGAAAAGAAAAAGAAAAAATATAAATGACCTAAAACAAAACTCCCTTAGAAATTTCTATATTCTCTTGCTTAGGGACTGAGGAAACCATTTCTTCATAGGAAACCTCTCTTCTGGTTCAATGTGGATCATTCATCCAGGTTTAGAGGACATTTCTGTGTGTAGCTATGGTTGGTTCAATGTCACTGGTCTAATGCACAGAAACAAAATAATTCAAGACACAAGGGAGAATTAAGATAAACTGGAGCTAGCAAGGTGGTTCAATGGGTAAAGGCACTTGCTGCCAAGAGTGACTGACTTGAGTTTGATCCTTCAGAGCTACGTAATGGAAGGAGACAATTTACTTCTCTGTTGTTCTCGGATCTCCACATATGGGCTGTTACACCCCCCACATGAACAGACAAATAGATGGAATTTGAAATAGTTATTTGAGAGAATTTAGATGAATTAGAGAGAAGAGTACATGCATATTCAAAGAGCTGGCTGACAAGACTAGAATGCATCCTCATATTCTTCTATCATGGTAACGAAATTTGGACTGGTAAGACACTAATCTTGGACAACAGACATTGTTAGTATGCTTGCTATTCCAGAACCTTCCTAAATACAGAGAAAGGAGCCTCACAACCAAAAGAGAGAAAGGGGGGGGCATTCTCTGAGCACTCTTCCCTATGCAAATGTTGGAGTAAGAGGGAAAAGCCTATTTAAAGGCAAGTCTCAACCAAGAGGATTTAACTGTAATAAGGACAAAGGACTGAAACTATGCAAGGGAAAAAGGAAAGCACAAACTGTATGAGTAAGAACTGCACTGAGTCATTTCACTGAATGAAAGAAAGGTACAAAACAGCAGAGCAAGAAAAGCTGCAAGAAACACTCGAGTTGGCTAACTTATCTGTTTTCTTAATTTAAAAACGGGAAAGCGAAATTATTGTCTTTCTGTATTCAAACTCACGGCATACATGACTCTCCCAGTTTTCTTTTCTGTTCCTTTCTCTCATTTTCTGCCACCTAGGCTACAAAGAGAAGTATCTGCTTAGACAAACATTCATTTATCTCTCTGATAATTTGTGTACATCATGGAAATGCGGAAGCTTTTGTTATATTAAAAATGATCATCAGAGTTAACCTTGGAACTATGTGGAATCATCTAATCAGACAAAGCCTTCACCTTGCACACCACCCCTGTTGTACACAGAAATAGTCTCATTTGTAGACATTGGCATTGAAAGGGTGATAGATGGGACTGGGAAGTAGGCTCAGTCAATAGATTGCTTTCCAGGAGGACCCATGAAATTGGTTGGTCAGCTATTTTAGCTGGTTGGTTCCAACAGATCCAGTGAAAAACTCTGATTTAAAACTAAGGTAAAGAGTGAGATGATAGAAGATACTTGGCATTGACCTCTGGCCTCTACACTAATGCACACACATGTGTTCCCACATACAAGTGCACACAGACATATACACAAAAAAAAAATTAGAGAACCAATTTTAAAACAAAGGAAGGTGGAAATGATGGTCCATACCATTTAATGACCTCTGAGGTATAATTGCTAAATGAGAAAATAAAGTTTTCTCTTTTATGTTTCTGGAAATATGAGCCAAGTGGGCAGAACCCTTCACCAATCCTGTCTCACCAGGTAATTTCTCAAGACACTGCACCTTCAGAGGCCAAGAAATAAAATGGCGTTTGCCAAGGGAACATCATAGCAAGTAACTTGATCTCTTTTTCCATCAGTTGCAAAAATATCCCTTATGGATTACACACTGATGCTCTTTGATGTTATATAAGGAGTTGGGGCTTGATAAATGGTATTATACATTCGTTTCTAAAAATAATGCCTGGAAAAGCTGTCAAGTTTATCAAAAATAGGAAAGACTTTTACATTCTGGACTGAGTCATAGAAGAAAATTGCTTCGTGTTGGTAAGGAATGGAAATAACAATTATCCCACATCTCTTGCTCCAAACATGGAGCTCTGACATCTGTGTATGTCAATTGATTGATCACTGGGCTCCCATCTGTACTGGAGAGCTCCAGGAGGGCAGGGATTTTTATAAAACCGTGGGCTGTTCACACATCCCATAAAATATATTCAGATCCCACGTGAAATCGTAGCCTTCAGATGAGCAAGGTGTGGGGATGCGGACCATGATGTTGAAGGGACCCTGTTTGGCCTGTGTAGTTTTTTTCTATAACCTAATTATGATGGTAAGACTCTGGAGAAGGTTAAACTCTGAGTCTTCCAATTCAATATTGTGTCTGTAGCATGTTCTAAATCCTCTGACAGGACTTTGAAGATAACTTGTGGAACACTTACAAAATCAACTCTAAATTTATTGTTACCCAAAAATACATTTTTTTAAAAACACTGTTTTGTAAGACTTAGAAGCAAGTGGATTCTCAAATGTCTCAAAATTTTGCAAGTTTCTTCTTCAAAAATTTCCAGGAATTAAAAAAACAAAACAAAACAACTTAAGGGGCAATTTCACCATTGATCCACATGGATAAAATAATGGCCAGTGAGCATGGCACACCCAAGTAGAAACTGGGTGGTAAGTGGGAAACTGAGGCATGTAAGAAAAACACAAAGGGAAAAAATTATGTTCCTAAGCACTAATGACGACATCAGCAATGGGAATGAGAAGTCATAGATCCGATTATCTAAGAGAACTCTCTAGACTCTCCTGTGTTACTGGGTCAGTTCAGACAAATCTGTAGGGTTCCCTTTTGCTTTCGTTTCATTCATTTCTCTTTTGAAACATTCTTCCCCTTTGAATGTTTCCTATCTTTGTTTTTATTACCCGAATGGACAATTAATTAATTACAAACCAGTTTAGAGTATAGCACACTGTCAGTTAAGTTTTTCCTTTTAATATTAATTAGAAAAATCTTATATTCTCTCTGAGAACTCTTTTCAAGAAAACCCAGAAAATATGTTTGCCATAAAATCATTTCACAAAGCCGCAACCCAGCTAAAAAGAAACATTATTTCTATTTGTGATCATTGGCTCCGGTGAAGATTTGCAGGGGGAAAAAAAAAAAAAACGAGCATGAAATTGTCAATATCATTGTATGCTTTTTTAGCAAGGAAGTTTAGAATTTAACTGTGGCTAATGCTGATGGAATCTTCAGAGCTGTACCTTGAAGCCGGCGTTTCTGGGCTGGACCTAACTCAGGAAAGAGATGAAACTTGTTAACTTTCCACACTTCCTCTCATCTTTCTCTTGTCTCAGAACACTTCTTTGATTGACACTAGGCAGCAATTTCAGGTCATTTGCCCTCTCTAAGTGTCCTGAATTACGAGTTCCTGCTTTAAGAACAGATAGAGAATAAAATGGGCGGGAGCCGTGTCTCCAGCTGGGTATTTATATTTCTTAGCACTAAGCATCCTCTGACTCTTCCTGATGTTTTTTACTTTGAAAGGGGAAAGCAGTAGTATTCTATGTCTCTGTCATCCCTTTCTTTTTCTCAGTGTAATTTTGAATTGCTTTAAGCTGGTCACACATCTTTACTAATTTAAATATAGCCATTTGTGTTTTGCTGTTAACCAGTAAAACCTTGTCATTCCTTAGAAAAAACATTATTAATTCAAGTCCACATATGGAGTTATTGTTTGTGACAAAAGTTTTGCTCTAGTTCCCACTAGATCCTTCTGAAAAATCAAAACAGGGTCATACTAATATTCCACATCACGAAGTTTAAAGTATATTGGTGGATCCTCTCCCTGCAAAAAATCAGAATTAGAATTGTAACAGCATAATTCCCCAAACAGGTAAACTATCAGAATAAGAAGTTTCCTTTGCCTTAATACCTAATATAAAAGGCAACTGAAGAATCTGATGTTGGTCAGTTAACTTCCTCTTCTGTTTCCCGTGTACATCTTACAAAGAAAGTGACTTTGAGATAACCAGCTACTCCTGGTGTGTGTGTATGTGGGGAGGGGAGTGTGTAACATTCCCTACTCTGAGTGACCCCTTGAATATTCACTACGTTATGTGTAAAAAAGGAAAGTTGCCCAGTTTTAGAATCACAAAAAGCCAATTAAGTTCTTTAATTCATTGTAAATTTAGCCTTTGTCAGTACATGTACATCTCATACATATAAACAACTGTTTATCCACTATTCAGAAAGGGTATTTAGTACTTTTGTAATACAGCTAGATTCTTTATTTCCACCAGAAAATGTCTAAAAACAATAACCAATTTCAGCAAAGTAGCAGCATACAAAATCAACTTTCAAAGCCCAGTGGCCTTTCTATACACCACCAGCAAACACACCAAGGAGAGACCATGGACACATTCCTATTTACAATGGCATCAATGGCAATAAATTATCTTGGAGTAAACCTAGCCAAGGAAGTGAAAGACCTATACAATGAAAACTTCAACTCTCTGAGGAAAGATTGAGAAAGAAAATGGAAAGAGATCCCATACTCGTGGATCAGTAGAACTAATATTCTGAAAATGACCACCCTAGCAAAAGCAATTAATAAATTCAACACAATCCCAGTCCAGTTCCCACATCATTCTTCATAGGAATAGGAAAAAAAATCTAAAATTTGTGTGAAACCAGAAAAAAAAATTGGCTTATTTTCCTTAGCCTAATGATCCCCAATTCCACACATTTTCCTGCATATGGAAAGATTTTATTTTTTCTTTGTGGTTGAATAATACTCAGTCTGGTATATTACTGGGATAATTGTTTCCTTGGGGAAATTTAAACAAATGTCTACCCCATCCATATAGGGCACCAATAAGAAAAAACAAAGTATAATTCCTCTGAAGTCCAACCTGGGGAACTGAAGTAAGTAGTAAACCATTGTAGCTCACCAAAGAAGACACGGAGGCATTTTCATACATGCAGAAGGAACCACAGTCCTGGCCAGCACCATACTTGATCTACAGTAGAAACCCAAGTGCCTGGGCCCCAGGTGTTTTTATTCTTTCAGAACTCCTCAGGTATCCTACTGATAGCACATGCAGATCATTAGCAATTAAACAACCCCCACAGAAATCCAACACCTGCAAACAATACAAAACACCCTAGACAATCCCTACCCAAGAGTACATAAAACAATTATTTTAAATATAACTAAAAATAAACTTCTGCAACAGGGAAATGAATGAGTTTACTGGGATTACTTATAGAGCAAGAGTGTGGGTTACTTACAGGAGTTTGGGTGACCTCAGAGCAACCACACCACCACAAAGTCTCAGTTTAGCAGGGATGACAATTTCTCCATAGCTGTAGAGATTGAGTCTTCCCATCACCCACCACCACCACCACCCTATCCCTCACCACCCTCCATATACTCATGCATGTGCCAATAGCATGAAGCCATAAAGAATTGGGGCAGAATTACATAAAATGTCCAAGATGTACAGGAGGGAACAGTTAGAACCTTAGGAGGGTGGGTGTCTAATGACCATCCTTCTATAAAGGGATGTCAACAGTCAACAAACCTGATCTCTAAGGGTTCCTTGCAAGTAGTCGATGTGTTCTGATGAAGAAAATGGCTGTTGTCCTATGGGGATAGCATTCCACATCATATGTACATTTATATAGTATTTTAGATATCCAGTCATCCACAAGTATGCCCCTAGGCTGATTCCACATTCTAGTTACTGCAGAATACAGGGATAGATCTGGCAGGCAGGTAGCTCTTTTACAGTCCTACTTTTTATCCCTCAGAGCAACACATTTGCATAATATGACTGGGTCCTATGAAAGTTCTACTCTTAGCTTTTAACAGTCATCTCTGCACTGAGTTTCGATAATAATGAATTATTTATAATAATAATCTAATAATAATAATGATTAATTATTACATACAGATATATGTTTGGTGTGATCAGATTACAATGTAGCCTTGATTTGCATTCTCCCAACAGCTTAAAATACTGTACATTTTTCAAATATTTATAGACTGTATTTGGAGATATTTTTTTTTCAGGATATTATGCCAATCTTTTTGCTAAGATTACTTGTTCTTTTCACATAAAGTTTTTTAAAGTCTTTATGCAGGCTGGGTATCAATGCTCTGTCAGATAAAGAGCTGACAATGATTTCCTCTCACTCTTTAGGTATGTACTGTCATTTGTTGCTAATCTTCCTTTTTCTGAAACACATTGTTCTTACATTATTATAGTTCCTCCAGTTTTCTTCCATTAACATAGGTATGACAAATCCATCCCCTTTCAAATTCTTTATGTTCTGTGTTCTTTAAAGTAAGTTACCCATCAGCAAATAAGATTGGAGTTTTCATTTTATCTGGTTTGGAATCTGCAGTTTCATTAGTGTACATAAACGTTTTCTTTTTATAGTGATCACTGGTACAGTCAACTTTCTGTATACCAGGTCTGTTTTTATTTGTTAAACTTTTTATTCCCTTCTCCCCATTTTTGTCTTGTCTGGGATGACTAGGCATTAGAGTTCTGTTTTATACTTAATAAGTTAAGCTGCATTTTTAAAGGTTTTTTTATTTTTAAGATTATAATATAATTACATCATTTCCTCCATTCCCTTCCCTCCGTCAAAATCCTCCCATATACTCCCTCCTTCTCTCTTCCAAATTCATGGCTTATTTTTCCTTAATTAGTGATATACATATTCCTCAATACATAAGTACCATCTGCCCAGTTCCTGTATTGTTACCTGTATGTACGTCCTGTATGTCTATTGGTGTTGTCCTTGCTCAGCTCATGTTTAGGCAGCCAAGTTGTTGAGACTTCACAGCATTGCTTCTGACATTTCCAGGAGACACTCTCTCTCAGCAGACTCCCTGGTCCACTGACTCTTGTGATCTTTCCACCCCCTTGGACCTTATAAACAGAATAGAGCTGCTTATCCACGTTTTTATGGAGTTTTAGTCTAAGTTCAACTTTGCATAACACTTATCAATTTACTAAAGTGAACGCACTTTATTGTGCATGTTCATGATGTGTGTATGTAGTGTACATCTGTGTATACTGTATGGCTAAGTCTGTGCATGCCTGCGTGTAAGTGTGAGTGTGTGTAAGTGCAGAAATGCACATGCCATAGTGCCTTTGTATAGGTCAGAGGACCTCAGGTGTCAGCCTTCATCTTTCACCTTGTTCAGGTAAGGTCTCTCCATTGCATGCACCAGGCTACCTGTACTGTGAGCTTCTGGGGAATGCTCCAGCCTCTGCCTTTCATCTCATCATAGGTGCGCTTGGATTATAGGTGCACACTCCTGCAGCAACCAGCACTATGTGATTTCTAAAGATCTAACTCCAGTCAGCACACTTGTGCATCAAAGTACTTTATCCACTGAACCACCTCCCAGATCACATGTACATTTTCATAGAGTATTTCCAATTCCTTCCTGTCTAATTTTTGTTTTGTGAGGTACACAATTAATTGACTTCATAAAACATTGAGATTTAAAATATAGAACAATATAGACTAACTTAAACATATAATTTGGAAAGTATGCATGGAAAGTTTGGAAAATACTCTTTTACAGCACTTCCTCTTCCTCCCTTTGTTCCTCCTCCTCCACTTTCTTAACCTTCTTTCCCTCCCTCTCTTCCTTTTCCTCTTTACCTAAGAAAGTCTGTATTTCTGCTTCACTTTTGAAGCTCTTTTGTACGTAGAGCTATAGCTATGTTGGGTTCTTTAAACACTTTAGATATTTTACTGCTTATATCTTACTTTCATAGTTTCTGTTGAGATATTTGCTATGACCCTCACCTTTTTTATATACAGAATTTCTTTTTGTTGTCTCCCTTCAAATTGTTCTTTTTTCCTTCACATTTGGCTTTCTGTAGTTTGAAAATAATACATGTAAGGTTTTGTCTTTATTTGTTTGGCTGGTTGGTTATTTATACCATTTGAGACATCCTGACCTTTTGGATCCTATAGGTTTGCAACTGTCACTAATTTTGAAAACTTTAGGGTACTTTGATTTTAAATATCATACTCCATTGTCTGATTTTTCTCCTTCTGGCATTCAATTTGCATATATGCTATATCTGTTACTGTTCCCACAGTTCTTAAATGTTGTGTTGTTTTCCCATTTCATTTCTGAAATTGTCAAATCAAGCTATCTTCAAGTTTACTCAGACTTTTTTTTTTCAGTATATTTACAGTGCTTATGAGCTGCAAAAGTGATCCTTCACCTCTGTAACTATGCACTGTACTGACAGAATTTCTTATTTTCATCTTCCTTTAGCATTTGTCTTGCCCCTAGCACCATTCAGTTGTTCCTTTGCATCGTCTACTGTACAAGGAATATGTTAAATAGGCACTCTTTTAAATTCTTTCTGCGCGATACAATTGCCTTGTTGGGTAAGTTGGCTGTCTTGTGATTTTTTTTCATTATACAGCAGAGAAAAATCTGTGACAATAGAAGACATTATAAGGGGCCAGATAGATGGCTCCACAAGTAGAGGCACTTGCCACACAAGCATGACTTGAATTGGATCCCCAGAACCGAAAAAGGTGGAAGGTAGGAATCAACTCCACAAAGTTGTCCTCTAGCCAAACATGCATCATGCACTTGCAGACACACATACACACACACACACACACACACACACACACACACACACCATGTTCACACATGCACACCAATAGTAAAACAAAAATTATTAAGTATAACAAAATCTAGCCCACACTCCTGAAATACAAACTTTTGGGGAATCATTCAACTCATAATGTTGAGTGATTTTAATCATACACTATTGCTTGGAAATTAAAGAAAAGAAACAGCAATATACAAATGATTTTTGATGTAAGCAACTTCTTGTAGTCAAAAGTCCTTTACAAGAAAATTTTCTCAATTGTACATCGTTAAAAGAATTTATGTCCCTTGGGAAAAAACATATCTATTACTCTATAATTTTAACCAGAAATAATTTTGAAATGTCCTCAGACTTTGATTACAAATTTGAATGACTGAAATCATTTCTTCCCATGTTGAAAGGATATATTGTTTCACAAATACTTACTTCGGCTTATGGGGGAATAATATTGCACTGGTTTTATCCCTGATGTAAAGGCACACTACAAATAGGTTAATGACTTAAATGTGAAAAATAAAACTGTGATGCCCTCAAATATAATTAAAGAAAAATACTTTTGTACCTAAGAGATAAGAACTTATATGACAGGTTAGAACACTGATGTTTTCCAGGGCTTCACTCTTAATATTGGAAAAAATTACAATGTTGAAAACTAAGTCAGGACCAAAACAATTCAGTGCAGGGAGAGTGTCTTTTTCCACAATGTTGCTAAGAAAAACAAGTAGTCCAGGGGCAGGATAGAGGAATTTAACCCCTTCTTCACCACAGAAAGAGAAAGACAGGGATACATCACAGAAATACAAAGAAGACAGAGACTCAGAACTGATCACAGACCATAGTAAGAAAATTGAGTCTGTCTAATAAAGATAAATATTGCAGGTTTTCTCTCATTTGTGGATACCAGATGTTATAAATACATAAAATCATATCTGTACTGGTGGCAGAAAAGATGTGAAAGTGTCTGGAGAAGAAAAGGAACTCACTGAAGGGAAGAAGAGGGTTGTTAGATATGGGGAAAATATGCCAATGTGTGTGTGTATATATATATATATATATACACACACACATATATATATATATATATACATATATATGGAAATGGCTTTGTGTGACTATGGATGTTTAAAAGGACATATGCATTAGAACCAATCTCTGTGACATGAAGTTAGGCAATGATTTCCAAGCTGTAAAGCAAAAACCGTAAGTGAAAAAGAGAAAATAGGTAAGATAGACTTATTTAAACTTGTTTCTTGCTCCTCAAAGAGGCTAAACAGTTAAAATTACGCACTGCTCTTGAAGAGACACCAGTTAGATTGCCAGCACCATGTCAGACAGCTCAAAACTGCCTGTCACTCCAACTCCAGAAGATCTAGCACCCTCTTCTGGCTTCCTTGGACACATGCATGTCCACATACACAGAAAGAGAGACACATAAAACACATAATTTAAAATTAATAAAAACAATAATTCTGACTTAAAATGTTTTTAAGAATCTTAAAAGGTGAAACAACAAATAACAGAGTAAGAGAAGATATTTGCAAACCCTGTCTCTGATGTGGAGATTTGTCATTGTTAATTTTGGTCAACCTGGGAGGGTAAAAGATTCCCAAATATCTGTCAAGACACCATTTCTGAGACTTTCTGTGAATATTTCCAGAGAGAGGCATCTGGATCAGTGGGGTGTGTAGATAATCAACTTCAGTGCAGCACCATCCATTTCTTAGGGAGCTTGTTTACAGTTGCAGAGAGATAGTCCACAACCACCACAATGGGGAGGATGGCCACACACAAGCACGGCACTGGGGCAGGAGCTGAAGTGGCTGAGAGCTGAATGTGAATATTTAGAGAATATGAATATAAGTGTTTCCTGTACCTCTTTGTCCTTCGTGGGCTTAGTGTGGCTGGATAGTTACTATCCATGACCTAAAGACACATGACTTAGGCAACTGTAAAAAAGCCCCCTATAAACTTTCTGTACATTGCTTTTGTCGTTGTGTCTCTTAACCACAACAGAATGGTAACTAAGACATGCTTAGTGGTCCTACAGATTCTTGGGTCTTTAGCTTCAGACTGAAGACCACACACCAGCTGTTTTCCTGGTTCTCCATCTTCTATGAGATTTATTGTGGTTGTTCCTTTAAAACTCTGACGACCAATTCCCATAATTAATCTCTATTAATCTATTTATTGTCTATCCATCTCTATTAGTAAGAATTTAGCTACTGCAACATATATTGGAAATCAACTAATACAGAGAAAGAATTTGCTTTGGCTCACAATTTTGGAGATTTGGACCAATTGTTAGCCACATTGTTTTCATCTTTTGTGGCTCAGATATCAGAGTAGAAGCTGATAGGTGAGAAAGTATGTTTATTTTATGGCAACTGGATAGTGAAAGAGACAGACACCTGTGTCTCACAGTCCCTTTAAGGTGAGCGTCCCCTGTGACCTAAAATTTAGCTCTTTCATTATAAAGGTCTTTACCGTTTTCTAGTAGGGTGAACTGAAAACCAGACCTTTAGCAAATTCACATTCCAGATCTAAACTTTACCATTGTGTCTTTATCCATTTTTATGTATCTTCTATGTGTCTGTCTGTCTGTCTACCTATCTTCTATCTCCTATTGTTTATTTCTCATTGGTGAACTCTGGTAAATATTTACATCCAGATTATGTAAAGAATACTTACAACTAGAAGTAGAAAGAGAAATATAATCAAATTAAACACTGACAGGGAATTTTCATGAACATTTTTCCAGTGGGGAAGCAGTCAAATAAAATTTATAAGAACACACCACTTTCAGACCCACCAGACCCACCATTGTTATAATTTAAAATAGGGTTAATAAGAAGTCGAGCAATATGGGGGAAAGTTAGAATTCTCATACATTGTGACTGGGAATGTAAGATGGTGTGGCCACTTTGAAAAATAATCCAATAATTTTTAGTGTTAAGTATCAGTCTAACATATTATGCAACAATTTTATTTCTAGGTTTATGCTAAAAAGAAATTGAAACATATCCACACAAGACTTTCAAGTGTCCGCTCTAGCATTCCTCAGACGAACTAACTCATGAAAACCACAATACTTTATGATATCATTTACATTAAGTGTCTGGAATAATTTAGACCAGAAAAAAAGAGCAGCTGTGTTCTAGCTGTAACATTATTGGGAGATGGTAGCAGTTTTGGCTAAAGAATGTGGGTTTCTTTTTATAATGACAAAAATATTCTAAAATTCATAGTGATGATGAGCAAACAACTCCATGAAAATAGTAGAGACTGAGTATGCCAATAATTATTTACTTTAATTGTATGAATTGTATGGCATGTGACTTGCATCTCAATAAGCCGTTTTTATAAAGATAAGGGATCTAGGGATAGGGTCCCGTGAGCCTTCCCAGTTGCTAAACACTTTAAAAAATGAGTTTTCCCTCCCAACTTCCTGGATCTCTTGAAATCTGAATTCTGTAAAATGCACCTTGAACAGAACAACATGCTTATTTTGTCAGTGTTAGATCTCTGTGGGTTTTTTTTTTTTATATAGCTCCTCCTAGTGATTTCATTCATGATGGGTTCAGCAGTAATTTTCCTTCTCATTTCTCCCAGAGCTCCCACCACCAGCTCAACATCTTTCTCAACTATGCTGTAGCCTTTCCTCCTCTCAACACATCCAAATGTCTTCACTCCCATCTTTCTCTTGCTGGCAAACAACTTTAGACACTGCCCCCAACATAATTGATTTCCTGAGATGGACAGTAGACTTTGCAAATCATCGCCTTGTGGATGTCCCAGCACAGAACGTGCCTCAGCCCTAACTCCTCCCCTGAAGGCTTTCTCCTCTGACTGTGCTTAGGCACCCTGCTCCAATCACTTAAGCCATGATGTTTTCTAAGCCATCGTGTGCTTCCACCATCTATGCCTCCTCGGGGTCTTCCTGAATCCCTCCCTTCCTCCCCAGTCTCACCTTGCCTCTCCAGTGGACTACTTCCATCATTTTCTAACTGAAACAATAGAATAAGAATCCCAATATAATATGTTTGTGCCAAAGATATAAAGGTTATCTCCCCAGAGAAAAAGTAGAATGGTAAAAGTAGGAATCTGAATTTTAAAAGCCCTAAGAGGAAGGATAAAATTAGGAGAAAGACCTATGAATCCCCTTTTTGGGGAAATGAATTTTTTTAAAAGTGCTTTTCAGTTCAAATATTGGCAGGTTCTGCACTTTCTTTTCGCAAGCATGTCATTCTCATACACACCTATTCCTAGTTCAACTTTTCTCTATTTCATTGTGTGAATGCTAGGCTTCAAAATAGCCTATCTCTTCCTCACTATCATGATTAACTTTGGCATATTAGAATAATGGTTTCCTAAAGGAATTCTCCTGGCTGCAGATTCTTACCTGTCATTTAAAGTTTGAAAATCTCATTCTTAAAAGCAGAGATAGCTTTTTTCACCTATTAGATTAACAGAACTAGAAAAAGACACCATGCAGGTGTTGGGAGAAAGCTCTACCTACCAATGGGGGCAATTTTAATGGAGCTGATTTTGCAATAATGTTTTTTTAAAAATATGCATGACATTTTATTCTGGGACTCCACTTTACAACTGTACACCCTACAGACTTGTTTGCTTGTGGAAGCAAATGTGTCCATTGGTGCTTATTTTCCCAGGAGGGGAAGTTTGAAAATCTACTTAAATGGGCTCAAATAGAGAATATTTAAATTATGGCACATATATGTTCTCCTGAATGAGTGGTAAGTAATTATTTTAGCATTGTTCCCCTTATGTTAAATTCCAAATATTTTCCAGAACAAATATGCAAATAAATATTTATTTTTATTCATTCAATATTCTCAAACAGCTATTTTATTCTTATTTATTTATTTTCATGTGCGTGTGTGTGTGTGTGTGTGTGTGTGTGTGTGTGTGTGTGTTTACAGGCAGAGGACATAAGAGGGTATTGGAATTGGAAGTTTCAGGTAGTTGTGGGCCAAGAGACATGGCTGTTGGGAATGTCTATCCTGTTGAAAGGCCAGCAAGCACTCATAACTGATGAGTCATCATCTCTCCAAACCCAACATTAATTTTTTTAGTCTTCTTAAAAATATTACAGAATAATTACATCACTTCCCCCTTCTTTTTCCTTACCCTAACCCCTCCCATATGTTTTCCCTCCAACCCATATATGTATCCTGCTCACTTACTCTCAAATCAATGGCCACTTTTTCTTTGATTATTTATATTATTTATTATATAAATACAATCTGTTGAGTCTGTTTAGTATTGTGTAATATATAACTTGTGTAAATATAACTTCAGAGTTGACCATTTTGAATTGGATAAACGCCTAAGGTGCTGATCCCTGAGAGAGTAATTCTCCCTCTCTCAGCAGTCATTAGTTGCCCATGGTACTTTGTCTAGGTGGAGGACCATATGATATTTCCCCCTTTCATGTCAGCATATCTATTGGTGGTGTCATTGTTTGAGCCTTCTTTAGGCAGCCATATTGTTGCTGTATCGTGGGTGTAGTTTCCCTATTATTTCTAGGGTAACTTGTATCAAAGAAGGTTCTCCTCACAGAGAATGGAGATCATTTTAGAAAAACCACAACTGGTCATAAAGCAGAGATCAACTGATTACAGGGAAGCCAGCCCCAACAGATGCATCTATGATACAACTCCTGCACCTAAGGCTCATGGACCATCTCAAGAAAAGAGTTGGAAAGATTATAAGAGCTAGAGGATGAAAAAGCCCAACATTTGTCTTTTTAAATGCTAAATATAATTTGGAAGATTTTTATAACTTGGTATTTTCATAAACATCATAAAATTACATATGCAATTCTTATATCATTCTTTAAATATACAAAATATAATTGCATATTACATACAGCCCTAGAACACCTATTTTCAGACAAGGATTATGAGATGCTCATCGTTCCTCAGCTCTGGGCTTCAGTTCTAAGCTTCAACATGGACACCCTTTATTTTTAAGAACTTGTTCAGATTCAGTCATGGCGGCTTATTGAAATCTATGAAAACAGCCATAATATTTTAAATGAGAAGTCCACCCATGACTCATGTTTTGACCAACTGGTAAATACATCCTGTGAAAGTCACGGCAGATTTCTCCCTGTTGCTCTGACTCAGCATAGTCAGCAATGAAGACCAACATTCAGCACAGATAGAAGTTGCTTAGCTGCTTCTGCAGACTGGACTGCTCCAAGTAGCCTCTTGCAGAACAGTTGTCTGCCTTTGCTTGTGTGTATTCCAATTTGAAATCCTCTACTTTTACAGAGGAGCCATGTACAAATCAACCGTGTGACACATACCTAGCTGTTTCCCATGACGCAATGATACTTCAGAGTGGTTGCTATGGGCTCAGGCTACTTGGATATTCATACTAACTTTGCCATTCACTACATAATATACCTTAAACTTAAATCTCTCTGAGGCTCTGTTTATTTAGTTGTAAAGTAAAGATCATAATACTACCTGTGTCTCAAATAACAAATCATGCAGTGTCTGTCTCAGCAGCTGGCTCATAGGAAAATATCAATTCCAATCACCTGTATTTTATTAAAATTTTTTGAGGAAATGTATAATAGATACTTGTGTCTCTTTCCCATACACCCCCCTCACTACAGAATCAGAATACTTTCTTCATCCTTGCAGAGAAACTTCTAAGGCAATGTTTCAAGTCCATGTAGAAAGCTAACCTATATGTAATGGCATTAAGGTGGGCCTAAGTTTAAGGGGCTCCATCTTCACCAATGAGATTAGTACCTCAAATTTTTTGTCTTTTCTGCCCTATCTACCATGTGAAGACTCTAAACAGGCCATCTCTGTGAAACAGCTTGATTGTCCTACCAACTCTACTGGCATCTCAGTCTTGGATTTCACAACTTCTAGAATCACGTGGTATATTTTTTTTCCTATAAATTGTCCAGTCTAATGTGTTTTGCTATAGCAGCCTGAAATAAATGAGACAGGAAGTGGGGTCTCAAATGGGGAGGAACTACAATATCTGCAGGCATTATTTTGGGTCCAGACAACAGAGTAGGAAGAAGGGGCTGCTGGCATCTGGTGGTTAGAATCCTGGAATACTGCTAAGCATTTAGCACTGCACAGGGTCAGGTCTGCCAAATGAGGAATTACCCGGCCCAGTAGGGCTGAAGGAGGGCACCCTGGCCTGGAGGACCTCTGCCCTTGCCGGGATGGAAACAAGCTTTCCACATTGACCTTCAGTCCCTCGTTGTTTCCTGATTCCAACTACTGCAGGTATCTCACCTTTATGTTTTTGTTTGTTTGCTTGCTGTGAAATGATTGCATTTATTTGGGGAAGGAAGTGGTGTTTTATATGTAAATCCAATAAATTTTATGCCAATCACTGCAACCTCAATTCATTCATGACTGCTTTTTCGGTCAATATCCATTTACTTATTCTTACAATTTTGAGACCTCATGGATAAATTTTATGTAGCACTCAAATCAGTGTCATGAACAGATAAATGAGGTTTGTGATGATTCTTATAGTGGCCTTTCAGCATCTGAAATATTAAAAAAGAATCCCAGAGCAGAATGCTGACAATCAATCAATGCATATTTAAGCATTTATTGAGCTCCGCTAATGAACTCTACTCTATGTCAGATGCTAGGGGGAAGAAAACCTGCCTTATATGTCTTTTACATCCCTTGGGGAGTGTTTAGTTGAGTTCAGAAGAAAAAACATAGTGATTTCTAAAGATTCAAAATAGATTTTACACCGAGTCCCTAAGAGCCCGAAATGAAGGACAGTTAAATGACAAGTGATGTCTCATACGGTAATTTGATCAAATGATAAAAGAATTATTATTAGGAACTATTTTTTACAATTTTGTCATACAATCATGTGACAGAGTCGCTATAAAGTGAAGGCAGGTAATCCTTTTTAAGTTATTTAATTTAAATTACTTAAAATAATTTCAGGTGCCAGATGGTAGTGGCACATGCCTTTAATCCCAGCAATCAGGAGGCAGAAGCAGGCAGATTTCTGTGAGTTTGAGGCCAGCTGGGTTACAGAGCAAGTTCCAGGACAGCCAGTTACAACAGAGAAATTCCGTGTTGGAAAACCAAAATAGTATAGTAATAATAATATTAATGGCAATAATAATAACAGTATATTATCATTGGCATGGTAGTACTAGCCCATAATACTAGTGCTAGGAAGCTGAGACTGTTATTCCAATTGAATCACAGCACTCAGGAGGCAGAGGCAGGTGGATCTCTGTGAGTTCGAGGCCACCCTGGTCTTCAGAGTGACAGCCAGAGTTACAACAGAGAAAACTTGTCTCAAAAAGTCAAAAACTCCAGGTTCAGGGAGACTCTGTCTCAAGGACAAGGTACAGAGTGATAGAGAAAGATATCTGATATTTACATGTGGGCTCCACACATGTATTCATACACACACACATGTACACACATACACATGCACATGTATGTATGTACACACAGACACACACATGCATGTATACACACAAACACACACCACAGACAAAAAACAGATAGATAGATAGATAGATAGATAGATAGATAGATAGATAGATAATAAATAAATAAATAAATAAATATTAACAGAGCAATTTTACTTCATGCATGTAGATGAGGGCTCTCAGACTTGTGGTCTCACTCTAGCCTAAGGAGCACCATAAAGCCAACAGAGAACTTGATAAATCCCCAGAACATCTAAAGCCATCCCTTTGTATCCTTAAGCTGGCTGACTTTTCAGTTTCTAAACATCTATGACACTCAAATAGAATTTGTAAATCGGAGAGACAAGGGAACTGTTTCTTGGTTATTTACTAAATCAACTAAGACAACTATTCAGCCTAGAAATTGAACTAATTATTCACAACAGAATAGTTCCTGAGAAGTGAAAAATCTTGTCAATGGAAGATCAGGAGTTTTCCAGAAGGACTGCCTGCAAACAATGGAGACAGAAGCGAGTTCCCTGGACTTTTTCTCTGGGAGCAAAGAGAGAGTATCTAGTTCTGAGATGGCTCAGACTAGCAGTGAGGGGGACACTGCATGTCTTTACCTTCAGGGTGGCAATTACCTTCACAATTGCATGCACATGGAGAAGAAAATAAACTCCAAATTACATTGTGAACTCTGGAGATTAGGGCATCATTTCATGGACAGTTGAACCTCTGTCCCATATAAATGTTTCCATAACAAAGCGAAAAGCATCATTATAACATCTCCTGGATTTCCAAGGAGTTTGCATTAGGGTGTTGCCACATGACTTCCATTATGGAGAATGAGAGTCAGGGGGTGGTGGGACGAAACCACTAACAAGGATTTGAAAATTTAGGGAGACATCAGGACCTGGCCATAAACATTCATCCATGTACTCTGTGATAGCCATAGAGTATAAGATATTTCACCCCCTCTGTGCCTTTTGGTAACAGAATTATGTGCACGTTTTACCTGTGTAGGAAAGCATATATTGATGAACATATGTCAGTATAGGCCACTTTACCTCTTCAAGAGGGCTTGGAAATCTTTTATAAAGTTTTGAGTAGACCATTGAATTCTCAGACCCAAGCAGAAACTTGGATAATGACTTCCTGTGTTGTTGAAATTATGAATTAAGGCAGTGTTTCCCCATTTCTGAGTGTTGATATTGTCAGAGTGAAGAAAATCTTTGAACTCTGGACTGTCTGATCTTCCAGCCTCTCAGCCACCTCTCCATCTGATCCCTGTCTCCTCTGAGCTCAGTACCCCTTGGGCCCTGCCCTTCACTTTCATATCAAAGCTAAGTTAGGTGCTTGCTTCCACACCCCCACCCCTGTTCTAGGACACTCAGTGAAAGCTGTCAGAGTTTTGGTACTTGTGAGATATTTTCCCCATATCCCTCCTGTCCAGGTTGTTATTTCATAACTGAGTTCAATCTATTCTCTTTACATGAAAATTTAAGTCTGAGTCTGATATATTAAAGGGTGAAAATATTAAATAATGTTTATACATTTTAATCAATTTCTCAGTGTACAATTGTAAAACAGCAATAAGAACCATGAAACAGAGAGCGAAGTCAAAATGGAAAGGATAACCAGGGACAAACCCCTGGCAGATGCTTTGATATGAAAAGCTCCATGCCTTACCATTTCCTGAGTCTCTGCCAGTCTTACCTCTCCATTAAGCCCCAGTTTCTGGGTGGATTCTCAGAGGCTTGGTGCCTGAGCCTGACAAATGCCTCTGAAATATCTCAACCACACTAGAGCTCAAGTTGTTTCCTCCAGTCCATGTTCATTGTTTGTGACCAAAATGAGAGGTTATGATTGGATATGATCATGACAGATCCATTGCCATTGATTTAACCTAGACTATCTGAGAAGAACAACCCATTAGGCTCTGAACTATCCCATACAAAATGTCCAAAAAAAAGGAGATGTAAATCACAGAATACTAGCAGCTAATATGAAATGACAAGTTTGGAAAATTATGTTGCCAGTGACTTATGAAGAGTGACCAATAACCAGGACAAGCTTAGAACCTCATTCAAATTTAGAGGACCTGAAATCTCAATCATCAAATAGAAATCCCTACAGGATTTGCTATCTTGGGTATTATCAGTCTGTGATGCTGTTTTTCAAAACCTTGTCTACAAACCCTGAAAGATTCATGTGCTACCAAAGCAGATACATAGGTTGGTCTCATATTAATAATGTTTATAATGCAATTACATGTATGTTTATGCTATCATGAGGAGTACCCCCATTCCACTGTGGCCTTCTTATTTCTATGTGTACTTTGAATTGGCTTTTTGTTTGCCTTCTCTCTATTATTTCAGCAAAAACTGTTTCAGAGCAAAGTTCAAATCCACAACAGATTCATGATTCTGAGAACCTAGCACAGAGTCCAACATCAGGAGCGTGCACCAAATACAACCTTCTGGTTAGGATTAAATTTTAATGCCATGTACTTTGTATGCCAGCCCTTGCACTATTGCCTGGATAAAACCCTGGATGAGCTACCAAATGTGGGTTTCCATAATCTTGAACAGTGAGAGGTAACTCTGAGGAGTCTAATACTACTCTACTGGTCCTGCCTCTCGAGTCTGTTTTTTTTAAGTGGGGAAAGTGCAAATGGAGTTTTTTGTTTGTTTTTCTTCTCTCATATAATATATCCCAACACCCTTCCTCCTCCATCCACTCCTCTCAGTTTGCCCATCTCCCCTCTCTCCCATATCTAACCCCATCATTCCACCCCCACCCCTGCCTCTCCCCAGAAAAGTGGAGTCTTCCCAGGGTTATTGCTCAAACATGGCACAACAAGATGGAACAGGGTCAGGCAGTTATCCCTACTTCAAGGGTGTACTAGGCAACTAAGCAGGAGGAGAAGGGGTCCAAGGGCAGGCAAAAGGTTCAGAGACGCCCCGCTCCAACTCCAATATCTATGAGTTCTTCAAGAGCAACAAGCTGTACAACCTCAAGACATATTTTGGGGGCCCTGCAGGTTCCATGTCTGCTGCTTCCAGCTCTGTGAGCTCTAAGAGTTTTGGCCAGTTGACTCCATGGGTAATGTTCTTCTGGTGTCCTCGACCCATCTGGTCCCCACCTACCTCTTTCATGGGGCTTGAAGAAGACTCTCTGATGAAGATTATGTTAGGTACCAATCTATGAGTAGAGTAGGATAACATTAGAAATCATCTCCTGGCTATCCAGTCTCTAGTTCCTGGCCAGCCCTGGAGTATCAGTCATGGGTTCCCTCCTTTAGCATGGAGTCCCCCTTTCCATTGTCTCAGTGGATCCTGTAGGGAGGATAGTTCATAGGTCGAAGATTTTCTGGCTGGGATGGTGTTCCGGTCCTACCACTGGAAGCCTTGCCTGGTTGCAAGAGATGGCCTGCTCAGGCTCCCTACCCCCATTACTAGAGGTCCTTGCTAGGGTCTCCTTCATTGATTCCAGTGAGTTTCCACTGCACTAGGTCTCTTGATTCTCCCCAAATATCCTCTAGTTCTGGTCTTCTCTCCATATATGCTCTCCCTCCATCCCTCTCCCCATCCTAGTCCCTTCTCTTCTCATTCCCATCATCCTCCAGCCCACCTGCACCATCTGTTCTATTTCCCCTTTACCAGAGAAATCCCTATGTGCCTCCACTGGGACCCTCCTTTCAAACTAGGATGGTTTCATTCCATTTTAAAACAACTACTCTCATTAAAATGATAGAATCACAATTCAGACTTGTCTTCACATACCCAGAAAATAAACTTCACTGCTTCTTTCATGTTGCTAAAACATCAGTGACATTTATTTTTTAAAATGTAATGGGAAGAATGGATGACTGTGGTTCCACAAATAGTAGGAAGAGGGACCAAATATCAGTCATCAACAGCTCATTTAATTAAGTATTCTTGTGAAAATTATCTACAAAACATGAAGTTGTGTGCTAATTTTAATATAATACTTTATAAGTATAAAACACTTGAATGACAAATTAGTTAGATATCACTGATATATTGTGAGTCTTTTCAGTTGACAGTCACTAAAAACAGTTATGGTTAAAGGGCTCATTGACAAAAGGCCTTATCAAATTGAAGAGAGTGCTCCTTATCAAATTAGAGATGGTGAGGCTGAATGATTTTGATCCATTTTTCCCTTCTCTTCTAATACAAAGGAAAAACTACACTTTGCTTCTGTCAAAGACGATGCTTTGAAGTGTGGAGGAAAGGAGATCCTAGTAGAGCTTCCATTTTCTTTCTAGAATAATTTCATAATGAAGCCTCAGAAAAATGTCAATGACTAATACCTGAACCTAGCTATTAAAATAAGAGTTGATCAAATGAGGTAGCAAATAATTTATACCAATACTTAATACTGTCACTTTTATGTTTGCTTTCAATTTTGTTGTAGTCTTTGTTGACTGTAGACACTGGGCAATCTTACTGGAACTGAGCAAATTAGGCTAGCCTGAAGTGAGAAGTGCTGATGACTGTGAATGTCAGTGATGAGAACTCATAAGGCTGGAAAGAAATTTTAGAGTGTGATCATCCCTGAGATTCAACCTTGCACTGGAATGGCACTTGACCCTGCAATATTCACAGTGTCTCTCACAATCTTCAAAGAGCTCCATCCTTAAATATCCCATTCCCATATCTCAGGATGTTTTTGATGCAAAGTTTTTTCTCTTGTATTTTTCTAATGTGATTCTTCTCTCTTCCCTATTTTTCTCCTGTGCAGAATAACTATAATACACTGCTAAAATCATATCCTTTCAAAATTTAGAGAACAAAATCACCACATTCCTGTGTTTTCCCTTGACTGCTCTGTGACTAAGTCTTATGAACGTGTTCCAAATGACAATAGAATAGATGATCCTATGATTGCGCTGAAGAAAGACCAGGATGTGTGGCTCTTTCTATCATGAGCTGAATATACATGATCATTCACAGAGCTCCACAGTGAATGAGGCATATTTTCAACTGGAGTTGAATTAAAGATGAGAAATCCATGTTGGGTTAGTCAGCAGTCTGCCTGTGGTGTCTTGTTGTGATCCATCACATTAGATAGCCAACCCAGTCAATTTAGACTCCTAATGTGTAGCAAATCTGTAACTACAAACTAATTAACATTTTATCCTCATATGAAGAACACATTTGTTCTGTTTATATGGGATTATATTTTTAAGATTTCCTACAGACCATCTGTGTGGTCTCTTGCAAAGTTCCATCTCTCTTGGAGTATATTTCCTTAACAGAAAAAAAAAAACTCAAAAAACTGTTGTCAGTAAAGAAATTTATTCACTACTAAAGAAGTCATTTTCCCATTTAGAAACACAGAAAGAGGTTCAGTGTGTCATCAACTAACACTTACTACTTGGGAAAAGGTTAGTTTTTGTTTGGCAAACTGTATGCTTAATATCAAAATCCTGTTCAGAGCCTTTCACTTGTGATTGTAGATTGATATAGTCCTCCTAGGAAGCTTTATTTATTTTTTCCAGGACTCATCAAACACTAAATACCTAACCAAGTTGCAAGAAGAATCTTTAATTCCACCATTTCACTCTGGTAATTGCTTTTCCCTCCTTATGTTTAACCAGAGTAAATGAACTATAATTTGAAATTTCTCTTGACACTCATATCAGATGCTCCATAAAACTCTAGCAAGGTGAGGAGGGGTGGAAAAAGCAGTCGAAGCGAAAAATCTTTTCTTCTGAAAATGAAAAAGAGAAGGTGCTCTTTACAAGGACCAATGTGGTTACTATAAACACATCTTGAATTGTTTAAATATAATCAACTCCAAATAAGCTTAAATCCAAGTAAGAACCCCCCCCAGCCAAAATGACTGCATGGATCCTGGGTATATTGAAGTACACATAGCCCTGGACAGGGGCTCCCACCTCTGAACTCTCACCTTCTTCCTGTCACATGAAGGTATAAGTCTTTCATGCCTAGCTGGCATTTTTTTAAAGAAAAAAAATACAAAATTAAGTAGTCTTTGTGTCATTTTTCATACTTTTAAATGTCGGCTTCCCAGTGCGTTCTTACTATAATGCTGTCCAACTGACAAGAAGTACACACAGGAGGGAATTCAAGCTCATCCCTTGATACCCAGCTTATAATTCCTTAGACTTTTGTTGCCAGTCACTGTATTATCAATGATGAAATTACCTTTCAAAGTAAATTTTTCAACATTAGGAGCTATTTTTTGGCCTTTTGTGAATGTAGTTGTTATTACTGGGGATTGTGGGAAACTCACGTCTGTGTTTCTGCCACTGTCTAGTGTTGGCTTCTGGTTATATTGCTGGGGACAAATGTGCAGTCACTACTGTGCTCTGCATTCCCAACACAACACAAATTACTGTGCTTACATTTATTCTTCTGATCACTTCAACACCCCTGTCAGGGGCTGTGATTTCATTAACAGTATGTTTATCAAACAACAAATTCTTGACCTCCCTTGAAACTGCCAGGCAATGGTACATGGATGTTTAAAGTAGTCCTTGCCATCCTAGGGTTTTATTTCCAGTAAAGAAGACAGGCTAAACAATAAACAACTGTGCAATTCAAATCAAAATAAATGCCATAAAGTACCGAAAGTGCTGTCGCCCAAGGACATATGCCTAGTTCATTGTAGAGAGGGGTTCAAAGTAACGTCTAATGAGTACACATATGCTGGGTACTGATCTTGGCACATTATACAGACCAGTTCATATAAACCTCAAAATAATTTTCAGTTACATCCCACTTCTATTCCAATTTGTCAGGTGACTCATTGAGTTACAGAAACAATCAAGTGACTTACTGAAGGTTGTGTAGGTAGTGAGTGACGGAGCTGGGCTCTGGGTCCAGTCAGTCAAGCTGCTCCCTTGACCGAGTCACTTGGGTTCTCCGTAGGTTCCACTGTAAATTCCTTGCCCAAGTTTATGATGTGTGTGTGTGTGTGTGTGTGTGTGTGTGTGTGTGTGTGTGTGTGTGTGTAGAAATGCAATGGGGAAGGAAACTTGGATCTAATGATTTCTACAGTTATGCAGTTGCTTTCTGATCTACGATTCAAAATGTACATGTTTGGTAAAGTACATGGAAGTACAAGGATCAAGGTCACATGGCTTCTACATCAAGCATTTTTGTGTCAGGCTTAATCCCAGTTCTTGAGAGGCTGAGGCAGGAGGATTGTGAGTTTGAGGCCACTTTGTGCTACATAAAAAGAACCCAAAAGAAAGAAGGAAAGAAATTTTATTTTTGTAAGTATTTTCTGGGAATAAATTCTGTACTCAAGATTTTGTTTTAAAACCATTTTAAGCCAAAAGTACCTAACATTAATATTAATAAAGTTTAGACTTCTAAGATTTCAGTGTGGTGGTCAACTCATAGCACTTTCTGATTGTAAACTAAAAGGCTTGTTTGTTAACATTTATTGAACTTTTCCAAACTCAAACACCAAAGCCACCCAATGTCCCATTTGCCTCAGGAGAAGAATCTTGTGGTATCATTGAATTAAAACTCCAAAGGGTTTAAAGAAGGAGCCATTTGGACCTGTAGGCCTCTGCGGTTAAGAGAACACCATGCTCTTACAAATGACCTGAGTGTAGTTCCCAGAACTCACAATGGGCAGCTCCCTATCATCTATAGTCCAGTCACAGGGTATCCAACATTCATTTCCTGCTCTGCAGGCACCTGTACACATGCGTGCGTACTCACATAGACACACCCATATGCATAAAAATAAAATGTATTTTTTAAAATAAATAAAAAGCAGTTGTTTATACCCGGATTGAAAATGTCACAAGATTATTCACCTGTTAGTCTTCTGTAGTTATTAAATAGCATCTTGCATATATTATGCTCCAACATGTTACAGCTCATAGACACCAAAGAATCTGTTGGATGCAGTTTAAAGAGACTACCGCCCAATAACTAACTATTCTCTCCCAACTCCTCATGGTTGTAATAAGGAGTGTCTTTAATTCTAAATCTGCAAGCTTCAAAAGATACATAGTACAAAAAGATTAGATCCCTCCTTAGAATTATGCCCAGCCCTAGATGCCTTCCAATAAAGGGACTATGGCTGGGTCATTTGGAGCTATTGAAGAAATGTGTGTGTGTATGTGACATATTCCCTATGCAGGATAGTGCCTTATTAAAGGTTTCTGAAGTCTTAGATGAAAAACAAAACAAAACAAAACAAAAACAAAATACCAATTTTTTTTGCATTTTTTTAAAGAAGTCTCTCTGTTATGTAGTTCTGCCTCCAATTCTGAAGGTAGCATATTCAAAGCTAAAACACAAGCATTTGAATGTAAGCATGTTTGGAGAGCAGCAATATCTTCAAGCCCCTTCACTGGCCTCTATTGACATGAGGAATGGTCATGTTCTCAAACTATAATCAATTTGGACTTGGTGATCATAGGTGTCTCCAAGAGTTGGATAGCTTTCATTTTAAAACAGGAAATTAGGGAGAAGCAAGCATCTGAAAATGGCAACTGTAGATGCAGTTAAACAAACAAGTAAGTAGACAGAGATAACTGCACAAGAGGGGGGACATTTGGACCACAGGAGGAGTGAGAAGAGAACCAGGCCATGCTGGACTCCAGATGAGCCCACGAAAGCAAGTGGAACTGGAGGAGGTGGAGTGGACGCAGAAGTCCTGGGAGATGTGGAGGTCATGGGTTGGATGCCCCAGGGAATCAGATTCACCTTCCACTTGCACCGGAAGTTGGATGATATTCATGGAATTTTGTTGTTCTGTTCTTCAGCTGAGAACGACAATCTAGTAAAAGAACTGAGGCATAAAACTTAAGAAGGGGAACTTAATAAACGATTCCATAGAGAGCTTATAGATCCCAACAAAAGAAGACATTTTGTCCTAAGAGAATATAAAGCAGAATGGCTTGGGAGGTCCCAGGAACTGGGAATCAGCATCTTTTCAGGGTATAATTTCAGAGGGGACTGAGGTCTACTTCCCACCACTGGGAAAGTTCTTTAAAACCCAAATTCCCGGAGAAAAGAACTAAATTAACTAAGTTTGGATCTTCTGATTCTTGACCATAAAGGCCAGGAGGCTTTAACTGGCATCATACACATACCTAACATCTAGATTAAAGTTTCCTGCTGTAAGTGAGGATGGTGGTCCTGCGAGGAGTCATCAGTGGGCAGATGGAGTGAGCACTGTTCACTGGGGCTGATTGGTGGGGTTTGCAACTTTTATTCTGACTTTATATAATAAACATACATCTGTGCTAAAAAAAAAAAAAAAAGTCCTGTATAATAAGGAGCAAACACTTAGCTTTCCCCTATTGATGAAAATCATCTTAAAACAAAATTTATAATATGGCATTCTAAGAATGCAAGACTTACTTGAGATAACAAATTCTTAGGGAGAAAAGGGATACAAATATATCAATTGAGAAAAGAGAAAAGGAAGTTTTAAAAAAATCTCTGAAAGCACCTTTTTGATTCCTCACTTGATGAGTACTACATAAGAAAAAGATATATATTTACCAAAAGGTTAAAAGCAAGAAAAAAATAACCTCAATAAAAACTCGGGCCTCAGAGTCCATATTTCTTCATGAGCTCTCAATTTATATACATTTTATGCTGTCAAAAACAATAGAGTCAGCTATGCTTAAGTTTATGGCCCTGGGGAAGCCTGACAAGATTGAGCATTTAACAGAACCTGTGGCAGAATCAGGATGAAGCCACCCATTTGTCTTGGCAGCCTGCATGACTCATTTAAATATTTGTTCATATAAACTAGACTGGTAACAGAAATGATCACTTTGATTGCTTTATTTGCTTACACAAGAGGCTTAGCAACAGAAGAGTGAGAAGAAAGCAAACAAGAAAATATCAATAATCTCACTTCCATTTTTTGAGTTTTCATTCAAGAGTAAAGAAGTTTCTTTAATGGTTCTGTGATTTTTTTTTCCCCTCAATTTCTACCTGTCACCTAACGTTGACTAAATAATCATCAGGGATGCACTGTGATATCCTAGGTGCTGGGTTAAAAAGCAGTTAGGTAATAAGGAAAGAATGATACTGGGTCTCTTCACACAGGCTCGTGAGAACCCAGAGGAACCAGGGATGCTTCTCTTATTTTGATCAGTTTTATTAATATATAATTTATGCATAATAAAGGTTTCAAGCAATTAGTTTTAATTCAAGGTATTTTTGAGTGATGTATAGAATTACGTAGCTATCCTCAAAATCATGACCAAGAACACTGCCATTGTTACAAGAAGATTTCCAGCACTCCTGGAAACCTCACCACTGACCAGAAAGCACTTGTCTGCTTTCTGTGAGGGGTGGTGTGTATGTGTGTGTGTGTGTGTGTGTGTGTGTGTGTGTGTGTGTGAAGCACTTGTCTGCTTTCTGTGAGGGGTGGTGTGTATGTGTGTGTGTGTGTGTGTGTGTGTGTGTGTGTGTGTGTGTGATGGATTTGTAACTCATCCACAATATCATATATTCATTCAGTGCTTGTTTTCTTTGTTCTGAATGGCATTTCATTTTTGTGAATGACCTAAAAGTTATACCCGCACCTGTGAATAGACATTAGGTGGTTTCCAGTTTTAGACTGTCCTAAAGAAAGTTGCTGTGAACATTCAATAACTGGTATTCTTTAATTAAAACAAAATTAAGTTACGTACTATATGTTTTGATCATATTATTTCCCCTCTCCCTATTTCTCCCAGATCATCCCACCCAGCTCCTGATTCACCCAGCTTTATGAAGAACATGTATTTTATGTGCTAAAATTCTCATTTTTCTTAGACTAATACTTAGAAATGAATATCTGCCTCACAGAATAACCATATGCGTAACTTTATGAGAAACTGAAAAATGATTTTCCAAAGTAGCTGTAACACAAGGCATTCCCAGCAGCCCTGTGTGCGAACTCCCAAGGTCTTGCACATATTGTTTTATGGTATTTGCTGTTGTGACCGCCTCAGTCTGTGAATGAATTCCATCTAAATTACGAATATGGTCTGATGTAAGAGTCAAGTGTCTACTCTTCTGTTCAAAGTGCCACAGTTATTACAGCACTGTTTGATAATGAGACCCTAGTTTGCCCCATTGCCTTGTCATGGCACATACCTTCAAAAATAAAACAATGGACTTCTCTTCTACTGATCTGTATTTCATAGCAGTGTGCCTGGCTGGACAGCACTGGATAGCACTACTCGGAAACCAAGAACTGTAAATCTGGGGTCTTGTTCTACTTTTTCAAAATTATATCAGCATTGCAGGTATTTTGTATTTATAGGAAATTTTAGAACAAATTAGCTTTTAGTTTTTTAATTAGATAAAAGTTATATGATCTTTGATCTAAAAAACTGAACTGGGATTCGACTTGAATCAAATTAGATTTGATCAACCAAACTGAGAAAAATTGACAACGTAACAAGAGTGCATTTTCTAATTTTTCCATAGGAGCATCTATCATTCTTTCTTTGACTGTTTTCAATTTCTGTCAGATATGCTTTATAGTTTTCAGTGTAGATATTTTATAAATATTTTGTAATATATCTTCAGATATTTTATAGCTTAACTTATATTAAAATCAAGTTGTTCCTTTGCTTTCAATTTTTAGCTATTTGTTGCTGGTATGTAGAAATAAAATTAATTTTTATATATGAAGTCCTTGTTAAATATATCATAAGTTCTTGTTAATTTCTTTATTTTATAGATTGTTTTGTACATTATTTAGGATTTATTTACATAATCTAAAACACAGTCATTTTATATTTTTCCTGTCTAGTCTGTTGGCATTTCCTTTGTATTTCCTTAAACACTACTACAATCAAACAAACAAAAACACATTAAATAAAAGTGGTAATAGTAGTTTGATTCTGTTTTAGGGGAAATAGATTTAATGTTTCACAATTTGATAAATACAAAGTTAGATACAGATGTGTTTCCTAGATACTTGGGATGGGACTAAGAATATCCCCTTCCTTTAGTAGTTGAAAGTGTCCCCTGCTTTCTGTTTTTGGGGAAAATTAGTATACAATTTAGTCTTTAAATATGAGTTAGAATTTGCCAGTTGGGTCATTTGGACCATTTTTCTTTGAGGGAAGATTTCATCTACAAATTCACATGCTTTTGTAGTAAAGAACTACCCAGGCGGTTAATTTCTTCTTGAGTGAGCTTGGTGATTTGTATCCTTTGAGGGCTTTTCCCTGTTTCACCTAGGTTGTTTAATACATAGTATAATCATCTTCTTAATGTACTTTCTTATATTTTTAGCCTAAATGGGCCACAGTGCTGTACATTCTTTCATTCCTGGTATCAGTAATTTGCATCATTTTCTCTCCTTTCCTGAGAAAAGTCCATTGAAGTTTTGGCCACTTTGACAAAATCCTCACTGAAAAACCTATGAAATAACAGAAATGCTCACCCAAAGGCTCCCATTCTGCCTGCTAGCACACTAGAGGCTCTTTTTAAACTAACTTAACTGTCTTGAGAGGAGAAGGGCTGGGGAGATCCAAGCTGTAACACTAGTTAATTAACACTAGTTAATTAATACACAGCTTTATTATTTCTCCTGATAATTAAGAAAACCCTTGCTATTAAAATACAAACATTTCTCGAAATGGTGACATATTTTCATCTACCAAGACTATTATTTAATCAATGATGAGTTGGTCTGACTCTTCCAGTGAGTTTTAAAGTGAGTTTAAATATCTCACTTCAGAATAGTCCAATGTTAATTTTAAATGAGAATAGGTTCTGGAGTAGAAGTATCAGTTAGAGAATATAATTTGATAGTTTTGATATGCATGGAAATTTTAGGAAGAGGCAATCCTGGATGCCTGTGGTCTATATGAAAATCTAGATGGTTAGAATGGTGACATATAATGGAGAGAAAAATAAAATAAAATAAAACAATTGCTAAATGGAAATTTAATTAAACTGCTTTCAAAGTACTTATGTTCAAACCCACAAAGTGGTGCAACTCTCCCCATGAATCAGTGTCTCTTTTAGCAGTAAACAATGGTCAAAGCAGGAATTTGTAACTCCTCCTGGTGCTGAGAATAAGGTAATACCAAGTGCTTGGAGCTTTATGGAACGTGTATATCACCTACTCCAAGGCCAGGGACCAATACAAAGCAGGGGGTAGACTGTGAAAGAAAGAGGATTGGAATAAGGATTGCACAGTGCTCTTTTCTGTATATGATTCATATATTAAGATCAAAAACATACCATAGCTGTGACCACCCACATTGACTTGCTCCCTATCTATCTATCTATCATTTATCTATCTATCTATCTATCTATCTATCTATCTATCTATCTATCTATCTATCTATCATTTATCTATCTATCTATCTATCTATCTATCTATCATCTATCTATCTTTGTCTCCTCTCTCTCTGTTTCTCTGTCTCTCTTCTCTCTCTCTCTCTCTCTCACACACACAAACACACACACACACACACAGAGACAAAGAGAGAAAGAAACATGAAAGTAGGGGTAGAACTAGTTGTGATGAAGGGGAAGACAGCAGATGTGGGAAGGGGATGAGAAACTACATTGGGGGAGAGTAATATGATCAAACTGCATCGTATACAATAAGAAATGGTCAAAATATGAATAATAGTAATAAAACAAGTGAAATTCACTACAATTTATTTCAATATTAAGGAATATGTGCTGTATTCTAGGACATAAACACATATGCCCAGAGCAATGATAAAAACAAAGTCTATCCCTCCTGAGTGTACAGTCTGATGTTGGGAAGTTAAAAGAAAAGTGGACCAGTGAGCATCACTTAATATTTCAGCTGGCATCAAAAGCCATGTTGGAGATTAGTGCTGTTTTCACCCTTGGCCAGAGAAGCTTCTCTCTGCAGTGGTCAGCTGCTCATGCACAGACTCATCACTGAACCAGTGCAATGAATAAGTGATGTTGACTGCTCAGCCCTCAGCCCTACATCAACCACCCTCAACATTTGGGAACACTGAGTAGCAGGGAACAGAAAGAATGAAAGAGCCAGAAGATGGGGAGGTGAGCTGTGAAATGCTGCCTTCTAGACATGGCATGGCCATTGCACTCATGAACTCACCAGAGCTATGGTTATCTGACAAACATCAAGCCCACAAGATCATTCAACATTCTATCAGGCAGCACTAATTGGACTCAGTGAGTTTTTTTTTAATAGAGAGGACATGAAGGTGGGAGGGAGATGTCTTAGAGAAATGGAATGGGAGAGCTGGAGGTGGGTATACAAGATACATCGTATATATGTATAAAATTGTCAACGAATGAATAAAATATATTCTTTTTAAAATTGTCAATAAACTATATATAATATAAAGATTTTTCAGAAGTCATGGTAAATATGAAATTGGCAGAAAAGCAAATGAAGGAAGTTTTGCCCTTTCTGAGGAAGAATATTTTAGGCAAATAGAAGAACATTCAAGATTCATTATGCAGATAAAAAGTGAAGTGTGGTGGGGTGTTTTCCATGTTCAAATAAAAGCAGAGTCAAACCTGGACATAGAGTGAACCTGGAGGGATAGTGGGACCAAGACAGATACAGTGATTTAGAGCAGGATGGGAAGAAAATCCAGTAAGGCATTGTTAGTAGAGCGATGTTCTCTGTGAACTTCTCTGGCTGTTCGTGGAAAGAGACTGTCAAGAATTAAAACAGATGTAGCCATAAAGACACTGTTTCACTATTCCCAGTAGGAAATGATGAGGCTCTGACTAGGCTGATAGGTGTGGAATGGTGGGAAGTAAGAAGATTCAATAAGGAATGAAAGTGAAAGGCGAGCTCCGACTTCTTCTAGATTTTGGTGAGAGTTTGCAAAACAATTTTTGTCTCTATCTAGATGATTTTCTGCTTGAAGGTTGCACATGTTAAAGATCTGCATGGTCCAAGACCCTCAGTGTAAATGTAAACATTGCATTTGCATCCTGAGTGATGAAAACTACCATGGGAAAAAGGAGAATACGGTAACGTGCATTCTGAGTATTTATGATCTATGCTGTTGCTGGACTCCTTAAACTAGCTGAAAGTGCTTCTTGAGAGCATTTCATCCATTTAAATCTGGGTGCTTCAATGTGTATTCAATTTGATACCAACGGACGTTGCAACATCGGATCCTCAATGCAAACAAAACTATATGTGACATTTATTACACGCACGCACACACACACACACACACACACACACACACACACACACACACACACACACACCTTCTGGTCCACCAACAAAATATTTGTTCCTCCTCGAGAGTTCTCCCAAAAGTCATTTGATCTATGAAGCAGTTCTAAGACTTTTCACCTCTACCCACCTTCGTACCCCAGGCAGCATTTGTCAGTGCCCACCTCTCTGCACAGTCACAGGCATTTTTGCTCACTACCACGTTACCCCTCTAGCACCCTGGCCTCCCCATATGCATGAACCTAGCATATGATATAACATCCCAGATGAATAGCAACAGTCAGTTTTGAATCCTTTTACAAAATTTCCAACATTATGTAATACACACCCTGACTCATGCCAGCAGCAAGCTCATGGGTAGATAACTGCTTCTCTCTCATGCCCTAATTTGCTTCCTACTGCTGTGATAAACACAGTGACCAAAAGCAACTTGGGTAGGAAAGGCCTTATTTCATATTACGAGCCACAGTCCTTCTTTGAGCAAAGTCAGGGCAGGCACTCCATCAACGCAGGAACTTGAAGTAGAAACTACAGAAGAAGGCTGTTCTCTGCCTTGCTCCCAGGCTCATGTTCAGACAGCTTTCTCATACAGCCCAGGCCCACCTGCCTACGAATGGTATGGCCCTAAGAATGCCACTGACCACAGTGGACTGGGCCCTCCTACATTAATTAGCAATAAAGAAAATGCTCCCATAGATATGCCCACAGGTGAATCTGATGGAAGCAGTTTCTGAACTGAGGGTTTCTCTTTTCAGGGGTGTCAGGTTGGCAACAAAGGTAAACCATCACATCTCTTGAGGAGACAGGAGGAACACTGGAGAGGTTGCATATTTTTGCAAGGGCCGCTGCCATCTGAGTAGCACTAGCATGAGACTCAGGCCATCTGACATTCTAGCCAAGGTTTCTCAGGCAGTGGGCACAGAGTCTCCCACCCAGATGACTCAGTAGAACTAGATAGTGTTCTAGTACTATGTTGAGACACTTACAGGTTCCTCAAATGTTAAGAAATGAGAAATGTCTTTCCATAGTGAAAGATAACCTCTGTTCCACAGCTTCACAAATATACCCTAATGCAACAGAATACCTTTTTTCCAATGACTTCACATGAAGCTTAACTCAATTAAACGTAGTCTGTCTGTTTAAATCTCTACCAAGTCAACAAATATCACAACATTTGTTTGTTCTTTCATCATAATTGTTTCATCTTTATAAAAAGAAAGTAGAAAACTGAAAACATACCTAAACAGATATGAAAGAAAGCTGTGTTGTATCTATTGCTGGATAGGCTAACAGAGAAACAGTGTGAATATGATCTGGGCATGCCATGAATTCATGGTATCACATACATTACAATTATTGATTTACATAAGTATTAGAATTTCTCTACTAGTGTAACAGATTTTAGCTCGAAAGGACCATAAACTGAGATGTTCACTGTAGTTTAGAGCTGGCAGCTGGTGGGAAGATAAATTTGAAGCCAGAAGAGAGAGGAGGCAGGAGGCTCCTGCTGTTTCCAAAGAGGGTGTCCCTGGGTGATACATCTGCTGTGGGAACATCAAAACACATTCCATCATGGGATCCTCCACACAGACTTAATACACATTTCTTTGACTTTAAGTTTATTTGGCAAAATGAAAAGAGATAAAACATTGTATTTCTTATTATTAAAAAATGTTAATGTTGACTTTCATGAAAAACAGAATAATAGCCCTCAAAATGTACATGTCACAGTATTCAGATATATGAAGGTGCTACCTTACATGATAAAAGAGACTTTTCAAATGTGATTAAATTAAGAGTCTTAAACCAGCATGATGGCACACACCTCTAATCCCAGCATCTGAGAGGCAGAAGCAGAAGGATCTCTGTAAGTTGGAGGCCAGCCTGGTCTACATTGTAACTTCCAGTCTAGCAAAATCTGCAAAGTGAAACCTAATCTGAAAATAAATAAGCATTAAAAAATTAAATTAAGAATTATGAAATGGAAAGTTTGCCTTAGTAGAGTAGGTAAACATATCTTGACATCAGTCCTTATCAATGGATGGCAGATTCAGAGATATGAAGGTGTAATTAGCTGTCAGAGTTGTAGCAGTACAGAATAAAACAGACTTGGAATGATAAACATTGCCTATTTCCTTTCATTTGTGGGTCCTAGATTTAAGATGGATGATTGATGATTAGATAGATAGATGATAGATAATGATGAGGAGGAGGATGATAGATAGATATAGATATAGATGGTATATGATAATGAAAACAGATTGATGATAGATAGGACATGAAAGCAGAAGGCAGAAAGATTGGGGAAGGAAAGAGATAACAAGGAAGGGAAGAAGGTAATAAAAAGAAAAGGTAGGGTGTGGGTGAATATACTTTAAGTATATAACTGAAATAAATTATCGTACAGAGCTCTGTTAAAGTAGTGTTCGATCGCTTAATGAGAGTCTAGCGTTGAATTTTCCAATGCTCTTTATTAATCACAAACCATGTCAAATCTCAGGGGATTCAACACCCGGGAGGCTAGGCAGACTTCACTCCTTCCCCCAAAAGCTCTCTCTCTTCTCCGTTTTCCTTCTTCTTCATTTCCTCCTTCCTCATTCATCCCTCCAATGTACAAATGAATGGGACCTAACCTTCATCTGCCTTAAGGCTAACAAATGTCCTATTCATGGAGAGCTGGATAGCCACTCCTTTGTCCATAACTATAAAATTTCCCACAACAGAGCTCTGCACTATAAATAATGAAAATATTTAAGAAGAATCGTTCTTGTATCTGCATAGGAGTTAGATCATGCTGTACTTGTGTTTGTATCTGCTCATTTTACAAAGCACTATGATCTCCAATTCCATCTATGCCATTACAGATGACCGTATTCTCTGCTATTTTAGCTGAACAGTGCCCCGCTGTGTATACCCACACATTTTTCTCAATTTTCTCAATTCATGGATCTGTGGGTGAACATTAGTTTTGCTTCCATTTTATTTCCTTTGAGGTAATGTTTCCTGGATAATACTTTTGTCTACAATGGCTGAGTTAATTTGCATCCCCATTAACAGCATGGAAAAGTTTTCTTTTCCCTGATCCTTGCCTGTATTTGTAATCTATAGTCTATTTAATAATAGCAATTTTATTGGAGTGGGGTCGCTCTTTATTATATTTTTATTTTCTTGATAATTAATGAAATTGATTGTTCATACTTTTTCATGGTCCTGTTGGCCATCTGTCTTCTTCTGAGCAATGTGTTTTTAAGACAATGACCATTTTCTTAATGAGATTGCTTGAGAGTTCAGGGTTTGCTAATTTCTGTTTTGTTTTGTTTTGTTTTTGTTCTTGCTTGTTTCTAGGGTTTTGTTTGCTTGCTTGCAGTTCTTGTACTTCTGGATAAGAATTAGTTGTCAGGTGTGTATTTTGCAATTTTTTTTCTACCATTCCCATTTGTCTCTTTACTCTGCTGATCCTTCATTGTGAAGAAGATTTTCAGCTTCATGTAATCTCACTTATCTATGTCTACTTTTGTTCCATGGTTTGGGGCTCTTCTCCAAACACCCGTCTTTATCTGTTCCAACATCCTGAAGTATTTCTTCTACTTAAAAGCCAATGATACACAGAACAAATGAGAAAAGCTGAGAAGGCTTCCTGTCCAATATCTGTAACAAGAAGAAACGACCCTTATTACTTTTGTCTAACATAGAGCTGCACACTCTACACAGAGTAATTAATTAGGCAAGAAAAAGAAATAGAGACCATCAGGTGAACTACCTTACCATACATATAGAAAATCCCAAAGTCTCCAGCAATAAAATCTTAAAACTAATAAATACACATGCATTGGAGGAAGAATAGTCTTTTTAGCAAGTGATGTTGAGAAAGTCTGGTCTCTGGACACAGAAGAATGAAGCTAGACACCCATCTCTCATCAGTCACAAAAGCAAATGGCTTAAAGATAAGACCTGAAATCACAATGCTGGAAGAAAACAGGGGAACATGCCATGGAGCTTAACTCCATTCTCACACAAACAGCACATTGGTTTTTAACTTCAGACCTTGTTCTTCATTCTCAAATCTATTGAACAAGTCAGTCCTTGATCCACAATATACATTAAGCTTTAATTTACTGATTTCTTGGAGGCAGACTGTCATTGTGTAGATGATACTAACATCATATCTGTGATACTCCTACCTCAGATTTCCAAGTTCTGCAATTACAGGGATGTGCCCACCCCAATATCTCTCTCTCTCTCTCTCTCTCTCTCTCTCTCTCTCTCTCTCTCTCTCTCTCTTCTCTCTCTTTATCTCTCTCTCCCCTCTTTCTCAGACAACAGAGAAAGAAAGAGAACCTATTTGTTTTTCATGAATGCTTTTCATCTTATATTTTAAATTTCCAATCTGGGGTATTTTCATGGTACATTTCAACAAGGTGAAACACCTCCCATGATGGTAAAACCTCCCTGAATTTCTGCAGTATCATTTACAAAACGTCATTGTGAGCTGTGTTTCTTGCCCATGTGTCCTAAGCCTCTCTGTAAAAGGATGCCATGGCTGCTTCGACTTGTTCTACAGGAAACAGAGCACAGAAGCAGGTCTTGTGCTACTAGCTTAGGGACTTCGTGATAAACAAGAACTTCAGTTCTGTGTAGTATCTAATTCAAGGTCCCTATTCTAGTCTTTTCCAAGTGAACCCTTTTGTACTCTTGGTAAGTGAAAGTAGCGGCCCCAGTTAGAATATTATCACACCCATGTCAAATCCTTTCTGGCTCCTCCCCTATTTGGTGTCCTGCATTTTAAGTTGTCTTCCCTGCAGGAGTGATGGAAGTCCAGCTTCCAGAAAACTATATACTCCACCTCTCATTTCTCATTCCTAAACATGGTTCCTTATTTGCTTCAAACACCTACAGATTCATATTTGGTTGTTCATTTGTATTTTAAGAGTCTCACTGTAGCCCAGGCTGCCTTGGAACTGTGTACCCAACCTTAGTCTTTAAATCATTGCAATCCTCCTACTTCAGTCTCTCAAATACTGAGATTGTAGGCGTGAGCCACCTAGAATGGCTATTTTATTTTTTACAAATAGAAGTGTGCATGTGTGTGTGTGTGTGTACATGTGTATCATTTAGGGAAAAACAAGAAAGAAGTTTAGATCATTGTCTGTGTGGTATTTGACACTATCATAATTTACCTGCTTTCTCTATGAATTCTGTCTTCATTGACGCCAATGGAAGAGACAGTTCCTCCTGCTGAAGCCACAGACCACTTATGCTTTATGCTTCTTGTATGAAATGTATTTTTCTGCTTTGTTTTCCCTCTGTCATATATGCACATGCCTTTTTATTACTACTAAAATACATATTTTGTGTTCAATAGTACATAACCTTGTGTCATCACAGTGAGCATTCAGTTTTTTCCAAATTATTGCTCATTTTAAGCTTAATAAATATTTTTATTGTAAAAAAGACTTACAAGCACCAATCTAAGGAGTTAATAATTAATATTGGTGATCAATGTTTTTCAGTGTAACAAATTACAGTCTTATATTTCATTGAAAATAACAATTAAAATTATCAAAGTGTTTTTGATTGGGAAATATCAAATATCACTCACACCATTTTTCTCACCAACCAATGCATGCTCTTATTTAATGTACTGAGATAGAAATAAGTGCTTACATTTTAAATCTGTGTCTTGAAATATGTTAGCAGAAGCATAATCTGCAAATGTCAAGCTGGAAAAAATAAAATGGGACTAGTTGGTTGTCTCATGAAAACAATTAGTCAAATTCTTGTGTATGTCACTTGGTGGGGGGGATCTAACTTTAACTAGGTGCCACCCACAATTTCAAGAAGAAGTACACATATAATTCTAACAAACCTGTTAGCAGAACCAAAAGAAAGTGAAATCCAGTTGGCTCTACTTCCTTAGTCTTCACAATGGTAAAGTATCTCCATAAGAATACTTCTTCTTGATTGTTACACTAATGTTCTAATAAAGTCAGAGGGGAAAGAACAGCTGCATTTTCCAAATTCAAAAGCTTTATGTGAGAGCAGTCAGGTGAGATGTGCAGATCCCAGGAAGGAACTCAGGAATCAGACTCCCTACAAAGTTACTGAGGGGTCCGAATGATGTCCAATTAGCATCAATTCCTGTATCAATACAAATATAACTATTTATAAAATAATTATTGAATAGAAACATATATTTAATAAGAAAATATTTTATGTCTAAAGCTATTTAGCAGCCAATGTTTACTTTAGTATCATGTTATCCAAAGCTAAACCTATCTTTATTCTAAGGGATGGCTTTCTACACCCCTCTCTTTGTTTTATCTAATTTATCCTTCAGAAAAGAATGTAATATATGCATATGGGTGTAGTGAAAACTCTGTGAATGGCAATATTATCTGCTAGTCAATACTGGACTCAAATAGTAAATGTAAATTATTTATGATAGAAAATGTACCATCAATGAACTAAGGCAATAATGGTTGATTTGTTAAGTGATACTATTATAGAAAAACAAGGAGTAATTAAAATTTTTAGTCAGCCGCATGTAGCACCTGGGAAAATATATCAACTTCTTATTTACTTAATTCTGTTTTGACAGATGAAACTGTCTTTGATCTTTATTATGTTTTAATATTTTAAGGAACAATTTGCATTCGCAGAATGAATGGATTCATACTCTCACACATTACGAGCCTCACACGTCAGTGAATCTTCAGTAATGGAGCACACATGCGCATTCAATTCACAGCTCACCCTAGAGCCCTTGTCAAGTTCCCCATCTCAGTCATAACCATTTGTAAATTAGCTTAATTCCTCTTTTAGATAAGTGCATTCAACATTTTAAAATCATTTTTAGCATGTTGCTGTGTATTTTAATTCCAATTTCTAAGTCGAATTCTACTGTATGAATATACCACAATATTTTTATTCATTTTATTGTTGGTCAGCATCCAGATAGTTTTTATTTTAGGCTATGGCAAGTAAAATCATTGTGGATGTCCATTTACTCTTTGTGATTATGTATATGAGTTTCTGTTGGTTATAACACCTAGGAGTGGGTTTTTCCCTCTCTCTGGAAGATTGTTTTTCTTGTCTGAATTTGAGCATTCAAATATCAAATAAACACTGTGGTCATTCCTGTGATCAAGGGACAGATACAAGTTTTATTAAGTAAAAATAAAATGTCTAGTTAAGAAGGTTATCTTGGAGAAAGTAAATTAATCTATGAATATATTACCAGGCAGAAGCAGCACAATAATTTATTTCTTTGTTCCAGTATCCACCTTCTCCCTAACCATGAAATTACTCTCATGAAATCTGTGATAATCACTTCATAGGTGTTTTTCAATAGTATAATATATGCAACATATATATAGTTCATATAGATATTAAATCCTTACAAACATAAAGTGTCATATATTCCTTTGTGACATGATTTTTAATAAATATTAATTTTTACAATATTTATTTGTTTTTTTTAAAAAGGTAAAACCGTAAACTCAAAAACTGATTAATATGTAGTACATGAGTCAAGGTTCAATCAGAAAAATTAGATGGCTGGAGCACTGGTGAGAAGGTTTGCTTTAGGGATTTGGCTGGATGCTGTTCTGAGAGCCAACTCAGTTCTCTGAAGCTACTATCCTTGTGTCTGATGCTGGAGATGGAAGCAGCACATAGGGAAGGAAAAATGGATTTCAAGTAGATGTAGCAACAGGAGCTAGAATCCACACACAGGAGATGGGGCTTACAAAGGCAGACTGAGACCAGTTCCGGTTTTGATGGCTCACTTTTCTGATGCCATGAGTTTCCTGCAGATAGTGGGTGCTTCACACACTTGCCTGAACAATCTGAGAAGCTGATGGAAGATCCAGGAGGGAGAGCCCTCACGTCAGTGACAGGCACTAAGCAGGCAGATCTGACTGCGGCTTCAATCCCACCCTTCAGTCTCATGTTAGCTCCTCTCTTGTTGCGGTCTAAGCCTAGCTTGAAGCATTCAAGGAAGGGCAACCTAGAAAGCATAGTTTTGTCTTGATACCTAGAAGTACTGCAAAGCCAGCAGAGGTGCAAACAGAAATAAAAATCACTGGGTCAGCAGCCATTTAAAAGAGAAGAAGGAAGGCGGGGGAGATAGAGGAGGAGGAAAAAGAAAAAGAATTCTGATAACACTAACACGTTGAAGAACTAACGTGTTCTGACTTTTTTTTTCTGATTTATCTTGCTTTTAGATGTAATCAACCTGTTCCCTTGAACGAGATTCAGAATTTCTCCTTCCCAGTTTAAGGAGCACAGCTCACCCTTCCCTACCCTGCTGCACATCCTGCCTCTTGTAGCATGACTCAGCCAGTCCTGAGTAGTGAACCTGGATTCTGGGTTTCATTTTTCTTTTTTGTTTTGCTTGTAGAAGTAGAATTCATGTAGTCTATTGTTAACTATCTCAAAATAATAATTCAGTGGCTGTTAGAACATTCTCAGTGCTGCGGATTTCACCTCCATCTAGTTACAAGACATCATTTTCTTCATCCTTAGAAAGAGAATCATTGCAGTTAAGCAATTGAAACATGTCCCTCCTCGCCTTAGCACCCAATGATGAACAAACTTTCTTCCTTTGAATTACCCATTCCCATATACCCATTCCCATATGGGAAAGTACAGACCTTCCCATATAACATGGCTCTCTTGTATCGGGCTTCTTTGAATTAGCATTACCAAAGGTCATCCACATTGTAATATAAGTGAATATTTCATTCCTCACTAAGGCAGCGCAATGTTCTGTCATGTATGTACTACAGTTAATTCACTCATGTATATAGGAATGGGCACATGATTGTTTCCATTTTCACTGTATCAGCAATGTTTGTTGTTCGCTGTATTTGAGCATCATTTCTCTCTGTGTGAAGCACTAGTGGTTAACTTATTAGGCACACAGCTGTTCAAAATACCACAATATTCAATCTGTCTTTATGTACTAGATTAGCTTTAACCTAATGAGACTGAGTTCTGCCTGGTATAATCTTAAGAGGAAGCCACAGTTGCAGCCTCCAGACAGTGCTTGGAAGGGAGGAAATATTCCTCTCTCCTGAGTTAAAGGTGCGCTCGTAGCTTCTTCTAGCCTAAGAACAGGAAACTTTCCTGATCTCACTTAACTCTCCTTCTGTTTGCAGCTTTGTCATTTGGTGCACATCAGGTAGGATTCTAAACATATTTCTGAGGCATCCCCACCCTGAGACTGGAGATGTAAACGTAGGGTGTCTTTTGGGTTCTGACTCAAGTTCTTGTCAAATCCCCTGGGTTTAGTAAACCTTACTTTTCTTTAGTAGGTAATGACCATATGGTGTTACAAAGATTACAAACAAGTTCACATTGATTAGGTATGGGATCTCCCGTTCTCATCAACCCGGTTACTCTTTGTCAGGGGAGAGTCTGCTGGAGCAGAAGCCATTATTAGCAGTGCCATATTGGTCCTTCTTTCTTTGATTTTTGATTTCTACAATTTGTTCCATTTGTGTTAATGTAATAAACATTAAAAAGTTTACAGCTATGAAAGTAAAAACGTTTTCAGGTAATCAATTATCCCAAACAATATTTAATATAACTCTCCTGCAATAAAACAATGTGGATGGTTTATAAGCTAGGCCCTCTTATCTGTAGAGTCATGTCTCAGGATACTTCTTTTCAGATTCAGATATTCATTAATTAAAATCACCAAGCTAACAGATTTGAAGGATTAGACTTTGTTCTTGTGAGCCTTTTGGGACAAGACTGACTCCCTGATCTAGACTTTTAACTGTAAATATTTATCTGTAAATGCCCAGCTCATGCAGATGCGAACTAGGTGCTTAAGGGAGAAAATTGCAAAGTTCTAAGAGAAAATACAGAGACAAAAGCAATGAGCATTATTTGGTTGCAAAGAAGACTGCCTGGGAAAAGTTTCAAAAGGGTGTAATTCTCAAAATTAGAAGAAATGGGACAGTTGGAGGCCAGGGAGAAATGCTGCTACCAGGGGACAACAACATGTGCTGTTTATGAATAGCCAGTGTTTGAGTGTTGATCAACAATACAGATTATAAGTAAAGGTTGTAGGGGGCAGGGGCTTGTCAGGGATGTGGCTTTGGGTACCAAAGACTAAGATTCTTTGATATAAGACTGGGAGAGGACACATGGTAACTGTGTTAAAATATTATCCACCACATCATAAAAAGTCCCTAAGGTGACTTAGATCAATGTTTTTCACCCATTCATCAGGAAGTGAAATTAACAACTCCATTTCCCTGAAGTACTTTTTCATTTAGTCTTCCCTTCCTGCTGCTTATGGCTTCCCTTCTCAGTCTTTGTATATCTCTCCCTATTTTCTTTATTTTTCTTGAACTAGCTCTTTTTTAGGGAATTAAATACTTTGTCTTTCTGATGCTGCACATTTTTAGATAATCTTGGCAAAATGCATTTTCATGAGGTGCTTTTGAAAAGAGAGATGGTTAAAAATCATCTGATTCAAACCTCTTTCCCATTGTTCATACTTCAATCCTCAGAATATAAATCCATTTTGTAATTACTCCAATACTCTCAGCTCAGAAGCTTTGCCGGACATACCATTCTGTATGTTTATGATTCTCCGAATGAAAAAGTGTTCCCTGACAACCATTCTGATTTTTCCCTTTAATTTCCATTTATACCTTATTGTCTTATAATGTTCGACTGGAAATATGTGTTGCAATATTGTGTGACATTATCAGTATTACTTAAGATTTTATACACCCATATATCAGCCAAACATCAGATAAATCTCCCTATTCGCCTTTCCATGCGTCTTCTTGGCTGGAAGACTACAGGTAATAGATTCAATTTCTTCTCCATGACAAGTTGACTTTAAGCATTTCTTACAAACTGAAGAGAAGAATCAATTTGCATTTGGGGTCGAATTATTTCTGAAATGTGAACTGAAGAGGAAATTTGGCTTAAGGTTTGTGTAATTAAAGTGATAGTTCTAGCTGCCATGCTTGTTTCTCCAACTTATTGTAGGGTTGATTTTTGAAGAATACTGCAAAGCCAAGACACAAGACTAATTTGAAGCTCTTGCTAATAAATAATGTGGTTAAAGGAATGTGTGTGGGGGGGTTCCTGATGATTTGTAATCCTGCAATAATGGCTTCTAAATAGTTAAGATTAGTCTGAGAGATGAGATCCTTTCTACCCTCTATGCCATACGCCAGCAAGGGACAAAAATCAATCTTACAAGGGCTCTGATTACTTCTGCCGCAAGTTTCTTGTCAGCAGATTCAAAATGTGCAAGGCCATGAATCTTCCACAAGGTAGAGGTGCTGCCCATCAGCTGGAAACCTTTTTCTTCCAACTTCTGGTAGAATATCTGCTTGTGATAAATTAAGAAGAGAGCAGAAAATAGAAGACTATTTGGTGCTATGATTTTAATCCTGTGTTATCAGGACAAAGAGAAAATGACACCAGTTCGTATGGCTTGGAAATGAAAAATGTACCCTTGGGATGAGCAAGCTCGAAAGTTAAGGAGCAAATGTAATGATGTTAAAACATAATGCAGTTTAGCAAATGACCAAGGGAGAATCATACTAAGAGCTGAGATCTAAATTAAATACTCATATTGAAAGCAAGATGTCTACACTGGATCCACATTGGCAGCAATATGAAAGAAGAAATTGAAGTTCGATTGTCATAAAAGACAGGGATCTGAACAACACAAGGGACAAGGCAGAGGGATGATTCCTGAATCTGTCCACATTCTAATCCCCGATGCTGTAAATACATTACTTTACAAGACAAAGAGGAATTGGTGATTTTGTAATTAAACTATATACTTATATACTTAGATTGTCCTGGATTATGAGATAGTAACGATGTTATCATAGGGTCCTCAAAACAGAAGAGGGAGACAGAGGAGTTCAGAATAATGTGACCAAAATTCAACTCACCTTTACAGGGTCTGAAGATAAAGGAAGAGGTAGGAGTCCAGAAATGCATCATCTGGAAAAGGCAAGAAAACTCATCTGACCAGCAGCTACAGGAGGTTAATGTAGCATTGTTCAGAACTGGATTTCAGCCCAGGGAACCCTTAAGACTTCTGGTCTACCAAACTATGAGCTATTGCCTAGGTCTTATTTCAAATCCTTGAAGAGAATTTACTAGGGCAGTAATAGATAAGATATAAAAATACGAAACAACAGAGAAATTTTTCAAACATGTAGTGCAAGTCTGCCATGTTATCACTGTGTGCGCTGTGCTCTTCCCATTGGACATGGGAAGATATTCTGGGACAGACATTCCTACCTCTGGTTGCCCTTTATTTTTCCTAATACATTAAAATCATACACACCCTTGGATTCAGAAATTGTACTGGTAGGAATTTAATAAAATAAAGGAGTAAAATGTTTATTGATAATGTGTTGTAATAGTCTAAAAATAAAAATCTTACCAGTTCAATGAAGCTATTTGAACAAACCTTTAGCATAACCTTAAACAATGCATTATCACTGCAGGGCAGATGTGCTTATGAACTCACAGAGGTTGCAACAGCATGAATAAGACCTGTGCAAACTCAAGATGAACAAAATACTAGCATGGATGTGGGCTAGACACAAGTTCCCACCCCTAGCAAAGGACCGATTGACAATTGACAGTTGTTTGAAGGGGAAGAATCATTTTTAAGAGTCTGACACCTGGTACATTGACCATGCTCCAAAGAATGTTTCCATACCCAAGAGTATTTGGCCTGCATAAACTGGACTCAGTGGGTTTAAAAAAAAAAAAAAAGAACAGGAATCTGGGTGGGTTGGGAGGTAGGAAGTGCATCCAGGAAGATCTGAGGAAAGGGAGTATGATCAAAATACGTTGTATGATGTTCTGAAAAAATTAATAAAAATTCTATTTGAAAAAAAATCATGTAGTCATGAAAAATTAATTAAATGAAAATGTATTGGAATTGGGAAAGCAATGTCAATATGTTGATTTAATATCAGGTAATAAAGTTACATATGGTGGTTGTAATAGTGTATAATAGTGGAAACACTGGTGTGTGATATCAGTCAACTATAAATACAACACACCAATAATTTTTACCAGTTTTCATATATATCAGCAAATACATACATGCATAGTGAGTGTGTGTACAGAATAGGTGCTTACACTTTGGGTTGAGAAAATATAGCAAGATATAGCTCTACATATGAATTTTTCTGCCTCTGTAGGCTTGTGTATATATAAAATTTATATACTGTTGGTAGGGACACGAAATGCACAGTTTCCTGTAATGAAAGCTCCCCTCTGTGAAATTCAAACCATTTGAAAAGAAAAAGTGTTGTCTTTTAATAACAACTGCATTTAATTTATTTGGTGTTTGTGTGTATCAACATATGCGCACCATGGCACGTGTGTGGGGGTTCCGAAGACATTTTACAGAAGTTGATTCTCTCCTAGGGATCAAATTTAGGTCTTCAGGCTTGACTACAAGTGCCTATATCTGCTGAATGATACCACCAGCCCAGAAAATTAAATTAAAATTTTTTCAATATTAATAAGTGAATTGCATAGATTACATAAGTCAATAACAACAAGGGAACAGGTTCTTCAAAGGCCTGTAGTTGGCATGGGTTAAGATCTCTCTGGAATATATATACATATATATTCTTTGAACTGGTAATGCCATTTCTAAGAATCCGAAGGAATAATAGGCAAAATCTATTTATTGGAGGCTTAGTTATGGAGAGGAAAAATTGGGAAAGCCTTCATGCCCAATAAGAGGGAAATTGGGCAGTAATTTAAAATAATATTTTCAAAGGATATTTAATTATATGGGAAAATGTGTTCAATATGCTGCTAAGTGAATAAGAGCTGGCTGAAAATTGAATATACAATGTGATTCCACTTTAGTCAATAAAAAAGAAAAAACATCAGATGTGAAATGCAGTCATCTTTGAGAAGTAGAACCAGTTTTGAGGCTTTTTGTTTTTGTTATTTTAACTATGTGTCTATTTGGGTGCACAGAGTAGAGCTTTCTGGTTTTTGTTTTGTTTTGTTATGTTTACCAAATGCAAATGTTATTTTTCCAAGTAAGAAGGCAGTGTTTGCTGGTCAAAGTATACCATGCCCTCTGGAAGCAGCTAAGAAGTGGGCAGGCTGATATTAGAATTCAGACGGAATTGAGGTGTTGATGGAATTGAGGTGTTCCTGCCTCGGGTGACCAGATACTTTATCAGCTCCTGTGATTTATTTTAATGCCACTACCCTGACTATTACCTCGAACGTTATCGGAAGGCCATGGACACAATTTGAGAACTGCAGCCTGCCTCTAGGAAGGCTTTCCCTGCAGACAGAGTCAGGACGTCGGGCAGACCACTGATGACAATTCTGTCATGCTTCATGGTAATGCTCAGGAGGGTGTTCTCCATTTGGTACTTGTTCCAAGGAACACCCCAGGACATCAGAAAACATCCCCAGCCTTCCAACAGCTCACAAATTTCCTTCTAGTGATAACCAGCTCTGGGCTGGTGAAGAAGCCACATTACTCTGCCCTGCCTTCTTCTCTACAACCACACGTTCCGTGATCTGTTCCATGAATGATAACAGGGTGCAGTCTAGCACATCTTCAGTCTGACCAAAAGCAGTCTCAGATTAAGAGCTTCTAGGATGGGCTGGAAAGGTAGCTCATGTAGCACTAGGGTGGAGGACTTGCCTCATGTGGGCAAGGTCCTGAGTTCCTTCCACGACCTTGGAGAAATAAAGATCATGGAGGAAACCTTTTTTCCAATGATTTGAACACACAAATAGCAGGCTCCTCATTCATCTCCCTCCACATCTCCTTTGACATCTAGTATAAACTCTTACACACGGTCAGTGTTCAGCTCGCGCTGACTCACTGAATGCTATTCCTGTTTTTGCATATAGTCACGATTGTGAGTGTATGTGTACAAAATGTCTTTTTTTTTTTTTTTTTTTTTTGGAAAGGTTTACTGAGCCTCAGATTAAAGAGAAGAAAAAATTCCACCCTGTTCTAAGGATACTATAGAGCCTTAGTTCAAGAGATCAAAACTGCATTAACTCTTCCAGTTAAGGCCATTTGCTATAATTTAGTACTCTGGGAAGGTAATCAACTCAATAGTACCCAAGTGGGCTGGCAATTTATTAAGTGAGCAATTTATTCTTTTCTCTCACTACTAAGATCAAACCATTCACCATTCAAATTCACCACATTTCTTAGAGATAACGAGGTGGGAAATATTCTTGTCTTTGGGATGGGGAAACTGTGGTTTGGTATTGAATTAAATTAGCAGAAGGAGAGAAAAAAAGAAAAAGAAAAAGATTTTTCTGATACATGCCCAGTGCCCCCAAAATACATTGTTTCTGCCCTAAATTCAGACCAAGTTAGTCAAGATGTCGCCTTCTCTTTTGTCCAGATATGAACAGAAGCAGCTGATTTGGGGGCTCAGAGATAGCACCAGCCTATAGCAGACTGAAAAGACAGCAGAGCACTGGGAGACATGGGTAAGAAGCTGGCTATCAGCCAGTAAAGTAGTAAATGAAATGTAGTCAGTCTCATGAGGCAAGGAAGGCTGGAAAGATTTAAAAATTTTTGTTCTTCGCCAGCAGTTATCAAAAGCAAACATTCCAGTTAAATCCATGCTTGTGCTAAAAAACTGCGTTCCTGAAATTTTATCCATGCACGCTGCTGTTCACACCAAGGAAAAATGATTTCCACACCAACTCTCCTTCATTCTCAATCAGATTGGTCTCAGAAAGCTATGTGCCTGTTACCCCGGAGTCTGAAGAAATGCTGGTACCATAGGTTCAAGATAGTGACAAAACCCTTGGACTCTGCCATCCTGTGAGGGCCCTGGAGACCTGCTGCCTCCTGAAGACAGCCGCTGTAACCACAGAATACATACAAGCTTCCTAATACACTCGATCCCTTTTGATTATCATCAGACACTCCTGCAGGGTAAGTGGTGTTGATACAACCATGAAAATGAAACACAAAATAAAACAAAACAAACAAACAATAATAACAACAACAAAAAAAGAAAAACTGAGATGCTAAGAACCCCGGGCTATGCTCCAAGCACACATGTGAGAAAACTGTGGAAGCCTGTCAAGTCCCAGAGCATGGCGTCTCTGTCTCTTTCTGGAGCTGTTCCATCAGTACTTCAATCTACTGTATGGACTTTTCTAGTAAAAACTTGGAGTAATGTCCTGTGCTTACTCGTTAAAATATAAAGAAGCTGCTTGCAACAGTCTAACAGTTGGTGGCCCAAGATAAGGGCCACAATTCTCCATAAAGAGCCCAATATGCATGCTATGAAAATATGTCCAGAGTGAGTCTTATATCAAAACACGATTCTGCAAAGTCACTCTCTGCCAAAAGCCCACATGAGGAAATTCAAGATCTTGCCACCACTGTGGGACCAGGTAACGGTCCCCAGCCCACACATAGAGTGCCAGTGTAGACTCTGTGCTAAATGCAGTGTAAGTTAAGTTCAGAAATTCTTAAAGAAAATTCGAATTAAGCACTCAGAAAATATCTCCTGTTTGTTAGTTTATTCAAAGAACTTGGCCCTGATGTTCATTAAAAAACAAAAAGCAAAACAAAATTTGTTTACCATTAGAATTTCACTGATAAACCAACAGTATTGACTAGAACAGAATATGTCCTAGTGCTTGCCTGATTCACTTCCCATCTCCAGGAGAATAAAGCATAATAATTGTAGGCTTGGAACAATTAACTCTATTAGCAGAGCTCTGCCCACGGTTCCATAAACTACCCCAACATCCAATGTAAAATCTGCTTTCTGAAAGATATATGGAAAGATCTTAGAAATTGTCCTATGTAAGTCCTTTATTTGCTGGTTTTCATCAATGATTTTAATTTCCTCTGAGTTTCTATGTTTCAACAACAAAGCATTTTGACTTTGTAAGAAAAATTAGACAAAGTTAAAAAAACAAAACAAAACAAAAAAACTTCCAATATATAGGAGCACTACCAATAAATATAGGCTAATGCTTTCTGTTCATTGTTCCATACTCCAGTGCTCACAATGATGCAGAGGAATGGATAATATTACTTCCGTTTTAGAGATTAGAAAACTGAGGCATAAAATTGTAGGCTCATTTGTCTATGTTCAAACATACTCAGAAAATCGAAAACGGAGTATTGAAAAAGACAGACTCATTATGAAGTTTATGTTCTTAAATACTGTGTCATTTTATCTTATAGTGAACACACTTAGAGTGATCTAAGCCATAAAAAAGAAAAGGAGACTATCAATGGGAATAGCCACCAAAACACTATTGGTAAGTGTTTTCTCGTAACACAATTATTGCTCAATGGTTATGGGCACTTGCTGCTCTTGCAGAGGACCCAGGTTCAGTTCCTAGCACCCACATGTCATCTCAAAACTGTGTTCTAGAGAATCTCATGCCAGAATGGTCTCCATGGGCACCAGGCACACACATAGTGCACATACACATATACACATGCAGGCAAAGCACATATATAAAAAATAAATATTTTTTTCAGAAATCATAATACAGAAAGGCCCTAGAAAATACTCTCAGGTAAACCTAGAAACATTAGAGAGAGAGAGCAGACCATGAAGAGCTTTGAGATCAGAGTCCTGAGATCTAGCATACAGCTGGGGTCCGAATGAATTCAGTTGCCGAGTCTAGTCTATAGCTGAGAATGTAAGAGTAAACAACATTAGTGTGTCTGGGAAGTCTTAAATTCTTACAGAAAGCTAACAATAAGCTTGAGATTTGGTAGGAAGGAGCCACAAATTTGATCCTCTTACTTCTGGCACAAAATTGGAATAAAAATGGTAAATTCAATTAACCCAACAATTTTTGCAACACATAAGATAAAATGAGTCCATTTCCACAAGGTGTTCTCAGTAGTTTGGATATAAGAACCAAAGAGACATGGTTAGAACATGCACAAGAAGGTACAGTATAATCTAATGAAAACTATCTGTATCATAAACATAGTGATGTGATCAGCACACTCATTCTGTGAAGCCAACATTTAAATCCATCACACACACACACACACACACACACACACACACACACACACACACAAATAGAGAGAGACAGAGACAGAGACAGAGACAGAGAGAGTTAACAAGGCCTAACCCTGCCTATTCTGTACAGATCGGGGCCCATCTTCTAAAATGTTCAAGCACATCTTGAATCCTTTGTCCTGCTACTCTGGGTTCTAAATTTACACACAGTTGACTCTCAGTAGCAAACAGAGACAGCCCGATACACACTTGTTCTTGTGAGTTTTTTGATATTTATTGGCTGTGACCAAAGTGGAAATTGTTCAGTTGCCAGGTTGGTAGACTGTAAACTTCTTTGAGCTGGAGGGAGGGGTCATAGTTCTTATTAACTTTTCTTAATATGCATCTTACTACCTAGTACATGTAGTTGTAAGTTGCTATGGTGGCTTACCAAAGAAGACAGGAGGCATTCTCATACATGCAAACTCTGCCAGACCTCAGCAGAGGGAACTACCATCATCGCCAATGCCATACTCAGTCTACACTGGAACCCCAAACATCTGAGCTCATGTGTTTATTGATTCAGAACTCCTTAGATGCTCTACTGATACCATGTGCAGATCATAAGCAATTAAACATCCCCAACAGAAATCCAACACCTGCAGACAATACAAAATGCCAAGGCCTATGCATCCCTTTTTTCCAACAGTGCACAAAAACAATTATTTTAAACAGAGCTAAAAATAAATTTCAACAATACAAAGCTATGAGTCAAGTGGCCTCCCCGTTGTTAAAACTGAATTGATTTGTGCTCTATCATATATTTTTCCAGGGTGGCTGTGCTCAGAAAGTATGGATGAAAGGAATAACCTACTTATTTCAAACAGGTTCTCAGGAAAAGAAATTACTGTGTACATCTGTTTAAATCGTATATAGCAATTTTAGACATGAGACATTATTCTGCATATTTTAAGATTCACTTTCTCGCTTAACCTATGCTTTTACCTGTAATTCCTTGAATTTAAAGGATTGGCTGCAGTATCATCTATAATCATAGTGAAACTAGAGTTTCAACCTTCTCCAGCACAAGACACCCCCAAAGGACTATGTCAAAGGTCAGAGTACTTACAGTGACTTCACAGAGGGGCAAAGAGATGAATAAATCCTTTTCATCAGCCTCAGTGGACATCTGACCATCATCAAAGGTCCTTGATGCTGCAGTCAGAACATAGAGCAGCTGTGATTACATTCACAAGTCCTGGGAAAGATCAGGCTCTTCAACATAGCATCATGGATGTGGAAGAGGCCCCGAGGCCCTGTTACCATTGAGGTACCATTGGCAGGTAGGAGTTTTCTTCAGTGTCATAGTCTCTGGTAAGTTATTCATGCTCCAGAAAATGCCTCCCCAACCCACACCCTATAGACTCGGAGAAAGGGGGAGAGAAATCTTCGGAGGACTAGTGAGCATGAGTGTGATCACAATATATCTATTTATGTATGAAATAACCAAAATTTTTAAATAATAACAATAATAATAATAATAACAACAGACTCTTTAGGAATAAAGCATGAGGCCAATAGATAACTGCACTGAGGAACATGTGTCAAATAGGCTACTGCAAGTTGACAAACTGTCTTATTTAATCCCATCCACATTCCGCAGTTACAAATTACACCATAACATTTCAGCACGCTACATACAGATACAAAGGTGATCTTGAGGGCTAGAGAGACACCTCAGTGGTTAAGAGCACTGAGTCTTCTTCCAGAAGACCTGGGTTGGGTCCCAGCATCCACATGGTATCTCACAACCATCTATACTCCAGTCCTAAGGGACCTGATGCCTTTCTCCATCCTCTGCAGGCACCAGGCATGCACTTGGTAAACAGACATACTTGCAGTTAAAATATTTATACATGAAAAATAAAGACATCTCAAAAAGGAAAGGGTCCCTTAATACTTTTCTGTTGTTGTCTATGCTCTGGCAGTGAGGTTCAGCCTCTAGTTGGTGCTGCTTTTAAGAGTCATTGTATCAGGAGGGTGCAAAGGATCTACTGAGGAGTTCATAGACACATGGGTTTCTCAGAGGTGGAGCCATCGGAGAAGTAGGTCACTGGTAGTGTGTATTTGAAGGATGTCTTGTCCCTGGTCCCATCCTATCTCTCTTTCTGCTTCCTAGTTATTAGGCATTTAGTAGGTTTCGCTCCACATGCCTTCCCTGTTCTGCTGTTCTGTCTCAACAGCAGCACAGCAATGGGGACAAGTAAGCATTTGCTGAAATCTCTGGGATCGTGAGCTACATAGATCTTTCCTTCTGGGGCAGTGGTGAACATCTAACCCCATAATCTCTCCTTAGCCAGAGGGCTTTCTCCAACACTGTCTGCTCCTTGGTGTCTGTACTGAAAAACTGTGTCTTCTTCAGCTCACTCCGGAGCTTGATCTCATCTGATTAATGTTCTTGCCTCTTTCTTCTCATTGGCTAAGCATCTGGCATTGTCTCCTCACCCACCCACAGGTGACTTCTGATTGGCCTTCCCTCTCATGCTGTGCTTTAGGATTTCTACTTCTGTGAAGATGGGACATCATAAGACACATTCTCTCAGTCCCTGGCCTCCTGAACTCCCTTCAGTCTCTTCAGCAATCAACCCTCTACTGGGTGATGCCAAAGGCCTCATGGGTCACCACTAATAGCATCGCCTGCAGAGTTTTAATCTTCAGTTTTCTGTCTAGCAATCACCATTCCTTATTATCTCTCCTTTCAGCTCACTTGTGCTGAAGTGAGCATAACTTCACCATTTCTTTGCTGCTACCACATATTGTAACTCTACAGTCTTGCCACTAGCCATCTCAGTTCCTCCGTAACACAGTCAGGAATATCCAATGCCAGGATTACTATGGTGCCTACTCTCTTCCCATTGCATTCAGATGGTAATATGTCAGCCCTGACTACATTTATTTCCTCAGTGTCTGAAAAAAACCATTAAGTGTTGCTGGATAAGATCTCACCTCTACAATTAGCATAACTTCTTCATTTATATCTAGAAATCTTAATCTTAATGTGGAGATACATATATACTAGTTTGTCAATTAAGTTAAAGTTTCCTCTCTTCGTAATGTACATTTCATAGCATCTCTGAAGGGTTACATTTTATGTGTCAACATAACAAGGCTACAAAGTTCTAACACGGTTGATTAAATAATACTTCTGGATTGGTTAAATATTGTTTTGGTAGACTTTACTAAAGCCCACTACCTTCCTCAATGTGGATGGACCTCATTCAACCCATTGAAGATCTAACAAAGGACTCCATCAAGGAGAAAGTGCTCTCTCTGCAAGCTAGGGAAAACATCTCCTGCCTGAACTAATAATTCCAGTTCTCCTGGGTCTCCAACTTTGAAACTGAAAGATATGGAATTTCCCAGCTTCATTAACCAATACTTTAATATAGTATATGTGTATAGTGTGTGTGTGTGTGTGTGTGTGTGTGTGTGTGTGTGTGTGTATTCCTTGACATTATCATTCCTTGACATCCACAAGGGACTGATCCAAAAACCCTCTATAGATACCAAATCTGCAGTTTCCCTAGTATGTTACATGAGATGACACCAGGTTAACACATGAACTATGTCTTTGCTCCTGTACACTCAATATTATCCCTTTATCAATTATCATGTCTAAAACAGTTAAAGCCCTTTATAAATAACTACTATATTGTATTGTTTAGGGAACAATGACAAGAAATATAGTGTGCATGTGTTCCATATTGGGGTAGCTCTTTGCAAATGTTTTTCAATCTACAGTTGAATGAATCCACTGTTTCTGATTCTCTGGGAATACAGATCTGTGCATCTCAACTCTACTCAAGGCTAGCCCTTAATGGTTGAGCCATCTCTCCAGTCCTCAAACTCTCCAACTAATATTTATTTTCTTCCATTTTTGAATTTTTTCATATTTATTTATTTTGTTACACACTTCAAGAAAAGCTTGAAGCTATCAGCATTGTTAGTTTCTATAACTAACTCCAATGTCCTACCTACACACACACTATCTCTCATGGGAAAATAAAAGCAATGTGTCCACTTTACTTGGGACCAATTCCTCTGCCTGTGTCCTGACTCCAATCCCCCTTTACTTTCTAAAAGGTTTATTCTACAGACACTGCTTTTTCTGTTGTATCATCAGATGCTACATCAAGAACATTTTCCTATCATTTCCTTAGTTGTATAAACATACATAAACATTCCTTTGTAAGAAAGAAAGAAAGAAAGAAAGATAGATAGATAGATAGATAGATAGATAGATAGATAGATACATAGATAGATAGATACATAGATAGGTAGATAGATAGATACATACATACATACATACATAGATACATAGATAGATACATAGATGATAGATAGATAGATAGATAGATAGATAGATAGATAGATAGATAGATAGATAGATAGATATTGGGGCTGGGGAGATAGTTAAGAATACTGGCTTCTCTTCCAGAGGACCTGGGTTCAATTCCCAGAACCCACAGGCAGCTCACAACCATCTGTTAACTCCAGTTCCAGAGAATCTGGCGCCCTCTTCCTGCTTCCTTAGGCACTGCAGGCATGTGATGAACAGAGATAATATGCAAGCCAAATATTCATAGACATAAAAAAGGGAAGAATTCCTTACTTTAACACATTTCTCCATCTTTTGCCTTATTTTTCTGTTCCCCCATTGAAACCAAGTAAATATTTTTAAATTGTCTATACTCTCTGTCTAACTTCTCAATCTCCCTCAGTTTAGAGTCCTCCTTGCATGGAGAGAACATGGTCTCTATTGAGCAACAGTGTGCCTCAGTTGCTGACTCTAGGGTCCTGTAGCACCACACATAGAGAAAAGTGATTCAACTGCACTTGGCCACACTCCCTCAGTCTCTCCTGCTGTTTTCTCTGTTTTCAGAACCCTAGTGGTAGAGTACCTTTCAGGAAGTGACACTGTTTCTAATACCATCTATCCACTAATAAAACCCAGGTTCTACCTCTTACAACTAGCTGACCTTAAACCCTGGACTCCTCAGTCCAACTGCCTACTAGACACTGCACTTCACTGTAGTGTAGTACCCATCTGAGTATAAACTAATACAAGTGTAACAGAGTCACTGGGTTCTCCTAAAACTATGCTTTCTACTCTTACTTATGCCTTTTCTACCTCAGAAAACAGCACAATAGTCTAAATAATTATTCAGACTCAAAATTTAGAAGCCAATCTTACGTTCTTTCTTACCCTTGCCACTCTAGTATCTAACTGCTTGGTGTTTTCTTTACATATTTTAAAAGGTATTACTGTTAATTTGTGTTGAGCAGGTATATATGTAGCAGGTTGCTACTGTGCCTTTTTACCCAATAGCACAGGAAAGAGAAATGAAGGATAGAAAGAAAGAAATTTTCACTGCCCTTGTAGTGGCCTTGAAAGAGAGAAAGAGAGAAAGGAAGAAATATCAGTATTTTTTGGCTGTCTGATGTTTGGAGAGCAGGAGCTGATTGAGAGCAGGACTAGTAGCCAACAAAACAACCCACCAACTGCCAACAACCCCACCCCCATTCTCTGGGTTATATTCTAAGCAAAGCTCCCAGAAGTTCAAGCAGCATGCAGTCCCTTCAAAGTGTCCTGCTACAGGTGTGCACTTGCCACAGTAGGAGTCAGAAGACTACTTTCAGGGATCATTTCTCTCCTACTACCATGTGGAAACTGGGAACCAAACTCAAGTCCTCAGGCTTAGCAGGAAGCACCCTTACCCAATGAGCCACCCAACCAGCTTGTTCAGTAAATACTTTTTAGGTGTTATTCCTAAAATACTTGCCAGATTTAACCAATTTTCAACATAATTGGGTAAAGCCATCTTACAGGGACTGCTGTAGGCCTGTTACTGTGTGCCGCCCCCAACTCTTTATAGAGTCCCGACTCCATAAAGCAGGAGGTGTTCAAAGTACAATCCATGTCACTCAGCACTCACACACATACACCCCATGGACACCTGCTGGCCTCTGCTTAAACCTTCCCCAGGGCTCCCAGTTGCACAATAGAATCCTAACTTCACTGCACCCCACAAGACACTGTCTACTTCCGCCCCCCCCCGGTGGTGTCACTTCTCCCCAGTACTCCCTCTGGTTAAATATACACCCCAGTATCTTTTTTTTCCTTTTGAATAACCTAAAATCAGACAGACATCAATTCTAGTGTTCTTGTGTTAGCTATTTTCTGTAGCTAGATTTTTCTTCTAAATACTTACAAAGATGTTCTCTTAACATCAGTAGCTTCTACTTTCTAAGACATACATACTCACACACACAAACACACACACACACACACACACACACACACACACACACACACACTACCCTCAGTCATATGATCTTCATCAGTCTCTGTTTGTCATTTTTCTTCATGATGAGAAGATAAGTTTCCTGAGTCCAGGAAATGTTTCATTCAGGCACTGCTGTATTGCCAGGGCAGCATCCAGTGTTCAGCATTTGCCATAAATTAAAATGGGTTTTACTGGAAGTAGTGTCTGGTGTTGTCCATTTTGATTAGATTGAATGTAAAAACTAGGGTGATGTCACATAGTTAACTAAGGAAATCTGGGTCGTGGATGGATGGAGAGTAGTAAGTGTGGCCATGGTCTTTGTTACCAAGTGTGTGTGTATGTGAGTGTGTGTGTGTGTGTGTGTGTGTGTGTGTGTGTGTGTGTGTATTCATCCTCAAAAGATATATTGAACCCTATAAAGCAAGAGATGATGTCATTGAAATTGGCATCTCAAAGGAGACTTGTGACTGCAGACATAGGGCAACCTCCACGAAAACAAAGAGAATGAATGAGGACAGTGTGCAGACTCTTAGTGGGGGCACAGCTTTGTGTAACCACTATGGAAATCAGTGCAGAACATCTGCAAACAAATGAAAATGGAACTCTCATATAATGCGCTACTCATCCAAGCACAGCGTGGAATCAACCTTGGAGCCCATCAACAGGTGAACCTATAAAGAAAACACGGTATACATTCACAATAGTGTATTATTAGCCAAAAGAACAAAACTGTGCCATTTGCATGAAATGGATAAAACTGGAGATTACAGTATTGAACAAATTGAGTTAGATATAGAAGGCAAATATGTGTTTATTCTTGTGTGTGGACTCTACACTTAATATAAAGCTTGAATGTAGAAGGGAACCATTGGAGAAGAAAGGAGTGGTATTTGAAAATGTCACAGGGAGGCTCACTGTTTTGTACAATTCATATATGAACACAAAAATCATTTAAAATATATCTTCTTGAATGGATCTATGGGGAAATTGCTACAGGTGATAAAACTTTACTGATGAAAAAAATACTCTAGACACTCTCAGAAAAAGCCATTTTGTAGAGTGGCCATTTTGAAACCCTAATGCTATGACCTACCCATAAAGATATAAACTAACTTGAAGTCACACCCCAGCTTACTAATGACAGATTATAAGAAATTTACAGCTTTCCCCTCCAAACATATAAGCAATGTGGAGATTTCCTGGGAGACCCCACTAAAAGGTGAAAGTTATCTTGACTTCAGTATTTGAACTGCAAGGGTGTGATCAATTAGTTTAGTAATAATTGGGAAATGAAAAGTAGAAATAACTAGAAGGGCAATTTTGAAGGGCCAGCTCTGAGCTTTGTAAACTAACCCTCGTCTAATGGCCCTTCTTAGTGCAATTTACAATTTCACCATTACCCTTTTTGTATTAGTAATTATTTCTAAAATACCAAAGAACCTTCGTTTTTTTCAAGGTCCTTCCCCTACCTAGTCTGATTTACAGCCAAGCTCAAGTTGGACTCCATCTTTCCCAGGTTTGACATTTCAAAATATTTATTACTCTTTTACATTAATGCCTTTGTCATGAATCTGAAGGTGACCGTTATTTCTTTCATCACATTGTAATTAAATGGATCAACTATTGCCACGTTATTTCCACTATTTGTCTGCACAGCACATTAAAACCCTCCGATGAGAAAGTGAGACCAAGCCCTGTGTGAACGACAACAAACAAATGTTTCTGAAAATATAGGGTCCTCTTGACGCATCGCTAAAGAAGCTGTTCCAAGCGGAAGCACAAAATCTTTAATATTTTATTGATCAGATCTAAACCTTCTGCCCAAAGTGGCAATTAAATTTCAATTAAACTGACTGAAAGCATCATATTAAATTTCAGCACTTTACGAGCTATCAGATAATGCTGCAGGACAAATCTTTAGTATGATCACACTCTTTTCAAATTATATTATCCTGTTCATTCACAATAAAAGTGACAGTTTTAGGTATACTTTCAATATTTCTTGAATATAAACCCTCTAATGAACACATTTTATTGCCTTTAAATCAATTATTATTGGATATTTTAATAAAGTGAATTGAGCACTTTGTTTTACACACTGCTTAGAAGTTATTATATTTTGCAGTCTGCACAGCAAAGAAGTGGATTAGAGAGAAAGGAACGACCAAATAGCTGACATTCAGGAGCCACAGCCTCAGCCATTTCTAAGAAAGGCTTCCTGTTTCACTCTGTCATTTAAATGATGCATGCTAATTAGCATCTCGTTAATGCTTTTCTTCCCCCTTTTTTGAAATTTAAGTTCAAATTCTCAAATGACCTAATGGTAAAAGTAGAAATCACAAAAATCACGGCTTGGTAAAATAAAGGTATAGTTTATTATAGAAACTGGAACACTTAAGTCTTGCTTATTCATCTCCCTTTCTCTAAGAATGCAATTTATAATACATTTTGATGTTTTGGAATGAAGTGCATGTTAAGCATTGACCATGTCTGTAACCATCTGAAGGATATAGGTGGCATTCCGATGCAATTGGTTCTTGCTTGGCCCTTTGCTGTGATGAATGCAGACTCCAGGCTTTAACATCCAGCTGACATATTCAGAACCAATTGCCAAGATAGGCACAAAGAGGCTCCAACTTTGTGCTGTCCAGCCTGTTCATCACATCCTTATGTCACCATGCTGCATTGGCCTCATACAAGCCTAAGGTAGTGGACCCACTGCATGTGCAGGGATCCATTAACTCACAAGCCAGACAAATGGTGCAGAAACCTACTCAGAGAGGGCACTAAATAAGACGCTCCCTTCCACTTTAAAAGAATCTAGGCACACATAAGATTGTGGCCTGCTGTGTGAGTTCAGAGAAGCCTTTACTGCTAAAGTTGAAAGAATACTGTAATAACCCCAGTGCAATTCATTGGAGTGTATTAAATTAAAATTTAGATGAAAATCATGGCTTCTTATTGAAAGATTCAATTAGATTATGGTCTCTGAATTTGAGTAATTGAGTCTCAGAGCTACAGGGACTTTAACAAGTCATTAAAACCATTCCTGTGAGGCACTGGATTAAGAGACTAACAGCAAGGCTATGCATGGCCATGGCACTAATCCATCAAGAATGGTAGAACATCGTGTCTAGCTAGCCACGGCTGGCTTCCACACAAAACTCACATAGCTGGTAAACCACAAATTGCTTCACCCCCTGTGAAATAGCCCCTGCAAGCTCCGATTTAAGACTACTACATTCTTGCTGTTCTTCCGATGGAACCTGCCCTACTCAGTTGGAATTAGGCATAGTCAACCACTCACTGTATACTTAAATGTTATGAACCCACTTCCCAACAAAAATATGTGGTTTACAAATTAATAGGTAATGCATGCAATTTAAAAAGCAGATTGTGTTTTTATGATTATTTCAGAATTTGATTGTAATTTAAGCAGTAGGGGTTAACTTCTATGACTCTGGTCCCTGGATGACTTTTCTGAAGACAAAATCAGTCTCTCCTACACTCAACATTGTGAAAGAAACCAAAGAAATATGTCAAGAAGAGTCCTCCCGCATTAGCCCTCACAGACCAGTATAGGATCATTGGAAATACATTCTCAACCAAAACTAAAATAATTCTCACTGATCTACACCTTTAGTCTCAGCAATCAGGAGACACAGTTCTATGAGTTCAAAGCCAACATAGTGAGTTCCTATCATTAACAAATAATCAACAATAATAGTTCTCACTATTGGAAAAGTTCCATGTACGTAATTGAAGCCTTAAGTGTGACCTCAGTTTATTTGTGTGGTTCTTCTTTGGTTAAACAGAAAAAGTAAGAACAGATATGTCTGAAAATTCTCACAAATTGATCTCTTGGGAGAGGTCATGCGGAAGAGAATATTAGCAAAGTAGTGCCGTTGAGTAACCTTTGCTTGGACTGGTTTTTAGGTTTGTTTTTGTTTTTGTTTTTGTTTTTTTGTTTATGAGTCATTGCAGAAACATTTCAAATTAGTTGTTGGATCCCTCACATCTACAAGCCTGAGACCTTGCCTAGCTAATCTTTCTCGGGCATTGCTAGCCAGAAGAGGGAAGTAAGCCACACCCCAAGTACCTCCCTGCACCTGTCAGGCCCTTTGTGGTTCATTCTATTTTTAATGTTTCAAAGTGTTCAGAGTAAAGCACTCAAGTGAGCACTTACTGGAAATTCTATTTATATTGACTTTTATCTAAAACTAAAGAAGAAATTAACCTTTATTATTCTTTAGCATATAGTTAGACCCCATCAACTGTAGTGACACATGTCACAGTGTAAGAGATGAACTGGGCAAATTATGAATGTCACAGGGATATTTGAATGAAGACCCTCCTATTACACCTTTTCCAGGTAGCCAGGCTTCTGGATAGCAGTACTCTGAGTCACTATACTAACCCTAAGGGGATGATCAAATGGTTTATTCATTTCTTTACCTTGTTTGAGACAAAATTCCACTACTATGCTGCAGCTTTCTTGAAACTCAAGATGTCTCCCAGGTTGGTCTGAAACAAATGAGCATTCTGCCTCAGCCTCCTAAGTGTTGAAGCTATAGGTAAGTGCTACCACACTACAATAGCAAACCGATGTTGAAGATATTTTTCTTACTCATAACCAAGTGTTTCATCATCTACACAAGTAAACAAGTAAATGTCCTTAGCAATAATTAAGGCCAAAGATGTTTGAAATGATCAGGATTTGAATATGTGAATATGAATTCTCATCCACAGCTACCAGCCATTGTCTTTACCAGGTTCATGGAACAAATCTGACTTAGCACCTACCTTAAGCCAAGCAGAGCTCTCTGTACTCAATGGACAGAGAAGAAAGATCATTGTAAAGCAGATACATTATATAGTGTTTCCAAAGAGAAAGAAGAGAATTGAGGCAGGCAGCAGAGAGGAGAGTGTCCAGGAAGAACTTTATTTAGACTGGGTTAGTCAGAAAATACTTCACTGAGAATAAGAGATGTGATTTGAAAAATCCTATCAAAACTAGACAGCCATCTTGGGGGAAAAAAAATCTACAATTTGAAAGTGGACAAAGTGCTATGTTTAATAACAGAACACTGGTTTAAAATTTCTAAGACACACTTCCAACTTAGTTTGTTCTTTTAGATATTTTTTACATATTTTTAAATGAGCATTAGAATTGATGTTAGCACAATAAAACAAATATATACTTATTTATTTTTATACTCTACTACGTCCAATTAGTGGTGCCCATATATGTGTGGATATGAGACCATCCACTGGAACATGGACAATCTATCAAGTGGTCCCATCCCCTGACAAAAATGACTGTTCATTTCCTAGCTGCCATCAACACCAACAACTCCTTAGTTGGGAGGGGAGCCCTGTGACACCTCTTATTCCCTCAATGCTAAAATCTTGGCTGGCTTGAACTTATGTAGGTAAAAACAGCTGCTGTCATACCGTAAGTGCAACAGCCAAGGCACATCCAGAAGATAGCATTTCACAGCATTACTTCTCATTTGCCAGCTCTTATGATCCTTCCTCCCTGGTTTTTCTCATCCCTTGAACCTTGGAGAGAGCAGTGTTATATCAAAGTTCCACTTAGGGCTAAATACTCACAGTCATTTATTTTTGACACTTTGACCAGTTTGTGAGTCTGTATATCACATCCCCACTGCCAAGAGAAACTTTTCTGAACAAGGATGATATTCTTCCCACCCTCTCTTCCATATTGTCCCCTGTGCCTGAAAAGGGGTGGTGCAAATGTCCTGCTTAAGGCTGAGCACTTGATCATCATTTAGACTCAGGATCTTGAGTAGCCACATGTCTCTGTATTCACCGCTGTTGAGAAGAAAGTTTCTCTGATGAAGACTAAGTGTGGCATTAGGAGGCAAAAAATTAAAGCACTGATTTAGAAGATAGCTTGACACTGTGTTAACCGAGCTATAAACAATGGTCCGTTCCCTTCCTCAGCCATGGGTTTTAAATCATGCTTACAAAACAAACCTTCTTGTGAAACATTGGTCAATACAAGTCAGAGAACGCTCGATGTCCCCCACAACAGCCATAATACTATTACATCAGTGGGCACACCTTGCATTGCAGGTTGGTATTGCAGTTGGTAAGGTTCTCAGCTGGATAAGACCACTGATGCCTTTTCTCCCCAACAGCCTGCATTCTATCTTCCTACACAGTGAAAGCTGGCCAGAAGACAGGAATCCTCCACCTCCACTCCGGTTTGATTTTTCTGCACCTTGTACCCAAGCTGTGTGGTATTTTCAGCAGTAGGGTCATATCAACTCATTCTGGTAGACAGCTAAGAGGAATGGCATCAGCTTGTCTTATTTTGGACGTGTGTGTGTGTGTGTGTGTGTGTGTGTGTGTGTGTGTGTGTGTTTTGTGTGCGTGTGTGTGTGTGTGTGTGTAGGGGGGAGGGGGATCTCAAACCTCCCCGATCAACAACTAACAAAAGGATATTATAGAATTTGCAGGGAAATGGAAGGAAATGGAAAAAAGTATGCTTACATAAATCTGGCCCAGAGAGACAAATTCTACGTTTTATTCTTCTGAGTGAATCCTACCTAACGTTGAATCTTTAGTTTAGTGTGTTGAACCTGGAGCATGTATAGAATCCAGGAAACCAGAAAAAGATCACTGAGGTCAGCGATTGTAGCAGGACATGGATGCTATGGAAACAGAGAAGGTTAAGTGGGAGAGCAGTAAAGCAGGGTTCGGAGATGGGGAAGAAAGGGGAGAGTGGGGGAGGAGCAGCTGGAACAAAAGTGCTGGACAAAGCCATATGGAAACGAACTGCTTTGTAACTTAAAAAAAAAAAAAAAAAAAAAAAAATATATATATATATATATATATATATATATATATATATATATATATATATATATATATATATATGAGATTTAGAAGGGAGAGATAGCCTGCTTGGCTAAATGATGCAGAACCTAAGTTATTAAGGAGTTATTAAGGCAAATATAATATTTATAAGTAAATAAATATTCATGTGATGGAGATGAGTTCTCCCAAAACATTTATAGACAGAAACAGAAGGTACAAGACTTTGGAAAGTAAATTTCTCAACTACAGGCAACATCATGTTCCTGAAATAACAATGTGACCACCCCTTGATGGAAGCACAGTCATCATTTCTGATTGTCCTAAAACATCTGGACATAAATCCAGATGCCCTGGCTCCGCAAACCCTCTATGACCTGGATGTTTCTTCCACCCACCTCAGTCTCCTTCTAGTGAGACTGAACTTTACCCAATTTCGGTAGATGAGGGTATATCTCTCACCTTGTGGCCTTCACCTTCATTTCCTCCCTCAGAGAATTCCTTCACTACCTGGGCTTCCTCTTTTTCTCTTGGCCAGCTACACTTGACTTTCTTCTCATGGGTTCCTTCAGAATTCACTTTCCCCAAGCTTTCCCTGACAAACCCAGCTGCCCTTGTTAATTGCCATCTGCGTATATTTGTTCCAATGTCTCATGTGAAATGAAACTTAAGCTGATGCCTTCAACCATTGCCAGGCACCTAAGGGGATTTTCATGCATACATGCTAAATGGGTGAATTAATAAACCAATGGCTGCACCTATGGCATATTTAAATATTGCTACTGATGGCATTTTTGACACGTTGGTTGTAAATCTAGACTTCAGCGGTGGAGCTATCTCTTCAGCCCCACTGATGGTACTCTAGTGACAGCTTTTCTCCATGTCTTTATAACAGAACTTTTGTTTGCTTGTCTATTTTGAGATAGGGTCTGACTACAGAGCTCTGGCTGTCCTGGAACTCACTCTGTAGACCAGGCTGGCCTCAAACTGACAGAAATCCACCTGCCTCTGTCTCTCAGGTGCTGGGATTAAAGGCATGCACTACTAAGCCTGACTTATAGTAGGATTTTTTAATTCTAAATTTTAATTATTTAAATTATTTAATTATTAATATTACACTAAATAGTGTAAATATTGATGGCATTTGGCCAGTTTAGGGTGCTTTGGGTTGTGCCTGAGGTATAGTAAATACACCAGAAATGTTTAATTGTATAAATTCCCTGGGAATATAAGATACAGTCCTTAGTTACAACAAATCTGTATTCATCGGTGATCAATTTTCTTAGATACAGGTCCATTTAATAACGATTCTATGTTCATTCCGGACCTCTATGAAAGATACTGTTTATTCAAATAATAAAGTTGAAATTTTTATATTTTTTAGCTATGTTATCATCACACAATAAATACAGGAGATGGGCTATAGTAAAACAGCAGCAGTTTACCCTGTCAGTATGATGTGCCTTACATGTATGTGGGGTGGGGGTTCTTGTGTAACCACAGGCTATGCTTACTTCAGATTGCCTGGAGAAGGAACTTAATGCGAGGGACCACAAGACCTGAATTAGCACGTTCACTGAGAAGACACATGAGAGATTAAGTGTGACTGATTAGTTTCACCTTCTGGAAATGGTATAGGTCTCTTCCTTCTCCTAGTGTCCAAGTCAATCAACCTTTGAGCAACAAATATCACAAGAAAATAGGCAGGGAGCAGATCTGTCTACCCAGACTGGATCATACAGTATCCAGTCCACATTGTTTCCACAAACACGCCAATTGTTTTTTTGGTTTTTTTCTTCATGTTTTCCTAAAACCAACATGTGTTTCTGACAGACAGAGAGAACTCCTAACTAAAAAAAGAAAAAGAAAGAGAAAAGAGAGAAAGAAAGATATCAAAATCAATTAATATAAATATGGAACGAGTTGCTATTTATTTACAACGATACACACTCACGGATGGCACTAAAGCAAAAACAGCCCTGAATCTGAGCTGCATGTTGTGTTGATGATGTGTGATGTATTTGACAGAGCAATTTTTTCCCATGATTCAATATGTTTGGTTTACTTTTGGTTATAAATACCTTTTGCATGCAAGTCTGCCTTTCCTTCTAAGACATACATACGTAAGTAATCTTGACAAACTGATCAAGCTAAGCTGCTAATAAATTTATCTGATAGCTGCTCCTTGCCTCTGCTGCACCTCCTAAATATATAAATTCTCAAACGTAATAAAAGACTAATTTTTATTGCATTTTAATGGGGTGAATCGGCAACTTTTTATGCCTGTGTTTTATTTCACTACAGTGAGAGACTTTAGAAAAGGTTTCAAGGGAAAAAATGTAAGGAGGTGGGACACAGGAGAGAGGACCAGCGTGGGGAGAGGAGCTCCCGCTCGTATGGCACTTTGTGCTTCGTTGAGTCCTTACCACTCACTTTAAAGTATAAGCAACTCTGCTGCCTGAGCCAATCTCTTTGTCGAGACCATCAAAATTGAACTTTCCAAGATTTCCCTGAGAACACGGAAGCTGCCGCTAAACCAGAAAGGGTGAGCCTGCACCATTCTGACGCACTTACTCATCTCCAATGCTATGCTGGATTTGTATTTTTGACACTAAGAAAAGAACCATGAATTTTTGTCAACAGCAGCATGGGAATTTACATTTGTTCTATAAAATGCACTGAAAGGACCAGCCTGCTCTTTGAGAATGGGAAGTGTAATCTATCCAACTCTCAATAAACTTGAGAATATATATCTGGTTAAACCCATCTCAAATGAGATGCAGTCCTGGCAATATGGTGGGCTCCAAAAGGCTGGCCGTAAAAACAGATATACAGTATCTGACATTGGATTGTTTCAAGCTTAATTTCAGTAAAGTAATAATGCCAGGAAAACAAACACTTGGTGATGCACAGATTGATGCCATTAGATAGGAACTCTGCAATGCCTAAAAACACAATCATTTTTGACTTGATATTATGTGTAAAGAATAAGTAATATTCGATATGCCAGCTCCAGATTTGCAGTTATAAAAGTTGACCAGGACAGTGGCCAGGAAGAGGGATAAAATATGGCAAAATATATTCTTCTGTAAATAAAATCAAATAGGATCCCATTGCTGTAAAATATGTTTTATGTGAATGCCCTCTATGATTCGCCCTGCGTAACAAGGATCTTCCCATCTCAATGACACAGAGTCTTCAAACAGAATGGTGAACAAAGAATGTGTGTGGATCACAATCAAAGAAAACAAAAGCACCTCAGCAGTACTTTCATCACCCACAGCAGAGATGCATGGGATAATTAAGGAGAGACAATGGTTATCTAGAAAAACTCAAGCAAGAAAAGCACCATTTCCATTTGTTTTTCCCTTAATTGTTTTTTTCCAGTCAGTAAATAATTGTGCAATCACAAACTACTAGCTGGAGAACATCCCTGGGTAGCACCTGGAGCAGGTTTCATTTGTGAGCACACAATCTCTCTTCAGGAGCCCAAGCAGCAGGTCTGCCCATGGCTTTCATAGGAAGACATTTCAAGTGCGTTTCTGCTTTCAGATATAACGGTTTCTGGTTTTGCTTGTCCTGTACGAAAAAAAGGGGCGGAGAACACTTCCAGGTCTCCTTTCCCTATTGAAAACAATATTCAGTTATAGATTAGGTTTGTAGACTCTGACATGAAACAAATGCACACAAAGGAATAGGTACTCCACAGCCCCCAAACACACACACACACACACACACACACACACACACTCCCCCCAAACACCTCTAGAAGCCTTAACAAAGTAGCTACTTGAGCATACACCCTTAAGAATCAGCATATAAATAAATGACCCATAAAAGCATTATCTTTTATAATTTTGGAAAACACCCTGGCAACCTTAAACCAATAGCAAATGCCATAGTGCCGGAATTTTCTTAATCCTTTTTATTTGAATATTACACTCATTCTCAATTATGCTATGACATGAATAAAAGTGAGATTATGCTCTTCACTTTCATCCTCAAATAATGAAATTATTATTACTGAAAAATCAATAGTGTCGCTATTAACAGTTGTATCTGTAAGCCATTTGGGGGAGGGTGTTATGCTTTCCTGTATTTTTACGCGGTAGTCTGTCATTCTCTTTCTCTTTAATCTTGTTTGAATGTACAGCTCACTCGTCCCTATTTTATTGACTCCATCACAGGCACACTGTCACTTTTTATAAAATGGTCACTGCAGCATCACATCAAGCAAATTTTTGCTTCTGCAGTCAGTAATTTAGTGCCTTTATGGAATTGCAATTTCAGGGCTCACTGCTTGTTTTTCTAAAATGTACTTTAGGAATTAGTTACTCTAGCCACAAATCAGTTGAATTTATACACAGTTGTAATACAGTTTATGGCCTCATGGTACATTGCTTCAAAAACAGCAGATGTGAAATTATGATAAATATAATGAGTGTTTTTTGCCTGATCTAGTGGAGTAGAGAAGGATCTGGAGCGTGTTTACCTATCCCATACAGTACATTTAATGTCTTAGTCAGGAGCCCTGACAATGGCTGATTAATGTCCTCATCTCCTTTATTAAAGATAAGAGTAGCACTGCAGTCAGGAGATAGAAAGCACACCATAAATCTTCGTAAAATGAGCAGTCAGATAATCACTCATCAGAAATAAAATCTACATACATTAACACTAACACTCAGCCTTCCCCGCACACTTCCATAAAGAGCGAGGGGAGATGGCGGTCCCGAAGTTTTAATTTGAACCAGTTCTTTAGCCTGACTATCACCAACCCTGTAACCTGGATGCAAAAGCTGGCATTTAAAAGCACATGCGAAAGGAGCAGATGCCTCATCATTACATTAAGAGCATGAAGCAGGCAACAATTAAGCGATTCACTGGGAAGACATAATGCTGATCTATGCTAGCAATTAATCACAGAATACATTAGACAATGATGGGTGACCTACAAATTTTTGACAAAATAATTTTTCATCATGTTGGCGATTTCTTAGCCTAATATGCCTGCAAGGCACAGAGTCAAAACCTGTCATTTATTCCATCTCTCCTTGACAGGCGGCAACCTGTCTTCCAGACAAAATGAACATTATCTGTGCTCACTAGACATTTAGTGCAGGGCTTAGCTTATGACTAATGATAATCGACAGGCAGAAATGTTAGAGTCTGGAATAATGTTCTCTTTGTTAAAGAAATTTCTCGAGGTAGAATTTTTCTCCCCAGAAAGATGTATAAAGATAAAAACTGGTTTTTATCTGGGTGTTAATGCAACTTAGAGAACCAATATTTCCCTTTGACCAAAATAAACAGAAGGATGGAACATTTTTTTAAATTAGCATCTCATTTGAATACTGACCCTTGCCCAAAAATCCCTTACATGGTTAGGAACAGAAGTACAAAAGAGTGCTCCGAAGACAGAGCCTTAAACAAGAAAATATAGACAGGCTGTCTTGTGCTTCAGGTTTTATTTTGAATCTTGTGGAAATAAGTTGGAAACACCCTGAGCATGTTTGCTGCAGAATGTAAATAACGAAAGGCTCTGTGCGGGAATGAACTCCCACCGCTACTATTTCTCCTGATTGCCATTTGTCACAGTGTTCTTCAAAGCAGAGATGACCTAAAGCACCTACTAGGGAAAGACAATTCTGAGTGGGAGAAATGCATAAAATTCTAAGCTTATTAAATGAATTTAAAATTCCACAAGCAAGTACTTTGTCTTATAATTAATGCAATTGTTTTATGGGCTTTGGATGAAGAGAAATTATTTTCTTATAGTTATTTTTCTTCTGCATTCCTCATGCAAAATGCCATTGTAGAGGTAGATTTTTCTCTGGATTCAGGCACCAAATTTCGATTAGCCTTAATGGGACTTACACATGCACACTGATGGGCGAATAGACCCCTTAGGCTGGAAATTTAAGAGAATAAATGGCAAGGACATCAAAATAGTAAAGTCTAATTTAAATGATCCATAAGTCTGCACAGTTCCTTCCCAGGGAAGGCAAACAAATGTTATGCCTTATGATGTTTGGATTGTTTTGATAGTCCCATAAATACATCCTCTAGACTCATCCGTTAAGGAAAATCTCTTTCTCTGGCAATGCAATCTTTGACCACACATGCTTGGATCAAATGGTTTCTATATTGCATAATGCACTGCTGCATGGTAACACCATGTATGTGGTTGCTTCTCTCTAAGTGTCTGGCCTCATGTCTACTGCAACAGTTTGTGTGTTGTTCCTTTCCAAAGATGGAGGAAAACAAAGATCCTTCACCCCAGATGATGAGTATTTTATCATAGTTGTTTCAAATTCCTTTCTGGAAAAAATTTCATTGTTGCATGAAAAAAGAGAGGAAAGAAAGAAAAGAACAAAGAAGGGGAGGGAGGGAGGGAGGGAAGGAAGGAAGGAAGGAAGGAAGGAAGGAAGGAAGGAGGGAGGGAGGGAGGGAGGGAGGGAGGGAGGAAGGAAGGGTGAGAGGAAGGAAGGGAGGAAGGAAAATAAGCTAAAGATTAAATAGCAAAGGAAAATGGTCACCTTATCCCCTGCTCTGAACCTCGCCTATCTCTGCTGTATTTTAACTACTTCCTTGGGGCCTCATATCACAGTGCCTGCTGGTAAGAACTGAGGACTGTGACACAGTCACAGGAACCTTGCTGTCCTCTACAGTTAGTCTCTATTTTAGAGTTGCTTTGCTGTTAGGGCAAAGCCAGGCTGGTGCTCACTGTCAGTTTCTCCATGTGGGAGAAACCTCCAGAAAATCCTCTGTGTTATTCAGGACTGAAATTTGAGTTCAACAAACTATGAACGAGAGGGGAGGACCTTTATGATTAAATGGCCACTTAGCACTGATAAAATAAATTATGGACCAGGGAAATATTCCACTTCCGCTCTCGCAGGAGACATGAATTCGTTACCAGTACCCATATCCAGAAGCTCACACCACCTACAACTCCACTTCCAGGGGCCCCAATACCCCCTTCTGGATTCAGAATACACCTATATCCACACATGCACAGACCTACACATGGATACATGATTAAAAAATAAAAATAAATCTTCTTATTAAAAAGAAGGGGTTGGTATATCAAAATTTCAAAGGTCTCTAACACAGGTTGGAGCTGAAGAACCAGAGTGCTGTATCTGCTAATTCTAACTCTGGAAATAACTTGCTTTGTGAACTCACTATCTTCCCGCTTTTATTTCGTATCTCTCCCATCCCTTTGTTTTTCTCTTATTGTATCTTCTCTTTTCCACAGTTTCAACCAACAGACTCATCATAGACTGCTTTTCAAGGGAGGGATGTAACTCAGATGATAGATCACTTTCTTAACTAGGTGCATGAATTCCTGGGTTCAAGTTTCACAAACAAAAGTGGACTCTCACATATAAAATGGAAATGGGTGGAAACCAAGAAGGGTGTGTCATCTCATCTCAGAGAACAGGGAGTTGACACTGGTGTGGTGTGGTGTGGTGTGTGCATGTGTGTTTGCGTGTGTGTGTGTCTGTGTGTGTGCATGTGTGTGTGTGTGTATGTGTGTGCATGAGTGTGTGTGTATCTGCATGCTTGCCCATGCATGAGTGTGTGGAGGACAGAGGTCAACCTTTGGTATCCTCTTCTATCCCTCTCTATCTTGGTTTTTGAGATAACCTCTCCCTAAACCTGGAGCTCATTATTTTGCTAGATTGACTGGCCAGCAAGCTCACAGGGCAGCAACTCAGTAGTAGGGTCACAGGCTTGGCAACACACCTGGCTTTTTATATGGAAACATGAACTCAGTCCTCATGCTTGCCTAGGAATCAACTTAGCAATGTACCTGATCTCTCTAACCTCAGTGCTTCGACTGTGACATTCATGTGTCACCTGAGTGATAGTTAACAGAGGAACTATCCTCAGCCCCAAACCAGGTTTTCCAACAAACCACATTCATCACCATGAACCAAATCAATTAAAGTCCAGTTCTGCTGTGCAGAACTCCTAAGGCGCCACTCTTTTCCATTTCACGGGATCAGAGTTTTGACAAATATAACATCTCTGTTCTGCTCACGTGACTCTACGCCTGAAATAGGGATGATAATGAGGATTTTCTTCAACTTCTTACTTGTGCTCACTGCTGATACACTTTGTAATTTTTTACAAAAGAATGAACTAACACATGGAAAAAATTTACTGACCCCCTGAAGCACACAAAACAAGGAAAATTGAAGGCAAAATCCTCTGCGGTAAAAAGAGTGCCCCAAGTCCATGGGCTACAGGCAATGTCCTCAAGAGTGGCACCACTGGGTGGTGATGGACCTTCTAAGAAGCTCAGTCGAGGCACTGAAGGGGTGGCTCTGCTGTTCAGAGCACTTGCTGCTGTAGCAGAAGACACAGATTTGGTTCCTAGTACCCATATGGCAGCTCACAGCCCTCTGTAACTCTAGTTCGTGGGGACCAGATGCCCTCTCTGGCCTCCATGTGACCAGATGTATACACGGTACATATGTATGCATGCAGGCAAGCACTCATACACATAGAATAAAATGTAAACCTTAAAAGAAAAAGTACAGGCCACTAGAAGGAAGTTAGAGCCTTAGGGGTATGCCCTGGAAGGAGACCTAGCCTTTCCTGTGTGTCCCATCCTGCCTGCCATGAGCAGCTTTTTTTCCTCATAATACACAATACCACCACAGACTCAAGGCAACAGGACCAAGCAACTATAGACAGAAGCTTCCAGAATGGAATGCCAAAATAAACCATTCCTTGTTTTAAGTTGTTTTATCGTGGGCACTTATTACAACTACAGAAGCTGACTGATACATTCTGTCTTCTTAAGACTTCAGACACTCTTAAGACTTTCAGGAAACAGCAGCCCTGTGCATCTTTCTTCATTGCCTGGAAAATACCCGGATTCCAAGAGTTCCAGCAGTTGATTTTGAGAGAAACACTTAGCCCAAACCCAAAAATATAGCAGGATTTCTGAATCAAATATTTTCACTTTCTAAAGCATTTGCTTAGTTCATCGCTACGTAAAAGCCGTCTACCATCATCACTTTCTGCCTCTCTTTCTCCCTTTTAAAGACAGTATGGGAATTTGACTCTTTTTACTTCAGATGGAACATATGGTGAATTATGAGATTATGCAGACAAAACTAATTGATAAAAAAATCAAAGATAATGCAAAACTTTATTAATTTGACTCTCCAGTTACACAGAGGCAGCCTTAACGTGGAAATATCAGGATGCTAACAAATCTTGTTCATGGGAAAAGAAAACCACAAGCAATATAATCAGTTTCTATCTGGATACTCTTGGACAACAACAAAAATTCTCCCTGTTGCCAAAATCGATACTTACTTGATACCTTGATAGCATCTGACACGGTTAGCAGTTCTAACTTCTTAAAACCTGCCTCTCCCTATTGTACACTATGATCTTCTACTTTGCTCAGAATGCCTCTAGACCTTATGCTAAGGATCTTTGCATGGATCTTTCACAGTCAAGTGAGGGTCCTCATATCTTCTCTATATACGTATTTTATTCTTTTTAAAGTCACTCACTGTCACAAGCCTATCTGCTTGCTCCAGACCCATGAGTCACACAAAACACATCTCCAAACGTGAACATTACACCAACTTCTTCTCCTCTGTTTTTCTTTTTCTTTTTTTTTTTTTTTTTTTTTTTGTTTGAAAAAAAAAAAAATAGCACTGTCATCTCCTTGGCAACTCAAGCTAAAATTCTGGGAATCGTCTTTAATTTCTTCATTCTGCTTATCCCTAGCATCCAGTTTTTCTTCCAGGAGTGACTGCATGTGTTTTCCATGAAAGCTGTCATGTCTGCATTTTCCATCAAAGGTCCAAACCTCTTGGCCTCAGACTGAAATACTGGCATCCTAACCAGATACCTTCTTCCATCCTTCCCTTCTCTAGTCCACTCTCTCATGTCCGGTCATTGTCTCCTTCCAGAGAATAACTGTACCATGTCACTCTTGTGCTTCAAACCCCAAAATGGCTTCCTAACATATATTGAATACAATATAGATTTCCTACCCAGACTAGCACCTTCACCCTATATGTCCCTAGTACCTCACTTCTCATGAGCACTGTTCCACAATGCTGGAGTCACAGTGAACTTGTATTCTTCATTCTAAACCATCCCTGTCTTATTTTACTCCTACAATCATTCACTAATTGAAACCCCTACCCAGACTGCTTGCTTGGTGAGTCAGCTTTTTCATGACCTTGACAAATATCTGAAAACAAAAACAAAAACAAAAACAACAACAAAATACAGTTTAAAATGGGGAGGACTTATCTTGGCTCCTGGTTTCAGAGATTTTGCTCCAGAGTCAGCTGGCTCCGTTGTTTCTGAGCCATGGTGAGGGAGAACACCCACGCACAGGGACGGGGAGGAGGAAAGCTGCTCACCCTCTGACAGCTGGGAAATGGAAAAGCAGAAAACAAAAGGAGGGGGCCAGAGACCCCTCATTCATCTTCTCAAGGCGTACTTTCATTGATGTACTGGCTCCAACAAGGCCCCACTTCCCAATCTTCCTAAAACAGGGCCACCAGCTGGCGGCCAATCTTTGGACACAAGAACCCGCGAGTGGCAGTTCATATTCAAACCATCACAGTGCTCCTCTCTCAGACATTGTAAACTGACTCGTTCTCATTCATCAGGGTAAAAGCCTTTCCAAACAGGCCCTGAGGACGATGTAAAACCAGGGCTGTCGCCATCTGTACGTTCACCCTTAGCTTGTTCTCTAGCACCTGTGACATGATTAGCACAGAGTGGAAACAGTAAATATTTACCAAATGAGTGAAGAAATGGGCTGTGCTTTTTTAAACAGGAAGATGAAGGTACCAAATTGAATGATGGTTAGGCTTCCTGTGGCTCAATAATACCACGTGGGTGGGTCGCCAACAATTTAAATCTACTCTAATCCATACCATCATTATATAGTATTAATTACAGCTATTTACATGAACTGTACATGCCAGCATCATTTCTTCAAGGCTGTCTTGTCATACTTGATTTCCGTGTCTGTATTATTTAGCCACAGCAAGAAAACAATGCCAATATAAATAACAAAGCTATATCTGACATTTTATATTTTATATTATATAACATTGTAGACTCTATTTTAACGTAAGAGATAGTAAAATACCTATAATAATGCTACTAACAAAATATATCCTGTCTCAATTGATTCTCTTCACATACAAACTTATTCTGCTGTTTTGACCCAGCACATGCCTGTTTCAAGGTGATAGGATTTGACTGATGTCTTCTGAGGCCCACAGAATTTGACGTCCATTTTTATGATCATTTTTACCTATACTCCCTGGAAAACTAGAAGAATGTCTGGAAAACTATTAGACCGTGTATGCTGCGTTCTTCTGGACCTCGAGCTAGCGACTGAGGACGCAGCAGTCACCCCAGCTATGAACAATACAACTGTGGTTGGTGCATAGTTTGGAGATTTAAGTGACTAAAATTTCCACATTTTTCTATGTGTGTTTTCTTTTCCCAGCTCACCCCTAGAACTTGTGCAAGTAAACAACTGTGTCTTGGAATTCCTTTCATTTAGTCTTCTTTAGAGCCTCGATATACACATAAAGCCTCAATTGTTGAAAAGCTAAGTGGCCTGTTAAATTTGTTTTTATTAAAACACACTTTCAGGGTTGGAGATACAGCTCAGTGGTAGAGCCCTTGCCTGACATGTGTAAGGTCCTGGATTCAGTCAACAGCACCACAATCAATCAGTAGACTTCCATTTAATCTTCCAAACTGAAATTAGTTTTACATTTTATTCATAAAGATAAAAAAAAAACCCTCATTATGTAGTTTCTAAATACAGGCCATACACCCCAATATATTTTGCATCTACTCTTCTCTTGTTCTTGCTTAGACATTCAGATCTACAGTACAGCGCCAATCAAAAAAATTCATTTTTTGGTCATTTCTATGACATTTTCCCAGGGTAAACACAGTCAGCTTCAATCATACAGAGCCTGTGACCTCATCCTGTGATGATATCATGTTAGTTCTATCAAGACAAGCTTTACCCCAGATGTCCCAAGGGCTCACATAGACATGACATGAACATGTTGCCATTATCACTTGATATCTGGTGCTTATGGAGGAAACAAGCAAACAACCCTCCCCTTTAGAGGGAAATACGATCTGTAAGCCACACTCTGCCTATGTACATCAATATTTGTAGAGGTAGGCATCTCACAGTACCACCCAGGTGGTTATTTGTTGATCCTTTCCCCTCACCCATCAATCTTTTTTCAATCCTGGGTTCGCAGCTAGAATGGTGTAGCAGACTATATCGCATCCCTATGATAATTTAATTTAACTGCAGCCAGCTATGGTCTAGATTGTTCCTCTTAGCAGCCAGGGCTGACTGCAGGCAGTGCTGGGGCCTAGATTGTTGTCAGCAATAATTACTGGCTAAAGAGAGCTTTGAAAGAATATGACATTCTACATAAATACCAAGAAATAAAAGCCAGAGTGTACATAAGGATACATATACGGGTATTTGAACAAAACCATACATTTCTTTGTCAAAACAGTTCATAACTGATTAGCTGATAAATTCTCTAAACCCCTTTGCATTTTTATATGTTCCTGTGCTAGCTGCTTGCTCCAAGCATAATTCCTTAATGGATTTATATGTGTAAATAATCTGAAAATGGAGTAAATGACTGAAAATATACATGGGCACCAAACAGAAAGAGGAAAAATCTGATAGTATGTTTCCCTTTTTCTAATCAGAAAAATAAATTCAACTTCAAAAGCCGAAAGGAAAAAATAACTATCTTTGCCCTCTTTAATGACCACAATTGAACAGAATTGTAAGGACACACACACACACACGTCTGCAAGTGGAATGACCCTGACTGAGTGATGCCATATGATGGTGAACGAAGATGCTCGTGCTAATGCCACAGGCACTCCATGGTCATGTGCTGGCTGTCCCATCCCTTGTGTCTGTGAGGTAGGAATCAGAATGAAGAGGAAAGCCATCTCAATGCCATCATTGCAGAAACACTCTTCCCCTCCCCCATTGTTAAGCTAACTTTGTAGAAAAGTAATAACTGACTAGCTATGAGGAAAAGAAACTATATATTTGAGTTAAAAAAAAAATCTAGTAGTTATGGAAACAAGTTTATTTTCAGACGAATTTACATTAACTCCAAAATAACGATGGGAACTTCCTCCCAGTGATACCCATGAACAATAATGCCTCATGCAGGATTGGGGGTAGGGGGGAAGGGTTGATAGCAATTTAGGGTAAACACCAAAAGCCAGTAAAGCAAACTGATAAGAGAGATGGAAGAATAAGACTAGTCTTAAAGTTATTTTGAACATTAAGAAGAAAAGGTCAAATATAGAAAGTGTTATTTTGATGTGAACACTATTTCACACCGATGTGTGAAAATTATCTCACACCATTGTCTCAAACAAAGAAAAATAAATAAATAAATCACTAGCTTGCTCTGCAGGAGTCTCTTGGCCTGGTGTGGAGATGAAGATGTGGTCACGGTCTCCCTATTCCGGGGGGAAAAAAAAACACCCAGCATCCATCCTAATGTAGTTCTTGACTCATAGGTGAAGCCTAGACATTGTAAAGGAGATCAACTGCCGTCAAGTTAAGCACCCATATTCTCATTCCAGTGCGAATGTCAAGTGTTCTTTCATAGCTTTGGTCTTTTGTTTCCTTGTCTGTTCTATGAAAGGCTTTCATAGTAAAGGAGCCTCTGGAAGAAGATACCTTGAATAATGTGATCACCACTCAGGGGCTATTTTTACGCATTCCTTTCCTGAGTTATATCAAACATGTCATCACCACCTTGCATATTTTCCATTAATTTCCTGAGAATCCAACTTATTTCCCCTGTTTATTTATAAGTTTATCGATGATAAAGTCTTTGCCTCATGCATAAACTATTGCTTTTTCCAAAACATGCAATTCAATGAAAAAAAAATGTTTATGTATAAGGGAAGCATACATATGAGTAATAAGAATTTTTACTTATCCATTTACTAATTCCACAAACTCTACCATGAACAATTTACTATTTGTCTGGGTTGATTGGTTGGTCCACTGAGTTTTTCTTGAGTTAGGGATCAAAATCAGGACCTTGCGCTTACACCTTTAAGTGCTATACTCTTGAGCTGCATCCTTCATTCTTAATGTACACAAAGATGCATGATACAGTGGTTTGAATGAGAGCAGCCCCACAGGCTCATATGTTTGAATCCTTGGACCCCAGTTAATGGAGCCATTTGAGAGGAATTAGGAGGTGTGGCCTTGTTGGAGGAGGTATGTTGCTGTAGATGGGCTTTGAGGTTTCAAAAACCCATATCAGGCCCAGTTTCTTTCTCTCTGCTTGCTAGAGATGCAAGCTCTCAGCTACTACTCTGTAACCATCCTGCTTAGTGAGCACCATGATCCCCACCATGGTGGGCATGGTCTCACCTTCTAAACAGTAAGCCTCAAATTAAATGGTTTCTCTTATATGTTGTCTTGGTCATGGTGTTTTGTCACTGCAATAGAAAAGTAACTAAGACATAATAAATTTTAAAGTAAAGAGGGAAAATATGAACTGTAATCACTGGAATACAGTTATCAAAATTGAAGAGGTAAGTATGTAAAAATAAAATGTGCTCTGCCAGCAACAATGCCTCATTGCTCAGGAAGTCCACTAGGTACCATCTCAAGAACCTACTCTTTCCATCATACTTTGTCCCATGATTCAGTTCTAAAAATTCCATCTATCCCTGGGCATAATTTCATCTAAGACATAAGAATTCAATCCATATGTTCTTTTACTGATAGCCCTTAGCCAGAGTGTAAGACCCTTGATAAGAAGAGAGCCCACATCCATTACCTATCTACACACACCAACAAAAGCCCAATGAAATCCCAGGGAAATTTTGTGGATTGTGCTAAGGAGTTTGGTCTCTCATTCATTACTTTTCTATTACTATACTAAAGTACCATGACCAAGGCAACTTATAAAAGAAAGTGTTCAGCTAGGCTTTCAGAGGGTTAGAGTCCGTGATGATGAAGCAAAGGCATGGTAACAGGAATAGCTTAGAGCTCACATCTTTATCCACAAGCACAAGGCAGAGAAAAACACTGGGAATGTCAAAACCTCAAATCCTACCTCCCATGACACATCTCCACCAACAGGGCCACACTGTCTAATCCTTCCAAGTTCACCAACTGGGCATCAAGCATTTAAATATACGAACCTGTGGGGGCCATTTTCATTTAAACTACCACAGTCTTACTCTAGACTAGGGGAGCATTATTACACTTTGTCCAGAAAACACTAACAAAATGGTAAATGTTTAATGGGATATAAATACAGTAGCAACTAAATGTTAGTCATGATCTCTGATTCCTGTTATAGACTAGAGAATTAATTAAACAATTAACTGTAATTATTAGTCTTGATTAGAATTTGTTTGCTCCATTATTAGTTTTTAGAAGCATTATGTAAATCAAGTTTTAGAAATATACTCTGATCCTGCAGATGTTACCAGTATATTGAAAACCATCGTCTGATATCCACGTGCTGTTGTACACAGATTAATTGTTGATTAATCATCAGATGCATTTTATGATACAGAACATATACATATTATAAAGTGCCAATAATTGTGTACTTTAACACAGGATATATGTTATAGAATTCTCTGTCAAACATTGGGGTTTTGTTTTTCCTATAGATAATCTATTCAGAAAACACTGGCCTTGTGTGCCTGTTGTTTTCTGTGAATGAAGGGGTTTTGTGTTATGATGTCAAATAAATGTTCTTTCTCTCTTAGCCGTAACTTCATGGTTGGTAATGGAATCTATCTTATCAAGCATCAAGATGGGTTTCAAGTTTCAGCAGTCATAACCTATCTTTCAAAATGGTATTCTCAAATAAAAGGGTACCATGATTTGGGCACAGTGGGTACAGGTGAAGACTTCCTGTTTTCTGTAAACAGCGTAGCAGATTGGACACTTGTCTGCTCTAGGGAGAAAAATTCAAAGTCATAAATTTCTTCATCAGCACCCCTTCTGTAGAAGACAGCAGAATAACCTCTGGTGGGTGAGAAAAGTAGCCTCTTTAAGCACTGCATGAACTAGGAAATATAATATGTGGAATTTTACTGTATTTGTTCATTAATAGTTTGACTTCATCCCCAAAGCCATGCCCACTTAAGAACTAGGCTTGATAGATGAAAACATGAAACCAAATACTAGTTCAGAATAAAAAATACTATTCTAGAAATATGATTGCATGTTTAAGACCCACAACTATCTTAAAGGCAAATTTTCTGACATACTAATTTTTCTCTGATGATATTTCATCTAAAAAATAATCAAGCTGGGAATGACACTGAGACACTGACACAGTGACACAAGACACTGAGACACCACTAATGATTTCTTTACAAGTACTCAGAGGAAGATCTTTAGTCTATATCTGGTCTTGAGACCCAGCTTGGCATGTGGGGACATAATGAGATATTTCTCATTTTACTTCTGGTACAATACACCAACTTGAAGCAAAACACCTCAGAAGTTACAAAGAAAATGCTACTCTTTGCATAGTAAGGGGAAAACAGCAGTTGTCTGGACTGTCATAGTTAAAAGACTTTGCAAAAAAAAAAAAATCTTCTTTTAATTTTTTCTTTTCTTTTTTTTTTTTTTTTTTAGAGTAAGCAAATTGGGGAGAAAGTAAAATTACCTTGTCAGAGGGCTGACCTCTATTTTACATAATTTGTAGATAAAAAGCTTATATCCTAAAACATGTAAATATATGCAGATCTGAGTACAAGACCTCAGAGGGAAATGGCTTAGCAAAACAACAGAGACTACAGGAAAATGCTAGGGCTCTTGTAACTTGGAACATAAAATGAATCATTATCAGAGTCTTGTTGTGACCTATACTTTGTATCCAGGAAGTTTGTTGGCTTAAGGAGAAGCCTGGAGCTGTAAATATCTCTTATTTATTTGACCTTAAAGATATAGGAATGGGTAAGATGACTGCTGATTCAGCCTAAAAAACGGATATGCCTCTAGTTTCAGGCCAAGCACAACGCTTTAAGGTGGCTCAGCTGTGCTCAGGACAAATGAGGGCAAAGCCTATGTCTACTGTAAAATAACTCTCTCATTGGACAATAACGTACCTAATTTGTAAGCATTCCTGACAGTAACAAAAGCAAAATATATACTTTTTCAATCAGACCTTTTTTTGTTGTTATTGCTAAATCTCAGTGAAAAGAAAAACAGAGTGTGACTGAAGTTTGAAGAAAGGATCAGCCTGTGCTTTGAAAAGGCCAAGTGAGATGCACCCACTGTCCAACAGTGGCGCAATTGTTACAGAGATAACCAGCCCGTTTTGGGATTTGAAGTTAGCTCCACAGCAGAGAATTTATTTCTGATTCTGTAAAGCTAATCAAAACCCATGAATGAGGAGGTCTAAAGTCTTAGGAAGTAGTTTTCAATTTTTGTGTAGTTAAAATGATATAGCCCCAAACTCCCTTCTAAATTTATGTTCATAAACAAATGCTACTCAGAGCCTTAATCTCCACAATGAATAGCAATGAATGCAAAGATTCCTGGCTGCTCTAGGTCATGAGGATAAGTGATGGCTGAATGCTTAGGTTTAAGCAAGACATTTGTACCACCCTCTCTGAGGCTTGGGGAACATTGCAGCAGTGGTGAAAGAAGAGCATTAAGAGCCAAAAGATAGTAAAGGGAGTCTATGAAATGTTACTTTCTAGGCACGACACAGCCATTCCTGTCATCATCCTACAGTAGCTGACGTCCCCCCGATGGACCCGCACAAGATCTACCTGTCATTAGTCAACTATGGATCAAGAGATCTCATGTGACACTCTTCCTGGTAAAGTTGAGTCTGATAGATTTCTGTGCTATGGATAGTCATTAAGTACTCGCTGGTGAGCCTAACAGGTTGTAACAACATTTCCAAATCCATAGTCCAACAGTTGGTCCTGCTTAAACTCAGTGGGTTCCAAAACAAAGCAAAAAGACGTGAATCAAGCAAGGCAGGTTCTAGGGAAAGTGGGGTAACAAAGGAAGGAGGGAGATGCTAAGGGCAGCCAGGATGCATGATATACATGTATGAAATGGAATCGGTTCCTTTGAAAGAAACAACAGTGCATTGCTTCAAAGTGAGTGAGAATGCATGAATGGAAATGGGACTGTTGTAGCAAGACTGAAAAATGAGTGTGACATGTTCCCAAACCACCTAATTTCTCAGATATGGATTGCGATGCCACTGAAGAACCGGGAAGGCCCAGAGCAAACATGAGTTCTGAACGTTAGGCCTTACACACAAAGACCCAGTGCTCAGTGCTGCTCTAAGTGTGAGACCAGAAGTCCATTCTCCAGTCCCTTAGACCTCTCTATTTTGGGGCCTCATGCTTAATATTGGCAAAATGTTCTCTCTGAATCTTCTCCATCATCTTTCTGGTGGCTCTGTGAGCCAGTGAGTTCTGAGTGAAGTGAGTTAGGGAAAGCATAATGGCTCTTCGCTGTATTTTGTTCTTTTGAGGAAGAAATCATGGAGAAGCCAAATTGTGCCTTCCACTTCAGTCAAAGCAGACATGAGTCATGACTGAAACTGGATCCTACCTTTAATTTTGCTCGTGTACATTCGATGTAAAATATATGTCTCGCAAATGGATTCTTTCAGAGGAGCAGAATTTTGAGAGGCCGTGATTGATGGGAAATTCCAAGAAACCCAATTAATGCCCATGAGGAAGTTATCAAACGTGAAAACCTTAGGTGAATTAACTGCCATACTGAATGTTATGATGAGATGAATAATGGGCATCTGGGGTTTTATTAATGAGTATCTAATGGGAAAGATGGAACTGGAACCAACAAGTTTAATCCCCAGTAATGTATGAAACAAGCCTGAGCCAAAACCAAGAGATCTGTAGGCGCCAGGGCCGATGACCTACAATAGGAAGCATCTTAATTCATAGGTGTATCCACGCAAAGACACATGCCAGCCAGCCCAAGATTCACTTATGGCTCAGTGGCCTCAGCTTTGTGAAAGTGTGGCCATTACTTTACTGTCTCAAACTAATACAAGATTATCTTTAGGTACATACTGTCCAAGGAATTGCCGATTATTGATGGCCTCCCACATGTAGTTGGTAAGATAAACAGAGAAAAGAAAGAAATACTTCAAGTGGCATATTTATGAACTTTACAGAATTTCTTGTGTACTGCATTGATGCTGCTATGCCTGGCTATATTCTTTTTTATAAAGGCTCTCTATTAAAAAATATTTCAACTGGAATTGGGCTTATTTGTGGCAAGGATGAATAGCTGCCTCCCAAGAGAAAACAACCCAAGATGTCTCCAGAAGAAGGTTCCTGCTCCTGCAGGAAATGTTACTATTGAATTTTGTTCCCCAGTCAGGGACCTTTCTTGGAAGAAATGGTTATCTTCAGAAGCAGTAGCAGTTACCAGCCTGTAAGTTGAAGGTAAATAGTCACGCTAAGGTTTGGTCTTCTGATGACAAATAGCTGTGAGAGAGAAAACTCCTAGGAAATGGAGAAAGCAGGGAAAATGTTCTGACCCAGCCTAGTTGCTTAATGGGAACGCACTGGATGTGTATCCATAGTTCAACATGGCATAGTGCTAACAGATTTCATGAAAGGAAATTTTTAAAAATCCAGCTGAGTCCTGGAAACTTCTCCAAAGGACCATGATATTTTGTGTATCCAGTTTGGTTTCCCCTCATGGAAATGTCTAGCCATGCTGGTTCCCCCTCACGTGTCTGGCTAGGAATGTTTCAGGACCGTAGGTGGAAATTAATTTGTTCTTTCATTCCCATCACAATGGCTAGAACATTATTCATGCTTAAAACTTTTCAAATAATACTTAGAAAACAGGAGTTAGTGGGACAGCTAAAAGAAACACAAGTCACCTTCTGCCGTGGGTCCCTCCAATAAAAGGGAATTGAGTTTCCCAGCAGGTCTACACCAGAAGGTAAAAATGTATTTGACTAGAAAAAAAAAATGTTGGCAATAAATATTACCAAAGGTTAGAATCACGTACATAAAATTTAAATCCAAGCTGGACATGGTAGCACACACCTTTAATCCTATCACTTAGAGGAGAGGAAGGTGAATCTCTTGAATTTAAGACCAGCCTGATCTACATAGTGAGTTCCAGGACAGCCAGGGCTACACAGAGAAACCCTGTTCAGAAAACAAAGCAAAGAAACAAAAGTTTTAAATTCACCTTATGATAAAGTTATTTTATATTTTAAGAATGTACTAAAAACAAAACAACCATCAATGTCATTATGCTAGCTTGAGAAAGCACATTACTAAAACAAAAAATTTTTTTTTTACTTAGAAACTCACTAATATAATATTTCTAACTCATGTAGATATTTTGAGAAGAAAAATGAGGATTACTCATGTTTTACCAAAGACTATCTCCCACAGTTTAACTTTCTTATATGAGAATAATATCTGTCTATATTTTTCCTTAAACATTTTCGTTCTTTTTCAAGTCTCTACGTGTGTGTGTGTGTGTGTGTGTGTGTGTGTGTGTGTGTAGCTTTTAAATTTTCTGTATGGAACATTCAAAAAGAGGTAAAATACACAACAAAGAATTCAGAGACCCAAAGCTTCAATTAGGCCGAAACCTCTGTTTGCATTGCAGTGACATATGCTGGCCCTCTAAGGGGATCTCCATTTGAGAGGTGGTCGGCAGAGAGCTGTCAATCATTCTATACTCAGCTTATGTTAGCAGCCTTCTAGACAGTAACCAAAAGCCTGGTGTGGGCACATTACAGTGCATTGTTTCTTCGCAAAGGAAACAAAATAACGAAGTTTACATATGGAGCTTCCTTTCAGAAATGTACTTAAGGTGCATACTCACAGGGGCAAGAGGAAAGGCACACAAAAGACAGTGTGGAGCCCTAGAATTCTGGAGGAGCCTTTCCCAGAAAAGTCAAGATTAAAAAAATAAAAAACTAATTTATCTTTTGATTAAGTACATCTTATAAAACAAAAGATTTTTTTGCGTATGAAAAAAAGGAAAAATATAGTTTGCTTGTCTAAAGAAAGAAAAGAATGAAGGGGACAGGAAAAGAAAGAGGAAAGGGAAGAATTTAGGTGACCCAGCACACTAGAATGAGAATTCGGGTTGTGATCACAAGCCATGGGACTTGTGATCAGGAGTTGCTTCCTGAGGTAAGTTTACAGAGGTGATGGTCTCATGCAAGCCAAAGTCTTCAAGCTTTTCAAAAGTCTTGCAGTAATTTTTCTTGCTGGGACATATTTCAACAAAATCAGTAAGCAAGTATGCTTAAAGTTCTATGGATGTGTGTTGTTTGCTCTTTTATTAGTACAAAGTTAACTAATTTATGATGAGGAATGTTGAGTCAAAAAAATAATATTACTTTATCGTGACGCAGATATGTATTTACTGACATGGAAAATGTTTGATAGCAAATTATGAATATATATATACATATATATGTGTGTCTGTATAATATATAGCTTCATTTTACATATATGTGTGTGTGCTCGCATGTGTGTGCGCGCATGTGTGTGCGTGTGTGTGTGTGTGTGTGTGTGTGGGTGGGTGTGTGTGTGTATTCCCTAACCCAATATTATACTTTTGACTGTCTTGCTAAGAATGTTTTCTAGTGTGTGCATGTCACTATACACCCAAAATGAAACTTAAAAAATATGTGTGTGTGTGTGTGTGTTCATCAATGAAGTTTGTAATTCAATTACTTATATAATATTTCACAATCTCATTTTTAATAAAAGGAATGTTACAGATAATAAATGCAAGCAAACAATAGGGGCTTCAGACACAGCTTAGGATAGACCTCAGGGTACTTTAGGGTAGCTCAAGACCCTACATTCAATTCACAGCCTCAAAGAAATTAATAGAAATGTGACAAAACAATCCCTAAAATACATTATTGATCAAGGTACGATGGTGCAAACCTGTAATCCAAGAGCATTGGAAGAAAAGGTCGAAAGACCATCACAATACCAAGGCCAACTTTGGAGTACTAGGTCAACCAGGGCTCCATAGTAAGATCTTGTCTCATAAAAAAAGTAAACAACACACAGAGGCTGAAGTGAATGCTCAATATTTAAGAGCACTGACTGCTCTTCTGGAGAACCTGAGTTCGATTCCTGGCACCCACATGGCAGCTCACAACCATTGGCAACTCAATTCCAGGAGTTCCATGTCCTCTTCTGACCTCTTCAGGCACCACGCACACAGGTGGTACAGACACACACGCAAGCCAAAAACCCATACTCATAATTTATCTGTATTTAAATTTTTTTCAATTTAAAAACTAAAGTAACAATAAAATCTATTATAGATATTAAAAACTAGAAATGGTATTTTGATGTTGATAACACTTTTTACTGGTTTCCTTTTTCTTCAACACAAGAAAAAGAACAAATAGTTTAAAAGGATAAAAATAATTCAGCTCCAAAAGTTTTCAAGTCTCAAAGCATTTCTGTCAGACTTTGTATTTCTTTGCCATATCTTCTGGGACATGAGTATAGATTGTTTCCCAACTTGAGAATACACAACTCCAAACTAATATGTAAAACAAATTGTTCCATCACCTCATGGCTAACAATCAAGAAGAATTATTGGTATTATAAATAATATTCAATTGAAATTTTAGAACAGATATGGCTCTGCCTGAGTAGTTTATTGGAAAATCATTTGTTTCACATCAGCTTTGGCATCCAGTATTCAATGTGAATTATGTGGTTATGGCCCAGTTTATTATATTTCTTTTTGTTCCACTGTGTATATATGTGTCTTAGGCTCTAAAAAGGTAATTTGTGCCCTCAAAGTGTATTATGTAACAAACTGCGATTCATGCAAATCACTTTGATTTGTTTTCCAAAAATGTAACCTGCTTCAATTAATCAGTTGCTATTCATTTTGCCTGCTTCAATTGCACTCAGAACAAAAGCTCCAGTGGGTTATCACTTACATGGGGGGCTAGCTTCCAGAGAGTAAGAACAGCACAACAATCAGACGTTATACCAAGCATACAATTACAGTGCGTGTCCCACAAACTCCAGTAAATAACATGTCCCATTATGCTGGACTCCCACCTTCTAAAGTTCTCCACCACCAGAGCCACCTACCTGCTGTAATCACAGCATACTGCAGTGCGTGGGTGCACAGCTTTCAACCTGCTGGGACCTCGTCCATGGTTCCCAATGGGTAGCAGAAATCAGCCAGGCAGATTGCTATATCTATGTTCTGCAGCCTGCCCATCACGACGAATGAGTGGCTGGAAGTGCTGTGCTTCTGCGCCTGGACTTTGTTCAAAAAGGAAAGCAAGTAAAAGCAGCATGTCATCTCCATTGTGCTTGGAAATTGATGGGGCACAATATTTTCATGTAGCTTTTATTTTTATTTTTTTTACTTAAAACATAAAAACGGACATAGCCAAACCTTATGAGATGCTGTAAGCCAAAGGAAGAAAATGTTCTTTTTTATAGAAGTTTTAATTGCAGACAACATAAAGGATAATTACCACTGGGGCTTTTACTTAAGTGTCTCATTGTTTCAACTCTATAACAGAAGATAAACTAATAATAATGAAGTAGGATTAGCATTTTATATGAAGTTTGTTATTTATTTTCCTTACAATAGGAGGATAGATAGTGTCATCTAAAATAGAGGGCATTATTAAGCCAAAAGTACTTTTCTATGCCAGCTATTTATAAATCACATACGAATAGTTCTAAAATATAGGGTACTGAGATGACTAATTGTGGTGGGTAGGTACTCATTATGGGCAAAACTGCCCACAAAGGGAGATGTGCATGGCAGAATTCTCATATTACTGTTTACCATTGCCAAGTTACTTGGGTGATGATGAGAAATTTTATTTTGGAATATTTCTTCTGGGGCCAATCACCATAGAGAGAAGTTGCAGCATGAAGTGGTAGACAAATCCCCACCGTCTAAGGATATCAGATCTAAACTCAGTTGTGGGAAGTCTCCGGAAAGTCAACAGATGCCAATCGTGTGTCAGATAATTTTGTGTTTACGTGTTTGACCACCAATAAAGCAAACCTCAGTTCCAACACGTGAAAGCCCCCAGCTGTAATGATGAGCACCTGGAAGCATATCATCTGATTGTTGCATTATTAGCTTTTTGAGGACCCTTGTGGTGTTTCCCATAGTCGTGGATTCATTTACATGTTCCCTGAGGCTTCCTATTCCCTCACAGCCTTGCCAGGACTTGTTAGCTTCCATTCTGTGCACGTTTTGTTTGTTTTATGAATGGGGTTTGTTATTGGTGTTTTGGAGTTTTTGTTGCTGTTTTGTTGTTGATAATAGATACTCTGACTGGAATAAAGGGAATTTAATGTGGTTTGATCTGATATCCATGGATGATTAGTGATACTGAGCCTTTTTCATATAGGTTTTTGGCTGTTTGGATTTCTTTGGAAAAATATCTATCAGGTACTCGTCCATTTTTTATTTGATTCACTGCTTTCATTGTTCAGTTTTTATAGTTCTTCATATACTCTGAATATCAGCGCCCGTAGAAAGCTGTCTGAAGCACATGTACAGGTCAAAGGACGACTTGAGGGAGTTGTTCTCCTCTTCTACCTTGTGGGTCTTAGGGATCAAATGCATACTGTCAGACTTAGCACCAGGGGTCTTTATCCACTGAGATATCTTGTCAGCCCTGTTGTTTATTCCCTGAGCTGTGCAGAAGCTTTGAATTCAGTGTGGTCCTTCCCGTCAGTCTTTGCCATTATGTCCTCAGATGCTGGAGTGCTGGCCAAGAAATTATTCCTCATAACAATATGTTGAGCTTTTCCCTTCATATTTTCTATAGTTTTGACATTAAGGTCTTCGATTATTTTGATTTGATTTCTGCAAAAGGTGAGAGACAGGAACCTCATTTCAATCTTCTACACGTGGAATTCCACTTTCCCCAGTACCATATGTTGAAGAGTATGTCATTTCTGCAATCTGTAATTTGGCCACTATGTTGAAATCAGGTTCCTGTAAATTCACGCATTCATCTGTGTCATCCAGTCTGTTCTGTTGGTCATTCAAGACTTCTGACCTCCAGAATCATAAAATAATACATTTGTATTGTTTTAAAGTGCAGCCAAAAAGACACTGGCTCAGCACCTGTCCCAACAGCCTGGCAGAGGAAGGTAGATGCTCTTTACTTGGAGCTTCTACTCCTCTTGGCACAAAATGACTTCCATGGGATGAAAATGATAAGATGTGAAAAAGTAGAAAATGTAATGAGTACGGAAAATGACAATCAACAGACACAGGTTGACGGATGACCCAGATATTGGAGTTAGCCGGCAAGCACATTAAAATGCCTCTGCTACATGAGATAGAATCTAGTGAAACTTGATGCAGGAGGGGCTTAAAGTTTTAGAAGAAATCTGAAATCATTTTATTAAGTACAACTAAATGTTGGGAAAATGTAAGAAATGATGCCTTTCAGTAGGCAGAAAAAGACAAACTAGACAGAGCAGAAGAAAAGATTGGTGAACTGGACAACAGGACAGTAGAAATTACAAAGACTGAAATACCAAGAGACAGTTTTGTAATGTACAAAGACTCTTTCCAGGTCCAATTTTACTGTGTGTGCATGTATGTGTATCCATGGATGTACATGTATATACATTTTCCAGAAAGAAAATAGAGTAGAAAAATTAATTTGAAGAAATGATGGCTGAAATTTTTTCAACCTTTATGAAATACGTCAACCTGTATGTGAACAACACTTAAAATATTTCAAGTCAAATCAATAGAAAGCCAGTCTTAGGATAGCATGACAAACTACTAGAAATAAAAAAGTCAAACTGGGAATGGCCATTAATGACAGACTACATACAAGAGGAAAGACTAGTAAGAGAGATGACTGAATTCTCACCAGGAAAAAAGTGCAAAAGAGGGCCAGAGGTGGTAGAATAATATCTTTAAAGTGATGGGAGTTGAAATAGAATGTTACTGGCAGAAAAAAAAAATCCCAAGAAAAATATTTTTAAATGGAGTGGTTGTGTCTCAGTGATCCCCTAAGAAATGCTGAGATGTGAAAGAATGATCCATAATATGAGTACACATCAGCAAGGAAAGTAAATTCCAGCAGAAAAAAATAACAGTGGGCAGTTACCAAACCTTCACAAATAAACCAATCACATCTTACACATAACGCATGTGGAATACAGATAATGTAGGTATATGCCTTTGCTATGTTAAAGCAAACATAAAAGGGAGACTAATTTTTCAAAAGTATAATATGCACAAAAACATGGAAGATAGGAAGAATGAATACAACTGAGCTTCTGCAGGTAAACTAAGTTAAAGAAGAATAGTGTATTCTCCAAACATGCACTAAAATGTAAGTCAAAAGGGTCAGCTAAAGACACTGAATTTCGATAGGCAATTGTGCCACATGCTTTTGATCCCAGCACTCGGGAGGCAGAGGCAGGGGGATGTCTGTGAGTTTAGGTTGAGAGTGAGTTCCAAAACTCATTCCTGTCTTGAAGAAACAAAACAACAGCAACAAAGACATAGAATTCAATTCATACAAAAGTAGACAGAGAAAAGAGGATAAGGTGATATTAATAGAAAATAAACAACCAAAGAAGTATTGATTTAACACATAGATTATTGTGTTAGTAGAAAATATGCTTCATGAAGAGAAAGGGCTGGAGAGATGGTTCAGGAGTGAAGGGTGCTTGCTGCTCTTGCAGAGGACCTGGGTTCAGCTGCAGCACCTACAGCAGGCAACACAACCACCTGCAACTCCAGCTCCAGAGAATTCACTGTGTTATTTTGTACTCATCTGCACACACGTGGTATACACACCCACAAACACACACACATACATATAAATTAAAATAATAAAAACAAAAATCATTTAAAAAAGACTAGACACCAGGTGAACTTTCTATTGACTTTAGGATAAACACTTTCAGAACAACACAGAGTTTGGAAAAGAAGACTAATATGGCTCTCACAACAGACTTTAGGAGAAAAGATTAGATGAGACATTTTCAAGGAATAAGAAGATGTGTTTTTAATAACCGGACTTCAAAATGATACAGATAAATTGATTAAGAGAAAATGGTAAATATGTGCGTGAAATATTATTCATCCTTGAAAGGGAGAATTATTATCACTTACAATGGTAGAGATGAATCAGGAATATTGGCATAGGGGGACACGAAGAAATCCTGACAGAATGACAAATGCCACATAACTTCACATCATTATGCAATTTTAAAAAGTTGAACACAGAAGCAGAGAATGCAATGGTGATTGTGGGATGAGGGTTGAAGAGAGAATGTTCAAAACTTTCAAAAACAATGGTCAGAAGATGACAAGAAAATTTCATCTGGACATGAGAGGTAAGCCCAAGGAATCTAGTGTTCAACCCCATGATCACCAAGAAAAGCAACACGCTGCATACATAAACCCTGCCAAGAGCAGTCACAGAGTGTTCTGACCATGGCACAGAATCAGCACACATACTTAAAGGAAGAATCAAAGAGGGACAGAACTAAAGAGGAATCTAGGCAGACTTACCATGATGAAGGACAAGTCAATATCCTTCCCTGTCAGTCCCTGACAGATCAGTAGAACAGTCTGCAATACAGAAACTCTGGGTGACAGTCTCTGCCAAACACAATGGCTCCAGAGTTCAAGCCTTTTGAATTGTGTATGTGAATGTTTGTCAACATGGATTGTGTTCTGGGTCAAAAAATAAATCTACAAGTATATCAAGAGAATGACACACCATGGAATGATGCTCTGAGCAGAACACCAGTAGATAAAGAAATTAGCAATATGGCGAGAAAACCTCAAATGTCTAGAAAAAGCTACACCTGTATAAATTGCTCAGATGAAGACAGGCTGCTACCTCACACCTATAAGCCCAGCTCTCAGAAGGCTGAGGCAGGAGGATTATGAGCTGAAGCCACCTGGGATACCTAGTCAGACCCTATCTCACAAAATCAAAGAAACACAAGAATAAATGAGAAAAAGATTAAACCACAAGAGATAATTTTAAACATTTTAAGGTGAATAATTTGGAAAATATATATTTGTGACATGCAGCACAAATAGTGTCTCAGGGAAACGTGTTAATTTGATGTCCTGATTAAGAAAGAAATATCTAAAACAAAAGACTTTGGCTCTTACTTTACAAAATTAGTAAAAATGGAATACATTAATCTGAAAAATAAGAAGAGAAGAAGACACAGTTATCTGATAGAACAAGAAGAGAGTCAGCCAAGAATGAAATTCAGGCCGTTCTACAGGTCCAAGCTCTTGTTCCACACAACCGTTCATACACAAATCACCTACCTGCAACATGTGAGTTCTTAAAATAAAACCTCATGGCATGTGCAATCCTCCTTAAGATACTTTAGCAAAGATGAAAATGTAGGCAAAGAATATTAATGAAAATAACATGATAAAAATTAAACTGCAGGAGGTTCATGAAATAAGTTTCCTGGCAAAAAAATTGACGATTATTGAAGTCTGGTAAGTGGAACATACAGACTCATGAAACTATTACTATTTCATGTTGTATGTGTGAGGGATGTATACTAATAATAAATTTCAATGAATTATATATAAGAAGCAGGTTCCCCCTACCTTCAGTGAGAAACATTGCTGACAATTAATCAAGATCTTGTTATTCATAATCTTCTAAATTACGCATAAATCATTCATTGCTTTTAAATTTTTATGTTGCACTGATCTTTATAAGTCATTAAATAATTAACACTAATGAGCTAATTAAAGCAAATTCCATAATTGATAAAAGCAACCTCTTTTATTCCTGTAGATAGCACATAATTAAATGACTATTATGTGCATATATAGACACATGAATATTACATGCATGTGTATACACACATGTATTTAAATGTGTATGGAAGTACATATATTTTGTATATTTATTTAAATCAGATGCCATCTCTTATAGACCAAATTAAGAAAACTGAACTCTATGAAGCCTAAAAACTAGACATTTTGTCTCAAGAAGATTTTTTGTCATTGTTTTTTCAAATGAACAGAGTGAATAAAATTGATTTTTACCAACATTGACCTGTGAACTCTGGTGTATATTTTGAAACTTACCATTGAATATAGACAAATCTAAAAATGGAAGTAGGCAGCCTTTTCCAATACAGTGACAATCTAAATTTTACACACCAATGATACCTTAATCTTTTATTCACCAGAGTAAAACTTTCACTCTTACTGATTCCAAAGGACCTCTTCCTGTTTTTCTTTCTTTCCTTTCTTTCTTTCTTTCTTTCTTTCTTTCTTTCTTTCTTTCTTTCTTTCTTTCTTTCTTTCTTTCTTTCTTTCTTTCCTTTCTTCCTTTCTCCCTTTCTCCCTTTCTTCCTTTCTTCCTTTCTTCCTTTCTTCCTTCCTTCCTTCCTTTCTTCCTTTCTTCCTTCCTTCCTTCCTTCCTTCCTTCCTTCCTTCCTTCTTTCCTTCCTTCCTTCCTTTTTTTTTTTTTTAAGTTTTCAAGATAGGGTATCTCTGTGTAGCCCTGTTTATCCTAGAACTTACTCTGTGGGCCAGGCTTGCCTTGAAGTCACAGAGATCAGCTTGCCTCTGCCTCCCAAGTGCTGGGATTAAAGGCGTGTACCACCGCAGCCTGGTTACGTTACCATCTTTAAGATACAATGACTCCCTTCACTAGTGACAGCCCTAAAACCTTTGGGTCAACTTTTTGAACTGATTTTGAGCTGTGATTTGGTTAGGGCGCATGACAGATACAACAAAAACACCAGTTCAAATTACAAAAGATGGTACTGGCCATCATCCTGCCTCTTGCATCTAACAAATGAGCTCCAAGCACCATTTATTCTCTGTGGACTTCAGGCACATCCCAGTAGAGCTCAGACAAAGACACTATGGCTATGCCTAACAAGAAAGCTAAGTCCTCCCCCGTCATTCAACACTTAATTTAATTCTATCTGCTCTACAACATCACCCATGATTCCCCCACTCTGCACCAGAGTTGTTTGTTGTGAAACTTGGAGGGCATGCATGCCATAATGCACTTGTGACCTACAGAGGTCAAAAGACAACCCACTGGAGTCATTCTCTCCATCCACCATGTAGGTCCTGAGGATTGAACTCTGGTCCTCAGGTTTGGCTGCAAGAGCCTTTACTCACTAAGCCTTCTCGCTAGCCATTTATAGCACATCTAGACTATAGACTGCGTTTTATCTTGAATTTATTATACATTTCTACCCTGGAGAAATTATTCCACATTGTGCAAAAGTCCATGGGTTTGGGTGCTGGAAAGCCTACTTCTTCAGTCAAGCCTAATATCTATTTCCTCATTCGTCCTACGTAGAAACAATTTTAGCTTGCCCTGGGGAGTTATTCTGAATGAAATTCTCTGTGACCTTAATCCAGTGGGCATAGATCTCCCATAGAGTTAGTCATTCATATTATTTTATAGTTGTTTTTCACATCTCTCTACTTCCCAAAGTTCCCTGGAAGTTCCTTAAGGAGAAGAGGCATGGATGATTACTTCTTTGTATGTGTTAAGTCCCTAAGGATTGGAGGGAAATAACTTTATATTTTAACAACCCGAAAAAAAATGTTAATTTAAAAAAACCACAGAAAGAGACACGAAGAAAGGAAATGGAGTATTATAAGCAGATAATAAGCACTTAACATTTTAAACCAAATATGTTCATGCGTCAGAATGAATGAACTCACAGAACTGTGTCCCAGTGGTTGAGTACACAAAGAATACTGTGCAGTGTGGTTCTAGCCCTGGGATTACTACATTACACTTACAATACAAGGTCCAATGAGTAATTTCTGGTATTTATTGGACAAAATTCCAACTCTCAGGATGAATGCTTCCCTCTTCAGTCATAAATGCCACCATTGTTACAGGACTCCTTGAGTATCATGAAGTAGAGAATGAGGGCTGGAAGGCGGCTCCCAGGGTAAAAGGATTTCCCTTCTCACACATGCCTGATGAGATAAGTTTGCTTCCCAGAATGCATGTGACATGGTAGATGTGTGTGTATCACACACACACACACACACACACACACACACACACACACACACACACACACGGCAGGAGGGATAATAAATAAAATAAAGTATTTTTAAATAGAGTTTAGAGAATGAACCTACAATGACCTGCAGGGGAGCAGAAAGCAGAAATCTGAAGGCAATTACTAGCCAGGAGTTAGGGCAACTGAAGGATTAGAAGTTTAAATCTCTTGAATAACAGTTAAATATTTCCTACCCTAATTCAAAGAAAGAACTCCAAGGCTGATTCCTTTCCAACCTCCAAACTATAGTGTTGTCTAGTCGTGACAAGCTATTTCCCAAGTCCTCTGCGTGCCAAACTACCCGATATGGCCTAAGCTACACTGTCACACATGTGGCTGTAGGATAGTCTGCATGGATCTTGACCTATACTGCAACCAATATTCTAAGCATAGCTAAAATCTAAGAATCCCATAAAATAATAACGGTGAGGGCTTGAGAGCTGGCTCAGTGGTTAAGAGCACTAACTACTCTTCCAGAGGACCTGGGTTCATTTCCCAGCACCTGCACAGCATAAAATAGTCTTTAACTCTAGTCACAGGGGACTCTAGTTCCAGGGTATCTTCTCACCTCTGCAGGCACTGCACACACAGTGCATAGAAATACATGGAGGCAAATCACTCAGACACATTTTAAGGCATCATTTCAAGAAACATAAATAAGCATGGGGAAAGATCCAGACTGACCAATGGAGGTGTCTAAACTTAGAAAAAAAGGAGGAGACAGAGAAAGACACAATCTTATCAGAGTGGTCTACACTGCCATATGGTGGTCTCAGAGACAGCCATTGTATTTATGGAGCTGTGATTTAACTACAAACACAAAAGTGTTTCCTTCAATCGTGTAATCTTATAAATATTTCATTTTCAAACCTCTCCCAGAAAATCTTTTTTTTTTTTCCTGTTCCAAATGCCCCATTTTCACTGAGTCTAAGAGAGAGTCTGTAGTCTCACATTATGGAATGTCATGGAAGGTTAAAACAATAACCTAAATCTTGAAAAAAACTGAAATAACAAAGCTATCATTAAAAATCACCTTCAAAGCTGTAGTTCCAAAGGACAGGGAAGCTCAGGTGCCACTAACTGAAGCTGATGTTATCAGAGTCTAGCTTTTCTTGGCTTATTTATGCATGCTGCACTCACTGTAGAACAAAATTATAATGAAATATATTTGCATTATGACCTAAGGCATCATAAGGTAGCCTGGGGTTTCTGGGGCATATCCAATTCAGTATAATTTTATTCCTTTTAACAAATTAAATGTCACTTCATTTGTATACCTTTATAAAACTTTTTCTATAATAGATTTATAATTCAGATGGGGAAAAATACCTTCAAGAAAAAGGGTTTAATTAGAAAGATGCCACAACCATTTCTAAGACCTATTTGAAACTAAATCTCCTTTAGTTCCAGCTGCATTCCCAGAAAGTGGTGTAGAAAATCAGCGGCCCTCAAAGGCAGTTCCAGTCTAGGTGGGTCTGGGGTTGGCTTTGAATAGTTCTGACCATCACAGTTGACTGGCTAACGCTGAGTGTGCTACCCTGGGCTACATTCAGAGCAAATCAGAATGGTTCAAAGCCATCCGTATCAGTCCTTCGGGCCTCAGAGGACAGTTTTGTGTGTATTTACCTCTCCACAGTGAGTCAGAGGGCTGGGAGGGGCTCTGACTTGTCAGGGACATAAAGGGATCCTAAACCATGAATGCACAGCTGCTTATCAGGCTGCACCAGACGAAAGCCATGACCGGCCTTTGTTTCTGGGTTTTGAATGGTTTCCTCCCATTTGTTATGCATCTACCTCCTGCAACAGATGTGCCTTCTCGTGTTCTTACCTGCCACATCGTACTATATTTCTCTATGGATCTTAGGTCCATTTTTTAACTGTACTCTCACTTCTTTTTCTTTTTTCCTTTTTTTTTTTTTAATTCTCACATTATTACTTTTTAATAGCTCTTTGGTCTCTGACATTCCATCTTGCAGTAACCTTTTTCATGCTTCAAAGAGGCAATGTTCTATCTTCTAAAGACACCAAGAAATGGTGGTGAATGTTCTTACCCCAACTTGGGATGCTTCTCCGAGGTCACAGTTTTTAGTTTATGTCTCCAGCCTACCCATGAAGGTCTTTCTTCATAGGCCTCATGAGCCTTGATTTCCTGCTCAAGTCTGAAAATAATACTCTCCATATTGATACGAAGCTCCAAGTTCAAGAGCGAGGCTTTATTGAAGTAAAATGGTACTTGTTTTACCAGAATAACTCTGGGGTTTGAGTGTTTAGGAATAGTCCCAGGGAGAAGCACCGCAGGCTCCCAACCAGAGGGTCTACTTGTACCTGTAAAATTCTAGAAATGAACTAGAAGTCAAGTGAGGTGTGGAGTGTCCTTCACATGTGGAAACAATCACGTATGTTCTGAGTTGTCACCTCCAGTCTCCCTTTGAGACATACTTCGTACTCTATTATAGCCTGTCTTCTCTACTTTCAGAGACATTGAGGTTACAAATTGTGAAGCTTCTCAAGGCTCTATGATATCAATCAGGTTCAACTTGCTGCTCCAACATTTGGTTTCCAAGGTCAGAAGTGTATCGCCCTTGGCCCTGCCACATCCTTGGTCTTCTGAGAATATTTATGTGTGTTCATCTCTAGGGAAGAGTGCTGTACCCAGAGATATATGGGAAATTTGTAGAACTAGGTTCTTTTCTGTCTGGGTTTGAGTATCACAATGATTAGGAGATGCTTGTTAGCACTGACAGGTGTGGGACAACTTCACTATGCTCATTCCTTAAGCACTTGGCCCCTAAAATCATTGCACAGCCCAGTCCCAGACTAAGAAACATGGCATGTTTTGTATAATGTAATGTTATTATTGATTCTTTGAAAGTTTCATACATTGGATTTTGCTCATATCCACCCATCATTCCTCCCCTTACCTCCTTCCTGATCTACTCCTACCTCCCTACCCATGTCCAACTTTGTGTTTGTTTTGAATAAGTCATTAAGTTAAATTTGTGCTACCCATATACTCTTGGGCATGTGGCCATCCACTGGGAAATGGTCAGCCTACCAGAGACTACAGCAACTTCAAAGAAAACTGACTCTCCGTCTCCCAACAAGCCGTTGACTGTTCACAGGTTCTCAGTTAGGGGTGGGGCTCTTGAACACCTTACTGCTCCATACTATAATATTGACTAGCTTGATCTTGTATGGGTCTTGAAATCATAGCTGTCGTGAATTCATGAGTATAAGTGGTCCTGCCTGTCATGTCCAAAAGATGCTATTTCACTCAGGTCCTTCCCGACATCCTTTGACTCTTACAATCTTTTCTCGTCATCTTCCCCAATGGTGCCTGAGTTTGGGGACCATGATAGAGGTGTCTCATCTATAGCTAAGCATTTCAAAGATATTTATTTTCTGTTCATTAACTAATTGTGGGAGTTCCATGGTAATCACCATCCTCTGAACAATGTTTTTATTTTTAGAAAAGATTTATTTTTGTTTTATTTAATTACATGTGAATATATATGTATGTATATATATATATATATACACACACACACACACACACATTGGAGCTGGAATTACAGGCAATTGTGAGCTGCCAGACATGAGCACTAGGAATTGAACTCAGGTCCTCTGCATGGGGGGTCTGCATGAACAGCAAGATTGTCTCTCCAGCCCTTAATCACTGAGTCATCTCTCCGCTTCATCATGTAGTATTTTTACTGTACATTCACAGAGGCCTCTTGTTTTCTTATTTCATTTTGTTCTGATTAGAAGAAAATATTTTTCTCTCTCTAATATCTAATTTATCCACTAAAAATGTAAATTAGTTATATTGATTTCACTAATAGCAGTTTAAAAATTTTAGCAAGCTGAGTTTGCCAAAGTGGTAGCATTTTTGCTGCCTTTCATATTTATAATTTTGTGTCCTTGGAGGGAGTGCATAACTTATTCTTGAGTCTAATTTTCAATAAATACAATTAGCATGAGTATTTAAAAGAAATTAATGACATCACCCCAAAGAACAAAATTACTGAAATCCACAAAACAGCTAGCAAACCTGAATTTATTGTCTTATTATCTTTACTGACTGTAAACTATGAGTCTTCTTTAAGAAGAAATAAGAAAACGTTGGAAGAATAGAGACACCCAGCACTAACCTGTGTCTCCATGAATCTGAGACAAAAGCATTTAGGTGTATGACGGCTGCAGAGAGAGGAGAGTAGTTGAGAACAGCATGGTAGCAAAATAGTAAACAGTAAACAGAGACCAAATGAAATCCAGAGATATTGAATTTTCAATTTAAAAAAGAGACAACAGACATTAACTTCAGATACTAAGCAAAAAAGGAAGGAAGGCTGAGGTCCTTTGACTTTGAGCAAAAGAGAACAGAAAGCATCAGCTGAGACTGCTAATGCAGAATCTGGAACTCTGCACAAGCATTGTTCATGACCTGAGATCTTCTGCTCTCTGGTGCCATAACGGAGAACTGTGACAAGACAGGTCTTACAGTCAAAGGGAGCAGAAGTTTGTATTTCTATATCTTCAAGACCCAAAGGCTTTCCACTCTGCACTGGATAAGCGAGCAGCTCTTCCATTATGGGCCCACAAAACTGGCTACGACTTGTGTGCACATTCTGTGCACATTCACAGGCATAGATCTGCTTTCATGGACATGTGAGCTGTGCTACAGAGTGGAGTTCAGGCTGATTACATTTGCCCAGCACCTTGAGGACCAGAGGAAACAGGTGTGGGGGTAGGAGGAAAGGAACAAGGCATACTAAGACAAAGTGGCTCTGGCTAAGCTGGCAGGAATAATCAGTGTCCTTTGCCTCTTCCTACACTGCTTTGACTTTAACTGTTTTCTCTACACTCAGAGCCCCAGCAAATCATGGTGAAAATGCAAACTGTTTGGAAATCCCCACACTCGGGCCTGTACTGACAGAACTTGTCTGCTCTGAGGAGACACCCGAGTAGAAATAGGGAGGCCTTAAGCTCGCTGGCAGAAGCAGTTAGAGAGTGGATGCTGTAGTCTCGCTTTGCAGAAGATGGGTGCAGAAAACATTCAGTAGTGGTCATCCACAAAGAAAAACACAGCCAGAGCGCAGGTTGCAAACAGCCCTCTGGGAATAATCCACTTAAACCACAGACAGAAATGTTTCAATATCTGGACACTAAATAAAGAGTAAAATGAAAAGTCTAAGAAAATAGTGAAATTTCACCATTCCATGTCTCCTCAAAAAGGAAGCAATATTGTCTGGTCTTGTTATTCTTCTTGGGATTTTGTTATTGTTAGTTTAGATTTCTTTATTTTATCTTATGTGTATGAGTGTATTGTCTGCATGTGAGTATGTGTGCCACAAACATGCCTGGTACTCATGGAACTCACAAGAGGGCATTGGTCTCCTGGAGCTGGAATCAGGGATGGTTGTGAACCACCATGTGAGTGCTGGGAACTGAACCCTGTTCCTCTACAAGAGCCACAAGTGTTCTCAACCATTGAGCCATCTCTCCAGCGTGTGTGTGTGTGTTTGGTGTTTATAGGAGCAGGGGGAGTACATGCTACTTCATGCCAGAGTCAGTTCTCTTTTTCCACCATGTGACTTACAAGGATGAAACTCAGGTGTCAGGCTTCATGGCAAATGTTTTACTCACTAAGCCATCCTGCCAGCCCTATTCTTTTTGTCTTTTAGGTATTATCTGCCCTGTGTTTACTGTGCTGTATCTCACTGCTATCTCTGAGACCTTCATCTCTGCACTGTCTCTTCCTTATCTTGTTTCTTCCCTTTTTCCTCCAGCCATTCTTTCCTTTATTGCCAAATTATCAATAGCTTTATGTTTAACAATTTTGAAATTCCTCATTCAACCAATAATGTCCTATCTCTTTTCTTATATAATTGGAATATATGTGATGTTTCTATTTTTTTAACTACTCTTAAATATCTCGCTTGTTTTGAGTTGTTGCTTTTATTGCTGTTGTCTGCTTTCTCTCCTCTGAATGGTGATAGGCACTGGAATGCCAAGAGATGACTGCCCAGTATAAAGATCCAGGTAGAAAACTGAAAGAGGTACCTTTCCAACAGATATATAATTTTAGCGTAGAAATTAAGGAATATGAGAGAGGAAGGCAATTCATTTCCTTCAAAACCCCTAAACAACTGAATCCAAAGGACTGAAATGATTGAAATGCTGCACACAAAAAAGTACATATTTTCAAAGAGATCAATGACCTCAAGAAGAATTCAGATAAACTGAGAGATGAAGTGAGAAAGTCAATTCAAGACCTGAACAAGAAATTCAGTAGTATGTATGAGCAATTCAGCAAAGAAATTGAGATTCTGAAAAAAAAAAAAATTCAAACCTTTGAAGCAAAAGTCAATAAATCCAATTTCAAAACTCATTCATGGACTATGTCAAGCAGAAAAAAATAACATGAGAGCTGGAAGGACCAAGAAGATATGTTAAGACATCGATTAAAAAATGTATAGTCAATCACAACCACAAATTATGAAGTAACCAAACGAAAGAATACATAAATGAAGGTAGGAACTAAGACACAGACTAGTGACATGGATGACCTGTTGAAAGAATTTATACCAGCTATATCCACAGACTTAGAGAAAGATATGAACATCCAAGTGTGAGACATTTAGAACTCCAAACAGACAGAACCAAAAGGACCCAATCTATATTGCATTATGGCTGACATACCAAGAGTACAGAAAGCAAAAAACATTTAAAATTGTGCAAACATCAGCTTACTTACAAGCCAGACTAATCAGAATTAAATCATACCTTTCAACAGAAGCCCTAAAAATATACAGAATGCTATATTTTGGGTTCCAAGAACAAATAATTGTGAACTGAGATTACTATGCCCAGCAAAGAAAATCTTTAAAATGAATAGGGAAATAAAAATACTTTCCAATATATTCATAATCTTTAGTATCCACTAAGCCAACACTGCAGAAGTTACTCAATGAACTATGATGCACAGATGAGGAAGAAATATGCTTATAATCATGAGTATAGGAAAGAATAGATTTTGTTAGAGGAATACATAAACAAATGAGTAGGAAATATTCAAACATGGTCAGCTCAGTAAACTGGTTCAGACAAATGAGGGGAAAAAACAAGCAGAGTTTGAATCAACAACAACATTATAGGAGTTGATACATGCTTCTCAGTAATAGCCCTAACATTGAAATGGTCTTAACTCCCCAACAGAAAGATATAGTTTAATTGATTGGATTCAGAAACAAGAACCAACTGTTTGTTGTCTGCAAGAAACACAACTTCCTGGCAAAGAAACATGGAGACTTGAAATAATGGAAAAAGAAATATATCAAGCAAACGGAAACCGTAAACAAGCCAGGGTAGCTATATACATCACTGATAAATTAGATTTTAAGACACGACTGGTCAGAAGAGATGAAGAAAGTAACTGTGTGTTAAAAAATGGGACAATCCTTCAAGAAAAAAGTAACACTTCTATATATGAATGTACCAAACATGGTTGCATCCAGTGTCTTAAACAGTGTGAGACACAGAAAGAAAGATGGACCCATATAAAGTAAGGGTGAGAGGTTTTGAGATCTTACTCTACTCAACAGATTGATAATTTAGACTGAGAAAAACTTAATGACTACAAATATCCACTTTAGAGTTAAACTGTACTACAGGTCAAATGGACTTAGTAGACACCTAAGAATAATTCATTTAACACTATGGGATGCACATTCTTTTCAGCATCCCATGGAACACTCTCCAAAGTAGATTACAGTATATACCATTAGAACATCTTGAGGGAAGAAATACTAGGACTCAAACATTTAAGAGGCAATGGAGGCTAGGACATAGGGCAAAGGAGAGGGTGGGATGAATTAGCCAAAACTAAGAATGCATGAAAATAAATTTATGGCACTCAACTACTTTGCAAGTTAATTTTAAAATATAATTTTAAGGGGAATTTGAACAGAGGTATCCTGCATAGGTGGACAGTACTATTTCCAGAAGACATGGGTTATAAAGTGAAAAATCTCAGTACCTGTCATAACTCTCTACAAGTTGTTGGTCACAGAGACCCCAAAGGCATCCAAAACAATATAAGCTGTTGCCAATACTCTTGGTTGTCTGCCTCTAACTAAATGGTAAGAACCTATTGCTAAAGACCCTACATATTTTGACTGCATAACATAGAAAAATCAATCTGGAACTGACTGAGAAACTTGCCCCCTGATGGTTAACTTTCATTGTTCTGGAAGGGGATACTCAGGACAGTGTAGGGAGGAAATCAACGCTCTTACCTAACGCTGGGCCTTGCATGCTGTAATACTGACCTGCCAGGCAAGGTGTGTCCATTGCTGCAGTGGGGAAAATGGTTGTTATAGGGCTGAACAATCGCTTTCTGATTGAACTTGAGGCCTACTCCATAGGATGGAATTTATGCACAGATACCTAGTACTGTAAAACAATCAAAATTCCATGGCTGTGGAGGTCATAGGTCCTAGTGGGGCAAACCTTCTACTGTTGTTTTGCTAAATGGAATTTGTCAAACTGCCTTCTAAACATTTATGTTTATTCCTACAGATCTATGCTACTTTCAACCTTATCAGAAATGCTTCCTTTACAATGGGCAACAGTTAATTCAGTGACATATAACTGGTCATAGTGATAAGAGTAAGTGACTATGAGTTCTTAACCCTAAATAGGACATCCATATCAACCTCTGCTAACGCATCACTCTGTCTTCACAAAGCTTAAAAGCCACAGAATAGGGGAAGGAGCAGTTCTGCCACCGAGAAGAAATCTCTTTCAATACCTGAACACATACTGTTAAACTGATGCACTTTCTAGTCCCCCCTGTGACCTGTACTGTACCCTATTACTCTATATTAATGATACACTTTCAGAGAACAGTTTTAATAATGCCACAATTAATGCTTCATCTTTCAGTTTTCGTGCAAGAAGATGGGCTAGAGAGATGGCTCAGAAGTTAAGAATGAAAAGCTTTTGTAGAGAACCTAAGTTCAATTTCCCCTATCCTTGTCAGGCTGCTCTAGAACATATGAAACTCCATCTCAAGGGTATCCTGTGCCATCCTCTGGCTTCTGCAGGCAACTTTACTCATGTACATACTCCCACAGACACACACACACGCACACACACACACACACATACCAAACATGATGGTATGTGACTTTAATCCCAGTAGTCTGGAGGCTGAGGCAGGTAGACCTCTGTTGGTTCAAGGTCAGCTTGGTCTGCATAGTGCATTTCAGGCCAGCAAGGGCTACATAGTGGAACAGTATCTCAAAATAAAATAAATAAATACATAAATAAATAAATATTTTAAAGTGATTTTTTTTACATTCAAGAACTAGAAAATATCAAAATGAATTAATCCATTCATTTTCTGCAAAAGTGGGATAAACATGTATTTGTCTTGGTAAACTGATCATCTAACATAAAATTTCAATAAATAATGCATGCAATATCTTGTTTTTCTGGTCTATTACAGCCTTTAAACATAATAATGGCTGTTAGATTACTTAGAAGAAAATGTTGATATTTTAGAGGACATTATCATTAATGGAATAACATATTTAAATTATTTCTTGCAATCTCATCCACTAACAGGTGACCACATTCTATGCATACTGTAGCTACTGCCTGGGAATGAGTAGTTTGTTGCTATCATTTCTCTCATGGTTTGCCAAGCTGTATTTGTTTTCAGGTCAATTTCATGTATATACAGGTTGCATTACCACTTCAGGCCCAATGATACAATTTGTATCGTATTTTGAAATAGGATTTCAATGCTCAGACATCTATAAACATAAAATACCAGTATTCCCAAAAATCTGTTGTTACTGTGCCTATAAATTACTATTCTGGTAATTTACCACCTGCTACCAGCTTGCTACAGCTAGTTGAATGGTGGCTAAGAAACATTTCCCCATTCCTTCACCCCAAATCACTCATACAGTAAATGTGGAGTATAGTAGACTTCCTTTCCATAAAGAGGTTTCAGAGCAGCCAGGGACCCGAGCCAAAAGGCTATGCACACCAGATACTTTATCTTTGAAGAAACAGTAAAATATAATTCTTTAAATATTATATATATACATATATATGTATGTGTGTGTTTATATATATATATATATATATATATATATATATATATATGCAGACTTTGAAAGAATATCTCTCCCAGCTTAGCAATAATAAAAAGCTACATATAACACAAAATATTCATCACAAACCAAAAATGTAGCCTGATGTCTAAGAAAAAGCAGATCACTCTGAAAAGAAAGGAATTGGTCATTGCTGCAATCGTGGAAGACTTGACAAACAGCTGCACAGATCATAGAAATAGTGATCTCAGCTAAAACTTTTAATAAATTTTTAAGTTTTCAGTATATCAGCATAAGAATTAAAAATCTTAGGTCAATGAAATGGCTCGGTGGGTGTTTAGTTTCATTTCTGTTGCTATAATTAAAAAAAAATCCTGATAGAAAGCAATTTAGGGGAGAAAAGATTTGTTTTAGCTTATAATCGTGGGTTATACTTCATCACTGTGGGGAAACAATGGCAGGAACTTGAAGCAGGTAGCCACATTACGTGCATAGTCAACAGCATAGAGCAATGAATTAATGTATGTAAGCTGATTAGTGCTCAGCCTACTCTTTATCCACTCTTCTAAGGTTCAGGATCTCCGGCCTAGGGAATAGTACCACCTATATAGATGGATCTTTACACTGCGTGATGTAATCAAGATATGTCCTGCAGACATGCCCATAGAACAAGTTTATTTAGATGGTCTTTCATTGAGATCTGCCTGCCTGGTGATTCTACACTGTAACAAACAATCAAATCTGAGCATCACATGTCTGGAACCATGATGGAAGGAGAGGCCTGAACACATACACAGACACACATATACACACACACACAAACACACACAGATACACAGAAATGCAGGCACACACACACAATAGCAATAAATATTAATATAATATTTTTTAATTTAGGGGCTGGAGAGGTGGCTCAGCCATCAAGAGAGCATGCTGCTCTTCTACAGGACCCGAGTTTGGATCCCAGCACCCAAGTCAAGAGGTTCTCAACTGTCTGTAACTGAAACTCCAGGGACTCAACACCCTCTTCTAGATTCCACAGGCACCTCCTCTCAAGTGCCTATAGCCAAAAGCAGAGGCATAACTAAAAATAAGTACTGTTAAAATAATGATAAAATTGAAATCCCTGAGAATTGTACACCAGCGATTGTGCATAACCAGCAGCATTCATTTCTCACAGACATCCTCTGGCCACTCGAAAGAAAGAATGTGACCAAGGCAGAAGACCATGCCACTAGTATGAGCATGCTTGGGAAATGAAGCTACCACTACAGTGGAAAGGTTCAAACTCCCCCTTACCCTTCCCTACTATAAAATAAAACTGTAAGACAATGGAAGTAGCGCTCCAGGGTACTTTGCAGAAGAGGAAAAGACAAAGATCCAGTGGAGTATGTTGGTAAAGGAACAGAAGCCAGGCCTATCCCTAGATTAATAGTATTCTCGCTAATTGGAGATGCAGGAAGCCAATAAATGCTAAGTTTAGCAGCCATGTAGAGGATGAAAAGAATCTCTGAGAAAGTTCATTGCTGAGACCCAAGGATTGGGCATGCCTAAGACAAAGCCTGGATAAAAAAAATCATGAAAACTCCTCTCCCCAACTCCTAACTCCTGGATAACAAGTATTGGTAGTCTTCGACTACAAGAGGGTAAAAACAATGGAGACATAAAGGCCCTCTTGAACATTGGCACTGAGAGGATGAAAGCAGAAGATGAGAAGTATCATAAAAAAAACCTTCCAGGAAGCCAGCCTATGCCATTGCATAAGCAAATGCTAGAGGAATCTGTAATTGCTTGTACACAGACCAAACTATAGGAACAATGGCAGAATATAAATAACTCAAATCCTGAGGCTATTGATGCAAACTCCAATGTTAACAGCCGAGCAGATGAGGCTTCCACATTTCCGCACATCTGTCCTGCTTCCCTCGGTCTCTACAGTTCTACAGTTAACATCAATTTTCAAAAGCAGCCCCCATCAAACATCCAGCCAATGAGCAGAGCCAAAGTTAAGGACAGACCAGATGTAGAAACTGTGGACATTTAAAGTAGTATTGTTAACATTTTCATGGCTCCAAAGGTAGAAAAAAGTTTCAAGAGATAGGGAATTTCAGCCAATATATCAAAAATTCTAATGGAATTACTAAGGGAAAAACATGACAAAGTAAGGAAAATGTGTTTGACAGGCCCATAGGAGAACGACGCCATTAGCAGGGGAATCAACAATCTTGAAGCTAGGACCCCTGGGATTTCACAAACTAAAGCATCAACACCAAAAGGAGAGAAATCAAAACAAAAGTGCTTCAGAGAACAATCAAATAGTATCAAATTTGAGTGATCATAAACCTAGAGGAGGAAGAAAAAATAGAAAAATGACCAATTGTCAGAACACCATGAAATACATCAAGAAAAAAATAATAAACTAAGAAACTCAGGAAACACAATAAAATAATGGTAATTTTAACCCAGTCACATATGTAAACTGGTAAAAAAGGAAGAAATGGACAAAATTTCAAAGGTAAGGAAAAAGACATATTAGTTACAAGTGGATAAAGATGAGGCTCCTTTTATTATATACAATATACTTATAATTACAAATTATAAGTATAATTAATATAATATAATTATATTAATATAATTAATTAATTCTAGTGATATGCCCATACATGCATACGTAATATGTGTTGACTGTATCCTTCCCACCACCCTGTTCTACCATTACCTCCTATCCTGGTTAGATTTAGTTGTCAACTGACACAGCCTAGAGTTACCGAGAGTCACCACAGCCTAACTGAGGAATTACCTGTATCAAACTGGCCTGTGGACATGTCTGTGGGGGATTTCCTTAACCTTTAATTGGTACAGGAATGACAAGGCCATGTTGGGCACCTCTATCCCTAGACAGGTATTCCCAAGCTGGGTTAAAAAGCTAGCTAATCCTGAGCCTATGATGGAGCCAACCAGCAGCATCCTCCACAGTCTCTTCTCCAGGCTCCTCCTGAGCTCTGCTTTGTCTTCCCTCCATGACTGTGATCTGGAATTATAAGCCAAAGAAGTGATATCTTCTCCTAAGTTGCTTTTAGTCGTGGAATTTGTCAGCAACAAAAAAGGAAATTAGAATTCTCCTCCACTTCCTGCCTGTTCCTTGATGTCAAATTATACTACAGAGACATGGTGTTAAAAATACCACGGTACTGACACAAAACAGGCACATGTATCAGTGACATAGAATAAAGGAGCCAGATATTGGTGCATAAAAAATGCAGCTACCTGATTTTTTTAATAAAGACTCCAAAAATATACACTGGAGAAAATATCATCTTCAACAAGTGATGCTGGATTTCAAAATACAGAAAAATGAAATTGGATCCCCGTCTCTTACCCTGCACAAAACTCAAGACAGGAGCTAGCAGGCAGGAACTGCAGCAGAGGCCATGGATGAGCACTGCTTACTGGCTTGCTTTCCCTGGATTGCTCAGCTTATTTTCTTGCACAACTCAGGCAGGGTGCCTACATCTCACAGGAGCCTGGGCTCTCCCATATCAACCATTAATCATGAAAATTCCCCCATACAGCCAATCTGATGGAGGCAGTTCCTCAGTGGAACTTCCATCTTCCCAGATGACTCTATTTTGTATCAAGTTAATGAATCCTTACCAGCACATAAGATTTAGAAAGCAAAAACGATAGTCAACAAGTGGGATTTATAACATGAAAAAGTCTGTGTACAACAAAGGACACTGTCAGTTATTGAGTGCAGAGGAAATCCACAGAATGGAAGAAAATATTTGCCAGTCCTACGTTTGCAATATAGGTTGCTAGTAACACTGGCTGTGTGCGTGCAGGAGCCTAGATTTAGACACCTATCTCTCAGCTGGGACTCAGTCTTTTCCTGGCAGAGGGGAGATTCTGTCCCCCAAGTTATGAATCCAAACAGCATGTAGCTGCTGGAGTATTTTATTTATTTATTCCTGTGCTATTGCTGTGGGTCCCTGAATCTTACAAGACCTGCCTGACTACCCGCCTCTCTCTCATTAATTTTACATGCTTTCCCATAATTTTCATCTCAGTGCACAACTATATATCTGTTGCTTGGGGAGGTGGTTGCTTGGGGAGGTGGTTGCTTGGTTTTTGTTGTTTTGTGGAAGCCAGATGAATGCTGGGCTTCTATTCAGCCAATCTTCTTGCTTGGTACATTTCTTGTTTAGAAGTATGCGAGCCCTGAAAAAAATGATAAAAGCCAATAAAGTGCTAAAAAGACAAAAGTCAGATTTGTTCATTTTCAAAGTCAGCCTTCACATTCATATGGACATTGACAGCTGTGACAAACAGCAAAATAAATATGCACAGAAATGACTAAAGGAGACATACACCAAATACCAACTGAGTTGTATAACTGGGATTGTGGTCTCTTCTACATATTAGCATCTGTCCTAGTTTGCTTCTGACCAACAGCAACTTGTGGAGAAAAAGGCTGATTTGGCTTCCATGTCCCAACACAACTGATCACTGAAAGAAGCCCAGGGTGTGCAGGGCCATCCTTGAGCAGGGAACATGAGTAGTATAAGAAAGTAAGCTGAGCAAGCCGGTAAGCAGTGCTCTTTGGTGGTTCCTGTCTCTGCTCCTCCTTGAGTCTTTGCCCTGACTTCTTTCAGTGATTATCATCAATCAAGAAAATGTTCTCCAGACATGCCCACAGGACAACTTGATGGATGTAGTTTCTCAATTGAGATTTCGTCCTCCCAGTGCCAGCTAGGTTTATGCCAAGTTGACAGAAACTAATCAGTGCAATGTCTTACAAAGTTTCTAAACCTGTCTTGTGGTCTTATGTCTTGTAACTAATAATTAAGCATAAATTAAAAGATGAGTTAACATTTTTAAATAATAAAAATAAAAATTTTAAGTTTGTCTTATTAAAAGAAAAATGATCCCATTTAGAATAATTTTTAATTAATATCTTTTCTCTATTTTTGAGAATTTCATACATTTATACAATAAAATAGATCATGTGTACCCCACCACCACTCAAGCCCCCCCCAAATAAACCTCCCTCAGCCCTTCAACACAGGCCCTACCCAGTTTCATGCCCTCTTTAAAGAAAAAAAAACAAAGTCCAGTTAGTGCTACCTATATTTTATGAGTAGGGCCAGAACTTAATTTTTTAATTTAAATTAACTAATTTAATTCAATAAATAATCTTAAAACATGAGGATGTTTTAATAGGGTAGGGAGTAGGAGTAAAATACAGAAAGAGGCAGGAAAACAACTCTAAAGATATTTTTAAAAGCCAGGAATGATGGTGAACACCTTTAATCCCAGCACTTGGGAGACAGAGGCAGGCAGAGCTCTGTGAATTCTAGGCCAGCCTGGTCTACAGAGTGAGTTCCATAACAGTGCTGTGTAGAAAGATATTGTCTTTAAAAAAAAAAAGAAACAAAGAAAGAAAAAGATAACAACAAAAAGATGTTTGAAAAGATACAAGAAGTCATAGTGTTCTTATTTATCTCAAATTACCTGTAATATAAGTGCATGTACATACATATACAAATATAATCTAAACGAACTTCTACCACTTTGGCTGACAATGCTACTCCCAAGAGCCATAAACTATCTAACAAAAACCCAGTGCCAAATGTGAAAACCTCCCTTTTGAGTTATTGGTCAGAGGAGGCCAAGAGACTTCTAAAGCAACACAGACTGTTCCTCCTAGAGGTTGCAGGTGTGTCCTTATTGCTGAAGACACCAGTCCCTTGTAGTTAGCCTACTGTGTGGGCTCAGCCAGGAAAACAAGGAGGCATTTTCATACATGGAAGCCCTGTCAGACCTCAGCAGAAAGAATCACCATCATGGCCAGCACCAAACTCTATAGTAGAACCCAAGCATTTGAGCTCAGGTGTTTTATTGATACAGAACTCCTCAGGTGCAGATCATAAGCAATCAAACATCCCCAAAGAAATCCAATACCTGCAGACAATAAAAAACACAAAGGCCTAGGTAGCCCTTTTTTATAACAGTGCACAAAAATAATTATTTTAAACACAACTAAAAATAAACTTCCACAACAATTCCCCTTTTTCTGTATAAAAAACAAATACTTTACATTTACAACACAAATTAACACTACACCAGCAAAACTATTTACAAGAGAAACAATCACGAGTTGCTAATGCACAGGACCAAATGAAACCACGCATCTATCAAGCTTTTCACAATGTCTTTGGACATCAGAAAAACATTACCAACGTCCAATTGTCAGGAATTCACTCACAAGCATGGGTTCCTCCAAAGGGCTTGGATTCAGCTTTGCCTTCTGCAGTACACACAGCTTGTCCTCCAGGCTCTGGCTGACTTCACTTCACTGCTGCTGCTCTTCTTGGTGGTCATCTCATGATACTGGCATCTCCAGAATGCTGCTGAGGCCCCTGGCTGGAACTGGGCTGCACTTTCACCAATAGCCTCTGCTGGGCTCTCTTCATGTTGCCAAGCCTCAGTTTCTTTACATGACCCCTTCAATCTGGATCTTCAACTACTATTGAGGCTGCAATTTTACCAATAGCCTCTCCTGGCCTCTTACAGTGCCAAGCCTCAGCTGCTCTCCAAAGACTCCCCTGCATACTTTCAAAACCAGCACCAGCTGGGTGACTCTTACAGAACCAAGTTTAGCTACCAGCACAAGATACAACCTCAGCTAGTTCTAGAAGAGTTTCTCTGTGCTGATCCTGAGGAATCACTTTCCAGATTTTAAGATAGAGTCTGGTTTGCTTGAAAAATAACTAGTGCTTGTCTGCAGGAAGAATTCCCTCATGGTGTAGAGTTACAGCTTGTAGACAAGTTTGCAGGGGAAAAATAAACTCTTCAATTTAACTAAGCAGCTTTTTAGCTCTAAGCCATAACTTCCACAACAGGGGGTCCTGGGCCTGTGGGAAGATTTCTGGTTGAAACAGTTTGGCAGTTTGGTATTCTTTTTCACCACCCCTATGGGTAAGCATGCACCCTTCTTCATAGCCCTCAGTCACAACTTCTTGAGCTTCACACACATACAACACAGCTATCAGAAAACACAGTTTGTAAAACAGTATGCTACCACCAGTGACAGGGGAGCATCAGCTCTATGATCGGGAAAAGCAGTAAGAACCTTGCTTTTTCCTGCTCCCAGCTGAATTCCTTATCTCTAAGGGTCTCCATTTCATGGCTTTCACCTTGGAGCTTTTCTTCCTCATTTATTTACTAATTTCACAATCTTTTCTCTTCATAGAGGCTTATTTCTTTCCTCTCTTCTCTTCCTTCAGGAGCCTTCAATTAATACTTTAATCTCTGTCCTCTTGTAGCTTCTCTGAGCATACTTTACCAGACCCTGTGAGGTCTGCAGTTTTTTTTTCCTCTTCTTCCTTATCTCCATGTTAGATTAGCTGGTGTGATGTCCTGCCCCATGTTGATGCACCATTTGTAGTAGTACACTGCTGTGGCAGCTCACCAAAGAAGACAAGAAGGTGTTTTCATAGGTGGAAACCCTGCCAGACTTCAGCAGAGGGAACCACCTCCATGACAAGTGCCAACCTGGACAGTGGAACCCCAAGCTTCTGAGCTCAGGTGTTTTATTGATACAGAACTCCACAGGTGCAGATAGATCATAAGCAATCAAACATCCCCCACAGAAATCCAACACCTGCAGACAATACAAAACACCAAGGCCTAGGTAGCCCTTTTTCCAACAGTATACAAAAACAATTATTTTAAACACAACTAAAAATAAACTTCCACAACAGTCCCTGGCAAATCTCCTGTGAAAATATCTCCTAGAAATGCCAGGGAAGCTTACCATGATACTTCAACAATATGGCTACCTAAACAAGACCTCTTAACAAGTACAATACCAATGTACATGCTAACATGGACTGGGGTGGGGGAAGATAATCTCAGTGCTGAAGCAAAGTTACGGGGTTGATATGAATTAAGTTCCTAATAAATCAAAGAATAAGCATAATATAGGATTTTGTGGAAAGGTGACAATATGCTTCTAATATGTCTCTATAGCAAAAATCAGAATCTTATAGATTATTCTTCTAACTGGATATTTAAGGTGCATAGAGACATAAGGATACAATTTAAATTATTTATGTTAAATAAAAGAATCATCTTATTTTATGTTAACTCAAACATTTATTTAGTATTGCCACAAATATGACGAAGTCTCAGGAATTTGGAAGTAACACTGAATAAAATAGAACACAGTACCATTCCCTATGAATATTCCATTTCAGCCCTCTGTGTTTTAAAGCAGATCTTATATATAACTCTATATTTAATGGAAATATAGTTCTGAAATAAAGTATTGTTCACGTTCGATTGTTAGTATCACTAGGGACCTATTAACATTGAATATTTTTCCTTGCGATGTAAGATTTGAATGTAAAAATAGAAGACATTATAAATTATTTATATATTATCTTACTTTCAAGCCTAATACAATATTCACATGAATGAAAAAAAATTATCTTCAATTTTCAGTTGCTACAAGATGAAGCAAAATTCCTTCAGCACAATACATAAAGGTGATTTTACCTCTCAAAATGTTTTTTTGTTTTGTTTTGTTTAATTTGAGTTCCTCTTGGGGGCATGAGTGTATGTGTGTGTATATGTGGGTATGTGTGCATGTATATATAGGTATGTTTGTAGAGATGTATGTATGACCATGTGAGTGAATGAGTATGTGTGCATATGTGTGTCAGTATGTGTGTGTGTAGATGTGGGAATGTATGGGGGTATGTGTGGATGTGTGAGTATGCACATACATATATACACTCCCTAAGTATGCTCAGTTGATGGACCCATCTATGTTTTCAGATAGTTTTTCTAAGCATATTATAAAATGAGAAATCTTAGGCATTCAGACTGAAGGATTATTTGAAGTCATGCTGCCGCCTAGAATAAAAACCTGAAGTACAATATAGGGTATGCTCATATGTCTGGAATCTATTGCTCAAAATTTCAACCCTAAGTTTCCATCTATTTTAATGCACCACAAGGTGCATTTATAGTATGTCTTTAAGTAAATATAATAAAATGTATATCTTCAGCCTGATGTTGGTGGGGGTATTTGAATCTTTTCCAATGTAGGGCTATATTGGAAAACTATACAGTAAATATTCTTGTGTCTTTTGTTAAATCTTTTGCTTGTTCCTGTTGGGTAAATGCCCAGAAGTAGAATTGTTGGGACAGGGTGATATATAAATTGAGGTAAATACAGCTACGTAATTTCTGAAAATGTTCTCACATGTTTGTTCTCCAACCAGCATCATCTGCTAGTGTCATTACACATCCTTGCCATCCACTAACATTGTTGGGGGTTTTCTTATGTTATCCATGCATGTGGGTAACATATATAAACACATATAAAAGAGATATAAATATATAAAAAAGATATAAATATATCTCTTTTTAGTTTCAATTTGTGTTTAAGTTGCATTTTGAGGAAGTTATTGAGTTACTGGCTTTCTGAGAGCCTTCTCTGAGGATGTTCCAGCCCTGTGTGTTTTCACTGGACCTTTTCATGTTTTCTTCATTGCATTGTATGATTCATTTTCTGGAATTTTTGCTTATTTATAATTAGCTTTTACATATCATTTTTACTTAGTAAAGGACATCAAAATATTAATTTTATAAAATAATAAATATATATTTCATGCTCAGTTTTCATTTGGTGGCAAGTCAATCACAGCCTTTCTGGACCTTATGAGGCTAAGCTGTACTTAGTTTTTCTTACTTCAGTGTGGCTTTGTGTGCTTTCTCATTCTAGGGAGCAGGATCACTATGGAGCCAAGAGCTGAGATATTGTGTTCTCATGACTGGAAGTCACAGCAAATAAGCAAGGCTTTTGACAGCATTGATTTAGTCATGGAGAATATCCTATATCCTAACGTGCCATTGGCCAACACCAATCACAGGATCAATCCCAGAGGCAATGGGGCAGAGTGATTCTACTCTCTTCCAAAGGAAAGCTAGGTAGACAGCAGTGGGGACTTTTTTTTTAAAGTACAACATATTACAAACTTTCTCCCACTCTCCATTAACAATGTCTTCCAAATGAAAAAGAATGTGATAGTAAAGTAGAATGTGAAAATATTTGCCTTTAAGGTTTATAAGTTTTTGTACCCAATTTAAGATATCTTCCCAAGGCTGGGAACATAGCTCCATGACTAAGTGGTAAAACATTTACCCAGCACGAATGAAGTCCTAGGTTTGATCTCCAGATGCTGGGAAAACAAGAAAAACTCTGATATTTGAATATGAAAGAGAAGAGTTTATACACCACTTATATATTATCATTTATATACTTTCATCCTTAATATAACTTTGCATTTTCAGTATTCTAATATCCTTCTAGGTTGAATGTTGACATCTTTTTCTGTAAAAGGCCAAATGGTGAGTGGTGCTACTTGTCAGACCATTGAGTCCGCTGCAATCATTCACCTCTCCCACTGTAGCGCAAAAGCAGCAGAGGTGATGGATAAGGGCTGGGTGTGACCACGGGGCATACTCTCTTCGCCTCTGTTCTGCCGTACTTTAGAGAGTTTATGCTTAGCCAAGGATGGTGACACATGCTTGTGACTCAGCAACTGGAAGGCAAAGCCACAAGCCGGGCTATACATTAGCCAGGGCTACACAGAACTGTCCAAAGAAAATAAAGATTAAGTTGTATTTTTTAATCTTTCACAATCACCCAAAGTCTGATGGAATTAATATTTTGTACTTAGGCTTAAGAAAATTATATATAGATTGGGGGTGGGGGGGGAGACAGAGAGACAGAGAGAGAGAGACAGAGAGACAGAGACAGAGAGAGACAGAGTATAAATATAAACATATATTCATGTAGTTTGGTGTCAATTATTGATTTAAAAAAACTTTCCCTAGTACACACTGTAACATTAGCTTTTTCATAAATCCAGTGATCGTAAGAATAGGTGAGTTCAGCAACTTTTATCTCATTTTTCAAAATTTTAATTGCTACCTTGGTCCTTTGCATTTCTATATAAATGTTAGTGTCGGTATTTTCATCTTCAAACACACCACACACACATCGCTACTCCAATTTGTATTGTGATTGCATTTTTATTTATAATATGTCATTTACTTGTATGTGTTTGTGTGTTTGTGGGTACCCACAGAGGCCAGAAGAGGGAGCTGGGGTAACAGGTGGTTGTGAGCCACCTGATGTAGATACTGGGAACTGAATGCAGTTCTTCTGGAAGAGCAACAAGAGTTCTTCACTCCTGGACTATCACTTTAGGTCAGAAATGCATTTCTAGGCACACACACATATGCATATACACGCACAATTTGGGGATGATTAACTTCTTAATTTTTCAATCCACAAACATGATATAATTTTCCATTCATTTGGCTTTGTTTTAATTTTCCACAGTAATAACTTATAATTGTCTCTATGAAAAGCATACATTTTTACCACACACACGCACACCAATAATAAATAATTTTTAACTTTAAAAATTAATTTTAAAAATACCACAGTGTAATGGCCTGAATTCAATCACCAGAATCCCTGTAAGGTGTAAAGAACTGACTCCACAAAGTTGTCCTCTGACACCCACACACGCACTGCAGTGTACACACACACCCAACACACATTGCATTCATGCAATAATAACGTGTTTTCAATTTATTTAAGAAGAATATTGCCTCAAAACATACAGAGCAAAACGTGAGAGAAGTCCAGTGTAGCTCACCTTGTAATCCCAGTGCTTAAGATGCCGAGACAGGAAGATAACCATGTAGCCAATGAGTTACAAGGAAAATTCTAGGCCATCCTGGGTTATAAGTATGACCCATCTTCAAGAAATAAACAGAAAAAGGCAGAAATCAAAACTTAACTTTGAGGCCAGGCTGCACTCGGAGTGATGCTGCTGGATCAAATGATTCTACCTTGAGTTTTTCGAGGAACCACCATTATATATGACAAAGCTCTTACTTCATCTGCTGCTTAAAGCTTAACATTAAAAAAAATTTGATCTAATATATCTTCGGGGGTAGCAGGGCTGGGGATTGAACATAGGGCCTTGAGCATGATAGGTGAGTGCTGTCACTTACAAGTTACCCTCCAGGCCTCCTGCCCATTTTCTTCTCATCTTTAGTGTGTAACTTTAATCACACACACACACACACACACACACACACACACGCACACAGATACATAACCACACAAGCATGCATACATACACTTCCCCATAAACACAGCCATGGACACATATACACACATGCATGAATGTACACATACATACAACCACTCACCCTACACACACACACACACACACACACAAGCATGCACACATGCAAAAACACACATGTAAACATACACGTATATGTACATGCACACATTCACATACCCATATACACACATGCATGCACACGTACATGTAAGCATACACAAATGTACACACATATATTTACCCATAAACTGAACATCAGACATTGGTGTTCTTCCAACGGGTAAAGTATATGAGTCTGACCTACTAAAATTGATTTGTTCTGTCTGCAGCACAGACCTTCATGGGCCTCAGCTGAAGCCTTGGGGGTTGCATATCTCCCCCCACTCATACTGCATCTCCCTATCATCTTGGAACTCTCAGATCTTCTCCTAGCTGCATTCCTTTTGGCTGTGTCTTTAAGCTGGGTTTCCTAGTCATTTTACATTTGATTTCAAGTACAATTAAAAAGTCACAACTGTTTTTAAGAAGTTTCAACTTTCTCTAAATTTCACTTAAATCAATGGACCTATTTTTTTGCAGTTCCCTTTTCTCCAGGACCTTGACTCCTTAAATCCTCCCTGACTTGATAATGCTTCACCAGAACCATTGCCTACTGAAAATCCTTCCTACACTAAACTAGCACTTTCTGTTCAGACTGTGGGCCATGTGCTTGAAATCAACAGGGCATCACTAAAAGACCAACTCTGTCACTAACCTAAAGAATAGAGTAAGAGAAGACAGGATCTGGCTCCTCCAAAGGTGTTTCCTATATTCTGAACACTTTCTTTGGATGCAGCCAAATGAATGTTTTGTATGTGTAGCAACTGTTTAATTTTATATTTTATTTATCTTTTTATTTTATGTTTTTATCTTTTTGTATTTATGTATCTTTTGTACGCATTATGCGAGAGAGGCGATCTACCATGGACAGAAGCAAAATTCCTTTTCGAGTATTAGGGTGTTCCCTTCCATTTTTCTACCTGGCCAAATGTGTGTATCTCTGCATTGCTCTTGCACCCCGTTGGCATGCATTTTGCTGGTTTCTGATCTTTTTCAGAACGCAACAAGCCAGAATTATACATCTTTGTATAGAAGAAGCCAAGCACTCTGCCCTGGGACCCTGCAACATTCCTCAACATGCCTGCACACCTCCCCAAAGGTGGATCTTAACATCTGCAAGGCAATGATCTCAATCACCTTTTTTAGCTTTATTTATTTTTCCCGTTTCTATGGAAATTGCACTGGCTATGGTAATGAGCCTTGCATAGAACAGGAACATTAACACCAAACAGTAACACTATTTTAGCTTGAAGCTGGGACAGCAATGCAAAATGACCAAGACCTACAACAAAGATTGCTGTTGATCCATAAATTATAATCTAAATGGTCTGAATTTTCTATCACTTGTGTGACTTGTCCCCTATATGTCTAGTCACGACTTATCTTCATCCCCCTGACCAGTCTGACCCAATTCTTCATCACTCTCCTGCTTTCCTATGCAGCAATGGCAGGCTTCCTCCGTCCCTTGTCGACTTAATGTGTGAGAGGACTGGAAGCAGAAGCTAAGTCGTCCTGGCACAGTAAAGAAGTGTGAGAGGCAGAGCCAAACAGCCAGAGGACACGGGAGTTCCACCATATTACATCGTTTGTCACTCTGATGTGAACAATGGCCATGAGGTTATTAAATAGACTGTCCTGGCTTTTTCCTCTTGTTAGTGTTTTAGCGTTCTCTCTCAGGCCATTGTTGCCGGTTTCTTTCCATTGTAAACTCTTAATTACCTTGTGGAGAGGGACGTGCCCACTGGAAACCAGGCAGGCTTGAGTTGTTGAAATCCACTGGGCTACTCATTTGTGCATTCCTACAACTGTAATTTAGCTGTGTTAACTCATGGAAACTGCTCTAGGACAGATTTAAATCAGAACAGACAGCCTCCATTTTTGCTCTGAAAATCAAACGAGAAGACTTGTTTTAAATGGGTCGTTGGTGGCTTGCCCCAACATGCGTGCCATGTGCATTTACTTAGATGCAGGGTAATGTAATTTTTAACAAGTCCAAGTGCCTTTGTCAAAACAGACTTAAAAACACAACACCTCGTGTGGTGTGTGGATTATGTTGGGCATCCAAAGGACACTTCTTTCTTTCTATAATACATGCATCTAACACAGTGAGAGCAACATTTATTTAAGTATTTATGATTCTCTGTCAAAAATAAATGATAGATAGATGATAGAGATGATAGATTGATAAAGATAGAAGATAGATTGTTCTCTCATTACTGTTAATATTTCAACAAATAAAAGAATTCAATCTAAAATTGGATTGGGGTTTTAGCTTCAATGTTACAAACTGAACATGTCTGTTAGTGATGTTAAGGTGTTTAGCCTTCTTAACTAATTTTTTTGCACAAGTATTCTATGCCAGACACTAAAGTGGTCCTAAGGGTAAAAGGATGAATAATAGCATAACTCTAGGGTGGAGAGCTAGTTCAGTGTTTAAGAACACTCTGCTGTTCTTCCAAAGGATTAGAGATCAGTTCCCAACAGCCATAGCTCACAAACCACCTATAACTTCAGCTCCAGAGAATTTGATACCTTCTTCTGGCTGCCAAGGACACATGCATACATGTGAATGCACACACACACACATACACACACACACAAATAAAAAATTAAAACATTGGGTGTAGTAAATGTTTACAAGTCCCAAAATTATGGCAAATATGGAGATGATTAACATGTTAATTTTTTTAACTTTAAAATTTTCTTCACTACTCACATCAAAAGAGTATTTTATTTACACCTTAAATCTATATAGTTTTATAGTTAAAAGAGGAAAGGCCTTAGATTAAGTTTAAAATATCGATCATATTATTTAAAAGTTACTGGGCTAAGCAATCGTAACAGTCACAGTGTGAGTTAAACTACATCCTTTATCCTCTGAATCATTTCCTATACATTGAGGAACATACATTAAGCATTTATACGTACATAGCAGGTCTTGAAACTGTTTACCTGAATTATTTAATTAGTTAGTAATTATTAATTATTTAATTTAGTCTTTACAGTGCCTGCAAGGTAGGCATAACAAATCTTTACTAATGGGATTAAAACTATTTAAAATTGTGCAGAGAATCCTCTACAAGTTAAACAAAATGAGTGGTGTAGATCCCAACCTCAGGAAAATCAACATGTCAGGAAGCACACAGGGCTCACCTGGTAGGATTCTACACAAATATCCCAGTATCTTTTGTCACTTCTTTGTGTCTCCTTACCTCCTTCATAGACCGGCTTCTTTACCACCAGAAATGAAAGCACATGAAGGACTTGCACTTATCAGGTTTCAAGTTCAATCCACAGAGGCATCCCTTCCTCGGACTTATAACAGCTTGTGAGGGGCCAGACTACATGGTGCAGGGACTAATCTGCAGCCCATGGATACAAAGGTGATTGGTGCAACCTGACTAAACAGCCAGAGCCACATCGTGAGACCCTGTCTCTAAGTAAATAAATAAGTAAAGCAGTTCAAATGCAAATTGCAATGAGATACTTGAATCATGTCTCTGCCTGGTTATTCATAATATATTTTCAAAGTTAAAATAATTATTTTTTGTCCTGCTTTTTTAGTTTGTAGCTAAATTTCATTATGGTATAGTTGTGTGCTGTGAAACAGTGGTTGGCCTTTGCCCATGAGGCCACTTCCTGCAAAGGAGACTCCACAGAAATGCGACTCACACTCACCCTCTGATCTGACTACTTGAAGGAAGTGTCCTCCCTTCTCTGACCCGACAAGAAAGTGTTCATCTTCTAAGATCCTACAGAATGGCAACCTTCCTCCCTTCTCCAAAGCCTGCCTGCTGTGGTGAAGGGATAGTGGTCCTCTGGTCAGCATCCCCCCTTTCCCGCAACCAACCCACCATTATTCTGCTCTGGACCTTGAGGCTACATGTGCTTTATTCACCCTGTGTCTGAGTGGCTACTTAACTGCAGAGAGGCAGAGATGGAGAAAGATGGAGGAGAGGACAAGAAAAAGAAGAGATCTTCTAAAACTCTACTATAGACCTTAGAAATTAGACTTTCATCTGGCAAGTAGGAAGAGTAAACAAGACAAAGGCATTCCCTGTCCTCTGGGAGTAGACAGCACTGCAGCTGCTTATGAATCATGCACACCGCTGACCCAGGGTGGCAATCTGAGGATCTCTTAATAAAGTTTCCCTTCCTTATAATGCTGCTAAAATAGCCTACTGTGAAAATCAGTCTTAATCCAGAGGTATAGCTCATTGCCTTTAGCCAGATAAATAAAGGTGACACTGTTTGCCCTGACAGTGCTCTCTGGGCCCTGTGTGTGTTTAGTACAGGGTGTCCTTCTAAAGGTTCCTTTCAGGAGACAGAGGAGAGAGGGAGAGTCTTTCTTTAGTTAATAGGCCTCCTTTAGTGCAATTCTATAAATATAAATTATTTATTATAAATAAATGGAGAGTACTTATGAACATAAATAGGTTTGTGAATATATAAAATGTATTGCAAGTATGTAATATATAAATATGTGGTATACAAATATATAAAATGTAATTGTGAATATATTTATATTTTCAAATATAAATAAAATGTTTACGATAAATAAATATAGAAATATAAGTAGGGTTTCAAATTTATAAGTAGTGGCCATTTCAAATCCTCCACAGTCCCAGTGGCCCTGATGGGCAAGCATCACTCAGCTCCTTGAGCACAGTGTCAGGAGAAGAGGTGCCTCTTGAGGATGTTTGGGGCCTATTTTGTTTCCTCCATCTTTCTGCTTTCTTCTTTCTCCCATTGTGATTTCCTATACGTTTTACTGACCTTTGGACAGTATTGTTCGCTTTATAATTTTATTAGATAATTAGATCATAAATTTATGTTTCCTGGAGAAAGGGGTGGAAGTATAGAGCAAAAGGGAAAGCCACCTGGAAACCTGTTTACAAGCTTTATATAAAATAGTTTGATTAGAGTTATTCTAAACCTGGGGGAATGATCCTCCCAAAAGGCATACGTTGCCAAATAAAATGTCCAGTGCCAGGAATAGGATTCCTCCCTTTGAGTGGTTGGTGAGAGACCCCAGAGACCCTCAGAAGAATACAGACTATTGCCATTGATCTTGGGTGCTCACAAGAACTTGATGATAAGATGCCACATACGTTGACCACAGGGCATGAAGAAATCAAGGTGATCAAGAAACTTCCTCCTTGATAGCTAGCATTCATAGGACTGAAAGATAGTGTACAGACTGTTGGGGTAGAAAATTCCATAGTCTTATCCAGCGGTAAGCACTTTGAACTACAATAATGACCAAGTGGCAAGCTATGCCCAAATGTGCAATAGTAGTAGGAATGCCATGAGGGTAACCACCTGCTTTCTGGTTGGATTTAAAACTCACTCCACAGGATAAAATACATACTTAGTACTGTAAGTCTGGCCAAAAACCCGTGGTTGGAGAACTCACAGGCCACAGGGGTGAGCCCAGTGGTATTATTCTAGTATATCAAACTGCTCTCTTAGCTCTTATCTGTGTTCCATAGATCATTGCAGCTCTCATACCTCATCAGAGGATTTTCTTTCTTCAGTAGACTGTGGTTAACACACAAACTCACAACTGATCAAAGTGCAAAGACTAAGTTAAGTATTAGTGGAACATTCAGCCATAAATCGGATATCTCCATGACCTCCCAACCCCAGGATCAGAGAACATCGAAGACGAAAGGGTAGAAATACTTTTAAGAGCCAGGAGTCAGGGAGACAATGAATGAGGCTGAGTCTTCTGGATCTGACGGGACAGCTGCACACATGGTCTCACTGCAGATTTGGTTGCCTGCACAAGACCAAGCCAGTCAAAATTCTAGCATCGAGTGGAGAGGGACTCACAGGCCCCTCCCACTAACCTAGGAGATATTGACAGGTGGTTTCTGGAGGAGGGAGAATCAGTTTTCTTTAGGGATGTGTTCCCTGCTAGATCAATTATGCTCTAATGGATGGCCTTACTTTCATAACTCTGTGGGCAGCACAAATCATTTTGTGGAGAGGGAGAGAGAGGGCGAGGGGGGAGAGGGATAGAAAGAGAGAGAAAGAGAAAGAATCTTACTTACAGACTAAGTAAGATTCATGTTAGAATGATAGGAATTGTAGGCAGAAAGTATGAGATTGATAGTTTTCCTTACAGGCCACGAATCTTAAATATATAACATACTCATAGATTTTTTTGAACTGAAAAGTTAATAAAACAAGACTATGTGTAAACACTTATTTGTGAAGAGAGACAAGTTCTAGAAACCAAAAAATTTTAGCTGTTCACCATCAAAGCTAACATCACAAGTGTGTGGCCAGTGCAGTCCTACATGAGCCCATGGTAGGGGACTCACCCTTGGTCTATTCCCCACCATTACCATGCTGAAATTCTTGGTCCACTTTGAGCTCTGCATGTCCATTTTGCATGAGGCTCCATGATTACACAGACAATCTGGGAAATAAGCCTCCTGCCCCCTTACATGTGAGGTGAGAGTGTGTCACTTCGTGCTTGGGACAATAGTGCCCTTTGTCAATGGGCAATTTTCCTTTGTCAATGTTACAGTGAGCTCCCTCCTAAATGTATGGCTGATAAAACACATAGTCACAACACTGAATTGAATCATTGAATGAAAACTGAAGAACAGCTGTGATTTTATGTTCAAGGTTACAAACAAGGACTATCCTGATTGGTTTTTATTGTCAACTTAGCACCTAGAGTACCTGGCAAGGAAGACATCAACTGAAGAACTTCCTGGATCAGATCAGGCTAGCGTGTGAACATGCCTGTGGAAGCATTTTCTTGACTGCTAACTGGTGTATGAGGCCTAGCCCACTGTGGGTGGTACCATCCTTAGGAGGTTGTGCTTGGCTATATAAGAAAGCTCTATGAACATGAGCCTGAGAAAAAAGCTTGTAAACGGTGCTCTTCCAAGGTCTCTGCTTCAGTTCCTGCCTGGGTTCCTGCCCTGACTTCCCTCAATAGTGAACTGTGGCCTGGAAGTATAAGCTGAAACAAACACTTTCCTCCCCAAATTACTTTTTTTTTTTAATCAAAGTGTAATACCACAGAAACAGAAAAGAAGACTAGAACAGGGACCAAAACTACTTGTCTAACACCTCTAATATTTCTAGAAGTCCCAGAGAGAATGAATCACTTCACTCTTTGATACAAAATGTGAATGGGACAGACTCAGCTACAGAAGAAATTCCTGTGTAAGTTGACTGAAACTCAGTGATTGTTCTCAGAACCTATGATGTCATCACATACTCTATACAACCCTTGGGAATCATATCAAATTGTGCTGATGCAGCCCACTCAGTTACCACCAGGCCATGGAGCATTCTGATGTTTCCTTAATCCTCTTGTATCCTTCTAGGCTCTGCCTCCAGCTAAGTAAAATTCCACATGAAAAGCTTACACTCAAATAAGAGGGAAACCCAAGGAATGGCATCTAACTCACATGCATGTCCACAGAGGAAAGCTGTGAGCCTATCCTGTGGTTCTTGCTTCAGCAAAGCACACTGAACTTCAGGGGGATTCTGCCAAGAGCAAGCTGGTGAAGCAGGTGTCAAATCAGATTAGTTCTGTCTGCTTTTGCATAGCTGGGTGTCAAACAGGATGGTATTCTTTTATTGTATTTAACTACTCATAGTTCAATATGTTTCTATCGTTATGTGTAGCTAGATGTGCAAAATGTGGTGCAATTGCCTTTTATGGAGGTGATAAATTTCATTTACAGCAGATACATATAATATGCATGTTTGCAGAAAACATATTGATCAAACCAGCTTCCTTTACTATACTTAAAATGCAGAGAAAAATATAACATTTCCTAGATTAACATATGTTGGCACAGCTAAAGAATGTGAAGGAAAACATTAATAATATTCTGTTTAAAAAATATTCCCTAAAATGTCTTGGGTGATTTGTGCCAGTACCATCACAAGAGGCATATGCCCAGAATGTGTCCTTGAGGTCTCTGAGCAGTAACCAGTCAAATCACTGAGGAAAAGCAAAATGGCTGGGCTTCTTCTTTGCCCTGAACAATTCAATTCATTTCATCCAAAGTTGTCACTCAGCCAGATGTGGTGTCATCATGTCTATTATGAACATGAGCCTGATATAGAAGGATCTTAAGTTGCAGGCCAGCCTGAGCTGCAAAGAGACCCTGCCTCAAAAATAAATAAATAACAGTCACGCTAACAGTCCCTCTTTGCTGTATGCCAGGTTGTTCTGCAACACAAATTTGCACCAAGGGCAGCCATGGTGGCAGAACAAGAAACTGAGACACCACATATTCATCCACAGTCCCTAAGCAGAGAAGTAGGGTAAGGCTATGAATTTAGTTATAGAATATAACTAAAGAATATAGCCCTCAGTTATATATTTCCTCCAGCAAGGCTACACCACCTCCTCAAAGTGTATCACCAAATGAAAACCAAGTGTTCAAATTCCTGAGTCTAGGGGTGACATTGTCATCCAGACTGTTATGATGAGACTCTTGCTACTTGTCACTCTAGTGACAGAATTCCTACTGTGTGTGTCCAACCTTGAAACTTGCAGAGATAGGCAAACGAGAAGCACAGACTCATGAGTTGAGTATGTTCTTAAGACTGATTTTTTTTTAAACGGTTTACTTCTATTTTTACCATTAGATTTAAAGAAATGTATTCTAACTTGGGGCATAGAGCACCACAAAATGGTTGTTTATTAACATATATACTGCATCCTGAAGAGCGGGAGCCTCTCAGATCACCATCTCCAACTTCAAGAACTGGTTCATTACTTCATGAGGCTGCCTGGTATGGGATGAGAGGACAAGTGGATCCCACAGCTTTGTGTCCCTTGCATTCAAATCTCGGACTGATAACGTGGGATAGAGGAGCCTGAGTTGAGAAGTACACTGTACAGCTTTCAGATAGCAGAGTTGGTTGTAACCGGTTCCTTCCCCAGTCAAGCTGCTGATGGCATCATAGTGCTGATTGACAGTTTGGTGAGACATTGGACCATAAAATCAAATTTATCCCTGCCTAAACTTCTGACCTGAAACACTTTGAGATTAATAAATATGGGATACTTAAAATTGCTGAATTTGTGATATTTGTAATACAGCATAGGAAAGTCCTACAGACTCAATGTACAAAGAAGTCAAATCCAAATCTGGAGGATTGTTAGTAGATATCTTGATAAATGAGACCCCACGCTTCTGGATTCATGCATAGCCACCACCCTGACCCTGTGGCTGTTCTGTTCCCATACTCATTGGTACATTTTGTATGTGTGTGGTAGTGGCGGTTGCTCTCTGGCATCAACATGAGATAGCTGAGTGTTCACACTCTATCACCATAACCTTCCTGAATTTCACTCATTCCAAACTTCAAATTTTCTACTTTCTAGGACCAATATTAAAATCTTTCACCACCGTCTCTGAGCACATCTGTACTCTAAGATGGGGCTCTCTTGTTTCCACACAACGTAAAGAGCCTGCACAGTTCATCCATTAATATTTTCCTCACTTCACTGGGCAACTGTGGTGCATGCCTTTAATCTCAACATTTGGAAGACAGAGGTAAGTCTATCAAGTTCAAGGCCATCCTGGTCTACAGAATGAGTTCCAGGACAACCAAGACTACACAGAGAAACCCTGTGTGGAAAAACATTTTTTTTACTCACCCCAGGCTTACAGGACAACCCAAGAGGAGTGACATAGAACAGGAGATACCCATCACTAACTGTGGCAGCCTCCTTCTCAATCATCTGGTCTCCATGCGGCCTCAGGCTAGGGTTAAGAGGGAGAGTCTGATGCCATGGTTGACTCACAGGGATATGTCCTACCCGCTCCGTGGGCTTGATCATGCCCTATGGCCCTGATGGATTCTTTCCACTCCAGTAACTTCTATCTTATGGTGGATTGTTGCTGGGCCTTTGGAAATCTGATTGTTCCAAACTCATAGTGAGCATTGTTGCCACTTAGTCACATGGTATCCCACACTCAGGACAAGTTCCAGGAGAATGCCAGAATGATTTTCGAGTGTTGCTATTTCTACTGAAGATCACACAACCTTGTTTTAGAATTTCTATGTTATTGTTGTGATTCCCTTATTGCAATTTACCATGAGCAATATAGCAATTTTTTTTAAACTTCAGGAAATCCCAATATCACAAAGTTTGCCAGGTCACGTGGTCAAAATAAAGGATCTGGTTACACTTCAGATTGGCCTTGCCACAGAGTCCTTTAATGATTGGGGTCTCACTCATACCTTGGAACTTTCTATATAACTTTATAAATGGGTTGGAAAGACATTTGCACATGTAGCGTATGCTGCATCCAGATTCAGGGGCTCACCTGGCATTCTGAGATACACAAATGAGATGTCTCCATTTGTCTTTTGAGATGTCCTAATATGCCCCAAGCTGCTAGGCCACTAAATCTTCACTGAGTACCTGTTTCCCTTCTGGAGCACCTGTGATTTATTAAGGTTTACAACATGCTTGACCATTTTTGTTTATGTAGTTTGATGTCATGACAAAGTGGGTAACCATGGTGCTCACTCAATCCTTGCTCTTTATTATGAGAAGAATGGGAAAGTTAACACGACACAGAAAACAGGCAGAAATGTGTGCTGTGGTCCAGCCAATAAGAGTCAAAACTGTTTCAATTCATCTTCCTGATGTATATGTCAAAAACAATGAAATCGGTCTCTAATTGTGTACACTAGTTGTCGTCTGTGAACATCTGACCTAACAAAGCTACTATATTTGGTGCAGCCCTGCAATTATTTTTTTGGCGGTGTTCCTATTGGCCCATTGTCTTCCTCCATGACCAGCTTGGTGTTCGCAAGGGTCAGAATGTTAAGTCAAATGAGACAGCAACAAGAGGGACTGGATAGAGATGGCTCAGCGGTTATGGCAAACATATGCTTCTCTTCCAAAGTTTGTTTCCCAGGACCCACATCAGGCAACACACAACCACCCATAACTCCAGCTTCAAAGGATCCCTTGACCTCTTCAGGCCTCCACAGGCACTCACAAACATAGGGCATTCACTCACACAGCCACACAGGCACATATATAAAAAAAAATAAAATTTTAAAAAAATCATACAGAGACTGGAAAGGACTTCCATCCCTGAATTTTTTAATGTCTTATGGATGGCACAAGTTTGGTGACATTATATCTAATATTGTCTCTTGTTTGTGGTTTCAATGGCCTTCCCCACTATGATGGGTCTAATCCTACAGACCAAGGAACAAATGTAGGGATTCTACCAAAATCTGAAGGTCTGTTCATTCTAGTATGTATTCTGATACTGGGAAAATGACCCCAGAGTAGGTTCATGGACCCAGTGGGCCCATTCTGAGCTGGGACTGTAGCCAAAAGTTTATTTTCAGCCTTTAGATACTCTCATGCTAAGGGGTCATAAGGAAGTCTCCAAGTCAGCAGTCCTTCAAATATCTGGTCATTCCCCTTCCCCAGTGAACAGTAATCATAGTAAATGAGCCAGGGGTCCCATTGGGAGCAGAGTTAGAGAATCACTGCCAGACGTACTTTTTATGGTATGGCAGGGTCCTCTCTTGGGAACCCTGAGTCTACAAACTGGCTCAATTCCAAAAACTGGGCAAGAGGTCAGCATTTTTCATTAGTAGAGTTGCTCTGAGCATTACACATTCCTAAACTCCTTTGCTTTGCAGAGATGAGTAATGTCATTGTCAACTGCTCTTGCTCATCTCTGCCATTACTAGTGCCCTGGATTCTATTCACCATTCCCATAGCACTCTACAGGTGAGGACTCTGCTACACCAACCTTGTTTTTTATTAGTGTGGCCCCTGCTGAAGTTACTGAAGGGCCATCCCCCAGCCTCTGTGGTTTCTGTGTCTTATCATTCCTATCATCACTATTAAGAAGCTCTTTCTATTTTTAATTCTTACTGTTTATTTACTTACTTTGTTTGTGTGTTGGGGAGCAGATGGATGGGTGCTCGTGTATAGGGACATGCCATGCCATGTGTATGTTGATCAGAAGACAATTTACAGGAGTACGTTCTCTCCCTTCATGAGGGGTTTTGGGAATTGAACTCAAGTTGCTTTTACCTGCTAAGCCATTTTGCCAGCCCCTAAGAAGCTATTTCTATAACTGCATGCATTGGCAGAAGCCATGATGCCTTTCAATTCAACTACCAATCTTTCCTGTAGTTTCGTTAAAGTTTACTCTAGTTTTTCTACTTCAATGTATGTGGCTTTCTGTCTGCTTGTATATCCACTCTATCAGGACTTTTTAAACTCTTTCCATTCATGACCCCCTTTTCACATAAGAAATTCTTATGTGACAGCCCCCAGTATATACGCATATAAATGGATATTAGAAATAGAATATTTACTACAAATCAAAAGGAAATTTACTTTAAAAAATTTATTTGTGTGAGTGTGTGTGTGTGTGATTTTAAAGATGAGAGGTTGTTGAAGAGACGGCTCAGTGGTCAAGAGCACTGACTGCTCTTCCAGAAGTCCTGGGTTCAATTCCCAGCACCTAAGCAGTACACATGCATACATAAAGGCAAAACACTCAAACATATAAGAAAATCTTCAAAATAAAAAGATTCCCATACTTACGTACAGATGTACTTGTTTATTTTATATAAAGAATTAAATCTTGGCCAAGTGTGAAGTGTAACCTTTAATGCCAGGAAGTGAAGGCAGAGACAGACTAATCTCTGAGTTAGAGGCTAGCCTAGTCTACATAATGAGTTCCAGGCCAGCCAGGGTGATACCATGAGGCCCTGTCTCAAAATTTTAAATTAAATTTTGGCTGAATATTTGATACTGTAAGACATGGAACATCTTTAATATTTTTCAAAGTAAATTAATCAATATCTTGAATTTATACTCATCAATGCCGAGGCATAAATTATGCTAATCATCTGGCATAAATATGTAATATAAAATAGCAGAAGCACATCTAGGGATCATTTCAGAAACTGTTCATAATTCTATCCCAATCCTAAATCATAATTCATTGAAAATTTTTGTATAGAATTGAAATCAACAACTCAAAAAGAAATTTTTACAACCAAAAATTCTTACATAGTACAGTACAAAGACATGCTTACATGCTAAGGGATTATGGTAGGAAAATAAAGTTTTTTTTTATTTTCTGTTATTAATCATTGTGTCCCATAAATGCAGAAAATCCTGTATATATGGAAAGAAAAATGCAAGTCACAGCATATAGCAGTCTCACATCTCAGAAGGGACATTTATTCAGTGACCATTGGTCACGAAGGCATACACAGACATCACCAAGTGGGCACATCATTTGTTCAGAGCCAAGGCTGCAGTGAAGTCACACTGTAGTACCTGCAAGCCCTGCCAGGAACTACTTGGTGGGTTGTGAGTTTGATTTTTGAGCTAATGCTTTTGGTGCATTCAGAACCTTTTCATTGTTGCCAAAATGTTTATGACTCATACATTCAATTACTGGATGACATTTTGCTCTGGTGCCTCCATTTTAAAAAGTTGTGCACCGCCAGGTGAGGTGGCACACACCTTTAATGCTAGCGCGCGGGATGCAGGAACAGGCAGATCTCTGTGAAGTTGAAGCCAGCCTGGTCTACAGAGTGAGTTCCAGGACAGCCAGAGCTACATAGTGAGACCCTGTCTTTTTATGCTGAATGTTATACTATTGCCACTTGTCTAGATTTTGGATCCCTTCACGTTGATGTGAGTTGTCCTCCCTCCTTCCTTCTTTCCTTCCTCCTATTCTTTATATGTCTTTCTTTTTCTAGACAAGATCTTGCTATGCAGCTCAGTTGACCTTAACCTTGACCTTGACCTTGACTTCAAGGTCTCAGACTTAGAATCCTCAGCCTCCTGAGTACTGGGATCTTAGGCGTGTGCAGCTATCTCTTTCTTCACACTTCAAATAGCCATCAAAGCAACATGCTAGCTACTAGCTATTTCCACTGGGGTCTTTGGTAGAACATTACATAATTATCACACATTATAGTTCCTGTGCCAGTAAATTTCCTCTAAGTTATGTTATTTTCCCTGATTTGGCACCTACAAGATCCAGTTTCCTTACACATTCACATGGACTTGCCATGGACATACTGGCTAGATCCTTCATCTCCTAAGATCCAACACTTTCCCAGCTGAAATAAACTATGACTTAATGTTATGAAGAGTTACAGGTCTAATATCTAGGAGGAGAATTGATAATAACTGAAGAGAAAGCAAGGGGTCTCTTCATTTTGTCAAGTAAAATGAGATCTTTGACTTCTAAAAAGGACAAGTTATAGATCAGACATCTTTATCAACCACAACCACCACCACCACCACCACCACCGCCAGCAGCACCAGCACCAATGCTTGAGGAACGTCTAAGAAGAGGAATGAATGTAAGAGCCAGAGGATGTGGAAGAGGTCTGTGGAATGCTGTTTTCTGGACATGATACAGCTATTGTACCCATGAGCTCACAGCAGCTGTGGTAACCTGCACACAATCAAGCTAGACAAAATCCCAGCATGGATGGAAAGAACCTCCCTAGAGCCTACCCCTTTCTGAGGAGCTATTGAAAGTTGGTAGTTGGGAGGCAGATATGTTTAGGAAGATCCAGAGGTGGTTAGAGGGAAGAAATGAGGGTGGATATAATTATATTTCATCGCATATGTATATAAAATTCTCAAATAATAAAAATAAGAGAGGTGTGAGACACTTCTGCAGATAAGGGGAGCTCAGGGAAATCAGAGATGTGAGCCTTTGAAGCTTGTTGACCCAGGGTCCCATTCCTTTCCACTCAGATCCCAAAGTCTTGGCAGTCAGAATTTGAAGTTAAAAATAAAACCTCTGTAGAGATGCTGCACTCATATTAAGTCCTGAGTCACATCCTTGGCTCTTTCACTCTCCAGTTGCAGGGAGTGACAGTCTCTTTCTGTGCTGCCACTGGTTTCCTTTGACTTTTATACTTCACTCCTACTTCACGATTAATCATCCTCAACCCTTCATGTCATCTCCAGTCCCTGAATAGCCTGATATAAAGACATCCAATTCTGTAGTCTCTAAATTATCATTTACTGATAGAATCTCAAAACACCTGAGATACAGCATCTTGAAAGATATTCCTTTCTGTGGATAACCCATCACAAACCAAACGTCAGTGAAAAATTGTACTGCTGGGTATTAACACCCTTCTGATCCCCAGGGATGGGGTCCTCATTTCTACCAATCAGCAGAAATCTGACTACCATTTTCCACATTAGAGCCTGCATCCTAGACCAGGTTACCACGATCAACTGTCATACATTGGCTTTCCTATAAAAATAAACTGCTCCTAAAATTGGAGAACATTCTGAACTATGACATGTGTAAAGAGCATAAGAACCAGGGCTAGTGAGGAAAATGCTGACTTATAATGTTGGCACAACAGAAGCCTCAGACAATTCCCTGTAGAACTCTGAAGCTGGGAAGACCCATCAGAAACATCTCACTGAGGCATAGTTTACTGCACAGCTCCACACTGATCCTGGGGAAGGACTGTAATTTTTGAACCAGATATTTGTCTTTGGCCGTAGGCAAATCCTGCACAAGGACATGGTCAGTTATTGGAAGATACATACCTACCCCTGGAGAAAGGAGAGCTTCCATTCCAGTAAGAATCTGGGTAGCAGCCACCCTGTCTACTATAAGCACCAGGGCAAGGGGAGGGACAGCACAACTGAATAGTAAACAAGTGAATCTTTGTTAGCTCTACTGATGTGAAGAAAGGTTGAAAGCAGCAAGGGATTCCAGACCTCAAATGCCTCTAATTTCAGAAAGCAAGACCTGTAGATGAACACAGAAAACACTCCTCAAATTCCATTCTTGTCCATCCTTAGTGCAATACACTCCCCTCTTCAGCTACTCATGTTGGGCAAGTAAATCAGGAAGACTGAAATCCTAGAAAAGTATCTTTAAAAAAAAAAAAAAAAAAAAGGCCTTTCACCTACAAATAATCAGGTCGGCTATTTTCACACATCTGTGCATTTTGTGACACTTTTATTCATCCCAGGGAACTTCTCTCAGCACTGCGAGTATAATTTGAAAACAAAACTTATTTGAAATAAATCCTGACTCCTAAAACTGTAAGGGAGAAAATCAGTAGCGCTACTACTGCAACACACCCTGCATGGAAATGCAGTCCTTCCACTCTGCAATGAACTTTCTAATCAGTTCTGGGCTTCCTAAAACAATGAGAATGGAATGGCGATGCTGTCATTTGTATACCCTCCCGGTTTTCTAATGGAAAGCCTCTTTCCTCTGCCGAGTCACTCCTGACAATGTTAATGATTCACTTTAAAGCTGTATCTGGGCTATGATTCGTGACATTCAGGCTGGTTAGATGGGAGGGTTCGGCAGGTTTCTGGGGAGTGTCTTGGATGCAGAAATGCCTTGAAGACAGCACTTTATTATATTTAGGACAAGTATGACATCCCACTTCAAGGGAGAAGCCCCTATACATATTGAGAAGGAATTTCTGTGGTTTAAGTGGAGAGGAGAACTTGGTTGAAAAGGATGTCTCTGTGTGGGTTTTTTTTTTTTTTTTTTTTTGAGGAGATATAAAGATGGGAAGCAGAGAAGTGGAGGCAGGAGGCAGGAGGCAGGAGGATTATGGGTAACAGAAGAATTCTGCCTGAGGGTATGTGCCTGCTTTGCCTATTCCTGTATAACTAGAATATTTATAATTCAAATACTTATCTTTAATAATTAAAAGCCAAGGAACATTAAAGACAAAAGATAGAGAATATTATGTACACATGTGTAGGTGCCATGCATTAAATTCCCACCCTTGCAAAATACAGCAAGAGGTGGCTTTTAAAGGAGGTTAAAAAGTGAATATTTTAAATGTGTTGAAAACAGAATTTCTAATTCACTCCAGTTCTGCCAGGAGTGATACCTTGACTTCTGATTCCTACACATATCATCAGTCATGGGGCCTAAAAATATCCAGCATGGTAGTTTGACATCGACACATCAACAATTAAAAAGGATACAAATATTTCAGATTTTCAAAACCGTAAGATTTCCCCCTCAAGATTTATGAAAACATTAGGTTTGCGCGGGAAAAGGGAAAGTCATTTTCAATTGTTTTCACTGAATGCTCAGTAGCATCATCTATGCAAACCACTACTCACAATGGAATGTAATATTCTCCACAGCCAGGAACTCTCTCTGATCTTCTGCCTCTTCTCAGACAGCAAAGACACAAAGAAAAACAGCCATTGCTGCAAATCGGAAAGAGTGTTTGAAAGGAGAAAGAGACCTCAACTGTGCCCCCTGGTATTCTAAAGCTGTCAATTATAACTATGATTACAATGAAAATACTGAAATGAAAAATATTTATTGTTGAGAAGTAACTACATTTTTAAAAAAAGGAAGAAATAATGACCAAAAAAAAAAAAAAAAAAGATGATGCAACTGAGCTGTTGAAATTATATGTGTGTGTCTGTGTGTGTGTGTGTGTGTGTGTGTGTGCTTTATTCTGACCTAACAACCCATGCAAATGGTGATAATTTAAAAGAAGAAAAAGAACTTTAAAGAAAAATAAAATAAAATAATAAAAAGTAATTGACAGAGATCAATTGTTTATGCTACAGAAAGCAGAATACTTAGCAGCCAAAATATGAACAAATGACGACTGGGTGAGATGATCAGGAGACATGGTTTTTGAAGAATGTGATTTCCGTGGCAGCGAATTTACACACCATAGTTTCAACTTGTGTCTAAAAACAGAGGTGTTAATATTTACACCTTTGCTAATTACAGCAAGGAAGAGATTAATGAAGAATTAAATGCTCCTATCATTGTACCTTCCCATCACACTGTGTAATTCCTGGTAGAACATTAACCCAACCTGACACAATATGCTGCGGATGGAGGAGTAAGATGGAGGCACTCAGACCCTTCTTCATCTAAGCATGAAAGGGTGAGTGATAATCAGAGGTGACTCGGTGATTACAGGCAGTGAAAAAAACAAAAAGGTTGTGTTAAGACTCATTCTGCGAAGCTGCTCTGTGTTTTAACAGGAACTGAGTTTGGGTTGCTATAATGATCCCACAAGAAACATCTTTTATCCACCCAAGAAGCTGCTGTTTTTATGTTATGAAAAATGGCCAGGTGCTGTTGTTGACCAACAACACCATCATCAAACTCAGTTTGCCAGGGATGGTGTCTATGGGGTCTGAGCTAGCACTAACAGCTCACAAGAAAGTAAAAGCCTACTATGAGATAGGGACTAAGGGGATAAGGAAATTCTCTTTCTGCAAATATGTCTCGTTAATTTAAAGAATTCTAATCTTGCAAATGTTCCCAAAGGACAATCTGTAAAAGGATTGGTCCACATCCTTTTGCACTATTGGAAGCTGGTAAGCCCTTTCAGGGGTGGGGCTTAGTGGCAGGGCTTCCCGTCATTGGATACATACTTTTGAAGAGGCCGGTGGGTCTCCAGATCTCTCTTCGATTCCCAGCTGTGTTTTGTCATGTGCTCCCACCACGGGGAGCTGCCTCATTCACAGGTCCAAACGCAACAAAGCCACACATGCCACCTCCCGAACTGGAGCCGAGGGCGGATCTTTCTTTTTTTATAAGCTAATTATTCCAGGTATCAGTTACCATGAAGGAATGATGTCTGAGGCAACAAGCATAGTGTATATTGTGTTGCCTAAAGATGGGATATTTGAACGAGCAAGCTCTTCTCCACGATCAGACTGCTGGCATATCCCGAGAGAGTTTGAAATTCCACAATCGCCATTGTGGTGTAATACTTTGCTTGTCTTGAAGATGAAGTGTAGGCTCACAGAGAGGGGCCGTTATCTACTTCCACTCTTGCTGTTTGTCTTATATCCTTATTAGCTTTCCACAAAGGGCAATCATAATTAAATTCTAAAGCAATGGATGAAGTCACCCACACCATCATTTGACTAGCTGCAGATGACGACGGTGCCAGTGACAATGTAACCCTGCTTTTCTTTGATTCTGGCTCGACAGCATTAACTCCCTGACCCCCCGCAGCTGTCAGTGCCACGGGCTGCTTAAGTGCTGTGCAAAAGCATTTCTGTTTTATTTGTTCTAAATTTACTGGCTATTAATTTCACAGTGTGACCTCCTAGTCTCTCATTAGTTGGCAAATTTCACTGTAGCCTTCGAAAAGCTAAAGACTCCCATAAGTTCCTTCCTTCCTCCGTGGTTATATGGCCACCGTCAATAGCAATATGGAAATCGCCTGACTTTAAAAGTCCATAATACCTTTTTCTTTTTGTAGTTCCTGTTACATGCATATTCATTATACTTAGAAATTTATTCCATTCTTTAAATTTGATAAAGGCTTGCCTTTCTCACCCTCTTTCTCGTTTTCTGACAAATTCTAAGAGAAACTACTTATATTGTATAATGAATAGTTTTCACAGTATTGAGTAATTTAAAGCTCTTACTTGATGTTATCATTTATACAGACTGAGGTTTAGGGAATGGCTTCTATTGCCTTAAGAAAGATGGTAGCAGGTAGAATTCACAAGTCAGAATATCATTACCATCTCCTGAATATCTCTTGAAGTCATGAACCTCCCATTTTTGGCCTAGATCTTAAGATTTCGGAAATTTAAAAAAAAAATGCATTTGTTGTTCCAATTGATACCAGGAATAACATTTTTCTGCTTCTGCATGATTGAATGAATCTTTAAACCACAGGAGCTTGAGGTTCCAGATTTTTGTGGTATCTAGAATTCTTTTTCTGAGTATCTGTGCCCATTAATCTTACAGAAATATCACCTCTGCTTCAGATATAGTACCACCCTTTGGTACTATAAGTCAGACCTTAAAGAAAAAGCCCACCACTACAGGTAGTGCTTCAAAAATTCAAGTCAGGGAGGTGACATTTACCTCCCTGAACTCTGTCCATAAAAGCCAGAGGGGAAAAAAACAAACCTAGAAACAAGATAAAACCTTGTAGGAATGAATGACAGTGTCTCCAGATCAAATATACAACTTTTTAAATTTGAGCCTGACATGGTGGCGCACGCCTTTAATTCCAGCACTTGGGAGGCTAGGTGGGTGGATCTCTGTGAGTTCAAGGTCAGCCTGGTCTACACGATGAGTTACTTGACATCCCACCCCCTCTACAAGAGTACCACATGCTATTGAGCACTGAGCCATCTCTCCAGCCCTCTGTTTTTGCTCTTCATCCTAGCTTTTGCTTTATATTGAGAATTATAATCTGAGCATTATAACTTCACACTCAATGAATTACCATAGCACAAATGTTCCATCTTTTCTGTTTTACTAATATAACATGAAAGCTATTTAATAAAGATTGGTACAAGCAGTTCCTTCCAGTTCCTAGCATTCCTGTTGCAAACAAATAAAAATAAAGATATTGGTAAGATTATATCACATTAGAAATTACCCTCAAATTGACTGATGGACTAGAACTAATAAGCATCTATTAATAATGCATTGTTAAATTTGGGACAGTAAGGTTCTATATAATGAGGACTGGGAACAGGACTAAATGAAACACCCAAAGTCATGGATGGAGACAGTAAACAGCTGTGAGTCTTCTAAAAGAGAAAGAACTCAACACATTAGAAGATCTTAGGGAGAAATTTTAAATGCGATGAGATTTAATTTAGATAAGTCTACAATCATTTGCTTATGAGGAAGCAATTGCTATCAAGAAATGACAATCAAAATTTCCCTAAAAGAACAGTAAAGCCTCTTTCCCGCAGTGAGGAACTCCTTATGAGAACATTCCTCTCACAAAAGATCTCCTTCATCCCTTCCCAGAAGAGAAGAGGAAACCCAAGAAACAGCACATGGGACAGAACCCAAATTCCTACTTTATAGATGCGAAATTCCCAGAATGTCATAAAGTCACCACGGTCTTTAGTCATGCATAAACGGTAGTCTTGTGTGTTGGCTGATCCACTGTCCCCCGTCAGTCTACAGGCAGAAAAGCAAGGCTGATAGAAGGGTGCTCCTTCAGAAAGAAGCAGCACTGAAAGCACCTGATTCGAGATGAGTGGGAACCATCCCAATAAGCACATTTTGGATAAAAAAGAAGAACAGTAAAGTCAAAGGGATTGAGTGCAGTGGCTGATGCTCACTGAGCACTGATGTACAAATCACTGGGGAAATGTTTTTGTGTTAAGCCTTTGCCTTTGTATCATATTTCATAGTTTTCTAAAAACAAATGCCTGCCTGGTGTCTGCATCTATGACTTCATATCACCTGACCTGTGGCTCCACCTCTAGGTGATGCTTGGGCTTCAGACATAAACCTTCTGAAGGCTGATAAAGCCAGCTCCCTCGAGAGTCCAAACAAGCCCGGGACACGTAGACCCCTCCACTTCAAACAGGCAACAAAGAACAATCAACAAAAGTCTAGCTTCAGTTCTGGCAGTGTCAATTTCAAATAAACAGCAGGGACGAGAGTGTAGATGTGGAAGTAAATGATACTGCTTAGTTTCTATTCCAAAATCATCCAATGTATACTGATCACAAATGACATTCAAAACTTCTTGACATTAAGATCACAGTTTAAAAAAGTATCTATCTGATTACTTAGCAATTTTGATAAAAAATGAAAGTGAAAGTTGAGTGGTGTGCTGTGAAGATTTATGCCAAAAATTATATATAGAAATGTGATACATATCTTTATATTACATATACATGTATATATTACATTTATATATATATATATACATATATATGGAGATGTATATGTACAAGCAATGAATATATTACAGGATAGCAGGATAGCTCTGGCTAACCTATAACCCACTATGTAGAATATATACATTATATATATATATATATAATGTATATGTCCATTATATAGATGCATATATGTATATGCATATACATATATACATCCATTATATATGTATATATTATATAATATAATATGTATATACAATAAGATACACACACACACACACACACATATATATCTATTAGCTGTCACCATGCAAACATGGCTTAATTTGTACCCAGAATGAAAACATAAACTTTAAAATAGCAACAATGCCTAAAAACCAGCAATGAACCTATAAATTAAGTTAGCACATACTTAAGAATATTCTACAAATTTATCAGGCCCTAAAAGCAGCAATGAACTTACAAACTGTTAGTATATAGTTAAGAATAATGTATTTGCCCGATTTCAGGTTATTTTGTTACTCGGTTGGTTTAGGAGTCTTATTACCATCTGTGACAAAAGATTTCTTTTCATCAAACTTTTGAGATTTTTCTCTCCTTTCTGTGAATTGTATAAAAACTTAGTAAGTGCTACAGTTTCATGGTTAAACTATAGACTCACAAGGACAGGGAAAAGCCATATTATTGAGTTAGGATTGGCATGGACATGTGGAACAGAAAGCAGATTCCACAGGTCTGAAAACCAGAAATAATCCAGGTTGTCTAGAAACATAGAAACATTTCTAGCTGTGTTTGGTTAAAGTTGGTACAAAAGTGACATAAAAAAATTCAAGGTCTTGGGAGATAGCTCAGTCGGTAAAACACTTGACAGGCAAGTATAAAAAGCTGAATTTAGAGCCAGGCGTTGGTGGCATAAGCCTTTAATCCCAGCACTTGGGAGGCAGAGGAAGGCAGATCTCTGTGAGTTCCAGGCCAGCCTGGTGTACAGAGTAAGGTCCAGGACAGCCAGAGTTACAACTTCTTGTCTCGGAGAAAAAAAAAAAAAGATGAGTTTATATCTTCAGGACCTACATTAGAGCCAGGCACAGCAGCACACATAGATAAACCCAGAACTGAAGAGAAGCAGACATGTGGATTCCTGGAGTCCAGCAGAACTGGTGAGTTCTAGACTAATTGGTGAGCTCCCGGATCAGTGAGAGACCTTATCTCAAAAATTAAGGGGGAAAGAGGTAGAGGGAGACACCTGACCTTTATCTCTGCCTTCCACATGCATGCACACATATGTGTGCATTGACACACATATGAACACATACCCACATGAACAGGAACATACACCACTCATATATAAAGTACATGCACACAAAAAAGGAAAATTCAACTCACTCTATATATTCGTTGGTATGTTATACATTTATTTATTTATTATTTATTCTACATAATTTGCTTATATCTAAGTTATTTTCTAGGACTTGGAGCTTCAAAGAAAATTGAGTTGAAACATGTCATTTGAAAAAGTTTATGAAAAACTGCTGATAACCATTTTATGAATTAGCTTTGTAAATGTAGTCCCCAAATTTAGCTCCCCTCTTGTGGTAGTGAAAACATTTTATCATCTAACCTCTCAGGTTTTTCCTTGGCAATAAATGCTTTTAATTTCTCAAGGGTGAGCAAGGTGCAGACACGGCATGATTTTGAGTGACTTCTACCTACTACACTGAAGCAGCCTCCAGAGCGCTTTGGCCGGTCAAGTTCAGCCCAAGTTGTTAGCACCTGAAGTTTCATTGATGATTATTCCTAGGCAAAGCTCTTGCATATCCAGCCATTCAAATCGTTAAACTTTCCTACCCAAAGAGCTCATCCTTAATTAAACCCATTGGCATTGCATGTAGGTAGGTAGTTCTAAATTAGTACAAAAGTTGTCTTAAAAAAAAAAAACAAAAAAAAAAAAACCCTCCCAAAATAGGTCTATAAAAATTACTTTCTTCTGCCAGGTGTGGTGGCTTATACCTTCACTTAGAAATCAGGAGCAGGTGGATCTCTTTAGGGGTAAGACCAGTCTGCATAGGGAGTTTCAGGCCAGAGCTACATAGAGAGACTCTCTAAAGCACAAAATTACTTTCTTCTTAAAAAATGAGTGTGGTGCTCAGTTCCTATCAACAACACCAGGTGGCTCACAGCACCCTTTCCTGGCCTTTGAGGGTGCAGACACACAGGCGTGCATGCATACACATAATAGTCAAATCCTTTTTTTTAAAGGATTCCTTTTTACATCCCAATGCAGTGTCAGAAGTGTGCTATGCTGCAGGAACGTGAAGCACAGATTTCAGAGTAAGTAGCTGAATGTGGCTATTCCCTTCCAGAACATATTTGTGGGTAGCTGGCACACCCTCAAATTCTGTGTCAGGCACTGTCAGAGAGGATACTTCCAGGAAGGTGCCCCAAACTGAAAGCGGTCCATCTCTGTCCTTCACCCATCACCGTGTTTCACTCCGTGTAAACTCAGCTAATGAAAACGAAAGCAGAATTCGAAGACCCCCAAATGGCCTCATGCAAGCATCATGGATTTCAAACTCCTTACGTTTAATAACGCTCACCTGTTTGTAGATTCAGTCATCTAAAGTTATGTGTACTGTAGTGCTCCCTCGTGAGCCTACCATCATTTCCGTAATGATGGACAGCCTAGGGTTTTTGTTGTTGTTTTCCAAAGAAAAGCAGGGTGCGGATATACTTTAATGACATGCTTCAAGCTATTTCCCGAAACGAATATTGTAACAAAGCCATTGTGTTATGTTGGAAAACAACTGGCCCATGTGTGGAAATGGCAATTTCTAAATCTCCCCCAAAGAAAGACACACCAGGAAGCAGTGGCTCGGAATATGAGCAATGGTTAATATAATTCAAATCTACTTATTTATAGATGCAGAACTAGACACATGAGGTTCTAGGGCTGCCTCCGCAGAGTTCGCTGCGAGCTCCTTCATACTCAGGATGTCATTCAGCAGACAGGGTGAACTGCCTGGTCCTAGAGTTTGCTGAATGGAAAGATCGCACCTACCGATGCAGCCTATAAATACAATAATGGATCCTCCCCAGAAGGAACAGATTCAGAATCCTAAGAAGTGTGATTGGTAGTGTAAAAAAGTCATTTGTACTATCCAGTATTCAGTGTTAAGTTCAAGAACATTTTTATCCTGCTGGAGAGATGATTCAGCAGTTAAGAGCATATGCTGCTCTTGCAGAGGACTCAAGTTCGAGTCCCAGCACCCACGTTAGGCAGCTTACTACCTCTTGTAGCTCTAGTTCTAGAGAAATTCAATACCTCTGGCCTCCATGGATATCTTCACTCATATGCATGCACACACACACACACACACACACACACACACACACACACACACACCCAATAATTAAAGAATAAAAAATTTAATAAAAATAAAACATATCTGAGAAAACAGTTCAGTAGCTGCTTCTGCTATGGTGAATCAGATGGATATTTCTAAATCTGTAAGTCATTTTCTGTAACGAGTAAAAAAGGAGTAATGTCATTAAACCCAGATTGTGTATCTTATACCAACTACCAGTAGACAAAGTTGCCCCAGAGTAAGAAATATTTGTCATCTCAAGGAAAATGCCTCTATAGGATCATTCATTGTGATTGGTGAGTTTTGTTTTCTTTGTTTGTTGTACAGTTGTATCTCTCTGAAGGTTCTGACTGTGGCTCTATAGTCCTCGTTTCCTACCAGATTATGAGCAGCACAGACAGGTCTGACAAAGCCATGAAATCAGTCAGTAAAAATTAATGCACCATAGATATTTCTTCATTCATAACAGGCTTCTGAAGATTCATTAGCTAAGATAATCGTGTGAGGATGAGCAGCAGGGGCCTGGTCAGGGGGAAGTCACTCTGTGAGAGCTAATTTGTTTCCTTCAGCTCTTCCCAGCCTTCTTTCTCTCACCATGATCTTGATGACCATGAAGGTGATCATCACCTCTGCCACAGAAGTTGGGATTTATAAGACAAGATCTGTTTAGACTCTATTTTGTTGTAGTTGGAAAACATGTGATCTGCTGTTTGCCAAAAGACATTGCAAGACTCAATAATATAACATTCTTAAAAGATTATTGACCTTCAAAAATAGCTAATTTGCCTTTCTCAGCACCCACAATAGCTACTAGGAAGTTGTGAAATAAACTTCAAGAAAGAGTACCGGGATTATAAGGCCTGTGGCATGTATGATTTAGGAGCTGCTTGTTAAAAACAGGGCTGGGGGGGCTAGAGGGATGGCACAATGGTCAAGAGCACTGGTTGCTCTTCCAAAGGAGCAGGGTCTGGTTCCCAGCCCCCACATGGAAACTCACAGCACTCCTAAGTTCCGGTTCCAAAGGATCTGATGCCCTCTTCTGGCTCCATGGGAACCAGGCACTCAGGTGGTACACATACTTACATGAAGGAAAAACATGAATACACATAAAGTGAAAATAAGTGAATACTTTTTGAAAATTAAACCCACAATATTTATTTAGAATAACAAATAATTTATAACAAATTATGAAGGTTAAAAGATTTTCAAGTTCCACAAACATCACAAAATGTGGAAAGTAATTTTCAATTCATTATCTGATACTTCCTCTAAAATACATTTTACTACATCCCCCCTTACATAAAAATAGTCTTATCAAAATAGAGAAAGCTAACATGTTCTTTTGTATGACATGGCGAATGAAGGTTATTTTTATTTTAGAAGCTGGCATATATTCATTGTATAAAATAATGAGTGTCATGATAACATACATGTGTGCGTATCTTATTTACCTACTATTACCTTCTTTTGTCTCCCTTCTCAAAGCCCCAATTTCACACACCCCCTCTCTTCTCGAATAGTCCTTTTCTATTTCCTTGTCTTTTTTTTTTTTTTCAACCAGATTGCACATATGAAAGAAAACATCAAACGCTTGCTTGGATCTGGCTTATTTTACTTAACATGATGATCTCCAGTTATATTCATTTCCCTACAAATGACAGGAGTTTGTTTTCCTTTCTAAGTGAATAAAACTCCATTGTGTATTTGTACTGATTTTTTTTACTCATTCATCTGTTGATGGGCACATAGGCTGATAGCACATCACAGTTATTATGACTATTGCCATGATGTATGTAAATATATATGGCTATGCTTCTGTCTTAATTATATGCTGACGTTGATTTCCATGGACCCAGAAGTGATGTTCTTGCATCAGAAGGTAGTTATATTTTCAGATTAAGATAACTTGGAAAGGTTAAACTTAAACTTCTCATTTTTCTTGGTAAATAGTGATTCTGATACACTGTACTGAGACCAATAAACTCTCTCAGGACAAGGTATTAGATGATTAAAGCAGAATCCCTTCATTAAGCGTTCACAAAGAGAAGGCTTTAGGGAGCTGAGGAGATGACTCAGTAGGTAAGGGGCTACAACCTGAATTCAGATCCCAGAACCCACATAGAAAGCCAGGTGTCCCAGAACTTCCCTGGAACCCCAGGTTAGCAGGGGCAAATCCCTAAAGCTTACTAGCCAGCCAACCTAACCAATTCGATGAGATTCAGGTCCAGTGAGAAACCCCAAATCAAGGTAAATATGGAAAGAGATAAAGAAAGACATCTGATACAGACCTTGGGCCTCCATGTGTGAACCCACTCCCCACATACACCTGCATGTACCCTATATATACACAACAATACATGCATACACACAAAACTAAAAATAATTTAAAGGAAGTGATGGCTTTACATGGTCATATCAACTGACTATGGTCTTGCTACAGGCTTGTATCTGGAAATTCTTCTCCATGAGTCACATCTAAAAGAAAATACAACATATTTTATTTTTGTAATTTTATAAGCTTTGGTCAAGATCCCACATGAGCTGATGGAGTGGATCATGATAGGAAAGTAACTCACTAAGTCCAAACCAAATTAATAGCCACATAAATTTTCCCAAGCGAGATCTCAACATATGTCTTCCCAATGTTGCCTAGCAGGAGTGGGGTGGGAGGGCGCTCAGAACTGAATCAGAGAGCAATCAAAATGGACTACGGTTAAAAGGGTTTAATTTGACAAACATTTAAAATATATTACCATGGAAACAGATCATGTGAGTGCCACCATGGAAAGGGCACACTCAGCCTTGGACCCTTGGAGGGCGACCCACTAAGTCCATGGCGCAGTGATGAGCACCAGCTACGGGGTCAGAGATGAGATCCCAGTCCCTTCCTAGTTGTGTCGTATTCTCAGAACCAAGTCATGCAAGCCTCACCTGTGAAATAGATGTGACAGAACTTGCTTTATGTGATTGTGGTGAGTTTAAATGAATTTTTATGTGCATCAAATTTAGATTCTGAATACTAAATAATTGGCAACTGTGTTTAGCAGATTAAACTTTAATTAAATGTTCAGAATGTTTTAAAAATACCCAAAAGCACAAATTATAATCTAAAATAAAGAACTTTGGGTTTTCAGTACTGCTCCTTTACCCCAGTCTCCTGTCAAGAGCACAGGTAAGGTCCCTGAGTTTTCTTATTTGAAGGCAGTATGTTCTCTCAGACACAGCGACACCTTACCTGTTCTTTTTCTAACCTATTAGTACAGTCATTGAGTTCATTCTGTGAAGGTCTGTAGCAGCACTGGCCAAAAATACTATAATGTGTGCCACACTTGTCATTTTAAATTTAATTAAGCCAGGTGGAAACCAAAAACTTAAAGCCAAGTGAATCATAGCCTGTTAATATTTTATTTAACCCTCTATATCTAAAATATAGTTTCATCATGTAATCTATATGTTTGTATTTGGGGAGAGACTTATGTAATCTAAGGATTGGTCTGTGAATCTTGTGCATGCTAAGCATAGACATTATCACTAAGCTACATACCTGGCCCAATATTTTTAATTATTAATACCATATTTTGCATTCCCTTTGTCATACTAAGTCTTCAGAATCCCGTGTTTATTTTACATTTACAAGACTTTCAGTTCACAGTAACTACATTCCACATGCTCAATAGCCACATGTGTAGGGGTCCCCATAGTTCCCTGAATGTATTTTCTACAGCAAGCATAATTTGTGTCATGCTATTTAGTGTGAGAATATGGACTGCAATCACATTTACTCACTATTCCTGAATGGCAAACCTTGCGTAGCTAGTCTCTAGGCTCTTGGAAGAGGGGACTTTCTATTAAGAGTCCTGTATCTCTGTGATGCTGTATCCCATCTCGGTAAACATTTACTGACGGATGATTTGGGTATACTTAGTAATCCTAGATGGAAAAACACTCTCGAGCATGTGGCTTCTGGTTGCACCACACTCATCCCTCAAAGAGTGTTGTTTATTCCAGAATGTAAACTCTCAGAGTGTGTGGAATGATGCCAAGTGCAGCTAGTATTAGTAACTCTGCTCTGGCATGTGTGTGAATAATGCACATGGCAAAAATATAAGAGATGGGGAGAAGAAGAAAGAAAGAGGAAGAAGGACTAAAGTACTTGCTAGTAGGATGCAAAGAAATATAAACTCAGTACCACATCTCAAAGTGCAGGTCCAGTTTTTAAAATATTACTTAACAGTAGTCAAAAAATAATGAGACACTTACAAAAAAGAAAGAAGATTCATGGGCTGGAAATGGGGTTCAGGTGTTAAAGGCTAGTCTCACAACCAAAAAGATTTTTAAAATTTATTTTATTTCTTTCTTATGTTTATGTGTATGTATGGGGATGTGTATTTTGATACAGGTACCACAGAGGCCAGAGATCCTTTTGGCAGCTGTGAGCTTCCAGTTGTGCATGCTGGGAATTGAACGTGGATCTTCAACAAGACTAGCATATGCCCTTAACCACTAAGCCATCTCTCCAGTTCAAAGCTAGAATAGTTTTTTATTTGCTTTTTCTGAGATAGGTTCTCACCGTGTAGTCCTAACTAGCCTGGAACTCACTATACAGACTAGGTTAGCCTGGAACTCACAGAGATCCCCCTGCCTCTGCCTTTCCAGTACTAGGATTAAAGACAAACACCACCATGCCTAGGATGAGACACATTTGACTTGTAACTCGGCTGTGAAAGTAGAGGCTGCTTTAAAGTCACAAGCGGTGCCACACCCAATGACATCTTGCACCTAGGGTGCTATAAAACACTCAGGTCTTCTTATGAACCTTCAAAATTGTAACTTGGAAAAAGAAAAATGTCAAATTTCTAGCCTGAATGTTTTGAAATTTCTAGGTAAGGATCATCAAGCCAGGCAACACAGATGCAAATGACTCAAACTTCATAACCCAGACTGCAATAGAACTGAAGGTTCTGTTACAAGCTAGGTTTCCAAACAGGGGTTTAATTGCTCATGGCATCAAGAAATTACAGTTTGTGATACAAAGAAACTCCAAGGAACAAAGAAAGAAGTTGAAATGAAAAGGTGTGACTCTCTGGTGAAGCACTAACATTTCTTAGGGGAAAAGGATAGCTTGGCATTTCATAATTATACTTGTTTTTAAAAGAAACTTGACACCTACAAGTTGGTGGTGGTGCACACCTTTAATCCCAGCACTTGGGAGGCAGAGGCAGGAAGATCTCTGTGCGTTCGAAGACAACCTGGTCTACAAAGTGTGTTCCAGGACAGCCAGAGTTACGACAGAGAAACCCTGTCTTGAAAAACCAAATAACAACAACAAAAAACAAAAGCAAACAAACAAAACAACTTGACAATGTATCCTGATTATGAACTTAACAACAGGAATGCTTTCCACATTCAGTTACATTTGACGAAAAACGTCTTTGGCTTTTACATCTTTTCCTGTATGTATCAGAGACAAAGCAAAGTTCAACAAAATCCAGTGATGTCTCTTCAGTATTGAAAAGCCACCTCCTGGAGAGAATGCTCAGTGGTTAAGAGCATATGCTGCTCTTGCAGAGAACTGGAGTTCAGTTCCCAGCACCCACACCAGACAGTTCACAACCATCTGTGACTTCAGCTCCAAAGCGTCCGGTGCTCTCTTCTGGCTCAGTTGGTGCCTGCATTCACCTAAACATGGTCACACAGATAAATAGTAAAATAAACAAACAAGAAAACTTACCTCCCAAACATAACTCATGTCATGTTCACAGACACAACTAAAGACAATGTTGACACTCTCAGATCAGGGCATCTTTGAACCCTCATCTGAAAAGTTTTTATTTGCATATAGATGAAGATTTAAAACAGAGACCCACAACTGGCTCAATGAAGGAGAATAAAAGAATGTTCAGCCCTAACGAAATCGTATATATGCCATCCCACCTCCAAAGCTTCAGGGATTGCTGCAGGAGAGTGGACAGATATTAGCATAAGAGCCAGAGGAGTAGATGACTAGGAGAGAACAACTAGACACAGCAGGGCAGTTGCACATATGAACACAGAGTGATTGCAACAGCATTACAAACCCTATGCGAGCGCAAACCAGACCAAACCCAAACATGGCCAGGGGAGTTGGACATACTATTCCACCCTAGCCACAGAGTGAGTAGCAGTTGTCAGCTGCTGGGGAAAGGAGAGACAGTGTTCCCTAAGAGTATAGCCTCGGGTAAGTTGACCACACTCCAGTGGAAGACCACACATTTGGGCTGTACAAATTGGTCTTGAAGAGCTAAGAAAAGGGGAGAGGGACACAAAGGTTTGGTAGGTGGGGAAGGGGGGTTATTAGGGAAGAACTGAAAGGAGGATAAGTATGATCAGAACACGTTGTATAAAACGTGGAAATCTCAAAGGGGAAAAAAAGATAACACTGACAAGAATAGAGCTCCGCGGGAGGGCACTTGCCTAGGACACGTCCCTCTTCCCCAACCAAAAACAAAGTCCCAGGGCAGGATGATGCACACCTCTAGTCCTAGTTCTCTGGACACTGTGGACACTGAGGCAGAAGGACCAAGAACTCAAGACCAGTCTGGGATATAAGATGAGATACTGTTTCAAGATAAATTTTAAAAAGAGATATGTAACATTGACTCCTTCAGTGTTGGAATATTCCACCTAATTTTTTTATTTTTTTCAGCTTTCTTATCATATCCTAAGCAAGGGCTTGAGGAAATGCTGTGTCTCCGCCAAGCCTTCCTGAGCACAGATTCCTGGTCCTTCAGTAATTTCCACTCATTGCTGTTATTTTCCCACACACATAAGCCCCAGCTCCGCAGGACAGCCGTGAGCTTCTCAGAGCCGTGGACTGTGCCTTACTCATCTATGGTGGCTCTTAGCAGAGACTTGAATGGAATAAGCACTTGGTACCTCTTAACAATGTTGATCATGATTCCAGACTGTCCTTCAGAGACCATCCAAAGGGCTAGCGTAGTGTCAGCCTTCGCTAATTCCAGGAGTATTCTGGAATTCAATTCCACTCTTCGAATATCTTTTAAAATAAAGATCGATGTTCCATAAACATTTTTGTTTCAAAAATTCTCAAGTTGGATTTAAATTGAATCAAAAACCTTAATCTAATTATGGCCTAGTATCCAACAGAGCATCCCGTACCCTGCATTTTTTTTTATTTTTTTTAGTGCTAGCCATAGTAAAAATTTTAGCTTATAGATATATACCTATCATGAATATTTTCCAAATTTAATATCCTAAAAATTAATCCTGTGTGCTGGATCCATATAAAATGTGGTCTCTACTAAACAATTTCAGAAGAAAGAAAATTGCATCAGATGTAACATTTAGAGGAAAAACAGAAGGCAAAATCTCTATAAATAAGAAAAACAGCCTCACAAATAGGCAGCAGGAAGGCGACAGAGCTACGTGAACCATAGCGCAAAGTCTTCTGTCCCCATGAGCCACGCGCCCGCCCAATGGATGCCACAGTAAGAAAATGTCGCATTTGACCTGCAGAGGGGGGGTGCAAGTGCGTGGGCTTTGGATACCAACTAGGGAAGAAGTGGTTCAAGAGTAAGAGGCCATTGCTGAGAATGGGGTTGGTTGAGCTATGGCCTTGGTATTACCCCCGGGAAAGCGAGTAGTAACACTCAGTTGTGAGAGGTGCATTAACCTCTTCAGACCACTAGGGTTCAAAGTGTTCCGTAAGGGGTAATTTATTAAATGGCTCCTAATTGCTTGGTAATGTACCTTCCAAAAGTCATTTCTCTGCGCTGTGATTAGGCCTGGGCTTTGCCAAGAGCTGTCACTCTCTTTGCAACTCCATAAGGGAAGTCTAAGACGTGGGAGTATAGCCACTGGACAGCAGTGTCTCTAACCGGAGTTCAGAATCCCGCCATCGAAGCCAAACAAACTTTCCATTTAACCTCCCAGGGTGCAAATACTCAGATACAAAACTGGTGCACCGTATCTTTATGCCTCTTATTAATTATACATTTGAGTAGAACATGAGTAACCAGCTATTCCGATTGGGAGAGAAAATGACATTTTTTGAGAAGGGTAAAACCTTCCATCCCGTGGCACTTTTTTCTCAAGATATTAAAAAAAAAAAAAATTGTGCTATATATTTGTTTTTACCACGTATGAACAAATTTTTCTTTGGTCATCTTTGCTTCGTTGGGAATTTTTGACACGGAGCTGGCCATCCTTCAGTAATCCTCCTCAGAAGTCCTCCCATAGTTTTCTTTGTGGTCCTCCTCAGGAGTCCTCCCGCATCACTCGGTGGAGACTTCTTAGAGGCTGATTCTGTTCATTAGCAGAGGGACCAGCAGAGGGAGTGCAAGAGCACTGTTACAAAAAACAAACAACAACAACAAAGAAATCACATTTTTCAAACTTAATACCAAGCAGAAGTAGAAAATCTGTTGAACTGCAGAGGCATACTCCAGGCACGGAGGAAAGTTCAGAAATACCCTTCAGGTACCAAGCCACAGTGGAGGGAAGAGCGCTGCTAGCCGCTGCTCGAGTCTACCACACTTGAACAGGAGGCAGCCGGCCTGACTTTTCAGGCCTGCAGAATAACTACCCCAGGAAGTTCTATTAAGATCAGAAGGACTCCGGGCCACGTTAAGGGAAGGTGATTCCTCAAACAGAGATTGTCGGTGAAAGTGGTGTCATTTATGTCTTTCATTGTCTAGGTCACTTTGTAGACCTGACAACAAAGGGTAAAACATCCGGCTAGACTCTCTGGGACAAGATGTCAAACTAGGACCTGGAGTTAGATACACATCTAATTAACATAAATGGATGAAAATGACTAGACTACAAAACAACTCAGAGCGGAAATCCATCACAGGAAAAAAAAAAATCACATATTCAAATCCCAAACTTGTTTTTTGCAGCTCCCATTTCCAGACCACTTAGAGAAGTTATGCATTTTCTAAACATGTTTTGAGACTAATTGTTAGAAAAGGCTCTTGTTCAAATCTAGTACTCAATGAGCTTTCTAAAACCTCAATGCCCCTCCCTGGAAGGGCTGCTCCAAGCTGGATTTCAGTAAGACTCCTTAGGAGAAAATTGTGGGCACCCTGTAATCCCAATCGAAAACACCCGGAGATGAGAACACAAGCAAACCAGGCTTTACCACACTGAGCTAAGTAAGATTCTTTGTTTTATAAGTTCTGCATAACCCTGAGGACACTGCAGCTTGTCTGGAAGTTTGACAGAAGAAAATAGTTTGGAAAGTAAATATTCAGTTCTGCTTTCTCCAGTAGATGTCACTTTCTGTACATGGGATATGATACCAAGATCTAGACGATGCTGCATGCTTTAGGATGATGGCAAAAATTAACATTGGGTTCCAGAAATACATAACCATTTTTAAGCTTTCAGTGCTATTTATTTTCTTATGCTTGGAAACTTAAGGAATAGTTAAAGTGAAGAAAGTCCAGTTAGTAAACCGTCTTCCACATCTGTATGTAGATTAAGTCATTAGGCATAGCACTATTAGTGCCTGCTCAGTGGGTATTTAGAAAATAAGCATTTTTGTAAACCACAGCATAAAATGAATTGTTTTTTTTTAAATGTTGTTTTCGAGAGAATAAGCTCTTATTAATAATATACCCCAAGTCTACCAATAATCTTATTAAGAATGAGATTTGCTGACCTAGGATTCTTTTGAGGTTTTTCTTCCTGAGTTATCTATATCATTTCAATATTCACATTAGCTTCATATGTCTGAGGTTGGCGGGGGGCGGGGGACAGGAATCTGGTTCTCTAAAGTGTTTCACTCTACAGCAAGGGCTATCTGCACCAGAGTGCAAAAGGGGGAGAGAGAAAAAGAGGGGCGGGTGGGAGGGAGGAAAGAAGGGAGGGAGAATAGGAAAGCATTATAAATTTTAATATCATTTTTATAGCATCCACACTTTCAAGGATGAAAATCAAAAACTAATAGCTGGAATTAGATTAATACTTCCTAAAATACTTTCAAAAATGCTTTTTTTTTTCCAGTTCCTAAACATAAGCCTCATTATGCACTTCTATTTGTATTCCGATGCCGTTGAATTTTATATTTGGGTTGTTGTAATGGATGACTTTGAAATGACAGAGGACAGTGCATTTTTGTTTCGTATTGATCCAATCAAAGCTTTTGCTTGTAGCTACTATACATTGAAATAATAGAAAAGGCTACAGAAGCTTTTAAAATTGTTGCTGTCTGGGTCACATTTGATTCAGTCGTTGTATTGACAAATGTGATTTGATAATTGCCAAATTAGGCTCAGGAGAAAATTAGTTAAACAACTACTTTTATTTTTAGATGTTTCAAACAAAAGATATGAAGTTTAGGAGCAAATAATGATAGGATACTAGAACAAAAATTCCCCCAAGAAGGCAAAAACTGGGCATGAAGCATTTTGCAAAACAAAGAAATCTGTCGGGCCATCAAAATAAACAACATCTAAATGGTTGCTTTGGGTTTTAAATATTTTTGCATAGAGTAGAACAGAAGAGATTCTTATCTGAGGTAGAGAGTTCTTGACATGTTAACAGGGTAGTTCTGCCATTCTTGCATACTAGGTTACAACAAAGAGATTCTAGGGCTTGGGATAATGAAAGGACTCTAGGCTCTGGACTTTCAGAGACCAGGGCACGCAGTTTGCTTTTAATTCAGAATTAGAAATCCAGCTCATAATAAAGCCTAGGGTGTTGTTTTCAACCATTCTGAGCAAAGGAAACTGCCAAAAGAAAAGCCAAGAACCTGGCTGAAGTTCGCCCAACTTCGGAGAACAGAACTGGCCCCACCCACACGCCCGATCTTGTACTTGACTTGATCTTCAAGTAAATATCTATCGTTTTTATGAAAGAAAAGAATGTCACAAAAAGTGTCTTGAAATTGAAGTCAACTGCATGACATCATGAGGCTGGAATCCTGTATTTTGGTTTGAACCCGAGGCAGATCCATGCCCTGTGCACCCGGCCTCAGGCTGTAGACTTCTATGCAAAGCAGGCGCCAGCCAGCCTGTTAGTGGCACTCAGGCCAGAAGCCAGAAGGGCTGCAATTCCCCAGAGGTGGGCTTCTGGTTTTGTCTTCCTTTGTCTTCTTTTATTTTCTTTCTTCTCTCCCTCTCCTTCTCCCCCTCTTTCCCTCTCTCCCTCTCCCTCTCCTTCTCTCTCCCTCCCTCCCTCTCAATCCCTCTCTCTCTCTCTCTCCTCTCTCTCTTTGTCTCCCCATTAAATGGCCTCCTATGAGTTTTGAATACAAACCATTTAGTAAAACATAATAAAACTTTTTAAAAAATTGAAACATTCAAATAATTTTGACACATTAAAATATTATACGTATTATTTTTACAATTCAATTAACAGAAATATCAAAAGTTCATGAAAAGTAAGAATGCTGTCACCTGCAGGTGTCTGCCAAATCCTACGTAGCTCTCTGCACGTTCTAGCACTTCAAATAGGTGGTGGTTTTGTGCAGCATAGAAATTTGAGATTTCAGAAAGTCCCCCCCCCTTCTTCCTCCTCTTGCTCTTCCTCCTCCTGCGGCTGCTGTTTTTAGACAGTGTTTCACTTTGGAGCCAAGGCTGTCCATAAACTCACAGCAGTCCTCCTGCCTCAGCTTCCAAAGTGCTGAGATTACAGTGTTGTTACATCCCTGGCTACAGAGAGAATTCCTAAGGAGAGGTGTATTTCTTTTCTGAGGGATTTTGTTTGTAATCTGTAAAGCTTATATGACCCCCTTACCTCACCTAAAGTTGGGGTCGGAATCTAGATAATTGATTAGTAAATTTCTGATTGTATTCTTAAGGAAAAGACTCCCCAAGTTACTGGCCCTGTCTCAAATATCTGAAGATGAGCATATCCCAGAAGAGAGGTGAGGGCATATCCTATGGTTCTCGATGAGGAGAGTCTTGAAAGAGTGAATGAAAACAGAGGACCCCAGTGGCATCCTATCTCCCCAGATTCTCATCTTCTTTCCCCCTGCTTTCCAAAGGGGGTTCAGAGCAGTCACCACCCAAATCCAACAGAACAATTCTGAGGTCATTAAGCAGCCAAGTCACCACAGACATGTACCTGCTTCTGCTTTTTTTTCCCTTCAGAATGTCTTTCTATGCTATAGGGACACATTCAGCCTTTGCATCTTGAACCAACACTGTTGACCTGGAGGTAATTTTCTGTAACTCAGGATGTGGACATTCATTTAGCATGGACGAATGTCTATGTGAAACTTTAAGCAACCGGGTCCAACAATGTTTATTTTTTAGCTATAGCTCAGTTTTATACTAAAGTAAGACTCTCCTAAATTCACACATGGTATTAATATTAGTGTTTTTGAATTTTGTTTAAAGCTACTAAGAGAGGGCTGGAGAGATGACTTAAAAGTTACGAGCATATAATTCTCCAGACACTGTCATTCTGTTCCCAGCACCCATATCAGATGGATCCTAGTCACCTGTAACTCCAGCTCCAGAGCAGCCAATGGCCTCTTCTGGTTGCCTCAGATGCCTGCACTGATATCCACACTGATGCATACATACACAATTTAAAAAAATAATAAAAACACATCTTCAAAGTTGCTAAAGAAAAATCCTAATCCTGAACCCTCAAAGAGGAAAGTGAGACATTTAAGGCAGCAGTTGTTAGAATTGTGAATGAGACCCTTGGTAGACTGATCACCTGATGGCACAGGGGATGAGTGTGACAATGGATTTAGGAGTGTTACTAGTGTTCAATAGTCTACATAATTTTGAAAAATTCCAAATTAATACTAGCAGATAGAAACACTGCATAAAATATGCTACAATATCACTTATATACCTTGTGTTCCATATATCCCAGAAATAGTTCCAATTTTTTAAAGGATTTATTTTATTTTTATTTATGTGTATATGTGTGTGTTGAGGGGGGTGCTCCTAAAATTACCCAAGGAAGCCAGAAGAGGGCGAGAGATCCCAGGAGCTGCAGTTACTGGTAGTTGTGCCTCTCCAGATACGCAGATATGGTGCTGTGAACCTTCCTCCTCTGCAAGAGTAATGAGCACTCTTAGTTGCTAAATGACCTCTCAAGTCTTACTTCCAGCCTCTTATTCTGTCTCATTGCTGCATTCACTCTCTCCTTCCCTAGTGACGTTGTCCCACCTTAGGTCCTCTGATTAACATTTGATTGGACTAGTTTCTCCATTTTCAAAGTCCACCCATCAATTTTTTTATATGCTACTACCTCTAAACTCTGGAGACCAGAGGGATTTTTTTGTTGTTGTTTTGTTTGTTTGTTTCTTTTGTTTTGTTTTTGGATCTTTTTTGGTGAATGTATTTTTTTAAAGAAACAATTCCAAACTCCTTCATACGGCACTTAGACAAATTTTCTATGATTTTCCCAACTTGTTTACAACTACTGAGAAATAGATACAATTTCTGAATCTAATCTGACCATTTACCCACGCTGTGAAAGTCCCTGTAATTACAGTACTAAGCTTTGTACCTTCCCTAGTCTATATTTTTGCCAGATGAAATTCTACTGGCCTCCCAAACTAAAGTCTTAGTTACATAGGCAAATCTTGAACTCATGCTAAGCCAAGAGCACACAATGCACTTTGGTCATGCTTATAAAGCAGACATCATTAATCATTCACTGCTTTGCATTTTCATTATGAAGGGTATAGGTCTTACTTAACTCCTCTGACCTTTGGATGAGGCTTGTGCCTGAAAACCCTTTGCATATAAGATTAACTATATAGAATATTGTATTTGTCACGCTGAATATTTGAGTATGTGTAGTCGAAGGATAAATACTGCCATCTTTCATCAAGATATTGATGGAAAACTGTCTCTTTTGTAAATAATATGAGACCAACCTGAGAACCTTACTCATGCTGGACCAAGGAAATTACCAAAGTGTTGTTTGTTTAGATGATTTATTATAAATTTACTATGTGTGTTTTTTTTTTTTCTCAAAGAGCATTTAACGTCTATGTTTAAAATCCTAGCAATTATACTGGATCGACAATTCAAATATAATTAAGAGCCTTCCAAGAGGTAGACAGTTGCTCAAACACCACTTAGTACTAATACAGTGCAATGGGTAGTCAGAAAAGTTCAAACAGAATGCCCTGAAACCACAAAGAAGAGAGCCATTTATATTTGGCAAATGAGGTTGGAATGGAATGTGGGCCACTCTGGCATCTCTGAAGTAGGCCTTGTAAGAGAAGTAGCTATCGGCCAAGTGAAGAAGGGAGAAAGGAAGTTGCAGCCATGCAGGTGATACGTTGTTCAGTATCATTCAAGGGCATCTCTCAGTTGAACTACAACAGAAAAGGTACCCTGAAATGTGCTGATGGCGGTGGGAGAAAAGAGCAAGTGAGAGCCGGAGGGGTTCACATGTCAACTAATCATGCAGACATGATGCCTATGACTTACTAATACTTACTTGATTTCTACATTCTCTCTTCTAGAACCTCCTTTTATAATGTTTTAGAAATTCTTTTCATAATCTCAACCTACAAGGAAGAGCCAAGTATATGGTCCTTGCTTCAATATCCAATAGAATAATTCTGAGTCAGAGTAGATATGCAGATCGGAATTCACAAACCGTTAGAAGATTTTGCACATACTGGCCTGTTGGTTCCTTGTAGCCCCAGGGACTGAAGTGCAGTTCACAAACCCCAGGCTCTAAAGCAACCCACTCTTCCATAATTGGGAAAATAAAGATCCAAAGAATTTGAAGTACCTTGTGCAAAGTTCATCGCAGGAGTTAGTGGCAGAATAGTAAATGGAAGTTCCTTGACTGTCACTCCTCTGTTCTTTCAAGATAAAACTAATTCTATTTGCATAGCAAAATGAGCATGAGGTCCGAGGGTCTCCCAAGGTGACATTTAGAATAGAGACTGTTTCTTCTTCATGATAAGAAAAGACTTTATTAGAATTCAGTAATTTATTGTTAAATAATTCAGAATCAATGCTAAGTATTTTATTCTATTCTAACTTTCATTCATTTTGATATTGAATTACCAGAAATGACAGCTCTTAGATCCTCTAAGTCCTTGCTTCTGACAAGGGGGGAGGGGGGTGTTAAAGAACTTCTCAGTGCTAGCTACCATCAGCTACCAGACATACTCACTCACTGTAGATTTCAAAGTCCAAGGAAGAGTCTCTCCCATTTTAGAAAGAAAAACTTAAATGTTGTGCTTGTCTAAGCACAGCTCTTGGGAGGGGAGGCAGGAGGAGTTTAAGGCCAGCCTTGGCTACATGGCCAGAAACAGTCTCGCAGTAAAAATGAGGAAGAGCTAAAGGTGTGTCTCAGTGTTGCCTAGCCTGCACAATACCCTGGGTTCAATCCACAACACGACAAAAAACAAGCAATAACACAATCGAAAGGCAGAAGAAACAAAATGAATTTCTTCTCACCTAATACTCGGTGAAGAAGAGAATATTTGGATTCCCTGATAGTCACAAAATACTGTTTTAACTTAGATGTTAAGCGATTTAAAATACACACACACACATATACACACCAAAAAAAAAAACAACAACAACAAAAAAAAACACTTATTGAAAATCACCAATGTACATGGGATTACAAATCACCCTTAACAGGAAAGTTTGGGCCTTTGACTTAATGAAAATAAAGTTTTTTAGAGAAAGAGAAAAATGCTCGCAGATACATGCTCCTGATACCGAAAACCATTAGGCAAACACTGGGACTAAACAAAGTTAAAGATGTTTTGCTATTTAAATGGGCACATACCAATATTAGAACAAAACATTTTATGAAGGGGGGGTATTAGAAGCACTTGTTTACAAATGAGTTACTATCTTTGAAACGCCAAGAAACTTCTTGTCATATAAAGAAAATCATATCAAAAAAATAACATGTGATGGCTTACAGAGACAAAGGAAATATGTCTGAGCTGGTGCTGAGACATTATAATTGCAAACTTAAATAAAGACATTAAAGGGCCTAGGACTATGGCTTGGTGGTAGAGTGCTTGCTTAATCTGTGGGAAGTCCAAGGTTTAATCCCCAGCTCTGCGTGAACCAGCTACTGTAGGGCTGGCCTATCATCCTAGCGCCTGAGAAGCAGAGACGAGAAAAGCTGTTGTTGGAGGCCACTGTTGGCTATAGAGAACTTTTCAAAGCCAAGTAATTGGTTTTTAACTTTTTATTTAATTTCTATTTTGGCAGGTGTCTGTGTGTGCATGTTGGCTGATGTGGCGCATGCATATGGGTATGCAGGCAAGCATATAGAGGCCAGAAGAAGACATTCCAAAGAAGGACATTAGGTGTCTTCCTATATTGCTTTCTGCCTTATTACTATGAGGGTCTCTCAGTGAACCAGAAGGTCACCATTTTGGCTAGACTACCTGTCTCCATCTTCCAGTGCTGAGGTTGCAGGTGCACACAGCCATTCCTAACTCTTCACATGGGTGCTAGGGATTTGAACTTGGGTCCTCATGGTTACATATAAGTACTATGACTCACCGAACCATCTCCCCAGGCCCAACATAGTGAGTTAAAATCCAGGGATACACAAGACCCTGCTTTGTCTCAAGAAAAAAAAAAAGACATTAAAAATTACCAGACTATATTGCCAGACCGTGGTGGCACAAGCCTTTAATCCCGGCACTTGGGAGGCAGAGGCAGACAGATCTCCGTGAGTTCAAGGCCAGTCTGGTCTACAGAGTGAGTTTCAGGACAGCCAGAGTTATAACAGAGAACCACTGTCTCGAAAAAATAAAAAATAAAAATAAAATAAAATAAAATTACCAGTCACTGTTTTCAGAATTTATGGCTGTCTTTGATTATGATTAGCACAGAAGTCATGTTAGCTTCCTTCTCTACATGGCAAGGAACTGGAGACAACTCAGAGGTCTCTTTCTCACAAGTCATGTCTCAGCTGGATTGTACCTCCTGCATTTAAAGGTCTGCCTTAAAGGATGGCCTAGCAAAAGGATAGAGATTAGTTTTCTAAACTGACCACATTCTGCGGCCTCTTCCAAATTAGTACATCTGTGCACCATGATTTTCATGTTGTATCACCCACTTCACCCATGATCCAAGAAACCAAGACAGAACATGAGAAAACATCTTAGAGAAGCACTTTATTACTTGCAGATCACCCAAATCAAGTTTCTAAGAGAAATTACTTAACTTAGAAGTCCCCCTGCTTTAATACAAGTCCTAACCGTGGCTGCGGTTTGCAAGTCCTATTGTCTCAAACATCGCCTCAGTCACAGGCTGTGTTCCCTACAGCCTCTATCAGGGCCCTACACGTGAGCAGTCACTGCTGAGAAAAATGAAAACATTTCCATTTGAGCTACATTTTGGAACTCCAATTATTTCAGCATACTCTTTCTCACTGTTATCTAATACTCTTGCTTTGTTATCAAAGTGCTCTTACAAAATGTTCTCAATGCTCCTATTTCCTCGATGCCCTTCTAAGCAGTAAAGCATTCTCTAAGATCCGGTGTTTTCCGAGGGGAACTCTTTTCCATGAAGGGATTTAAAGCTGTCATTCTCTAAAAGTTATATGCTATACCCTAACCTCTGCTTTAGGAATCAACTGTGCGAATGGTTGTGCATTTAATTCTTTTTAGCAGGGCAAATGAAGACTGTCCAGGCAGAGGTCTGAAACTCACTTTCGACACAAGGAAACTCTTTCTTGGGCAGGAAGTACAATGTCCAACCACTTTCTACCTGGCTTGGCTCCAAGCACATGATGAATTGCAAAAATATAGCATACAGAGGAAATATTTATGTGTCGTCCTCCTTCATCAGATACACAGTATTTTTTCTCTCATGTCACAAACACTGTAACCACAATTTACAAGTACGTACACAATCAAACTTCCATTGATTTAACGATGCATTTCTTTGATGTCCCTTGCCTTAACCTCATTTATAAAGCTGTTTTGCATTATTTCAAACTGTCAATGATTTGTGACTCATGAATATTCAAATCCAATTTGCACTTACCTTTTTGGTATGCATGCTTTCTTTCAATATGTCCCTACACATGCCCTTTTGTTTTGTATTTATTTGTAAATTGCTTTATTGAAATAATACAATTTTTAAAGCATAGTAAGTCTTTTTTAAAAACAAGAGTGGTTGATGACTGACTCTTCTTGGTCCCAGCCCACTGTCTCAATATTGCCACTTAGAAAGTTCATTCATTCCAACAACCTGTCTTCGGCATTAAAAATAGCATACACTTGCTTGTTGGTGTCAGTTTCGGGGGGTGGGAAGCTTTAGTTTTGCTGGACTATGCATCTCTAAGAAAAAGTCCAAGAATTTGTAAATGAGCCTGAGCATTACACAAAAAAAGAAAGGATTATTTTTGGTGGAAAAACAAAAAGTTTCAGCAGAACGGAGCTCTTCGTGTCAATGAGGATGAACTTTTCCACTTAGGTTGTGGAATGCATGAAAAGAAACCTAAGAGGACTACAAACCCCTTTTGAAAGCTTCAGACAGTGATAGCTGGAGGAGACACCCAGGACTTGTGGAGTGCAGGCTTCTCAGTGATGACTGAAGCTCCCCAACTGCAGCGCAGGAGCCCCCTGCCCGAGGAACTAGGAATGAGGGATGAGCAGCTTCTTCTTGCAAAACCAGTTTGAGAACAAATGGAAAGTGTTGTATAAAAAAACCTGGAGTAAAAGAACATCTCTTTCATAACTGGTTTCTGGACGCAATCTTGATTTCTAAGGAAATCCAAGGAACTAAATATCCTGTACTGCCAAAATGTATGTACAAATATATGAATCTCTTTTATGCCAGTAGCTAAAATAGAAAGCTAATAGTTTTGCAATGCAGTAGGTGTGTGTGTGTGTATGTGTGTATATGTGTGTGTGTGTGTGTTATCTTGCAGCTTGTTTGAGAAAAGGTGTCCAGTTGTCTCACCACTGCACATGAGAGTCTGGAGCTGCAGGAGGGAGTGGGGGGGGGGAAACAAAGAACTGTTAGGAATTGCCCATTTCTACCATAGAAATACTGGGATTACAAAGGTGATACTGGGTCCAGCTTTATCTGGGCTCTGGGGTCTGAACTACGGTCTTTATGTTCTCGAAGCAAGTGTTTCCCCCATTTACTCACCTCTCCAGCAACCATGTTCAATTTCAAGCCTCACATTTAACCTGTAGAGAAGTGACCTTTTGATGTCTACTGCACAGTTCCGTTGTGGATGCTCATACATCGCAGCTCATCTGGAGTAGCCAACACCACATTTATTTATACTTTACAATTTCTCATTGTTCCACGGTTATAAATATTCCCTAGGTAAAATCGTATCATTCCAAAAGTTGCTAATCTTTTCTGTAAGCATTTTAAGATTTACTTTATTTTTAATTGTATGTGTGTGTGTTTGTGTGTGTGTGTGTGTGTGTGTTCATGTGTGTACAGGTGCTGTCAGAGGCCAGAAAAGGGCGTTAGATCCTTGGAGCAGGAGTTATAGGTGGTTGTGAGTCTGATATGGGTGTTGGGAACTGAACTCAAGTCCTTGGCAAGAGCAGCATGTGCTCAGAATTACTGAACGTCTCTCCATCCTCTCATTGTTCCTCTATTACAAGGAAACATTATTTTATTTTATTTCCATTTATACAAATGTCCTTTATCTAAAGTGTTCATGATGTTCTCTTGACTTTATCATTTTCTGTATGATGGCTGATGTCATTATTTCTCTCCTTACTTTGAAAACCAAACATCATAGATTCATCCTATTGCCTTAGAGTCTGCTGTAATTGTGCCTGTGACTGGATGGTATGTTACATACAGCCTACTTTCTGATGTGTAAATGAGAGCATTCCTTCCTGGGAGGTAGAAAACTTCTAGCATTGTGCTCCCGGGTTCTAGGATACTGCTTCTCAGCTTGCTGTGTAAATCAGGGGAGGCGCTCTCACTTGGAAAGGCTGAATAGCAGGATCTGGGAAACAGGAGGCCTACTGAAGATTGTTGTAAAAATCAATCGGGATTATTCAAATGCAAGGTTTAGTACTGACTGGTACCTGGTCAATATTCACCATAAAACAGCCGTCGTGTAGCTTAATTTTTACCAGAAATTGTGCCTAGAGTCTAGTTAATTGTTTCTTAGAATGAGCAAAATTTGTCTTTTCAAAATCTTTCCTATGCCTCTGCTATGCCTCAGTAAGACAATTAAAGCACACACCCGGGGCTAGGACCTCCCTCTAGCTGATGCCAAGTTTGGAACTCTGTGAAGCCTTCCACATAGTCAAGGGGATGAGCTATGAGGGGAAGCTTGCTGGAGCGCTCTCTCTATATATATCTGTGTCTCTATCTTTGTCCCCGCGTCTCTCTCTCTCTCTCTCTCTCTCTCTCTCTCTCTCTCTCTCTTTTCTCATTCCCTTTATCTCTCTCTGTCCCTGCCTCTTTCATTCTTTTTCTCTCTGTCTCTCTCCCTCTCTCTCCCTCAGTTTATCACTTATCATCTACCTATATGCCTATCTATATCTCTCACTCTTTCTCTCTGTCTTTCTGTGTCCCTGTCTCTTATTGTTTATCATCTATCTCCTATCTATCTATCTATCTATCTATCTATCTATCTATCTATCATCTATCTCAGTCTCTCTCTCTTTTCTCTCTCTTCTCTCTCTCTCTCTGTCCCTGACTCCACCCTCCAACCCCCCAACTCACCCCACCCCCGCCCACCATCACCACCACCATCACCACCACCACTCTGTCTCTAACAATAGCACCGCACTGCAGCTTCCAGAGGAAGAGAAAACACTCTTCCTCCCAGTGTGGTTACAGAAAAGTGGAATCTATCCATCTGGCTTCCAGCCTAAGGATAGAGCTGATACGTGGAAGAGTTCAATGCCGAGAAAAGGAATAAGGAGATGACACCTGCTTAGGCTCTTTCCAATAATAACTTTTTTTTTCTGTTAAGGCTTAAGCCAATCAGGAGCTTCTATTCCTTGAAGAAAAAAAAAAAAAACATTTTAAGTGAGGCAACCTGAAGAGTGTTCAGTGCCCAAGTTTCCACACATGTGTAAACACGTAGCATGTCCTCAGTCTCTTCTGTGAAGCTCTCCAGCCATGTCTCCACAAAGTGCATGTCTTTTTGAAAACAGAGTATAAGGGTTTAGATTTAGGCCCTGCAAGATTTCTCCAGTCTCCTAACAGATCACAGCTCTCAGGTGTCCTACCTGCCTTTGTAGAGGTGGAATTCAAGGCAAAGGGTGAATTCTTAGTCACCTCTGCTATGCTTCTGTCACTAGTCTCAGAGCACAGGCTGCAGGTCCTTAGAATTCATTAGGTCCCATAAATTTTCTTGATGTTCTGAAAAATCACAACACGGAGTAGAATGACACCACGCAATCACCAGGGAAGTGGTTTCTGCTGCTGTTGTTTCAGGATTTCCTGATGTTATTTCTAGATGCTGAATGTAATCGGCTACATGTAATTTTAAAATACGTGAAGGCCCTCAAGTTTAATCTTCCTTCTATAAAAAAGGAACAAACCAAGATTACTTTAGATTTTAGAAACCTAGATAATGGACCAGATGATCAAAATAAGCTACACTTAACTAAAAGTCTAACGATGAACTTTTTCATCGTGATGAATCATGTTTTTTTTATTTTCTCTACTCTGTGAGCCCTGAGCTACCCATGATCTAATCTTATCTGGAGCTCTCAGGGTTATAGAGATGGTATGCCTTTGAACAGTCAGAAAAGGGGCGATCAGGTAGTTCTCTATTGTTTAAAATGCCCAGAACCATAGGTCTGGAGACATTCTTTGATACTATCTAAGGGGCCAGCCACAGAAAATTCCAGCACCCTGCTTGGGGCCATACCACAAGAAGTAAGTCATCTGACCCCTAGGCCTCCAGCTTTTTTTCAGCACCTGCCTCTCATACATAGCAGCTCTTGGGATTTGCATGAATGAATACATTAGGTTGGGGTAAATTGTTGATATTTAGTTTGTCTCTGTGGGAACCTAGCTATGCCATATAGCTCAACTCTATGGTTTGGTTTAGGGTTTTTTTTAGCTCTTTTAAAGTATGGAAAACGAAACCATCTTATAAACAGAATCCTACTAGCTTTAAAGTACGAGAACTAAAAGGGGAGCATGTTTGTAGACATAACAGCTATTTAAAGTATAGTATTAGTAGACAAATATGTTTCAGTATGCAAGGAGTTAACCAATCTGAAATGAACAAATTTTTATACAATAACTTTTGTAATAGAACATGAAAAGAAAAGAACATAGAAAAGAAAAAGTAGATGTGAGTTGTTGGCTAATAATTATTAAAGAAATTGGAAATGTGATTAAGAATTTTTCTTTGAAAGTATCCCAGTATTATTTTGGAAATGAACACTATCATATTTTTAAGAAACCAGTCATTTAGTCAGATACTTTTTTTTTTGTCTGAGAACAAACTGGAGAGAAATCTTCCTTAAGTATATTCCTTTGTGTGAGAAGAACAAAATCCTTTTACCAAAAGTAGCAAAGACTATTTTTTTAAATGCTAAAGAAAAAAGAAAAGAGAAATGAAGAAATTACTAGTGCTTCTCTCACAGCAACAGAAATTCAAAACTCAAAAGCAAAATAATAATAATTGAAATCTAGTTATGCAATACAGTACTATAATCAACTCATAGATACAGCCCAGATACATAGGTCCAGTCTAATAATGAAAAGACTGTAAGTGAAATACCGCGTGGTGAAAGTACAAGAAAAATAACGTTACATAAAGGAAAATAAATTAGCAATTTTCATCCATTTAAAACATGAAGATCTTAGTAAATTGGGCACAAAGGGGATGGGGGAATCCTTTAGTCTGATTAACATGCTTATCAGTTAGCTGCAGTAAACAGCATTTGTAATGGGGAAAAGGGAGGAATGAGATAATGATGAGTTCCATGTAGGAATGCCTCTCTTCAGACTTTACCTGGAGACTTGGTCCTAGATAAAGTGATAAGAAAAAGAGGGGGGTAGGGGGGATGGAGTAAGGGAAAAAAGCCAAAAGGAAGGAAGGAAGGAAGGAAGGAAGGAAGGAAGGAAGGAAGAAAACAAGCTGTCATTGTCTGTAGACAGTAATACTAGACAATAATACTGCATGAATTGAAGACCCAAGGATCAGAATGTACAGGCAAACTGATATCAGTGAGTGAGAAAGATCACAAAGGAAGCAAGGATTCTTACCTCACTCTTATCATAAAAATAAATCCTCTGTTGATAATGGAGCATATGAAGAGAAAGAACAATTAGGAATTAAATGATTTCACAGAAATTCTATCTTTATAACCTCAGAAGACAAAAACAAATCTTTTACATAAGACAGAACAACATAAGTCATGAGAAGATGTATGGATATATTAATCTGCAGTCAAACTTAAAGGTTAAATTCATCAAAACACTTTTTAAATTAAAATAAAAAAGAAAAGGAAAATCACAAAGTGAAAGAAAGTATTTTTGACATGAAATTTATAAAACTGATAATGAAAAGAAACCTCAGTAGGCAAATGGAAGAAATGCACAAACAGACCTTTTACAGAGGAGCAAAGATGAATCACACAAGCACACCTACAAATGGTGGCTTAGAAAATGAGTGTTAAAACCAGAGTGAGCTCCTCTCTCACTGGGAAAAAGAAGAAAGAAAGGATCAGATAGATGGAGATGAAGGAAAAGAAGAACCAAGTATTAAAAGAGGAAGATGTAAACAGATATATCATATATATTATTTGTACAAATATATGTATACAGTAAGAAGAAAATTGGTGCATTGTCTGGAAAATCATTTACTTTATCTCAGTAAAGGGCATATTTGAATATCCCAAATCAGACAGTGTAAAGCTAGGTTTATACCCTAAGTTTATAAATGTCTTTGGACATTAATTTCAAGAGATGTGTACCAGAATGCTCACAGCAGAACTCTGTATAATAGTGTCAATAACAAAATGACAACAGCCCAAAGAGGGAAAGATAAGTTGTGTTATTTTTACACAATGAAATGCCAAAAAGAAACTTCAAAGAATTATTACTGCTACATACACACATTTAATCTTAAAAATACAATCTTGAATGAAAAATGAAATTTAGAAAAATTAATTTGTATGAGATATGCTTTAAAAATAAAAGCAAAGGGGGCTGGAGAGATGGTTCAGCAGTTAAGAACACTAACTGCTTTTCCAGAGGTCCTGAGTTCAATTCCCAACAACCACATGATGGCTCATAACCAGCTATAATGGGATCATATGCCCTTTTCTGGAATACAGGTGTGCATGCAGATAGAGCACTCATAAATAAAATAAATACATCTTAAGATAAATAAATAAATAAATAAATAAATAAATAAATAAATAAATAAAAAAAGTGAAAAACACAATATATCATTTAGGAATATAATATAATGCAAAGTCAGTCTTCGTCACTATTCACAGGGAATTAATTGCCTTTAGGATCCCTTGTAGTTGTTAAAATACATGGGTGCTCAAGTCTTCTGTAAAACATGCCTCAGGGTTAGCAAGATGGCTCAGCAGTTAAAGGCGCTTGCTCTTAAGCCTAAAGGCCTGAGTTTGATCTTCATGATCCACATGGTGGAAAGAAAGAACAAACTCCCAAAAGTTGTTCTCTGATCTCAACACTCACTGTGATACACACACACACACACACACACACACACACATAGGCACAAATATTTGTAATTTAAAATTTTTTTAAAACAACCTTCATTATTTTTATAAAACCTTTACACATACTTCTATGAATTTTTTCCCCTTTGAGACAAGGTATTATTACAAAGCTCAGGTTGATCTCAAACATACTTTGTACCCTGGGCTGGATCCCACCTTGGGATCCAGCTTCAGCCTCTCAGATGCCTCCCACATGTTTTAAAAAAGCTCTAGATTCCTTACAAAGCCTACCACAATGTAAATGCTTTGTAAATACTTGTTAGGCTCTATTATTTGGAGAATGTTAACAAAGGAGAAAGACATACATATTCAGTATTGATACAACGTTAAAAAAAATACTTCTTTTCTGAGGAGCCAGAGAGATGGCTCAACAGTTATGGCACTTAACTGCTCTTCCATAAACACGAGTTCAGTTCCCAGCACCCATGTCAGATGGATCATAATTATCTATAACTCTGATTTAATGGGATTCAACACTGTCTTAACCGCTGAGCCAACTCCCCACCATTGGACTCAACACTCTCTTAACCCCTGAGCCAACTCTCCACCATGGGACCCAACACTCTCATGTGGCCTCCCTTGGCACCTGCACATAGAGCACAAACCCACACACAATGTACACATAAATTAGAATAAAATAAATCGCTAAAATGTTTTCCATCAGAGATTGGTTAAATCTATGTGTGACTCTATATGAACATGGGTTAATATATTAATAACATATCATTTATACTACATATGATTTAGATCATTCATATGAGATTAAAGATACTGTCCAGTATTATACACACTGACAAACAACTGACTAAGACAGTACTTACTCCAGGGGATGAGCAACAGATGAAAAATAAAAAAGCATGTGGCTGTGGGTAATACTCTCTCTCCTTACATTGGGTAGCTGGTTAACAAATACCCCTTTAATGTCTACACACTTTTCTCTGTGGCAAGTACATCATTAAAACAAAGGTAGAATAATCAGTGGGCATGTGAAACAGTAACACTGATTAAGAGGTAGGGGTAACAAAAACTGTGGAAAAGAGAATATTGAAAAAACTCACACCAGAAATCTGTGGTCTAGGTGAGGCGGGAAGTAGACATTTGAGAACAAGAGAGATGGGAATAGTTAGAGGGATCTGAGTAGCTTGTACAGAAAGGAGGAAGGGAAGAAAAGATGGAGAAAAGATGAGAAGAGACAGAGACAAAGAGAAAGAAGGAGGAGGGAGGAGAACTCCTAGAAAATCTTTGACTTTCTATAGAAAATAGTGTCCAGAGGATAACTGAAGTTCAAGGCAGCAAATGTGGAAGTGCATAGACTCAGAAACACTTTCTACAAAGCATGAACTCTTCAGCCAAAGAAACCAAAAATGATTGAAGTTTAAGGTAGAGACTCTCCTGGGGATATCTCAAAACATGAGGAAGCTTTGGAGGTGCTGACTTAAATATGTGTGTAGCCTTCAGCCTATTTTTTTTTTAATTCTGGAAAATGAATTCTGATTAATTAGAAGAGAAAACAAAGACTTCATTCCCAAAGATGATCATCACAAAAGTTTATATAAAAATAAATGTAATATATATACATATATGTGTGTGTGTGTGTGTGTGTGTGTGTGTGTGTGTGTATCATACATATTTATTGCCTGTGTTAGCTTTCCCTCAGGAACTCCCCAGTACCACACAAACCTTCATCAGGCTCAGTTCTTAAAGGTTTCACTACTTCCCAATAGGACCATCCCAGGGATCAGCACATGGAATCATAAAGGACATTCAAGCTTCAGCCCAAGCTTGTACACGCTTCTCTATATGCCAAATACTACACTTTAAAAAAAAGTAAAAACATCATTGGCTGGCGTTTAAAACAGTAACATCACAGGGGCTCCGCAGTTAAGAGCACTTGTTCTTGGAGAAGACTTGGGTTTGGTCTTCTTGGTACCCACTTGACAGCTCTCAACCTTCTGTAACACCAGTTTCTGAGGATCCACTGCCCTCTTCTGACTTCCATGGGCACCAGGCATGCCTGTGGTATACAGACATACATATACAAGCAAAATAAGATCATTTACACACATAAATTAAAATAAATAAATCTTTAAAAAAATTTAAAAAGTTAGTAATGTCACAATATCAGGGTTAAGATGTTGGAGATAATGGTGGGAAGGAAATGGGCAGGTGAGGTGGCTCAGCAGGTACAGGCACTTGCCACCAAGTTTAAGGACCTAAGGTTAATCCTCAGGATCCATCTAATGTGAGGTAAAGACTGACTTCAGCAAATTCTACTCTGATCTCTACACAGGTGACATGTCTTCCACTACCCAACGCACATGCACACACATAAATAAATGCAATTTTAATTTGGTGGGGGGTGGGGGTGAGACAGGGTGTCCCTGCTTAGCTCAGGTTGTCCTGGCACTCACTCTGTAAACCAGGCTGGCCTTGAACTCACAGAGATCTGCCTGCCTCTGCCTCCCAAGTGGTGAGATTAAAGGTGTCCACCACTACTGCAAGCTTAAATTTTTAATAAAAGAGAAAAAACATAAGTACATACATTAAAAGATAGGCTTCCTAATGCTTCATTTGGTAGAAGATAAGCAAATCAATTATCTATCTCATGAACTGGCAGAAACTAATCAAAAACAAAAGAGACACAATAAAAGTCACAATGAATAAAGAATAGTAAGTTGTAATAGACAGTGAGGACATACATGATAGATAAAGAGACAGAAGAATCCAGACTCTATACATTTGAGATGTTAAAAGATATTTTAAGTTCCAGGTTATCGAGATAGTTGTGGGTAGCAAAAATAGAAAACCATGCATGCATAATACATACAGACATATATGCATGCTTAACTAACGTGACTGGAAATGACTTTAGAAATGTGGGAGGGCTAAAAGTTAGAGAAGCAAGGCCTGACGATTGAGGCCAGTGGACAAAAGCAACAGAAATGAATACAAACCAGGGTTAGATTACTGTGAGATCTGGTCGTGTTCGGTAGCAGCATAAAAATAATCATACGCAGGCATCAATCACAACTGAGATGGAAATGACCAATTCTGTGACGAGTGGGTAGAAATAACTGATACAGGTTGCGTTTACTAGTGTTTCCAGTTGTGTATGAATGCACTCTGAGTTCAGAAATAAACAGTCCAATTTTATGATTGTTCTCCAGACATAGGTCCCAACTAAATTTTTAAGTTATATCTTTATATCTCTGCTGAGCCTAGTCCAACTTATATAAACAAGACCTAATTGGCATAGTACATTAATGCAATCTTTTAGTTAGGTGACATTTTCCATGGAGTCTGTGTATAATATCACCTTTTAAATTTAGCCGATTTTTCCTATTATACACTCTAGTCACCAAGGGAAACATTATTTAAATTTTTCTCAGTTCCACACATACCCCAGCCAACCTGCTACAGTAGAGTAAAAATGCAGCATTACACATTTCATTTTATTACTAATACTTAAGTTAGTAAAAAAAGCTAAATATTAATAAGTTGACATCATTGGTAATTTGGAAGGATTTAGAAGACTAAAATGAAGTTGGATGGAGAGGAACTCCTCTTTGCTTAGGCCTTTCCCAGGGAAGTCTCCTGCACCCTCAATTCCTCTACTCTATGCAACCTCTTCAACGTTCCCATGGCAGCCTCAGTGTGTTTTTACCTTGTTCCTTTCCAAAATCTGTTCATACACCTACCTCGATTTCCCTTTATAAACCTATTGAATCCAGAAATGCATTTAATCATTCCTCATATGTCAACACCTATAGGTGTTCTTGAGAAACACCGAAACTCAACATTTCTCTGAATGATTGAATTAAAATAGGAACGAATGAGTAAACAATTTCCATCACCTTATTAGTGTCACCAAATTGCCCAGTGTCTGTGGGCGAGGATTTGGTGCTCTGCTTCTAGAGGAGTTCATAGCACATCAGCGTGTCCTAAAAAATTATGAAGTTCCTATGTAATCCATGCTGCTAATCCCCAAATCAGCCTTTATTTGAAAATTAATGCTCCTGTATCTTATATGTCTGAAAAGCATTATTATGCCCTCAGGTAAAACTTCCAATTTGTGCTCATAAATTTGTTTCTAACCTGTCAAGCATGAGCCTCTCACCCTGTTACATACCTGTTCTATCCATTGTGAAATCACTGGGATCTAAATTGCCAAGACACACTTTATTTCAGCAATAATTTAGTAGAGACAAAGCTAGTGGTAGTCGGAAAGGTACATGTTACCTCTTGTGCCTCTGACTTTAGCTCATCTCATCCTTTCCCTGCACCTATGAAAATATGATACCTTCTCCTATATATTTTATTCAACAAGATATTATCGAAGGAGCAGTGAGCTTGGGGCCACAGTAGAGGGATTTTGTCCCTAGGTTGTTACTACTTTGAGTTAATTAGTCCTAGAGTACATTAGTTACTGCTCTGGGGGTTAATTTCATCACATATAAACTAAGGAAGTTGTACAAAATAATGATTGTAAAAATAACATCTTAAACTAGGCGTTGGTGGCGCACACCTTTAATCCCATCGCTCAGGACAGCCAGGGTTACAACACAGAAACCTATCTTGAAAAAAATAAAAGTACTATTTATTAAACTTTTGATAAATGCAAAGTACTGTGGTGTATGTTTTATTTGCATTAGTTCATTTAATTTGAGTGCTCCAAACACATCATGTGTACCAGTCAGAGTCCAGAGTCAACAGACGGTGCACATCAAACTGGATAATTTGAGAACTTAAGAAAGGAGCTAGAGTGAAAAAGGTGTGACCAAGGTATTAAGTAAGCCAGAAGGGGAAATACCATGCCCCGAAGACAAAGATATGTTTACCCAAACCCAAAAAGAGGATTATGACAAGAAGGTTGATGTGCAACCTGCCCACTGGGACCCTAGAAATTATCACCCAAACTATTGATCCATTCTGGATATATTCAATAGGAAAACATATCTGCTGTAGAATTCTGAAACTATCTGCCTCAAATCTTAGACTCATTAAACAAGAAGGAGAAAGAAAAGAGTAGGTATTGGGAAGCCAACAGAAGATGCTCAGCAATGTTGAATATCCTTAGGATTTCCTGCTTAAGGTAATTGAAGTTCAAAGCAATAGAGAAGTGACATGAAATGGACATAAAAAGAAAAACAGGATCATATTGATCTAAGAAGTTTTTGTACAGCAAAGGAAACAACACACCCAATTAAGAGAACACATCTACAAGTTACTTATCGAGCAAGGATTAGTGTACAGAATGTATAAGGAACCTTAAAAATGTAACATAAAGCAGTAACAACAACAACAGGGGCTGGAGAGATGGATCAGTGGTTAAGAACACTGACTGCTCTTCTAGAGGACTCAGATTCAATTCCCAGTACCCACATTGCTGATCATAATCATCTGTTATCCTAGTTCCAGGGAACTCTGGCAGCCTCCTCTGTCATCTGTAGGCAATAGACATGCAAGTAGTACACAGATATACAAGCAGACAATGCGTGCACATAAAGTAAAATAATATATATTATTTAATAAATAAACTAAGCTGGGTGTGGTAGCATACACCTTTAGTCCCAGCACTCAGAAGGCAGATCTCTGTGAGTTAGAGGCCAATCTGATCTACACAGTGCGTTCCAGAACAGCTAGGGCTATGTAGAGAGACCTTGTCTAAAAAAATATATATATATATCATACACATGGTCAAGAATATATGAAAAAAATGCTAAATATCACTAATCTTCAAATGAATCGACATTAAAACTCAATGAGAAATAGCATTCTGTTTTCAACAAAACAAAACAAAAATAAATGTTCACTGTGAATAAAGCTGCTCCCAGAAAACATGAATAATTAAATGAAAATCTCAGTGTCAGGAATGGGATGCCTCCCTATTACTTATTGGTAAGGAAGATCCCAGAAGTCTCTAAAACAGAATGAAATACTAGCCATCAGAACTAGACTGTATTGCTGAAGGCCCCACACATTTTGGTTGCAGGGCATAAAGAAATCAGTTGTAAACTGACTAAGAAGCTTCTTACCTTTGGCTGGCTTTCGTAGTACTGAAAGATGCCATGCAGGGAAAAAAGAACACTAATGGCATTATCCAGCACTGAACCCTACCTACTACGCTTGACTTGACTTACTAGGGAAGACTCACACTGCTACAATAGTGGCATGGCTATTATGGGGTAACCAACCACTTTCTGATTGGATTTGAGGTCTGCTCTATACAGAGAAACTTATGGCTGTTACTGTAAACCTGGTGAAAAGACCACAGCTGGGGTGGTTGTAGGTACTAAAAGGGAATCTATTGTTGTTATTTTGCTAAGTTGTCTTGTTGTCAAACTAGAAGCTGTATGATCTCAACCTTATTCACAGAAGCTTCTTTTGTAGTGGGTCAGTGGTCAACGCAGGGACTCATAACTGGTCAAAGTGCTAAGAATAACGTGACTAAGTGCTCAGCCCTAAACGGGACTCCTGTATCAACACCCCCTATATACACACACATATACCAAAGTCTCAGAGAAGATTTCAGAAGAGGAGGTAGATAGAATGTAGAACCAGAGGATGGATTAAAGTGCTATGAAATGCTGTCTTCTGTTCTTGACATGACTATTGCACTCATGAATTCACAGCAGCTGTGGTGACAAATCAAGGTCTTATGTGGATACAAGAACAAGCCAGTCAAAATTCAAGCATGGATATTATAGAGGCTCACAAGTTTCCACTCCTAGCTAGGAATTGTTGAGAGCTGATGGCTGATGTGGGAAGGAGTCTTTTTTCTTTGCTAATATGGTCACTGATAGGTTGCTCATGCTCCATAGGCTACACTAATTGGATTCAGTAAACTATAAGACAGAAAGAGATGACAGATAGATAGATAGATAGATAGATAGATAGATAGATAGATAGGATGAAGTTGTTAAGGGGCATGATAGGAGAGGTCTACAGAAAGTTTAGCAAAGGAAGTGGGGTGGGCATGATCAAAATACAGTGTACAGTCTATAAAAATTTCAATAATAAATTTAAGAATATTATTAAGAGCTGGGCATGGTGATGCATGCCTTTAATCCCAGCACTGGAGAGGGAGAGGGAGGTGGATCTCTGTGAGTTCAAACAATTCTATCACTGGGTATCTATCCAAAATAAATTAAATCATTACACTAGAGTCATTGAGTCTCTACACTCCCATATTAACTGGAGTACTATTAAAATTGCCATGCTATCACACCAAACAAGGTGAACATCGACGGAAGGATGGGTGAAGAAAATATTAAACACTATGAAGTTTGTGTGTGTGTGTGAACATTCTTCTACAATAAGAAAACATTTTGTCGTTAGTAACTTTGTCATTTGTAACAACACACATGGAACTGGAAGCCATTATGTTAAATGAAAGAAGCGAGACACAGACACATAAATACTAAGTGATATGGAAACGAAAACCGTTCTCATCGAAGACTAGAGTAGAATAGTAATCACTAGAGAATGGAAAGAGCAGAAGAGAGATGGCAGAAAGAAATTAAAGCAAACCAAAGCACAGTTAGATAGATGAAATTTGTCTGCTTGTCTGTAGCACAGTAGGGTAATTACGGGTTGCAACAACCTGTGATACATTTCAAAGCAGCTAGAACATGAAAGTTTTTGGTATCCAAAAATGATTAATATTTGATGACAGGGAGCACTTTTTGTCATGGTTTGGTCAGCATACATTGTAGACGTATATTAAACTATGATACTGAACACCATAAAGACATACAACTATTATGCCTCAATTTAAAGAAAAGAGCTTGGGTGACTTAAGAATATGCAACCAGCTGGGGACAGACCCAGCTCCTGTCCCCAGGTCACATTTTGAATTGCCTGGAGTTCCTTTTTATTCTTCAGGGATCCGAAAAAAACTCAGGAGTGATGATTTTTTTTCACCTTTGAAGATGTTTGGATAACATGCCTTTCCACATGGGGACATGAGGTTTGCCTCTTATACCATAGAAGAGTGGTTTCTGTGAACATTCTTCCCATTCCAGGACTGTGACTTGCCTCTTGACATGAACTTTGACTTATAATCTCAAATAAGATACTTGTAGGGGCAAAGGGAGGGAACTGCATTTTTACTGTTAAAAAACAAAACAAAACAACAACAACAAAAAAAAAAAATCTTTCTTCAAAAGTGCTCTCCAGACTAAGCACTCTTAATTTAGGGAAGGCCTCCCATTTTCCAAGGGATAGTCTAATACAGAGCAGTGGCCCCCTTATTTGAGGGTTTACTTTCTGTCATTTCCATTTCTCATGGTCAATCACAATCCCAAGACATTAGATGGGAAAGCCAGAAACTAAGCAATTCATAAGTTTTAAGAAGTTTTGCTGAAGCATAGTTTAGTAATTGCTCTCTATTGATGTTGTTGTTACTCTTATGGTGTTTAACTTGTAAATTAATCTTTGTCATAGATAAGTGTATATACAAAACAGCATACCGAACAGAGTTTGGTACTATCCATGGTTTGAGACATCCATTGGGCATCTTGGGATGTGTCCCATGGCTAAGAGGGAGCTGTGCTCTGTGGGTATGGAACAGGCACACCGGATTAGAATCCAGCTCAAGACTGTGCTAAATGTGTTCAAGGAGAACTAGGAAAGGAATGGGAAGAATGCAAGATGTTGAAATGCAATGAAACCAGAAATTACTACCAAGCATATTCTTCAATATCCCTTTGAAAGTTGTCAAGATAAGAAAAGGAAAGTCTCAGAATGAGTAATCAGAGGTTGTTAATTACTCTTCGTGTGAGAATTAAAAATTTACCGAAGAGGAAGACTTGGTAATTATCTGAGGTCAAGGAGTACAAACCCTGTCTGCTCCTCTGCCAAATAGAGATAAAAGTCCCAGTGAGTTCTCTTAGTCATGGGAACGGAACCGTCCAGTACAAGTACTTCCTGACCTACAGACAGGTTGTAGTTCAGTGAAGTCTGGAAATATGGGACAAATCTAGAAGCAGAATTGTTAAGAAGTGCAGCTAGGGCTTTTCTCCAGCTCTTGTGCCCATATAAATCCAGAATCCAGCACATCAAGACTTGCAAACATATTCCCTGGGATCACAAAGAACTGCAAGACTGGGCACTAAGCACTCCCTGCCTAGGTCAGCTCCTGAACTTGGCTTGTTCTGGCTACCTCCGAGTGGCTACAACTCCAGCATCATGGGTCTAAGCTAAGAGTGCCCACAGCATTGAGGAACAAGGCTGGGATGACTAATGACTCACCTTGAACTCCCATCCTTTCTTCTGTTTGTTCTTAGGTCAGAATGAGGAGAATAAACGGTGGAGGAGTTACATTTTTGTTTGATTACCTGAAAGACTTCCAAATTTTGGCAAAATATCTGCCCACAAGTAATGAGATACTCTGGGCTGGCAAGGTAATCTATATTCCTTTTCAAAGAGTGTCTCCATGGGCAGAGTAGGCCAAATAGTAATCTAAGGAGTTAAGTTTCTGTTTTAACTAGCTGGTCAGTACTGAACAGCGAAATTCGCTCCTCAACGGAAATTGCCTCAAACCCTGCCCACTGGATATCTTTTTTCCTAGAAAAAACGAATTTCCTGCGATTGAATCCTAGCTGGGCAAGGCTTTGCAGAACGTCTGCTAGTCAGTAGCTTCTGTAGGTCTTGGAAGTCTGTGAAAATGGGCCTGGGGTGGAAGAAGGTGAATTTCCAGGTATCTGTGGAGAACCGGTGCCCAGAAATCTCTCCTTCAAACAGGCCCTGCACCCGTGAAAGTGAACTGCTGTAGGAGAGCCTAGAACAGGGAGTGATCATCTTGAACCCACAAAGATGAAGAGCTACAAACTTACCCTATTTTAGCTTTCATTTAGTAATTTGCCTCTTTGTTTCCCCAGACTTGAGGAAAGCTTGGAGAACTTACATAGGGGCAAAGTAGTATAATACATATCTTTTAGGGTAGCCCGGTGTAGTGGGATACAGTGTGTGTGTGTGTGTGTGTGTGTGTGTGTGTGTGTGTGTAAAAGGGGAGGGAGAGAGAGAGAGAGAGAGAGAGAGAGATTGATTCCTCGGCCTTGAGCTTTTGTTGTTGCTTTGTTTACACGAAGTTAACTCAGAGGAGCTGAGAGAGATCCACAGTGAAGAAGGAAGAGATAATATTTTAATTTTGAAAAATAAAAGCAACACACACTCTCCTCAGGGTCGGGCAGTCCCGCCCGCAGACTTAGAAATGAAAGCACACTGAGGAGGGGCGAGGGGGCGGCCCAGCAGCAGCAGGGAGCTTTGTGGGTAACCGAAGGGGCTCTGGTGAATTTCAGGTTCGGATTAGTGACAACTCAGAAGTCTCGCCGGCGGGTGGGGGAGGGAAGTTTGCCAAGGTCTCTGAACTCTTTGGAGCAAGAGCAGCCTCCCGAGGCGCCGGGCGGAGCTGGGCGTACCCGAAGCCCGCGTTCTGGAGGAGCCGGCTGCGCGGTCTCACCCCCTCCCCTAGCATGACTTTGTCAGCGATCATAAAATGGGAATTGATCATTCGAGCCACCATTGATTAGGGAAGAATGCTTACTGCAGCAGCGGGGGAAAGGTTAAGAGGAAATTGACCTTCTCCGTAGGTGACATAAAGTCATTAGGTAAATGAGATATTCACACTGGAGTTTTAAAAGGTCATGCTCAATTTTTATTTGCAGCCTGAAGAGTCAAGCAGGAGCTCTGGCTTAGGGCTGGAACTTCCACTCCTGGGGACCTGGGGACCCACCAGAATGAAGGCTTGCTGCGCCGGCCAGAGGCGAAAGTGGGATGTGGACTGCAATCCGGAAGAATTCGGCTGGACTCGAGGCTGTTCCTGGCAACCCTAGTTTTGGACCTGACTCGAGCACGTCTCTGTGTGTGAATGCGCGGGTCCTTCCAGTTCGGTGATGCGCGCCCGCGGCCTGGGCTTCCCACCGCGAGAGATCGCCAAGGGACATCTGGCCAGAGTGGATCCCTTAGCATCAGCAACACCTCCCTTCCCGCGCCCACCGTATCTCACAAACAGTGAGAGTGTTTTGTTGTTGTTGTTTGTTGTTGTTGTTTTTTAAAGGAGAGAGTGAGAGAGATTTATGCACATATTTATCCCTCTAATTACAGGAATTAATCCTCTTATGACTAAAAGGTAACGTGGAAGGACGTCCTTTTGATGTGGAAAAGCACCATTTGTGACTCACATTCAGACTGATTAAGGAATAATTGTTGTTAAACGCTTTGCAAGAGGAAAGTGTTTAATTGAGGGGCATTCGTAATTTTACGGCTTAGTGCAAAATTAAACGTAATTAAAAACTCAGAAATTCCAACTGATTTTCCAATTATTTTTATTGTCTGAGCTAATTGTTACACAAGGGTATCACTTCTCCCTAAAGGCATTGGGGAGAGGAAGCAATCATACCTTGTTCAAATATTCTCCAACTGGCGAGTCCAGCGTCCAGAAACACCCTTCCTGGGTTGCACCTTACCTCCCCAACCTCCCCCCCTCCACCCCGCCCGGTGTCCCTGGAGGCACCCGTCCTCCCCTCGGCAATTAAGCAGTGCAGCCACTCTCCCCTTGCTTCGAGTTCCGCCAACACCTTGGGGTGTGAGAAAGTGATGGCAGTTCTCTTCTGTAGATCATTATGGCAAACCTGGAAGTATCTGGAGAAGACCGATGAATTTCTTCAAGTAACACTTGTCATACATAGCCGAGAGATTAAAAAAAAAAAAAAAAAACCTGAGTAAAGACAGCTTGGGGGGGGGGGAGATCTCTCCACGCCCTTGTCTTTGGGGGTGGGGGGTATAACACACAAACACCGACTCCAAGATGTTTAAACGCATGCACGAAGACCTGAAGATGCAAGCAGCAAACTTTCTTTTGCCTTGCACTTTATTTACTTATTTGAGGCAAGGATGAGTACGGAAACGTTCAGATTTTTTTTTTTTTAAATACTGGGATTGACGGCATGGGGCCAAACCGTCTTTATATGTGTAGCTTCTTTGAATGTCCAAACAGAGCCATTTAAATACATTAAAAGGATAATGAAAAGTACTTTAGGCTTGCAAAAGCAACATCACATCCTTACAGCTAGTGTAGAAGTGCCCTGTCTTCCTACCAGACTTTGCTGGAATCCTGGGGGTGGGAGGATGAAAGTATAAGATTAGGTAGAATGTGAATTTATAAATTTCAATTAGTCTAGACTAATTGTACAGAGCAATGGAATGTTGGCGTTTCAAAAGAGATTAATTTCTCTGGGATTTTTAGGATAGAGACAATCGAATTCACCCTATCTGCCTTTCTAATGCCCCACCCCATAAAGTAAATGAGTGCCTCTGATCTGACGTGCCACGTGAAAATGGGTAGAATTAAAACTGTCAGTTCTGCTTGCAACCTGTGTCTTTCGATGGAGTTCAAAAGCTTTTAAAGGTAAGACGTGCAGATCACTTATGTGTATTATTTTCTCTCCTATCTTTGCAGCTTTTAAGTGAAAAAAGAAAAAGATATTTTTACACCTACATTCATTTTTCTTGGAAGACATCAATCTTCCAGGTAATTTGATGGTGGACCCTGATGCCCAAGCTTGATGGAGTCTGGGCTTACCTGAGGGGGCATCTGTTTTAACCAGTTGTCCTACCCAAGTGCTATGTGCTGCAGCTAGAATATGGCATTTGTATTACTCCAACACTGTCTTGGAGAAGAGGTTCTGCTAGCCATAGTTTGGCTAAAAAAGAGGATATGCTTCTCTCAAGTTAGAAATGTAGAAAGGCTTGTAATCCATCTTGGAAATTTTAGTAAAAGAAGCAGTTCTCACTTTAGTTTAGGAAAGGATTGCAGAATCCTTTGAAGAAACTGACAAGGATTTTCCAGTGATGGGGTGGGGGTGGGGGAATCCTGGGGTGGGCATTTTATGCAAATGAGAAAATTTGAAATGTAGTACAAATCCAGCATAGTAAAACTGACAGTTCTGACAGTATTGACAACATAAATATATGTTTGAACACCGCATTTTCAGACACTTAACCGATGAAGCAATAAAAAAATTCGACTACAATATTTCAAATAATCGACATTGGTGTTTTGATACATCATTTTTATTCTCTGAATCGATCTATCACTCTCAGGCTGGTCAATTTTAAGTAAAAATGGGCAACAATTATTTGCACTTTGACTAATGATGACCTCATAACGATCTTCAATTAATTACACCCAAACTGGGTTTTCTTCCCTCAGCAGTGGGAGGTGGGAGAAATTCTTGGGCAGTAGAGCCCATAATGGGGCCACCCTCCTTGTTCTTCTCAATTCTGTTTTGCCATTTTTAGATGGGGGGGATCATTCTTTGGTTCATAACACTTACAGGGCAAAGTTTCTCAGCCCTGTAGTAACCACCTTCAAGGTATGTTAGGGGATGTGGCCTCATTTCAACTTCAAAGCAACAACTGACTCTTAGGAAACACACTCATAACTCACCTCTGGCCACGTGTGCCCCGGCGTTTAGAGGAGTAAGTGGAAGATATTGCTTAAAGCAATGAGTGTGAGGGAAAGGGAGGGAGGAAAGGATGAGAGGGAGGAAGAGGGAAATAGAAAGAGGGGAGGAGAGAGAAAGGGAGGAAGAGGAAGAGGGAGAGGAAGAGGGAGAAGGGAAGGAGGAAGGGGAGAAGGAGGAGAGAGAGAGAGAGAGAGGGAGAGAGAGGGAGAAGAGGCAGAGAGGAGAAAGAGGGAGAGAGAGAGGGAGGGAGGGAGAGAGAGAGAGAAAGAAAGAGAGAGAGGGAGGGAGAGAATGAATGCATGCAACGGCCTCATGATAAAGCACCTGGCAGGATTGACTGTCTTGGTCTCTGTCTCCTCTAACCTCCGCTCACACCTCTGAGTTCTTACAGGTTACAGGAGAATACGTGCGACTCGGGTTTAGCACCACCGGCTTCCTCACGCGATGTGTGTTGGCTCGCTCTAATCTGTGGGTTTTCTAGGGGACTTTCCTATTCCCACTTTGACACTTCTTTCCAGATAGTGCATGTGTTTGGTGAGAGTGCTGGGAATAAATCTGGTTAATCGAGGAAGAGAAAATGGGCAGGCCTTGGATTGCAGTCTGCAGACTGAGGCGATCCCTTAGAAAGCTAGATCCCACGGGTCAGAGAGCACATGTTCCACCGATGTCTCCCCCTTCCTTTTGCCAAGGTTTGGTCCCCTGTAGTGTTGCCCCAGGCCTGAGAAGCCTCCCTCCACTCAGACCCGGCACCTCGGCCTTAGACCTCAAACTTACCCATGCTGTGCTACCCAGGAATTCCAATGTCTTGTTTCTTTCCAGCAAACTCTCCAAATGTAGTTTTAAGCCCCTTCATAACACCACCTTCGATGACCATGGGACTTATCAACAATGCTTGAGCACACCGCTGAGGTGCTCATCAAAGGGAGAAGATGGGTATGGGCCACGCTGGGTCGGGATTGGCAAGCCTGGAAGAACTGGGTGGCGGGAGTGCCATCTAGTTGCAAGGGCTAGGGTGCTGGCCCGCGTGGGGTCCCCCGTCTGCACTGGAAACTGTGTAAAGATTAGAAAAGGGACAGAGAGGGGAAGAAGAAACTGGAGATAGGATACGGAGAGAAAAAGAGACGAGATAGAGGAAGGGAGAAAGGAAAGGAGGAAGGGAGCGGGAAGAAGAAACTGACAGCGCCAGAGTGCAAGGCGCGTTTGGAGCCCCGCCAGATAGCGCTAGAGGGCTATTTATCGAAACCCGTTCTTGCCGCGACACTGGGAAACAGCTAAAACTGGAAGAAAGCAGACAGGGCAAAGCAAAAAGAAGCAATTCCACTCCATCCTATTTTTAAAAACTGTGGGCTGATTTGATAGTATTATTTCGAGGGAGAAAAGTCTATGATAGAACACCAAGGTGTGACAAAGCAAAAAATAAATAAGTAAAAATAAACACAAAACAAAAGCAAAACTCAGTAAGAAGGTGGTGAGTGGTGGCGGTGGTGGTGGTGGTGATGGTGGTGGTGGTGGTGGTGATCACGAACCTAGGTAACAGGTAAGAAAGTGAGCAGAATTCTTTCTAGCTTAACTTTTTAGTTATAGTGCTGGGAAGGTCAAAAACAGTTCATAAGGATGAGCGTAGGTTTACGGAGAAGAAATGTTTTAAAAGTAATAAATGGCTCCAAGGGGTGGAGCCAGGGACAAACACGTTATTAGAAATGCCAAATAAAATATATATCAAAAATTCCAACTGTCAGCCAGCAAGACCAAGGCAGAAGACAGCCCCTCTGCCTTTGTCCCAGTAACACTAGGCTCAGGGCTGTTTCTGCAGGGCCACAGAATCCTTGGAGAACAATTTACAAACACCCTGGGAAGCTTGGAGAAAGAAGAAGGACTAAAAAAAAAAAAAACTCACCCTCCTTTACAACCCAAAGGAAAGTGGTGATGGAGGGTGGAAATAGAAGATCCGGGAACAGAGCTGGAGAAAGAGCGGATGGAGGGTGTATTTTTTAGTCCTCCCCTTGCTAGGTTCAGTAATTCGAGGAAATAAGTGTCTTTTGTAACGATACTTTACTTTCAAATATCAACTCTGTCCAAAAAAAAAAAAATCCTGGCATTTCACATGTCTAGCCCCCATTTTTACATCGAACTTCCTTTTGACCTAATGAAATCCCTTTTAAATCAAAGAAATAAGTTATCTTTCTTCAAACAGAGGAAAAGACCCCCCCCCAATCAAATACAATCTCAGTTTTCTTTTTTAAAAAAAATAAAGTGTGCTTAATACAAAAATATTCCAAATCAAAACATTAACTAAAGTTACAAACAAGATTAAGGCTGGATTTACTCGCCCTTGTAGTAAAGCATCAATTGTTCTAACAGTTGTAAAGAAGACAAAGGGGATTTAAATCTGGTGATTTTAATACACCGATTAACACTTCAGGACCTCACAGTTCTGGGGAATTTGGAGTTATCTGTGCAGAGGATCTGGAAATTTGGTAGGAGAGGGCAGATAAAAAGAACAGCCACAAATACCACCTCAAGGAGCCTGAACAAGTTCAGCTAAAATAAAGTTCCAGTTTATAAATACTACTCCAAATTAACTCTCCTCCCGAAAGCCAATGCCGTTGGACTACAGAACTGGGGGGCTTACGTTATTCTTTTAAATCCTTAATGTTACCTATAGTAACATTCCACAAGGGATCAAAAGAAGAAAAGGAGAAATAGAAAGGAGTGCTTTTCAGAAGTCTAGGGGATGCTTCAATAAGAAAGGGGTGATTAAAAACAGACTCTTAAATTTGAGAGGCCCAATTCTCATTCACCCCCTTCGATTACCCCCCTTCACCTCCTTTTTAATTCAATGTTCCCACCCCCCACTCCAGAGCTAAGTAGCTGATTTGGGATCGTGAAGAAATAGGTTTTACCAACCATATTTGTTCTGGGGCACTTGTAAAATGCGATTTGTAGAGAGTCTTTAGCCTTCTGATTGTCTTTGAATTGTTTTTACTGAAACAGATCTTTTGCAGTTAATGAGTCCCCACACAGCTGGACAGCTCCTCACGGACACTGAGAACTCTAACCCCAAAATGACCCCAATTTGACACCGCAAGATGAAATTTTACCGCCTGTTAAAACCATTTCCAGCCTAGGCAGAAGGAGCTGACTGTTGACTGAGGTGTGCGTGGTGCCTGTGACCCCCATCTCTTGTTTGTCTCTTGGGCTGCCCCACCTATTTCCCCTCACCTCAAATGTGGGAGAGTGAGTCCAAACCAGGGTGTGAAGTGCGGAGCTCTGAGAACAAGACACCCACACAGACGGAAAAGAGAAAGTGTGGATACCTAACAGCGTGGAATGGTTTCTAGTAGCCTGGGAAATCAGGGATGGAGAACAGAGGCACTCCTTAAGGAGAGGAACCCTTCGAAGTTGTATTAATAAAACACCCACCGTTGCTAATGATCATAATCCTTTGAAGTCATCACAATAAACAGGATACCCTGAATCAACTCCAATTTCATCTCCTGTGGCGGCGGTGGATTTTAAAACTAACATTTAAGCTAACAGTTTCTCCAGTAGCATGCATCTGAGTAACAAATCTCTTTAGTTAATAGGAAGGCAGCATCTCCTTTTAGATAAAGTGAATTTCAAAGCCACACAGGTGTCCATCAGCAGCGTGCTATTTTCAACTGTTCACACATCTTAACTAAAAGTCTCCCACGTTGAAAATGATCATTTTTTTTCTTTAAAAATATCTTAAAATACCCTTCCTTTCAGCCCACTACATTTAACTAGATTGTCCTCTTGTTTGCTTTAATGAATTCAGTAAAATGTATAAGAAGTTACATAGTAAAAGAGAAGAAGAAAGAGGTTCAAGTTAAAACTCATTCTGCACTGCCCACAGTATAAAGCAGAGTTCACACTTTTCTTCTTTTGTAAAACCTCACATTTCCGTCAGTTAATCAAGCCATTATTTCCTTAACGATGCTTTAAAATATAGAAATAATCTGTCTGGATTTTTACTCAGGGAAAAACCTAGCTATTTTTAATGCTAGTGAAGTTTTTTCTAAATCAAGACTACCAGGGTGCTAAATCGCTTTACAATATCAGTGAGGGTGGGGGTGAGGAGAGATGGGGAAAAGCGCTAAGCTTGCTTAGACTAAGATGCAGCCGTTTCTCACTAACTTGTTCTTGACAAAAGAAGCGTTTATCTTGGAAACGAGTTTCTTTGAAAAAGAAACTTCCTAAGTGGCGTTTACTTAACCAGGACTTTTAAAATAGCAACAATCCTACTGCTCATAATAAATAGCCAATGTTGAAATTAAGAACAATTAGAGGAATCAAAACTAAGTGTAAACTCAGCTAGTGGCACTGGACCGACCATTTGGACCCGGTACCATCCACAACTTTGCGAAGCAGAAAACGGGTCTGCAGCCAAGGCCAAATACTAGCTCACATTTGTTGTCTCTGTCTCTCCTCTCTCTGTCTCTCTGTCTCTGTCTCTCTCTCCCTTCCCCCTTCCTCTCTCTTTCTCCCTAGGTTTCACACCCCCCCCCATATACACACCGCCTCGGCTAAACTGAGGTTTAACTACCCCCCTTGAAATAAAATTCTGAAAACCAACTTTTCCTTTTCTTTTTACTCACCTTTTCTTAAATGTTGACGAGTAACTCAGCATCAAATGAGGTGGATATTTGTAATCTTGGAGTTCTTCTAGGGAGGAAAAAAAAAAAAAGAGGGGGGTGGAAGGAAAAGGACCCAACGGGTTCAAGATCGGTAGTCTGTCCTAGGCTTGGAGCCAGGCAGAAATAGAGACGGAAACCCTAGGCTAGACTCTGCTCCCAGAAGCTCCCGAGACCGCTGTCCCTGCTTTGGCCACCGGAGCCAAACCCGCACGGGCCGCGGCCCCTCTCCCGGCGCGCTCTCCGCGCCTCTGCCAGCACTCCACACCGTCTTTATATGTGAGGGCCGATTTCCCGCAGACATCATTGTTATGATGGCTCATTTAATCAAACTGTTTAATTGCTCTGGTAATCACTATCATCATCACAGGTGCTCAATCATTCATCATTTTTGGAGGGCTTTATTGACCTCCGGAGCTCATTCCCCAGCCCTAGGAAAACGAGGCCAAATTTCCTCAGACTCCGCATGGAGTCTCGGCAGGCAGTGGTCTCCTCTAGTTTGGGATGCTCGGAAGCTTACGAAGAAACCGAGAAGATGCAAAGGGGGGGGGGCGGCAAAAGAGCCCTCCCACCTCTCTCTCTCTCTCTTTTCTGTCTGTGTTTCTTTCACACACACACACACACACACACACACACACACACACTTTACTCTTTCTAACCACTCCCATCCACCCCCGCCCCCACGAGAAAGTCCAGTCAAAGCCACCGGTGCAGGAGGCGCTGCTTTCTACGTTACAGAATGGGTTCAGAGTTGGGGAGGGAGGTCGCGGTTGAACAGCAGTGCCTTAGTCTGTTTGCGATTCTCTGGGCCTGGGGCCGGGAACCCGGGGCGAGGGTGAGAAGTTGGGGAGAGGGCGCGCTCCCAGTGCGTAGCTGGGTCGCGCAGCCAGCTGCCGGGTGGCGGCGGGGTGAGCCGAGCTACGCGCGCCGGGTGACCAAAGCTCCGCCCCCAGCTCTGGGCTCTGCCTGATTGACGCGCCGCCACCGGGAAACAGCAGCGCGGAGGTAAAGCCAGCTGGAACTCGGGCTGGGGATTGGGCGGGACCCCGGCCAGAACTAGTTTCCACTAAAACCTTATGGACTATTTACCTTTCTAACTCCACTCGCCTCCTTTTGCTTTTGGGGAAAGTTCTTTAGGAGCCAGTCCCATCGTTCCCCACCCGGCGAAATCCGCCCGGTGTAATTAACTCGGCCTTTAGCCTGCATTACAGCCGACCGGCCGCTGCGCCCTGGGCGACCACAACAAAGCTGCGCGGCGAGCCCCAGCCGCTGCTCGCAAGCATCTTCTTCCCACCTCCTTTTTATCTCTCTCCTCCGGTGATTCCCAGATCCAAGATCCACTTTGGAGGCGCACACCAGTCGCGCGCGTTCGCGCGTGCACACACACTCACACACACACACACACCGCTTGGCTACCTCGGTAAACAACAAACAACAAACACTCTCTCCCCGCTAACTCCTACCCCACTAACCCCCACCCTACTAACTCTCATTCCACTTCCTCCCTCCAGATTGCTCCCAGGACCCCCATACTCTCGAGGTGATCCACTGTCTGCAGCGCACCGAGGGACTACGCTCGGAGTTAAGCTGCTCCCATCTTGTACTAGGAAAAAAAAAAATGAATATTGACAACAAGGGCCCGGCATCTGCACGAGGAAGAAAGTGCCACTTAACAAAAAAATCTAGCCGGGCGGCGATACAGTCGGCTGAGCTTGCTTCTCCAGGTTGCTAGCCGGAGACTTCGAGACCTAGTAATCCGCGGGCAGAAGAAGGGGACCGCGGAATTAAAACGAACAAAAGCGAGAGCGCCATGCCCAACATCCCCAACGCGACCCAGTTAGGCAGGAGCCAAGAGGAGTGCTGGGGAAATAAACTAGAAGTAAGTTTAAAATAAAAAGATCTGCGGCTACACCGTACTTTCCCTGTGACTCTCTGCAGTTTTCCTGTCTGCGCTCTCCCTGTCCTCTTCTACCTCTCTCTTCCTCCCCCCTTCCAATCACGCGTGTTCCCTATCTCTCTCTCTCTCTCTCTCTCTCTCTCTCTCTCTCTCTCTCTCTCCTCTCTCTCTCTCTCTCTCTCCTCTCTCCCTCTCTCTCCCTCCCTCTCCCCTTCCCCCTCCCTTATCTCCCCTCCCTCCCCTCTTCCTCCCCTCCCGCGTCGTCCCCCTGGAGAAGCAGGCCTGCTGATTTGCTCCGGTCCTCTCCGCTCCAGCCTCCCCTCCCCCAGCCTCCCCCCCACACACACACCGGGGCAGTCCGACCGCACTCGCTGCATATCAGAGGCTCCGCGCTGCGCGCTCCTCCTCGCTCCAGCTCCCCACTCCCGGGATGTGTCTCCGCCGTACGACGGGCTATGGCCACCACGACTTCCGGGTTCCGTCATTTCGTTCTCCCGCCGCCGACCCGCGCCGCCAAACTGAAGCTCTACTATAAGCCGGGCTGCAGCCAACCTGCCAACACCTACTGACACTCACTCATCTCCCAGAGAGAGAAAGAGAGCGCGAGAGAGCGAGCGCGAGTGAGAGAGAGCAAGAAAGAGAGGGGAGAGACAAAATACCTACCAAAAAGGGGGGGAGGAAGTCCAATTTTTGCAAACTATTCATTTTTTTCTTGATTTTTCTCTTTGCTTTCTTTGAACAATACTTTAAAGACAGAGGATCATATTAGAACTATTTTGGGGGCAAAGCTAAAAGAGGGGGGAGGGGGGAGGAAAAAATTCAAGAAGCAGAAACCCCTCGCGGAGTTTTACTGGAAGAAAAAAAAACCGGTCTGAAAGATTGCTCCTCTTCATCATCATCAACCATCATTCATTCACTACCTTGACATTCCGGGCTTTGATTGACAGCTGGAGTGGCAAAAAGCCATGAAACTCGACAGTTCGGTTACATGTGGGCTGCTGACTGGCCGCTCGTAACCTTCAGTTCGGGGGCTTGACAATTTTTTTTTTCTTCTTTTTCTTTTCTTTTTCTTTTTTTTTTCCAACTGAGAGGAAGAGAAGAGAAAGAGGAGTAAAGGAGGACCGAAGAGGAGGAGGAGGGGAGGGGGAGGAGGAGGAGGAGGTGGAGGAGGAGGAGGAAGATCAGGAGGAGGAGGAGGAAGAAGAGGGAAAAAAGAGAAAAAGAAGAAATATCATTGAAAAAAATTCTTCGCTTTCTTGACTGGGCTTTCCCGACCCCCTCCCCTAAAAATAACATTGGAAAATTGGGAGAAGTCTCCTTGGTTTGGGGGAAAAAAAGGACTCTTCAGCCTAACTCACTTTCTTATCCGGACTGGGATATTAAATATACGACACATCCAGGAGTTTATTGGAGCGCAGACTGATGGCGCAACGGGTAGGTTTAAATCTCCAGCACTTACCTAGATATAAATCCTCTCCTACAGGGCCCTGCCCCGCGCCTCCTCTTCCTTGGAGCTGGCTGCTACTCGTTGCTTGATGATGGCGGCCAGTATTTTTAAAAAATAGTAGCAAAATTATTCATCGGCTTCTCTCCCCCCCCTACTCCACCCCCCGTGCCTCTGCGTGTGTGAGAGTGTGTGTGCGTGCGTGTGTGCGTGTCTGGGCGCGCGTGTCCCAGCGCTGTGCGAGCGGGCGGGCGGGCGGCGAGTGCGTGTGAGTGGTGTGTGTGTGCGTGTGCGTGTGTGTGTGTGTACGTGTGTGCAATTGTTACACTCTTTCGCCTCGCTCCAGCTTTTACCCCGGCAGCGCGATTCCCCGGGTTCTCCAGCCGCCGCCGCTGCGCCTCTTTCGCCGCTGCTCGCGCGGCTCCGGGCGGGCGCGGGCTGCGTAGGAGCCGCCGCCGCCGGGGCCGCCGCTGGGGCTGCGCTGCCTAGACTAGCCTGGGCTGCTTGTTTTGTCTCTGAAATTGACAAGGACGCAGGGAATCCACTGCTAAATAATGTTTCTGGTAACTTTCACGCTATTCCTCCCCACCCTCGGCTCCCTGCCCCCGGAGAGGCACCGTCCCTACTCTTTAGTCCTTGGCGTTCTCGGCCTGATTGTTAGCGTTTTTCTTCCCTTTATTTTGTTTCATTTTGCCCTTTGATTTATTGGAGCTCCTGGAGGAGGCAAAGGGGGGGGGGTTAGGGGTGGGATCCGGGGCTTCCTCCTCTCTCTAACTCCACTTCTCCCTTGGTTGGCTTGCTGAGGTTCTGCAGCCTCCCGGTGCCCCCGGCGTCCCCGGCCTCTCTGCCTGATCTCCCTTCTCTGAAAGCCACTCTTAGCTCAGACATTTTCATTTTAAAATTTACAGACATCCTCGCCAACTTTCAACTCTGTTGTTTTCTGCTGGTTTGGTTTGTAGTGTGTTTAACTTGTGTCCGGTACTTTTCTTCTTTCTGACTTTGTTTTTATTTTTATTTCTTCTCTCTCTCTCTCTCTCTCTCTCTCTCTCTCTCTCTCTCTCTCTCTCTCTCCCTCCACCCTCCTTTTTCTGCCCTCCGATTTATACCCTCTCTCCCTTTCATATCTATCCCATTCCCACTCCCCTCTTCCCTCTTCTCTGCTTCGGGTTTCTTTGCTTTCCTGCCTTTGCCCTCCTGGGTTCTCTCTCACCCTCTGTCCCCCCCCCCCCCCACTTTTGCCGGGCTCTGACAGTACGATGAGCTGCCCCATTACGGCGGGATGGACGGAGTAGGGGTTCCCGCTTCCATGTACGGAGACCCTCACGCGCCGCGGCCGATCCCCCCGGTTCACCACCTAAACCACGGGCCGCCGCTCCACGCCACGCAGCACTACGGCGCCCACGCCCCGCACCCCAATGTCATGCCAGCCAGCATGGGATCTGCTGTCAACGACGCCTTGAAGCGAGACAAGGACGCGATCTACGGGTAAACCGACCCCCGGACCCAGCTTACTGTGTGTGAGTGTGCGTGAGTGCGTGTGTTTGTTTCTGGTGGTGGTGGTAGGGTGGACAGGGTGGCTAAGTGGGGACTTAATTCTGCATGATGGGGGGGGGAGCTGCTTGCAGTAGAGAAAGACAGTGGAGGGAGCCTGCTCTTCGGCCCTTTGAGTCGAAGATCAGAAAGATAGAACCTTCTCTACTCCCTTGATTCTGCCTCTCCAGTCCCCACAGTCCCGGGTGAGGACTGAGTCCTCAAATCTTGCCGGACGGGCCTTCTCCCCAAGGACAAGATTCCTGGCCAAAAGGCGCACGGCTGGTTGTCTCAGGCCGCCTAACAGAGGCCTTAACTAAGGGGAAAGTTTTCTGCAGCCAAGGAGAAACTTCCAGTTTCCTTTTTCTTTCTTCCTTTCTTTCACTCTTTCTTTCTTTCTTTTTCTCTCCCCCCCTCCCCTTTCTGCTTCCTACTGGGGCCTGGGAGTCACTAAACGCAGCTTGGGCTAGAATCAGGGCAGCTTCTGTCGGCCAGGAAGTCCTAATCACCCACTTCTTAATTCTCTGTAAATAAAGGGGGCAGACCTTGAAGTGCAGCGGGGTGGAAGAGACTGACGCTTGCATACAGCCGTTCTTAGGGGGATTCGAGGAGATGGCTGGAAATTATTTTGTATTCGGAGAGCTCGGGGAAGGGTGGGCAAGCAGGGTCCAAGCACGAACTACCCGGGCTTTTCCGGCTGAGGGTAGGTGGGGAAGACGGCGGGATGCCGAGGGGAGGGGACAGTGGATAAACAGCAACTGAGCCTAAAGCCTGCGGCCTCAAGCATCCCGAGGTGTAGCTAAGCCGCCCAGAGGAACACAAAGGGCGTCCGCGCCCCGCACACACACTTCCAAGTTTTGAAACGCGGTTTATTTTATTCCTGTGCGCTGCAACGCTGGGAGAAATGTGATCTTTGGAAGGAAGCGCTTTCGCGTTTAACATTCTTATTATTTTGGCCCCAGCACGGGAGCTTTACTGGAAGCAGAGCAAACAAGTTTATAAGGCGAAGGGTGGAGAGATTAGAACACTTGCTTAAAATTGGTAAATGTCACTCCGGTGTGTGTGTAGGTGAAGCCCTCGGCCTCGTCTGAAATGACCGTTAGATCAATTCAGATTGTGAAGAGGGAAAAAATTCAAATAGTGTTCTCTGTCCTGGAGGTCAGGGTTGGGTGGCAGGCGCCTCTGGAGTGAGGAGTGGAGTCTGGACCAACTCCCGGCTCTAAATTGCTTGAGCATCTTGGTTATTTCATGGCATCTCAACTGAGTATGTGTTTATTTGGAGGGCTACAGTGGCCGGGGGCTTCTCTGAGCTGATCTGAAAAGACCGGTGAACCAAGGGACAAGGCCAGGCTGTTTCCTTTCTGTTTGTGGCCCAGGCTCGGCTGACTGAGGGTGTAGTGTGCTGCGTGCCTGTTTGTATTAAAGAAAGAATGCAAACCCTCCAAACTTGTTGATTACAGTTCTTGCTCCTTCCCCTCTGCACCCCGTCTCCGTGCGTGTGTCTCTGCGTGGCGCTGCCCGTTAGGCACCCGTTGTTTCCTCTGTTAGCACTGGTCTTTGAGAAGTGCGAGCTGGCGACCTGCACTCCCCGGGAACCCGGAGTGGCCGGCGGAGACGTCTGTTCCTCCGACTCCTTCAACGAGGACATCGCTGTCTTCGCCAAGCAGGTCCAACCTTCTTGACCCGCTCACCCCCACCCCCTAGCAACCCTCCAATCTCCCTCCTCTTTCCTCCGAGCTTTACTTGAAAGAGGAGGAAAAGGCAGGACACCCGATCTGTTCCTCTAGCCCAGTCGGCACTCTGCGCCTCCTCCCCATCCCTCAGCCTGGAGGCGAATTGGAAACGGAGATAAATATGGGTGTTTGTTTTTCCCCCCAGCCAGGAATACAGGGGCTCGACCCTCGAATTAAAGTTGACCTGCTCCTAATCTAGGGCTTGGCCTTTTCCCCGCCTGCAGCTACTTGAACAAGAATTGGGGAGAGGGGCTGGGAGGGACCTGGGAATGCCCGGGAGCAAAGAAAGCAGGGCGCCTGGCGGAGAGGTCTTCACCGGCTTTGAGGTGGGGACACCCAGCCCCTGGCCCCGCTGCAGAAGAGGGTACTGAGGATCTGCAAGTCACCCTACCTTCCCCGCTACAGCTGGAGTAGGGCACGGCTCTCCCCACCCGCTCAGGACCAGAAGGCCCTGCTGCTTCTGCACTCGATCTCACTCACTTAAGACCAATCTGTTTCTTGGATTTTACCTTGTCCTGTCCTCTACCCCTGGCCTTTCAAAGTACGCGCTCCACAATATAGATCAGTGGCCGACAGGGTTTTTTCCCTTTTAAAATAGGCTGGAGATTCATGTTGACTTTTCCTGCTTCCTATAGGTTCGCGCCGAAAAGCCTCTTTTTTCCTCAAACCCAGAGCTGGATAATTTGGTAAGGCTCTCTGTTTCTTGCTTGTCCTCAGTCTCGGCCCCATCCTAAGCTCATTCACCCATTTGCTCCTGGAGCTGCAGGGAGTTCCAGCAGAGCCTCCCTAGGGAAAAACAGGGGAAGGGACCTATTTAGAGCCCCTGCATGGGTAGGGGCGAGCCAGGGGTGGGGTGGACCTCAGGGGATGAGAAGCCCACAGAGGCAGCAGCGGGCGCCGCGGCGCCGAGCCGGCGACTGGGGATGCTTCCCAGGTCTCGGCCCCGGGAGTAATCGAGGAGAAGGGAGTGATTTCCTCAGCCAGCCCCGACTTGCGGCCGAGCCCCAGGCCTCTGCCCCGAAGGAAATACTACTGGGGCGGCGGAGGGCAGGCGAGGAGCAGGCTGGGGGTGCGGGGCTATCCAGCGCAGGCCACTTTTAGGTGCGATTCTTTTGCTAATTTGCAGGATTTCAATATTAAAAGTGCTTAAATCCTCTTTCAAAGGCCCTGCCTCCCCATTCATCTGGAGTATTTCCTTCTTCTGAGAGGAGGCTTGCTCTGGGTTTGCTGTTGTAAACAGCCTTTCTGTTCAAATAAATGCCTTCTCTTCCCTCTTCTCTTCTCTTCTCTTTTCTCTTCTCTTCTCTTCTCTTCTCTTCTCTTCTCTTCTCTTCTCTTCTCTTCTCTTCTCTTCTCTCCTCTCCTCTCCTCTCCTCTCCTCTCCTCTCCTCTCCTCTCCTCTCCTCTCCTCTCCTCTTTTCTTCTCTTCTTCTCTTCATGTCCTTTCTTCTCTCCTCTTTTTTCTTCTATTTCCTTCCTCTCCTCCTCCTCCTTCTCCTCTTCCTCCTCTTCCAATTTGACCTGAGGTGAAGGGTACAAGAAGAGAGTAAAAGAAGACTAGTGGAAGAAAAACAACCCTTAGCAACAGCACACTGTGAGAGCTACGGGGAAAAAATTAATACTAAGGCCGCCTCTTTTACTGATCTCCACCCCTGTGGCCAATGAGGCAGAGATGATCAGTAATCATTTGGTTTTCCTATTTCTTGATGTGTGGGTTTTGCCCAGCCACCTGCTGGTTTCTCCTTCCTCTGCTCAATTTCCTCAGAACACCCCCTTACACACACACACACACACACACACACACACACACACACACACACACGACTTCCATGTCTCAGAATCCTAACTCTATCATCTTAAATTTCCCTTTCAGATGATACAAGCAATACAAGTGCTAAGGTTTCATCTTCTGGAGTTAGAAAAGGTAAGCAGGAAACAACAGCTCCAATTTTGATGACCCCCCACATTCCCTCAACTAGATGACTAGGGATGTTACAAGCTTCCAGGATGAGAGATTCCACATCTGGAGATGTTGATCACGGTCCTATTTCCCTCCTTTATAGTCCTCTCAACCCAGAGGCTCAGAGGATATGTGAATCAGGGCAGCTCTGCCTTTTAAAACCCCCACCCCCAGGCACTCAGGATTATTTGAAATACAGCAAGAGCCATTTGTGTTGCTGGACACAATGTCTACTTGTGTCTCTATTAGCGCAACTTACCCTGGACCCAGAGTTCCCACTGGGTGCAAGCAGAGGGAATAGTCTTCTCTGGGGTGTCTTTGCATTGATATGTAGATCAATCATTTCCCCAGGAAACATAATAACACCTCATTTATGAAATCACAAGTGTCCTGAGTTCTAGTATTTAAATGTTTCCAAGTTATTATCAAATCATATTTTTGTCCCTGTTCTCCCAGTCTAAACCCAGTTACTTCTAGTCCAGTTTCTTTCTTCATTTTAACTTGTTGCTCAGGGGACTCTCTGGAGAATAATATTTACCTCCACAATTGCTCTATTGTTTCCTTGCCTTCAACTCTTACACCCCTTAATTAGAGTTACTTTGGAAGACATCACATTGTTGCTCTTTACACATGTAACCCTGCAACCTGATATTCTTCCTCTTTAAAAATGAAACATATAAGACAACCTGAGCTGAGCCCTCCGCCATGACCCTCCTCCTAGGTCCACGAACTGTGTGATAACTTCTGCCACCGGTACATTAGCTGCTTGAAGGGGAAAATGCCCATTGACCTCGTGATTGACGAGAGAGATGGAAGCTCCAAGTCAGATCATGAAGAACTTTCAGGCTCCTCCACAAATCTCGCCGACCATGTAAGTCTGCAGAGCCAGTGGTCTGAAGGCCACTGGGCAAAGCATTTTTCTAAAAGCTTGTGGCATTGAATGCACTTGTTTTGTTTTAAATGGTTTGGCTGCTTTGGGAGTTTTCCCTCCTTTCTCACTACCAGGATCATGGCCTTTATTTTCATTTCCCCTTTCTTGGACTCTGTCCTTATTTATGTTGAGAGTCAAAGAATCAGGGAGTTGATAGAATGATTTGTGCTCTTAATGTGTAAAGTTTCCTGGACCTGGTGACATGGATGTTACCAAATTCTCTTTTTGATATGAAAGCTTGTCTTTTCTGGTTTCTTTCTGTGTGTAATCAGGGCAGCAGAGACAGCAAGCGACAAGACAGTTAGCTGGAGGGAAAGGAATGGAGGAGCTTGGAGGGGGAACCCAAAAAGAGACCTGGGAAATGGAGACCTATTTCCTTTCCCAGAAAAGACAATCCTGAGAGTTCCTGGCAATCTTGCACTACATTGACAAGAAAAGGAGTGAATGAACACATTACAATTCTCAGGACTTTTTCCTCATAGAAACTTTTTTGTCAGAATATGGACTTATTGCCAAGTGCCTGAAGCATCTCTGTAATAAAAGACAGCAACCTTGATGAACCAATTTTTAACACTGTATTACAGAAAGCTGAAGGAAATTAAGATTGAGTAACCATAGGTTAGAGGTTGTGCTTTAACACTTTAACAGTTGGTGACTGAGGACGGGAATGTAGAAGATGCCCATGGATGTCAAGCCAGGAAGGGAGATTTCTATTCTCTCTGTTTTAAATCCTATTTTGGATCTGACCTAGTGAATCTGATGGGTGAGGGTGAGCATATGTAGTGATACTCAAAATCTGAAGAAAAACAAGAAGAAGGAGGAGGAGGAGGAGAAGAAGAGAAATAGAATTGCAGCTAGCTGCAGGGATGGTAGGGAAAGGAAGGGTAGATGTGAAAACCAGTGTATTTTGGGAACATCAAGCCGGAGGTAGAGGACAGACATTCATTTGAACTCCCAACCTAAATGATACAGGCTGGATAACTTCATGACTGAAATATGAATTTAATATGCCATAGAAGTTAAACAGGCATTGAAGTTTGAAGGCAGTTTGCACTCCCAAATTCCTGAGTATGAAGAGAGATGAATTGAGCTACCTGAGGAAATATAACTTTTCTGTGAGTTCTCATCTCCCTCTACCAAAAGTTTTGAAAAGAAGCCGGCACTGATTTTTAAAGATTAGCCTTTGTACTATGTGGGACAGTTGCCTCAAAGTTAAAAATAATGAAAACAAACCATAGCCTTGGATGCCCAATTCTGAAACAGAATAAATGCTGTGCTGCTAGAAGATCCTGCACCTGTCCTTATCCTTACTGTTTCCAAGGTGAAGGGGAAAGTGGTCTGAGAGCAGTTCTGTACCTTGAGTGTGTTAAGTGAAATCAAAAGGGTGTACCAGCTATTGGAAGTTTCTTTGCTTCTCTGTGTCTCTTCAGTGTATGTTCTTGTGGTCCAAGAGGCATGCTAATTTCATAAATATTTATTTGTTTTTGTTCTTTATTTATTTTGATTGCTTTCTATTCGGAGTTTGTATGCATTTGCATTATTGGGGTGGGGATAGGGAGGGGGGTGGGAGAATGAGAGGTTCCTAGTTCTTTCTACTTCAGAAGCTTTTCTCCCCTGTTATTTTGTTGGGTCATGACTACTTGGTTTTCTACAACAGTTTCTTGGCAATGGTTTTTCTGGTGGATGTATGGATTTAGAGGGTACTGATGTTTATGTAGAAGAAATAGATAAACTAGGTGATTTGGAGTATTGGCTGATATACAATGACAATTGTGAAGCTATTGTAATATTTAAATACAGATTCAAGAAGGAGGTGGTACCTAAGAGAATAGTGCTGGAATAATTTAACAAACATCATCTTCGAATAAAAGAGTCAACTGTAGCATTTGTTGCTAACCCTTTCAAGCCCCCAATCAAGTAAATATGACAACTGATTTATTTTGAATCCATGAGGGCTTGCCACCTCATTGGGCGTCATAATTTAAAGCCTTTTATTTCCTAGAGATCTGAACTACAGCATTTTTGCTTTAGCCCCCTGCTATTTGTTTTGAAATGAAGCAATAATTTGTTCCACCAGCACACTGAGTGGGAAATGGAGAGGTCTGCCACATGCTTGTGTTTCATGCAGGACGAGAGAGAAAACCTTGAAGGGTTCACAGTGTTTTAGGTGGCACAGGCATATTGACTGCATTCATTGCTAGTCCACCCCCTCCTACCCAACAAAGGACATCCTTCTAAGGCTTTTCACCCTTTCCTACAAACTTGTCATCCCTCAACCCCTCAGTCACAAGAGAGGGAAAAGACCACAGAACCCCTACCTGAAAGTGATGTGAGGGGAACATTTTCAGCATATAAATGTGTCCAATTTGAGTCATCAGGTTTATTTTTTTTCATTTGCTTTGATATGCATATTTAATGCCTTGCCCCAGGCTGGATCTCATTTGCTGCACGCTGGTGCAGGGGTGATGATCAGCCACTTCAGAAGGACCCAGACAGCGTGTTGTTTTCTCTGTTTTATCTGTTGGCCCACTATTCTGATCTACTGAGCTACCTCGTGGTTTTATTTGCACATGAAATGCCGAGAGCAGTTCAACTTATTGGCTATGAATAATGACAGCTAAAAAAGAAGTGTAGTTTCATTTATTGTGTGCCAAGGTTTCTCTTGTGGAGGTGACAGTTCGTGACAGCTGTTTGACACCCCCAAAACACATACACCTCTATCCTTATTAAGTGGTATCAAGTTACATTGTGTATATGTGTGTGTGTGTGTGTGTGTGTATGTATGTGTGTGTGTGTGCGCGCGCGCGCACGCGCACACTCAAAGAGAGAGCAGGCAAGGAGAGAGAGTGAAAGAAAAAAAATGAAAGGCTAACTTTGTAGTTCCATGCACTGAAAAGCAACGAAAGAACTATGAAGGACGAGATATTAAGCGCCAGTATAGTTTTTCATTCTCTTATTAAAATACTTGAAAACATAAATGAATGGAGGTGGTTAAATGACTAAATATCTTCAAAGAAGTATTCTCAGTAGACTTTTATGAATGACTTTTATGCACTCTTACTGGGTAGGTTGTGCTAATTTCACATTCTATAATGTCACATAAGTATTCTGATATGACATAGATGCATTAAAAGAAGACCCATAATGGTCTTGCCTTTCATTCTTGACATTCAGTGAGGATACTGGATTTGTTCATTTATTATTAACAAACATGATGTGCATAATGATAAGGGGAAGTTTGGAACTAAAGAGAAAATAAAATGTGCAACTTTGGCTGCTACATTGTATTAAGCAAACTCATGAGGGATGCTTATTTTTTAATATTTGGATTTGTTTCGCCTCATACTCTTACTATAGCATAATGATAATAGTTGCAGGTAGCAAATGTCTGTGATAATATTCCTTAAAGTACTGTTGGTGGAAAAACAGAAGATAATCAAAGGAAACACAACTGTGTTTTCCAGCTGCAGCTAATGTTAAGTTTCCCAGACATTCAAATTTATCATGTTTAAAACAAACATGTCAAGAAAACAATTTTTTTTTTTTTTTAGTTTTTTAAGTTTCAACTTGGAAACTATTGTGAAATAATTATGCTTTTCTTAGACTGTTGAAGTACTGGAAAAATAGGTAATATTCAAATTTTCTATTTCATATGATTTGAGATCAACTTTCAGATGTGGTACAGACGAATAAACATCATCATAATATTTATGCATAAAGATATATATCTTTATATTAGGTTTACATGACCAAAATACTCTTGCTTGAAATATATTATCCTAGCTATGCTTGTTTGTAATGCATATGGTTATATAGTTATGTTACTTCTGTTAACAGTGCTAAACAGCTACGTTTTTATTTTCTTTTAAAGAACTAAGAAAATATAGTTATGTTAATTAATATGAATTGGCAGGTACCTTAAAATTAGCTGTCTCTGATGACATCATAAATGACATTTTATTTTCATTTCTGTGCTGAAGTTTAAATGAACATTTGCTTCTATTGCTTTGCATTTCTGAATACGTTAAGTATATTTATGTTAATACAATTTTTTTTAAATGGGTTAGGTCAGAGAAGATAATTACCAGGATCTCTCTCTTGACAGAAAATGGTCAAGTACTGTTAGATAAATTCTATTATTACCTAAAAAATTAGAATTGATAACCAGTGAGGAGAAGTTTGAGTTTGGGTGCTTACATCTATTGAAGATCAAGGAAGGATAATGAGATTTGATATTAACATTAATAACGTGAGCGATTTCTTTTGTCTGTTAGTTTCTCATACTGTGTGTAGTGTGATATTAGGAATTAGGCTATGCTTTGTCCAAAGCCTCTGGGACCCAATTTTGGAAAGTTTTACATTGGAGCTCTGTGTCCCTTAAGGATCTTGGTGGGGACAGGGCTTTCTGTTAATTGTTGCTGCTGAAGTTTCTGCTTGTTGGAAGCTTTCCTGTTTATTTTTCATCAAGAATACTTACATTGTTTCAATTATTTATGTTTCGAGGTAGTACATCTTCAGTGTAACTATGGTGAAATGAAACCTAGGTACACTCGGCAGCCACGGAGACATTCACAATGCCATGAGAAGAACTGGTGTTATTTGAAATCATTGCGTCTGTTGTTTCTGTACTAACTGGTCTACGGGATATCCCAGCACACTTCAGAATCATAGAAAACATTTTATAGCACGCATTGCTGTAACAAATGTGTTTCTGTTCTTTAAGAGTCCACCCTCAATGGAGCAATCATTTGCAAAGGATGTTGCCCTTGTGTGAGATGTGTCTATGACTTAATTCCCAAAAACTGATGCAGTGGTGCATATATTGAGGCAAAATCTCCAGATTCATATTTGCATTTTTAAAGACTCTGGCCTCTAAAAGCACAAACTGGTACCTTGAGTTCTTCTTGGTCAATGTCACAATCAAAACATTAAAATTCCAAGATTTATCCCAGACATGAACATTTTTAACTTGTGGACTTGAATGCCCCAGGATAAGAGTGCTTGCATCTTTTTAAAACCAGTTCTGTCTACACTGTTAACTAGAACTTAAAACATCATAAAACCACAGGAAATAAGTAATTTAGTGCTAACTGGAAGCGTTGACACAAATATACCCTCCCTTTGTTGTTTAAGTCATTTAAACATTTAAATTCAATGTGTCAAGTCAGATGAGTCTGTACTAATGAACATGTCGGGTGTGCTTTCTGTTACTGTGTATCTATGAACACATATTCTGAATTATTTTTTGGTGCTTTCACGTTTCCTATAGACTTCTCTGCTTGATGCTTTTTCTGTAGTTATATGGCTTCTAGAAAAAAATCTGTTGGCTATTTTTAAAGTACTTTTTGAAATAGATGTAAGTGGACATGACCTTGGGAATTATCTTGTATGACTTCATAATTTTAAAGAGATAAAGGACGAGAGTCCAAAAGGACGCCACTGTAGCCTTCACTCTCAGTCACATGACCTGTTAGACGTGGCCACAAGAGTCTTGATTCTGTCTTTCTGTCTTCTCCCATGTCCCACATGCAGAGAATAACTTTTCATGTGGGGTCTAAAAAAAAAAAAAAGAGCTCAGATTATTTCTGTCAAATCTTATATGCAATAGCGCAACTCCTGGCTCCTCCTTCTAGCCTAAGACCTTTTACTTTTATGGTTTTATTTAGAAACTCTTGCGCATTTTACCCCAGTGAACTCCTGAGTGAACCATGCACCATGGGGAATATTTTGACGCAGGAAACGTCACCAATTGGCCAGGACTTATTAACTATTATCCTATAGGCATGGCCCTCACAGAAGTGCCATTCTGGTTTGAAATGTAATTGCAAACTATCTGCAACCTCAACAAAAGCAGTGCACAGAGGATTTGCTTCTTATGCCCAGAGACTCCTGTCCTCTCTGTTCTCTTTTCTAGATTTAGCAAAATTCAATGATGGTGCTAAATCAATTTTTTTTTTAACTTTCAAGGGAGGAAACACTGGCAGGATTGTGTTTTCTAGGGAAAGCCCTGTGCAAATGAGAAGCCAAGGAGAGCGCTCCGCTGCTCTCCTGTGGCCCTGCTCTTACAAGCTCTGCCCATATTGTCTCTTGCTTTTATATTAATTACAACTTGCATTATCAGCTGTGAGTCTGTAGCCCAGCAAATAGAAAAAAACTGCCCCTGGAGACTGAGCTTCTTGTATCTATTTCCCATCTCCTATTGTGCACTGCTCGGTATTCACTGCTTTTCTCCTGGTAACACTGCTCTTTAACGCAATTATATAGAGAACAAGGGGTGTACCATCTTTGACTCCCAATTATTAAAGCCGCTGGGAATAGAAACATGTTCCCTCCTTGCCCTGGGGTGTCTTCATGGTATTTTTGGCTGGAGAACAGGACATATATTGTGGAATGTGTACACTCAAGTTCTCATCTACATTGATGCACGCAGAGAGCAATTTTCTTTTATTTTTCTACATACGTCATGTGTTTTTACATGCATTTGTATGCCACGTTGGTTCAGGATTCACTCAACTTCTGCTTACAATTTGGCAGAAAGCCAGGTGGTTATTCTTGAAGGATGCAAACTTGGAAACTATCTGGGAGGGGTGGGGGGGAGCTGTGATACAACAAATATTTCAATCTAAGAAAAACCCAGTATTATGGGTAATGTTTTATGTTGTCTATGTAGGTTGTGTGTTTTTTTTTTTAATTTTTTTTGACCAATGAGATCTTTTTGTTTATATTGCCCAGATTATCCAAGTTTGTCATTATATGTTATCACATCACTATGTGTGGCTTTATATAGACATCTTGGGCTGAGTCCCTACCCCAGAACTCCCAGAAGAATCTATCTGTCTATCCTTCTTCAGGTTAGATGACTGCTATGACATTGTCCTCAGTTTGCTTAAGTCCCTCCACTGAACATCTGAACATAGCACAAGAGACACCAAGGAAATGTGACACTTTCTCAAAAGAGCTTTTTTTTTAAGAGGTGAGGAGAAGAGGGAAGAGATAGGAGAATGCTAGATAAGATAACTTGAGAAAATTTAATGACTACAATGAAAGTCAAAGACCTTACTTGGTTGGGAGAACCCACTGTTCTTATAGTAATGTTAAAAATATGGCTTACTTTTCGCCCCTGTGCTTTAGAAGACACCTGCTCCAGAAAGCCACTGAAAGAGAGACACTAAACTATAAATTAATGAGGCTTGACTTTAAAGTTCAGCCCAGGCCTGGCTGATAAGAACACATACGTGTTTTTCAGTTTCTGGAATTGCTTGTGCACGAACCCTTTTCCCATCACACCAGTGCTTAAACCGAAAGACCTGTCCAAGCTCCATCCGAACGATTATATGATAGTGTTGGATGACATTTGCCTTAAAACATAGTTGAGGTGTTAGTGGTTAATTATTGTAATTTTCATGAGGGATAAGGAGCTTTTATAGCAGCCAGCTTAATAAAAAGCCTGCAGTGCATAAAATTAATATCACAGACTGTGTACACTGGCAAGTTTAGCTCACAGAAGTGTCCTGCAGTCCATACTATTATGGGATAAGTACATGCCATGCTCCTCTCTAACCTATCTTCCCTTCTGTAATTCTTCTGGATTTTTATCTGATCACTATCCAGTAAATTCCTGACATGAAGAGACGGCAAAGCAACAGATAGCTCGGTCTAATATGTTCTACTCACGTTCGTTTCCTAATCAATCTTTTCTTTCTTCCTTCCTTCCTTTCTTACTCTCTGACTTCTTCCCTCCCTTTCCTCCTCCTCTTCCTCCTCCTCCTCCTCCTTCTCCTCTTCCTTCTCCTTCTTCTTGATACAGGATCTCACTGTGTAGTCTGGGTTGGACTAACTCATGGCAATCCTTCTGTCTGAGCCTCCCAAGCGTTGGGATTACAGGCCTGCATTACCCTGCTCAGCTAATTCCATAATCCTCCGCTTCTATCACATCTTTGTTGTAGAGATCTGTACCTGATCTATATTTATAGTCATGATTTCTACTCAAGGTCTTGAGTTTGAGTCGATGGCTTGCTAGGCAGCATGGCCAGAAGCATCATTTGACACTGATATTGTTGATCACACAGAGATCTGGATTATGTCATAATCTACCAAAATTCCAAATATTAATTTACAATCTGTTTATAGCAGATCTATAGAGGAAAACTGTCTGTTGCTATTGTTCCGAGTAAGAGAAGAGTATTTCCTTCATTTGTCTTACTTTGGTTTCATTTCGGTAGCACTATCTGCTGTAGGCACCTTACAGAGTTAGTGTTGAGAAAAATGTCAGACTAACATTTTTCTTAATAAACTATATGTCTTGGTATCATGGCAGGCTTACTTTCACATAGGCAAGTGGTTGTGGCCTATGCTTGTTCTGAATTATTGTTTACCAATTCTACTAAAATGCAGTGGTGCACTCTGAGAGACTGCCATATCTTTAAAATTTTGTCCAGCATCCTCTACCCCAACCCCTAAAGAATTCACTTGCCCGGAGGTCCACAGGTTTAGTCAAAGTCATAGCACATAGGTGACAAGTGTACAGCGTTGGCCCCAAGGCTGTTGTGTTTCATGTGTGGTTCTTGCTCTCCCTGTCTGCCAGAGGAAATTCCATCTCTTGCCTGCCTTCATGTGGTGCTGATAAAGTCCTTCCTGTACATTAGAATTCCTGTTTCCCTTTAAGCTACAGCGGGGGTATTGGGAATGATCAGGAAAGGGGAGGGGAAACAAGAGACGAATATATTAGCAAAGTAGCATGAGCTGGTACCTCCTGGTTTGCCTTACAGTCCTTCAGAGTTCTTCCAGAAGCCAATCTTCAGTCGCTCAAAGCTGCTGGGAAACGCAAGTGAAAGTCTCAGCTCGCTTGCTAGGTGGCAAGTGGCCCATGTTAGTTTCATTTTAAAAATCACCATTTGTGTAATTTAAAACAGGGTTTGATGGTTTATGAAGTATTGATGCCATGACTATTGCTTCTGTTGGTTATAAAATCTACCTGTCAATAACATTTGGAGAGTTCAGACAGACTATTTTAGGGCAGTGCCTTTGAGAGGTGTAAGGGGATATATCCCATAATACATTGCTGATCTTGTGCTCTTCTGGAGGGAGCACTGGATTCTGCAGAGGCTCACACTCTGATGGATTTTGTGTCTGAGAGCACCAGGAAAATGTTTCCTGATTATAACAGAAAAACTGAGAAAGGCAGTTTTAAGGCAGTTTTTAAGACAGTTTCCCCTTACTTCAGAAGTTAACTTTAGTGCAGCTTAAATTTGCATTCAATAGGATGTACCCACTTAGAAGAGATCTGTCAGTTAGTTTTAACAAATGTATATACTGATGTAATAGAAAAAGAAGGCATAGAATAGCATGCCTTTGGCTACTCCTGAAAATACTAATATGTACACATTTTTCTGTTGTTGTTGTTTCCCTCTATGCCTGTCTGTCTTCATGGTTCCTCATTTATGGCTCAAATGGTAACTGTGGGAAAATTCCTTGGCATCCTGACATCAGAACCCTTCATCCTGGCGAGACCACGATGATGCAACCTCAACTCACTCAGCAGGCACCCCGGGACCCTCCAGTGGGGGCCATGCTTCCCAGAGTGGAGACAACAGCAGTGAGCAAGGTAAACGGATAAGAATTTTCCTTGTGCAAAAGTGGGCATGACCAAAATAACTTAGCATTTCATGGTATCATTCCTCTACCTTTGTGTAAACAGGAGAGGGGCAGGTAATGGTGTTGGAAGGATTACCAACTGCTAGGAAGGAAGACGGGTTTCCTCTTGTTAAAGAGTTGAAATGAGCTATCTAATCTTTAAGTTCACATTACAATAATAATTGATTAGTTCTGCCAATTCTCTTACAAATGTGGTTATCTACACTACTTTAGTGTATATTGGAAAGACAGACTTACCTAACTGCTATAATCCAGTAGTTTGAATAAAGCTATAAACAGGATATTTTTTGTAATGTTTACTTTAGGAGTTCTCTATAATTAAAGCAGCCATGCTTTTAAAGCATGTAAAATGCAAAAATCTGTTCTTATGAACTCCAGAAATATTGGGGGGGGGTGGAATTTATACAAACTCTCATTTTGGGAAGATGGGTTTTGAAATTCTTCAGATGTTGTTTTTCCCTGTTTCTATACAGCTGACATAGTGACTTTTGTCCCAATTTTTAAAAAATTAGAATTTCAGAAGGCAAAGAGAGCAACTACAGATGTCAAGGAAGCCTTCTGAAATTTGGAATGAATTTTACCATTTCCAAGAGAGAGCAATTATATATTGGTAGAGATGACTCTTCTATGGATAAAACGATCATTTAAAAGAAGATGTGTTATTGAATGTGGTCCAGGAATGTGTATAGCTTTTACTTTTTAATATTTTACGTTAGATGGTGTCTGATCTCCTAGGTCTATCTCATCTCTACTGTGGTTCTGTTTATGGCCACAATATTTAAGCAAGGTAGGCTTCCAAGTCCAAGACTGTTTAACAGCTTAAGCTGTAGTTATAGAGGCCATTGTAAAGGGCATTGTTGATGTCCCGTGAGTATCTACCTCCTCCATGTTTTTGGTCAGGGATTTTTGGCCTTTCTAGAATGTCTTTACTTGTAAGTGAATCCTACTTAGAATCTGTCTTTTAAACAAGTTGTGACTTGCAGATGATGCACTATCAAGTGGCAAGCCGTAGAAGTACTTGTGAGCTGTATATATATTGGTTTGAGTAAGTCAGTTCGACTGCTTGTAAAAATAAACTTCATTTTAAGGCATTTTGAAGGTATCTTGTACATAGATTCTGCAATACAGAGGTTTAACTGTGGTTCCAAGTGACCCTGGGTCAAACGCAGAAAGCTTTCAATCATTCAATCCTCCCCACTGCCCCAAGTTAGGGCAACGCAAAGGGTGAAATATCTATTAATAAAAACAAAACACCCTCAACATCGCAGGGATGGGTGGGGGGAGAAGGAGAAGCAGACTTAATGGCCTAATGAGGCTATCTTCCAGAAACTTCTCCTGTGTGAGGCTCCCTCTGACCTTTCTGTTCACTCAGGAGCCCAGCGCTTCATTTTTCACATTCTTGCAATTACGTTAACGCTTCAAGCATTTCTGACTCCAAGTTCAGCTAGCGACACCAGGCATAACTCAACACTGTGAGTTTTTCTCTTCTCTGTAGATTCATTAACAGGTCACCAAGGTCCCAACTGAAATTTAAAACTGACTGGTTCTGTTGGGTTAGTTGAATTATGGCAAGAGGGATAACAGGAAGGGTCAGAGAGAAGAGGAGGCAGGAGAGGAAAAGATCTAGGCTTTGGAGCAAGGGATAGCTACCACAGCAGGCAAAGCATGGAGTTGTATCATTTTAGTTAGTCGGTTTTGTTTTATTAGGATTTTTGGTCAAGAAAGAGAAGACATGTAAGGCTGAACCTCTGGAGAGAAACCAAACACTGAGCCCTCCGTGCTGTGGGTAGCTGTACCCACTTATCCCTTGCTGAAGGATTTGATCTCCCAAGGATTTTGTTCCTTTAATCATATCTCTATGGGATTAAAGAATGGACACGGTAGCTTACGTACGTGAACACCAGGAAGGCTGTCTCCTCCACTGCCCCACTGTGCTAAAGTTTGGAAGATGGGGGAAAAGTTACTGTTTCTATGAAACGGAGACTGTTTGTGCAAGGAGAATTTTTCCACCTGGCTAGCAGCCTCAGTAGTTAAAATGAATGTATCAAGGTGTTATGGGATTTTTTGTTTTTGTTTTTGTTTGTTTTTTGACAGCAGACCCTAAATTTTGAAGGCCAAAATTAAGTGTGTTTTGCTCCCATAATCTTTTAAAGATGTTTTCAAGACATTTTGATATTTTGTCCCACCAAAATGCTCAGAGTAGCTTTCAGTGGGAAAGATTAATTATTGGCTTCAGGGCAAAGTCAAACAGAGATATTGACTGAAATCACATATGCTTATCATAGGTTAGATCTTAGGGTTGATGTAGAATGGAAAACCTGGGAGAGAAATTTATGTTGTTCATATTAAATATATCATAATGTTTCATTGAAATCTAAGTTTGCAGTTCACAAGAGACTTTCCTTACTTCTTCAGAATTTATTAGCACAACAGGCATATGGAAAACTGTAAAACGATTCAATTTCAAAACAAATTATGATAAACAGAAGAAATAGGGATGAATTGTACTAAATACAATGTTTTCATACACATTTTAAATTAAACTTTAATAGCCATATGCTATAAAACAATACATGCGTTTATGTTGCTTTATAATTTTTGTGAATATTCTTACAATAATGATTCTTACAAATCTTTACTTTGGAACTCAAAAACACCTTGTTTTATGATCTGAAACTGAAAGAGCTACAGTGACATGGGTAAAGGTCGTCTTTTCTCTTAGGTGTCTGTATGATAAACCAAAAGGAGAAAAAAAAATCAAAAAAAATTTTAGTACTGTAAGAAATTAACTTGGAAAAATGTAAAGTCTAACTTTATCTTTCCAACCACATACCAGTCAACTGTATAAATATGAACCAGACTTTTCATTCACTAGGTTTTCTGTTTTCAAAAGGCAGCCAAAGGGAGGGTGTTTGTCTTGTTCGTCACATTCGAATGAGGAAGGAAATCTGGTTTTTCAAGGATAGAATTAGAGTCCAGACTCAGAGCTCTGGGGCAATAACTGCCCATCTTTGTGCCTGACTTCCATCAGTAAAATAGGGCATGATAATAAGACTTGGGGTCCCTAGTTCTGTACCTGCTGAGTCAAAAGATGCTTTGTGTATCATTGTGTATTTTGCCAGAATGGAGACTAAGAAGCAGCCTCCTTGTTCCTAGAGCTCTCTGAGAGCCTTACATAAAAGGCACAGTATATGTACAGAGTGTTATTATTATTGATGGGTTTGTGTAACTCCCATTAATGCTGATGGGAGTTACACATGTGAATTGGCAAGAGAATAGACCCCTCAGTGTTTAGAGCACATGAAATTTACATTTTTTCCAGTGCTGTAATTGAGATGTTGACAAATTGGAGAATATTGATGAGTCTTTGTTTTAAGTATTTCGTGCCAAGTTTGTTTTATTTTTCCTGGTTTGAACAATGGTATGGGTTCAGCAGCAGTGAATAAAAAGGGTAGAGTAAAGATAACTTTGTATTTCAATATTTTGATGTGCCAATATGAAATAAATTGTCTTAGGCAAATGGAATATGCTGTTTTAATCATTAGCTATGCATGAAAGAAAAATTGATGTTGACATCTTTGCTGTAAAATCGTTGTAATGGGGCCTTCCTTACAATTCATTTTTGTAAAATTCATTTTGTACATTTTGCAGCAATTGAACAATCCCTGCACTGTGAATAGGCAGGATTCCCAGAAATACCGAGACAGTTGGCCCAGTAACTGCTGAGCTCACAGTACACACCACACACACGTTAACCGTACTGTTGCCAGACCCAGATTAACCTAAATACATGAACATGCTAGCTAGCATCTATATCTCTAATCACTCAAGACCCAGGGTTGTACAAACCAGCAGGGTTCCCCTTGATTCTGCCACCAGACCCCTCCATTGATGTCACAATCTATCATCCAGGCAACGAGGCTAGAATCCCACAGCTAGATGTTTATTTAGTTATTATACAGTAATTTAGCAACCGTAGTGTTGAAAATCTACAAATGTCCCCTTAGTAGTGAATGGAAGCCCTTATAGTTAAGCGCATGCATAAGATACCATGACGTTTTTCAGTTTATACTATGTTGCAATTATGAAATAACATTTACCCTGATTTAAATATTCCAGTTATGTATTTAAAGGAGGAAGAGGGAAAACCCACTTACTGAGGGTCCTGAATATACTCTGCTGGGATTTCTCATTCAGTCTAGGAAAACTCTGTCAATGGAATGTTTTCATAGTGGCGGCAATCTCTTTAAAATAACCCTAAATACAGTATGACAGGCACCATCTGCCATCGTCTTTTGCTAGTTGCTTTTAAGTTTTATTTTTCCTAGAGTTAAGTTCACCCCAAACTGGTCACTAACTTATGGTAAATACAATAGCATCCCTTTCCCCCCTGATTGTCATCAACATTTTTTTTCTCTCCAATGTAATTGATAGTTAAACATGGCCAGAGAAGTTGTTATATATATAAAATACTCATATGTTACTTCCTTTTCCCCCTAAAAACATTAAATAAAAAGGCAAACCACCCTTCAATCATGAGCAATCACGTAGGTATGTTCTGTTGCTGTTCTTAGGACATTTCAGGGAGTCACCATCAGAAATAAAATTAAAGTCTTCTAATAAATACATGCTCTAGGAACATGTAATAGTTGCCCATAAATGCTTAAAAGCTTTCTATAATTGCTGTTAATTTTGAGTAATTTCATTCCTATATATATCAACTTACTTGAAAAACCCAGAGTTGGGATTTCCAGCTTTTTTTTTTTAACTTAGTCATGTAAAGGGATGTCTCCTGATGCCAGTTAGAGTTTAATTTAGAGTAGTAATTAAACTTGAATACTGCCTCATAAACAAAAGATAAACAATAAACCAGCCACGTTCCCTGCTGTTTCATAGCTTTCTTTCCCAGATGTTTTAGCCTGATAATTTTTACACAGTGAACTACCTAACATGGAGTTTTGTGGACAGAGGTCGAAATGAGGGTTTTATTTTCCCTTTTCTCTCCTTTCTCCTCTTTTTTTTTCTTTAGTAATCCTTTTTTTCTCCTCTATAAGTAGCATTTAGGGGATTTCCCATCATATATATATATGTATATGTATATATATATATATATATATATATATATATATACACACACACATATATATTCATATATGTATATATGTTCTGATAAATACTTCATGAAGATGTGTTTTATAGAAAAGTATAGTATTTCTTTTCCTTAAATATCAGGTATTGATTTTCCTTCTCAACTAATCTGGACTCCAATGTCTTTCACATGTAGAAAAGGAAGATATTTTTCTGTGAGTCAGAGTTGGATGACAAGTCAAAGGAAAGGCAGATTTGACAATAGACTTTTTTTGACCATGTTCCCCCTCCCATCCATGCACCTTCACCCTCTGCTAGGGCTACTGTGTGGCTGTGCTCTTCTTTGGGTTCTGAGGGTGTCTCTGTCCGGTTCTGGATCCTTCCACTGTCAGCCATGATCTTTCTGATTGTCAGGTACAAGTGGGCTGTTCAATGCGGAAGCCATGCTATTTTCACTGGGTGGGGTAATTACTGAAAGCTGAGAATAGCTGCACTAAAGACAGGGGGATACTTTCATGATCCCATTAGCATAAGAGTGGGTAAATTATTCATGCCAAGTGAGGATTCTATGGGGAAAAGTATAGTTAATGCACAGAGTTTTTAAATGTATCCCTTTCTGCTCTGAGACTAAATTCTTGTTGGAATCAGTTCTCAGACACTTACGGGAAGGCTCTGTGGTGTGTTAGATGCAGCTCATGTCTCTGTGTTTGCAGCGTTCTCAATAGAGACCATCTGGCAAAGATCCAAAAGGTGATTAAACAAAATGATCAGCTCTTGTTGCTGTGTTACATGTCCAATACTCTGGATTAAAAAACATGACCCACGACAGTCAAGCTCACGTCATGCTGCTCCCCCTTCCCCCTCCCCTTTCCGTATAAGAATTCAGATGGCCCACAAATGTGTGTGCCATCTTTGTGTCCTTATGGCCCATAATCATGAACAGGTTGTGCAAATGGTTCTTTCTGTAGCACTGTCTGTTCCAGCAGCATAGAAGCATTTCATATTAATTGGGTCAGTCTAATATTCATATTGACATGGGGAAAATTACTAAAATTTATTCTTATAGCAGACAATGAATATGTGTGCTTTCTGCCATGAGGGAAGTGAAGTCTGACAACTGGCTTGGGCAACTGATTAATTTTTCCCAAAACTGGAGAAAATCAAAGCCTGGAAAACTGTCAGTCTCTGGAAACAGTGCACAACCCTTTATAACTACACAAAATGGATGGGGTGGGGGCTTTCGGGGAGCGTGTGGAAGGGAGCTCTGGTGTTAACACCATAATCAGGGATGAATTTACAGTGCCATTCTGAAGAGCCCTCCCTCCCCATAAACAAGCTGATAATCACAGGGAAGCTGACTTCCAATTAGCTTTTCCTTCCCTCACCCAGATCAGCGTGTTTATATGTCTTCCTTAAGCTTGGATGTGTCTCTACTGAGTTGCTACAGCTCATGTCAAATTCGAAAGTTTGGAGATGAAATGTTTGGTTATGAGGAACTGCCGCTAATAAAGCAAGGTAAAGTCAACCACTCATTTCACGATCGAGTTCAGGTAAAAATGCCAAGATTTGTGACTAAGGGACAGATGTATCTTATCTGTGGGGTTTGCACCAAATGCTGAGTAGAAATATAAATTGAACAAACCAGACATTGTGAGGAGTGATTGAAAAAATATTGAGATGAAATCTTGGAATGAAATTTATATATATATATATATATATATATATATATATATATATATATATATATATTATATATATATATATATTTATAACAATGCTGCAAATTGCTTACATGTTTCATCTGCATAAGGCTGAACTGTGATTTTATTAAGGGCAGTGGGTAGTATGTCAGCAAGGGCATTCAGAATACAGCACTATTACTCATTAGGCTCTTTTGAGACTCAGGCTGACCGTTTACTACTGTGGAAGTCTATGACTGATCGCATGGGATGCATTTTAGTGCAAATGTCAAGAGAAGATAAAGAATAAAGCGAGAAGGAAAACATTCTCAAAAACCACTTGAAAACATCATCATTCCCTGTCACTCGCCCTTACTAAGGGAAAGCAAAGCTGTAGGTGAGAAAGGTGGATGGGCAGAGGAGGACTCGAGGAGGGGAAGTGAGGTCCCCCTAGAGTCTGTGCAGTGTGGCAGATGAAAGGGACATGTATAGCCTTGGGGGTCTTAAGGCTATTATAGGGCAACTCATGCTCTCTTATCATGCTGATTTTTCAATTGATTTTTGGCTGAACAGTACTTGTTGAAGCCCTCCAGAGCATCAAACACAGCCTTATGGCGTTATACATCGTAATACATGTGTTCTGTTTCTCTCCCCTGCATTGTCTTTGCTTCAGAAGAATAGTCTGTAAAAACACCATGTTATCCACCATCCCTTCTACCTGCAGGGAATCACTTAAACTTGTTTCTGAGTTTGCTTGTTTGTTTGTTTACGTGAGAGGTTTGTGGGAGAACTTCGGATTTCTCCTAACCCCCTTCACATCTGTCTTTAATTTGACCTTGGAAAATATGTTTTATGTCACAGAAGACAATATTTTAAGCCACTTTAACTTACTAAAGTGTATCCCTGTGTTGTCGGGAGCAATCCACTACCTTTCTGGAAACAAGGAAAAAAAGAAAACTGAAATTTAGCTCCTTGCTAAAACTGGAGTGAAGCCCATTAGTAACCCCGCTGAGCAAGGATAAGGCCCTGGTGTTCTTAGGGAAAATGGAAGTCTCTAACAGGGGGGCCTAGCAAGAGTGTGAACTTGCCTGACTTCTATTTAGGGAATTCTTTTCTTTTCTTTTCTTTTCTTTTCTTTTCTTTTCTTTTCTTTTCTTTTCTTTTCTTTTCTTTTCTTTTCTTTTCTTCTCTTCTCTTCTCTTCTCTTCTCTTCTCTTCTCTTCTCTTCTCTTCTCTTCTCTTCTCTTTTGATTTCCTTTCCTTTCCTTTTTTTCCCAGTGTTTCTCTGTTGTAACTCTGGCTGTGCTGAACTCACTCTGTTAGACTAAGCAGGTCTTAAACTCAAGGGAAATCCACCTGCCTCTGTCTCTCCAGTGCTGGGATTAGAGGTGTGCATCATCACTGCCGGCCTTTATCTAGGGAATTCTTAATCTGACACTCTACTATCATCCCCTCCATGAAGCTTTCCAAGTTTGCCAGGCATGAGCCCAGTGTTCTCTGTTTTGTGCTTCCATATAGCACATCTCTTTATTGGAACATCTTCTTCATAGTGCTGGAGGGTAGTACAAGGATAGTGTATGATCCCTGGCCTCTCTGCCAGCTTTTCTGATGGAGGATTACAACCTACTACCTACTCAGCTATGCTATCTGGCAGTCATCAGTCAGCTTTTGGGTGTAGAAACAGCACCCATAGACATCACCTTTTTTTCCTTCTCAAGGTAAACAAATTAAGGAAAACTTTGTGCTTGTGGATTCTGTGATGCTTGTGAGCTGTTTGGCATGTATCTATGCATCTGTTGCAAGCTGAATACACGCCTTAAGGAATATAAAACAAAATTTAAACTAACATTTTGTGGATTCGTTACTGCCTTAAAGGAGCCAAAACACACATCAGCTTGAAGTTAGAATCCTTTGGGAGATAGGTAGGTCTTTAAATTTCAAACTTATCTCATTAGTACTTTAGTGTTGTCTTTAATATGTGTGGTCAGAATTTGGAGATGTGATTTCTTCTTATTATACTATTGGGGACACACACACACATACACACACACACACACACACACACACACACACAGAGAGAGGGAGAGTGAGGGAGAGGAACTAAATGGTGGGTCTGGGTCTGATTGGGGAAATTACATAATATATCATAAGTACTACCCCATGATGAGTCTAGGATGGGTTTGACTTTTGGAGACATCACTGGTCTTCACAAACACATAAAGGAGGCCGGAAGTAATTTTTAGTCATTCTTAGGAGGACCACATGCATTTGCTGATTTCATATATATGCACTTTAGTTTTTTGTTAAAGAGCTTTTAGGAAGTATACTTAATTTTTATAGTAGGTCCTTTTCATCGGTCCAAGCTGCAGTCTGAGATTTTACACTGTGGTCAGGAGCTCTGTACTCAGGTCACAATTGCAGTGAAAGGCGAACTTCTGGGAGGCAGACTTGAATTCAAGTCTCCATTCTAGTCAACAATCTGCTACTTTCAGTTTCTCCCTTAGTAAAGTGGAGGGAGCACTACCCACCCCCTGGGTTACCCCGAATGTTGCCCAGAAACAGCAGCACTTAATTCTCTTATTCTTCCTCTCCTCTGTCCTGTGAGGACACTAATTAGCTGTATGACCTTGGATGTGTCACATAATCTTTGGGGACTTGTCCTCCCATTTAAGATAGACTGGACCTGGCGATCCTATAGATTCAAGCTAGTGTTTCCATCCATATTTATTTGTTATTTTACTTTTATATTAATCTTCTAGTATGAGACTGGCTGGAAGTTCTTCATCAGGGGTATAACATGAATGTTCTATCTCCTTGAACGGGATAATATTCTGATTCTTGCCTACTTGTTCAGGAGAGCTTTTTCCTCCTCAGATTAGCAAGATAATAACTAGGCATCAGAATTTATTTCATGGGAAATGGTGAAATGACACAAATCATATGAAGAACAGCTTTGGTTGAGGTCTTAGTATCAGGGACATCTTGTAAACACAAACCACATTTTCCTTGTCCATCATCCACCTGGGATTCTTCCTGTTATGATTTCTATATGTCACGGGTGAAATAAAGAATGATAAGCACATCAGGAGGTCAGACTCTATATACCCTTTCCTGCAAACTGTTCCAAATCATTCCAGAAAATCAAATTGATGATCAGAGATTTTCATCGTTAAAGGTATTTAATGAGTCCTAATGTAGCGACTGTTAGTTCACACGGATCTATACATAATTATCTCTAGTCTGGGGCTTCTTAACCTTTTTCTACTTGTGACCTCTTTTAGCCTGAGAAGCTTTTTTGTGACCCTCAGGTATACAAAATAGACTACATATCAAGCACTTACTGTTAATAAATCATAAGGAAATTCATTTTAAAACAATTCATTAATATGCATATATTTTACCATTTATTAAAATGGAAGAAAGTTTCAATATTTATAAATATGGATTGCTTATTTTTATATAAAAACTAAATATATTTAATAGTATTTTATATAAAAACTAAACCTGACACTGCAAAACGTAAAGCATCTTCAGCTTTTTCAGAGATGATCCATATTTTCCTTATAAAAGCGACTGAGAAGGTAGCTTTACTTAAATGAGAAATGGCACAAGGGCAGAGCAATTTCTGAAATTATCAGGACTTCTGCCCTAATCCCAAGGTAAAACTCACTCTATAGTCTTGCTCCAGCATTGGTTACTGACCTCAGACCCCTGTGTGCTGGTCAAGCAATCTGTCACTGAGATGCATTTCCGTCTCTACTAAATAAATTTTTCTTTATATTTGTTTTAGTCAAATCAAGTCAGCTACTTTAAAAAGATGTTTAAAATCATGCATCCTAACAGAGAACAGTCCAAAGATACACCATTTTTGAGGTTCACATGATGAAGAACGATGGTAGAAAAGTATTAATTTTTTTTGTTTTTTTTTCATAAATTAAAAAAAAAATTATGTTTCCATAAGAGCAGAAAACCTTGCACATGCAGTAAAAACCCTGAAGTGCATAACATTTCAATGGTTCCCAGTCTGAGCTGAGGTGTTTCAGGCATCCATAGGTCAGTGTTGCATGCCCCAGTGGCATGCATGATACAAAGCAAGCATGCTGTGTGTTCAGAACCAAGACCGCAGTGAAGCTGTGGAATGCACCGTGGGCAAGCTCTGTCAGGAACACCTTGGATTTGTTACAAATTTGATTTTGAATGAATTTTTGGTCATTGCATGCTCAGAAACCTTTGACTATTGCCAAATTTCTGTGACCCATACATTCAGTTATGTGACCCCATGTTGAGTTGCGACGTACATTCTCAGAAGCTGTGTGTTGACTGATGAAATATTTGCTTAATTCAAATAGTTATTCCTTAATCCTTTCTACCCAATAGAGAGAGTTGGTCCTGTCACTTCAAAACCTAGCATTTTTAAAAGAAATGCTTACAAAAGGATATTGAGGAGTGTAAAGTTCCGTATTACCTTTTCTGATTAACATTTGTAACAAACACTACCCACAAAATAAAACTGCTAAAATCTCTATGTACCAAATGTGAATGATGGGGTCAGGTGATAGGCTGTTGGTGACTGGGTGGGGCTTGTGGAATCTCCTCCTGACAGACTGCCACACATGGAAGTTGAGGTGTATATATCTCTCTTTCTCTTAAGACTTTATCTAAGCATGTGCTATTTAAATCAGGGCACAAAGATCTTTATCAAGGAAGGGACCAGGGCATGGAAGTATAGAAATTATTGTAGCCCCTGCCTTCAGCAACTGACTATCTACAGTAAACATGTTGTGGGAGGCATTTTGGCAGATGCACAAATAGCTCATATGAGGCACACATTCACATGCAGAGGCCATGGGCTGATGAGTTCAGGAATGATGACTGATGTTCAAGGAGGGAGACTGGTGTTGAGAAAATGACAGTCTGTGAAGCAGGTGGATCTGAACTACCCTTTGACCCTGCCTCTCCCAAAGGATTATGTCTTTGCCCGCTAATTTCTTCACCAGTAAAATGGGACTAATAACTATTTTATAGGGTAGTTACGCATTTAATATGGATTGGCTTTAAAAATTCTAGCTTGGTAAATAATGATAGAATGTAAAGAACATTGTCTTCTATTCATTCATTTATTGATGATATAATTGGACCAAATAAGATGTGTTCCCTTTCCACAACAGGGTATTATCACGTGATCTGGTAATGTAAGTAAGTAAGCTTGCATGCTTCTGATATTACATTTAACATTCCGGCTGTAATGTTTTGAGATAGTGAATGATTAATAGTCTCTGAAATATTTGTAGGGGGCTTTGAAGAACTGAGGAGGCTTTCAACATTTCACTGATGGCCTTTAGTGCTTATCTTCAGGTGAATAAACTAGGGTAGGACAGGGAGAAGGTAGAACAGAGAGAAGACAAAGGGTCAGAAGTATGAAGCTGTGGGTATGTGAAGAGCAACAAACAGACCAGACTTGCTGTTTGTATGAGAGAATACACAGAAAAAGCTAGAGTACAAGGGGAGCTGACATTTGTCTGACAAGTTGTGCTTACTCCTCTGAAGCACTGTACACTAAACTTTCCTAGTGATGTAGAGTACATATAGGCAAGGAAATGCAGAGTGCCAGGCTGACCACAGAAATCTGAGATCATGGTTTCCAGAGGAAGACCTGAGAATCTGGATTTTTAACCTATGCTAGGGGAAACCCTGATCTGGGATATGGGAAATGCATTAAAATAGTTTAAGCAAAAAGAGGTTATGATGAAATTTGCTTTTTAAATTAGCTCTTGTAGACTATGTAGATTACATGTGAGGGGAAGAAAAGCAAATATAGATTGGAGGTTAGTTGTCTAGAAGCCACAGGAAGCTTGCATCCAGACAGTGGCAGCGAGGTTGGGAGAGAGAACTGACAAAGAGATTGTGTGTGAAAGGAGAGCAGAAGACACAGCCCAAGATAGCCAGGGAGGCTCTCCCTTGGTGGGGAAAGCAGACAGATAGGACAGCTTTTGTTTTTCATGCCGTGAATTTTGAAATATGAACATGTATCAATCAGAACAGATCTCTTTAGCCTGTGCAGAGTACAGATGTGTGGTACATGTAGCCTGTGCACAGTACAGATGTGTGGTACATGTAGCCTGTGCACAGTACAGATGTGCGGTACATGTAACCTGTGCAGAGTACAGATGTGTGGTGGATGTTGGTGAGGGATGATTCTTCCTGGGACATAGAGTATTTATAGGTGAGGTGGCCTTGTGGTTAAACACATGGCCACTGGCATTGACTAGCTCACCATGAAATCCTCACCTCGACTACTCATTTTGAGTGACCCTCTTCCTCTACAGCTAAAGGACAAAGGTAATAAAAGGTAATTATTTTGACAGATTTTGAGATGTAGGACTTAAATAATGTAATTTATAGACAATTATAATTTTGTATTTCTTTTATACTAAGTAAATGTTATACTTTAAGAAAACAAAAATTTGCTTTTAAAGTCTTTCAAAGTGATATTATGCAACAGAGATCTCTATGAGGACTCTAAAACAAAAAGTCATACATTTATCCTTAGGAAAGGGAAATTATGAATGTTTTGCCCTGTGCCCTGGCCCAGAGGCCAGCGCCACTCAAAGAGGCTCTCCTCCCTCTGAGCTAAGCACTTCTCCTTGTGCTTCCGGTGCTACACTAACATCCTGGACTTACCTTCCTACTTGACTGGAAGATTCTTGAGACCAGTTTCTCCATCTTAGACATGTCCTTCCTTCTCATCCTTCTCCATGCCGTGATTGATGTAGAAGGCCTTTGATAATGATAATTATCTTTATTTTTATTTTTTGAAAAGGGAATTGGGTCCATATTGTGTAGAGCAATGAATAGCAAGCTTGGGAATTAGTGCTTGGTTTGGTAGGTAATAGGGACCTATTGAAGATTTGTGAATGCGGGTAGTGACATAATCGCCTTCCTTTTGAATACCAATGACCAATTCTCCACTATGTCTTCCATGGTCAAAGTAGCAGACCTGTATGCGTCCGTGAAATACTGTCTGTTTGAAAGAGTAAATATTCTTTCAGTGAAGAAGCACATTTCCAATAGCAAAACAGAAAAAGGAAAAAAAAGAAAAGGAAAGGAAAGAAAAGAAAGGAAAGGAAGGAACGTAGAGGGAAGCTTTAATATTATCTCCAAAGTAATCTAAGTATTAAAATGATTGTGATTCACATAATTCCCTTGTACATCACCTCATTTCAGGAATTTGTATCTAAGGACATATTTCTGTAAATTTTTACACTATTGTAATTATTAACACCTGGAAATGACTCAACAAGATGGAGTAAATATATCATCTTCAATATTTGAAAAATTATGGTTCCTGGGATATTCAAATATGCATTACTTTAAAAAAAAAGATATTTGTGGTTAGAATGAAGCCTGGGTTAAAACTGAGTTTCCTTTAGTAAAGGAATTTTCAGCCTCCCTAATTTGCTAATGTGCATTTTAAGTCTGCAGCGGGTAGAGCCCTAGAGCTTCTCAGACCCACTTAAACATTAAGATGATCTTTCACATTACCTCTGGGGGCTAATCACCCTCTGAACACACTCTGGAATCCACTGCCCTCCATTCTGCTTCCTCCACTGAAACCCATTCAGACAGAGCTAATATCCTAGGGAGTCTTCTCTGGTGTTGTATTTAAGAGGTGGGTCAGCATAAGCTCAGGATCAATTTTCAATTGTGTAAAGAGCAATTTCCTCCATGGCTGAAAGTCTTCTGGACTTGAGCTCTTCTTGCACAGGGTATTCTCTGAAGCCAGCTAGCCTTGTACTTACACTTCATTGTAGTAATCAATGTGACTTGAATAGTGTTTGATTCAAAGGAAGCGCATTTGATTGCCTCCTCACAAATGTAGAAATGAAGAGCCCAGCAGACATTCCTGACATGAGCTAAAGTGATGCTTAGCCTGAATCCCAGAACATAATGCACTTGCCTTCATCAGAAGCAAATTGTTTAAATTATTCCCCTCTCTGTCTCTGTTTCTCTGTGTGTATGTCTGTCTCAGTGTCTTTCCCTCCCTCCTCATGTGTGTGTGTACACATCCATGCCACAGCATGCATGTGGAGGTTAGAAGAATACTTGTAGGATTTTGTTCCCACTATGTGATTTAAAGGATCAAACTTGAGTTGTGAGGGTTGGTAGTGAGTGCCTTTACCCACTGAGTCAGCACTAGCCTCATATCTGAGTTAGAAGATGGGTGGAAATCCATGGAGGAAGGAGAAAGAGAAAAATACAGTCCTCGCATGTTTGGGAGTAATTGGCTTAGCTTTGTTGCCAAGTGGAGAAGAGTGGGACTGGCTATGTAATCCATCCTTTGAGAAATGTCCAGGATGCAGCACTGCAAACCCCGTCCGTGTCTGAACCTCACTGTCCTGTGTCTCCAGGTTAGCATTTGCACTGATTACACTTGCTGGTGATCCATTTTCTCCTGACTCTTCCTCGTACTTAGAGGACCCTGGGAGACATGTTCCATCTTCAGAGACATAAAAGATGTCCAGAGTTTTAACCTTCTTGAGAGATAGGAACTTCTAAATCCCTGCATTCCGGTCTTGGTAAAGTGGGGCCTGATGGCCCTCCTGTACACATCACACCCTCAGGCTATGAGATGGAGAATCTCGTTGGTCCTGTCTTGTCCTTGAAGTTTGAGCAAGTGACTCGGAAGAGTCTTGGGATACAAGGGATACTTGGGATACTTGGGATACTTGGGATAGGTTGTCTTTGCTCCATCGTTAGGAAAAGCTGGATTTTACTCGTGTTGAAAATTTGTTCTACAAGATTTTCAATGTTGCACAGTAACTTAGCACAGAAAACTACACTGCTTATAGGCTGTGGATGTAGCTCAGTTTGAGAATACTTTCCTATTAAATATGAGATCCTGGGTTCAATCCCCAGCACTGAAAAAGAAAAGAAAAGAAAAAAGAAAGGAACAGAATAACCAAAAAAAAAAAAAAGAAAAGAAAAGAAAAAAGAAAAGCAAATGACAGCACAGCCTAATGGATGTTCTTATTTCATAGGCAACAAAGCCCAAATCTTCCACTCCCACGTTTGCTTTCTTGTACTAACGACTAGTCAGTTCTACCAAACAGATCCACTACAGAATTGATGGCTGATGCTTTGACAAACTCACATCCCCAGTGAGCGCTAAGTAACTACTTTTAGCTATTCCCCAATTGCCAAAGAAAAACAGCAGCTTACTCCACCTGTTTCAACACCGCTTTGCTAGCGTGAGGGGGATGATCTAGGGAGTGAGTACTATATGAGTGGCCGTCATTCTTGCTTTCCTTACCTCCTAATATCAAGAGCACCACGGAAGCCAGCACATGCTAACTAACAGTGCCGCATGAAGAGGGCAATGAGGTCAGGAAAAAAAGTTCAGCAAACTCATAGATAACCCCACGGAGATCAAAAAGTTAAAAGGGCCCACCTCCAGAGACTACTGTCCCTAGACTAGAGATGTTGTCCGAGCTTGGATGTCCACGCTCACCATTCGATCACCTTAAAGCAGCAGCAGGGTTCAAGATTTCTAACAACATTCCAGGCCGAATGTCCATGACATCACCACCTCAAACGGGCAATGTGAAACAACACATCTGTCTGTAAGAGTTCCATTTTTCCCTCCAATTTTTCAAAAGTTATGGCATCATTTTTCCTTGTAGTCTTATCGCAGCAAGTCAGTTCCTTCTTTCCACCCTCCTTCCCTTCATTCCTTTGTTCTTTCCTTCTTTCTTCCATCCTCCTTTCTTTCAGGTGAATGTTAAGGATTGTGTTTTGTACTTACAGAAAAGGTACAAGAAGGCTTCTTTTTCAAAAGAGAAAAAAGTCTCATTTATGAAGTTGCTGATAGCTATGCCAGGCTGTGTAGCTCTTGTGTATCAAAGCAGCTAGGAGCTGGGTGTAGAGCTCAGTTGGAGGAACACTTGCTTAGAGTACATGAAGAACTGGGTTCAATCCCCAACATCATGGACAGGACATGGTACATACCTGTAATCCTAGCACTTGAGAGGTAGCGGCAACCAGATCATAAATTCATTTCCAAGTCATCAGGGAGCTCAGAGGCCAGCATGGGCTATACGAAACAAAAACAAAACCCATTAAAGTCTGGAAAAAGAACAGCAAAGCCATGTTTCTATTCTAGGTTTTGCAGGTTCACTAATGATGTTAGAACCCTTTAGCTCTATATGGACTCACGGAAACTGTAACAGTATGCACAAGTTCAAACCAGACCAAATCCCAACATGGAGAAGGGGAAATGCACACCCCAAAATGTCCTACCTGCAACCCCAAAAGCTGTTTGCAATTGTCGAGAGAGGGAAAAATCAGTTTTCTTCAGTGGAGTGCTACTGAGTCTATCAACCGAATCCCGGGGTAGGCTACATGCTCAGGAGCAGGTGACCATCATAAAACACACCCCAGTTTCGTTATTGTTGTTGTTGTGCTTTTGTTTCTGTTTTTATATTTAAGAGAGAACAAATACGAAGGAGGATGGAGGGGGAGATATTGGAGGAGTTGGGGCAGGAGAAAGGACCAAATATATTCTATGGGAAAAAAAAATTAAAATAAGATAAAAAAATTTAATTGATAAAAAATTTTCTTCATTCTCCAAATAGACGTATATTCCTGCCTATGAAACAGTCAGTGTTGAAACACGTGGTGAGGCAAACTGCTGTTTTATTTGGGCAGTTGCTTAACAGCTACATGTAGTTACTTTGTGCTCACTTAGGGTATAGGTCCTCATTGGGGACGTGAGTTTGTGGTGTATCTGTTTGGTAGAACTGAGTAGTTGTTAGTATACGAAGCAAATATAAGCCTGTGTCCTGAAATACAATCTCTTCTGGGAGATGAAGTGGTAGTTGGGAGAGGGTCCTGCTTGCTATGTGGCCCTGCTTGGCCTGGTCCTCCTCTTCCTGTCTCTGAAATGTTATGATCACAAGCATCCTGCTAGCACCAGGCCCGACTTGAAATCCTCTGGACTCTAATAAGTCTACGGAAGTGTTTCCAAGCTTTATGGAGAAATTATAATTTCTCAAATGTTTTTAACCTTTACCTTACTAGCAGGCTGGAGTTGGTGTAAGATCTAAATCTTAAATTCTTCCCTTGGTGCCCTTGGGTGACATTTAACCTCCCTAAGTCTTTATGCCTTCATTTGTAAACATAGCAACAGTGGAGAATTAAATTAGATGGTAGATCTGAATCTCTGTGTGCTGGGCGAGGCATATACAATAAAATATGCTCCATAAATGAGGATTGCAGTGGTACTAATGTGCATATGAGCACTGACTTTATTAGTTTTGGTTCCATAGCTTAAACTTTAAGCCCATGCTACTGTCTGTGAATTTTGGGATACAGCATAATAAAATTTCTAAAAAGAAGAGAAGCGATAATATAAGACACTTTGCTTGTCTGTTTTCCCTCCACCTTTGTGCTACAACACAGACACAAATAGGGGAGGATTTGTAGAGGGCTGGAAGACAGGGTAAAAATGTGGGGTAAACACTTGAAAGAAAGTCTGAGGTCAAAGTGTCTGTCTCGTATGCACAACGGCTCAGTGACAACTCAAACCTCACCCTGCTTCCCAAAGCCAGGAAGGAAGCCTCCCACTATTGCATGGGTCTTGTAGCTAGCCCACATAAAGCTGGAGGCACAGTATAAGGTGGGTGTAGAGGGCCCAGAGGTCATGACTTCAAACCCCATCATGAGAGAGTTGGGGGAATGTTTGGTCATTCACTGCCTGTAAAATAGGTTCTGGCCTTTTACAGGAGTCCATGCAAGGTGTGAGGTGAGAATATATAGCTGGCATGTCATAATTTCCCATTAAAACTTACAATAGGGCCAGAGAAGTATCTCGGTGGGTAAAGTGCTTGCCACATAAGTGTGAGGAACTGAGTTCAGATCCTCAGAACCCACAGAACGCTGAACTCAGTTATGTGCATTTATAATCCCGCTGCTCCTGCTGTGAGATAGGAGAAACATGAGGATGGACAGCGGTGGATGTCCTCTGACCCCCATAAGCACACTGTAGTGCGTGGGCCTGTACTCATACAGGGAACATGTACACACGTGTGAGCGCACACACACACACACACACACACACACACGAGAGAGAGAGAGAGAGGGAGAGAGAGAGAGAGTGTTTAAAAAACTTTCTTGCTATCCACATTATCACGTCTTGAAGCTCTCTCAAGCTACCTTGTGCCTCCATGTGATGAAGATGGTCAGGGATTCCTGAGTCTACTGCAATGTTCTATCTATATTGATTTTCCAGTGACATCATTTAAAATTCAAATCATGTCTGTAATGTGATATGTTTAGTTTCACATTTCTAGACTTCATGTGTTTTTACATAAATTTTCATGTGATTGCCCCAGAATTTCTCATGCTTACCCCAGTTTTCAGATGAGGTGGCTTGCCTATGGTGGGGTGGTGGGTCAATTACTTACTTCCTTGTGACAGAAGAGAAAAGGATGTATTTTTACATCCTTTGAGATAAGCCCATTTCAACTGTCCAGGTCCTTTACCTTCCAAGTGTGTTTGGTGTAACGGTGCTCAGCTCACAAATGGCATAAAATTTAATGAAGGAGACTGACTGTCCTGTGAAAGTCATTAACAACCCAATGCCATTGCTCTAATCAAAGGGGGCCACCCTTCTATTATTTCTTTATTACAAATTTTCATTTTTATTTCCTCAAGTTAAACTGGAGCCTGGGTTATCATATGCCACTTGTTAAAGATGTTAAATCAATGATTTATGCTTTGAGAAAGTCGTTCCTTAATTTCATTTTTTTAATTGATATTGGCCTAGTTCACAGGGTCTTATTCTAGACTAGGAGAGGGAGAGGGGAGCTGTCAAATGGGTGTGTTCTGAAGGCTTGGTCATCTTCTGTGCTCAAGAATGGCAAGAAGTGCAGGAGAGGTGTCGAAGCATAAGATCATGAGAATACTTTTCTCCTGGGACTCTTCCTGGAACTCTTATTTCATAGCTATCAACCTCACTAAAGTTAAGGATACTTATTTGGGTGTTTGTATTTGCTGGTTGCCTCCAACTGGTTTAGGGAATAATAAAAATTCTACTAACCCAAAGGAAATCTACCAATTTCATTAGCCACACATCCAACTGGATCAAAAAATGAGAGAGTTAGTGAATATTTCATATTGTGGGTTTCTTAAAGATACTTTTGTGTGAATAAAAAAGGACTTTCTCCAAGCTGTTCGTTTCAATTTCCTTTTTAATTTGCTCACCAACACCACTTAATCACCTCTGCAGCCTGCTAGGAATGCTCAATAGATGGGCTTTAAAAAACTCAGCCAAGGTGATTTCTTTTTACCTATGAATTGGCTTAGCATCTTGTTTTTATCTTGCTTGAAATATTGAACTGGGGAAATAAAACCACATTCTTTAATTGAAAGGTGTTTCTGTAGTATCAGAACCACAGTGTCAGTCAGATGAATTGTTCAAATTCTTCAGAGATTTTGAATTTTTCAAGGCATCCTCAGTATTCTGAGAAAGTTACGTTCTGACCCCACTAAAAGAAAAAAAAAAAAAAAAAGAACAGTTAAGGCTTCCACTTTGTTTGGCAATATTCATTCCCTAAAGGGTTTCTTGACACTGTCTTTAGTTCTTGACTTCCAGCTTTGTTCCTGACAAGTCTCCAGAGATGTACCTCAGTGTCTATAGTGGTGTCAAAAGCATGAACCCACATGTCCAGGCTCCAAGCCCTTACTTTTGATTACCAATAATTCACCAGGTGACGTGCTTAACCTGCCGCCTGCCTGGGGCTTCCAGAATTTCCATCACACGGGTTTGGAAGGGCAGGCTTTGAGCTGGCACCCTGTGAGTAGCTGTAATCTCTCATAGACTCAAGTTTTCTGAACAAAATTACATCATGAGTGGCGAGAGGAGAAAGAGCAGATTAAGGTGTAGTCATGTAGTAGCCTGTGTCTAGAGTTTTCGACTGTGCTGAAAAGCTCTGAAGAGCACTTAGTACAGATCTGGTGTTCCTTGGGTGAACATTCCATCTTGAAGTGGTTCGATAAGACAAGATAGACCGTAGATAATTTATTCCCAATTTAGCGATGTTCTTCTTGCATTTTACCCACTGGATTGAGTTTGTGGGTTAGAGAGAAATTAATCATGACTTTCCAAAAACCTAGAGGATCTCGAGATTCCCTAAAAATAATGGGCATTTGATACTCCAATCTAACACAAATTTCTGTGCATAAGCATTTTTTCTTTGTTTTGAGATGGCACATGTATCCCAGGCTGGCCTCAAACCCACCATATAGCTGAGGCTGACCTTGACGATCTGATTCTCCTTCTTCCACCTGGGAAGTGCTAGGATTACGGACCTGTGCCTCCACACCTGACTTTAACTTATTTAAATTTAGTGCTTTGCTTTGCTCAAATTCTTTCACACCATGAATGGTGTCTACACAGTTGAGAGCTGACTACATTTTTTATTAAAAAAACTTATAAAAAATTAATCCAAATATGTTATAACTTTCCAGTTCATTTGATATGCAAATATGTTTTATTGTTCCATTTACTATAAGTATTCCTAATAAAAGTCCTGCCTTTTATCTTAATCTTTATAAATGACGTAGATTTTGTTTACAATTGTAGATCTTTATAGTATTACATGTTTTTGTTCTGAATACATTTTACTGTAATTACACAAAAGATAAAACCAGGTTTGTTTATCTGCATTATGCTTTAGGTGTTATAGAATGTATACAAGTCAGCTAGAACTAATAGCTCACGATGTAATCCTAGGATTCAGGAAACAGAGACAGGAGGATTGCTGCCAGTTCAAGGCCAGCCTGGACCTCACAGTGAGACCCTGTGTACATGCACACTCGCACATACATACACATATCATCTTTAATCTCCAGTTTTCTGCTGATTTGTAGCCCAGAAATAACAGTAAAATATTCTACCCCCCCTTTCTCTCTCTCTCTCTCTCTCTCTCTCTCTCTCTCTCTCTCTCGATTTCTTAAGCTTATAGGAGTGATATTTTACTTTTGTTGAGATTTCATAACAATTTATCTCAGGACATTATTATCTCTTTCTTCTTTTGTGTTTATAACTACTTTCCTCAGAAAGTATTGCTTAACTCATCCTAAAGTTCTTAGACAATTTTTTTTTTCCACACTGGACATCAACAAACTGGCTGCAGTAAGAACCATTTGACCTGAGCAAGAATTTCTATGCCGATCTTGTGATTCCATACATATTGGCCAATACTTAATTTAATTTTCACAACTTGTACAGGGAGAACTGAGGCTAAGACATTTATATTATTTTGAGTATTTGAAAGTGTGGTGGGGCCAAGATTGTAACGCAAGTCTGTCTGATGCCATACCAAGGCATTTAACCACTTACCAACAGTCTGTTAAAATAAGTATACCATAGCACAAGACACCTGCTGTGAGATCAGAGATTGGGATGAACGCGTTTCCATTCGTCAGGAAAACTTCAGATGGATTGCTATGTTTCCTGTCATAAACCCAACATTTCTAGAGATGCCGGTGTATAATCGTCTTAATGATGTTAGAGACCAAGTTATTTTCTAAGAATCTGCCCTGTAAATTATGATTGGATGTACATGTAGTTTTGTGAAATTACTGCTAATATATGGAACTGGCATCAAAGGCATCTTGCCATTTCCTCGAAGGCCAGAGCACTCTTTAACATTTCTCTGATATTGCTTGAGTCTACTGACCAGTTTTGCAAAGCATCACCTTGATGAACAGGATAGTGATTAGGTCACAAAAATCATACGTTCACAAATTTCTCATACATTCCAATAACTCCCTGGTTAAAACTGATAAACAGAAAGCCACTTAACGTTCAGTAGAAAATATGAATTGGCACATCATAAAACTAAAAAGAAGATGAATTTGTTGCTCAGGAGTGTTTTTATTTAAACCACAGTGATGTCCTTACAGGATTGAAATTAGAATTTGTAAAGGATCTGAATAGATTTCTTTTCCCAGAGAGTTACAAAGGCCAGTTGGGTGTATCTTTGTTGTTTGTCAGCAGTGTTGGAAGTTGAACCTAGGACCTCATGCTTGCCCTCTCCCCACTAACAATAAATACATAAAACTTGTTGTAAAAAAAAATCTGTCGCACTGTGCAGATACTAACATTTTTGTCAGTCCTGTGCCGGGCATTGAAATCATCCCGAGTGTGAGCGAGCCAGGGAGGGACCAAATTCTTAGGTACTGCAAAGTCCATCACAATAATGCTCAGAGTGCTTAGAGCCAGAGGTCAGATTGGCTTTGCTGGGCACCTGGGTCTCAGAAAGGTCCATGTGCCTTTTCCTGTCACTCCTTGTTTTTGAGACAGTGGAAAAACAATTCAGGAAGCTTCTGAGCATCACCACAATGAAAGTGGCAGGAACCCCAAGATCTAGTTATTCATTTCTTTCATGATCTTAAGCAATTTTCTTCAAGAGATAAGTTTCTTAGGCAGCTGTGACGTTGAGAGTAAATGTCTTCACAGTGCTGAAGGTCAAAGCCAGGCCCTAGCATGTAGCCTGTGGAGTATTTACTGCCCTCTTCCCCTTTTGAGGCAGGCGCTGGGGTTGAACGTGTATGCCACCATACCTGGTTCCCATTTAAATTCTTTGTGATGTTTTACATCTGTCACTTTATTTACACTGAGAGGTCTAAGTTTGAAAATTAAGAAGAAATACTATACTTCTGAAAAGCATTTCAGAAAAAAAAAACCAATGAAGTGACTGCAAATCTTAGTTTGTATGACCATATTCATAAAGGCTCAGCACTCCCCCTTTCTTGTATAGTTTATTCCAGAGAAACAGTTTGTTACTTGTTTGAAGGTGTTAAATGCAAGTATATTGATAGAGGTGATGTACTCGGAAGCCATTAATGAACAACTTAATGTTGACACAGTTGTACCGATGAAATATTCTTAGTGTATTTTTCATGTGGATTCCTTAAAATCTGGGATCTTCGATCTGTAGCCATTTGATGGTTTAATCTAAAGACTCATGTTTAAAGATCATTGTAGATGAGTGTGCAGCCATTGTTTCATGTAGAGTTTTGAGAATATTTCAGACTAGTCTGTTTTCTGGGCAAGATGTAAATCAACATTTCTGTCCTTGAACATTCCACTTTGGCTTGAGTGTCCTTTTTGTAGGCACATGGCGTATTTTGATTCTCTAACCTGCCTTTTAAGGAGGCTTCCCATGGGCTGGGAGGAGCACTTGCTCTTTAATTTCTAGCACCCACACAGTGGTTTATAACGATCTGTAAGTCCAATCCCAGGGAGTTCTTCTGGCCTCTATAGGCACTGTACACGTGTGGTGCATATACATGCATGCAGGCAAATACCCATACACAAACATGATAAACAAATATATCTGAAAAAAACAACAGGAGGATTTCCAGTTCTTTGGTCCCAATCTCACTGTTAGTGACCTTGTTCTATTGTTAAACTGAAACTGCTGGAAAAAGTTTTGAGCTTAGTGAGAAGAGTGTCTACACTAGGGTCCTGTATTCAGAAAAGGTAGCGATAGGCTGTCAGGCAGGAGCATGTAGCCTTGCCTATTTAACAGTACTGACTACATCATATATTTTCTGTACCCAATTCTTAACTTCTTAGTTAATCTCCTTTCTTGATGGATAGGGCTATAAAGTATGTGATACTTTCAAAAATAGTTAATTAAATTCATACAACCTCATTATTAGGTACCTATTTTCTTCTCAGAATCTTGGCAGATGAAGCATGGGTCTGGCCTACCAGTTCCTATTTTTAGTACCATTCTCTACAACTCTTAGGATTGTGCAGAATTCACGGGCTCTGTAACTGTATAATGATGCCAGATGCCAAGCATCGGAGTCACAGCACCAGATATGGTGATCAGCGTATACGTTGTTACAGGATCCCTGATACATTCACTTTGTACCGCGTTACTCAAATCCCACCATACTTTTAAAAAAGTTTAGCCTTTTATATAATTTCACCTTTTATATAATGTCACCTTTTATATAATTTTTTCCACTTATCTTCAGTCGCAAATAGCCCACAGAAAGACAGAGTACATTATTCTAGGGTAACAGAGACTAAATTGGTCAATTTAGCACACAGTCACTTCCTGCAGCCAAAATGGCAGCGTAGAACATGTGCTGGGTTCGACAGCCTCAACACTGCTTGCCGCTCACTGGAATATCTACCCTACATCTGAAAAACCTGGTCTTATATTAAGATTCGTAGATTCTATTAAGTGAGATGACATTCATCCTTAACAGTTAAGTGTCTTCATCAGTTCTTTTTACCCCAAGACAGAGCTCCTTCAGGACATGTGAAAATGAATCTTGAAAAATGCGTGGAGAGTTTGGTATTTAGTAAGCAAAAGGAATGGATTTAGAAAAATACTTAGTGTGTGCAGACCACAGTATCTTAAAGATAGAGAGGAACACAGATTCCATCCTAAGGCTACTTGGCCATACTGCTTTAAGTAAATGAACTTGCAAAATGCTTCTTGCTTACAGATTTGTCAGTGTCCTCAGTTCTATGACTTTGGATTAAACCAGATAATTTGAAAGTATTTTTAATTCTTTTTGAAAGTGTCTCTAATTCTGTATCCCGTATGTAACTTGTCAGCCATGACTATTTTACTTTGCTCTTAAATATATGGTTTATAAATAGAAGCAATGTTGACAGACTTGTTTGACTCCCTTCTAGAAATAAATGACTCATTTTGGATTGTATGTGAGAGCTTCAAGCTGCTCAAAGCAAAAATCCACGACAATGAGAAAGTCATTAAACTGTCTGTCCAGACAGCAGGGAGGGAGGGACCGAGGGAGGGAGGGAGGGATGGAGGGAGGGAAAAGGGCAGGAAGAAGGAAGGAAGGAAGGAAGGAAGGAAGGAAAGGAGGAAGGAAGGGAGGAAGGAAGGGAGGGAGAGGGGAAGGAGAGGGAGGGAGAAGGATGGAAGGTAGGGAGGGGGAAGGATAAAAGAAAGAAGGAAGGAAGGAAGGAAGGAAGGAAGGGGAGGGAGGGGGAGGGAGGGAGGGAGAAGGATGGAAGGTAGGGAGGGGGAAGGATAAAAGAAAGAAGGAAGGAAGGAAGGAAGGAAGGGGAGGGGAGGGGAGGGAGGGGGAGGGAGGGAGGGAGGAAGGAAAGCGAGCAGTATCTGTAGTAACTGGGACCCATTATATCCCACACATCACCAGTGGTCATGTACTCCTGACATTTGTGAACTTGGCACTAGCCATTTAGCTCACTTCTGAGCCCACTGCCTTCCCTTTTATACTTAGCCACTCACATTTTCTCTATTGGTCATCTCCATGCAGTTTAACACAGTAAGCCATGGGCCTTTTGACCTTATTGATGATTCCTACAGAGTATCTTTAGGACTGTTCTATTGGTGATTTCTTATTTATTCAAAATCTATAGGTTTACTTCAGAAAGTGGGAGGCTTTTGAGAGAATTCTCCTGTGGGGGGGGCACCTCTGTTTTCTTTTGGAATGCAAGAAAGAAGCTGGCTTCATCTGTGGCAGGGTATCGGTCTTTATCATCTAACCCAGGAAAAGTGGAGGAAGCCTGACTCAAACAAGCTGTGGAAACTTAGGTTTTGAATTTGAGGCCTGCAGCCGCCTCTATCCATTTGAAACTGAAGAGGCCGTGGGGGGATGGAGGAAGGAAAGCAGGGCTCTAACACAGAAATTACTTAGACGTGCAAAGTTTGTTTCCCAATGAGTAAAGAGCTTTGTTAGGAGAGCCTGCCCAGATCACATGATGCAACCTTTTGACAACCCACTGTCTGCTGGGGACGCTGTGAGAGATGACCTTTTGACCTAGGAAGGAATGCTGTGAAGGTGGGAATGTTCACTCAGCTCTGGCCCATGAGAGAACATGGAAAACAGCCCAGCTGCTCCGAGCTCACAGAGAGCTTGGCTTTAGCTTTGAATTTAGAATCAGATGCTAGAAATGTAAGGGAATTTCCTAAAAAATTATTCCAGATCATTCCCATTGCCCCCACTGTCTGCAACAGAACTTACAGGAAACGAACGAGCTGTCTTGCAAACGTATGTTCTGAGTGAGGAAGAAATCACCTCTGCTGTTCCCACTAGCTGGCGAGTGAGAACCTGTGTCTTTGAACTGTTTGCATGCAGGGAATTAAGCCTGTGCACATGATTCAGTGGCCTTAGGTGGGTCTGGGGAGGTGGGGGTGGGGCAAGAAAATGAGTCCATTGCTCTAAAAGCATTCCCAGTAGCGATGATCTTCGCGGAAACAAAACTCCATTGTGCAGGGCTGAAACCTGAGAAACCTCCTGTTTCCCTGCTTGTTTTACTCACCAGCATTGATCCTGGTACATGTGACCCTTTGAGAGAGAGCACCCTCGGTGACTCCTCCTATTACTAAATACCATTGTGTTTATAATGGCCATTTATATATGGTTACACTCCACGCCTGTGTGCTTAATAGGCATTCTCGAACTCCGAAGCCACCTGACCAGCCCAGAACACAGGCCTTGCTTGGCCTCTTGATCACTTTCTTTACCCTGTCTTGTGTCATTCCTTGATATCCTCTGTGAAAAGCAAGTAGGAAGCTTAGCATCTCTGTGCAAAAGGGCAGTCTGGATTCTGGATTCTATAAGGGGTAGAGGGGGGAGGAAGGGGAAAAAAAAAAGGCTGGCAAAGCCTTGAAGAAAATAGGTTACTTTATTTTTTTTCCAGTTCCACAATGTGTCTGCATGCTTTAGGACTGATTTCTCAGCTAGTTGGGTCCCAGGAGGCCCCAGCGAGCCCTGTGCAGCTCAGGGAATTGCATCTGTATAAAATGGAGGGGGGGGCGGAATGTGGCTTGTAGAGCTTGTTCTTCCCCTCGGTTTGGGTTCGGAATGGCAGCTGCACTCCGACTCTGTGTGTGACAGCACAAAGGCCAGTAGAACTGAAAAGCAAGTCAGCAACTGCAGAGACAAAAGCAACCATCAGCTAATACAGCTCCACATGGCCTGACTAATTTATGAGAAAAAAACTGTTCTGTTCATTGGATCAGCACTCTGAGGAGGCAGGTGGGATGGTAGGAAGTTTTCATTGACTCTCCTGAGCAACTAAGGACGCCACGAGAGATCCTTCTCAGTTTGAACTTTATCAGGGTCTACGCTTAATCAATAGGGTATTGGAAAAAGAATTAATTACTAAAGCAGAATAAAACAGCTGCATTTTAAACTAAGGATCCATCAATTCAGTAATCTTCCAGTTACAGGCTAGGTGCCGCGAGGATTTCACTCTATGTAATGAGGAACCCGGGGAGTTTGCTCCTGAACAGGCTGGGAATTCACATTATCCTGTTTCAGCGATTTGTCATTAGTACAACTCATTTCTCCTCTCCTGCACTACAGCTTGTATTTTATGTACTGCGGAACCCAGGAAGTTCCCACATCCAGGGGAGGGAGGGTGTGAAGGTGGAAATCATTGTCACCCTGAGAAAGAGTCTTAACCTTGTTGGGCCTCTTTATTCTGGAAGCTGCCACAGGAGCGGGTCGAGACTGTATCCCCCAACTCCATTGTGCACTGGCTCTGAGGGTCGGGACACACAGGCTGAACCCCAGGCTGGAAATGTTTCGTCTATGATTTCCATAATGGTGGATTGCAAGGAGGGCTGAGGAGGGTTATGGGAGATGAATTAGGTTTTTAGTGAGCTCATTAGGAAGGCAAACAGAGTTGAGACGGCAAGGCAGGGAGAGGGCCTGTAATCAGTTCTGCTCTCTTTGTTCCCTGCCTTGGGGGACATGTTTCGAAAAACTTCGTTGCGGGGGCTGCCCAGCCAGGCTGAGCCCAGGCTGCCATCCTGGTGGCTGACTTGTTGATTTCTAAACCTCTTAATTCATTTTTTTGTTCAATTTAATCTTTTCTTTCTGAAGGAAAATTAGTTGAATGTTAGCCCTCTCTGCACTATTCACCTCTTAAATTATGCTCATTTTGAAGAGCTTGTTATGCCTGAATAAACATGAAATGGCTTGGCGGTTTCCCATCCGAGGCACACCCATTTTAACACCATGTATTTACCATTCCTGGAAATGTCTCATTAACTTCTGAAAATCTGTGAGCGTGATATTTTGGGCTACTGTAACACACCTCTTGGCAGCCACAGAAGGCAGTTTGGTTAATGCCTCGTAATATCCATTTTTATTCTCAACATGAAGAAAGACTCTCTATAGAAAATTGATGCAGTTTGCTCTGCTAATTTTCATGCTCATTCCAATTAATTTAACATGACCCAGATTTTCTTCCTCAGGCTCATCCTGACTAATTAGTAAAGCAACACCTAGAACAAGTTATGTTTAATAACATTGAGGAACACTAGTTGTGAGTGATTTTGATGCTAATAAAGATATTCACTGATGGGGCAGATATTTTAGGGCAATTACGGTATGTGATTTTGAAGTCCCACTGTGCTGCTTGGAGTATAGAAAGACTAGCAAATCATGATAGCAGATAATATTGTTCGAAGATTTCCCCAGCACCTGAGCAAACCACTGGGACCAGGGACTTTATCTATTTATTTACTTCCTTAATTTTTGATAGAACCAGCAGAGCTGTTAACTGATTTTGTCATGATGGGAGGGGTGGAGTTGTGGAGTTGCAAACCTGACCCATATTCACTAGGCTAAGCTTTCAGGACTTACTGAACCTTGGCGAGAGAAGAAAAGCTGTCCGGGGCATCTGAGAGCTGGATTGGTTAGAGTGGAAGGAACGTTTTCCCCACCTCTGTGTTGGAGTTCTTTTATCACGTTTTTGTCAGTGAGATGAATCAATTGTATGGCTGCAAAGCTTAGGTGGCGATGGCTGTGCCTGGGGTGGAAGGTTTCTAAAGTTGAGTAATGTTGTTTAACACAGGAGCAATGGAGAACTCTTCTACTTTCTCCAAAAGAAAGCGGTAATATATATATATATATATATATATATATATATATATATATATATATATATATGTATGTATATATGTATATATATGTATATATATGTATGTATATATGTATGTATATATGTATGTATATATATACATTTTTAATATTTATTTTGTAAACTTTATGTACATTGGTGTTTTGCCTACATGTATGTCTGTGTGAGGGTGTCAGATTCCCTGTAACAGGAGTTAGAGACAGTTGTGATCTACCATGTAGATGCTGGGAATTGAACCCAGGTCCTCTGGAAGAGCAGTTGGTACTCTTAACTGCTGAGCCATCTCTCCAGCCTTGAAACACATACTTCTTAATATGAACAATGTGCCAGACCCTGTTGTATGCATTAGGAGTATGAAAGGATACCAAGGTCTGGAACCTGGCTTTTTCATATCCATGTGTGTATGTTCATAGTCAAGCAGCAACTTCCAATTGTCTTCTGGTGATCCAACACAAAACTTTAACTGATGAATGATTCAAGGGTTTTAGGAGGATGGAATATTGTAGACAGATGCCAATATGTAAGGGATGGCCGTTGCTAGATATGGTCTACTGTAGAGTGCCTGCTCGGATTGATGCTGGAAATGGACAGAGGGTGTCTTACCCTATTATCTTCCACCTTAGTTTTTTGAGAAAGGCTCTCTCATTGAACCTAGAGCTCACTGACTGGCTGACTGACTGGCCAGCAAGTTACAGGAATCTATCTATCACTCTGTCCCAGAACTAGGTTTTCAGAGTTATAAGAGTGCTGGGGATCTGGCTATGTTTGGATGGCAGGCACTTAACTGACTGGGAGGTCTTTGTGGTCCCTATCTCAGTCACTTGTTACTGTTGTGACCTCAAGCAAGTTGCATAAACTCCTTAAGCCCCAGGTTCTTCTTGTGTAGAACAAAAGTCAAGTCAACCCTACTAGAATGGTTTGAATGAACTGTGTTCATTCATGTGATATACTAGCAGAGTGTCTGGAAGAGAGTGTCTGCAAAAATATTATTTTGCATTAATACTGTTTTAATCATAGAGTAGAAATTTCTCTAAAGACACATGGCAATCTATCCTTATCATTTCTCAATGCTAAATACGATTGGTAAAGTCTAAAATTTGAATTGACAAGAATACTTCCATTTACTAAACATGAACAGGCTCCTTTTCACGTTTCTGTCTAAAACCATGCAAAGTTCCCCAACTCCTGACTTTCTTACATGTAGAGTCATTGATTGCTTCCCCCACGATGAGAATTCCATTGATGGAGCTTAGTTCCACCAACTCTTTTATTTATTTGATATGGAGAAAGAAAATAGTTTAAAATTATGTCAGCAAAGCCAGACACAGTAATACGAATAAACAAATTGAAAATTAGACAAAGCAGCCGGGTCTGATGACCCATGCCTGTAATCTTAGTACTTGGAAAGCTGAGGAGAAAGGATTGCCAGGAGTTTGAAGCCAGCCTGGGCAGCATAGTGACACTTTGTCTCAAAAATAAAGAACTGTATTATAATTGATAATGAAGCTGAAAATACTGCTTCGCGAAATTGCTATTTAAGTAGATCAAAAATCATCACGGAATCATCCATCTCAAGTATTTAACCCAATAATATTCATAGACTGTAAATCATAACTTTCAACAGCGCTTCATGTAGGACAGGGTATCAAAACTACACAAAAACTACACCTCCCTTTGCATCTCTGTCAAAATGGGTGGTGTCATGACCTGTGGTCTTTACCTGTGGTTATGATATTCAATTATTAAAAAATCAGTCATGTGCATGGAGAGCGAGAAAGAGGGAGGGAGGGAGAGAGAGAGAGAGAGAATTTTTACCCGTGAAGTCATGTTTTAAAGTTACATTGTAAGCTTCACAGTAGACAATCTGGTAACTATTTTCCTGATATCAGATAGGTGATGTATTGCAAATGTCAACTCTGCTTACTTCTGGAGTGACACATCAAACTATTTCAAAAGCTGGATATGTTTGTGTGAAAATTTCGTAGTTATAAAATATTTTTCCCAAAATGAAATGATCCTTCAGGTTCTACAGCTCTATTCATGTTTCTGGTTATTTCAATAATACAGCACTTTGGAGAGAACTTAAAATTTGCTCTCAAATCTTTGAATTATCACACAGAATAAGACTTGGAATATAAATAATCAGAGAAGTCATTGCCAGTGTGAGTGGAATTGTGGAATGTAAATTGGGCAGTTGTCCTGTAGCCGAGGGAAGACCCTCTGTCAGGAAGAGTTTTGCAGCATGGAGGGAAGCTGGCTGCTCTTCAGTGGTTACTGACTGGTGGCAGGAATTGTGTTGTACTGGGTCAGCAGTGAGTTCCTCACTCAAATGGTGTCGAGTCAGCTGGTTTTTAATTTGTTATCTTCTCAAGAGTACATTCACTGACTTTATCACTGAGAAGAATGACTCCCCAGCCTGTGTGATCAAGATCCGGAAATGTGCTGGCTCAGCACGGGAAGGCTGGACTGCCACTTGATTGGTGGCTCTTGGATCAGTCTGATCTTGGTACGGAGATGTCTGTCCTCCTCTCGTATGTAGGCTGGTTTCCACAGGTGTTTGAGTAGACCTACTGAGACAGCAAAGCCTTTCTTTCCTTCCTGGGCAGTGGTAGAGATTTTAAAGCAAATGATGGAAGGAAGGAAAGAGTGAACACAAACCTAGCTTTTATCTGATGACACAAGGTAAATATTACACATCACAAAAGTCAAGATGAGGAATTTGGGCCTCATCAGGCATCAGTACACACCTGCACTGCCCAGGCTAAGGGGACAAGCCACGTTTCTCTCTACACGTTCTTTTCCCAAATTATTAATTTTATTTAGTAAGGGAGGCCTTGTGGCATCGTTGGCAGCAGAGACCTGAGTTCAAGATCAAGCTGTACTACTCTCTCCACAGGTGACTTTATGATGTTTCTTAGAGAAGTATCAGATTAACTGTATTGAGGCTAGACTGGCTCGTTGTATACCAGACCTACACTAGGCTAACTCCTATTTCATCTTGTGGCCTCAGGGGTTACCTGAAGACATGGTATAGGTCTTTGTATGCTTGGGGAGAGTGAAATGATACTGAATTTCCCCAAAGGATTTCAAAGAAAATACTCAATGAAGAATCATTTTGTTCCCTTGGAAACCATCGTTGATATATTTTAACACAAATAGTTGGTTTCAGGTAATACGTCTCACAATGAGATTTAGCTAATTGAGAAAAGTAGTTTTTATGAAAATCTGCAAAGTGCCTTCTGACCATTCAATTTATATCTTTTTGAATTAAAACAACTTGTATATGAACCAACAGGCTTACGGGCATCATGCTGGGTCTCCCAATAGCATTTTTCAAATGCTTCACCTGGCCATTTCGACCTTTCAGAACATTGCTGCGATGACTGCAGATACCTCACTCCCAGTCCTGCACACCCCACTGAAGTCTGTGTGTAGTATGTCAAACAACAGGTGTTTAGAGATTTGACTGTAATTTGTTTATTTCTTTTCTACCAACATAAAGCTGATAACATCAAGTTGTTGCAATAAATGGGCCAAAATTCCCATACCAAAAATTTCCTTCAGTTCAAATGGTCAGCTTAAAGAATTTGAGTTTCTGTGTCCATTCGATGAACTAGTTCCATCACTCCTGAGACGTGTCCTCGGGTCTCCTTTGTAGTCTGTCCTTCCCTTCTTATGTGTCCCCAGGCCGCTATTGATCTGCTTTCGCGCATATGAATTTGTTTGCATTTTACAGAATTTAATCTATTTGAAATTATGCAGAGGTCTTATGTTCTTTTGCGTTTGGCTTCCTCCACTTAGCATGATGACCTGGAGACGGAACACCCAGCAGGCTTCAGTGGTTTATTCCTGTGTGCTGTTGCACAGTACTTCAGTGTATGGGTATAGCAGATTTTGTTTACTTAATTAATATTGTTTCAGTTAAGGAAATAACCAAGTAAGCAGGGCATTGTTACAAATGTTGGACCCTTCCTTAACATTTTTAAATTCTTTTATTTAATTTTTTTTTTTTTTTGGCGTGTGTAGGGGGTACATGTATATGTGGGTGAAGGTGTCTACGGAGGCCAGAATAGGAAGTCAGGTCCCCTGGAGCTGGAGTTACAGGCTACTGTGAGCTGCCTGGTCTGGGTGCTAGGAACGAAACTTGAGTCCTTTATCAGAGCAGTACCTGCTTTCAACTGCTGAGCTTGCTCTTCGGCCTCCCTTGTACTCTTCACTGTTTACTTCAATACTGTCCCTTTCCCAGCGGAATGAGTCCTATAAGATAATGCCTTTGAAATGTATTACATACTAACTCTACAGGCAGTTTTGCATTTTAGAGACCAATATTCTAGATAACTTGTTACCAGATTTTAAATATGAACCTAGAAAGTTCATAACCATATTCCAGTGAGTCATTCATCTGATTGAAAGCTTAGGCAAAAATAACACCGAAACCTTTAAGCAAAGCTCTAACAAGTATAGAGGGGGAAAAAGAAGATATGGTCCATAACTTGAAGAATCTTACCGTAAATTCAGTAGAAAATATAGGAAGTGTGTGTGTGTGTGTGTGTGTGTGTGTGTGATAACTCTTCTGGGATTATTTTTAGTTCACATTTTGGAAGAGGAAATAACTTAGCCTAGAATTCTGCTATGATGTGATACAATTGAGCATGAGAAAGACTAATTTTAGCTATAAAGTCCATCTATTTTTAGCAACGTATATCTTTATAGTATAAACACTCTAAACCCCATCCCAAGCGCTTCAAGTACATATGTTTGTCCATATGTAAGATGCTATGATGTCATTAGTCGGGGGCATTAAAATCACATTTTTGTGAATCAACTTTGGAAAAAAATATGGATATGTTCGAATTCAAGTAGTAAGTAGGGCTCTTTGCATCTTTCAGCGTGCTTCCTGGTACTGGGAGGGTCGATCCACCCTCTATATCATCTGTTAACTTTGTTGAGACGTACTTCATATCGTAACAGCCACTCACAACATGATTAATTTTAGGGCATTTTACCACTCCAAAAGGAATTACACACCAATGAGTGGTGATTTCTCATTTAAAGTTCTTTTAGCAGGCGCAATGTCTACGGTTCTTTAGTACATAGTCTGTGTGCAGACTAACTTGTGAAATCTTAGATTATTTTATTAAGCAGATACATTATTTATCTGCCTAGAGTGGTTACATAACTACCATGTATATCCATTTACATCACATAATAAAACTATATCTGCTTGCTCGCAAATCATGACACTACTGGACCTCTTTAAAATACCAGCCTAAATGGAATGTCTAATTATATAATTACTTTCGTTTAAAATGTTAATGATTTAACTTAGACATTTCTTAAGAAGAAACTCAGAGTTCTTCTGGAAAACTCTGTTTGAAAATGTTCTTGGAAAAATGTATACAAGCTATAATTTTCTAATAATTAAAGAATAGGCTTTCAACTTGGCATTATTTTTTTAAAGTAATCAATCATCAAGTATGGAATAGCAAACCTGTACTCCCAGTACTCAGCAGACTGAGGCAGGAGGATTACAAGTTTGAGGCTATCCTAGGATAAGCTGGGAGGCCTTGTCATAAAAATAAATAAATAAGGGGCTAGAGAGATGGGTCACTGGTTAAGAGCGTTTGCTGCTGTTCAACAGGACCCAGATTTGGCTGCTCACAGTTTTCTGTAACTCCAGCTTTAGGGGATCTGACACCTTCTTCTGGCCTCTGTGGGCGCTCAAACTCTCACACACACACACATACACATAAACAAAAAACAAACAAGTAAACACATAAAAATACTCACTCTAACTAGTTACCGTCTTCATGATGCCATTTTCTCTAACATGTTGCTGTGGCCTCTGTGGAGCCTCCCACAGGAACTGTTGACAGGCATCTCAGTGCAGTTGTCTTAGGAATAGTATTAGCGAGATGTCTGGCTTTGCTCGTGACACAAAGGCTTGCTGTGAACGTTTTGGGGGTATTACTTAACAATATTAGTTTCAAGGTTGTGCTTTTATAGTCTATTTTCTTTCACTTTACAGAAACTGGTTAGGCAGATGCAATGTTTTAAAAGTCTTCCGTCATTCTTTTTGAGCTGCAATCTGCTGTTATACATCAGAGAGAAGCACAAACTTAAGAATCCAGACTTATCGAGTGTCTTATAAAACATTGTCCCTGTCCCTATTTTTTTCTTCCGTAGCAATTGGAGCAAGGACTATAAAAAGGAAATGTAATAACTTCTGCCGTGAATAAACTTTGTTTTTAAGTTATTTTAATGAATTTTATTATCAGCTGTTAATTACTGTTTAATTGAACATTGTGATATGTTAAAGGTGACAATAAGATTCAAAATTCTGTAGTTAAACTATAACGTGTATTTTTGATATTGTTAATATGTTCTTTGGAGCAGGTTAACTGCAGTCTAGCCTCAGTAAGAACATGTTTAAAGTATATTTTATATCCGTGAATTTTCTTAGGTAGGGAATGCTTTTGAAAACATAAAGGCCATATCTTCTCACAAAAGACCTGTTGATTCCAAGACGTTAGCCAGTTATCTCTACTAAAACACTTTAGAATGCTAAATATAGTCCACTTCAGTTAAATGTGGATGTTTTAAAAAAGAAAATCCCAGTTAGTCTGCAACAGAAGGACATTTTGTGTGACAATATTTTGCATGATTAAAAATTTAAACAGAATAACAGCTATTTATATTTACAGTTACATGCGAGTAATTACTAAAGCAGACAAAATACTTAGAGCATAATTTAATAATGTTTTCCTCTAGCAAAGGTGCCAAAATTGTTATTTGCATAATTTTCACAATTTGTACTGAAACAGCTAAGGGAAATTGGGAAGCCATGCCTCCCCAACCACCTATTTTTCTTTCTTCTTTTGAGAAATATGGGAAAGAGACTCATAGATCATAACACCTCATTTTTGTATAATTTTCTATAAACACCACAACCCTCATGTCAAAGCCATCAAGTGAAGGAGACAAGATCCATTCATACTTTCTCTTTTGGGGTCTTTATTTCAATGGTCAGCCTCAGCCCAACTTCAAGGCTCCTAATTATAACATTTACCAGTTCAAAGATTAACCTCGGAGAGGGCCATTCTGGGCTGCTGGTAACTTGATCAGCTTGGTCTTCTGTGGGTCCCTTGCTCTGGTTCTTTGTATCACAGGAGGGAGATGGTATCTGGCACATTCCTAGGATGACTGGAAGATAGCAGCCTCTGCACTTAGGGCTGAAAGATTGTGAACTCTGTTAGCTGAAATGCCCCGCTAGGGAAGCCAGGCGAACATTAAAACAGCTTCAGCTAGAGGTAGTGCAGTGCAAGTAGAGTCAAATTTGAGAGCTGGGACCCGAGTGGACATTTGTCCCTGCTTCCTACCTTAATAAAAGCTGAGTGTTAACTGTGGAAAAGGGCATTTGAGAGGTCACTAAAAATGAATCATTAGAGTGCCCAAAAGGGCTTTATTATGATGTACTGTGAATAACTCCAGAAGGTACTCTATACATTCCTATGTGCTTATCAGGTAACAGAGGAACAAGTACATGCTTTTATCCTATGCCACAGAGATTCAGCAATCTGCTGAGTTATAATGGCACTGGAGTATGCATCCCAGTGGATTCAGGCAGTGCTCTCTAGAGCATTCTGTGGGAGATTTAGGAGACTAGATATCCTTTCTTAAAATATTCTAAAATTTTTATATGTACACCACACACACACACACACACACACACACACACACACACACACACACATCTATATATTTCAGAGGAGAATGAATGAAATATATATACTTCAAATGAGAATAACCAAACGAAGTGGAGAATAGACCAAACATCTTGCCAGCTTCCCCTCACTTCTGCTATAAAGGATTAGCAAGCTCCAGTCAATAAACAAAGCCCTTTTATGGCTCCTAGCGGGTAAATTGAGGGGACCGATTTGGTCAAGGACCAGTATGAGGATGTTTCTGTTCAACAGCTAACAGGATTCAACATGCTATGGAAAATACAGGCATGCAAAACTATACTACGACACTCACGTTGCCAGCTAAAGCCTAAAACACAGCCACATTTACATATGTGTCCATCTGTCTGTTTTTACACTTTATTTTTCCAACCAGTGGGTGAAGTGGTTTTCATCCAAGCTGCAGTCTTGATTTTTTTTTCTCCCTCACCCACCATTTCCCATTCTATCCTATAGATGCATATCTTAAAGTGTGTGCTATTTGTCCCTGGCCAAGCATTTGCATAACCTTTGCAGGGACCTGCCCTTTCCTCTGGGAAGTTGGGCCATCTCTGTAGATCTGTCCACTCTGTAGCTGCCCGCACCAGCTAGAGTATCTCAGGATGTCTCCTGAGCAGTCAGTAGTCCCAGGGGTCTCATCCTGTGCCCCTGTGTCTGGCCTGGGCCATGCGGCCACAGCCACAATCCGGGGCGAGCCAGCTAGAGAATGGAAGTGCTTTGGCTCTCTTCAGTGGAGAGCCTGCGTAAATCCTGTGTAAATAGAGAGAGGACAACAAAGAATGTGCCCCCGCAGCTCTGAGCTCCTGGAGCCATTTGGGGCTGAATTTGCTAAATGCTGCTTATACCGCCTGAGAAGTTGAAGAGAAAGGACCATAAAATCCCTTCTCTTTCTTTTCCTTTCTGTTTGTCCCCTGGGGGGGGGGGGGTGTTCAGGACCAGGGAAGCCGAGGTAAGCCTATGAAGACTTGTTTTTTCAGTGCTCTTTTGAGTGTGAAGGAGGTGGCCTGGGTCACTGTCCCCTCTTTAATGTCGGAAAAACCCACACAGTTAGTAAATGTTGCATGTAAATGAAAGCGTTCATCCCTTCTGCTTCCTTCCTTGCTTGTGGGCCGTGAACTAGTCACTTGAAAAAAAAAATCACAGAAAAAAATTTTACTTGAACGTGTCCAGACGGTTAAGCCCAGCAGGAGAGTAAAAGAGATCAGTAATTAGCACGTCTCACTGCTGCCCCGGCTTTCCTTGAATTTCTGTGTATACTCACCACCACTCCCAACTGTCATGATGTGAAAATAATAATAATAATAATAATAATAATAATAATAATAATAATAATAATAATAATAATAATAATAAAATAATAAATTGCTTGTGAAAAAATGTTGACTTTGCTGGTGGTTCTTGGAAAGTAGCTTTTACAAGGCTATATTCGAAAACAGAACCAGACCAAAGCTTCCCTCCTCTTTCTCCTTCTTATTTGAAATCCTGGTACAGTTTTCTCAGTGGGAGGCCCTAAATTAAACTCCTGGAAGGACCCCCCCTGACAACCAGCAAGAAAATATCTCTTGCCTGCTAGTACATTTTAATCCTGCTTTCTAAGTACTATATTAAGAGGGAAAAGAAATCAAGAAATGAAAGAACACTAGTCCACAACATACTGTGTGGCATTCAGATGGCTTCAGGGTGCTTTCTTTTTAACTGCAATGCTTCTACTAACCCAAAGTGCCCGGGAAGCGTGTTTCTCCCTTTCTACCAGCACCCCTGTTTCCAGTGGGAAAGGACAGGTTTGAGATGGGATACCATCTTCTACGCAGACAATCCATGACACGTGTCCTGGCGCACACTCTCTGGAAAGAATCAAACACACCCCCACATTGTACAGAGCCTAGCATGCTCCAGTACCCCACAGGGCAGGGAATGTGAAGGGAGAAAGCCCCAGGCTCACTGAATCTCCTTCATGGGCATTTTTCTTCAAAACAGGAGGTAGTCTTCTCAGGTCCTAAAAGTGTATCTAGTTCAGTGATTCGCAGTCTTCCTAGCGCTGTGACCTTTAATACAATTCCTCACGTTGTGGCCTCATAAAGTTATTTTCATCGTAACTTCATAACTGTAATTTTCTACAGTTATAAATCATAATGTAAATAAATACTTGAAATGTAGATAGTCTTAGGCGACCCCTGTAAATGGGTTGTTTGACCCCCCCCCCGAAGGGGTCTCGACCCACAGGTTGAGAACCACTGATCTGGTGGCTTTTGCTTCCAGTGTGTTCAGTCCACTAAGATTTGACTGTTCGCCTTATGTTTAGGGTGACAAAAGAGTAAAGTGTGGGTCCCCTCTCAGACACACAGCTTTGTGAGAATATAAATTAAAAGCAGAAGTAAGAACAAACTGTGAAGAAATCAGGACACAGTACTGGAACTCCAAGACAGGACCTAGGAGCAACTCTACCCAAGAGACTCCCTTTTCACAAGGGCCTGAAGGCTGAATAGGAGTTTGTTCCCAAAACTATTAGAAAGTGGGAGCGAGACTAAAAATAAGGAGAAAGGGCACACTAGACAAAGAGGGAGGAGTAAAAGGCTTGGAATCTTAAAGGCTCCTGACTTAGTCTTGAAAACTTAGCTCTTTTTCCTGTTTCGAAAATTATTTAATGTGAGGCTGGGGAGAGGTCTCAGCGGTTAAGAGCACTGACTGCTCTTCCAGAGGACCTCTGTTCGATTCCCAGCACCCACATGGCAGCTTTCAACTGTCTGCAACTCTAGTTCCAGGGGATCTGACACCCTCACGTCAATGCACATAAAATCAAATCAAATAAATTACTTAAAAATTATTTAATGTGAACTTTAGATCTTTAAGGAAAAGATGACCTTATAGATAACAAATATTCTCGTTTTTGTTAAAATATGCAGTTGGTTATTTCTTGGCCCACTTTTTTTTTTTTAATTAAAAATGTATGCTTATTTATTTTGTTATGTTTATTTATTTATTTGGGAGGTACATGGCCACGCCATAGGGTTCTCATAGAGGGGGTCAGACTTGTGGGAATCGCTTCTCTCCTTTTATCGTGTGAGTGTCATGGGTCAAACATCGGTTGTCAGACTTAGCGCCAGCCATCTTTTCCTAATGACCCGTCTTGCCAGCTCGTGTGTTTATGTCTAAAGGCGTTGTCACATGATCTCTCCTTGTGGCATAAAGGTAAATGAATCTCGGGTTCTGTCTCCTGGGATTGAGTTCTTTAGGGTGGAGGGATTATCTAGAATCTAGCATCACCATCCTGTCTCTTTGCCACTCCAGCATCGCATGAGGCTCAGGATGCAGAATGGAACACGGGCTTTGAAAGCCAAGTCTTTGTCTCGGTCACTTTCTGTGATTTCTGACAAATGACCTGATTTCTTTGAGCCTCACTTTTCTTCTCTGTAAAGTGGAATAGATAATAGTAATGTTTCCATTCCTTCTTTCTTTTCTTCTCTTTTGCGTGTGTGTGTGAAGATGAATTATGGTTGCAACTCTGTGAGTGCAAATAGAGATACATTTGTCTGGATGAAGATAACGAGAGAGAGAAGTGTTGGCAAAGCAGAGGGGAAGGTTTTATGTGTCATAGGAGCACCGACATTGAAAATGCCTGTTGAATAAATGTTTAGGGACTGTGTAAATGTGTATATGTACATGCAAGTTTCTGTGCCTACTCACAAAAATAGTTCATCTATAAACACTTGGACACTTTCAAACAAACGGTACCACGTTACAAGCTACACACACACACACACACATATATATATATACCTACGAACTTGTTTATAGTCACATATACCATACACCAGCATCTATGTGCTCACAAACGTATCTAAATGCTAGACATGAGACAGTTGGAAGGCATTGGTTTTTATTTGCTTTTCTATCTAAATTATCTATCAACCATCTATCAGTGGGTAGTGTCTCTGGTACCAGATCATCTGGTGCTGACCCTGTCAGGGTCTTCACTTGTCCCCAAAAGCCTAATCACAAAAATTCCGACTTTATACTGATCATATGTGAAGGCCTTGGCTGGCTTGCCAAGAAAAGCATGCCCCTTTCTGTGTGTGGCCAACCCGGGGTTGCACCCTAAAATTAATCCTTTCCCAGGATTTAGGCCTTTTCTTGTAGCCTTGGGCCGTCTTCAATCGGTGGTTGATAAGAGGGCTCAGTCAAAATAATGCTTAGAAAAACGAAAGCTAGTTCTCAGGGTTATGAGAATACCTGTGGTGGTTGAGTGGACTTGAAGAAGCTGTGCCTAGATTCTGGTTTATCCTTGATCACAGAGAGCTGTGGAACCTTGGATAAGGAATCAGTTTCAGTGTCCTCTGGAAATAGGTTTGTTTGTAAGGCCCTTACAAATGCCTTTTATGCCTTACTATGCCTTTTCTGCAAACTGCTCAATGAATGTCTAGGTAGATACTGACTTTGAGCTAAAGGGAACAACATAGTGTGCAAATGTAGGGAAGTGTGTCCTTTGCTTGAGTGGCTTTTATGACCAAGGGTTTTAGGGATGGCATTTTCTAGAGTCCTCTCATAGTGTGCCCATGTCAGGCTTGATTCACTGGATGCATGTCTATGGATATGGACTTTTGTTTTTCCAGAATATTCAGGGAACCTCAGGATTCAGCATCCTGCAACTCCGCTGTCTCCATCTCTCACCTAAGCAGGTGCCTCTGTTGCTACCCATCAGAGCAATGCTTGTGCTCTGAGAATAGTCAGCTCAGCTCAGGAAAGAATGTGGGATTTCCTTTAGAGCACGAATGTAAATCCAGCCAGAGTCGTTCTCACAATACTTCAGAGTCTTAAAACAGGGGAAGGATGCAGAGATTAGAGCAGGCCTCCAGACAACAACAGGATAGCAGCCTAAGGGGATATTCTCAGAGCCTTGCAGCTGAAATGGGCATCAGAACCACCTGCAGGGCTTATTAGTGCTCAGACTGATAGGCCCCACGCCTAGTATTTCTTAGCCACTAGGTCTTGAGTGGATTTGAGAATCTGCCTGTTTCTTAGCTGATATCTAAGCTGCTGGACTTCATTTTGAGAGCCAGAATTCCAGTTCTCCTTAACGTGAACGTAGGATGATCACGGGAGCAGCCAGAGCCCCAGAGCTTTCCTGAAGTGCAGGAGTCCCTCATGGTGACCATTCCCCCTAATTGTGGAATGGTAGTGTACTCTTCCTAGGGTATGTTACTGTGATGAGAAGATTCCTCCATCAGTCAAGTGCTTGCTGAGCAAGTCTGAAGACCTGAGTTTGTGTTTCTAGCACCCACATAAAAAGCTGGACACATGTCTGCACCTCAACGCTGGAGAGGCAGAAGGCAGAGACATGATGTCCCTGGGTCCTGCTGGCCAGCTAGTCTAGCTAGCCAGATTGGTAAACTCCGGGAGCAGTGAATGACCCTGTCTTAAAAATATGGTGGAGGGTTGGAAAACTGGCTCAGTGAGTGAGAATTCTTGCTGTGCAAACATGTGGAGCTGAGTTAGGAGGCTCAGCGGCTACATAAAACACCGGGCACAGCTGTGGTTGCCTGTCACCTCTGCACTGTGGAAGGGAGAGACAAGTGGACTACTGGGGCTTGCTAGCCATCATACCAGCTCCAGGTTCAGTGGGAGACCTTGTCTTAACAGAATAAAACAGAGAGTAATAGGCTAGGACACCCAAAGTCCTCCTCTGACCTAAACATACCCTTGCATGGATGTGTATACTCCAGCTACATGTACACAACCCCCTCTCGCCCCATGCATGCACATACAAGCCCATACATGTGTGTACTCATGTGTACATGTGTGCACGCGTGCGCATACACAGACACACACACACACACACAA